>CM060911.1:269712383-271021758 GCA_030737875.1 Allium sativum
GAGATGGCTTCTTCCACAATGAAATTTCCATTAATAAATTTCTAAGTCATTATGCTTCCTTACATGCATCAGCTAATTCAATTAATTCTGATAACATAGTTGAATTAGATTTACAGGTCTGCTTCTTGGATGCTTAAGACACAACAATACCTCCTAATGTAAATTTCCATCTAGTCGTAGACCTGGATTTGGATTCTACATTTTTACGGGTTGCATCACTATATCCTTCTATTACAGTAGAATATCCTTTATAATATAAACCATAGTTGATGGTTCCTTTCAAAGAAGCTAAAACTCTAGAAATAGCTTTCCAGTGTTCGAAAACTGGATTACTTGTGAATGACACAATACACTTATAGCATGTGCGATGTTGGGTCTAATGCAATGCATAACATACATAAGACTCCCAATAACACTATAATATTCCAATTAAGAGATGGTATGTCCAATATTATTTTATAATTTGATACTTGGATCAAAAGGAGTTGGTGCTGGTTTGTCATCATAATAACCATACTTCTTTAGGAACTTCTCAATGTAATGAGATTGAGTTAGTAGTAACTCCCTCGCTTTCCAAATGATCTTAATTCCAAGAATTACATCAGCTTCTCCTAGATCTTCCATATCAAATTTAGAAGATAGAAACTTCTTAGTTTCATTCACGCATGATATATTGGAACCAAATATTAGCATGTCATCAACATATAAACATATTATAACATACCTGTTATTATTCAGTTTGCTATAAATACATTTATCAACATCATTTATAATAAATTCATATAACAGTGCAACTTTATCAAGCTTCTCATGCCATTGCATGGGAGCTTGCTTCAAGCCATAAAGAGATTTGACTAATTTACAAACTTTCTTTTCTTGGCCCGGGGTTATAAAATGTAACACCCCGTAATTCTGTAACATTAAGTTTCACAAATTAAAGTATAAATAAATTTTAGAAGAAGAATTAAGGGAAACGGGTTACGCCATTGCGTTCGTCTCGAAATTCTGCTTGAGATAGACTCTGAGTTTGCGTAAATTGGACTCCGTATGAAAAAGATATCCTTAAATTAAATATTGCAGAAAAACATGAAAAAGAGGAATGAGAAAAGAATAATGTTTAGCATTGTTCTAACTTTTGTAAGCAAAAGACTTAGTAGCTTATTTGGTTGGAACACATGACTTGCATACAAGAGGTACAGAGTTCGATACCCGCAAGCGCCTTATATTTTTGTTTTAGGGGAATGGCTTAAAATAGCCTAGTGTGAACGCAGTTCAAAAAGTGGTTTAGTGTGAAAATGGGTAATTGGGAAGATAGATAAAAAGAAAGAAAAAAATGATGAATATATATATATATATAACATAAATACGCATATATATATATATATGACGTGTACGCATCATGTAGCGTACGTTGCGCATTTTTGGTTGTCAAGGATTGTTTTTTTTAAATGGCCTTCCCCAATTGGATTTATGACAAATTAAAAGTAAGAAAAGATTTATTCATATATATATAAATATTTATATATGGGTAATTAATGTAAACGGTAAAGGGAAAATGCATCTATTAAATACGTATTTACGTTTGAATTGATTGATAATAAATAATAAAAAGAAAAGATGAACATTAGAATATCACTTTTGTTATGTTAACATTAGAATAACATTTCGTTAAGAAATGTATATTTAGATTAAAAATGTTTATTCAGATTAAATTGATATTTCAGTTAAGAAATATTCATTTAGCTAATGTTTTGTTTTAAATAAAAAAAATGTCCTTTTGGTTATGATATGTTAGGAAAGAACCAATGTGTCATTTATGAAAAAAATGAACATTTAATATGTTGAGTCATTTCTGACTCATTGCTGAGTCAATAGGATAATTCTATGTTGACTGAACGGTTGTGGTCATTTCTAGGGTTAATCAAACGGCCTAAATTAATCCTAAAATTCTATATATACAACCTAGCTCTTAACCTAATTCACACAATTAAACTTGGAGCCGTCACGCTGCTGTAAGATAGCTTGGAATGGCCGCCGCCTAAAGCTTAAAGACAAACAAAGCTAGAACAAATCTAATTCAAAACTAAGAATCAGAACAACATCTACCTAAAGGAACGCATCTCAATTTCAGAACATCAGATCTCAGAAAAACAAGACCGTCTTGTGTTGTAAGTATAGTGGCTCTTTAGATCGGAATGCGATTAAGACATGATTTGTTGTAAATTGTAATATGGAATTATATATGTATTAACGATGTTGTTTTATATTTGTTATTTGTGATAATTTGAATGATTGTGGTGATTGAATCTTTTATGTATTGTGAATTAAACAATCAACACCTTATGCGAATTGTATGTATACAGTTAGATCTAAATATATGTTTATGCAAGTTATAGGTTGCAAGTTAGATTTACACAAATATTTATATCATTCATGTAGGCTCTATGTATATATGTTTAAACCAATTGTGCCTACATGACTAGAATAGATCTATATTCACATGTTTTTATGCAAGTGAGAACTTATAATCGGATCCATGTCAAGATCCGTTTAGGATTCATATGAAAGTTTATTGTTAGAGCTATGTTTATACATATGTGTTGCAAGTTCACACCCTTAAGTGGTTGTCAAAGTTATACATATAGTTTTGTTTTACGCCAGTTTTATGTTTGAGGTTATGCCAAGACCTATGCATTGACATATTATACCATGTTTTAGTGGATTCATATGACACCTATTAGGTTATACTATGTTATACCTTTAAGTTAGGCTAAAACTATATGATTCATGTGACACCTATTTAACTAGGTCCAATATTTATATGCAAGTTTGTGGCATGTTATGCAATATTATGATATTCATGTCGATTATTTTGCAAGTTTACACCTATGACATGTTTATGTTAATGAATTATTTTTATGCCAATTTTTGTGTACGCTAAATTAGGCTAAGTTTTTAGCCTGATATTATATGTCAAAATCATGCGAACGGAAAATTAGGCTAAGATTGTTAGCCTAATATTTAGATGGGGTAACGTTGGGTAAAATTGGTAATTATAGGAAACTTGACATAAATTGGTTAAAAATCACATAAGTGATTTATGGCATAAAATGGTATTAATTATATACCTAAACTAATGAGATTGATTGGAGACAAATTTGGCAGTAACTTGAATTTGAATAATTTACATAATTAAAATGTAAATTTAGACAATACGAATATGCTTAACCCGAGGTTGGATTGAGTTGTGATGTAAACTTGCCCAGACCCGCCCGGCTGTCCAGTAATCACAACAATACCTATCCAATGTGAGACGTTAAGGCATTGAGCCCAATAAAAACCCGAGGTTAGACTGAGTTGTGGCGTTAGACTGCCCAGAATAGACCGGCATACAGGCAGCCACAACAATACCTGTCTAATGTGAGTGGTTGGTGCTTTAATAAGACAATTAAAGCTAAGTTAGGATTGGTAGGGTTAAGTTAACTAAAACAATTAACCAACTTAACATGTTAACAAGACAAGACTTGTAGGGGTTAAGTAACTAAGAAAACACTTAGCCAATTTAACATGTTAACTAGACTAGAAGGTGAGGTTAAGTAAAGTTAATACACTTAACCAATTTAACATATTAACTAGACTAGAGGGTGAGGTTAAGTAAATACAGGACACTTAACCGTTATAACCTGATAATTAGATAAGTGGGTGAGGTTAAGTAAATTTAGAATACTTAACCATTATAACACGTTAGCTAGATAAGTGGGTAAGGTTAAGTAAATACACTTAGCCAATTTAATATGTTAGTTGGACTAGAGGGTAGGGTTAAGTAAACTTAGAACACTTAACCATCATAGTGTGATAAATTGAACAGGGTTAAGTTGAAACATGAAGGGACAATACTTAACCATTAGGACATGTTAATTAAACAGATGTTAGGGTTAAGTTAACTAAGGGAACACTTAACCGTTATAACATGTTAGTTAAAACTGATGGGCAAGGTTAAGTTAAAAGGGACACTTAACCAATACAAGATGAATGGGTAGGGTTAAGTAATAAGAAATACTTAACCAATATAACTTGGTTTGTGATAGGTTTAAGTCAACATGAACTACTGATAACACTTAGCCAGTTTAATATGACAAAGGAATGGGTTAAGCTAACTTGAATTGACTAATGACACTTAACCAATCCAACTTGACGAGAAAGAGGGCTAAGTAGTAAACCTTAGTTAAGAAAACAACGATTCAGGAAATTAAGTTGTAAACCTTAGTTAGGAAAACTAAGTAGTAATTCTTAGTATAACACGAGGAGAAGTGAACGTCCATCTGATCTTAAAGAAGGCTCCAACGAATTGGGTTACGAAGCCCGAGGCTTCGGGGGGACATGAGGGTACCCTTGGTATCCCTCTGTGAGAATGCAGATGATCCGCTTGGGCTCACAGAGGTTAAGGTATGCGTTAGAAGAACCAAGGGTATGCCTTGGTTGCAATATAAGGCAACCTAAAGACTAGGATGGACCAGCGTGATTCGGCGGGATAAATGGCCCTGTGATAGCGACCCGTCGTCTACCTACCATCTTGAGTCAGTCGAGATACACATGCGGAAAGGCAGAGAACTCCCAACAGATCATATACTTGCTATCTAGTTATGGGTGAGGCTGGCCAATAGGAAAGTGGGGGCATAGGTGGCAGGAGTATAGTTCTCGTGCTTGATTTTCTTGGATTGCCTTTCATTAGTTGAGGGAGGGGTCAGGTGGGACCATAGCCACTGGAAAAACAGACCTTAGCATCTACATCGGCAGATATCTGAAAGCTCCCGACCGAGTTCCGTGTTTCTAGAATAGCCTTGCCACAGGACTCGGGTCGCACATTTCAGGACATGTGCATCTAGACAGCGATAAACGATTCGCGACACGTACGTGGGGAAAGTCTAGGAACATATACCACTCTAGGTAGTGTGTCCTAGACTAGGGGCATCGTTCGACAGGTAGCATAATCCCTAGTTGGACCTAGGTGGCATAAATCCTGAATCCGAGAAGTATTAGATAAGTAGCATAAACCCTAGTTGAATCTAGGAAGCGCTCGATAAGAAAACCCTAGATTAGATCTAGGTAATAAATAATAGATGTACACCTAAAGGTAACCGCAATTACAGGGATTGGGATCACGTTATCATCTTTATACAGATTACTAGTTGGGATACTAGTTAGGTGGTGCAGAGATAAAGAATGGGGTGTGATAGTATATTCGGTTTAAACTATCTTGCTTTGGTTTATATTAGTCTGTTATTCTGGTACTGTCCCATTTTTCCACTTTACTCCTGTCATGAACTTTATCTTGTTCGCATGCTAAAAGCCACTAGACTTACTCAGGCTTTATGTCCGACTCTGTTTTTCTTTCGTCTTCTTTTCTTCCGTTTCCCCCCTCCACCCCAGGTAGTCAGGGAGGGAATAGCTCTGCTTAGTATGGACTGTTACTCTTTCCAAGCTTAAAGACTCTTGGATATATCGCTTCAGACTCTCTTTTCTGCTGCTATGGCTGGCTTATGCTACATTGTGGAATATAAATGTTATTTTATGCTTCTTTATTTTGTAAGACAGATGATACTCTGGTATTGGAAAGCAATTGCTGTACAAACTATGTTATCAATAAAGTAAAGTTTTATTTTCCGCTGTTTTAATTTTGTCTGTCTTGTAATTTATCTACATCTTTTACCTTAAATGCTGCACAGAACTTAGTGCATTCCCTTTGTGAGTGACACTAACGGATGTGGGGTGTTACACGTGGTATCAGAGCTGAAGGTTACCGGATCAGATAAAAGAATTGAAAAATTATTTTCAGAACGTTTTTTTTTAAAAGAAGCATTTTCAAAAGAAAAGATTTGGTTTAAAGGCATATTCCCCAAAGCCATATGCACTATCTTCTGATTCTCTGTTTGAATTCTTGCCCCCTTCTTTCTTGAGTCTTCGGGGCTCCTGGCTTTCTGGGAGGTAACCTCATCGCAGCATGGTTCCGTAAGCTTGATAAGACTACGATACCTATCGAAGGGCGAAGCAGTGCTCGACTTCCATCTATAGTCGCGGTAGTTTCACCTGCGGGTAATTTTCTTCCAAGCTTTGTAGGGTTCTTTGTACGATAGAGGTAGCTTTAGAGAGAACTGTAAACATATTACACAAGGTTGGTAAAGGTGGAAGATGAATAATTGTGGCAGGTGCCCTAGGTAGGTAGAAAGACTGACCTTAAGAGAAGTAAAAAGTACATAGCAACCTTTAGCTTTAGACCCTCAGATTTGTAACATGATGGATAAGCTAAGTAGAGGAGAGATCTCTAATCATCTTAGCATATACACTAGTATCAAGTTTAACATCTGTTTATGTAACACCCCACACCCGCTAAGGTCACTCACAAAGGGAATGCCTTAGTTTTGGTGGAGTATTTGTAGTGAGTATAGAACAGAAAAATTACAACAGGACATATATAAGTAATACTTGAAAATTTAAATCATCATTTCATTAACAAAACATGTTTGGCTACATCACAAAACCATAACAAGAGTCAAGTACATAATATCCATCCTGATAAAATAGAAGTACATAATCCCATTACATAGACAATAGCCAAAAGATAAACTGAGCTTTACTTCTATCGTCCAAGCCCCAAAAGATAGATATAGCGGTCTGGTCCAAGCCCACTAGTGCTAAGTTCACTCTGGTAACCTGAGGGTGGGGAAAAAGATAAACAACAACGGGGTCAGACATAAGTCTGAGTGAGTCCTATAACCCTAACAATACAACCATTAAAGTAATTAGGGTATGATATAAACAAGATACGGTACCTCTGGGGATAATGACTACAATAAGTAGTCCACCAAACACAGGATGTACTACGATAATCGAAACGACGTATTTATCCACCCAAGGATAATTACTAGCTTACACCACCCCAGACCCTACCCACCCAAGGGTAATTCCTACACTGCACCACACCAGTTCTACCCACCAAGAGTAATTCCTACTTAAAGGTTGATCCCACTAAAGTCTTAGAAAATATAGCTAGTAGTCTCTGGTACTTCTAGCTGACCACGTAGGTGCCGTCTGCCCCTACCTCCACTAGGTGTAAAACTGACCACGTAGGTGCCGTCTGCCCCTACATTCACTAGGTGTACCTAGTAATCTTACCCAGTAGTTTCGTGTACCCCTACATAGGTGCCGTCTGCTCCTATCTTTACTAGGTGTACCCACTACTCCCCATCGATCGGCTCCCTAACGTAGATACCCGTGCTGGTCCCACAGTGGGGTGTATCACTCCCCTAAAGTGGCTACCCAATACTATCAACGGTGCACGGCTTTATATCTACACGATGCAACAACGGCTTATCTACCAGCCCGGGCCCACACACGCATATGAAACCCGTTGGACTTGCGTTGCCACCGCTACCCCGTTTTGGCCTCTTATAATCAAGCCCAATATGCGTGTCCCGTCACTCGACATGGGTCGAGCCCACAAAGATACGTTTGGGATATTGGTTGAAATGGGCCCCCACAAGCTACTACTTAAGCTTGTCATTTTATCTAGTGCATCCCACTTAACCCCTTTTTATAATCATACCCCCTTACATGTTAAGGTTTGGTTAAGTCACCCAATTATATTACAATTGCCACTTAAGGCACCCACTAGATTCCCGCATGCCACCCAAGGCACTTACTTGGTTCCCCCATGCCACCCAAGGCACTTACTTAACCCTTTAATCATGTTTAGTTACATGTTCCACTCTGGTTAAGTATTCTAATCGTATTTCCTATTGCCACCCAAGGCAACCCACTAGTTTTCTCATGCCACCCAAGGCACCCCCACTAGTTACTACATGCCACCCAAGGCACCCACTTAACCCCTCATGTCCCACTACATGCTAATATGGTTAAGTGTTTCTTAATTAATTAAGACCGTGATCTCCCATAAAGACCTCCCACATTAGACTGGCTGTTATGATCGCCTGGTTAAGCCGGTAGAGTCCGGGCAGTCTTACGTCATAACAGAGTCTAACCTCGTGTCTTTACCTTAATCACGTATTTAATTTATGGCTAAGACCTCTCACATTGGGCTGACATTTGTAGCAACTGGTTAAGCCGGTCGGGTCCGGGCAGTTTTACACTACAAATGAGTCCAACCTCGTGTCTTAGTCGATTAATTACACCTAATTAATCACCCCCATATTAATTATCCCTAATTAATATCAAGTTTTCCATAACATGGGTAGACCTAACTCAATAGGTAAATTCCCATGGGGTAGACCTAACTCAATAGGTAAATTCCCACTTATGGTAATTTATTTTTATGGTATGCTTAATCATACCCAATCATTCACTTATTAACATATTTACCAACCCCATCGTTCCCCACGTAAATCGTTCTCATTTCATGACATAAATAAGGGGAAGATCATCACAGATATCATGGGTTTAGCATACAACTTTGTCATGGGTTAAGAGGATGTCAACTTGCATATATGAGCATATATTAACCCAACCACATTTAACCCCAAACTTGCACATTATCATACACATGTCTTACATAACATGTTGAACTTGCATATAAGTATTCTCATAACTTGCATAACACGTTAGACATGCATTTAAGCCTACACATAACTTGCATAAGCATTCACATACTTGTATGGGCATTCATATACTTGCATAAGCATTCACATACTTGCATATCACATTAAGCTCGCATTTAAGCATATACATAACTTGCATAACATCATGCTCATAACTTGCATAATCTCATAAACTTAACTTGCATAACACTATGCACACAACTTGCATACCCTCATACACATAACTTGCATATGCACATAACTTACATAACATGTTGAGCTTGCATGTAAGCATAACTTGCATAATATGTCGAACTTACATATATGACTTGCATCTTAAAGGAGGGTAAACATGCATAGCATATAAGGGTGCCATCTTGCATATGTATATACCATATTTAAAAGGGTAAACTTGCATGTCATGATTTATGCATAATACCAAACACTTAGCATGCATAAAACCACTTACTTATCATGCATAGAATCAAATACTTATTATGCATAAAATCAAATACTTATTATGCATAAAACCAAATACTTATTATGCATAAAATCAAATACTTATTATGCATAAACCCACCACTTAACTTGCATAAGCCCAAACACTTAACATGCATAAAACCCCATACTTAGTATGCATACAATCAAATACTTATCATGCATAATGTCAAATACTTTAGCATGAATAACATCAAATACTTAACATGCATAACACCAACTACTTAGCATGCATAAAATCACATGCATAACTTGCATATCATGTTACATATAACTTGCATATATTCTCACATATAGTTTGCATAACATGTCACATATGCATAAATGTTTAACATGGTGTTTTGCATCATAAAACATGGCCTTAACTTGCATTTAACATAAAACTTGCAAATCACATATCATACAAACTTGCATAAATACATTTATCCACAAACATAGCCATGTCTCATCACATCCTACCATAATCAATTTAACAATTGATTATTAAAGCCATAGAAACTCACCAAAACCAAGATTAGCAAATCAATGAAGTAAAACTAGTTGCCAAATATGAAGAAGAAGGTGATTAGGGGTTGATTAGCTTGCAACTCTCTTCATTTGATTTGTGGAGGCCATGACCAAGTTTCATTTTGCCATAGTTTAGTTACTAGATTTAATTATGAATGAATTAGGGTAGGGTTAGGGTCTTATTTATAGGATTAGGTTGCATTTTAGACCCTTGGATTAACCCTAGATTAGATTAGGACCCTTAGATTTAGGAAATCTCTAGAACCAGCCCTCCTAGCCAGCCTGAAACCCAACCTGGTGCAACCTGGTGCACCCAGGTTCACAGAACGGTGCCACCCTGTCGACAGGCAAGTCGACAGGCATGTCGACACCCCTGTCGACAGGCCTGTCGACAGCCCTGTCGACATGGGTTGGGCGGGAAACTACCCGCCTGACCCCGCCTGGCCCATTCCAAATCTGAATATTTAAATTTTTAAATCTGTTTTAGTTTTGGATTTTCTGCAAACTTCATCGGGCCATAACTGGGCCATACGGACTCCGATTTTCGAAAACTCGGACTCTATTTCGCGTATTTTTCCGAGACGAACGCAATAACGCAGCCCGTTTCCCCTAATTCCCACATCTGAGATTATTTATTCTGTAATTAGTGAATTTTAGTATTAACCCAAAATACGGGGTGTTACATTCTCCCCTCCTTAAAGGATTTCGTCCCCGAAATCTCTAAGCTAAGGAGAATGCATATCCTACCATCCAAACAACCATCTACTCAAACCATCATCCACGGGCATCCATTGTCCTTAAAACAATTTCTAATGATGTATGAGCATATGCAAAAAGTGTGTGTATATGTTCCCTATCTAACGTATGAACATATGCAAACCATGATAGTGCCATGCATCCATTATGTATGCGAGAGAACCCTATCGACACATACAATATCTACATGAGTGCACAATCATTCACCAAAATGCATCATCCATGTGATAACACAACCATTATACATCCATAAATATATTTTCCTACACACAAATTTATGCAATATGCAATATGAAGTGACTGAGCCGATCTAGTGCCTAGAGTGAGTGTATATGCATCCACGAGCAACCACTAGCAAACACTTGCATCCACTTGCATCCATCAACCATAACATGTCTCAAACACATGTTTCAACCATAGGTTTACCCTGTCTAAAGGTCAAAGGTACTAACGAGAGGACATACTAAAGATAAGATAAGCACAAGATATGCGATGAAGGAGAAGCAAAAGGACATACCCTCCGAAAGAAAAGGGTACCTCGAACGCATCTTCGCTTCCGTCTCCCAGGTAGCGTCACTCTCTTCATCTCCCCTTTGTACTTTGATTAGTTGAACCTCTCTGTTTCTCAACTTCCAAATCTCTGACCCAAGGATGCAAGTAGGAGCTCGTCGAATCGTCGCATCACGCTCTGCTTCCACTTTTCTAAGTAAACTTGGCCCTATCACCTTTGCGGTCTCATGTAGGCACTTCCTCCCATGGGATACATCATGTACACTACTAAGTCTGTCGGGCAACTTCGCCAATGGAAGATGCTCCTCCCATGTACCTCCAAAATCCAAGATACATAGCCTCAAAAGGTCTTCTAAAACATGATTCACCCTCTCGGTCTGGCTGTCCGTCTGAGGATGATATGCGGTACTCATACACAACTGAGTCCCTACCGCCTCTTGCAAATTCTTCAAAAACTCTCTAGTGAAGATAGGATCTCGATCACTCACTATGCTAGAGGGTACCCGATGCAATCGAACTATCTCTCGAAGATATACAAAAGCTAGCCATGGAGCAGTCCACTTACTCTTCACAGGTATGAAATGGGTGTTCTTAGTAAGTCTGTCTACCACCACCCAAATTCCTGTATTACTCTTTCTCGATCTGGGTAACCTGTCAATAAAATCCAACGAGACGCTGTCCCACTTTCATTGCAGAACCTCCAATGGGTGAAGCAACCCACCTGGTTTCTTTCGCTCCGTCTTCACTCGTTGGCACACCAAGCATCGAGCGACATGCTCGGCCACATCTTTCTTCATACCGGCCCAGAAGAAAGCCCTCTTCATGTCTTGGTACATCTTACCCCCACCGGGATGAATGGTCATCCTAGAACGGTGTGCGTCATCAAGAATAGCCTTCCTCAAACCCTCGTCTTGCGGTACACAAAGTCTACCGTCTCTACGCAAGCACCCTCTATCATCTAGGGTGTACCTACTCAAATGGCTGGACGACTCCCCCCTTATGAGCTTCTCTACTAACTCAACCAACTGTGGGTCGCCCCTCTGTGTTTCTCCAATCCGCCCCAAAAGAGTAGGTCTAACTTCCAAAGAAGCTAGCAAACCGGGTACAAAGTCAACGAAAGGTCTAAAGTCAAACTTAGAAATAAACTCTAAGCTCCGTCGTTCAACGAACAATGAACTCAAGGACAACCTTTTTCTACTTAAGGTGTCCGTTACCATGTTACCCTTACTCATAGGATGCTAAGGATCCCATCCACTTTTGCTGTCCTAAGACTATGCGCTCGAAGAGTCTCCAACACTTCCCTAAGATGTAGGGCATGCTCTTCTCTACCAGAATATCATCCAAAATCATCACAACTGTCTCCCACGCAGACCACCCTAGTCGAATTCGGCATCCCCCAAATGCAAGCCCCAAAGGCCTAAACCAATATCAGACAAACACCCAAGGGATACCTCCTTCGAATTCAGACGACCTACGTGAGACGATACTAGTAAAAATGGCTAAATAATTAAGCCCTTGACCAATTCTGGATGTTCTCGCCAGTCTCGCTCCAAAACCGTCGTTTATCCTATACTGGCCCTGCTCAGCCTATTGAGCACATACGAAAACTTATTTCGCTCCTAGAAAAGACCCAGATGTCATCTACAAAGACCATCACGAACTTATTTAGGTACTCCCTGAACACCCTTCTCAACAAAGTATGCGGGGGCGTTCGTCAAACCCAATGGCATCACCAGCCACTCATAAAAAAAATCGTCCGGAGTCCCAAAGGCAGTCTTCTCTATACTATTCTCAGCCACTCTCAACTGATGAAATCCCGTGGCTAAGTCCTACTACAAAAATACTGAGGCGCCAGCCAACTGATCAAGGAGATCATTAATCCTCGGCAATGGGTATCTATTCTTCTTTGTGAGTTTCTTTAGTTCCCTTTTAGCCTACACAAAGTCTGAGGGACCCATCCGCCTTCATAACAAAAACTACTGGAGCGCCCCACTCCGATATACTTCGTCTTATGAACCCCTTCTCAAGCAAATCGCCTACTTACTTATGGAGTTCCCTCCTCTCACTAGGAGCCATGTGGCACACTGGCCAAGATACTGGTTTGGCATTATCCACCAGATATATTCGGAAGTCAATCTCCCGTTTCGGAGGTAAGCCCTTCACCTCCTCACACATATCCGGGTGCTCCCGGACCGCTCTAACAGATCGCAAACTCTAGACCGTCATGTCAAGCGATTCTAGATAACTTAGCATAACAGATTCTATGGGATTACAAGAGTTCTCGAGAGTGTTACCCAAGCGGCCCATAAGCCTAACAACTCTCTCCTCAAAATCAAGAACGGCACCCCTACTGGATAACCAGTCCATGCCCACTAACCCATAGCCCGTGAAGCCCAACAAGCATCACATCTAAACCCAACGCTAAGTATAGAAACTTTCAAACCCAAACACATCATGGAGCCCAATTGGGTTTGAAACAACTAAGGGATCATCTACCAACTGGTGTCTCAGTGCGGTGACTCTACTAGTAATGATGAGATAAACGAACTCGATGCGTCAGAATCAAATAAAGTTCGAATTGGATGATAAAGAAATCCAACCTCCAATCTAGACGGTCTTATCCCCATCTGGTACCCTAGTCGTGAGGGAATACAACTACCCCCCAGAAGATTCCATACCTTGCCCTTGCTTCTTTGGACAATCCTAATAAGGTGTCCTATTCTCTCAAAAGGATAACCACTTGCCTTCTTCTCCCCTATTCTCCACTCGTAACCTCCCACCAATGAGGTTTCATCCTTCATTAACCAAACAACTATTTGAGCCTTCCTCCCACCGTCTATCCAATCGATACCTACCAGTCCTCCTCCTTCTTGAACCAACTTCTAATCCGACTAACGTCTAAGTCCCTTGAAGTGGTTTTCCATCCTTATCTATCTTAGAAAGATCATCAATACGTGGAGGAGAAACTCAAAACGAGAGAAAGGAAGAGATTCAAAATGGAGAATTCGAAAGATATAGATATGGCTATTGGGGATTACGCTTTTCTTTCAAAAACTTTTCTCTTAAAAGACATGTTTTTGAAAATACTCCTTTCCAAAAATATTCTTAGAAAATAGTTTTTCTAAAAAAAATTATCTGTTCCGGTAACCTTGAGCTCTGATACCACGTGTAACACCCCACACCCGCTAAGGTCACTCACAAAGGGAATGCCTTAGTTTTGGTGGAGTATTTGTAGTGAGTATAGAACAGAAAAATTACAACAGGACATATATAAGTAATACTTGAAAATTTAAATCATCATTTCATTAACAAAACATGTTTGGCTACATCACAAAACCATAACAAGAGTCAAGTACATAATATCCATCCTGATAAAATAGAAGTACATAATCCCATTACATAGACAATAGCCAAAAGATAAACTGAGCTTTACTTCTATCGTCCAAGCCCCAAAAGATAGATATAGCGGTCTGGTCCAAGCCCACTAGTGCTAAGTCCACTCTGGTAACCTGAGGGTGGGGAAAAAGATAAACAACAACGGGGTCAGACATAAGTCTGAGTGAGTCCTATAACCCTAACAATACAACCATTAAAGTAATTAGGGTATGATATAAACAAGATACGGTACCTCTGGGGATAATGACTACAATAAGTAGTCCACCAAACACAGGATGTACTACGATAATCGAAACGACGTATTTATCCACCCAAGGATAATTACTAGCTTACACCACCCCAGACCCTACCCACCCAAGGGTAATTCCTACACTGCACCACACCAGTTCTACCCACCAAGAGTAATTCCTACTTAAAGGTTGATCCCACTAAAGTCTTAGAAAATATAGCTAGTAGTCTCTGGTACTTCTAGCTGACCACGTAGGTGCCGTCTGCCCCTACCTCCACTAGGTGTAAAACTGACCACGTAGGTGCCGTCTGCCCCTACATTCACTAGGTGTACCTAGTAATCTTACCCAGTAGTTTCGTGTACCCCTACATAGGTGCCGTCTGCTCCTATCTTTACTAGGTGTACCCACTACTCCCCATCGATCGGCTCCCTAACGTAGATACCTGTGCTGGTCCCACAGTGGGGTGTATCACTCCCCTAAAGTGGCTACCCAATACTATCAACGGTGCACGGCTTTATATCTACACGATGCAACAACGGCTTATCTACCAGCCCGGGCCCACACACGCATATGAAACCCGTTGGACTTGCGTTGCCACCGCTACCCCGTTTTGGCCTCTTATAATCAAGCCCAATATGCGTGTCCCGTCACTCGACATGGGTCGAGCCCACAAAGATACGTTTGGGATATTGGTTGAAATGGGCCCCCACAAGCTACTACTTAAGCTTGTCATTTTATCTAGTGCATCCCACTTAACCCCTTTTTATAATCATACCCCCTTACATGTTAAGGTTTGGTTAAGTCACCCAATTATATTACAATTGCCACTTAAGGCACCCACTAGATTCCCGCATGCCACCCAAGGCACTTACTTGGTTCCCCCATGCCACCCAAGACACTTACTTAACCCTTTAATCATGTTTAGTTACATGTTCCACTCTGGTTAAGTATTCTAATCGTATTTCCTATTGCCACCCAAGGCAACCCACTAGTTTTCTCATGCCACCCAAGGCACCCCCACTAGTTACTACATGCCACCCAAGGCACCCACTTAACCCCTCATGTCCCACTACATGCTAATATGGTTAAGTGTTTCTTAATTAATTAAGACCGTGATCTCCCATAAAGACCTCCCACATTAGACTGGCTGTTATGACCGCCTGGTTAAGCCGGTAGAGTCCGGGCAGTCTTACGTCATAACAGAGTCTAACCTCGTGTCTTTACCTTAATCACGTATTTAATTTATGGCTAAGACCTCTCACATTGGGCTGACATTTGTAGCAACTGGTTAAGCCGGTCGGGTCCGGGCAGTTTTACACTACAAATGAGTCCAACCTCGTGTCTTAGTCGATTAATTACACCTAATTAATCACCCCCATATTAATTATCCCTAATTAATATCAAGTTTTCCATAACATGGGTAGACCTAACTCAATAGGTAAATTCCCATGGGGTAGACCTAACTCAATAGGTAAATTCCCACTTATGGTAATTTATTTTTATGGTATGCTTAATCATACCCAATCATTCACTTATTAACATATTTACCAACCCCATCGTTCCCCACGTAAATCGTTCTCATTTCATGACATAAATAAGGGGAAGATCATCACAGATATCATGGGTTTAGCATACAACTTTGTCATGGGTTAAGAGGATGTCAACTTGCATATATGAGCATATATTAACCCAACCACATTTAACCCCAAACTTGCACATTATCATACACATGTCTTACATAACATGTTGAACTTGCATATAAGTATTCTCATAACTTGCATAACACGTTAGACATGCATTTAAGCCTACACATAACTTGCATAAGCATTCACATACTTGTATGGGCATTCATATACTTGCATAAGCATTCACATACTTGCATATCACATTAAGCTCGCATTTAAGCATATACATAACTTGCATAACATCATGCTCATAACTTGCATAATCTCATAAACTTAACTTGCATAACACTATGCACACAACTTGCATACCCTCATACACATAACTTGCATATGCACATAACTTACATAACATGTTGAGCTTGCATGTAAGCATAACTTGCATAATATGTCGAACTTACATATATGACTTGCATCTTAAAGGAGGGTAAACATGCATAGCATATAAGGGTGCCATCTTGCATATGTATATACCATATTTAAAAGGGTAAACTTGCATGTCATGATTTATGCATAATACCAAACACTTAGCATGCATAAAACCACTTACTTATCATGCATAGAATCAAATACTTATTATGCATAAAATCAAATACTTATTATGCATAAAACCAAATACTTATTATGCATAAAATCAAATACTTATTATGCATAAAATCAAATACTTATTATGCATAAACCCACCACTTAACTTGCATAAGCCCAAACACTTAACATGCATAAAACCCCATACTTAGTATGCATACAATCAAATACTTATCATGCATAATGTCAAATACTTTAGCATGAATAACATCAAATACTTAACATGCATAACACCAACTACTTAGCATGCATAAAATCACATGCATAACTTGCATATCATGTTACATATAACTTGCATATATTCTCACATATAGTTTGCATAACATG
Organism: Allium sativum; assembly: GCA_030737875.1. NCBI lineage: Eukaryota > Viridiplantae > Streptophyta > Magnoliopsida > Asparagales > Amaryllidaceae > Allium > Allium sativum. The sequence goes on from CM060911.1 coordinate 269,729,466, forward strand.
TCACATATGCATAAATGTTTAACATGGTGTTTTGCATCATAAAACATGGCCTTAACTTGCATTTAACATAAAACTTGCAAATCACATATCATACAAACTTGCATAAATACATTTATCCACAAACATAGCCATGTCTCATCACATCCTACCATAATCAATTTAACAATTGATTATTAAAGCCATAGAAACTCACCAAAACCAAGATTAGCAAATCAATGAAGTAAAACTAGTTGCCAAATATGAAGAAGAAGGTGATTAGGGGTTGATTAGCTTGCAACTCTCTTCATTTGATTTGTGGAGGCCATGACCAAGTTTCATTTTGCCATAGTTTAGTTACTAGATTTAATTATGAATGAATTAGGGTAGGGTTAGGGTCTTATTTATAGGATTAGGTTGCATTTTAGACCCTTGGATTAACCCTAGATTAGATTAGGACCCTTAGATTTAGGAAATCTCTAGAACCAGCCCTCCTAGCCAGCCTGAAACCCAACCTGGTGCAACCTGGTGCACCCAGGTTCACAGAACGGTGCCACCCTATCGACAGGCAAGTCGACAGGCATGTCGACACCCCTGTCGACAGGCCTGTCGACAGCCCTGTCGACATGGGTTGGGCGGGAAACTACCCGCCTGACCCCGCCTGGCCCATTCCAAATCTGAATATTTAAATTTTTAAATCTGTTTTAGTTTTGGATTTTCTGCAAACTTCATCGGGCCATAACTGGGCCATACGGACTCCGATTTTCGAAAACTCGGACTCTATTTCGCGTATTTTTCCGAGACGAACGCAATAACGCAGCCCGTTTCCCCTAATTCCCACATCTGAGATTATTTATTCTGTAATTAGTGAATTTTAGTATTAACCCAAAATACGGGGTGTTATAGTTTATCTTGGAAATGGAGGTGAAGAAGCTTCGCAATCATGAAGTTAAATTAGATAAGGTACCGTATAGTGAAGCTCAAGAAGGTGCGACATATAAGACTGGAGACTAGACACGAGCATCATACCCTTTTTCTTAAGGGTATATCCCTGATCTCTTTTTCTAGGAATTTTATGCATACTTTCTAGCTTTTAAGGTATATCCTCTAGGACGTATCATCGATCCTTATGCAGAAGCCAATGGATGTAAACATGTATTTGAAACATGTTATGATTGATGGTTGCAAGTGGTTGCTCGTGAATGCATATACACACCATAGGCGCTAGAACAACTCAGTCACTTTCATATTGCATTCACATAAATGTATTTGCTTAACAGATTTAATTTGATATGTTAACATATGGATGTTGCATATGGATGAATGGCTATGCACACATGTAGTATTTACATAACTAGGGATGCTTGCATACATGATTGGACGCATGGCACTGACATAATTCGCATTAAGGAGGTCAACTGAATCAGTAGACCGCCTGATTTTGCATTAGATAAAGACATATACACACTATGCATATGAATATGAAAGCATTTAGAAATCTTTTTAAGGATAATGAATGCCTGTGATTGAACGGTTGAGTAGATGGGTGATTGGATGGTAGGACACATTATTCCTAACTTGAAGATTTCGGGGACGAAATCCTTTTAAGAAGGGGAGAATGTAACACCCCGTAATTCTGTAACATTTAATTTTCACAAATTAAAGTATAATTAAATTTTAGAAGAAGAATTAAGGGAAACGGGTTACACCATTGCGTTCGTCTCGAAATTTTGCTTGAGATAGAGTCCGAGTTTGCGTAAATTGGACTCCGTATGAAAAAGATATCCTTAAATTAAATATTGCAGCAAAACATGAAAAAGATGAATGAGAAAAGAATAATGTTTAGCATTGTTCTAACTTTTGTAAGCAAAAGACTTAGTAGCTTATTTGGTTGGAACACATGCTTGCATATAAGAGGTACAGAGTTCGATCCCTGCCAGCGTCCTATTTTTTTTGTTTTAGGGGAATGGCTTAAAATAGCCTAATGCGAACGTAGTTCAAAAAGTGGTTTAGTGTGAAAATGGGTAATTGAGAAGATAGATAAAAAGAAAGAAAAAAAATGATGAATATATATAATATAATATATATATATATACGCATATATATATATGACATGTACGCATCATGTAGCGTACGTTGCGCATTTTTGGTTGTCAAGGATTGTTTTTTTTAAATGGCCTTCCCCAATTGGATTTATGACAAATTAAAAGTAAGAAAAGATTTATTCATATACATATATATAAATATTTATATATGGGTAATTAATGTAAACGATAAAGGGAAAATGTATCTATTAAATACGTATTTACGTTTGAATTGATTGACAAAAAATAATAAAAAGAAAAGATGAACATTAGAATATCACTTTTGTTATGTTAACATTAGAATAACATTTCGTTAAGAAATGTATATTTAGATTAAAAATGTTTATTCAGATTAAATTGATATTTCAGTTAAGAAATATTCATTTAGCTAATGTTTTGTTTTAAATAAAAAAAATGTCCTTTTGGTTATGATATGTTAGGAAAGAACCAATGTGTCATTTATGGAAAAAAATGAACATTTAATATGCTGAATCAATGCTGAGTCATTTCTGACTCATTGCTGAGTCAATAGGATAATTCTATCTTGACTGAATGGTTGTGGTCATTTCTAGGGTTAATCAAACGGCCTAAATTAATCCTAAAATTCTATATATACAACCTAGCTCTTAACCTAATTCACACAATTAAACTTGGAGCCGTCACGCTGCTGTAAGATAGCTTGAAATGGCCGCCGCCTAAAGCTTAAAGACAAACAAAGCTAGAACAAATCTAATTCAAAACTAAGAATCAAAACAACGTCTACTAAAAGGAACGCATCTCAATTTCAGAACCTCAGATCTCAGAAAAACAAGACCGTCTTGCGTTGTAAGTATAGTGGCTCTTTAGATGGGAATGCGATTAAGACATGATTTGTTGTAAATTGTAATATGGAATTATATCAGTATTAACGATGTTGTTTTATATTTGTTATTTGTGATAATTTGAATGATTGTGGTGATTGAATCTTTTATGTATTGTAAATTAAACAATCAACACCTTATGCGAATTGTATGTATACAGTTAGATCTAAATATATGTTTATGCAAGTTATAGGTTGCAAGTTAGATTTACACAAATATTTATATCATTCATGTAGGCTCTATGTATATATGTTTAAACCAATTGTGCCTACATGACTAGAATAGATCTATATTCACATGTTTTTATGCAAGTGAGAACTTATAATCGGATCCATGTCAAGATCCGTTTAGGATTCGTATGAAAGTTTATTGTTAGATCTATATTTATACATATGTGTTGCAAATTCACACCCTTAAGTGGTTGTCAAAGTTATACATATAGTTTTGTCTTACGCCAGTTTTATGTTTGAGGTTATGCCTAGACCTATGCATTAACATGTTATACCATGTTTTAGTGGATTCATATGACACCTATTAGGTTATACTATGTTATACCTTTATGTTAGGCTAAAACTATATGATTCATGTGACACCTATTTAACTAGGTCCAATATTTATATGCAAGTTTGTGGCATGTTATGCAATATTATGATATTCATGTCGATTATTTTGCAAGCTTACACCTATGACATGTTTATGTTAATGAATTATTTTTATGCCAATTTTTGTGTATTGTAAATTAGGCTAAGTTTTTAGCCTAATATTATATGTCAAAATCATGCGGACGGAAAATTAGGCTAAGATTGTTAGCCTAATATTTAGACGGGGTAACGTTGGGTAAAATTGGTAATTATAGGAAACTTGACATAAATTGGTTAAAAATCACATAAGTGATTTATGGCATAAAATGGTATTAATTATATACCTAAACTAATGAGATTGATTGGAGACAAATTTGGCAGTAACTTGAATTTGAATAATTTACATAATTAAAATGTAAATTTAAACAATACGAATATGCTTAACCCGAGGTTGGATTGAGTTGTGATGTAAACCTGCCCGGACCCGCCCGGCTGTCCAGTAATCACAACAATACCTATCCAATGTGAGAGGTTAAGGCATTGAGCCCAATAAAGACCCGAGGTTAGACTGAGTTGTGGCGTAAGACTGCCCGGAACCGACCGGCATACAGGCAGCCACAACAATACCTGTCTAATGTGAGTGGTTGGTGCTTTAATAAGACAATTAAAGCTAAGTTAGGATTGGTAGGGTTAAGTTAACCAAAACACTTAAACAACTTAACATGTTAACAAGACAAGACTTGTAGGGGTTAAGTAACTAAGAAAATACTTAGCCAATTTAACTTGTTAATTAGACTAGAAGGTGAGGTTAAGTAAAGTTAATACACTTAACCAATTTAACATATTAACTATACTAGAGGGTGAGGTTAAGTAAATTCAGGACACTTAACCGTTATAACCTGATAATTAGATAAGTGGGTGAGCTTAAGTAAATTTAGAATACTTAACCATTATAACACGTTAGCTAGATAAGTGGGTAAGGTTAAGTAAATACACTTAGCCAATTTAATATGTTAGCTGGACTAGAGGGTAGGGTTAAGTAAACTTAGAACACTTAACCATCATAGTGTGATAAATTGAACAGGGTTAAGTTGAAACATGAAGGGACAATACTTAACCATTAGGACATGTTAATTAAACAGATGTTAGGGTTAAATTAACTAAGGGAACACTTAACCGTTATAACATGTTAGTTAAAACAGATGGGCAAGGTTAGGTCAAAAGGGACACTTAACCAATACAAGATAAATGGGTAGGGTTAACTAATAAGAAATACTTAACCAATATAACTTGGTTTGTGATAGGGTTAAGTCAACATGAACTACTGATAACACTTAGCCAGTTTAATATGACGAAGGAATGGGTTAAGCTAGCTTGAATTAACTAATGACATTTAACCAATCCAACTTGACGAGAAAGAGGGCTAAGTAGTAAACCTTAGTTAAGAAAACAATGATTCAGGAAACTAAGTGGTAAACCTTAGTTAGGAAAACTAAGTAGTAATTCTTAGTATAACACGAGGAGGAGCGAACGTCCATCTGATCTTAAAGAAGGCTCCAACGAATTGGGTTACAAAGCCCGAGGCTTCGGGGGGACGTGAGGGTACCCTTGGTATCCCTCTATGAGAATGCAGATGATCCGCCTGGGCTCACAGAGGTTAAGGTCTGCGTTAGAAGAACAAAGGGTATGCCTTGCTTGCAATATAAGGCAACCTAAAGACTAGGATAGACCAATGTGATTCGGCGGGACAAATGGCCCCGTGATAGCGACCCGTCGTCTACCTACCATCTTGAGTCAGTCGAGATACGCATGCGGAAAGGCAGAGAACTCCCAACAGACCATATACTTGCTATCTAGTTATGGGTGAGGCTGGCCAATAGGAAAGTGGGGCATAGGTGGCAGGAGTATAGTTCTCGTGCTTGATTTTCTTGGATTGCCTTTCATTAGTTGAGGGAGGGGTCAGGTGGGACCATAGCCACTGGAAAAACAGACCTTAGCATCTACATCGGCAGATATCTGAAAGCTCCCGACCGAGTTCTGTGTTTCTAGAATAGCCCTGTCACGGGACTCGGGTCGCACATCTCAGGACATGTGCATCTAGACAGCGATAAACGATTCGCGACACATACGTGGGGAAAGTCTAGGAACATATACCACTCTAGGTAGTGTGTCCTAGACTAGGGGCATCGTTCGACAGGTAGCATAATCCCTAGTTAGACCTAGGTGGCATAAATCCTGAATCCGAGAAGTTTTAGATAAGTCGCATAAACCCTAGTTGAATCAAGGAAGCGCTCGATAAGAAAACTCTAGATTAGATCTAGGTAATAAATAATAGATGTACACCTAAAGGTAACCGCAATTACAAGGATTGGGATCACGTTATCATCTTTATATAGATTACTAGTTGGGATACTAGTTAGGTGGTGCAGAGATATAGAATGGGGGTGTGATAGTATTTTCGGTTTAAACTATCTTGCTTTGGTTTATATTAGTCTGTTATTCTGGTACTGTCCCATTTTTCCAGTTTACTCCTGTCATGAACTTTATCTTGTTCACATGCTAAAAGCCACTAGACTTACTCAGGCTTTATGTCTGACTCTGTTTTTCTTTCGTCTTTTTTTCTACCGTTTCCCCCCCAGGTAGTCAGGGAGGGAATAGCTCTGCTTAGTATGGACTGTTACTCTTTCCAAGCTTAAAGACTCTTGGATATATCGCTTCAGACTCTATTTTCTGCTGCTATGGCTGGCTTATGCTACATTGGGGAATATAAATGTTATTTTATGCTTCTTTATTTTGTAAGACAGATGATACTCTGGTATTGGAAAGCAATTGTTGTACAAAAGTAAAGTTTTATTTTCTGCTGTTTTAATTTTGTCTGTCTTGTAATTTATCTGCATCTTTTACCTTAAATGCTCCACAAAACTTAGTGCATTCCCTTTGTGAGTGACACTAACGGATGTGGGGTGTTACATAAAACCTTCAGGTTGTTCCATATATTTCTCTTCTTCTACATCTCCATTTAGAAAAGTTGTCTTTACATCCATTTGATGTATGACTAAATTATGAATTGATGCAAGTGCTATAAAACAACGTATGGAAGATATGCGAACAACTGAAGCATATGTATCAAAATAATCTATTCCTCATCTTTGCTTATATCCCTTAGCAACTAATCTGGATTTATTTATCAATGGATCTATTTGTATTCAACTTTTTCTTGAATATCCATTTACATCCTATAGGTTTAGCACTAGGAGGTAAATCAGTTAAAACCCAAGTTTGGTTTGACATTACAGAATTCATTTCATCATTTATAGCTTCTTCCCCTAAATTAAAATCTCTAGAACTCATAGCTTCAGAATAAATTTTTGGATCATCATCGACGTTCATTATATATCTTGTAACATTAAGGACTTCATCTGTGACACCACACGTCCGTTAATGTCACTCTTTATTAGAATGCATTAAGTTTCGTGAAACGCTATAGGTAAACAGAATCTCACAAGACATATATAAAAATAGCAGTGGAGATTTAAAACTTCACTATTCAACAGAAAAACATCACAGGCTCAAAAATAGTTACAACATCAAGCTAAAATACTGAACCAAGTACATCAAACCAAAACATCTCCCTTGTGCTAAAAACCATAAGAGTATAGAAATGTAAAATCATAATCCCCAATAATATCCATAATAAAGTAGACAAGTAGTCAAAACGATACATTAAAGAAGATCCAGATCCAAGCAAAAACAGAAGAGAGAGTCCTAATCACGCCTGAGCATTCCAATCCTAAGAAACTGGGGAAGGGAAGGAAGAGAGAGAAAAGGAAACAAAAAGGGTCAGATATAAAGTCTGGCGAGTCCAGTGACTTTAGCATATAAAGAGATAAAATTATCATGACAGGCATATAAGGCTGAATGAGAGATAACGACATCATATAACAAGTATAAACAGGATGAACAGGATAAGCAGAATAAACAGAGTAGACTATGCTTCTCAAATGCTATTCTCTGCACCAATACTAGTATAACAGATATGTAACATGATTTGGTGTTCCCTAACATAACAGAAACATAATGATCACAACAGAAACATAATGGTGTTTTATGTGTACTCTAGTTACATAACGAGTTTTAACCCAAACGAAAATAACAAGTATCTTAACAGAAATAACAGGTGTTACCCAAACAGAAATAACAGGAACCCTAACAGAAATAGGTGGGTCTAGATGTACCCAAATTACTACCCCTAAGCGATCAACTCTCTAATGTGTAAATACCCTGTGACTTCCTAAAGTGGCAACCTACGGAGGACACCGACCTATTTACTGGTGCTACAACCGCTTATTTTCCCACAGACCGGAAACATGCACGCACATGACTCCATTGGAACACGCCCGTATGCACCCCCTTTTTCAGATGAACCTCTTACAATCAGTTCAGTATGCATGCCCTGACCCTACCTAGTGCGGGGTGCCCTTTTAATACCAGAATGGGTTACTGAGTGATATGGACTCCACACAGTAGATGACACAAGTCAAACCCCTAAACTTATGTTCCCCAGTTAACTAGGATTTTTAATAGGTGAAGCCTTACATATTAATAGCTTTGCCTCACCCCCAACAGTTTTAAACAGGTTAAGTATTACAGGTTAACAGGTTTATATAATCCCAACAGATTAAATAGGTTTACTTAACCCCCAACAGATTAAACAGGTTTACCTAACCCCAACAGATTAAACAGGCTTACTTAACCCCAACAGATTAAATAAGTTTACTTAACCCTAACAAATTCAAACAGGTTAACATGTTCATATAACCCTAACAGATTAAATAGGTTCCACTGGTTATATATACGGTTTCATTACATGTTCCACTTAATCCTCGAATTAAGCCTACAGATTTGCGTGTTCGTACACCCCAAATTTCAGTCATATTCCACAGTACAAGATATGCCCCAATTTTCCCTCTTTTATTTTCATTCCCAAACATTCCTTAATTGTCCCAATTTCATTCATATGCAGATCTCTTACGAGATTGGCCTAGACTCGAAGGTAGCCTAAGCTTATTAAATAAAAAAGGGAATAAGAGAGGGAGAAGAACAAAAATAGGCATATAACAACAGAAATAGGCATATAATAACAACTGAACAACAAAATAGGTATATGGAAAAGTACATGTAATTATAGCAAAACTATTTAGATATGAATCAGTTTAACAGCCATAGGCTCAAATCCAGGTTTATTAACATGTCAAGGTTACTGTTAAATATTTATATCTAAAAGTAACATAAACTCACATAGATTGGAATTAGAGAACAACGAATAATATGCTGATGTTGCAAAAGAGATTCTTGTATATGTTAGGTAAAAATTGTCTTGATTCAATCCAAGTTTTAGTAGCATCTCCCCATCTTCATTTTATATTTTTAGAACAAGAGTTTGTGGAAGAAGTATGAAGAAGTGCGATTTATTTGATAGGAATGCATGCCTTTATATAGAGTTTACAAGACAATCCTTAACCGTCAGATCTCCGTTTTTAAATCCAATCGTTCAGAAAATAATGAACCTGGTTAACAAATTCGTCCAGAAACAGAAAAATGTATTTGGCCAGATCAGGGTTGGGTCGACCCACCCCCACCTGGGTCGACCGCTAGGTCTACCCACCTTACCTTAGGTCGACCCAGACAAGGCGTGGGTTGACCCTTAACATGTCAGATTCCCACCCATTGCCGCGTTCGTTTCCCGCTTATGTATTTGAAATGTTAAAAATTCCGGTTCGATAAATAACTCTCTTATATGTATACAAACTTCTAACCTTCATATCTTTCTCATATGGTATCCGTTTTACGCAAAATCGAAGTCTATCTGAACTAGAATTCTGAGACGAACGCAATGGTACAGTCCATTTTACTTAATTCCCAATATTTAATTAAGTATCCCTTTAGTTTACTAATGTTTTATAAAATTACGAGGTGTTACATCATTCTTATTGCCTTCTATGAGATATGTTATGCAGTCAGGAGCATAGTACTTCTCTCTTCTCACTCTTTTACTTCTCCTGTGTTCAGTACTATTATATGGTATTGACACTTCCTTGCTGTTTTGAGCAGGAGCATATTCATCATCATTGATATCATTAGTCTCAGTTGGTTCCGGACTAGATGATCTCAATGGATTCTAAATAGTTTGATTTTCAAAGATTCTACATCTATAGATTCTATAACATCTAAGGTATCAATTATAAGGAACCTATAAGTAATACTATTAAGAGAATATCCTATGAAAACACACTTAAATGCCCTATTACCTAACTTTGGTCGTTTAGGGTCAGGTTTTCTAACATATGCTAAGCAACCCCAAACTTTAAGTCTAGTAAGGTTTAGTTTTCTATTAAACCATAATTTATAATGGAATTTTTTTTAAGTGGTACTCTATTTAAAATGTAACACGCAGACAACATAGCGTCACCCCATAGGTTATAAGGTAAATTAGAACTTATGAGCATGGCGTTAACCATTTCTACTAAAGTTCTACTTTTCCTCTCAGCAACACCATTTTGTTGTGGTGTATATGGGGCGGTACATATTAGATGATGATGAATGTCGTACTTTAGACTTTAAGGTTCTATTACATAGATTCTTTCAGATAATAGTTCAACCCACCAAGTACAAATGGATTACCGAACTATCGACTTTCAGGATTCAATAAAGCCTTGGAACAACGAAATCAGATTCAAAATTTGTACGACTTTACTCCAATCAAAAACACTCTAGAAATATGAACTCTGATGATGCAATTGAAGAAGAGAATGAAGAGCAGTAAGAATCAGATTTTGCAACGCCTTAAAAATGTTGCAAATTCGATAATTTGCAACGATTTCCTATGGACAATGGCGCTGCAAAAACGAGGTGGAAGAAGAAGAATTAAAAGTGTTGCAAATAGTTTTCCGCGTGGCTATTTATAGCAAAGGACACTTTCGTTCAAATTCAAACAATGAATCTTTTCATTTCGCAACAGTCAAATAGCATCGAAAAATTTAAACATCGCGCCTCCTTTTCCAACGTTTCAAAATTCCCGCCTCTATCTAAAAATATTGCTTATCGGATTCGAGACCCGCACCAGCAACCAACCCGGTTCGGTCGGACAAACGACTGGCGGCGGCGGTCTCCCTACTCACAACAAAGTAAACATTTGGGTGCCACAAGGCCCCAACACACTTATGAGAAAGTCACTTAAGTACTAGCATACTTTATTATCTTCCATAATGTGAGACGATACATTTCCTCTTCCTTCATTCTTTCTTTCTCTTCAAAATAAACCTATACCCCAAAACATTAATTGAAAATTTACAATAAAAAACTCTCAAATTTCAAGCCTACTTCAGTTTATATTTCTCTTCATATTTATGTCAAAAAAGTGGATAGAAAATGAATAAAACAAGAATAGTAAGCCCCATGACAACTTTCTAGAAATATATGTAATTATTCAGAATATAATTGTTATACAAGCAATTATAGTAAATAATTACATAGTTTTAATTTAAGAATCTCAAAATTATTTCCAACTATATTCAATAACATAATTATTATAGAAAAAGTGAACGGAAAACAAAAACAAAACAAAATAGACTATTTCAAATGCAAAATTGATTGATATGTATGCAATTGTTAAACAAATAATAGCCTACAAGTCTGCAATATTTCTTAGTAAGTACAGATAATACTGCACTTATTTTCATTTTCATTCGGTCATCCAGCTTTAATATTTAAAGTTTTATAGTTTTTCTCAGTAATGAAATAAAAAAATATGAAACAAATGTGCTACAACAAACTAATTATAGGAATCCAATTTACATTTAGTATTTGTATAGAGATCCAAGTTATATTAAGTTTAAGTCTAAATATAGAGAAAGTCTATTTAGACACAAATGTTTAACAAAAATTGAGGGACATAAAATCTATACCATAGAATTACTCCATGATTTGCATCTCTCACATAAAGACAAATTAATCATGTGGCTGAGATTTTGTGTCTTCTGTTTTGTGTCAAACTTTTGTGTTCATATAGCCGCTCTTCTAAAAATATATGCATAATATTTACTATAAAGAATATGTAGCATCCAATCAAATCAACCGGATAAAATGAAAAGTTGCCAAATTGTAGTTCCAATGGCACACAACAGTGGAGTTCGAGTTTGTTCACACTTTTTAAGGAAGATGAACATAACTCTTGGACCTGATTGGTGGAAATCAGGAAGATCCATATGGGTCCCCTTGATTTCCACCAATCAGGAGCGAGAGTTATGTTCACATTGCTGAAAAGAATGCGAACAAATTTCTACTGCACAGTAGTGTGTACAACACGAATGGAGCACAATTATTCTGTACTGAGCTCGGGTGTTTCCGTATGTCCAACAAATCACAATACACATCAATCACACATATCATTAATAATCTAATGAACAGATCCTACAATCCACTCAAAACCATTAGATTTTGTGCAAATGAATGGCTAAGATTGATCCGGCACACGAGAACATCAACCGGCTCCGGAACAATTTTACGATTTTCATTCCCACTCCCACCTAACCCCTGCCCCTTGTATTGCTGGCACAATCCTCTGAAAAAACTATTAATTCCAGTTCATCTCATTTTATTCAATTTTGGAGATCCTGGAACAGTGGAACAGCCTGAGATAAATCGAGCTTTGCCAAATGCCGCGGATATCCGATGCAAGATGAAATCCTTTCCATTTATTCAAAAGCCCTTTCATTGCTCACACTTTTTTGTCAGTCGATGAATAGGTCAGAATTCTCTCTCTTTTCCATCTCCGCTACTTCCGATCTCTTTATTCAATCCTTTAGTTTGCGTTTTTGTTCTGCCTGATCAACAAACTATTATTCGATTTTGCTTTTATTTCTGTTCTACATGAGTAGCGATATGCTAGGATGTTTTCTTATGATTTGGGGTTTTGATTCCTCTCTTTTTATTTTACGTTCATTAAGATAATGATTGAACGACGGGATTAACATGTTGTTTGTTTCCTATTTTGGCCAATACTCTGGTTTGTTGATATATTTGATTGCCTAAGGATGATATTGTTATTGATGTGTAATATAGTTAGAAATGTTTATCGTTTGTAAAGTATATCTTATGTAAAGTGCAGCTTCATGTTATCTCTATTTACAGGGAGCGGGAGCGACATTTGCCATGGCAACTGAAATGACAGATATTTGAGGGCAGTATTATATGCCTGGCGTGAAGACTAGATGAATTTATAAATCTGGTATGTTGATCATTTTGCTTGCATTCTGTTCATAAATTCTTACCGCTATTTCATTTTGTCTATTCAATGGTTTCTATATATATATATATATGAAGTGTGCTGCTATTCACACCCCAATTTACTCTTCTGGCCACCACACAAAATTTAATAAACTTGATTATATTTTTTACACTTCTGGCCACCACATCATTTTTCTTCATTCGGCCATAATCAACTGAATTAACAATATAATTTCGGCAAGAAGCAACCGTACGGCTACTACCAACCGAAATATGATTGTAAATTCGGCAGGAAGAAACCGAAGCTTTCGTTCCGTAGTGGGGTGCCTGTTCATATTAATATTTTTAACGTATGGTAGCTGAAAGAAGAAATTGATATTCTTTATGGTGGCCTTTAGTTTTGGTGGCCAGAAGAGGAAAATGGGGTACCAATAGCAACACACATATATGAATATGAATATTGATTATTTATTACAATTTTGTTCTTTCAATGCTTCGGATTTGAAACCGGGTCAATTTAAAGGTATAATAAATTAAGTGTACCTCATTAAACATATGTGTGTATGGCACAAGCATTACTCTTGCACATTGGATTACATATTTATTTATTACTTGCCAGCTCAAATCAATACTCCCAAATCTATGACATTATCAGATGGAATCAAGTTATACTATGGTTTGCCTCCTTTTTCAGTTTTAACTTGACTATACTAACAGCACTCTTTGTAAACAAATAAATTATTTGTTTCCATGCATGCGCGCATGCCAACCAATTATTATATGACTAAATGGATGTTTCTGGTGAATTGAATCAAATTTTCTGGTACTAAATTGTAAGAAATCGTGACCTAAGTTTCCAAATGTTGGTCAGTTTAACATATTTTCTTATCAAAACCAAAATTTAAAATCCTGACTGGAAATACAAAACTCTTATCATCTATCAAAGTTTTTTTGAACTTTTTTTTTTTTGAGCTTGATATACCAGTATTACAATACACTCCATGTTAGCAGATATCTAGTGATCATGTTTATTTTTAATGATTGACATGATGATACAAGGAAACACCATTGTTTCGAGCAATTACAACAATTTGTTGACATTTGGTCAGCACAATGCACTATAATTGAAGTCACATAAGTTCATAGATGTGTGTCTGCCATCCATTACGTAATGCACCATGCAGGCACGCACTGAAATAAAAATGCATTATTGTGGAACTTGCAATTTGTGCCAACTTAACCTATTTGGATGATGCTACCTTTTCCAATTAAACAATATATTTGATACTGCTCTCATAAATTACATGGTGATGTCATGGTGTTGGGGGAGTCTAATTTGGAAAAGGAATTCGAAGCAGCCAGGTGGGTATCACAGACGAGGCATAATGTTTGCAAATTCTTTGTATTTCTCAGAAGATATTTCCCCTTAAGGTATACAAAAATAGGAAATAGTAAATACTCCTTTGGTTGCCAGAAGGAAAACGAGGAGGAAGAGGGGGGGGGGGGGGGGGGGATGGGATTAGTGAAATTGTATCTAAGGTTTTTATACACCATATACTGGAAATTTTAGTGTAATGTTGCTAATACTAGAGTAGCCATATACTTGGTTCAGTTGCTTCAACTACTGACTATGATGTCCAAGGGTATACTGTACACTACTATTTAGAGAAGCCTTGCTCTTAAGACTTGGAACTAATTTTAATTTGACAAAAACAGATCTTCTGGTGGTTTGAACAATTGTATAAGTTTTGGTTCAGTCTATATATTATGTATACTGCATTCGTTTTATTCTGCTATTCTTGATAAAATTCTATTCCCAGATTTGCTTTCCCACAACAACTGGTGCTTTGAAGCAAGTCAATTGAATGACTGCAGTTTGTTGGCATAATTATGCTGATATTATGCATCACTAGTTAATATGACATAGTTAATAACTTCCATATCAAACAGTAAGAAAAGAATAATGGATTCCAATTCATAATACAGGTTGACTGTTTTTTTTTTTCATGTCAACAAACAGGTGTTTTATAGTTAACTCCTCGTCGTTCATTTTCATACTACAACTGGAAACAATACCTCCTACATAAATTACGTGAGTTTTGCTCGAAAAACAACTAATATAGCATAAATTTTGTACCGTACGTACTTCATAACTCACACATGGAAATAATAAAAAAGAAACAAATAAAGTGAAGTCTCAAATATTTTCCACTTATAATTTTGTACCGTACGTACTTCATAACTCAGACATGCAGTTAAATAATTTGGTTAATGCAAGACTGGTTCTTGCAAGTTGGACCAAGCTAATCAATGCAGCACAAATAATGTAATAAACTTTTAACTATCGATATAAACTTTTACTAATTTTGCTTTTCTTCATTAATTTACAACCCATCTGGACACGGATGAAATACAAAGCTTCCTCCTTTTATTGCAATACGTATTCTACAGATAGAAAGCAAAAGCTGTGCTGGGAAATCCTTGCACATAAATGAAATATAAAGCTTCTTTCTTTTGTTACAACACCTGTTTTACAGACAGAAAGAAAGCTGCACCCATTCACTTTTCTCTGTTCTCTTCTTTTCAAGTTGGAACAACGGTGCCGATGTAGCCAATACCGACCACAAAGAAAGCTCCAGCTTGTAGGAATAAGTAGACCCAGAAGTAATCTCGGCCATACATTATGTCAAAGATTCCACAATATACGAGATAAACTGCCATGCATATCTCCAACCAGTGAACTCTTACATATCTTGAAATGTAATAATAAGTGATTAGTATATGTGTGTGTGTCTAAATTTTCCCAGAGATGATAGTTCTTTGAATGTATTTTAATTAGTTTTATTTACCTTTCTCTAGCACGCTCGATAAAAGGTCTCCTAACTCGGTTCTCGCCTCTTTGTCTGTTCAAATTAGTCAAAGTATTTCCTAGTTTCTCAGTTACGACCCACTCGTTCACTCGGTTTGCTTCTAGAAGTCCAATGATTGTTGCTTTTGTGCGATGCATAGACATCACATTCTCAAATAGTATCCAGTATATGATCAAATGGAGTGACCTGCAGTTGAATGTAGTAATAAATCACTTTGTTGCAAATATACCACAGTATCACCGTTGTATGAGAATTGCAAATTGTTTTCTTTGTTTTCCCTTTGTGGCACAATGTCCCTATTTCAAGGTTACTACAGTTTTCAGTTATGTTATAGACTACTTGGTTAAACTTTCAACACATACAATGTGTACTTGGACCCCTTTTGGCAATCGAACTAAAATCAGTTCTGCTTTTGTTAAATGCCCTTTTGGTTATCTGAAGGCAGGAAGTCAATTTGACTTATGAGCTCAAAAATTAACTGTTATTAGCCAGATCTATTATTGAAGGTCAAAAATGCAAAAATGTTTATTTTTAAATTAAGGCAATAAGTAACTTTTAGAATTTGTTTGTTTTGGATCATCCTAGTTTACTTTTTGACTTTTGCTTTCAAAAAGGAAAAAAAAAGGAACTTTAGGCTAAAGAGACGACCCTTTACTAATTTGTAGTGTCTGTATGCTTCCAGTGGTAAGAGGGACCACAACATATGTAATTTTAATAGGTTGTGAACTTTTACATGTCAGTTTTTCTCTTGCTAACAGATTTTAGCGACTATAGGCTAGTAAATGAACCATAGACCTTGCTGCATTTTTTTTTCATGATTTTCTATTTTACTTCACATTTTGCAGGCAAAGATAATTTCTTAACAGAACAAAACCATTGACTATGAGATAGATCTAAAAAATCATCCTATTTCTACTAATTTGATATATGATTTGCATACCTTGGAGTGTACAGAGCATTGAGAATGGTAATGGTTGAAGGAACGTAAACTGAAAAGAATTTGTGAACGCGAACTTCTGGAACTAAAACACAGGCTGGGAAGATCACACAATAGAAGAAGAAGGTTACCAGGTGTGCCACTATTTTCCGCACAAAGAAGAATGCATATAGTACATGGATTTTTTTCCACATGCTAACCCTCTGCATTATATATGTGTTAGTTTCAATTGAATTATTATATTTTCAATAGAAATGGTCAAGCAAAATAATCATACAGTGCATAGTATTATCTCTTTAAACATTTTCTTGAAAAGATTGGCAGGGCCACATGACCATCTATGCTGTTGAAACTTGTATGCTTTGTATGTGCTTGGCAGTTCATTCTTCACCTGTATTTTCATACAAAATTAAAAACTTCTGAACATCATTGGTCATTTGTAAAAAATAGGCGTTTATATCAAACGCTTGGTTCCAGGCTTGATTTCAAACCTAAATTTGCAAATCATTAAACGAGTCTCACTTATCAGAATTTCAAGAATCTCAAGACTTTGTGCATTGTGCTACATGTATAAATAATTAAATAAAATATAGTTACCGATAAATCCCCAACAAAAACGAATTTCCATCCTTTAAGACTTGCTCTCACCGCAAGATCCATGTCTTCCACTGTTGTTCTATCTTTCCACCCACCAGAGTTTGTTAGAGCATGCAATCTCCATACTCCAGCAGTTCCTAAAATAAAAGCATCAATTTGATTATCTTACCCCAATGTGAAATTAGAAGTTGGATTGCAGGTTATGCTATAAATTATTAATAACGATTGATAATTTTGTTTCCTTATTTCTAACATGTGAGACATTGTTTTGAGATGTGAGATAGTGTCTGACATATCAGAGTCAAAGCATGTCTTTGTTTTCTTAAAGGCTAACCATTAAACCCGAAGAATGAGTATGTAGAAGACCCAACTTCTTGCTCCACACTAAAATGATAATCCAAAGACATCTCTTGCAAGCGTGTCAGTAGGCAGGCATCTGCGTTCACTATTCCAAAAAAAAAAAAAAAAAAAAAAAATCAGAATTTTCCATACTAATTTCAATACTAAGTAAAATAATTTAATTAGCACGGGTTGCTATTAGTTTTGCTAAAGGGTAACCTTAGTTAGCAGGCAGAATCAAAATTGTCCATATATGTCATCAAAACTTTTTCCTGTTTTTGATTCAAATTACTGAAACTAGTTTGATTTTTGTTTTCATTTTTAGTTCTTGTAGTAAATGAAAAAAAAAAAAAAAAATCATCCTCAGTCTGACACTGGCAACCCCGTTAAATATGTCATGCTCACCAAATTTCCAACGAGCTTGAACCAAAGCAAGCTCAGAATTGCTAACAAGAAATGGTACAGTCTTAACTAAGAACTCAGGATCTGGTTGAAAATCTGCATCAAAAATCGCAACGTAATCGCACTGTTTGACGTAATGTTTTTTCAATCCTTGCCGGAGAGCTCCCGCTTTGTACCCATTTCTGTTTGGTCTGATTTCGTATGTGATATTCACGTTCTCGTTCGCCCATTTTTGACACTCTGACTGCACCATAATCTATTATGATTCGAAACAAAACATAATTAGTCAGTACAGTCTGTACTAGAACGAAGAAAATTATGTGTTATAAGATAGATATTCTTCATATGCTTATACGATATTATCATAAGATAGGAACTGACATAATAAGTTATGACATTGCTAATCCCTGGTCATTCCCTGAGTTAAATATGTGTAGATCTGTGTGCCATTACTCACAACATTGGTTAATTCCTTTGTTACACACTGCTAAATTCCTGTGTTATAACTTGTAACACTGGTAATATAAAGCATATATAAAACCATATGCTATAACACTGGTAAATCCCTCGGGTATAAAACTTATAACTTCCTGTGTTTTTAACTTGACACTGTTATTCCAAAACACAGTGAATCTGTCTTATAACACTGGAAATTCTTATGTTATGACACTAGCAAATTCCTGTGGGAATGGATTACATTCACAACATAACTACCAACCTTTCACTTCGCACTACTCATCGCCCGGGAAGCTATCAGTTTTATACCAAGTACAGTATAGATTATGTAAATATTCATAGCGTACACTGTAATAGATCCATGAATTGCATATGTAGATCCATGCATTACAACTCTAGCTTATCTCTGTTTTTTTTTTTTTTTTTTTTTTTTTTTTTTACAGTATTCTATTATGGTAAGTTCATATTTTGTAACAGAAGATAGTACTGCTCACTGTTTTAAATCTAAAAATTCAAGATATTAATTATTCTAAAAAAACTGATTACCTTAACTTCAGGGTCGGTTGAGTCATCAAGTACTTGGATTATAATCCTGTCAGCTGGCCACTTTAGCCTGCATACTGCCCCAATCGACAACTTATACACCTGTCATCAATAAATTCGTGGTAGATTATCAATTCATAACATATTCACCAACGTTTTGCTAAAAAAAATATTTATTCCATTATGATTTACTTTTCAGGTTCGTATCTATATGGAGATTCTCACAACCACAATATATCTAAAAAAAGCACCAAGTACCTCTTTCTCATTGTACATGGGAACTTGAACCAAAACTATAGGATGGCTTCGATTTGTTTCCATCTCCGCCATGACAGCATCGATATTGTACTTAGTGTACTTCTTCCTTCCTAAAACCTTCACACAGAGTATTACAAAAGCCATGTAAACCCTCTCCACAAACAACATGATTGACATCACCGCACACACATACACAGCAATCCTCAAACTCGGCACTATCGCATGCTTCTGGATCTGGTTCCATGTAACCATCAGCTCATCACCGACTCTTTCATTCGCGTCAGTAACTACAGGGTCGAATACTCCAAAACTTCTCATGGTTGAAATTTGATTAAAATTTGAGTATAGAGTTACTAGAGTTTAACGCTCTATTCAAGGCACTGTTGTATACTGAAAGTCCGAGGGGGTCGCTATAAATGCAATTTGGGATGAGTTTGCAAGGCGACACGTCATTTTAGAAATTTTCTTGGGTTTGTTTTATT
This sequence comes from Allium sativum, assembly GCA_030737875.1. Classification (NCBI taxonomy): domain Eukaryota; kingdom Viridiplantae; phylum Streptophyta; class Magnoliopsida; order Asparagales; family Amaryllidaceae; genus Allium; species Allium sativum. Next base: position 269,749,136 of record CM060911.1, read on the forward strand.
CGTAACAAATGGCTAGTACCTTATTTAGGCCATTGAATTGCCTAATACGATCCATCTTTAATTTTTATCCTTCTTTTTTTGCGCATTAGGTTCATAGTTGTTGGATAATATGGAAAATCCAAAGAAAGGACTAGCTATGGGCTCGGATGGTGGGTTTTCAAGCTGTTTTTGGTGCGGTATGTTCACAATTAAACGGGTTTTCTCCGACGTGTAAAGTTTCAAAAATTTCATTTAGAAGATTGATTACGGCATCCTTGGTTGTTTTCGGTGCAGGTTTAACCTTACAAAGTGCAAAAATGGTGAAGGAAGCTGGAAAATTCCATACATGGTCTTAATTCGATGCTCTGTCGCTTATTTATTAAGCAAATGTATGAGACCTGAAATGCATTGAACTGATTCAGTTAAATCTTGTAAGCAGTAAAGAAGTTGGATTTATTATAACATACTTAAATTGTGCAAGGAATTTTTCTGATTTGTGCTTAATGATGTTACACTGTTGCTATGTGGTTCCATAAAGTTAATTATAAAGGTTAGATGGTTATACTGCTTCCTTTTATTGTCAGTTAAATTATGAGCTGATGTTTTTCTGCAAAAATATCCCAAAGTAGATCTTAACGTCCGTTTAGTTTGCCATTTTTCACTTAATGTTTTGTCCAAAAAATGTACATTGTTGCATTTATTTTGCTCCTCCTGTAATGGGTTTCTAGCTTCATTTATCTGCAAATTTGAATTATTGGTTGCTATTACTTCCATGGATTTACAATTTATGGATAACTTTTAATTTTTAATTTTATAGATTTTAGGTTTATTATATTTTAGAACTTTTAAGTGAAACAGAACCAAATGCGCACACATATATGTTGAGGTTTTGAGTAGTTCATATAACTACGTCATTATTGCTTGTAGATATTTCTACATCTTGATGATCTTTATTAATAGTTGTGATGCTCTTGGTATCACACGTTTTTAGCGTAAACGTGAGCCATCAAAAAGTATAGTGCTGAATTGCTGAATTTCACAAAGTATAGTGCTCGAAAATTGTATGACTCTGAAATGAAATAGTTATAAGCAATCAAATTGCAAAAGGATCCATTTTTTGTTCGTGAAGAGGCCATTTATAGTTGTAGGTCGAGCTGGGAAATCGAAGGACCGTTATTGAGGAAGTCACATAGGGCCTAAGCCCAAGATTTATAATCAATCAGATTGATACTGATTCCTAGAGGGATTCGCACTGATATCTTAGTTTTGAAAGTAGGTCCCTGTGATCCCTAGTGTGGGTCGCTCTGGATGTTCCGAGTTGTCCTATGAAATCTGGTTGCGTGCTGACCTGTCTTGTGGAATCTTGTTGTGTTTTGACTTGTGATTTTTGAGTTATCCTCCTTTGTTGGTTAAAGTAGTGATTTGTGTTGATTTGAGTCGGAGTTGTACTGATCCTATGTGTTTGAGTCGTACTGATCCCATGATTTGGGTTCATAACGATCCAATTGTTCAAGGATGAGCAAGTGTGGATCCATGCTTTTTTTCTTGTTCGGGCCGTGTTGATCTTCCATTTTGTGTCTATCTGTTGTGTTTAGCGTTTTATCGATCCAATGAGAACGTTGGTGAATACCGATTCGATCCTTGAGCAGGTAAAAGCCAAATGCTGGATCCATAGATCCGTGTATTTTAAATGATCGGTCTGGGATGACCACATGTTTTCTGAAGCGATCGATCTAATCCCCGAAGATGATTGATCAATGCAGTCCGCGTGATCCTATGAGCCAATCTGGTCTTTTCTGAGTGATCGGACGATGCTCAGAGGCGATCGATCCGAGTTGAGTTGATTTCCAAGCTGATCGTCGATTCTGATGCTTAGTTCGAGTTTATGCGAGTCTGGATTGCTTTTGATAGCCGGGCCAAAAGATCGGGTAGCACTAGCCCCTCAAAGTACGCCTTGTGTGAACAAGACATGCTCTGAATCGAGATAAGTTTTGGTGATGAGAGCGATCTCCATCCTGCGCGCAACGAATGGTCATGATCTTTCCTTTAAGTAATGTACAAAAAGGGGCATGTGTTTTTGAATGGTTGTGACTCTTCTCGAACTCCAGTGGTATAAGTATGCGATTCCAGTTTTGTTTTATGGTTCTGATCTGTTTGAGTTTAATCGTTTGGATTGGAACTTGTTTGAGTTTTCTGGTGAATACCTAATTTTTGTCGATTCAAGAAATTAACTGTTAGTTGTCGGCTCCTGTTTATATCTGAGTATAAGCAAGTTGTTGTCGGTTTAAAATAGCGTATGCACTCACGTGCTTGTAACAACCCGTATTTTTGGATAACATGTTATAACATAAATCAAGGCAGAATTAAATGTTAAAATCTGAATCAAGGGAAACGGGCTGTGCCATTGCGTTCGTCTCGGAAAAATACGCGAAATAGAGTCCGAGTTTTCAAAAATCGGAGTCCGTATGACCAAGTTATGGCCCGTCAAAGTTTTCAGAAAATTTCAAGTTCAAAAACAGTTCAAATTTGAATTTAGGATTCAAATTCAGCCAAAACAGACTGGGCAGGAAAATTCCCGCCCAGACAGGTCGACAGGGGGGTCGACACTAGGGTCGACCTCCCCCCAACCAGGTCGACACTAGAGTCGACCTGGGGGTCGACCTCCCTGGTCGGCCAGGTCGGCCTGGTGCACCTATTTTGGCTGTTTGGACCTGTTTTGGAGGATAGTGACGTGAATTGATAACCCAGATCTGAATTAGGGTTAATCCTATGGTCTAAATTAACCTAATCATCTATAAAAAGAACCTAATACCTAGCCTAAATCATCATAAATCAATCTAGTAACTAAGTGCTGCCAAAATGTTTAATCATGGCCTCCACCCTCTTGTCATAGCCTCAATCTTCATTCATATGAGAGTTCCTAAGCTTGTTTGAGAGTTTCTAAGCTTGATTTAAGGCCAAAGTTCAATCTTTCTTCATCAAAGCAAGGATCTTTTGCTTGTTTCTCAAGGGTTTTCATTGGAGCTTATCATTTGGGAGTGTTTAGAGTTGCTAGTGGCTTCGTCTCAATCTTATTTATATTTTATAAGTCTTCATAGCATTGTAAGCCCTATACTACTCTTAGATTCTAGCTATGAAGTTAAATATGACATGTTGCAAGTTTGAGTTTGGGCCTAAGTATGATTTGTGCTTTGATCCTATCATGTTATGCATAGATTTACCCTATGCAAGTTTGTAAAGCTATCACCTTGACTTTGTGCATAGAAAGCTATGACCTTTGATTTGGAATGTTGCATTATGCAACATGAGAAATCTCATAACCTTTATGATAACTTGCATATAATGTTATATGCGAACTTCTAGTCATCATCCTATGTCATCTAGGACCATGTATCACCTATTCGCTAAGTTTGAATGTTATGCATGTAACATGCAAGTTTAAATGAACATATTTGTGCCTCATATGCCACCATGTTTAACTTGTGGCCAACCTTATTACCTTATGCCCTTTTTGTCATGCTTTTGCCAAGTTCCCTCTTTTGATCTATGTTATGTTATGCGAAACGTACATGCGATGGGAATGCGTTGGGTTTGGGTAATATTAATGACATGAAAACATGGTTTTAAAATATGACATGAACATTGACTTGTGATTATGTTTGTAAACATAATGATGGACATGACACTTAGAAAATATGAGTGTGGCCAACTCTAGGTTGGGTTGAGTTTGTAGCATAAATCTACCCGGAACCGACCGGCTTAACTAGTGGCTACAAGCAATAGGACCCAATGTGAGTAGTTGGTCATGTCGCACTTGGAACCCGAGGTTAGACTAAGTTGTGATGTAAAGCTACCCGGACCCGCCCGGCTTAACTAGTAACCACAACGAGGTCTAATGTGAGAGGTTGGGTGCATTAAGTTAATTAATGTCACATGGTAGGGTTAAGTCATGGACTACTTGAATATACTTAACCAATTAAACACGATGGATTGGTAGGGTTAAGACATGGATTACTTGAATACTTAACCAATTAAACCCGATGTATTGATAGGGTTAAGTCATGAACTGCTTGAATACACTTGACCAACTCAATACATGGTTAGGATAGGTTTAACCACACTTAACCCACTTGAAATCCTAGTTACGTGGTCCTTTTCAGCAGTAACCAACTTGGAAGTATCATGGGTACCCTGGACTAGGCTAGGGTGGGGCACGATTACTGAACTGATTGTAAGAGACCAAAAGAGACGGCTGAAGGGTGCACCGGTTGTTCAGGCGGACCATGGTCGTGCACATTAAGTCCGGAGTTGAACATGGGCACCAGTAGGTTTAGACTGTGCGTGCTTGAATTGTGTCTGTGGTTTACACCTTAGGGCTGGATACACCCTGGGGTGGACCTAGCACAGTTAACTACATTCCACGATTAAGCCGTATGACACCGATACACGACGAGTTAGGCTTATAGGGAGCCGATCGACTAGACCGAGTAGTTGGACCTCGATTTAGGTCATCTCATGACGTGGGCCAGCTTTGGGCCAAGGGATCATTTCTTGTTTATACTTGACATGGATTGGAATACTAGTACACACCTGGTGCAACTTAACCTTGTATATGCGATGCCACACTTGATCTATCTTGTTAACTTTTCACCATGCCAGTTATCACCCTACATCTCATCCCTGTTTACATGTTCAGTTAACTTTGCTAGTTTTTATACTAATAATAGATAGGACTTACCAGTCTTTTTGACTGACCCGTTTTCTTTCGCCTCTTTTCTTCCGTTTTCCCCCTCAGGTTTACAGGGTGGGAACACTGGTACCTAGCTTGGATCTTTAGCTGCTTTTCTGGATAGCTCATGTACGGTTTGGACTTGAGCTCGCTATGGCTTATTTCTACCTTGGGGATAGTTACTTTATGTTATTTCCAGTTTTCAGTTTATGTTTCTAGACTATGTTTTGTGGAAAATAATGACCAAGTACTTTGATGTGACTTGACTATGGTTTTGAAATGTTAGTTTTATCCGCTGCTTTATTTACTCTGTTTTTACTTATATGTTCTGTCTTGTGATATCTACATGCATGTTTACCTTGTTTAACGCCCCTCTAAAGCTAGTGTGCTTGCAAGAGTGGCACTGGCGGAGGTGGGGTATTACAGTGCTCGTACATGTTTTTGTGCGATACGCTCTGAGTTTTTAACATACATGAGTACAATATTTTTTTTTACCGAAGGAAATAATATATAGCAAAAGGGAGAAAAAGGCCTTGCTTCAATGGCTTACAAAAACAGTTTGTAGTTTATAAACGACTACAAGGACTGTAAAAAGCAACAGAAGGTAAATCAGATATCCTCGGAGCAAAACCTTAAGTACCACTAGCGATAAGAGTTAAATCAGAGAGCAACCCAAGAGCCAGTAACTAGGCATATTGTAAGATAAAACCAAGCTCTGCAAGATCCAAAACACTGGAAGGCTTCAGCTGTTAAGTCTCAAAGCGATCCCATTGCTAGCACGACGTCGACCAAGCCAAGCGTAGCATTCCCTGAAAAGCTAAAACCGACGATAACAATAGCTAAAGATCCTACGTCAACCTGTAATCCTGGACATGCACTTTGAAACAGAAATATCAGATTGGGGGTGGGGGGGGGGGGAAGGGGTAGTGCAGGAAACACACTAAGCCAACACACTGACAGAATACCAACAATCATCCTATCCCCACACGGGGATGGGGGGATCCTGATGCAACATCGAAAATCCGAGCCAAAGCCCTGGATCCGGAACTGATAGTTCCCCTGAATGGCCTACCATGAAAGGCAAGATACACATCATTTTTTACCCTTCTAATGATGGTAGGAGGATCCATGGGAGTGTCCTTAAAAATTGCCTTGTTCCATGAGCACCAAATTAGGTGCCAATAGATGAGGCAAGGAAGCAGACGAAAAAGGATAGAGCGGAGGGATTTGCCTTGAATACCTGTCCACCAAAAGCAAAGAAATATACTAGAGAAGTGGCATTTCGGCGGAGACCAACCAAGTTCTCGAACAAATGCCAGACAGCGAAGGCACAAAAGACTTGGAAGAACAGATGAGCCGATGATTTCAGGTCACCTGCTCTACAACATCTGCAACGAGAAATAATTGGAATGCCTATCCTCATGAGATTATCGTCTAGTGATAGCCCATTATGAAGGGTTCGCCACATGAAAAGCGACACCTTAGGAGGGATACACGCATTCCAAATGAAAAAAGATAGGAATTCAGGGAGCTGGAGTTCTGGCAAAGTTCCAGGCTACCCGAATCGAGAAGGGGCCACCATCCCAATCATGGCCACCTCCATGGGCGTCGGACAAGGACTTCACCAACTGCATACGTTTCCACGTGTCACTTGCGTAGGACGGGGTTATGTAGAAATTGGGTGACGAAAGCCTGCGGTACTTGGCATGCAGAAACAACGCCCATAAAGAGTTGTTGGTAGAGAACCGGACCCACAACTTACATGCAAAGGAAAAAAAATACATCCTTAGGATTATGAAGGCCCGATCCACCTTCACTTTTGGGGCAACAAACGGTGTCCCAAGAAAACTAATAATGTCGATTGTCGTTGTCCTTTTTCTCCCAGAAAAACGACGAAGCCAGCGACCAATAAGAACAGAAGGAGGAAGTGGGAGTCATGGCAGCAAAGATATGAGATCCTTTCAAGTCAAGAACTGAGTTTATAAGAACTAGTCTGCCTGCCTGAGAAAGGAGAGTCGCATTCAAATGAATAATCTTCCCCCTTTGTCAATCACGGGGTCAAAAATAGCGTTCAGCTTCCTGCCTTTGTAAAGAACAATACCGAGGTAAGGCATAGGCAGGGTGACCCCTTAAAACCAAAAAGGAATTCAATCTAAGAAGATTTCTGCGGAGACAAGTCTTTTGCAGAAACAAAACTACTTTTGGATGAGTTCACGAGTTGATCTGAACACCTCTCGTACTGGTGGATTAAGTCCATGAGGTGGCGAAAAGAGTATCTATTACCATTTGAGAAGACGATAATGTCATCTACAAATGATAAAGAGGAAATGAGGGGGCAGCCGCTTGGGATATTGAACATGTGGACTTGGCCTGCAATCATAAGCGAATGCAACCCACGAACGAAGGCCTCCACGACGATGACAAACAAGGTCGGGGAAGGGGATCTCCCTAGCGAATTCCACTCCCAAATCTGAAATAACCATTAGTCGATCTGTCGATGAGAAAGGAGAACCAACAATTCGAAATGAGCCTCCAAAAAAAGTCTATTAGAGGTTCAGGGAAACCGAAAGCCCTACGAACTCTAGTGATGAAGAATCATGACTGTGAAGACCCGTAACTTCCCCGTAAAGGAAAGCGTCGGATAGTTCGAGAACAAACCACAACAGAACGCATACAGAAGAACATTTCATTGTATATTACAACAATGCATCAGATTACAAGAATATACAGAGTATAAATGAATAAATATATTACACAGAAATATCAGAGATTTAAATTACATTTAAATACATAGCAGCGGAAAGTAATAAAATACACAACTAGAAGAGATATACGGATACAAAGCTTTCCGGATATCGTTCCAGCTGTAAACCAGGATCCTGTGAATATAAATCTGCAAAACCAAAACTACTAGCTGCCCGTGTCAAAATAGGGGCACCCAGAGTTTAGGTTAAAACAATAAACTCCAGGTCAGTCATGTGACTGGTGTGAGAACTAAAACAGTTATTAATCTTTATTTTTAAAGTTAGGTGAATCAAGGGACCACGCCGTATAATACGGAACGGGTTTCCTCCCAAGAATACCAGTGCATAAAACAAACAGCGCAATGCTAAATGAAGAAAAATGAAGCTGTTATAAGACCCAGGTCCTATAACACAATGCAACGCAAGCCGGGGGATAGGGTTTTCCCTTATAACAGCCAAAGAATGCTTGATACGTTTAAAACAGATTATTTGATACTATAATAAGTGCATAGTGTATAAAACAACTTCAAATCATAAGTATCAATCATAGGCGGCATGGGTACCATATATCATGTCGCCATATATATATACAATCAAAACCGCACGATGTCGTATTTGGAAATTGGATTTCCATCTATGAACCGAGGCAAAAGATAGTCCTCAACCGATTCGAGACTGCCTAGTCCGAGTCTCAGGATCAGAGCTCGAGTGACCCTAGGAGCGACAGGGCCGGTCCACCGATGTGGATTAAAATGCCTGAGCACTGCGTTTCGCCGCCCTTTGGGGCGTAAATGAGCCAACTAAGTGACTCCATCGGTTCGAGAACGACCGATCAATCCGAGGCGCCTCGCAACAGCAACAACCACATAAGTCAAACTCGTCAGGGCGTGTAAAACCACTGACGCCACTTCTAACTAGGAGGAAACGCAGGCCCTTCCTGAGGTCCTTTCTCCCGTTTTTGGTTCATACCGGGTGTGAAACACGCGAGGTAAACGTTACACAAAGCTACGCCACAAAGGCCGTGCTTTGATCATCACCACAAGACTTTGCTTTTCAACAGAAGCCTTGATCATTTGCATCTTAGCATGCCACACAGGCAAACCATCCTATGCAACCGATATCAGTCACACAGAATGAAATCCGATGTCAGACACACAGTCCATTTACAAGTCCGTTCTGGGTCTGAACGAAACCGGAGGCACCTAGTACCCCGCATATCCATCGATCTCCAAGTACGTCTGGACGATCACTAACTGTTTCCATCTTCTTGGGTGTACAGCCCAATCAAGATCATCAGTTATCACCCAAACGACGTGAAGACTTCCGGTCTTCGACCATCGTCTTCATCTTCGACTTATCGTCGTATCAGTTATTCAGAATGGGATAAACCCGGTCTTTCCGAATAACTCGCGTATATTTTAAATAAGTGTTACACAAACACAACATACGCCTCATTCCAATTCATTAGTCACTAACCGTAAATTAATCAAGAGAATAATTTCCCAAATATTAACCCCGAAGGCCGAAACCAACATCAGATCAATATCCAGAAAACCATTCTACTTAGCTAACCGACAGTTAGTTTCTAAATTTCACGTTCAAATCTAATTAAAGATTTAACTATCGCCTGGAGCAAAACTGGTGATACTCCATTCTCGATCTTTTCAATCTAATTAAAGATTCATTAAAACTCCACTTAGTTTTAATCTGTGACTGGGTTAAAGAATCAGTGTCATTTAAAACACGGTTCACGATAAACCCAAAGTCACATCCCATTAATTATCGGGTTAAAGAACAAGTGTTATTTAAAACACTGTTCACGATAAACCCAAAAATCAATATCCATTCAATTCCAATTAAATATTATTTAATTGGTACACTTCATTAAATCTAAATAAAAAGATTTAATCTTTTCTCAACTGGGTTCAAGAACAGTGTTAGTGAAGACACCATTCACGACAAACCCAAATCACATTCATTAATTATCGGGTTAAAGAACAAGTGTTATTTAAAACACTGTTCACGATAAACCTAAAAATCAATATCAATTCAATTCCAATTAAATATTATTTAATTGGTACACTTCATTAAATCTAAATAAAAAGATTTAATCTTTTCTCAACTGGGTTCAAGAACAGTGTTAGTGAAGACACCATTCACGACAAACCCAAATCACATTCATTAATTATCGGGTTAAAGAACAAGTGTTATTTAAAACACTGTTCACGATAAACCCAAAAATCAATATCAATTCAATTCCAATTAAATATTATTTAATTGGTACACTTCATTAAATCTAAATAAAAAGATTTAATCATTTCTCAACTGGGTTCAAGAACAGTGTTAGTGAAGACACCATTCACGACAAACCCAAATCACATTCGATATTCAATACAAGGCTCTGAATAGAAAATATATCGGCTTATATTCAATATCAAATTCTACGACTAACAAATGTCGTATTGGAAATAACGATATAAATATATATATCTTTCAAATTTCCATAACAACACCTGTATAATCACGAATTCCAACATCGAAATATTCCGAAGACAATTTCGATTCAAATCCACTCCAATGCAATCATTGGAAATTTTGGTTATTTTTAAAACCCTTTTTAAATTCAATTTATTTATTTAAAAATAAATAGAATTATATTTCTAGTTCAAAACTAGTTCATTTCGATAAAAATCCATTTTTATCTTTTCAAATATGGAGTTTTTCATCCCAATTCTTTCTAAATCATTTCTTATGATTTTACACAAATTATTGCTATTTTTAATAATTTTATCAAGGCCCGTACAGTCGATTTCCATCAACGGCCATCGAACTGCACTTACAGCGACCTTTTTCGAATTTGATTTGGACATAATTCCAAATCCAACCGTTAGATTTCAAATTTCTAATATTCGTTAGAAAGCTCTTTTCGATACGAACCCAACGGTTCCGGTTTTAGGAGGATCCGACGGTCGGATCTCCCGTAATGTCCGTTTGAAATAAATGGTCGAAATTCGCGAACTGCCGCGGCGCGGCGCGTTCTATTCAGGCCATTATATTATATATAATATATATATAATATATATTTCGTCGATTTCTATTTAAAACGAATTTTATAAATCGTTTTAATTTCATTTCAAAAGCAATTTCAACTTTCTTTTCAATTCAAATCAAAATTGAATTCTTCTTTATAAATTCGTTTTAAAATTCATTTCTATTCAATTCAAATTTCAATTCAATTTGAATTCATTTCAATTCACTTTCGATTCAATTTGAATTCGTTTTCAATTCAATTCATTTCGAAATCGTTTTCAATTCATTTCATTTCGAAATCGTTTTCAATTCAATTCATTTCGAAATCGTTTTCAATTCAATTCATTTCGAAATCGTTTTCAATTCAATTCATTTCGAAATCACTTTCAATTCAATTCATTTCGAAATCGTTTTCAATTCAATTCATTTCGAAATCGCTTTTAAAATCGATATAAATATCGTTCACGTCAAAATGGCGTCAATCTAATCAACACGGCTTCATATATTCCTTTATTTTCAAATATTCTATTTCAAATATTTCTTTTTCAAATATTTCTTTTTTCAAAACTGGAATGAGGCCCAATCAATTACCATATAAAATTAATTATATGGATTTTCATACAACACATGTATATAATAGCATTGAAAATAATCAACCATCAACCAAAGTGCACTACACTGTATAAGCATCAAATATAGATATTCAACGCTTATAACAGCCTGTCAATCAATCGATCGACATATTTAATCAATCAGGATGAGTGAACTTCAAATTTCATCCCAACACCCGTGTGGGGTTTCAAACAATCAAACATATATTTTATTTGTGCTGTTGGGCGATGTGTAAAATTTATCGACCCAGTCAATATCAGTCAAATCAGTGTATATACAAACAAATCGGCCGATTTGTTTATAACTATTTATTCACATTCACGTTAAAAATTATATTTTTAACGATAAAACATTTTATTTCAACCTATGAATTTCTATTCAATTCATTTACTCAATAAAATGATATATATTTTTTTCTAACATATTTTAGAAAATTTCGGCGGCATAACGGCACGATACTAGAAACGGGACGAGGCCTAGCCTTATCCCCGGACTAGTGAAGGCCCACGCCATTCACACATCAATCCTAATCAATTTCCAATTCAACCAATCAATCAAATCCCAATCAAATAATCTAACCAACTACACAACCAAACAAACAAGTCCATGGTATGTGGACGGGTGTCGGGTGCTTCTAATAAGCACCGTCTGCATCCTAGTATATATATATAACTAGAAAAATAAATTGAAAGGTGAGAAATTCTCACCTATAGCTATCCAACTGCACGACTCTTCCTAATAGAAATCTTCGCCTTTTGTCGCTTTCGCCCGTATTCTCTACACATGTAAAAATAGAATTTTTACTACGCTATTCAATATATAAAAATATGATTTTTACTTTTGCTTTCATATATAAAAATATGATTTTTGCTTTTGCTTTCAACATATAAAAATATGATTTTTGCTTTTACTTTCACATATAAAAATATGATTTTTGCTTTTGCTTTCATATATAAAAATATGCTTTCACATATAAAAATATGATTTTTGCTTTTAAAATCAGTTTATTATTTGCTTATAAAAACCAATTCAGTTTTTATCTTTATAAAAAAATAAATCAATTCAGTTTTTATACTTTAAAAAAAATAAATCAATTCAGTTTTTATACTACTTTTATAAAATCAGTTTTAAAATTCCTTAAAAGAAATCAGTTTAAAAATTCTTTTATAAAAACAGTTCTATACTTAAAAAAAAAACAGTTTTTACTTTATTTATAAAAATCATTTTTTTTTTCTCTAAAAGAAAATCAGTTTTAAACTAATTAAAAATCCAGTTTTTCTCCTTTTGAAGATTTCAGTTTAAAATCTTTAAAACCAGTTTTACATTCCTAATTAAAACACAGTTTTTAAATTATTATAAAATAAAATAACCAAATACTTACTGGGGGGGGGGGGGTTTCGCGAATCGTCGGAGCTGGAGGTGGCTTCGAGGCTCGTCGCTGGTTCGACGAACGGGGGAGGCAGGCGTCGATGTCTTCGCGAGGGCTCGAAGGCTTCAGGGGGGGGGGCGCGGCGACTTCTAGGTGGGCGGCTGCTTCGGGGTCGGCGTCGAGACGAGGGGGCGGCTTCTAGGTTGATCGCTAGGGTTTTTTTCTTTTTTTCTTTTTTTTTTCCTGGTTGTAATCAAATGAACGGGGGGGGCCAAGCGGGGAGATAAGGAGGGAAAGGGGAATTAAGAAATATTTTTTTTTTTATTATTATTATTTAATTATTTATTTTTGCAAATAGGTTGACTTTTACACATGACCTCGAAACGAGGCCCACCGCCTGTCGCCCATAGCGTTTCACCCCCATTCCGAACACAATGGGATATGTATCGCAAGCTGATTTGATCGTTACAATCAGTTTCCTTTTGAATTTTCATTTAAATCACTATATTGAATTTTAAACGTACATTTCAAATTACCGGGGTCACATACTAACTAAAAAAATTCCAGAAAAATATTTTCTAGCTTCGTATTGACGATACGGTCCTAACAAAACTAGTTTCGTCGAATTCTGAGACCGTTTGAAAAATGGCCAATTTCCAGTCGATGAAAATCAACTGAAATGGTCAAAACACGTTTTCCTTTACCACGCTCACATATTGATTCGAAAAATTATGAAATTTGGAATCTAACAATAATTCGACATCACGGACCTAACAAAACTGGTTTCGTCGAAATCCGAGGTCGTTTGCAAAATTGCTATTTTTAAGGGCCTTATATATATAAAAATATATATAAATTCCACAGCGACTATTCAGAATTTTCAACTGGACATATCTTTTGATTCCTGATATGAAATCTTGATTTTCCGGATTCGTTGGAAAGATATTATCAATCAGATCCTAATGTTTTTGGTTTCACTAAAATCCGGATTGTTTTGCACCCGGTGCATTCAATTGAAGTTTGAAATCGAATTATCGAACTACCGCGCCATTTTCAATTCTATTTATAATTATATATAAATATTTATATTCTAACGACGACGCGTATAATATATACGTTCGAATTCTATTCAAAATAAATTTCTCGTCGATATTATTTAAAATAATTCATTTTAAATAATCAAAATTCGCTAAAATTGCCAAAATAAAAATTTTAAACTGGCCCAGATTTTACGGGTTGTTACAATGACATGCGGTCATAAGCCTTAACCATATCGAGCTTGATCATCAAATTAGAGCTACGAACCTTACAATCGATTTGAGAAACTAGCTCTTGAGATAAAAGGTAGTTGTCCGTGATTAAGCGCCCTTTCACAAAGCTAGCTTGAGAAGAAGAGATAATACAATCTAGATAAGGTGCTAGACTCGAAGTTAAAACCTTAGAAATGATCTTGTTGAAAAATTGCATAAGATGATAGAACGAAGTACGCGCAAGGGTTCTCGCATTTGGGGATGAGAACTAAATTGGTGGAGGACCAACCTTGGGGGAGCATGCCACCCGAGAAGAAAAACCAAAAAGCAAGGCAGAGATCTGACTGGATGATCGGCCAAACACTCTTATAAAAAACCCATTGAACCCATCAGGCCCACTCACATTGTCCTTGTTGAGGGAAAAAACACAAGCATGAATCTCCTAAGGATTCGAGGAACAAATCAGTGTGCCTCCCTCCTCAGTAGATAAAATTCTAAGGATAAAAGCCAACAGAGCAGGATCAGAAAAGGCCTCGGAGGGCAAACCTAGGAATGATTGGAAATGACATAAAATTGTCGCTTTGACTTCCTAAGGAGTGGAAGCTGTTGACAAATCCGGGCGAAGGATCTGGTGAATTGAGAGGAGGCTATTCTTCTTCCTGATAGACGAGTGGAAGAAGCTGGAGTTCCTGCCTTCATTTACGATCCGCATAACTCTGGCCTTCTGACGAAGGAAGTCGTTTTCAATACGAATTCCCTAGGAAAAGGCGATTTGGGAAAGCCCACATGCCTCCTTGTTAGCGAGAGAGGAGACCTCATCAAAAGAAGATTCTGCTAATATATGGGTTTCTTCAGCTGCCCTGACACGGTCAAAGATATTATTGAAGACGAGTACATTCCAATGCTTAAGGCAGGCCTTAATGCGCTGGAGCTTGCGCGAAAAGATGATAAAAGGGTTGCCAAAGGAGGGGACCATGAATCCTCCACCACACGATGGAACGTGTGATGAGATCTCCACATAGCCTGAAAGAGAAAAGAAGAAGGGCCAGGCTAAGCTTAGGATGAGCAGCGCAGAATAAGCAGAGCTTAATCCGAGAAGGTGCGATGAAGGTGGGAGGCAGAGAAGGAAAAAGGGAGGTTGATCCAACCTTAGGAGCCGAAAACTCTATCAAGGCAAGAGAGGATCCTACTAGGACTTTCCTGGTTATTACACCAAGTAAAAGCTGATCCGTAGAAAGAAACCTCATAGAGACCTGAATTGATGCTAAACGAGTTGAAATCCCCTACTGCAACCCGACTGATAGAGTATCCCCCTCATTATTCGGCTTGGGTGGATACTATTAGAGTTTATGCCCTAGAGGCAATCCATTTTATGAGATTGATAACACTGTTGATGTTATTGTTTTATTTGAAATAAAATATTCTATTATGTTATATTTACTATGTAATATAAATATTAATGTAATAGAAGTACTTAGAATTATAATACGGAATTATATAGTTCAAGTAAGTGACTTGAAATTGAGATTATATATTATGATTCTTAAATGTCCCTAGTCAAGTTTTATTGTTTATATAGGACAACAATAAAACATTGAAACTAGTATGTTGTTTGACTGATGATCACATCTTATTAATCATTAATATAAGTGATATTAATGTCAAGACATAAATACGTATTGGAGAATGGCATATTGGGCTGATCCAACATCAAAAAATTACATGGAATATAATTAACAATATCATAAGTTATTCTCATATAGTGGCAGTGATGTAATGGTCCTCAGACCTGAAATCATTATAATTTTATTCGAGGATATTTGTGTTTTGATATCATCTTAAGTTACTCATAACAGAGTAATGATAACGGTGATTATGGGATACATCTCGAATCGAATGAAAATTATGAATGATCTAGATGGAATTTAACCCTACATTATATATATATGTATGTTTGTAGTGATATCCATTGGCCTCTTGATTGAGTGAGACTGTAAATGCATGGTCGTGCTCAAATATTGATTTGTTTTAAACAGTCTACTCATCAATCAAGATAAACGGATTAAATTATAAAGAGGATGATACGATCCATGCCTTGAGTTTAATCCTAGATATAATGGTTAAAAGGATTATATTACTTTGATAGACTGGTCACAGAAAGGTTGTATCGAATTATTGATCTTATTATAACTTAGGTAGCAACGACATATTACTAGATGCCAATCACTATTTATGATTTTAAATATGATTTAAAATCATTGCCAACGTTATGATAACCTATAAGGTCACACAACAAGAACGTTGAAAGGAAAAAGCACCATAATTTACATTAAATATTAAATATTAAATATTAAATATTAAATAGTTACTATTATATATTTTTTGAAATGGTCCGACCGACCTATTATTCTTGGATCCGGAATTTTATCCACGCATCACTTTAAAAGGAAGTACATTTACCTTTTTCAAGGGTACAAAAGATAAAATTGACGTAATTAAAATTGGGGATATGAGAATCATGGTGGAAGAGGCTAGTACTTCCCTTTCTTCTGGATTTCATGATGACGATTTCATGGGGCGTTCGAAGTGGATACTTATAGAGGGGCGGTGATATGTTGCACCTTTCTGATTCGATGCATCAATTTCTCCTTTTGATTCGAATTCAATCTGGCTTCTCATGGAAGCAATACAACTGGTATGAACCCTAAAATCTAATTTATACAAGTTTTAATTTATTTTCTTGCATAGATCCATTACTTTAATATGTTAAACTATGCAATTAGGGTTTCGATTAAATCATTTAAATCCTTCAATGGTATTGGAGCCATGGTTTTACGAGAAATATAAAATTGAACTTTGATTTTGGTTTGTATTTTAGACTCATAAGTATCTAACTTTGAATAATTTTAAGTCGAATGCAAGGATTAAGGCAAAATGATTTCAGTAGTGAAACTTTTTCTCTATTAATAAATATGTATACGATACAAAATATTGAATTAATTTAATATAAATATATTTCATATTTGATATAAAGATTTGTAGTAAGATGACACTTGATTCAGGATATTAACTATGTTATGTATTGTAATTATCTAACCTATTAATTAATGGATACATGCTTAATGTCTGTCAAATATGCATGTATTGATGATATTTAGATCTGTTAAGATCAGTGAACTCAGTTATACCACTACAATCAAAATGTTTGATTGTTTTAATATATATACTCCTATAATGACTGGTTGAATCATATACAATTTTTTTAAGTGTATATATGTGATAATTGATATTCAAATTCATGTTTGGATGATTCCGAATCATTGAACCATGATGAACAGTATGATCAATGTTATTAACATGCATGTTATAGTTTGTTTAACATCAATTTATCATATGTTATGAAATCTGAATGTCTGATTAATACTTGCTTTTGTATGCTTTGTTTAACATATTAGAATCAGTTTTGAATTACATTGCACATATGTAAATCGATTGCTTATTGTAAGTATAAGTGCTATTAGTTGTTGACAAAGACATTTATGTTTTGAATCTATGTCATTATATTATATAATGAATTGAATTTGTTGTTCAACGCAATTGTTAGTCCCGAAAATAGTCACAATGGCCTTTTAAATAAGATTTAGATTATATTTTGAAATTATCTAAATATTAGCATATAAACAATATTAATACTGTTAATACTATATATATATATATATATATATAATCAGTTGAGATACATCTTTGATTTCTGAGTGATAAATCTGATTTATTAAAAGGAACTTCTATTGCACACATTCTAACCTTGTTGATTTAACTGGATGTATAACAATTGTAAAACTAAACCTGTAATGCTTTTGATAAAAGAAACAATTATGATTGTTGATCCAATGAATGAATATTAGATTCATAATTGAATATTTTGTTTTGCATCTTCATAATGTCGATTATGTATGACTGATTACATTCAAGTCAAAATACATATGTATCATGATATATATTTTAATCTTGAATTCGATCAGTGGGTGCAAATAAAAAACATTTGCAAGGACTTAACGTCTAAATATAATTAATCAAGCTTACAGGTAGCATAGATGTTTAAATACTATGTTGAGTTTAATTCGAGATATGTATACATTTATGTATGTATGTATATATATATGTATATATATATATCCAAAGGAATTAAAATTCTTTTGATTTTTCTTAAAATGTTTAACTAATGTTGCACTTGGTTGTTTTATAAAAATCATGTTTATTGTATTCTGTAACAGTCCACATACAAATAGTGTTTATTAAAAATTGCATAAAGTCATGAACGGTTCAACACTGTTAATTAATATGAGTATTTGCATCATTTTTTTTTGATATGAGTTGTTCATATCAATATTTGTGTATCACTAATATACATAGAGGCATATGCATGATATATGTTTAATACATATATAATTTGATCATTGCAGTATATATTATTTGATAATATATCTAACGGGATCATTATCCTTAAATTCCTTAGACACTTGGATTTTCATTTTGATATTTGTACATACTTGAATTTGTGTTAACAACCAGCTATTGCCTAGGCAATGTGCAGATTTTTTTTTTTGAAATTGGGTAAACCGCCTCGTTAAAAACCTGTGCGTTTACTCAGCGTGAGTACACGACAGGAAAAAAGAGTGCGGCGAGACAATGAGCAGATGATATAGTTTAAATATCTGTTCATATGTGATAAGAATTCTATATTGTGACCACAACATGTTTTATTATATATACAACATAAAGATTGTGCTACATACATGACTTGATATTTATGTGCAATTTTGACATATATGATATGCCTTGTATCTATTTTATTGAATGCATGTATGTGTAATACGTTATATATGTAGTATTGTTGCATTTGCATTAATAACTAATTACACACTGTATTGTTTGAATGTAAAATACATTTGCAGATCAATTTTAAATATGATGTTGGTTTATAATGGTAACACTGATGATATATAGTTTTAGAACTGAAAGCAAATATAATTTGTTATGTTTAGAACTATCAATATTTATATGATGAAATTTGGCATTGGACAAGTTCCGATCCCTCATTATCATTTGATTTAATTGTTAATAATCACACTTGTGACACCCCGCGTCCGTTAATGTCACTCCTTATCAGAATGCATTAAGTTTCGTGAAGCGTTATAGGTAAACAAAAACAAAAACATTAAAAAACAGATATAAAATAATAGCGGAATTTTAAAACTTTATTAACCAGAAAACATCGTGGTCCAAAACATAGTTACATCATAAGTTTGAAATACAAAAAATCCATTCCATCAACTTAAAACTTCTGTCTTGTACTAAAATCATCAAAGTGCAGTAATAAAAGAAGCATAATTCCCCATAAATATATTCATATCAGAGAAGACAGAAAATCAAAGCGGTACATCTAAGCAGCTCCAGACAGAATGATAGAGAGAATCCAAATCAAGCCTGAGTATTCACACTCCGAGAACCTGAGGGGGGGAGGGGGACGGAAGAGAGAGAAGAGGAAATGAAATGGGTCAGACGTAAAGTCTGGCGAGTCCAGTTACTTTTAGTGTAACAATCTAAAATTTTGTCGAGTAATTTTAAATATTGAGTTGATAATATAAATCAATTTTTATATTGAGTTGTCGATTTAATAATCAATTTCGATTTAATATCGAATATATTAAATTATCGTAATACGAAATATAATTTTAATCGAAGTTAAAAACCAAATCAAAACAATTCAGATAATTAATATTAATTGTATTTGAATATATACGATAATAGAAAATATATTTTTTTATCAGAGAATTGATTATTTCTAAGTTTAAATTATTTTATATTGATATAATTTGGTTATTTCATGTATATGTTCAAATTAAATTTCAGAATCTATCCCGTTGAGTTTCGAATAGCGTTATAACATTTTAACGTCGGTCATTACGTTAAAATAGCGGTTCGTAATATCAAATTATGAACCACAATTTATTTTTAGTGGATAAGATAAAAATCAAATCAAAATCAAATCAAATCTTATATAAAATCTAATAATATCTAACATTTTTCTAATAAAATCTAATTTAATCAAATCTAAATAAATGAAAACACATGCCTACGTTGAATTAACACCTACCTATACTGTACTCGCGAAAATGACTCATTCCCTCTTCGTTTGTAAATAAACTGCATTGCCTCCCCTTTTCTTTTTCTTTTTCAATCTTCCCAGAGAGAGGAAAAAAGTGAATCCTTCCATTGTTTTTTTTCAAAACAAATTAAAAATATAATCCGAAGTTTTCTATTCCTCTGTATTCTCAAGAATTTAAAACAAACAATCCTTTCTCCCTTAAACAACTGATTTTAGTGAATCGACAAAACCGGTGCGCGGTCGAGGTAAGGCAGTGCTGGGTCGAATTGAGGTGCGGCACATCGTTGGGTTGAGTTGCGAATGAAAGGGAGGAGAAAGAGCTAGATTTCATGGTGCTTAGAGGGAAGTAATGAATTGTATGTAGATCGAGTTAGGGTTCGGTGGATTCAGGTTTCAGGTGGTGAGGTTTACTATTGTCGAGCATTGTTCAGGTGATACAGTAGGGTCGAAGACGCGGTTGATTTGGGGATGCTGAGTCGCATTTTTACTGGAGATTTTGGGGAGTTTCGAAATTGGGAAATGAGAGCACGCAGTGGATTTTTACTGGTAGCAGGTGTTGCGGTTTTTAGTGGAGCTGCAAAAGATGGCGATGAAGAGGATAGTCTCGAGATAAGGAAGCAAATGTGCCGAAGGGTTTGTCGATGGAGGAGGCTTCTCTGAACAGTGAGGCTGATGAGTATGGCGTTTCAGTAATGGGTTTGAAATGGATATGAGGGAGTCCATATTTGTTTATTTGGGAGAATGGTGAATGCAGGCCTGTCATTTGAAGGAGGAAGTTGTCCGATTTTTGGAGCTAGTAAGTTTAAGGAAGTGGCATTACATTGAAGGTTAGGGTTTAGGAAGTAGATCGGTTATCCTGAGTTGTTTCGTCGACTGGTCGAGATTTACAAGACCGTAAGGTATATATTTTTACCGAGTTTAAACTCACAGAATAATTTATTTATTATAGTAGTTAAATAAATAAATGTTTGATTGATAAATTAAAAAAAAAACAATTGTAGGTGATAAATTTATTCGAGACAATAAAGTAGATCCGCAGTTGAGACGATATGGAATTAAATTGAATATTCGACATAGGAAAATAACGGTGAGTAAATATCCCTTAGATTTTATTTAGAATTATTTTTATTAGTTAAAAATAATTGTTTGTTGGTTGTTTGCATGCATCGAAATATTTTTGTGGCTATTATAAATATATATTAGTTATTTAGGCTTGGTGTTTGTGATTATTATTTATATATTAGTGGTTGGATATTTCCCGCGGTACCATTAGCATATGCTTGCAGTATCATTAGCAGATGACCCTATGCGGCCCATAATATGATAGTGGATGACCTTCTATACCGCGATATCCTGCCTTGAAGCAGGATGGGTATTAATTATGTTGGCTAAAGTCTGTGAATGTAGGAAAACAGGTTGGAGGGATCCAACTGCATTCCTCAAATTTTATTATTTGTTTGTTTTCATATATATTATCATATATGTTGTGTTAGAAAACCTATGATTGATAATTGGATATTTTTGAATGTTTAAATATTACTGGGCCTAAATGTTGATTTATAAAAAATATCATAAAAAGGGATTTTGAGATTTAAACGGGAAAATCTATTTTTCAAAAATAGAATTTGAATTTCGAATGGGCTAAGAAATATTAACTTGTTTTGAATAATAAAAACAAGTATCGAATTTATAAACGATATTTATAAATTAAATAATGCAGGGAATTGAAGTGAATTTATAATCTGTGTTTATAAATGAAATGGGAAAAATTATCATTTACATAATTTAGGAATGTAAAATCAGATGTGAATTTAAAAAGGGAAATTTATTATTCCAAAGTAGAAATTTAATTTCAAAATGGATTTGAAATCGAAGCTTGTTTAAATATATAAACAATTAAAATAAATGATGTTAATAAAGAAAGGTGAAAAATTATCATTTGGATAATTTAAATATTTAAATTCAAATATGAATTTAAAATGAGAATTGGGAACTGTATTAAAAGGGAAATGAGGAAATCTAATCTGATGTTCAGAATATAAATTAAAATAAATCCAAACGGATTTATGGTTAGAATTCGACTATGTCGAATTTATAAGAATAAACTATATCCATAAAGGATATTTAAATTTTATTAAATAGAAACAGAAATTAAATATGAAAATAGATTATACAATTATATATGAAAGTTATAAAAATAAAATATTCCAGATATAAGAATCGGGTTTCAAATAGATTTTGAAATGGAACTTCTTTTAATATCTAAAATAAGGCAGTAAATTTATAAACAATGTCTATAAATAAAATTGGATAATTATTATGGCATAATTTGGAATTTTAAATTCAAGTATGAATTTAAAAGTGAATTAGAAATCGTTTCAAAAATTGAACGACGAATGTTATTTCGAAATTCAGTATATAAACGGGATTGAGATAAATCTAAGGATTTATAATTAGAATTTGATTATATCGAATTTTATAAAATAAATTGTTTATAAAGGAGTTGGGATTTTAATATAGCAAATTGAGTATAAATAAATTTATAACTGAGTAATGAGATTATAGATAATTAGAAATAATAAGTTAAGTTGGGAAAATTAGTTTAATAAGTATTAAAATATATTAGAATGGAGTTGAAATTTATTATAAATGAAGTTTAAACATATATATATATAAATATAATTAAAACGAACTCGTCGCAGCGCGGTAGTTCGAAATTTGGCATTTCGAACTTCAACTGAGTATATAGAACTCAATTTAAGTCGGAATTCTTTGAAACAAGAACCGTCAGGACCGATTTGATAATAGTTTTCTAATGGAAGAGAAAAATCTAGATTTCATCTTATAGATTTTGAGCTATGTCAAAATCAATTTTTCAGAAAAACAGCAATATAACGGTTTATTTAAATAAATAATGGGATTTTAAGTAAATAAAATACGAATTTCCATTAGAAAAATCCAGACTTGAGATATAAAATAAACATGAACTCAAATGGAGTAAGTGAACTGATTTTTGAAACAAAATCAGATTTTTAGTTATTGAATAGAATTAAAAAATTTGAAGAATAATTAGTTAATCGTGTTTTGAATCAAAATTGGGCGTGGATAAGTGAATGGGGTTTATGAATTTATATTCGAAATTGAATTTAAAACTCGAGTTGAAATGGAATTAAATTGGGTTTTAAGTAAATTAAAAATATATTTGAACGTGCTATGTTCAAATAAAAAGTAAAATGGGCCAAAGAGCAAATTAAAGAATAAATTAGCGAATTGAGTTAAAAGTGATTGACTTGGGTTAGAATAAATTGGGAATGGTCGTATATGGGTTAGACAGGTATGGAATGAAGTGTATGAAGATTACAATTCGTGTACGCGACAAAAAAGTACACGTTTAAATTCCTTGTGAGTTTTTATGGGCCGAATCGGCAAGCCACTTGGCTTTTTGAATGGAAAGGGCCTAGAGAGGCGATTTGAGGTTTGAGCTATTGACCGGTACAATGGAGGTGCTGGCGAATTTTTCCGGATATTTAAGGAGATAGAAAAATTTAACAAAATTTTCATAACTAGAAATCAATATATCGATATATATAGAATTCGATACGGAAACGAACTTAAAATAGAATATTATAAACAAAAAGGAATTCTATAATTAAATATGGTAAAAACAGAAAGAGAAACGTATACATGTTGTAAAAATGAGTAATTGGTTAATATGATTTGACTGTTCGAGATAAGTAGTCTTGTCCGTTTTGAAGTTAACAATGTTATTCAATCAAGGTCTAAGTGGTATTTATACCCCAACTTGATTGATTTCATTATTAACCAATAAATAGCAAGATTCAGGCTCGATGATAAATGTTTTGAATAAGATTTAGTTCAATGCAGTATTTTGGGTTGGCGTAACAATGTTTTACACACCATTCGTCTTAACCCAGATAAGTAAAATTTTGGAAATATAATAATAAATATTTCCTAAGTATAAAAATAAATGGTCGTGAAAGGGAGAAATACTTGGAATGTTTTCCAATTATTAATAGAAATATTTCTATGTATAGAAAATAAAAGAAGGCGATATATGGAAACGTTTTCCAAATAGCGTAAGAGGCCAAAATGATTACTGAAAATATTTGTTTAACAAATATTGATTAGGAAATGGAGAAGTGATTTAATTAATGAAATATTAATTAAGGGGCCCAGTTATTTTTGGATGCTTTGAATGTATGTTTGTTTTCTTCGAAAGTTAAATAACCGGCTGTCAAAGTATTTTCCAATATCGTTGTCAATATGGAGAGATCTGTTGGATAATTATCTGAAAACCACTCCATATTGGCAGTAGCGTTCCGAATCAGATTATATGAAGATAATCGATGACAGAGTAAAGTGCAAGGGCTTTTTCTATTAATCCTACATAGAAATTGCCTAAGATGGATTAATGAAAATTGTGCCTTCGGTTTCGTTCAGTCCTAGAACGAAATGTATGGATGAACGTCCAACAAAGAATTTCCAATAATCACATATATTGGTCTGTATAAGTATATATGGTGGCGGAGAATTTATTCTCTTAGCATAATATCCAGATTATATTTGTGCAAATCAATTAATGGTTAACGGATCTGACAATGTGGCATTCAAAGTGATTGTGCTATCAATGAAAAGTAAGTATTCGTAGCCTCAGACCTCAATAATCGGAAAATGACAAAAATGGGGCAGGCAGCATGGCTAAGTGGGTAGCTCCCAATTAGGTTGTATTATCACCTATCTAGAGAAATTCATTTAATTCCTTTTTCCATTCGATCCTGTCCCATTCAGGAGAACGGTTGCTAATACCAACCGTTGGTGATATGCATTCGATACACTCAAGCGAAATGAGTGGTCGGTCATGTGTGGTCGGGTTACAAGACGTTCTTATTGAACCCAGTGTATTCCTCTTTATAGATACACCATCGGAAGGTGCTTCCTTACCTTGTCATAGTTGGAAATTCATTACCCAATAAGTGCTTATGGTTTTGATAGTATATTGTATATATATGGAGCGTGAGGGCAAACATTCCACTAGATTGTTATTATTTGATTTAGACACTATTATAATATCTAAAGAGTTTTGATATCAAGATTATCGTTTCTTTCAATAAGATATTGAAAGTTAAATCAAGTGTTTTGGATTCTCATAAGGGAAAAATTCATTCCGTGTTATATGGCGTGGTCTTATGAGATATCGTTTATTTTATCAGTCTATTTTAAATTGTTTACTCACACTAGTGTCATGACTGACCCAGAGTTTATTTTATTTTGTTTTACCTTAAATTTGAAACGACCCAAACTCACCCTTTTGGGAAAGCCTGTATTGAGTTGACTGGCCGGCCTAAACCGAACAAGAAGGCGGACTGCTTTGAGAACAAGACTAATCGAAACGCAAACGATAGAACTTTTCATTGCTGTTACAACAATTTACATCAGAGTACAAGAATATAACAAAGTATGAATAAATAATATACAGCTGAAAAATATCAGGGATTAAAATTACAAAGCAGCGGAAAAATAATACATAACACAACTGAAAGAGATACATGGATACAAAGCTTTCCGAATATAGCTCCAGCTGTACACTCAGGATCCTGTAAAAATAATATCTGCAAAACCAAAACTACTAGCTGCCCATGTGGAAAATATGAGCACCTAGAGTTTAGGTTAAAACAATAAACTCTAGGTCAGTCATGGGACTGGTGTGAGAACTAAAATAGTTTTTTAAAAATTTACTTTTAAATAGAGACCACGCCGTATAACACGGAACACGTTTTCTCCCAAGAATACCAGTGCATAAAACAAACATCGCAATGATTTTTTTGGAAAAATGAAGCTATTATAAGACTCAGGTGCCATCATACAATGAAACGCAAGCCGGAGGATAGAGTTTTCCCTTATAATAGCCAAACATGCTTGATACGTTTAAACAAATTATTTGAAACTATTATAAGTATATGGTGTCAAAAAAAACTTCAAATATAAATGTATCAATCATAGATGGCATGAGTACCATATATCATGTCGCCATACTAGTTCGATAATTAAAACCGCACGATGTCGTATTGGAAGTTGGATTTCTGTCATGAACCAAGGCAAGGGATCGTCCTTACCGAATTCGAGACACTCTAGCCCGTGCATCAGGCTCATCCGCAACGATACCTTGGATCTTCAGGGCCTGTCCTCCCTTACGTTTGAGGATTAGTAATTCCTGATCAATACATTTCCCCGCCCTATTGGGCGTAAGTCTGGTCAGTATGTCGACCATATCTATCCATCGGCCCCGCAGTGACCGATCTATCTGAGGTACCTCGCTTTCCATCATCTACATAGGTAAAAATATCTAGGCTCCATACCATGACACCACTCCTAGCTAGAAAGAAATGCATGTTATCCCTGCAGTCCTCTCCCGTTTCTGGTTCATACTGGGGTGTGAGGCTCGCGAATTAACACTATACACAAAGCTATGCTATTTAAAGTCGTGCTTTGATCATCAACCACAAGGCTCTGCTTTTCAACAGAAGTCTTGATCATTTGCATCTCAGCATGCCACACTGACAATTCACGCCATGCGACTGATGTCTATCGATATATAACTTCTAAGCTCGTACGTCTCAGAGAAGGGGGTTAAGCAAGAGAATAAATTCTTCACCACAAAATAAATATATATTTAATAGAAATCAATCAACATAGAATAAAATCCAATGATAGGCACACATCCATTTACTACTTTGTTCTGGGTCTGAATGAAACTGAAGGCACCGTATTCCTCGTCCTATATGTCTAATACAGGAGAGAGGTCTTCGCATATCCGGTCGATCTCCAAGTACGTCTAGACGATCACCACTTATTACCTTGTCTTGGGTGTACAACCCAATCAAGACATCAATAATCATCCAAACGACGTGAAGAACTCCGGTCTTCAACCACTGTCTTCATCGTCGACTTATCGTCGTATCAATTATTCATAATGGGATAAACCCAGTCTATCCGAATAACTCGCATATCTTATAAACAAGTGCTATAAAAACACAACATGCGCCTCATTCCAATCTAGAATATTCTTTTATTCAAATATTCACATCTTTAGGGAAAGGTTCACATTAATTTTATCAAAGATAAATTCTTTTAAATTTATTCTTTAATCTTCCTTTTTGATATCAATTCAAAAGATTTGATTTTTATCCTTTCGCAATTCTAAACCAAATTAAGGTTTATCAACTAGTCGGGATTAGCAAACTTTACTGAAGTAGTCATTTATTTATTAATCCCAATCCCAACCTATTCATCCCATGGAGAAAACTGGTAATACTCCATATCTAACACCCACGGCGTTATCGATAAAATTAATTACCATTTCACGTTAAAATCTAATTAAAGATTTAACTATCGCTTGGAGCAAAACTGGTAGTACTCCTTTCTCGGTCATTTCCAAAACTTGATAACTTAAACTATCACATTCACATTTCAGTCTAATTAAAGATTCATTAAAACACCACTTAGTTTTAATCTCCAAAAATCATTATTTAATGGTTATTGAAATTTAGGAAATAATCCTGTCTTTACCGGGCTAAAGAGCCAATGTCATTTAAAACATCATTCACGATAAACCCAAAATCACCTTCCATCAAAATGGAATCTACATGAAATCATAACAGTATATAATCAATATAAATTCCCGTATCAGACTAATAATCTAAATGGAATAACGACGAAGCCTTTTAAATTCCATATATAGTAACGACCTTCCTTCACAGAAGCTCATTTCGATTATTACCAATCGAATTCCATTCAATTCCAATTTAATATATTAAATTAGAAATATTTACTTTGGAAAATTTCCATTAAATCTTAGAATTAAGATTTATAAATTCCAAATCATATTCTTCACTGTTAATTGGGTTAAATAACAGGTGTTATTTAAGACACCGTTCACAATAAACCCAAAAATCCAATTCTTTATTTCAATTCCAATTAAATATTAATTAACTGGTAAACTTCTCTAAAATTTAATTTAAAGATTTATTCTTTTCTCAAATAGGTTTAAGAACAGGGTTATTTAAGACATCGTTGCACGACAAACCCAAAATCCAATTTCAATTCAATTCCAATTAAATATTAATTAATCGGTAAATTTATCTAAATCTTAATTACAAGATTTATTCTTTTCTCAACTGGGTTTAAGAACAGTGTTAATAAAGGCACCATTCACGACAAACCCAAAATCCAATTTGATATTAAATATAAGGCTCTAAATAGAAATTATATCGGCTTGTATTCAATATCGAAGTCTGAAATTAATGGATATCGCATTGGGTATAACGATATCTGTATCTTCCAAACTCCTCACCATATTCGTATAATCACGGAATCCAATATCGAAATATTCCGAAGATTATTTCTACTCAAATCCATTCCAATTTATATATATTGGAAATTTCAGGTTATATTAAAACCCTTTCCAAATCCAATTTATTTATTTAAAAATTATTGGATTATTATTCTAGTTAACAACTAGTTCATTTCGATAAAAATATATTTTTACCTTTTCAAACCTGGAATTTTTTATCCAAAATCTTTCCAAATCATTTCTTATGATTTAATACTATTTTTCCATATTTTTTAATAATTTTATTAAGGTCCTTTCAGTCGATTTCCATAAACGGTCATTGAACTGCATTTACAACAACCTTTTCCAAAATTGATTTGGACATATTTTAATATCCGACCATTAGATTCCAAATCTCTTATATTCATTGGAAAGCTCTTTTCAATACGAACCCAACGGTTCCGGTTTTAGGAGAATCCGGCGGCCGGATCTCCCGTAATGTCAATTCGAAGTCAATGGTCGAAATTCGAGAACGGTCGCTGCGCTATGCGTTCTGTTTAAGCCATATATATATATATATAATATTTCATCGATTTCCATTTAAAACGTATTTTATAAATTCATTTTAAAAATGATTTCCACTTTCGTTTCAATTTTAAATCAAAATTGAATACTCCTTATCATTATAATAATTAAATGATAATATTTTCAAAATATCAGATTCTGAAATAATTTCCATTTCGATATTAATTCTAAAAATGAATAACATCGATATAAATATCGTTCTTGCTAAAATAACGCAAATTTAATCAACACGGCTTCACATATTTCAATATTTTCGTGTCCATCCAAAATCGGACATCAAAATCATATTTTGATTATTCACTGAATATTATTTTATAATATTCTTTATTTCAAAATATTCGTTATTTTCTGAATCGGAATGCGACTCAATCAATTACCACATAATTTCAGTTATATGGATTTCATACACCACGTGTATACAACAACAATGATAAACAATCAAACATCATCCAGAGTGTATTACACAACTGCATAAGGGTTAAATATAAATAATTAATGCTCATCATAGCCTGTCAACCATCTATTGACATATAATTAAATTCAGGGGAGATGTGGACAAATTATCATCCCCGGACCCTTGTGGGTTTTCAAACAACAACAACCTATTTAAATAAATCATTGGTTAATGAATTTAACCAATTCACATTTAGTTTGAATTATTTTTCTAATTAGCCAATTTTTTCACTGTTTAGATTATAAATAAATATTTATAATTTAATTCAACTACCACAAAATAATATTAAATTATTTTTAATATTTTAACATTTCAGTATCACAATCAACACACAATATAATCAATTACACCACAATTCAATCCAAACAAACATCCATGGTTTGTATAGTGTCAGGAGCTACTAAGCCCCGTCTGCAACCTAGGATATATTTAACTGTTAAATAATTTGAGTGAGAAGGAGTTCTCACATTGGGTTCCACTCCGTCAGTCTTTATTTGGCGATTTTGGTACCGTTCTCCTTTGAATTTTCCTAAAATTCTAGCATGCTCCAAATTGGACCTAGTTAGTCTTGTTATGAAGCTCTCGTCCCCTCGATTGCAAAGGATCCAGTTTTGCGTGATTTGGACCTCGTATGCAAAAGATATTGTATTAAATACGTTGACTACAAAAATTAAATAACTAAAAATTAATTAAATTCCATAATTACCATTTTAATTTAACCACCATCGTTAATTATCTTCCACGAATTCCTTACAACCGAGAAAAACGAACCTAACGTCCACTCTCTCTCTTTCCCCGCGCACCACCATCCGTTCGCCGTTACCCCGATCAGACCTCCTCACATTGAAGCCCTCCACGATATCAACCACCCCCATGATCACCTTCGAATTCGATCTACCCTAGGCGCAAAAAATGGAGCACGAACTACTGGCTTTTGAACCCTAAAATCGGCCACAACACTCCACGTTGATCGATCAAACCCACATAGATTTAAAGCCCTCTGAAATCTCTTTGATTTTCGTATAGAAACCCAAATTTAATTCATTGTATCTTGAGGGAAAATAGGGAATCAAATTCAGAGCAGCTGGGCCATTCAATCGCTGGAGGTGGCGGGTTCTGGGTGTTGGGCTAGGGTTTGGGAAGTTAAGGCATTTTATAACATACATTTTAATTATTTTAATTTCAAAAAGTGCGAATTTGCGTTCGAACTCCAAATCAAACCCAACGACTGCCGTTCGTAGCCAAATACCCCTAATCCGGACACAATGGGATATGTTTCATAAGCCTGTTCTATTGTTTCGATCAGTTTTTCCTGAAATTAAAATATAAATCCATATATATTGTATTTCAACGTATATTTTAATTTACCGGGGCCACATATTGACTCCAAAAATCACAGAAAAATAAATCTAACTACGTTTTGATGATACGTCCTAACAAACTATTTTCGTCGAATTTGGAGATCGTTTGAGAAATGGTCATTTTCTAGTAGATTAAATTCAAACTAAAATTACCAAACACGTTTTAATTCACCACGCTCACATATTAATTCCAAAAATTATGAAATTTGAAACCTAACAATAATTTGACATTCCGAATACAATAAAAGTGGTTTCGTCAAAAACGGAGGTCGTTTGCAAAATGGCTATTTTTAAGTGCTATATATTATATAAAATATGTATAAATTTCATAGCGACTATTTTAAATTTTAAACTGGACATAACTTTCAATTTATAATATGAAATATAGACTTTTTGCATTCTCTAAAAAGACCTAATTAAATAGATTCAAATATTTCTTATTTTGCCGAAATTTGATTTATTTTGAATTCTGTACATTCATTTGAAATTTAAAATCGAATTTTCAAACTACCGCGCCATTTCAGGCTCGTTTATAATTATCTAACTTTGTTTAAAATAAATTTTAAATCGTTATTATTTAAAATAACTCATTTTAAATATTCAAAATCCATTAAAATTGCTAAAATAAAAAATTTAAATTGGTTCTGAAAATCCGGGTTGTTACAATCTCCCCCACTTAAAATCTTTTCGCCCTCAAAAAGGAACGTAGCTGAAAGTTGTTTAACTAACCAACTCAACTTTCATTCCGACCTTCATTCTTCAACTTTTCAATTTCTAAAAAATTTCAAATTTCTCAAAAATTTGGCTAATACCCAAAGTTTTCGAAAAATTTCGCCATAACCTCCTTTGTATGAGGAGACCTTTAAAACCACAACTTGCCTCACAGGGCCCTCATCATCCAAAAAGAAAAAGAAAAAGTCAAGCTGCTAGCCAATCAGCTCACAAAATCATCAAAACCCAAGAAATACAGTAAACATGTACCTATTTGTCGAGCATACAATTTAATTCCACTTCTTAGCTTCCCTGCTATGACCTATTCAATATGTATACATGTGCATGTATGCAATTTCAATCAATTTTCAATTCAGTTCAATATTTGACTCTATTTGGCTAAATTTACCATTCATTCACATATTGGTTAAATTAGTTATTATTCCAATATTTTTATTAGTCAAACTAATAATCAAACATCACAACCAAAAATCAATTAGTTGATTAGCTTTTCAAACACATAACTTTAATACATATCAAAAATCATTTTTTTAGTGCTAAATCACAACAATAAATTCTAACTAAGTTTGGTTCTCACAACAATCAACTGGAAATATATAGAGATCACACCTTCAAAACTTGAACATAAATACTGACGATACTCGATTAATCATCTGGATCATCTCCGGGCGACTAGAGTGTGATTCTACGTCTATCTTGTATCTGAGGCATCGAATATACATCTCGTCAGGCATATACTCAAAATCTCCTTATACTAGATTGTCCTAATTCAATTTAAAATAAAATATTTAAATACAAATAATTGATAAAAAAATTTAAAACTAAATTTGATCTTTAAAAAAAATAACACTCGTTCTGGGATACTACTGATCCAATCTCTAAC
Organism: Allium sativum; assembly: GCA_030737875.1. Classification (NCBI taxonomy): domain Eukaryota; kingdom Viridiplantae; phylum Streptophyta; class Magnoliopsida; order Asparagales; family Amaryllidaceae; genus Allium; species Allium sativum. Next base: position 269,781,383 of record CM060911.1, read on the forward strand.
GAGTCATTTTTATTGGATATTAATAATCTAATCTCTATTGAATTCTTTCGTTCGGTTCTAATGTATCTTGTTCTCGAGCTCTATAAACCAAATCTCCAATACCAAAAATGAAACGACCCAAACTCGCCCTTTCGGGAAAGCCGGATTGAGTTGACCGACCGACCTAAACCGAACAAGAAGGCGGATTGCTTTGAGAACAAGACTAATCGGAACGCAGACGACAAAACTTTTCATTGCTATTACAACAATTTACATCAGAGTACAAGAACATAACAGAGTATGAATAAATAATATAAAACAGAAAAATTCCAGAGATAAAAATTACAAAGCAACGGAAAAATAATACATAACACAACTGAAAGAGGTACACGGATACAAAGCTTTCCGAATATAGCTCCAGCTGCACGTTCAGGATCCTGTGAAAATAATATTTGCAAAACCAAAACTACTAGCTTCCCATGTGGAAAATAGGAGCAACCAGAGTTTAGGTTAAAACAATAAACTCCGGGTCAGTCGTGGGACTGGTGTGAGAACTAAAACAGTTATTTAAAAATTTACTTTAAAATAGAGTAAATCAAGGGACCACGCCGTATAACACGGAACGTGTTTTCTCCCAAGAATACCAGTGCATAAAACAAATAGTGCAATTCTTTTTGGAAAAATGAAGCTATTATAAGACTCAGGTCCCAACATACAATAAAACGCAAGCCGGAGGATAGAGTTTTCCCTTATAATAGCCAAACATGCTTGATACGTTTAAATAAATTATTTGATACTATTATAAGTATATAGTGTCAGAAACAACTTCAAATATAAATGTATCAATCATAAATGGCATGGGTACCATATACCATGTCGCCATACTAGTTCGATAATTAAAATCGCATGATTTCATATTGGAAGTTGGATTTCCATTATGAACCAAGGAAAGGGATCGTCCTTACCGAATTCGAGACAGTCTAGCCTGGGCCTCAAGCTCAGCCGCAACTACATCTTGGATCTTCAGGGTCGGTCCTCCCTTATTTTTGAGGATTAGTAATTCTTGAACAATACGTTTCCCTGCCCTATGGGGCGTAAGTCTAGTCAGTATTGACCACATCTATCCATCGGCCCCACAGTGACCGATATATCCAAGGTACCTCGCTTTCCATCATCCACATAAGTAAAAATGTCTGGGCTCCATACCATGTCACCACTCCTAGGTAGAAAGAAATGCATGTTCTCCCTGCAGTCCACTCCCTTTTTGGTTCATACCGGGTGCGAGGCTCACGAATTAACTCTATACACAAAGCTATGCTATTTAAAGCCGTGCTTTGATCATCAACCACAAGACTCTGCTTTTCAATAGAAGCCTTGATCATTTTCATCTCAGCATGCCACACTGACAATTCACGCCATGCGACTGATGTCTATCGATATATAACCTCTAAGTTCGTACGTCTCAAAAAAGGGTGTTAAGCAAGAGAATAAATTCTCCGCCACCAAACATATATATATATATTTAATAGAAATCAATCAACACAGAATAAAATCCAATGTCAGACATACATCCATTTACTAGTTCGTTCTGGGTCTGAACAAAACCGGAGGCACCTTATTCCTCGTCCCATATGTCCAATACAGGAGAGAGGTACTCGCATATCCGGTCGATATCCAAGTACGTCTAGATGATCACCACTTATTACCTTGTCTTGGGTGTACAACCCAATCAAGACATCAGTAATCATCCAAACAATGTGAAGAATTCTGGTCCTCAAGCACCGTCTTCATCGTTGACTTATCGTTGTATCAATTATTCAGAATGAGATAAACCCGGTCCTTCCAAATAACTCGCGTATCTTATAAACAAGTGCTATAAAAACACAGCATACACCTCATTCCAATCTAGAATATTCTTTTATTCAAATATTCACATCATTAGGAAAGTTCCCATTAATTTTATCAAAGGTAAATTCTTTTAAATTTATTATTTAATCTTCCTTTTTGATATCAATTTAAAAGATTTGATTTTATCCTTTCGCAATTCTAAACCAAATTATTGTTTATCAACTAGTTGGGATTAGCGAACGTTACCGAAGTAGTCATTTATTTATTAACCCCAATCCCAACCTATTCATCCCATGGTGAAAACTGTCAATACTCCATTTCTAACACCCCACGGTGTTATCAGTAAAATTAATTACCATTTCACGTTCAAATCTAATTAAAGATTTGACTGTCGCTTGGAGAAAAACTCGAAGTACTCCATTCTAGATCATTTCCCAAACTTGATAATTTAAATTATCACATTCACATTTCAATCTAATTAAAGATTCATTAAAACTCCACTTAGTTTTAATCTCCAAAAATCATTATTTAATTGTTATTCAAATTTAGGAAATAATCCTGTCTTCACCGGGTTAAAGAACCAATGTCATTTAAAGCACCATTCACGATAAACCCAAAATCACCTTCCATCAAAATGGAATCTACACGAAAATCATAACAGTATATAATCGATATAAATTCCCGTATCAGACTAATAATATAAATGGAATAACAACAAAACAACAATGCCTTTAAAATTCCATATATAGTAACGACCTTCCTTCACAGAAGCTCATTTCGATTATTACCAATTGAATTCCATTTAATTCCAATTTAATATATTAAATTGGAAATCTTTACTTTAGAAAATTTCCATTAAATCTTAGAATAAAGATTTATAAATTCCAAATCAAATTCTTTACTATTAATTGGGTTAAATAACAGGTGCTATTTAAAACACCGTTCACAATAAACCCAAAAATCCAATTCTTTATTTCAATTCCAATTAAATATTAATTAATTGGTAAACTTCTCTAAATCTTAATTTAAAGATTTATTCTCTTCTCAACTGGGTTAAAGAATAGGGTTATTTTAGACACCATTGCATGACAAACCCAAAATCCAATTTCATTTCAATTGCAATTAAATATTAATTAATTGGTAAACTTCTCTAAATCTTAATTACAAGATTTATTCTTTTCTCAACTGGGTTTGAGAATAGTGTTAATAACGACACCATTCACGACAAACCAAAAATCCAATTTGATATTAAATATAAGGCTCTAAATAGAAATTATATCAGCTTATATGTAATATCGAATTTTGAAATTAACGGATATCTTATTGGGAATAAAGATGTCTGTACCTTCCAAACCCCTCACAGTATATGTATAATCACGGAATCCAATATCGAAATATTCCGAAGATTATTTCTACTAAAATCCTTTCCAATTTATAAATATTGGTAATTTCTGGTTATATTAAAACCCTTTCCAAATCCAATTTATTTATTTAAAAATTATTGGATTATTATTCTAGTTAATAACTAGTTCGTTTCGATAAAAATATATTTTTTATCTTTTCAAACTTGGAATTTTTCATCCAAAATCTTTCCAAATCATTTATTATGATTTTATACTATTTTTCCATATTTTTAATAATTTTATTAAGGCCCTTTCAGTCGATTTCCATAAACGGTCATCGAACTACATTTACACCGACCTTTTCCAAAATTGATTTGGGCATATTTTAAAATCCAACAATTAGATTTCAAATCTTTTATATTCATTGGAAAGATATTTTCGATACGAACACAACTGTTCTAGTCTTAGGAGAATCCGACGGTCGGATCTCCCATAATGTCAATTTGAAATCAATGGTCGAAATTCGTGAACAGTCACTGCGCGGTGCATTCTATTCAAGCCATTAATATATATATATATAATATTTCATCGATTTCCATTTAAAACGTATTTTATAAATTCGTTTTAAAAATGATTCCCACTTTCATTTCAATTTTAAATCAAAATTGAATACTCCTTATCATTATAATATTTAAATGATAATATTTTCAAAATATCAGATTTTGAAATAAATTCCTTTACGATATTCATTATAAAAATGAATAAAATTGATATAAATTTCTTGTGCATTAAAATGACGCAAATCTAATCAACACGGCTTCACACATTTTAATATTTTCGTGTCCATCCAAAACAGACATCAAAAATCATATTTTGATTATTCATTGAATATTATTTTATATTATTCGTTATTTTCTAAATCAGAATGCGACTCAATCAATTACCATATAATTTTAGTCATATGGATTTCAAACACCACATGTATACAACAACAATGATAAACAATCAACCCTCATTCAGAGTGTATTACACAACTGCATAAGCGTTAAATATAAATAATTAACGCTCATCACAGCCTGTCAACCCATCGATTGACATATAATTAAATTCAGGGAAGGTGTGGACAAATTATCATCCCCGGACCCGTATGGGATTTCAAACAACAACAGCCTATTTAAATAAATCATTGGTTAATGAATTTAACCAATTCACATTCAGTTTGAATTATTTTCCTAATTAGCCAATTTTTTCACTGTTTAAATCATAAATAAATATTTGTAATTTAATTTCAACTACTACAAAATAATATTAAATTATTTTTAATATTTAAACATTTCAGTATCACAATCAACACACAATGCAGTCAATTACACCACAATTCAATCCAAACAAGCATCCATGGTTTGTACAATAAAATAGTGTCAGGAGCTACTAAGCCCCGTCTACAACCTAGGATATATTTAATTGTTAAATAATTTGAGTGAGAAGGAGTTATCACATTGGGCTCCACTCCGTCAGTCTTTATCTGGCGATTCTGGTACCGTTCGACTTTGAATTTTCCTAAAATTCTAACATGCTCCAAATCGGACCCAGTTAGTCTTGTTGTGAAGCTCTCGTCCCCTCGATCACAAAGGATCCAGTTTCGCGCGATTTGGACGACGTATGCAAAAGATATTGTATTAAATACGTTGATTACAAAAATTAAATAATTAAAAACTAATTAAATTCCTTAATTACCATTTTAATTTAACACCCATCATTAATTATCTTCCACGATTTCCTTCTAGCCGAGAAAAACGAACCCAATGTCCATCCTCTCCCTCTCCCCACGCACCACCATCTGTTCGCCGTTACCCCGATCAGACCTCCTCACATCGAAGCCCTCCATGACATCAACTACCCCCATGATCAACGTTGAATTGGATCTACCCTAGGCATAGAAAATGGCGCTCGAACTACTAGTCTTGAAGCCCTAAAATTGACCACAATACTCCACGTTGATCGATCAAACCTATATAGATTTAAAGCCCTCTGAAATCTCTTCGATTTTCGTATAGAAACCCTAATTTGATTCGTCGTATTTTGAGGGAAAATGGGGAATCAAATTCGGAGCAACTGGGCCATTCAATCGCTGAAGGCGGCGGGTTCTGGGTATTGGGCTAGTGTTTGGGAAGGTTAAGGCATTTTATAACATATATTTTTAATTATTTTAATCTCAAAAAGTGAGAATTTGCGTTTGAACTCCAAATCAAACCCAATGGCTGTCGTTCCTAGCCAAATACCCCCATTTCGGACACAATGGGATATGTTTCATAAGCCAATTTTACTGTTTCGATCAGTAACGACCTGAAATCCCCCGATCTCCGAAGAGACGAGAAACAACGGATTAAGTTGAGAACATGACAAATCAGAACATAAACATTAGAACATTTCATTGCTATCACAATAATTTACATCAGAGTATAAGAATATAACAGAGTATGAATAAATAATATACATGTGATAAATATAAGAGATACACGGATACAAAGCTTTCTGAATATAGCTTCAGCTGTAAATCTAGGATCCTGAAAAATAGAAATCTGCAAAACCCAAACTACTAGCTGCCCGTATGGAAAATAGGGGCACTCAGAGTTTAGGTTAAAACAATGAACTCCAAACAGTTTTTCTTTAAATTAAAAAATCAATCAATATACATCGAATTTCAACGTACATTTTAATTACCGAGGTCACATACTGACTTCAAAAATCATAGAAAAATAAATCTAGCTATGTTTTGATGATACAGTCCTGACAAAACTAATTTCATCGAATTTGGAGACCGTTCGAAAAATGGTCATTTTCCAGTCGATTAAATTGAAACTAAAATTACCAAACACGTTTTAACTCATCACGCTCACATATTAATTCCAAAAATTCTGAAATTTGAAACCTAACAATAATTTGACATTCCGGATCCAAAAAAGTGGTTTCATTGAAAATGGAGGTCGTTTGCAAAATGGCTATTTTTAAGGGCTATATATTATATATAATATATATAAATTCCATAGCGACTATTTTAAATTTTAAACTGGACATAACTCTCAATTTATATTATGAAATTTAGATTTTTTACATTCGTTAGAAGGATCTAATTAAACAGATTCAAATATTCCTTATTTTACTAAAATCCGATTTATTTTGAATTATGTACATTCATTTGAAATTTAAAATCGAATTTTCAAACTACTACGCCATTTCAGGCTCGTTTTATAATTAAAATAAATTTATTCGTTCTAACTTCGTTTAAAATAAATTTTAAATCGTTATTATTTAGAATAACTCATTTTAAATATTCAAAATCCATTAAAATTGCTAAAATAAAAATTTTAAATTGATTTTAAAAATCCGGGTTGTTACAAAACTCTTGGGTGCCCAAATTTGTACGGGCAGTTAAGTATTTCAGGTGTTTACAGATACTTGAAGGAGCTTGGAGTAGGAGGCTTCAGTGTTAGTTATATAGTGTTATTTTCCACTGTGTTGCATTTGTAATGTACTATGATAATGGTATGTATATACAATTAAAATTTTGTATTCCAAAAGCTGTTATATATTGTATTTTATTCCATTGCGATGTGAGATTCTGTGTTGTTGTTTTCTGTTCTTCTTCTACCTTTTTCTTCTTATTTCATAATGATTCATATTTTTGTTTTCTGTTCTTCTTCTACCTTTTTCTTCTTATTTCATAATGATTCATATTTCTGTGCAATTTGGGTTGGATGTTTGGTGTATTTTGTCAACTCTGATAGTACGAGTTTGTGGGCCTTTGCAGTTGGTATCAGAGATTAGGTAGGCTTTGGTGGGTGTTTACTCATTTGAGATAGGGTCAGTAGTACCCTAGAATGAGTTGAGTGTATGTATATGAGAGCGCGTATTTGTTGAATATAAAAATTGTTTTATATTGTATTGGTTTGTCTGTTGAGCGGCTTATGGATTCTGATCGAATCGTAGGACGCCGTGACATCGATAAGAGTTTCTAAACACTTGAACAGAGAAGTTTGACATGATATTATTTTAAAGTGGGTGAATGAAATAATTTTACTCAAAATTCTATTTTGATATAGAAATGAATAATTTTATGAAATTATTATAATATATGAATGTGTTGGATGTTAATATTATAATCAAATGAGATTATAAAATTGAAATGGTTATGTATAACCAAATAAAATTTGTATATGAATAAGATATACAGATAATATGAATTAAAATTGGATTCAGAATTAGAATTTAGAATTTAAAATCCTGGGTGTTTGGAAGATTTTTTTTTTGAATGAATATAAAGTAATATAGCATCACTTTGAAGATTTTAAATAAAAATCATTTTAGATGGATTTTGAAAATGATGAAGCACTGAACTCACTTCCGCCGCTGGAAAATAATTCTGATGACGACTGCAGCATCATCAGTGTTCATTTTCGAGTTTCTAAGTGATGAATTGCTACCTTAGAAAAGCTTTTGAAGGAAGTTTGTTTGAAAGAAAACAACTTTGTTTATAAATAAACTGCATTGCCTCCCCTTTTCTTTTTATTTTTCAATCCTCCTAGAGAGAGGAAAAAAAGAGAATCCTTCCCTTGTTTGTTTTCAAAAAAATTAAAAATATAATCCAAAGTTTCCTATGCCTCCGTCTTCTTAAGAATTTAAAACAAACACTCTGTTCTCCCTTAAACAACCGATTTCAGTGAATCGACAAAACTGGTGCGCGGTCGAGGTAAGGTGGAGCTAGGTTGAATTGAGGTGCGGCACATCGCTAGGTTGAGTCGCGAATGACAGGGAGGAGAGAGAGCTGTCAACTTATGATTGACATACAACTAAACAGTCGGGATTAGTGTACGCCAAATATCATCCCAACACCCGTGTGGGGTTTCAACCAACCAATACTGAATATTATTTGTGCAGTTAGGCGATGTGTAAAATTTATCGTCCCAATCAATATCAGTCAAATGTGTGTACATAAACAGATCGTCCATTTGTAAATGAATATTTATTTTATTCAGATCAACGTTAAAAATTATATTTTTAACGATAAAATATCTTATTCAACATATGAATATTCTATTCAGCTCATTTATACAATAAAAATGATATTTTTATTGTTCTAACATATTTTAGAAAATTTTGGCGGCATAACGGCGCGATATCAAAATCGGGTAATGTCTAGCATTACCCATCTCCTGATATTGGCTCGCACCATACACACATAACAATTCTAATCAATTCATTTCACCCAAACAACCAAATTCAGCCAAATAATCTGATCAACCGAGCCAAACAATCTAACAAGTCGTCCATGGTCTGTGAACGACGGGGAACAGTTCATATATGCAGTTATAATATAAATAACTGTATAAGAAAATTATAGTGAGGAGTTCTCACCTTGGGTTTCCACTTCGTCAATCTTTGATTGTTAGTCTTAAATTCTCCAGGAATCCCGCATGTCTATTTTGTAAATAACATGCATAAGTTAAAAATATGATTTTTAACTATCGAATAATTATTTCACAACTTGTCTATTTTGTAAATAGGATACATAGGCTAAAAATCTATTTTTATCTTTCTAAAAAAAACATTTCCATGCCGTACACTAGTTAAAAATCATATTTTTAATCTTGCTAAAAATATTTCCTTCGTATGATAAAAATCCTATTTTTAACTAATCAAAAATGATATTTTTACATAATTAAAAATCATAACTTTATGTAATTAAAAATCATAAATTTATGTAATTAAAAATCATAACTTTATGTACTTAAAAATCATAACTTTATGTACTTCATACATCAAAAACCATAGAAGCTTTAAAGCGGAGAAAACGCACATATTTTCTCTCTCGGATTTGCTGTTCTGGTTCCAGAATTTTCAAACGAGCTCTAATCTTCACACCATCTTCTACTCTAGCTTAAACGCGCCATTTCAGACAACTTTTGCCCAGTGGTCTTCCTTCCGAAAATGTGCCATTTCGCCGGAAATCAAGAAAAGACAGCATTTGGATAGTATTTGTACAACAGACTTTGGACGCGTTTTCCCAACAGCTCCGCAATCCAAAATAGGACTATCATGTACCATATTGAAGAGAAAATTGTGCTCTTCGAATTTGGTACTGTGGAGTTTTGGCTAGAAGTGCTCGGTTTGGGAGTTATGGACTGTGGAAGCTTAGGGTGTTATTTGCAAAAACAGGATTTTTGTTGAAAATGAGTTTTTGGGTGATGGGGGCCCCACGGCCAAGGGAAGGGTGGCCAGAGGCAGCACCGGACCTGATTGGGGTGGGGGAGGCGGCAGGTGGCAGTGGTGGTGCGGCGGTGGGGCCGGAGGAGGTGGTTGGTGGTGATTTGGGGTTTAGAGATTTGAAATTCAAAGAGGGAAAGAGGAGGAGAGAGGAAAGGAGGAAGAGGAGAAGGGGAGATGGAGCGAGCGGTGGTGGTAGCGAAGGGGGAGGCGCTGGAGCATGAGGTGTGTTTTTTTTTCACGGTGGAAGAGAGGAAGAGAGATGGATAGTTGACCAAGTATAATAATATATATATATATTTAATTTAATTTATTTCCAAAAAGTTAGTTTTTTATTCGAACTCCAAATCGAACCCAACGACTGTCGTCCCTAACCAAATACCCCTATTCCAGACACAATGGGATAGGTCTCGTAAGCCAATTCGACTGTTTCGATCAGTTTTCGCTAAAATTAAAATATAAATTAATATAATGTTCTATATTGATTTCAACGTACATTTTAATTTACCGGGGCCACATACGGACTCCAAAAATTCGAAAAAAATAAATCTGGCTATGTTTTGATGATACAGTCCTAACAAAACTAATTTCATTGAATTTGGAGACCGTTTGAAAAACAGTCATTTTCCAGTCGATTAAATTCAAATTGAAATTACCGAACACGTTTAAATCCGTCACGCTCACATATTAATTCCAAAAATAACGAAAATTGGAATCTAGAAATAATTTGACATTCCAGATCTAACAAAAGTGGTTTCATCGAAAACGGAGGTCATTTGCAAAATTGCTATTTTTAAGGGCTATATTTCCATAGCGACTATTCTGAATTTTCAACTGGACATAACTTTTTATTCCCTCTATGAAATTTCAATTTTTTGGATTTGTTGGAAAGATATTTTCAAATAGATTCTAATATTCTTAGTTTCACTAAAATCCGGTTTATTTTGAATCCTGTACATTCATTTGAAATTTGAAATCGAATTTTCAAACTACCGCGCCATTTTCAATTCCTTTTATAATTAAAAATAAATATTTATATGCTAATGTCGATTCAAATAAATATATACATTCTAATTCTATTAAAAATAAATTTTTCGTCGTCATTATTTAAAATAATTCATTTTAAATAATCAAAATTCTTCATAATTGCCAAAACTAAAATTTTAAATTGGCTCAGATTTTCCGGGTTGTTACACTTAGTCACGTTTTTATTGGAGATTTTGGGGAGTTCCGAAATTGGGGAATGAGAGCACGCGGTGGATTTTTATTAGTAGCGGGCGTTGCGGTTTTCAATGGACTTGCAAACGAAGGTGACGAGGAGGACAGTCCCTAGCTAAGGAAGCAAATGTGCTGAATGGTTTGTTGATGGAGGAGGCTTCTCTGAACAGTGAGGCTGATGAGTATGGTGTTTCAGTATTGGGTTTGAAATGGATGTGGGGAGTTCAGATTTGTCTATTTAGGAGAATGGTGAATGCAGGCCTGTCATTTGAAGGAGGAAGTTGTCCGATTTTTGGAGCTAGTAAGTTCAAGGAAGTGGTATTACAGTGGAGGTCAAGGTTCAGGAAGTAGATCGGTTATCCTGAGTTATTTCGTTGACTAGTCGAGATTTACAAGACCATAAGGTGTATATTTTTACTGAGTTTAAATTCATAGAAAAATTTATTTATTTATTATAGTAGTTAAATAAATAAATGTTTGATCGATAAATTTAAAATAAAATAATCGTAGGTGATAAATTTATTGGAGATAATAAAGTAGATGTGTAGCTGGGGCGATATGGAATTGAATTGGATATTCGACAAAGGAAAGTAATGATGAGTAAATATCCCTTAGATTTTATTTTGAAATATTTTTATTAGTTAAAAATAATTGTTTGTTGGTTCTTTTCATGCATTGAAATATTTTTGTGGCTATTATAAATATATATTAGTTATTTAGGCTTAGGGTTTGTGATTATTATTTATATATTGGTGGTTGGATATTTCTCGCAATACCATTAGTGGATGCCCGCAGTATCATTAGCAGATGACCCTATACGCCCCCACAATATGATAGTGGATGACATTGTATACCGTGATATCCTGCCTCGAAGCAGGATGGGTATTATTTATGTTGGCTAGCGCCTGTGGATGCAGGAAAACAGGTTGGAGGGATCCAATTGGATTCCTTAAGAATATTATTATTTGTTTGTTTTCATATATATTATCATATATGATGTGTAAAAAACCTGTGATTGATAATTGGGTGTTTTTAATGTTTAAATATCACTGGGCCTAAATGTTAATTTATAAAAATATCATGAAAACGGATTTTGAGATTTAGACAGGAAAATTTATTTTTCAAAAATAGAATTTGAATTTCGAATGGGCTAAGAAATAATAACTTGTTTTGAATTATAAAAACAAGTATTGAATTTATAAACGATATTTATAAATTAAATGATGCGGGGAATTGAAGTGAATTTATAAACCGTGTTTATAAATGAAATGGGAAAATTTATCATTTAGATATTTTGGGAATGTAAATTCAGATGTGAGTTTAAAAGGGGAAATTTATTTTTCCAAAGTAGAAATTAAATTTCAAAATTGATTTGAAATCGAAACTTGTTTAAATATATAAACAAGTAAAATAAATGATGTTCATAAAGAAAGGTGAAAAATTATCATTTGGATAATTTAAATATTTAAATTCAAATATGAATTTAAAATGAAAATTGGGTGCCGTGTTAAAAAGGGAAATGAGGAAATCTATTCCGATGTTCAGAATACAAATTAAAATAAATCCAAATGGATTTATGGTTACAATTCGACTATGTCGAATTTATAAGAATGAATTATATCCAGAAAGGATATTTAAATTGCATTAAATAGAAACTGAAATTAAATATGAAAATAGTTTATACAGTTATATATGAAGTTATAAAAATAAAATATTCCAAATATAAGAGTCGGATTTCAAATAGATTTTGAAATGGAACTTATTTTAATATCTAAAACAAGGCAACAAATTTATAAACGATGTTTATAAATAAAACTGGATAATTATTATGGGATAATTTGGAATTTTAAATTCAAGTATGAATTTAAAAGTGAATTAGAAATCGTTTCGAAAATGGAACGACAAATGTTATTCCGAAATTCATAATATAGACGGGATTGAGATAAATCTAAGGATTTAAAATTAAATTCGATTATATTGAATTTTATAAAATAGATTGTTTATAAAGGAATTGGGATTTTAATATAGCAAATTGAGTATAAATAAATTTATAACCGAGTAATGAAAAATCGACAATTATAGATAATTGGAAATAATAAGTTGAGTTGGGAAAATTAGTTTAATATGTATTAAAATATATTAGAATGGAGTTGAAATTTATTATAAATGAAGTTTAAACGTTTATAAATATAATTAAAATGAACTCGCCGCGGCGCAGTAGTTCAAAATTTGGCGTTTTGAACTTCAATTGAGTATATAGAACTCAATTTAAGTCGGAATTCTTTGAAATAAGAATCATCAAGACCAGTTTGATAATAGTTTTCTAATGGAAGAGAAAAATCTGGATTTCGTCTTATAGATTTTGAGTTATGTCAAAATCAAATTTTCAGAAAAACAATGCCATAACCATTATAAAACCATAACGGTTTATTTAAATAAATAATAGGATTTTAAGTAAATAAAATTCGAATTTCCATTAGAAAAATCCAGGCTTGAGGTATAAATTAATATGAAGTCAAGTGGTGTAAGTGAACTGATTTTTGAAACAAAAATCAGATTTTTAATTATTGAATAGAATTAACAAATTTGAAGAATAATTAGTTAATCGTGTTTTGAATCGAAATTGGGCGTTGGATAAGTGAATGGGGTTTATGAATTTATATTCGAAATCGAATATAAAACTCGAGTTAAAATGGAATTATATTGGGTTTTTAGTAAATTAAAAAATATATCCGAATGTTTTTTGTTCAAATAAAAAGTGAAATGGGCTAAAGAGCTAATCAAAGAATAAATTATCGAATTGAGTTAATAATGATTGACTTGAGTTAGAATAAATTGGGAATGGACGTATATGGGTTAGATAGGGATGGAATGAAGTGTATGAAGATTATAATTCGTATGCCCGATAAAAGGTACACGTTTAAATTCCATATGAGTTTTTATGTGCCGAATCGGCAAGCCACTTGGCTTTTTGATTTTCTTTTTGAATGGAAAGGGCCTAGAGAGGTGAGTTGAGGTTTGAGCTATTGACTGCTACAAAGGAGGTGCTGACGAATTTTTTCGGAAATTTAAGGAGATAGAAAAATTTAACAAAAATTTGATAACTAGACATAAACATATCGATATATATATATATATAATTTGATAAGGAAATGAACTTAAAATAGAATATTGTACACAAAAAGGAAATCTATAATTAAATATGGTAACAATAGGAAGAGAAACATTCACAAGTTTTAAAAATGAGTAATTGGTTAATATGATGTTGCTTGTTCGAGATAAGTAGTCTTGTCCGTTTTGAAGTTAACAATGTTATTCAATCAAGGTCTGAGAGGTATTTATACCCCAACTTGATTGATTTCATTATTAACCAATAAATAGCAAGATTCAGGCTCGAAGATAAATGTTTTAAATAAGATTTAGTTGAATGCAGTATTTAGGGTTGTCATAACAATGTTTTACACACCATTCATTTTAACCCGGATAAGTGGAACTTTGGAAGTATAATAATAAATATTTCCTAAGTATAGAAATGAATTGTTGTGAAAGGGAGAAGTCCTTGGAATGTTTTCCAATTATTAATAAAAGATATTTTCTAAGTATAGAAAATGAAAGAAGGCGATATATGGAAATGCTTTCTAAATAGCGTAAGAGGCTAAGTTGATTATTGGAAATATTTGGTTAACAAATATTGATAAGGAAATGGAGAAGTGATTTAATTAATTAAATATTAATTAAGGGGCATAAGGATTGTTTGATGCTTTGAATGGATGTTTGTTTTCTTCGATAGTTAAATAACCGTCTATCGAAGTACCTGCCGATATCATTGTCAATATAGAGAGACCGATTGGATTATTATACGAGAACCACTCCGTATTGGTAGTAGCGTTGCGAATCAGATTATATGAAGATAATCTAAGATGGAGTAAAGTGCAAGGGATTTTTCTGTTAATCCTAGGTAGAAATTGCCTAAGATGGATTAATGGAAGTTGTGCCTTCAGTTTCGTTCAGTCCCAGAATGAAATGTATGGACAAATGTCTGATAGAGTATTTCCGATAATCGCATATGTTGGTCTGTATAAGTATATATGGTGGTGGAGAATTTATTCTGTTAGCATAATATCCAGATTATATTTGTACAAGTCAATTAATGGTTAACAAATCTGACAATGTGGCATTCAAAGTGATTGTGCTATCAATGAAAAGTAAGTAATCGTAGCCTCAGGCCTCAACAAGCGGAAAATGACAAAAATCAGGCAGGCAGCATGGCTAAGTGGGTAGCCCCAAATAGGGTGTATTATCACCTATCTAGAGAAATTCATTTCATTCTTTATTCTATTAGATGCTATGCCATTCGTGAAAACAGTTGCTGATCCCAACGGTTGGTGATATACATTCGATACACTAAAGCAAAATGAGTGGTCGGTCATGTGTGGTCGGGTTACAAGATGTTCTTGTTGAACCTAGTGTATTTCTCTCTAGAGATACACTATCCAAATATGGTTCCATACTTTGTCATAGTTGGAAATTCATTATACAATAAGTGCTCATGGTTTTGATAGTCTATTATATATATGTGGAGCGTGAGATGCAAACGTTCCACTAGATTGTTATTTATTTGATTTAGAGACTATTATAATATCAAAAGAGTTTTGATATCAAGATTATCATTTCTTTCAAAAGGATTTTGAAAGTTAAATCAAGTGTTTTGGATTCTCATAAGGGAAAAACCCGTTCTGTGTTATACGGCGTGGTCTTATGAGATATCATTTATTTTCTCAAACTGTTTTAAATTGTTTACTCATACCAGTCCCATGACTGACCCGGAGAGTTATTTTGTTTTGTTTTACCCTAAATTCTTGGGTCCCTAAATTTGTATGGGCAGTTAAGTATTTCAGGTGTTTACAAATACTTGGAGGAGCATGGAGCAGGAGGCTTCAGTGTTAGTTGTCTAGTGTTATTTTTCGCTGTGTTGCATTTGTAATGTACTCTGATAATGATATGTATATACAGTTAAAGTTTTGTATTCCAAAAGCTATTATATATTATATTTTATGCTGTTGAAATGTGAGATTGTATATTGTTGTTTTCTGTTCTTCTTCTACCTTTTTCTTCTTATTTCATAATGATTCGTATTTCTGTGAAATTTGGGTTGGACGTGTGGTGTATTTAGTCAACTCAGATAGTACTGATTTGCGGGCTTTTACATCTAGCATATAAATAAGTAAAAGCATCATAACATGCATATAAACTTGATGAGAGAGACAATAATATCATAAGACAAGTATAACGGAATGAGCACGATAAACATGATAAACATGACGGAATATATTGCGCTCCTCAAGTACTTTTGTCTGCACCAATACTAGCGTAACAAGAATAAGATGATCCCAACTAGAACAAAATTGTAGACTTAGGTGTACTTCTAGTAATATGTTTTACCCCAACAAGAATAATAGGTAGCCCAACAGGAATATCAAGTGTTACACCCAATAAGAATAACAGGATCCCAACAAGCAAGACTAGATGTACCCAAACTACTACCCCCAATCGATCATCTCTCTATCATGTAGATACCCTGTGTTGGCCCCAAAATAGGATGTATCACTTCCTAAAGTAGCAACCAGTTATTTTCAGAATGTGCACAACCATATCTACTGATGTCACAGCGTCTTATCTTCCAGAGCAAGAGGGTCCATGCACGCATATGACTGCGATGGAACGCGCCGTCAACACGCTCACCCAAGTGACCTCTTATAATCAGCTCAGTAAGCGTGCCCCGACCCTGACCTAGTTCGAAGTGCTCGTTTGATACCTATATGGGTTACTGACTAAAACGGATCCCACACAACAGATGATACGAGCATCCCCCTAGGCTTGCATCCACATTTATAGTATTTTAACAAGTTATGCCTAACAATTTAACAAGGTTCATAACCCCCACATGTAAAACAGGTTAAGTTTTGTCGGATATATATATATATATATATATATATATATATATATATATATATATATATATATATACAGCCCAACCCCGCAATATTAACTTAACCCCCACTGATTCAACCAAGTTCACTTAACCCCTTATCAATTTAACAGGTTCTTGTAACCCCCCACAGATTTAAACATGTTAAGTATACAAGTTAACAAGTTATCCATTTATGGTTTGTTAGTGGACTAGACCTCTCATATTAATCTACTACTTGTGGATGTTGGATATGCCGGGCGGTTCCGGGCAGACTTCTACCACAAGTCGACTTAACCTCGCGTCTTAGCACTGTTACGTGTACATTTGTGCGCTCGAACACTCACATTAGATTAACCACTTTTGGACGCTAGATTTGTCAGGCGGTTCGGGGCAGACTTCTACCACAAGGTAATCTAACCTCGTGTCTAAGTGCGGTTACAGTTTCTAATTACTGTAAATCTAGGCATGTTCATTATTAACTAATTTTCATGTTCATCCAAGATTATCCCCCAAATCCCAATTTGATTCAAAATGCAAGTTATGCCCAAATTAAAGTTTTAGATCAAGGTATAAATTATACCCAAATCCCAATCATGTTCTAATGTAAGTTATGCCCCAAATTAACATTCTCCATCATTCCCAATTTCGTCTGCTCGTTATTTCAGCGATAGGCCTAGGCTCAAAGGTAGCCTGGCTATAATAATTAAACGGAAAGGAGGAAGAGAAGAGAACAGGAATAAGCATAATAACAAAACATGCATAATATGTCAGAAATAGACATACTAACTTAATAGGCATACGGTGATAGAAATAGGCATAATGGACATATGATTACAAACATAGGCACGATAACAGAACATGCATATCACGAATAGGCATATGAAAACTAATGAGCAGATTAGGTGAACAAGTAATAGCATATCTTATTAGTTTGATCTAAAGTAATTTACTGTTTTTATTCATTTCTTATTGAACTCAGGACCTCCCGCTTACTAAATGGGTGCTCTAGCCATCTGAGCTATGAAAGCTTCACAGATCTGATTAGTTATGATTCAAGTTATTAATAGGCACCAATTTAGATCCAACTTATGAACATGTCAGGATTACTTTTTAAATGTTTACATCTCAAAATAACATAAACTCGCTGTGACTGGATCTAAACAACAGAGAAGGGATTGTTGATGTCGTAGCAGAGATCCTTGAATCCGTATAACTTGTTATTGCAGAGGAATAGGCTATTTTAATCTTAGTTGGGGCAGTACCTCATTGTCTCCATTGTTTTTGGTGAATAAAACAATGAGAATGAGGTCCTATTTATGGCCTAAGGTCAACGAATCTTGTTCAGAATTGCGTCAAGGTGCACAGAAATGGATCTGCCCGGATCTGATTAGGGTCGACCCCGGGGTCGACATTGCGGTAGACACCCCTATGGAGAGGTCGACCCATGGGTTGACACCCATAGGTGATGAGGTCAACCCCTAACAGGCCAATTTCCCCCTTATCCCGTTATTTGATTTTGAATTTTGAATCTGTTTTGATTATATTTAAATGGCTTATATGTATATAAACTTCAAACCTTAATATCTTATTCATACGACATTTGTTTTACGCAAACTCGGAGTCTATCTTAAGCAGAATTCCGAGACGAACACAATGCCAAAGTCCATTTTAATAATTCCTAACATTTAATTAAGTATTCTTTAGTTTAGCATTATAGTGTTCTTTAAAATTATGGGGCGTTACATTCTCCCGTACTTAAAGATTTCGTCCACGAAATCTCCAAGCTAAGAAGAATGTATACCCTAACATCCATCATCTATCTACTCATCCACCAATCATAGACATCCATTGTCCTTAAAGATTTCTAATTCTCATATGAACATATGCAAAGGGGTGTGTGTGTGTCCCTATACAAATGCGAAAGATCAGGCAGTCCACTGATTCAGTCGACCTCCTTAATGCAATGTATGTTAGTGTCATGAATCCAACATGTATGCAAATAACCCTACTATAACATATAAGTTCTATATGTGTGCACAATCATTCACCCAAATGAACATCCACATGATGATACACCCACTTTCATCCATTGAAAGAAGAAAAATATGCACACGCATCCATATGCAGTATGAGAGTAATTGAGCCGAAATGTGCGTGCATATGCATCCACAAGCAACCACTTTCATCCACTTGCATCCATCAAACATAACATGCTTCAAACACATGTTTAATCCATGGGTTTCCTACCTAAATGCCGAAGATTCGATCAATAGGATATACTTAAACGATAGAAACAAGTATCAATTAAAGCTTTGGAAAAAGAAGTTAAAAACATTCCCTTGAAAAGAAAAGGGTACGAAGCGCGAATCTTATCTTTAGTCTCCCAAGTTGCATTCTCGGGGTCTTCTTCCATTGAAATTTCATCAACTTGACCTCTCGGTTGCATAGCTTCTTAACCTCTGATCCCATTATACGGGTAGGAACTCGTCTAACTGTTGCCTCCCGTTCCACCTCTACTTCCTCAAATATACTCGATTCAACTACTTCTGCAGTATCATATACACACTTCTGTAAATGAGAAACATGGAAAACATTATGAACACCAGACAGTCTCTCTGGTATCTTTACTCTATAGGTCATTTGGCCAATCCTTTCGGTTAGGGGAAATGGCCCCACAAATCTTGGTGCCAATTTCCCTACAGATCCAAAACGAACAACATTCCTCAAAGGTGACACCTTAATGAAAACCATGTCTCCTACTTCAAACTCGATATCGGTCCTTCTCTTATCTTCATAGGACTTCTGCCTATCCTGAGTATTCTTCATGCGCCTTCGAATAAGATCAATCTTTTCTAAAGTCTCTCTAATCATCTCAGGTCCAAGTAGAAGCCTTTCTATAGACTCCCACCAACAAGTCGGTGATCTACAGGGTCATCCGTACAATGCTTCGAAGGGTGCCATGCCAATGCTAGCATGATAGCTATTGTTGTAGGCAAACTCTACCAAAGGAAGATGCTCTTCCTAAGTCCCTCTAAAGTCTAGGATACACAGTCTTAAAAGATCCTCAAGAACTCTATTCACCCTCTCCGTCTCTCTATTGGTCTGCGGGTGGTAAGAGGTGCTCAAACACAGCTATGTACCTAATGCCTCTTGTAAGCTCCTCCAAAACTCACTATTGAAAATGAGGTCACGATCACTCACAATACTGGAAGGTATTCCATGTAGACGGACTATCTCATGAAGATAAACTACTGCCAACCATGTTGTCGTCCTCTTACTCTTAACAGGAATGAAATGAGCGCTCTTAGTAAGCCTGTCAACTACAACCCAAATACTGGTGTTGCCTTTCCTCGATCTAGGAAAACCATCAATGAAATCTATAGAGACGCTCTCCCACTTCCACTGTGGGACTTCCATAGGATGAAGTAAACCTCCAGGCTTCCTTTGCTCAGCCTTGACTTGCTGGAAGATCAAACATCAAGGAACGAATTCCGCTGCATCTTTCTTCATCCTGGCCCAAAAGAAATCCCTCTTCATATATCAATACATCTTATCACCTCCTGGATGGGTAGTCATCCTAGAATGATGGGCTTCCTCAAGGATTGTCTTCAACAAACTCCCAACCCGTGGAACACAAAGCCTTCCATCTCGTCGCAACCATCCCCTATCATCCGTGGTATATCTACTGAGGTTACAAGAAGTCTCCCCTCTACCGAGCCTAACCAAGATATCTTCTAGCTGTGGGTCCTCTCGTTGTGAAGTTCCTATCTGATCCAACAGAGTAGGTCACATCTCTGATGATGCCAATAAACCAGGTGTGAACTCGGTGGAGGGTTTAAAATCAAAAATCGATATAAGCTCCAAACTCTGCCTCTCTACAAATAGAGAACTCAAAGTCATCCTGTGCCTACTCAATGCGTCCGCCACTACATTACCCTTGCCTAGGGTATAAGCTATCTCAAAGTCATAGGACGCAAGAAACTCCATCTATCTTGGTTGCCACAAATTGAGATCCTTCTGCAAGAAAAAGTACTTGAGAGATTTATGGTCGGTGTACAACTCGAAGTTCTCTCCAAGTAGAGTCTTAAGCGCGAATACTATGGCATCTAACTCTAAGTCATGGGTAGGGTAGTTCTTCGCGTGAACTCTTAACTGTCTACCTCCATAACATACTACCCTTCCCTCTTGCATCATAAACGCACCTAGCTCTGTACCACATGCATCAGTGTATACTGTGAACACCTTGTTCCCATCTGGTAAAGTCAAGACTGGAGCTGTTGTCAGAGCCCTCTTCAATCACTGGAAAGCATTCTCACAGTCTATACCCCAAGAAAATGTTAGATTCTTCTTCGTCAATCTGGTGAGTGGAGCTGATATCTTTGCGAAGTCCTTAATGAACTTCCTATAAAAGCCCACTAAACCAAGAAAATTCGTCACCTCCATTGCATTCTTTGGAATATGCTAATCTTGAATATCAACTTTTTCACAGGATCTACTGCTATCCCATCCTTAGAGACCACAAGCCCTAGAAACCTCAACTCTTTTCCCCAAAAATGACATTTGGAGAATTTCACCTTAAGCTAGGGCGCACAGAGGGTTTTCAAAACCTCCTTTAAATGTCGGGCATGCTCTTCCTCGCTCTTCGAGAAAATCAAGAAGTCATCAACAAAGACCACAACAAACTTATTTAGGAACTCCCGAAACACTCTACTCATCAGATCCACAAAATAGGCGGGGTGCATTCGTTAACCCAATAGGCATGATGAGCCACTCGAAGAAACCATCTAGAGTTCTAAAGGCAGTTTTGTCTGTACTGTCCTCGGCCACCCTCAACTGATGAAACCCTATAGCCAATTCTAACTGAGAGAAAACAGATGCACCAACAAGCTGGTCAAACAAATCATCAATCCTCAGAAGTGGATGCCTGTTTTTCTTAGTGAGCTTATTCAACTCTATGTAATCCACACATAAGCGAAGCGAACCATCCGCCTTAGTGGCGAATACTACTAGAGCACCTCATTCAGATATGCTTCGCCTAATAAAACCTTTCTCAAGTAGCTCCCTTACTTGCTTGCTGAGCTCACTCGTTTCTCTCGGAGCTATATGGCGCACATGCAATGCAAATGGCTTTGTATTGTCCACCAAGTATACAAGGAAATCAATCTCGCGCCTCAGAGGTAAGCCCTGAATCTCCTTAAAAACATCAAGATACTCACATACTAGTGGTACAGATCGTAGATCATCGATAGATGCATAAGGCGACTCTAGGAAACTAAGCATTACAGACCCTTTAGGGTCACAATAAATCTCGAGGGTCCTTCCACGGCAAGTCAAAAGTCTAACGACCCTCCTCCCACAATCCAGAATGGCACTATACATGGCTAGCCAATCCATCCCTGGAATCAAAACATAGCCCATGAAACCAAGCACATATGCATCACATTCAAACTCGAAACCCAACATAGATGTTCTCAAACCCCGACAAATCATAGACAAATGAGCCATACCCCCAACGGGGTTTGAGACAACAACGAGATCCAAAACCATACTAGTACTAAGGTGGTGAGATCCAACCACAGAATTAGATATAAAAGAACGTGAATCGCCAGAATCAAAAAGAGTTCTAACAAGTTGATTTGGAAAGAGAAATCAAACGTCCAAAAGAAACTTTTCAACCTCTATCCGGCACACCGGCCACGAGAGCATGCGCCTGCCATCTAGAAGATCCTACCCTTTGTCCTTGTCCGTGTGTCTTTGGACACTCCCTAGAATAGTGTCCGATCTCTCCACTATGGAAACAAGCACTATTCTTTCTTTTGCATTCTTTGACCAAATGACCCTCGCATCCGCAATTATGACATTTCCTCTTAACTCAAGCTTTGTCGTTCTTTTCGCCCTTCTTTTGTTGTTGTTGTTCTTTCTTGGGCCAGACATTATTTTTTTGCATTTCCTCAACCTTAGCCTCTTTCTTTCCACCTTTATCTTCTTCGTGCATCAACGCCATATCAACGAGTTTCTCAAAAGTTGCTGCCGTCGTAATATGAGACATAGCCAACTCATGAAGGGGTTCATTCAATCCTCTAGCAAACCTCAAAGCTTTCTTGTGTGGGGTGTTCACTAACTTCAAACCAAACCTCACCAGCTGATTGAATTTATTAACCTACTCTTTGACAGACATGGCCCCTTGCTTAAGTGCCAAAAACCTTTCCATTTGCATACCTTGCTCGGCTTGAGAAAGAAACTTCATTTTGAATCTCTGTCGGAAATTATCCCAAGTCTCAACTGGATGCTCTGCGTGCATCACTTCCCACCATAATGAAGCCTCATCTTTCAGCTGCCAAACGACCAACTGAATCTTCCTACGGTCGTTAACCTCAAAAATCCCAAATAAATTTTCTGTCTCTTTGAGCCAATTCCTTGCTTCTATTAAAGTCTTAGTTCCTCAGAATGGCTTCCCTCCCATAGCACAGAAGTCCTTACATATCTTGGAGAAGTAATTTGCTCGTAGAAGGGGAAGAGGAACAATGACTGCAGCTGGGGGAGGGGCGTCTGCTCGGCCTTCGGCAGGCGCTGTAGCCTCAAGATACCTATGGAACCAAGCTGGTATCGTAATGCCCTTGGGAAGAATCGGTTCCCCAGACATGCTGAAAAAGAAAAGAAAAAAGGGATTCAAACAGAGAATCAAAAGATATTCCATGTAGCTTTGGGGAATATGTTTTTGAAAATAGAGTTTTCTTTCGAAAATACTCATTTAAAACCTTTTTGAAAATAATTTTCAAAATCTTTTATCCGATCTGGTAACCTTCAGCTCTGATGCCAAATGTGACATGCCAAGACCGTTAATGTCACTCTTTACCAGAATGCATTAAGTTTCGTGAAGCGTATAGGTAAACAAAAACAAAAACATTACAAGATAGATATAAAATAATAGCGGAATTTTAAAACTTTATTAAACAGAAAACATCGTGGTCCAAAATATAGTTACATTATAAGTCTGAAATACATAAAACCCATTACGTCAACTTAAAAATTTTGTCTTGTACTAAACTCATCTGAGTACAGTAATAAAAAAAGCATAATTCCCAATAAATATAGCCATACTAGAGAAGATAGGAAATCAAAGTGGTACACCTAAGCAGCTCCAAGCAGAATGAAAGAAAAAAAAAATCCAAATCAAGCCTGAGTATTCCCACGCTGAGAACCCAAGGGTAGAGGGGGAAATGAAAAAGAGGGAAATGAAAAAGAGAGAAGAGGAAACAAAATGGGTAAGACAAAAGTCTTATAGTCTAGGTACTCTTAGCATATAAATAAGTAAAAGCATCATAACATGCATATAAACTGGATGAGATAGACAACAATATCATAAGATAGGTATAATAGACTGAGCAGGATAAACAGCATAAACATGACGGAATATATTGCACTTCTCAAGTACTTTTCTCTGCACCAATACTAGCAAAAAAAGAATAAGATAATCCTGAATAGAATAAAATGGTAGACTTAGGTGTACTTATAATAATAGGTTTTACCCCAACAAGAATAACAGGTAGCCCAACAAGAATGACATATGTTACCCCCAACAAGAATAACAGGCTCCCAACAAGCAAGACTAGAAGTACCCCAATTACTACCCCCAATGGACTGGCTCCCTATCTCATAGATACCCTATGCTGGTCCCACAACAGGATGTATCACTTCCTAAAGTGGCGACCCGTTATTTTCAGGATGTGCACAACCATATCTACAGATGTCACAACGTCTTATCTTCTCAAGCAAACAAACTCATGCAGGCACATGACTCCGATGGAATGTGCCGTCAACACCCTTACCCAAGCGACCTCTTATAATCATCTCAGTAAGTGTGCCCCGACCCCGACCTAGTTCGGAGTACTCGTTTGATACCTATATGGATTACTGACTGAAACGGATCCCACACAACAGATGATACTAGCTTCCCTCCTAGGCTTGCTTCTCCATTACTAGGATTTTAATAGGTTATGCCTAACAGTTTAACAAGGTTGCATAACCCCCACTGTAAAACAGGTTAAGTTTTGTCGGGTGTGTGTGTGTGTGTGTATATATATAGAGAGAGAGCCCGCCCCCACATGATTAACTTGACCCCCACCGATTCAAGCAATTTTGCTTAACTCCTAATTAATTTAATAGGTTCATGTAACCCTCTACAGATTTAAAAAGGTTAAGTATTACAGGTTAACAAGTTATCCATTTATGGCTTATTAATGGACTAGACCTCTCATATTAATTCTACTTCTTGTGGATGTTGGATATGTCGGGCGGTTACGGGCAGACTTCTACCACAAGTCGAACTTAACCTCGTGTCTTAGCACCGTTACATGTACATTTATGCACTCGGCCCCTCACATTAGATTAACCACTTGTGAATGCTGGATATGTCGGCGATTCTGGGAAGACTTCTACCACAAGTGCAATCTAACCTCGTGTCTTAGTGCAGTTACAGTTTCTAATTACTGTAAATCTAGGCATGTTCATTATTAACCAATTTTCATGTTTATCCAAGATTATGCCCTGTTAGACCAAAAAGTGGTTCTAACACCCAAATTGACTAAAATTACAATAAAATGAGATCAAAAACAGAAAAGAGACACAGGATTTATAGTGGTTCGGCATTGAAAAGCCTATTTCCACTTTATATCACTTTGCTTGATGATGTAGATGGAAATACAATGAGATATTCACTCAATTTCACTCACTTTTCATATACATTCACTCAATTATCTCGAAATATACTTTGAATGATGATTTGGATTGCTTGGTAGTGCTGGAATTCGGTTCTCTATGTTATTCAAACTCTTAGAGTGCCAAAAGATCCTTCTAAATGCCTCTTAATGGGGTATTTATAGGTGAGAATTCCTCCTGGATCCGGATCGGATCGGGTATACGTGGCTTCCATCCCGTAACTTTCGGGATCGGGTGAGTTCTGGTGAGGACAACACACCTAGTTAGTGGCCATCGTGGGTAGAAAGTGGGTGTAACTGCCCCGAATATCCAGGAGATCGTGGAGTGGGGTAGCAGGATGCACTGGGTTCGGATCAGATAGGCTAGCAGATAGGGTTCGGATCGGCCCTACTACCTCCGATCCGATCCGAATACTTTCCTTCCTTCTTTGTCTTGTTTTTGTTTCTACTCCTGTAATTCTGATCCGAACCGGATGCATAACAGAGTATCTTTTGTCTACTTGATCTTCTAACTTTTTGACTTTGTGTAGCCTAGTTTACAAAGTAGGCTAAAATTTTGCCCCCTCAAAGGATGCTTCTATTGGAGACGAAGCATGCTTTGATGTTATCTATTCATTGGTCTTTGAATTTATGTCGCTGAGAAGTTGTTTCCGTTGATGTATAGGGATATATTGCTTCAGACAGTCGCATCTCTTGACATTTATATATATATATATATATCATGTAGCGTGTAGATTACTTTCTTCATTTTTTAACAAGTTTGAAGATTCTTCTTGATTTCCAGCGGTCCCTCCATGTAATTCCTTTCCTTATTTCTCTTTTTACTCTTTAATTTGTCTGCCAAGTCATTATTTTTAATCTAATTTGGTTCGGATCGATCCAGTCAAATTCCCTTTTGTTTTGTCTTGGTATTAGGCCAACATGCCAAAATATGCTTGTGGGATTTCACCTTGGTCCGAACGAGAAAAGCGGGTAGGAATACGAGTAGTCACCATCGATTTATATAAGCTTATCATCCTTTTCTTTCTTCCTCTCTTCCTTTTTATTTGCTTTTTTCTCAGCCGACTGAACACAGAAACCCTAACTTTCTGAAACTCCAAAATCCTCTTTATTAATCATCAAATCACTCTCGTAAGTGGGTTTTAAACTTGATTTTCTTGGTTATGATCGGTTTCGATTATGATTTACATTTGGTTTGATCGATTTGGGCATGGCTTTGGTTCGGTTTGCTAGCACAGCCTCCTCATCCCTCACCATTGTCGTTGCTGGCTCAGTTGCCACTTCGAGGCATTGGGAAGATGGAATTAGGACTCTCCATAAGGTATAAAACCAATGAAAACTTGATCTTGATTGAGACCATGAATATGAAATTGGGTTCTAGGTTTGAAAAAGTGGAAGAAGAAGGAGGTTGCAGGGGATCGGTTCGGGTGATGGAGTGTGGATCATGGAGAAGAAGAAAGGGAAGGGGAGTTCACAAAAATCGGATTGGGTCGGAGTAAAGAATCATGGAGAGAAGCTGGGCTTACTCAATCGGATCGGGTCGGACTTTTAAACAAAGAGGAGGACAGGAATCGCCTTATCGGATTGGATCGGGAATTGAAACAAAGGAAGTAATAGGGGATGGCTGCTTAATCCGATCCGGACCGTTTCAGAAGTCCTCCTCCGAACCGATCCGATTTTGATCCCTGGACACCAACACTGATTCTCAGATAAGACGAGGCCTTACCCTCCGATCCGATCCCAAAGCACACATCTGAACCGAACTGAAGAAAACAATCCAATTTAACACTTAAGAACTTGCTTAACTAGCCTATTCAATTATTGACACGATCTTCCTACTTAATGGACAGTTAGGATAGTGCCTTACGAATCATAAACAAACGTCGAGAACTGTTCTGAACATCATCGCTTCGTCAGAACTTTACATTACGCTTTCAAGTGTTCACTTTACATCTCCTGCACACACCGTACACACTTTAGTTCACGCATGTGCACAGGGGGACACAGGCTAATTTACTCTAACTTCTGTTATTACTTCTTCGATAGTTATTGATCATGGCCGAAAGACATTCTTCTAGACTGGCAGAAAAGAAAGAGATCCCAGAGACATCCACTAAAGTCGCTCTTGACGACATATCTTATTTCTCAGACCCTGAATGGGACGACAAGGGATCAGATTATGAAGTAGAGGCGCATAACAGCGAAACGCCTTCTGATAGTGAAGTTTCCCTGGGCTTTGAAAAGGAAGGAGGGGTTGGAGATACTCGAGCTCCTGACGAATTTGAATCTGCCATCATATTGGAATCACCTCAAGATTCTGTTGAATTGACGATTGACAACGACAGACTTACTCGAATACGCTTAAAGCACGGGATACTGAAAAAGGATACCCTGTTGCCGTCGAAGACTGACCGTCCTCATAATCCTCCGGAGGGGTTTATGGCAATTACCCGATTAATGTGCATGGTTAGGGCTATCCCTCCATTGTCTCCTTTTGTCGTCGATTTTCTAAGACAAATGCGGATTGCTCCCATGCAGCTGCATCCCAACTCCTATGCTTACCTGTATACCTTATACGTATCATACCGCGAGATCTTAGGCACAGATCTCGCTTTTGATGACATTCATTTCTTTTATAACTTCAAGCATCAGACTCGAGAAACTCCTTCTTTTTCTTACTTCGAGTTTGTCCCAAAAAGAAAGATAATTTCGGCGCCATTCAGCAGCAAGGCTGGCGACTCCAAGCTGGAATGGTTTTATATAAGGCAACAGCCGGGGTGTGCTAGGAGATGGAAAAAATCTAGTAAGGCACTGGTTTTCTAAATCTTAACTATGAATGTCCATGCCACCACATTAATCCGTTTTCTTTTTTTTTGCAGTTGATAATCCAAAACAAATATCGGGTCAAGTGTATTTTGATCGGATGCATCAGCTCCTCAATGGTGACCAAAAATTTCTAACTATCGACGAGGTCCTCAAGGACGAACATCTTCATCACCACGGGCTGCTGTCCATTACCCGTAGCATAGGTCACGGGTCAGGCCCATATGTATATATCCCTCCGGTGGAAGTAATTCCAGAAACGGGCGAGAGCTCGAAAGGCCCCACAATATCGCTTCGAACTTCACCTTCTCCAACTTCGACTCAAGACGATGAGTTGGATAATATACCTGAAAAGAACCGAGAAGGGTACATCACTCCTGGGGATGTTATTTCTCCTGAGAAATCACCATCTCCTAAAGAACAGCCAAGAGGCGCTTCCCAAAGAGATGCCCCTACTGTCGATGATCCTACATTTCAGGGCTTGGGAGATCTCCCCCTTCTTGACGCTATTTACACTTCCGAGGATTTTGGCACAAATCCTTTAGTTTTTACATCTTCAGAGGAGACTACTCCTGTTAAGGCCAAAGAGCCCACTCGCACTGGCTCGGATTCAGACTCTGGTTTGTTGGAGGGGGGACACCACTTAGGATGCACTTAACACAATAGCACCCCACTTCATAGCACTTACTTCTTATGAGAATACTGATTCTGAATTTCACTTGCATTATTGCGCAGGTACAATGTCTCGTGCTCACTATGACATTAGGGAACTATGCCGCATGATGTTGAGCATGATCGTCGCGAAAGCTGCGGTAGGGAGGATAGAAGGCCCTATGATTCTTATCAGTCGCGGACCTCGCGCTCTCACTCTCCCGTTCGGTCAGATCCAGAGCGATATAAGGGCTACCAAGGCCGTCGAGAAGATGACAGGCCATAGTCAAAAGACCCAATTTGTTCTCAAGAAAAGCGCAGTAGGGAAAGGAGCCCGCCAAGAGATACCGACTCGCGAAGTAAGCCCAAGGTTCCTGCTAAGCGGCCTAGAAAGGGTGAGTAGGCTATTGAGCCCTCCATACATAAGGATACCGAGCTGGCATTCCCTGCACCTCCACCATTGGACGCTGAAACTACAATTAAGCGAGCATATCTGGAGGAGTAGTTCCCCGATCACTACTTTGAAAAGTTGACTTTCTTACCTGCTCTTGAGCCTATTTCCTCCAGGTGGGCAGATGAGGCCAAAGCAAAAATTGACGCGGTCGAGAAACAATATTCAGAGATGTTCAAGTATTCGCGTAACCTTTCCAAAATCATCCGAAATCTAATCACGAATACTAACTCGATGTAGAAGACCGCAGAAGATGACGCAAAGGCCTTGAAAAATTTAGGGAAAGACCTTGAGGATACACAGGCCCAACTTGCTATCGCTCAACGGGATGCTGCTAGCTTCAAGCAACAATTTGAAGATCTACAAAAATGCTATCATGACTTGCTCGAGTCCCATACTCAAGAGCGTTCGGAGTTGAAAAAGCAAGCAGAAGACGCCAAGTCAGATGCTGCTAAAATGCAACTTGCTTATGCTGACCTTGAGCGAGAAAAGGCCGAGTTGGCAAAGAAGAACGCCGAATTGGAGAAGAAAAATGCTGACTTGGCTTCCAAGTTGATGGAGGCCGAGAATAGGGCTGACCTGGCGTAGGGTAATGTTGAAAGTGTCATCAAGTCGGCCGAAGAGTCCCGCAAGCAGCTGGCAGAGGCCCAGGATCAATGATTATAAGAGATAACGAGCCGAAACATCTCTTGGATCGATGATTATCCGACTACCTTGGTCCATGTGTGGAGCCAAGTTGTTGAATGGGAAAAAGAAGAACTCAAGGTAGATTCCATCAACGAGGACAAACTTATGGAAAAATATCTAAGAGATGACGAGCCGGCGAGCCTAGCTGAGGGGCGTCGTCTGATTGCTGCTGCCATGGATGAGGAAAAGCGGAAGGTTAAACAAAATGACATCTTGGAGGCTGGTTCTTCTTCCGCTGCCGCTGAAACTTCTGAAGTAGAGGGATATGGCCCCGAAAACCCAGCGATCCCTCAGGCATCTCTTTTATCTCCTATTCCTGAATCGTCTTCAGAGACGGCAGCTACTCCAGCTGGGAAATCATCTGAAGGTATTTCTACCTTTTCACCCCCAATTCGTCAAAGTTGTCTCCACTTTCCATCGCATGGTCGGGCAATCGATGAAGGACCCTTTATTTTCTCCCGAGTTGATAACTGTTGCTTCTCATTCCGCAGGTGCTAAACCATCTGAGAAGGCAGACATGCCTCAGGGAACCACTGCCGAAGCAAAGTCAGCGGAGAAGGCTGAAGGAGACAAGGGTGAGGCTGACATTCTTCATGATGGCGAGATGATAGACGCCTTAAAGGATGACAGTGGCAATGAGGGACATGAGGAAGACCCTGAGGTGACTATAGTTGGGGATTCAAAAAGCGCTGATGACATCACTTTAGCTGCCTTGAAAGCCGAACAAGACAAACGTATGCAGCTTAAAGTTGAAGACCTAGACCCCGAAAGCCTTAAGCCTCTCGCAGTAGTGGATGCCGGATCAAGGTTAGTTGTTAAGCTTTCGACTAATTCTATTACAGAAGAACTTGCTAAAAAGTCTTCTCTTGATTCCAGCATTCCGACTCCCGGGAAAAAATCAACCGATTCCAACACTTCAGTCTCAGGGAGGAAAAAACCAAGGCGCGTATTAACTGATGCTGAAAGAGAGGCGAAGGATACTCAGAAGGCTGCTAAAAAATCCAAGTCCACTTCAACGTCTAAGTGATGAAGTGTTTTGCTTTATCTTAGTATTTATTTGGCCCACAATTGTTGTAACGGGTGTGGCCCTCGCATCTTCTTTTTGCCTGTTTTCCTTTACAAATTCATACATTTGTAAATGAATAAAAATAATTCATTTCCTGCAATGACTGTTATTCGTTAGTTCAGTACTTATGTAAAAATACAAATGCATGTTCTACTAAAGTTGTACAATGGAGCCATAGTGGAGGGGAATATGTGTGTACATATATGCTCCAGTCGTTCTTGAAAAACTATTCAAGATTAAATTAAAAAGTCCGAATGTCCCCGATTCTCTAACGGGGGTCACATTCCTTTCTTCATTGATGCCTGTTCTTTTCTGGCATCTTTTATGCTCTCCTGTCTTATATTCAGGTTAGAGTTCTTGCTGAGGCGATCTCTCATCTGGGTGCACCTTCACGCCTCAGAGGACGTCATCTTCCCGTCCTTTATACTCTCTCTAAATTCTTGAGAGTTAGAGTTAAGAATGTCGTATTCCCGTTCTTTTATGTCTTATTGTGTTTGTTCCTGCATATAAGCCATCTCCAACTTTCCATATTTTAATTTAACATCTCGTATTCCACAGTCACAATAGAATAATAGTTGAAGATATAAATAATGCAGGAAAGTAAATGGCACACGATATTTTTATAGTGGTTCGGCTAAGTCGTAGCCTACATCAACTTTATAGTCCTTTGTTCGCATCAACAGACTTTTCTAAGGCAAGTCGTGCCTTTTTACAGGGTTCATAAGAAAAACAAAAGAAAATACAACATCCCTAATTCAAATATCGCATCAAGTGTTGGGATTCCAAGCCCTAGGCACTTCTTCGCCATCTACGGTCGTTAACTCGAAAGCTCCTGTCTCAAGTTTCCGTTGGACGACGAATGCTCCTTCCCACTTTGGACCGAGATGAGGAAGGGATGGAAAAACTCGCTTTAGCACCAAATCTCCTGGTTCAAAGGTTCTAAAACGAACTTTCTTGTCATAATAGCGTCCCACCTAACGTCGATGTCTTGACGCACGCAAGTCTGCCTCGTCCCTTTTCTCTTCGATTTCATCAAGGGACTCGAGGAGGAGTGCCCGATTCGTCATCGGGTCATAATATGTCAACCTGTGACAGGGAACTTCAAGCTCTACCGGGATTACCGCTTCTGAGCCAAATGAGAGAGAGAAAGGAGTATGACCGGTAGCTATCTTAAACGTTGTTCGATATGCCCACAGAGCCAAGGGCAATTCATCCACCCATTTTGCTTCTGCACGCTCCAACCACTTCTTGAGGATGGACTTTATGACTTTATTTATTGCTTCTACTTGCCCATTCGATTGTGGATGGGCGACTGCAGTGTACCGCTTGTCGATCATGTATTTCTGGCAGAAATTTCTGAATTCGGCACCATCGAACTGGGTTCCATTATCGGTTATAATGGTCCTTGGAATCCCAAATCGGCATATGATATTTCTAACCACGAAACTTATCACCTTTCTCGCTGTGATTTTGGTGAAGGGCTCAGCTTCCACCCACTTCGTAAAATAGTCCACGGCGACTATTGCATACTTCGCTCCTCCTTTGGCAATCGGTAGAACTCTGATGATGTCAATTCCCCACATGGCAAACGACCACGGACTCACCATCGACTTGAGCTGGGTCTGTGGTGCACTGGGGATCTTGGCGAACCTCTGGCATTTGTTGCAGCGTCGTGAGTAATCAGCTGCATCTTTATTAATAGTGGGCCAGAAATACCCATACCGCAATACCTTTTTTGCTAAAGTCTGACCCCCCGTATGATCTCCACACTCACCTTCGTGTACTTCCCTTAGTACTCGCTTGATGTCATCGTGCGCTATACATCGTAACAGGGGCATAGAAAATCCTTGTCGATAAAGGGTATCATCTTGAAGGATGTATCTAGTAGCTTTGCGAACTATGGCTCGCCTCTCACTCTTCTTTGGCGGGAGTATTCCATTTCTAAGGAAATTCTTGATTGGGGTCATCCACGACTCCCTCTCCGGTTCTGCTTCGAAAGCTAATTCAATCTCCATTAACTCAAAGCTTGGTGATCCCAACGTCTCAATTGGAACCATTTCGGTTTCCTCCGGATTGTCGGAACTTGCCAGCTTCGCTAGCCGGTCTTCCTTTTGGTTTTCAGCTCTTGGGATATGCGTTATGTTATACTGTTCCAGGTTGCTCAACAGCTCCTTCACTTTTCCAAGATAGGTAACAAGTCGAGGTCCCTGGGCCACAAACTCCTTTCGCACTTGGCAGACGACTATTTTGGAATCGCAGAATATACCCAATGACTTTATTCCGAGTTCCTTAGCAAGTTTCAGCCCGACAATCAGGGCTTCATATTCAGAGTCAATATTGGTCACTGAAAATTCTAATCGCAGAGCATAATATAACGATCGTCCTTCAGGAGTAACTAAGACGACTCTAGCTCCGGACCTTCGGTTGTTCTTGGCTCCATCTGTGTATAACTTCCATGGATCTAATTTTAATTCCTCCTCTGATTTGACCACCATGTCATTGATCGTCTCTTCCTCCGGAATTGTGAACTCTGCTATAAAGTTTGCTAGAGATTGCCCCCTGATCGATCTCCGCGGCTGAAGGTTTAAATCAAACTGACTTAATTCAATATTCCACTTGATCAACCGTCTTGATGCTTTGGGTATTTGCAACACCTGTCTCAGAGGCTGATCATTGTACATGGATATTGGATGAGCTTGAAAATAATGGCGAAGTTTTCGGGAGGCGATCAGAAGGTTGTAAGCAAGCTACTCAATCCTTGAGTAGTTACGTTCTGCAGCGGCCAATTTCTTACTTACGTAATATACCGGCCTTTGCACCTTGTATTCTTCCCGGACCAAGGCAGTGCTAACGGCGTGAGCCGATACTGCTAGATAAACAAACAGCTCTTCATGATCCACTGGCTTCGACAAAATCGGTGGTCTCTCTAGTAAATCTAGTAGATTTCGAAAGGCCTCAACACAGTCCGGAGTCCATTCAAAATTTTCTTTCCCCTTTTTATCAAGTCAAAAAACACGACGCATTTGTCTGTTGCTTTGGAGATAAATCTGCTCAATGCAGCCACTTTCCCCGCAAGACTTTGGACATCTTTGATTCTTTGTGGTTCCTCAATGTTCCTTATCGCTGCTATTTGACTGGGATTAATTTCAATTCCTCGAGAGCTCACGATGAAACCTAGAAACTTTCCAGATGCCACCCCAAATAAGCACTTCAAAGGATTAAGCTTCATCCGATACTTTCGCAGGATACCGAACATCTCTGCCAAGTCTTGCGTATGGCTAGAGGACTGTCTCGATTAGACAAGCATATCATCCACGTAATCCTCCATAGTCTTCCCTATTTGGTTATAAAACATCCTGTTCACCAAGCGTTGGTAGGTAGCTCCAGCATTTTTCAATCCGAACGACATGACCACATAGCAATACAACCCCAAATTTGTAATGAAGCTCGTGTGCTCTTGATCGGGCACATGCATGGGAATCTGGTTGTATCCTGAATGCGCATCCATAAAAGAAAGAAGTTCATGTCCCGCCGTCGAATCCACAAGCTGGTCTATTCTGGGGAGTGGGAAGCTATCTTTCGGCCAGGCTTTGTTCAAGTCTGAAAATTCAATACACGTCCGCCACTTTCCGTTTGACTTCTTTACCAAAACAGGATTCGATATCCAGTCGGGATATGTCGAACCTCTAATAAATTAGTTTTCTTTCAGCTTCTCCACTTCTTCTTTCAGAGTTGCCGATCTCTCTGGGCCCATCACGCGTCTCTTTTGCTTTACAGGCGGGTGTTTCTGGTTTATACTCACCGAATGACTCATGATGGATGGTGATATCCCACACATGTCAGCGTGGGTCTAGGCAAACACATCCAGGTTTGCCTTCAGGAAGTTAGACAGTTCTTTGGCTTGGTGCGGATCCAACTGGGATCCAATCTTCAAAACTTTTGCTGGATCAGCTTCATCAATGGGTATATCCACTGTCGTTTCGTTAGGAGTTGCCTTTCTATCCTCAGGTTCCTCATCTTATCTGGGATCCAGGTCTTCAGGCATTCCCTTGGGCAACTCCTTCGGGGCTGATCCCTCTAATTGCTACACCAAACCCTCCTTTGGAGGAGGTGAAGTACTTTTAGTCTCGATGTTGAGTCCCTTCATCAGCATTTTTAATTCAGCAATATAGCAAGCTCGTCCGGAGACTTGATCTCCCCTCATTACTCCTGTTCCGGCTTCAGTTGGGAACTTTAGCAATAAGCACCACGGCGCAATACAAGCCCTGAACTCTGCAAGGGCAGGCCTTCCTAAAAATGCGTTGTAGGGCGAATCTATATCTAGCACTACGAACTGAAGCATTCGTACTCTTTGACGATCCCCTTGTCCCAATGTTACGGGTAATTCTATATACCCCATTGGAGCTGTCGATGCCCCATTGAAGCCTCAGATCCAACCTTCACAGGGCTTCAAATCTCCAGACTCAAGTCTCATCTGATCAAACGACTTCTTAAGCAAAATGTTGACAGAGCTTCCATTGTCCAGTAGTATTTTATGAACCAGTGCCAACCCAATGGTAGTGGTAATAACCAACGGATCTTCGGTAGGTGTTTAGATTCCGGTGTCGTCTCTGCTATGGAACACTACATCATCGAACATTGTCTTCTGATGTTTCACAGGGGTGACATCTTCCAAATCATCGCACTCGTCCACATCTATGTGCTTAACTGCATTAACGTATTGGTCCATTGCTCTGAAACTGTGGATAGCCGGATGGAGTCCACCTACTATGGTGTTAATGACAATATCTTTGCCTTTTTGTTGCGCTGTAGGCTTGGGAGCAGACTGATTCTGGTTTGGGGCCTATCCTCCTTTCCCCCTGTCCCTTGGGGCAGCCTTATACTCATCCAACTTACCTTCACGCAACAACTTCTCAACCACATCTCTCAAGTATCGACATTCGTTCGTTGAATGTCCGTGAGTTCCGTGAAATAAACAAAATTTTCCAGTAGCGATTTCTTTCTCTGTCGAATCTCATGGCGGTTTTTTTTGTATTGCAAAACATTATACGTGTCCAAATAAATGTTCTCTAACGTATCATTCAACGGTGAATAGTTTTCAAAGGTCTGGAACGGGGGTCTTCTGTCAGAATTACTTCCTCGGTTCCTGTTTCTCCTATTACCATTCCCATTACGGTTGCTGTTGCCCCCGTTTCCATTATTATGGTTTCCATTCTTGTTTCCAACATTCACTTCGACTTTCCCAGAGCTTTCTCCAGACTGCTTTGCGGCAACATTACTCTGAACAACTTCTTTTGAGGCCGCTCCGGACTTCCTCTTTCTGTTTGCCCTTGCTTCCTCCCGTCTTAACAGAATATTGGCCTTCTCATAAAACAACTCTCCTGTGGGGGGCGGCTTCCCAGAAAGATAATCTCCAAAATCTGAATGGATCAACTCCTTCCATTAAGGCCAGCAAGATGGTAGGCTCATGCGGGTCGCTAACTTCTGTTACAGCTAAATTGAAATGGTCTAGATACGACCTCAAGGACTCACCCGGCGCTTGCTTAGTTCTCGATAATTCAATAACATTCTTAGACTTTCGGGTGTGAAGTCAGAATTGATTCATAAAACGTTCACTTAGTTCTTTGAAATTCGATATCGATCGAGGAGGAAGTCGGGTAAACCATAGTAATGCTACGTCTTCTAAGTAAATTGGGAAAGCCTTACACTTCACAACATCAGGGGCAGCTACAGCATTCATAAGCCATGCGTATCGCATCAGATGTTGTCCCGGGTCAGTTCTCCCGTTATATCTGTCCATCTGCGGCAAATTAAAACGTCGGGGAACTGAAAATCAAGAATGTCATCAGTAAAAGGAGTATGGCTTCGCTCAATACCATAATCTTCATTGGTGTAGTTTCGACTCTTAGACATGATCTGGTGTACCATAGCCCATACATCAGCATTGGTCAAGGGCCGTTCAGGCTCCCTGGCTCTGATGTTCGGGTTTCCTCTGGGCTCCTGATCAGGGGACACCCTCCTTCTTCTAACGGCTTCTGCTATGCTTTGCTCCCTACGTTCCCGGTCGATCTCGGGAGGAAGGGACTGAAGCATTTGTCCCTGAGTGGGGTTGGTGAGGTTAGGATCTCTAGGCAAAACATGGGATCCTCGCATTGGTAATAGCATAGGCTCTCTCAAGCTCGGGTCATCGGGTCCTAGCACACGAGCAGCGTCTTCGCGGGATCCCAGAGACCCGAAAGTCATTTGTTCCAAATTCTGAGGTCGTTCGAGCGGCCTTCTTTCACGGGGCCATTCTTCCTCGGAAGAAGAAGACTGATCCATTGCAGTGTGATGAACTGGGGAAGGGGTTCTCTACTTACGAAGCTCGCCAATTTCCCTACTCATGATTCTCATATTCTCTTGCATCATAAGGTTGGTGCGCTCATGGATTCTCATAGCCTCCCTCGTGCTCTCAAGCATGTCGAGAAGGCGCAAAAAATCTCCTTGGGTGAGAGGCGCAGATGGATTGATATGGTCATTGGTCCAGGTGGCTGGAGTCGGAGCATTTGGAGGGGCTCGAGTAGAGGTTCCAGCATCACCTAGAGTCGGATCGGATCAAAGAAAAGTGACCTGGCCGGATCGGATCGGGTTGGGGGAGCGCACCTCTTCAACATCTTCTACTCGGTTCGGATCGGAGCTCTCCTTCTGCGATCGGTTCGGATTTCCTGAGCCAGTCCGATCCGCTCCCGAGCTTTTCCCACGAGATCTCGTCATGACCGGGTTTTGCTGATCTTCACCAACTTCGTTCCCTCGACTGGTTTGAACTTCCTTGCCTTTTCCTTTGGCCATAATTCTTCAACAATCAACCAACAAGTACTTAAAAGCGTCGGAAATTGGGGATTAACTTCTTTGAACTCAACAGTCCAAAAAGTAGAACGATAATCCAGAAAAACAGAGAATTCAAATGTTCTCAGTGAAAGCACCTAAATGTTAGACCAAAAAGTGGTTCTAACACCCAAATTGACTAAAATTACAATAAAATGAGATCAAAAACAGAAAAGAGACATAGGATTTATAGTGGTTCGGCATTGAAAAGCCTACGTCCACTTTATATCACTTTGCTTGATGATGTAGATGGAAATACAATGAGATATTCACTCAATTTCACTCACTTTTCATATACATTCACTCAATTATCTCAAAATATACTTTGAATGATGATTTGGATTGCTTGGTAGTGCTGGAATTCGGTTCTCAATGTTATTCAAACTCTTAGAGTGCCAAAAGATCCTTCTAAATGCCTCTTGATGGGGTATTTATAGGTGAGAATTCTTCTTGGATCCGGATCGGATCGGGTATACGTGGCTTCCATCCCG
Source organism: Allium sativum (assembly GCA_030737875.1). Classification (NCBI taxonomy): domain Eukaryota; kingdom Viridiplantae; phylum Streptophyta; class Magnoliopsida; order Asparagales; family Amaryllidaceae; genus Allium; species Allium sativum. The sequence goes on from CM060911.1 coordinate 269,819,756, forward strand.
TAACTTTCGGGATCGGGTGAGTTCTGGTGAGGACAACACACCTAGTTAGTGGCCATCGTGGGTAGAAAGTGGGTGTAACTGCCCCGAATATCCAGGAGATCATGGAGCGGGGTAGCATGATGCACTGGTTTCAGATCGGATAGGCTAGCAGATAGGGTTCAGATCGGCCCCACTACCTCCGATCCAATCCGAATACTTTTCTTCCTTCTTTGTCTTGTTTTTGTTTCTACTCCTGTAATTCCGATCCGAACCGGATGCATAACAGAGTGTCTTTTGTCTACTTGATCTTCTAATTTTTTGACTTTGTGTAGCCTAGTTTACAAAGTAGGCTAACATGCCCCAAATCCTAGTTTGATTCATAATGCAAGTTATGCCCAAATTAAAGTTTTAGATAAAGGTATAAATTTTTCCCATGTTCTAATATAAGTTATGCCCCAAATTAACATTCCCCATCATTTCCAATTTCGTGCGCTCGCTCGCATATTTCAGCGATAGGCCTTAGCTCAAAGGTAGCCTGGCTATAAAAATAAAATGGGAAGGAGGAATAGAAGAGAAAAAGAAGAAGCATAATAACAAAACATGCATAATATGTCAGAACTAGGCATACTAATTGAATAGGCATATGGTGACAGAAATAGGCCTAATGGAAGAATGGACATATGATTACAAACTTAGGCGTGATAACATAACAGACATTTCAGGAATAGGCATATGAAAACTAATCAGTAGATTAGGTGAACAAGTAATAGCAGATCTGATTAGTTATGATTCATGTTATTAATAGGCACTGATTTAGATCCAAATTATGAACATATTAGGATTACTTTTTACATGTCTACGTCTAAAAATAACATAGACTCGCTATGATTGGATCTAAAGAACAGAGAAGTGATTGTTGATGTCGTAGCAGAGATTCTTGATTCCGTATAACTTGTTATTGCAGAGGAATAGGCTATTTTAATCTGAGTTAGGGCAGCACCTCGTTGTCTCCATTGTTTTTTGTGAATAAAACAATGAGAATGAGATCCTATTTATAGCCTACGGTCAACGAATCTTGTTTAGAAATGCGTCTAAGTGCACAGAAATGGATCTGCCTGGGGTCGACCCTGGGGTTGACATAGGGGTCAATACCCCTATAGAGGAGTCGACCCATGGGTCGACACCAATAGGGGACAGGGTCGACCCCTAAAGGGTCGATTTCCCCCTTATCCCGCTGTTTGATTTTGAATTTTGAATCTATTTTGTTTATATTTAAATATGGCTTATATGTATATAAACTTCAGACCTTAATATCTTCTTCATACAATGTCCATTTTATGCAAACTCGGAGTCTATCTTAAGCAGAAGTCCGAGACGAACGCAATGATGTAGTCCGTTTTACTTAATTCCCAATATTTAATTAAGTATTCTTTAGTTTATCATTATAGTATTCTTTAAAATTACGGGGTGTTACAACACTGGTACACATAACTGAAAACCATTATACTTATCAATGTATTGTTTGATAGTGAATACTTTGTCCGTAATGCATCTTATAATGTTAATGGGTTTAGAAACCTGTAATATTCATGTATGTATTAATATGTATGAATTATAGTTATCAAATTAAATATGGATGAAATTTCTGCACAATTATGATTAAAGTGAGATATATATATATGTATACATATATTTCATATCTGAATACTATGCTTTGGTTTGTACTATATTTTTGACCTGCGTGAGATTCAATCTATTGTTTCACATTAAAGCATGATGGTATTTATTTCCCATTCATACTTGAAACACCCCACGTCCGTTAAGGTCACTCACAAAGGGAATGCCTAAACTTCGGTGGAGCGTTTTAGGTAAAAGATGTAGATAAATTATAAGACATACAAATAAAGCAGCGGGAAATAAAGTCATTTTATAAACAATGTGGTTTAGTCAAACTTGTTATTCTGATTTCTGTATCTGTGCACCCCCTAACTAGTGTCCCAACTAGTAATCTACGTAAAATGATAGTATGATAGCATAATCCCAATCCCCACAATTGTGGTAGCCTTCAGGTGTACATTTAGTATGAGAATCTTACCTCAATCAGTCTAATTGCCATGAAGATTTTAGATGCACCCTTACTACCCTATCGATCGGCTCCTTACTCGTATTAATTTTCCTTGAATCTGTGTCAGCCGGCCCTCTCTTGTGTTTAGATACCCTGTGCTAGTCCTACCGTAAGGTGTATCAATCCCTATGATAGCAACCCGACATGATTCAAGATGCACAGTGTATAACTACTGGTACCCAGTGCCTGCTTTTTCCCACTTCGGAGTACGTGCATGCCCGTAATTCGTCGGAACCTACACTGACGTACTCCCTGCCGTTATTTTGACCGCTTATAATCAACCCAGTAATCGTGCCCCACCCTGCCTAGTTTCAGGGTACCTTGATACATCTATGTGAGTTACTACTGAAATTGTCTCTGTTACTAGGGTTTCTTACTGGTTAAGTTTGTGGGCCTATATTTACTAATATTAACCACCAACCCGATATGTACTTAACCCTCCCACTGATTCAAACATGTTTACTTAATGGTTAACTTTGTGAGCCTATATTTACGAATATTACCCACCAACCCGATATGTACTTAACCCTCCCATACATTATGTCATATTCGTTAAGTGTCGTCCATTCATGTTAACTTAACCCACCTACTCATCATGTCATGTTGGTTAAGTGTTTCCTATTAACTTAACCCCGTTCATTCATCAGGTTATATTGGTTAAGTATTTCCCATTAACTTAACCCCATTCGTTCATCAAGTTACATTGGTTAAGTGTTTAAGTTAACCCCATTCGTTCATCAAGTTACATTGGTTAAGTGTTTCTTATTAACTTAACCCCACACGTTCATCATGCAGTATTTGTTAAGTGTCATCAATCAATTCAAGTTTACTTAACCTACCCACTTGTCGTGTTACATTGGTTAAGTGTTGCCTTCTTGTGTTAACTTAACCCTTCCACGCATCTTGTTATATTGGTTAAGTGTTGCCCTCTTGTTTTAACTTAACCCTACCCATTCATCATGTCATATTGGTTAAGTGTTTCTTATTAACTTAACCCTACTCCTTCATCATGTTGTATTGGTTAACTTAACCCTGCTCACTTGTCTAATTAACATGTTATAGCGGTTAAGTGTTCTAAATTTACTTAACCTCACCTTCTTGTCAAATTAACATGTTATAATGGTTAAGTGTTCTAAATTTACTTAACCCCATATTCTTGTCTAATTAACATGATATAACGGTTAAGTGTTGCCTTAGTTAACTTAACCCTACCATTCTTAACATGTCTTGTGTAACAACCTGAAAAATCTGAACCAGTTTGAAAATTTAAATTTGGCTATTCTAGTGAATTTTAAATATATAAAATTAATTTTTTAAATAATAGCGACGAAAAGTGAGTTTGAATCGACGTTTGAAAATAAATATAATTAATTCTAATTATAAACAAGGCCTGAAATGGCACGGTAGTTTCAAAAATTGAATTCAAACTTTGACTGACTGTACCGGGTGCAAATTAAAACGGATTTTAGTGAAACCAAAAATATTTAAATCTGTTAGTGAATATCTTTCTAACAAATTTGAAAAATTGAAGTTTCATAGCGGGAAGCAAAAGTTATGGCTAAATGAATTTTCAAAAAGGTCGCTATAGAGTTATATAGCCCGTGAAAATAGCCATTTTGCAAACAACCTCAGAATTTGACGAAACCACTTTTGTTGGATCCAGGATGTCAGATTATTGCTAGGTTTCAAATTTCATAATTTTTGAAGCTAGTATATGAGCGTGGCAAAGGAAAATGTGTTTGGTCAATTTCTATTAAATTGGATCGACCAGAAAAGGGCCATTTTTCAAACGGTCTCAGAATTCGACGAAACTAGTTTTGTTGGGACTGTATCGTCAAAACATAACTAGATTTATTTTTCGGGAATTTTTAGAATCAGTATGTGGCCCCATCAAATTAGAATGTACGTTCAAATCAAATATTGAATATTTTATATTTTAATTTGAAGGAAAACTGACTGAAACATTCGAATGGGCCTACGAAACATATCCCATTGTGTTCGGAATGGGGGTATTTAGCTGGGGACGACAGTCGTTGGGTCTGGATTGGGGTTCGTGTATGAAAGAGGGTATTTTTGGATTTTTAAAATTTATAAATATAAAAAAAATTCAGTGGCACATCATATTCTCTCTCCCCGACCCCTTCAACTCTCGACGGTGAAAAGAGCTCCCACCTTCCCGATCAATTTCCGATCGCTCCGATCATCTTCAGGCCAGGCTCCAGTTGGGTTTTTTGAAGGTCTCCTCCCCCTCTTTAAATCCGTACCCCTCTCGCCCTCCCTTACCTTGTCGTCATCGAGAATCGAGCTCCAGAAGCTGCCACGTTTCGACCGCCGCCAGAGCCCAGATCTGTAACACCCCGTAATTCTGTTAATATAAATATTCACAAATTAAAGAATAACTAGTCTCAAACATGAGAATTGTGGGAAACGGGTTGCGCCATTGTGTTCGTCTCGGAATTCTGGTTGAAATAGAGTCCGAGTTTGCGTGATTTGGGCTTCGTATGAAGGAGATATGGCCATCGGAAGTTTCAGAAAATTCAAAATTCAAAATTCGAAGTCAAATAGGCCAGGCGGGAAATTTCCTACCCAGCACCCCAGGTCGACTAGGGAGTCGACTGGGCAGTCGACACCCCCAGGACCGGGTCGACTGCGCAGTCGACTTGGGTGTCGACCTGGTCCAGTCGGCCAGGTTTTGGCAGAGCCCAATCTTGAGCTGTTGATGTGTCTTTAGGGCTGAGTTGGCTAATTTAACGGTTCAGGTTAGTTCTGAGTTGATCTGACGGTCTAAATAAATCCTAAACTCTATATATACCTAGGTAGTCTCACTCTAAATTCACATGAAAAATAGAATAGCCGCCGTCATGCCGTTGCCATGGAACTCAGTGTAGCCGCCGCCAACTAAGAAGGAAGAAAGCTAATCAAAACTCTAATTCTACTCAAATCTAAAGAAAATCAAGACTCTCTTTCTTTTCTAATTATGAGTATGATGATCTTAATAAGATTATTAGCAAACTAATTAGATTAAGATGTGATATGGATCATAAGAAAATGATGTGAATTGTCATATATGTTGTTGCAAACCTTATGCTATCATGTATGTTGTAAATCCTATGTTATGTGATGATGATATCCTATATGTTGTAAATCATGCTATGATGATATTATATATGTTGCAAGTTTCTATGCTAAGTTGCGATGTTACAAAGCCATGATGTTATTATGTTGTAGTTAGATTATGAATCATGATGTTGATTTTATATATTTGGGCTATGATGATTCACATGATAAATCACATGTACCAATGCAAGTTTAGATTTATTAGTATGTATAATCTCACATATTGTATGACATCTATTTAGATCTAGAATTATGCTATGACATGTGTGAGTTCTATGTGTTAGATGCTAGTTCACACCATCATTATGTTGCATAAACCACATATGCAAGTTTATACATGAACTTGGGTTATGATCATATTATGTATGTTGTGACATTTAACCAAACAAGTTGACACCTTTAGATCCATGACATGTGTAGTTTTATACAAGTTTCACCCCTATTATGATTAGATCTATTTTATTTGTCTATATGTTGTGATATTTTATCTTTGTGCTATGAGTTAGACTATTCGAGTCTAACTTATATTTTGCGTTGAATAAGTGTAACACCCCGCCTCCGCTAGGGTCACTCGCAAAGGAATGCACTAGCTTTAGAGGGGCATTATTGGTAAACATGCACAGAAATATCACAAGACAGAACATATAAAATAGCGGAAGTAAAATCAAACTTTCATAACATGAATAAATAAGGTCTAAAGCCTTTTACATCAGAGTACATCAAAACCTGTCTTGCAATAGTAAAGAAGCATAAAGACATTTTCATAAATTATTCCCCAAGTAAAAACAGTAAAGTAGCCATTAGCCAAGAAAAGTCCAAGCCATCCATGATGACCTTCAAGCAGAAGAAGTCCGAACTAAACAACAGTATTTCCTCCCTGTAACCTGGGGGGGGGGGGAAACGGAAGAAAAGAGGCGAAACAAAACGGGTCAGTCAAAAAGACTGAGTAAGCCCTATCTACTATTAGCATAAAAACTAGTAAAGTTAACTGACATGAGAAACTGAGATGAACATAAGCATGATAACAAGATAGATAAGCTAAATCAAAATAACAGGATGAACTACTGAACTCAGATAAACTAAGGTGTCATGATAAATTACGATGTCAAGATAAAACAAGGTATCACATCGTCAGGTTTCTATCAAGTATAATATCCCCAAGATATCTGTCACGTATAACGCCCCGTGATATCTATCCTGTATTTTAGCTCTACACCTACCGTACTAGTATCCCCACCGTGTCATGTGTTAACCAAGAATGACCCTCACTCAAAAGTCGTGTAATGGTCCATGTCAACCTAATATATCGCATATATAGGTTACTCAACTTGTATGCTTTATTCCATGTAAATGTTCAGTCCCTTGCCGTAGACCATACGGGCTTTCCCATGAGATTCTATATTACTTTAACATAGTTCCATGATCCTTAAGATCGGTTTGGACTGTTACCCTAAACCTAGCTAGGGTCTTCCAACATGAATTATTGTTTGTACAACTAGGACTTATGCTACCTAGGGCTGCTAGGGATTATGCTTACCTATTGCACGTTTTCGTATCTCGGTTTGGGTTCAACCCCCTAAGGCCCACTAGGGATTACGCTAACCGCCAACCGCGCCCTTTTTCCCACGCATTCATCGTGAATCGCTTTTCCATGACTGTATGCACATGTATCACATCGTGCCATCCGAGTCCTGTCACAGGGCAAATCAAGAAATACATGACTCGGTCGGGAGCTTTCGATTTATCTGCCGATGCAGATGCTAAGGTCTGTTTTTCTTATACGTGGCTATGGTCCCACGAGACCACTCCCTCAACTAGTGAAAGACAAGACAGGATAGATCCTGTATGAGAACACAACACTGGCCAACCCACATCCAAGCCTTACCGCAACCATAATTAGATAGCAATTATGGTCTTTTGGGTGTTCTCTGCCTTTCCGTACGTACACGCTTGACCAAAGATGGTAGGTAGCCTGACGAAATGCTATCTAGGGTACGACCGTGTATCGTCGACTATCCCCTATCCATCCCCGTCTTTAGGTCGCTCGTATAGCAACCAAGGCATACTCTTGGTTCTTCTAACGCAGACCTTAACCTCTCATGAGCCTAGTATAATCACCTGGCAGCTCATAGAGGGATACCAAGAATATCCTCACGTTCCCCGAAGCCGCTGCTTCGTTACCCAGTTCGCTGGAGCCTTTATCTAAATCAGATACTTGCTCCTACTCGTATACTTAAACGATGACCTACCGTATCAGGTTACTCATCTATCTATGAACTGGTCTAAATTTCCTTGACTAAGAATCATTACTTAGTTATTCTTCAACTAAGGTTTACCACTTAGCATCGTTCCCGTTATCCTTGTTAACTACGGTTATCCACCTAATCCTCAGAACTAGGGTTTACATAATGGATTAAGTGTCACTTAAGTTCATGACTTAACCCGTCTACAAATCCTGTCAAAATTGGCTAAGTATCCAAGTTCAAGGCTTAACCCTACAAGCCATGCTCAAGTTGGTTAAGTATATTAAGCAATTCACGACTTAACCTCGTCCAATTATCATTCTAGATTGGTTAAGTATATATTAACTTGACCCTATCAATTTACTTAGTCAAATCGGTCAAGTGTATTCAAGCGATTCGTGACTTAGCCTTATCATGTTTTCACGTTATATTGGTTAAGTATTGGTTAACTTAACCACAATAAATTAACGAGTTAGATTGGATAAGTATAGGTCACTTAACCACATCAATTCATCATGTTTAGATTAGTTAAGTGTTTAACTTAACCCCATTAAACTACCAAGTGGGATTAATTAAGTCTAGGCTAATTTAACCCCATCCGATTTCCATGTTTAGACTAGTTGAGTCTAATCTTAACCCCATTCGTTAACCGTATTTTTCGGTTAAGCGTCATTAAGAAAACTTACTTAACCTTACCAAGTTATCGCGTTGGATTGATTAAGTGTTGGTTAACTTAACCCCATCCACTAGTCATATAAAAATGGTTAAGTGTCATTAGGCAAATCAAGTTACTTAACCTACCCAACCTTGTCATGTTTTGTTAAGTATCATTAGCCTAATCAAATTACTTAAGCCATTTGTCCATGTCATATTTGGTTAAGAGTCATTAATCAAATTAACTTAACCCTATCATGTGGCATTAATTACTTAATGCACCTTCACCTCTCACATTAGACTTTGTTGTGGTTACTAGTTAAGCCGGTCGGTTCCGGGTAGCTTTACACCACAACTTGGTCTAACCTCGGGTTCAAGCACAACATGACCAACTTCTCACATTGGGTCCTATTGTTTGCAACTACTAGTTAGGCCGGTCGGTTCCGGGTAGTTTTACGTTGCAAACTCAACCCAACCTCGAGTTGGCCACACTTATATTATCTAAGTGTCATGTCCATCATGTTTCCCAAAACATGTTACAAGTTTTCAAGCATTTGGGTAGACCTAACTTAATAGGTAAATTCCCAAAGGGTAGACCTAACTTAATAGGTAAATTCCCAAGCTTATGTTTTTATGCATACTTACATGTCAACTTCCATGTTATATTTCAAGTCATGTTTTCAAGTTGTATTTTCATGTCATTAGAAATTACCCATAACATAACCCAACGCTTTTAAACTCGCATATACGTTCGCGACAACGTAATGGATTAAAAGAAGAGACTTGGCAAAGGCATGACAAAAATGGATATTAAGCCACAAGTTAATCATGGTGGCAAATGAGGCACAAATGTGTTCATTAACTTGCATGTTACATTCTTAAGCCTCAAAACATGCATAAACCCAAACTTGGCACATAAGCGAATCATGGTGACAAAAGATATGGAATGATGACTAGTAACTCGTATATATCATCATATAAGGGTTATGACTTCATATGCAAGTTGACATAAAGGTTATGAGGGTTCTCATGTTGCCTAATGCAACATTTCAACATAAAGGTTGTAGCTTTTAGCTCACAAGATCAAGATAATGACTTCATAAACTTGCATGACATGATAGCATGTATCATACTCAATGATCAAACCCAAACTTGCAACATGAACATTTAACTTCATAGTTAATATCTAAGAGTAGGGAAAGGGCTTACATTGCTATGAAGGCACAAAAGATATGACAAAGCCCTTATGCAATCAAATAGACCCAAAATGCAAGCTCTAACATAAAAACCCTTGAGCCAAAATGATCAAAACCCTTGCTTTATGATGCAAAGATAGAAACTTGACTTGAATGCAAGCTAATGACACTCATACAAGCTTGAAAACACTTGTATGCATGGAAAATCTCTCATAGAAACCATTTAGAAATTTTATGAAGAGAGTGGAGGCCATGAGAGGTAAAATTTTGCCATAGTTTAGTTGCATGAATGAATAATGAGGATTTAGGATAGGTTATGGTCTTATTTATAGATTAGGCAAGTGTTTTAGGCCATAGGATTAAACCTAGATTCAATCCAAGCCATCAAAGCATGTCTTGGGGAAGAAGTCAAGTGTAGGAACCATCTAGGGCCTTTAGATTAAAGATGAACCATGAGAACCATCCAAATGCAAAATCTGCATTTGAGCGAATCGGCCCACGGGTTGACAGTCAAACACCCTGGATTAACCCCTAGTCGACCCAGCGGGCTCGAGTCGACCTCAAAAATCGGCCGGTTCGGTTATTCCCCTCTCCCAATTCGCTGTTTTGAATATTTTTGCATATTTATTTATTTAATTTTCAATTATATATATATATCAATATATATATATTTCTCTGCGCAACCCATTTCACTTAATTAAGTATACTTTAATTTGGGAATTTTTCGTGAAACTTCGCGAGGCCATATCTTGGTCATACGGACTCCGATTTTCGAAAACTCGGACTCTATTTCGCGTATTTTTCCGAGACGAACGCAATGGCATAGCCCGTTTCCCTTGATTCAGATTTTACAGTTTAATTCTGCCTCCATTTATGTTATAACAGGTTATTGAAAATACGGGTTGTTACATTCTCCCCACCTTTTAGGATTTCGTCCCCGAAATCTCCAAGTTAGGAAGAACATATCCTACCATCCATCATCCATCTACTCAAAACATCATCCACAAGCAACCATTGTCCTTAGATGATTTCTAATGCTGTATGAATATATGCAAAACGTGTGTGTACATGTTCCTTAGCTAATGCTAATGATCAGGCCTGAATAATCTTTCTAATGCAAAATATGTATAGTGCCATGAATCCAACATGTATGCAAATAGTCTTAGTCATATAGATACTATATGCGTGCACAATCATTCATTCATATGCAACAACCGCATGATAATACATTCGATTTCATCCATAAACAAGTATAAATACTCGTGCATATGCAATATGAAATGTGACCGAGTCGAGCTAGTATCTAATGTGTATTCGCGCATCCACGAGCAACCACTTGCAACCACTTGCAACCATATCAATCATAACATGTTTCAAATACATGTTTACATCCATAGGGTTCTACCTAGAATTCCCTGAAACAGGGTCGAGAAGATAAACAGGACAAACTCCTTACAGGGTTTGTAACGGAGAATAGGACCGAGAGGATGTCCACAAAAGATAGCCTACAAGTAAGCTCTACAGAAAACAAGGATCAAGGATATACTCCCAAAAAGAGATATCATGCGCGTATCTAGTCTTTGACCATCAAAGTCGTCTTTTAACTTCGCGATTTTGTGGCTTCTTATTCCTGTTTCCATAACATGAGCTGGAACTCATTTCTTCGTCGCCTCTCGTTCCACTTGCACTTATCCTTTTCCTAGAATACTTGACGCAAACATGACTGCGTACTCATGATCTCATGCAAGCTTTCCAAAATTCACTAGTGAATCTTGGATCTCGTTTATATACTATAAGGCATTCCATGTAGAAGAACTTTCTCTTGAAAGTAAACAGATGTCAATCAGGTTATCATGCGCACTTACTAGGGTGATCTCTATAACCCATGCATAAATGAAGTAAACCATCCGTCTTATTGGCGAACACCACTCGATCGGGCTTCAAATTTCCAATAAAGGCATCAAGGGATTCTAAGTAACTAGTCATGACAGAACCTCAAAAAGGTTACCCGATACTTCGAGGGCATTACCAAGGCTAGTCAAAAGGTCTAACTACCCTCCTATCAAAACCGAGAGTGGCACCCCCTACTGGATAACCACTTCATCCCTAGAATCCATCCATAGCTTATAAACATAAGCATTATTTCCAAACTCAACACTTGGCATAGACATTCCCAAATCCAAACAAGTCATGTATAAATGGACTGATTCTCCAATAGGACTTTGAGACAAAAATGGGATTCTCTATTACGCTAGTACTTAAGGTGCAGAGACTCAACTATCGAAGCAGACTTAAATGATACGAACAACGAAGTCCTAATGGGATGATAGAGAAGAAAAGCTAAACCTTTAACAAGATCGTTACCCTCCTTCCGAGGTACTCTAGAAATAAGAGCATACTACTGCCCTCCCGATGATCTTGTCCTTGTCCTATAATACTTAACTATCCGCCCCGTTTTACCATGCCAAAGGTACTCTCTCGTCATGGGTTTCATTGTTCATCTTTCTCCCTCCTTTGAGGACTAAGCCATACCAACAAGTTGCTCATCCTTAAGCTCATATCCTTTATCCTTCTTTCTCACGATCCTTTCTTATAACGCGACCACTGGTCTCTCGAGAACCACCTCCATCGTATGGAAAGCACTTTCGTAGGTAGAAAAGACTAGTCGCAGTTAAAACTACTGTGACTACAGATGGAGGAAAGAAAGGAAAAGAGACTCAATTAAGGAAACAAGGATAGTGCTAATGGCCTTTGGGGAATAGCCTTTTTCTTTTAAAAGAAAATTTTCTTGAAAAATGCTTCTTTGTAAACGGTTTTTTTTTTCAAATAGTTTTCAGAAGGTCTTTAAAAACTTTTGCCCAGTCTGGTAACCTTCTGCTCTGATACCACGTGTAACACCCCGCCTCCGCTAGGGTCACTCGCAAAGGAATGCACTAGCTTTAGAGGGGCATTATTGGTAAACATGCACAGAAATATCACAAGACAGAACATATAAAATAGCGGAAGTAAAATCAAACTTTCATAACATGAATAAATAAGGTCTAAAGCCTTTTACATCAGAGTACATCAAAACCTGTCTTGCAATAGTAAAGAAGCATAAAGACATTTTCATAAATTATTCCCCAAGTAAAAACAGTAAAGTAGCCATTAGCCAAGAAAAGTCCAAGCCATCCATGATGACCTTCAAGCAGAAGAAGTCCGAACTAAACAACAGTATTTCCTCCCTGTAACCTGGGGGGGGGGGGGAACGGAAGAAAAGAGGCGAAACAAAACGGGTCAGTCAAAAAGACTGAGTAAGCCCTATCTACTATTAGCATAAAAACTAGTAAAGTTAACTGACATGAGAAACTGAGATGAACATAAGCATGATAACAAGATAGATAAGCTAAATCAAAATAACAGGATGAACTACTGAACTCAGATAAACTAAGGTGTCATGATAAATTACGATGTCAAGATAAAACAAGGTATCACATCGTCAGGTTTCTATCAAGTATAATATCCCCAAGATATCTGTCACGTATAACGCCCCGTGATATCTATCCTGTATTTTAGCTCTGCACCTACCGTACTAGTATCCCCACCGTGTCATGTGTTAACCAAGAATGACCCTCACTCAAAAGTCGTGTAATGGTCCATGTCAACCTAATATATCGCATATATAGGTTACTCAACTTGTATGCTTTATTCCATGTAAATGTTCAGTCCCTTGCCGTAGACCATACGGGCTTTCCCATGAGATTCTATATTACTTTAACATAGTTCCATGATCCTTAAGATCGGTTTGGACTGTTACCCTAAACCTAGCTAGGGTCTTCCAACATGAATTATTGTTTGTACAACTAGGACTTATGCTACCTAGGGCTGCTAGGGATTATGCTTACCTATTGCACGTTTTCGTATCTCGGTTTGGGTTCAACCCCCTAGGGCCACTAGGGATTACGCTAACCGCCAACCGCGCCCTTTTTCCCACGCATTCATCGTGAATCGCTTTTCCATGACTGTATGCACATGTATCACATCGTGCCATCCGAGTCCTGTCACAGGGCAAATCAAGAAATACATGACTCGGTCGGGAGCTTTCGATTTATCTGCCGATGCAGATGCTAAGGTCTGTTTTTCTTATACGTGGCTATGGTCCCACGAGACCACTCCCTCAACTAGTGAAAGACAAGACAGGATAGATCCTGTATGAGAACACAACACTGGCCAACCCACATCCAAGCCTTACCGCAACCATAATTAGATAGCAATTATGGTCTTTTGGGTGTTCTCTGCCTTTCCGTACGTACACGCTTGACCAAAGATGGTAGGTAGCCTGACGAAATGCTATCTAGGGTACGACCGTGTATCGTCGACTATCCCCTATCCATCCCCGTCTTTAGGTCGCTCGTATAGCAACCAAGGCATACTCTTGGTTCTTCTAACGCAGACCTTAACCTCTCATGAGCCTAGTATAATCACCTGGCAGCTCATAGAGGGATACCAAGAATATCCTCACGTTCCCCGAAGCCGCTGCTTCGTTACCCAGTTCGCTGGAGCCTTTATCTAAATCAGATACTTGCTCCTACTCGTATACTTAAACGATGACCTACCGTATCAGGTTACTCATCTATCTATGAACTGGTCTAAATTTCCTTGACTAAGAATCATTACTTAGTTATTCTTCAACTAAGGTTTACCACTTAGCATCGTTCCCGTTATCCTTGTTAACTACGGTTATCCACCTAATCCTCAGAACTAGGGTTTACATAATGGATTAAGTGTCACTTAAGTTCATGACTTAACCCGTCTACAAATCCTGTCAAAATTGGCTAAGTATCCAAGTTCAAGGCTTAACCCTACAAGCCATGCTCAAGTTGGTTAAGTATATTAAGCAATTCACGACTTAACCTCGTCCAATTATCATTCTAGATTGGTTAAGTATATATTAACTTGACCCTATCAATTTACTTAGTCAAATCGGTCAAGTGTATTCAAGCGATTCGTGACTTAGCCTTATCATGTTTTCACGTTATATTGGTTAAGTATTGGTTAACTTAACCACAATAAATTAACGAGTTAGATTGGATAAGTATAGGTCACTTAACCACATCAATTCATCATGTTTAGATTAGTTAAGTGTTTAACTTAACCCCATTAAACTACCAAGTGGGATTAATTAAGTCTAGGCTAATTTAACCCCATCCGATTTCCATGTTTAGACTAGTTGAGTCTAATCTTAACCCCATTCGTTAACCGTATTTTTCGGTTAAGCGTCATTAAGAAAACTTACTTAACCTTACCAAGTTATCGCGTTGGATTGATTAAGTGTTGGTTAACTTAACCCCATCCACTAGTCATATAAAAATGGTTAAGTGTCATTAGGCAAATCAAGTTACTTAACCTACCCAACCTTGTCATGTTTTGTTAAGTATCATTAGCCTAATCAAATTACTTAAGCCATTTGTCCATGTCATATTTGGTTAAGAGTCATTAATCAAATTAACTTAACCCTATCATGTGGCATTAATTACTTAATGCACCTTCACCTCTCACATTAGACTTTGTTGTGGTTACTAGTTAAGCCGGTCGGTTCCGGGTAGCTTTACACCACAACTTGGTCTAACCTCGGGTTCAAGCACAACATGACCAACTTCTCACATTGGGTCCTATTGTTTGCAACTACTAGTTAGGCCGGTCGGTTCCGGGTAGTTTTACGTTGCAAACTCAACCCAACCTCGAGTTGGCCACACTTATATTATCTAAGTGTCATGTCCATCATGTTTCCCAAAACATGTTACAAGTTTTCAAGCATTTGGGTAGACCTAACTTAATAGGTAAATTCCCAAAGGGTAGACCTAACTTAATAGGTAAATTCCCAAGCTTATGTTTTTATGCATACTTACATGTCAACTTCCATGTTATATTTCAAGTCATGTTTTCAAGTTGTATTTTCATGTCATTAGAAATTACCCATAACATAACCCAACGCTTTTAAACTCGCATATACGTTCGCGACAACGTAATGGATTAAAAGAAGAGACTTGGCAAAGGCATGACAAAAATGGATATTAAGCCACAAGTTAATCATGGTGGCAAATGAGGCACAAATGTGTTCATTAACTTGCATGTTACATTCTTAAGCCTCAAAACATGCATAAACCCAAACTTGGAACATAAGCGAATCATGGTGACAAAAGATATGGAATGATGACTAGTAACTCGTATATATCATCATATAAGGGTTATGACTTCATATGCAAGTTGACATAAAGGTTATGAGGGTTCTCATGTTGCCTAATGCAACATTTCAACATAAAGGTTGTAGCTTTTAGCTCACAAGATCAAGATAATGACTTCATAAACTTGCATGACATGATAGCATGTATCATACTCAATGATCAAACCCAAACTTGCAACATGAACATTTAACTTCATAGTTAATATCTAAGAGTAGGGAAAGGGCTTACATTGCTATGAAGGCACAAAAGATATGACAAAGCCCTTATGCAATCAAATAGACCCAAAATGCAAGCTCTAACATAAAAACCCTTGAGCCAAAATGATCAAAACCCTTGCTTTATGATGCAAAGATAGAAACTTGACTTGAATGCAAGCTAATGACACTCATACAAGCTTGAAAACACTTGTATGCATGGAAAATCTCTCATAGAAACCATTTAGAAATTTTATGAAGAGAGTGGAGGCCATGAGAGGTAAAATTTTGCCATAGTTTAGTTGCATGAATGAATAATGAGGATTTAGGATAGGTTAGGGTCTTATTTATAGATTAGGCAAGTGTTTTAGGCCATAGGATTAAACCTAGATTCAATCCAAGCCATCAAAGCATGTCTTGGGGAAGAAGTCAAGTGTAGGAACCATCTAGGGCCTTTAGATTAAAGATGAACCATGAGAACCATCCAAATGCAAAATCTGCATTTGAGCGAATCGGCCCACGGGTTGACAGTCAAACACCCTGGATTAACCCCTAGTCGACCCAGCGGGCTCGAGTCGACCTCAAAAATCGGCCGGTTCGGTTATTCCCCTCTCCCAATTCGCTGTTTTGAATATTTTTGCATATTTATTTATTTAATTTTCAATTATATATATATATATATCAATATATATATATTTCTCTGCGCAACCCATTTCACTTAATTAAGTATACTTTAATTTGGGAATTTTTCGTGAAACTTCGCGAGGCCATATCTTGGTCATACGGACTCCGATTTTCGAAAACTCGGACTCTATTTCGCGTATTTTTCCGAGACGAACGCAATGGCATAGCCCGTTTCCCTTGATTCAGATTTTACAGTTTAATTCTGCCTCCATTTATGTTATAACAGGTTATTGAAAATACGGGTTGTTACAATAAGCGAACGTATAACGTGGGGTAGGGGTAATATTAAGGATTTAATATTAAGAAATTGGGTGCAATTGATATGATTTTGCATACCGTAAGTGGATGGCCATAATTGAGTCAATTATGGACATCATTAAAATTGGAATTAATTAATGATTTGAATAGGGATATATTTAAAACTAGGGTAAAAGATTATAAGTGTTAATCAATGCTTAGGACACGAGGTTGGACTCGTTCGTAACGTAAAACTGCCCGGACCCGCCCGACGAATCCAGTAGTCACAAATGTCAGCCCAATGTGAGAGGTCCTAGGCCCAAATTAAAGCATAACAGTTATAAAGACACGAGGTTAGACTCTTTTATGGTGTAAGACTGCCCGGACCCGCCCGGCGAATCCAGTTGCCATAAATGCTAGTCTAATGTGAGAGGTCTTTATGAGGTTATGGCCTGAATGAATTAAGAAATACTTAACCAGATAAACATGTGAAGTGGGATATGGGGGTTAAGTAGGTGCCTTGGGTGGCATGAGGAATCTAGTGGGTGCCTTTAGTGGCATTTGAAATACGATTAGTAAGACATAACCAAACACACATGTAAATGAACATGACTAAGAAGAGGGTTAAGTGGGATATACTAGTGGGGACAAGCTTAGGTGGATAGCTTGTGGTAAGTAATTGGGGGCCCATTTCAACCAGTAACCCAAATGTATCTTTGTGGGCTCGACCCAAGTCGAGGACGGGACACGCATACTGGGCTTGACTATAAGAGACCAAACGGGTTAGCGGTGGCAACGCAAGTCCAACGGGTTTCATATGCGTGTGTGGACCCGGGCTGGTAGGTAAGACGTTGTTGCATCGTGTAGGTATAAGCCGTGCATCCTTAAGCTGTATCGGGTTGCCACTTTAGGGGAGTGATACACCCCACTGTGGGACCAACACCGGTATCTACGAGTAGGGAGTCGATCGAAAGTGGGTAGTGGGGTACACCTAGCGGAGATAGGGGCAGGCGGCACCTATGTAGTCAGCTAGGGGTACACGAAGTTATTTATAAAATTTCTAAGTGAAGCAAGTGGGATCAACCTTTAGGGTGACTGGTGTGGTGCAGTGTAGTAATTATTCGTTAGTATTAGGTGTGCCTTTAACGTTATCTTTATCTGCTCTTCCATACCCAATAGTTCATAGACATTTCCTTGTTTTCCAGCTTATGCCTTAGTCTAGTTATTTTGATAATAGTATTGTTAGAATTATCATACTCGCCATACTTTATGTCTGACCCCCTCTATTTCTATCTTTTTCCCCCTCCAGGTCCTCAGGGTGGGCCCAGCTCTAGTGGAGCTTGATTGGATTACTTTATCTCTCTTTTGGAAAGGTTGGACCGTTGAAGTAAAGTCCAGCTTGTTATCTTCATTAATGGCTATTTGTGTAATGGGATTATGTATTTTGTTTTATCAAGATGGATATTGTACTTGACTCTGATTTATGGTTTTATGATGTAACAAACATGTTTAATTTCCGCTGTAATGAAATAATGTTTTAGATTTCCAAGTACTACTTATTATTTGTCTTGTTGTAATTTTTCTGTTCTATATTCACTTAAAACCTCCATGGAAGTTAATGCATTCCCTTTGTGAGTGACATTAATGGACGTGGGGTGTTACACGTGGTATCAGAGCTTAAGGTTACCAGAACAGATAATTTTTTTAAAAAAACTATTTTTCTAAAGTATTTTTGGAAGAAGTGTATTCAAAAACATGTCTTGATGAGTAATTTAAAGAGGAAAGTTTTTAAGAAAAACATAATCCCCAATAGCCATATCCTTATCTTTCGAATTCTCCATTTTGAATATTTCCTTTTTCCTTTCAGCATGGCTGAAGATTTGAATCTTCCGGAGGGTGTAACCATACCAGGATGGTTTAGGAGATACTTGGAGTTTAGGGCCACCGTCTCAGGTCCAGGAAATGTTCCTCCACCCCCAGTTACACCCACTCCTCCCGCTCCTCCTCCTCCTCCTCGCGTTGATACTTTCGCAAAGACGTGCAAGGAATTTAAGTCTATGGGTGGAAAACCTTTTCAACGGTCAGAAACGTTTGTGGAAGCTAGAGATTTGCTTAAGGAGGTGGAAGAATTGCTAGAAATCTTTGAAGTAGAAGAAGGGAGGAAAGTCAAATTAGCAGCTTGGTTAATGAAGGGAGAGGCCTCGTTTTGGTGGGAGGTCACTAATGAGGAGCGTCCTGTTGATTCTTGGGTGGATTTCAGACGTAGGTTTGAGGCAAAGTTTCTCTCAAGGGCAGAAGAGAATCTATACATGGAAAGGTTCTTGATATTGAAGCAGGGAAATCTATCAGTGAAAGAGTACGTCAACAAATTTAACCAATTGGCAAGGTTTGGCTTAGATTTGGTGAACACGCAGGAGAAGAAGGCTCTGAGGTTCGTTAATGGCTTGAATGAGCCATTGCAGGGGTTGGCTATGACCCACATCCCTATGGGGGCCACCTTTGAGAAGCTAGTAGACATGGCACTCATGCACGAGGAGAAAGGCGCTAATGCTAATAAGGCACCCGAGAAGAAAGGGGATCAGAAGAAACCACAAAAGCAAAACAAGAAGGGTGGTAAAGACAATAATGGCAAAGGAAAGAAAAGATGGTTTAACTGTGGGACACCAGGCCATCTCAGCAAGGATTGCAGAAAGAAAAAGAAGACTGGCTGTTTTCACTGTGGTGAAGCGGGACATCTAGTGAAGGACTGCCCAAAGAAGGGGCAGAGGGCAGGGTCTACCTCGGGAGGACATGTGCAGGCTCTTATGGCACCAGGGCAGGCAAGGGGACAAGTTCAGGCTCTCGCGGTCCCACCGCTGCAAGAACGTGGTAGAACCATTTCTGTTGAAAGCTTAGTTTTTCTATTTGATCATCCTGTCCGTACCTTATTCGATTCGGGCGCATCGCATTCGTTTATCCCAACATCATTAGTTGAATCACTGCACTTAAACATCAGTTTAATAGAGGATCCCTTAGTTGTTTCGAATCCAATTGGGGGCTCAGCTTATTTGTCCATGATATGTTTGGATTTGAAAATTTCTATACTTAGCGTTGGGTTTAGATGTGATGCTTATGTTTTGGGCTTCACGGGCTATAGGCTAATTTTAGGAATGGATTGGTTATCTAGAAATGGGGCCGTTCTTGGTTGTGAAAGGAGAGTAGTTAGGCTCATGACTCTCCTTGGCAACACTCTCGAAATCTTCTGTAATCCCATAAATTCCGTTATGCTAAGTTATCTAGAATCGCTTGACGCGTCGGTGGAAAATCTACAATCTGTTAATGTAGTCCAAGAATATTCGATGTGTTTGAGGAGGTGAAGGGCTTGCCTCCGAAGCAGGAGATAGATTTTCGAATATATCTTGTGGATAATGCAAAACCAGTATCTTTTCCAGTACGCCACATGGCTCCTCGTGAAAGGAGGGAACTCAATAAGCAAGTGAAGGAGTTGCTTGAGAAGGGGTTCATAAGACGTAGTATATCGGAGTGGGGTGCTCCAGTAGTGTTTGCCACGAAGGCGGATGGGTCCCTTAGACTTTGTGTGGATTATAGAGAACTTAATAAACTTACTAAGAAAAACAGACACCCACTGCCGAGGATTGACGATCTCTTCGATCAGTTAGTTGGCGCCTCAATGTTTTCGCAGTTGGACTTAGCCACTGGATTCCATTAGTTTAGAGTGGGTAAGGATAGCATAGACAAAACTGCCTTTAGGACTCCGGACGGTTTCTATGAATGGCTAGTGATGCCCTTCGGTTTGACAAACGCCCCCGCATACTTTGTTGATTTGATGAGTAGGGTGTTTAGGGAGTACCTTAATAAATTCGTGGTGGTCTTTGTAGATGACATCTTGATCTTTTCTAAGAATGAAGAAGAGCATGCCCTACATCTTAGGGAAGTGTTGGAGACTCTACGAGCGCATAACCTTAAAGCTAAATTTACTAAGTGTCACTTCTGGAGAGAGGAAGTGCGATTCTTAGGGCACGTGGTTTCCAAAGAAGGGATAGCTGTGGATCCCGCGAAGGTGGTGGTCATCCAAGATTGGAAGGTCCCTAAAAATACTACCAAAGTAAGGAGTTTCTTGGGGTTGGATGGCTACTATAGGAAGTTTATTAAAGACTTCGCAAAAATATCAGCTCCATTGACACGCCTGACGAAGAAGAACCTAGTCTTCGCGTGGGACGTAGATTGTAATAATGCGTTCCAACGTTTAAAGAGAGCTTTGACCTCAGCTCCATTCTTAGTGCTGCCAGACGGGAGTAAGCCATTTACTGTTTATACCGATGCTTGTGGGACAGGTCTAGGCACAGTCTTAATGCAAGAGGGAAGGGTAATAGCCTATGGTGGAAGGCAGTTAAGGGTGCATGAGAAAAATTACCCTACACATGACCTAGAGTTAGCCGCAATTGTTTTCACGCTTAAGTCTTGGCGTCATTACCTTCTTGGCGAGAAATTTGAATTGTTCACTAACCACAAATCTTTAAAATACTTATTCTCTCAAAAGGACTTGAACTTAAGGTAGCAAAGGTGGATGGAGTTCTTAGCGTCCTACGATTTCGAAATAACATATACCCCTGGAAAGGGTAACGTGGTGGCAGACGCCTTAAGTAGGAAAAGGTTGTCCTTGAGCCTATTGTTTGTTGAGCGGCAAAACTTAGAATTCATCTCTATGTTTGACTTTAGACCTTCCGTTGACTTTGTACCCGGTTTGCTAGCATCCTTGGAGGTCAGACCTACGCTTTTGGGATGGATTGGTGAGGCACAGCGAGACGACCCACAGTTGGTTGAGTTAGTAGAAAAGCTCAAAAGAGGGGAGTCATCAAGCCATCTCCGTAGGTATACCCTGGATGATAAGGGATGGTTACGTAGGGATAGTAGACTTTGTGTACCTCGAGATGAAGGTTTGAGGAAGGCTATTCTTGATGAAGCACATCATTCGAAGATGACCATTCATCCCGGCGGGGGCAAGATGTACAAAGACGTGAAGTGAGTTTTCTTTTGGGCCGGTATGAAGGGGGATGTGGCCGAGTATGTTGCTAGATGCTTGGTGTGCCAACAAGTAAAAGCGGAGCAAAAGAAACCCGGTGGGTTGCTTCACCCATTGGAGGTTCCACTATGGAAGTGGGAAAGTGTCTCGATGGACTTTGTGGATGGATTACCAAGATCAAGGAAGGGTAATACGGGGATTTGGGTTATAGTAGACAGACTTACTAAGAGCGCCCATTTCATTCCTGTGATGAGTAAGAGGACTGCTCCATGGTTAGCTTCTGTATACGTTCGAGAGATAGTTCGTTTGCATGGTGTTCCTTCTAACATAGTAAGCGACCGTGATCCTATCTTCACTAGCGAATTTTGGAAGAGCTTGCAAGAGGCGGTAGGGACTCAGTTATGTTTGAGCACCGCGTATCATCCTCAGACGGACGGACAGACTGAGAGGGTGAATCGCATTCTAGAGGATCTTTTGAGGCTATGTATCCTAGACTTTGGGGGTACATGGGAAGAGCATCTTCCATTGGTAGAGTTCGCATATAATAACAGCTTTCAATCTAGCATTGGCATGGCACCTTTCGAAGCTCTCTATGGACGACCTTGTCGTTCACCTACATGTTAGTGGGAATCTACGGATAAGATCTTACTTGGGCCCGATATGATTATAGAGACTTCGGAAAAGATCGACTTGATTCGAAGGAGGATGAAGACGGCGCAAGATAGGCAGAAATCTTATGCAGACAAAAGGAGGACAGATCTTGAGTTTGATGTTGGGGACATGGTCTTTATCAAAGTGTCTCCATTACGGAATGTTGTTCGCTTTGGGTCCTTTGGGAAATTAGCACCAAGGTTTGTAGGGTCGTTTCCTATTAAGGAGAAGATTGGACAGATGGCGTATAGAGTGGAGTTGCCTGAGAGACTTAGTGGTGTACACGACGTATTCCATGTGTCACATTTGAGGAAGTGCTTGCACGAGACCGCGGAAGTGGTAGAGCCGAGCTTGCTTAGAGAGGTGGAGATAGAGCGTGATGCGATGATTCGACGAGCTCCTACATGCATTCTTGGGTCGGAGATCAAGAAGTTGAGGAATCGAGAGGTCAGACTAGTCAAAGTGCAATGGGGAGATGATGAGAGCAACGCTACTTGGGAGACAGAAGAGAAGATGCGTTCGTTGTACCCTTTTCTTTTTGAGGGTATGTCTTTTAATTTCTCCTTTATCGCTTAGCTTGTACTTGTCTTATCTTTAGTATGTCCTCTCGCTAGTATCTTTGTCCTTTAGTTAGGATGATCCTATGGTTGAAACATGTGTTTGAGACATGTTATGTATGATGGATGCAAAGTGGATGCTAGTGTTTGCTAGTGGTTGCTCGTGGACACATATACACACACTATTAGGCACTGGATCGGCTCAGTCACTTCATATTGCATATCTCATATATATGGATGTATTTAGTAAAATGGATGTATGAGGATTTTTTTTATCATATGGATGCTGCATTCAGATGATGATTGTGCACGCATATAGAGATAATATGTAGCATTAAGGAACTTTTGCATACATAATGGACGCATGGCACTATCATGATTTGCATTAAGGAGGTCAACTGAATCAGTGGACCGCCTGATTTTGCATTAGATATGGACATATACACACACTGTGCATTTAAACATGAAAGCATTAGAAGTCTATAAGGACAATGGATGCCTGTGTTTGATGGTTGAGTAGATGGACGATTGGATGTTAGGATATACATTCTTCTTGACTTGAAGATTTCGGGGTCGAAATCCTTTAAGGAGGGGAGAATGTAACACCCCGTAATTCTGTTAATATAAATATTCACAAATTAAAGAATAACTAATCTCAGACGTGAGAATTGTGGGAAACGGGTTGCGCCATTGTGTTCATCTCGGAATTCTGGTTGAAATAGAGTCCGAGTTTGCGTGATTTGGGCTTCGTATGAAGGAGATATGACCATCGGAAGTTTCAGAAAATTCAAAATTCAAAATTCGAAGTCAAACAGGCCAGGCGGGAAATTTCCCGCCAAGCACCCCAGGTCGACTGGGGAGTCGACTGGGCAGTCGACACCCCCAGGACCAGGTCGACTGCGCAGTCGACTTGGGTGTCGACCTGGTCCAGTCGGCCAGGTTTTGGCAGAGCCCAATCTTGAGCTGCTGATGTGTCTTTAGGGCTGAGTTGGCTAATTTAACGGTTCAGGTTAGTTCTAAGTTGATCTGACGGTCTAAATAAATCCTAAACTCTATATATACCTAGGTAGTCTCACTCTAAATTCACATGAAAAATAGAATAGCCGCCATCATGCCGTCGCCATGGAACTCAGTGTAGCCGCCGCCAACTAAGAAGGAAGAAAGCTAATCAAAACTCTAATTCTACTCAACTCTAAAGCAAATCAAGACTCTTTTTCTTTTCTAATTGTGAGTATGATGATCTTAATAAGATTATTAGCAAACTAATTAGATTAAGATGTGATATGGATCATAAGAAAATGATGTGAATTGTCATATATGTTGTTGTAAACCTTATGCTATCATGTATGTTGTAAATCCTATGTTATGTGATGATGATATCCTATATGTTGTAAATCATGCTATGATGATATTATATATGTTGCAAGTTTCTATGCTAAGTTGCAATGTTACAAAGCCATGATGTTATTATGTTGTAGTTAGCTTATGAATCATGATGTTGATTATATATATTTGGGCTATGATGATTCACATGATAAATCACATGTACCTATGCAAGTTTGGATTTATTAGTATGTATAATCTCACATATTGTATGACATCTATTTAGATCTAGAATTATGACATCTATTTAGATCTATAATTATGCTATGACATGTGTGAGTTCTATGTGTTAGATGCTAGTTCACACCATCATTATGTTGCATAAACCACATATGCAAGTTTATACATGAACTTGGGTTATGATCATATTATGTAAGTTGTGACATTTAACCAAACAAGTTGACACCTTTAGATCCATGACATGTGTAGTTTTATGCAAGTTTCACCCCTATTATGATTAGATCTATTTTATTTCTCTATATGTTGTGATATTTTATCTTTGTGCTATGAGTTAGACTATTCGAGTCTAACGAATATTTTGCGTTGAATAAGCGAACGTATAACGTGGGGTAAGGGTAATATTAAGGATTTAATATTAAGAAATTGGGGGTGCAATTGATATGATTTTGCATATCGTAAGTGGATGGCCATAATTGAGTCAATTATGGACATCATTAAAATTGGAATTAATTAATGATTTGAATAGGGATATATTTAAAACTGGGGTAAAAGATTATAAGTGTTAATCAATGCTTAGGACACGAGGTTGGACTCGTTTGTGACGTAAAACTGCCCGGACCCGCCCGGCGAATCCATTAGTCACAAATGTCAGCCCAATGTGAGAGGTCCTAGGCCCAAATTAAAGCATAACAATTGTAAAGACACGAGGTTAGACTCTTTTATGGTGTAAGGCTGCCCGGACCCGCCCGGCGAATCCAGCTGCCATAAATGCCAGTCTAATGTGAGAGGTCTTTATGAGGTTATGGCCTGAATGAATTAAGAAATACTTAACCAGATAAACATGTGAAGTGGGATATGGGGGTTAAGTAGGTGCCTTGGGTGGCATGAGGAATCTAGTGGGTGCCTTTAGTGGCATTTGAAATACGATTAGTAAGACATAACCAAACACACATGTAAATGAACATGACTAAGAAGAGGGTTAAGTGGGATATACTAGTGGGGACAAGCTTAGGTGGATAGCTTGTGGTAAGTAATTGGGGGCCCATTTCAACCAGTAACCCAAACGTATCTTTGTGGGCTCGACCCAAGTCGAGGACGGGACACGCATACTGGGCTTGACTATAAGAGACCAAACGGGTTAGCGGTGGCAACGCAAGTCCAACGGGTTTCATATGCGTGTGTGGACCCGGGCTGGTAGGTAAGACGTTGTTGTATCGTGTAGGTATAAGTCGTGCATCCTTAAGCTGTATCGGGTTGCCACTTTAGGGGAGTGATACACCCCACTGTGGGACCAGCACGGGTATCTACGAGTAGGGAGCCGATCGAAAGTGGGTAGTGGGATACACCTAGCGGAGATAGGGGCAGGCGGCACCTATGTAGTCAGCTAGGGGTACACGAAGTTATTTATAAAATTTCTAAGTGAAGCAAGTGGGATCAACCTTTAGGGTGACTGGTGTGGTGCAGTGTAGTAATTATTCATTAGTATTAGGTGTGCCTTTAACGTTATCTTTATCTGCTCTTCCATACCCAATAGTTCATAGACATTTCCTTGTTTTCCAGCTTATGCCTTAGTCTAGTTATTTTGATAATAGTATTGTTAGAATTATCATACTCGCCAGACTTTATGTCTGACCCCCTCTATTTCTATCTTTTCCCCCTCCAGGTCCTCAGGGTGGGCCCAGCTCTAGTGGAGCTTGATTGGATTACTTTATCCCTCTTTTGGAAAGCTTGGACCGTTGAAGTAAAGTCCAGCTTGTTATCTTCTTTAATGGCTATTTATGTAATGGGATTATGTATTTTGTTTTATCAAGATGGATATTGTACTTGACTCTGATTTATGGTTTTATGATGTAACAAACATGTTTAATTTCCGCTGCAATGAAATAAAGTTTTAGATTTCCAAGTACTACTTATTATCTGTCTTGTTGTAATTTTTCTGTTCTATATTCACTTAAAACCTCCATGGAAGTTAATGCATTCCCTTTGTGAGTGACATTAATGGACGTGGGGTGTTACAAGATCCGTCGTCGAGTCAGAGGTGGTGCCCTCGCCAGGAAGCCGATTCGAAGCTCTATGACCTGCAGCAGTCCAATCGTCCTGAAGCTCCACGGATTTGCCGAAAAACGCAGACCTAGTTTTGAACAAATCTGAAAGGTAATGGCTGAAATTAAATTAAACTATTCTATAGCACTTCAAAGCGCTACGGTTTTTGATTTCACTGTTTAAATCATATCCTTTTCGTTTCTTGACGAAATTCAGTGAAACAAGAGACAGTGGACTCGTGCGGACGTCTCCTACATTTTAGAAGAGACCGGATATTTTTCTGAGCCTTCTGCTATTTTTGGTGGAGTGGAACCCAATGTGAGATTTCTGAGTTATAAACGATATAGAAAACGACGATGTATAAATTATATAGTCGATGTATGAGTTATATAAGCGTTGTACACCTCATGTATATGCGTTGTATAAGTTGTACGTTCGATGTATAAGTTATATATGCGTTGTAAAAATTATATATGTGTTGAATAGAAGTGAAATATACTTACATATATATATACATGCCCCTCGTCCACAAACCATGGACGATATTTATTGGTTGTGATTGGTGTGAAAATTGGTTGACAGCGAATGGTTGATTAGAATTGTTTGTGGTTGAAATTGATTGATTGTGGTTGAAAAATACCCGTTTGTGGTTGAGAATTATTTGGTTGAAACCATATAGGATTAGTTTATGGAAATGAAAAAGATATACATGCCGCCTGCGTGCAAACTAGATGCATGAAATCCCCATTGTCAAAAGCTGCGAGGCTTTAAGGTAGAGCGAGGAGCCGTACTAGGGATGGCCCCGGTTTTAACTACCCTGCCGTTATGCTGCCGAAATTTTCAATAATATTCATGTGTTAGAATTATTTTCATGTGTTGAAACTATATTCGTGTGTTGAATAGAAAACATTCATGTGTTGAATAGAAATTCATTCGTTGAATAGAAATTCATGTGTTGAATGGTATTCTTGTTTGAAATAAATTGTTTTATAATAAAAATCATATTTTTTTTATCATCTATATGAACTATATAAAATAGTCGTGTTTTGAAATAAATTGTTTTGCAATAAAAATCACATTTTTATTATATACATGAATTGTTAAAAATAGTGAAGTGTCGAAATAATTGTCGGTTGGATAAAAATATCATTTTTATCAAATCTATGAAAAGAAAATAGTTTTGAAATCTAAGAATAGATTATATATATATATATATATATATAATTAAAATAAATCGAATAACGAAGCTGTAGTTCGTGTTTTGAAACCGTGATTTCAAACGATTAGTGCAGGAGATCCGACCATCGGATTTTCCCGAAACCGAAACTGTTGGGTTCGCTTTGGAAATATCTTTCCAACGACACCCACTTTGTGAAGATCCAACGGTTGGATTGTTTGGAATGTTTATTTCAAATCTGAAGAAAAACAGCGCCAGAATCTATTATATATATATAATTAAATTAAATCGAATAACGACGTTGCAGTTCGTATTTTGAAATCGAAACTTCAAACGAGTGTACCGGGAGATCCGACCGTCGGATTTTCGCAAAACTGAAACCGTTGGATTCGTTTTGAAAAGATCTTTCTAATGATATAAAATTTGTGAAGATCCAACAGTTAGATTTTCAGATATGTGTAAATCAAATCTGAAGAAAAAAAGCGTCATGGCCGCGTTATGGCCCGAAGCGTCGTTTGAATGAAATGGCTATTTTTAAATAAATAAAAATAGCTATAAATCGTTATAAAATATTATAAACGATATGGAATGGAAATAAACCGAATTTACCCGGTTTATTGAATATTTGATGGTTGAATGTGAAATTTATAAACTAACTGGAGGTTAGCTAAGTCGGATGGTTTCCTGGGTTTTGATCTGATGTTGGTTTTGGCCTTCGAGGTTAATATTTGGGAAATCGTTCTCTCACTGATTTACGGTTAGTGACTAATGAATTGGAATAAGGCGTATGTTGTGTTTGTGTAGCACTTGTTTATTATATATGCGAGTTTCTCAGAAAGACCAGGTTTATCCCATTCTGAATAACTGAATCGACGATAAGAAGTCGATGATGAGGACGGTGGTTGACGACCGGAGATCTTCACCTCGGTTGGATGATAACTGATGTCCTGATTGGGAGGCATCCCGAAATATGGATAATGAGTGGTGATCGTCCAGACATACGGGGAGATCGATGGGTATGCGAGGTATATAGTGCCTCCGGTTTCGTTCTGACCCAGAACGGACTTGCAAATGGACTGTGTGTCTGACATTGGGATTCATTCTGTGTGATTGATGTAACACCCCACATCCGTTAGTGTCACTCACAAAGGGAATGCACTAAGTTCTGTGGAGCATTTTGGGTAAAAGATGCAGATAAATTACAAGACAGACAAATTATTAAACAGTGAAAAATAGAACTTTGCTTTTTGATAATTTAGTCTATACAAGATTCTTTTACAATATCAGAGTATCATCTGTCTTTATAAAATAAAGAAGCATGAAAATACATTTATATATTCCCCAATGTAGCAAGAGCCAGCCATATCATCTGGAAGAGAATCCAAAGACAACTTCGTCAAATCTTCAAGCTGGGAAAGAGCAACGGTCCAGTCTAATCCTGAGTTATACTATTCCCTCCTCAACTACCTGGGGGGGGGGGGGGGAAACGGAAGAAAAGAAGACGAAAGAAAAACAGAGTCAGACATAAAGCCTGAGTAAGTTCAGTAACTTCTAGCATGTGAATATGGAAAAACAAAACGACATGAATTAACTGAATACAAGATTACACCATGACGATAAGGTCAATAAGATTAGACAAGGTAGTCACAAGATATGCTAAGATGACTGGATACGCTCTAATACTTTCGCAGCTTCGCTATTTCCTTGTTATACTGGTTTCTATATCTCTGCACCACCTAACTAGTGTTCAACTAGTAACGATAACGTGATCCCAACCCCTGTAGTTTCCATTGCCTTCAGGCATACATTTATTATTTATTACCTAGATCTAGTCTAGGGTTTTCTATCAAGTGCTTTCTAGGTTTAACTATAGTTTTACGCTATCTGCTGAACGCTTTTCGAGTTCAGGGTTTATGCCACCTAGTCCAACTAGGGATTACGCTACCTGTCGAACAATGCCCCCAAGTCTAGGACACACTACCTAGAGTGGTATATGTTCCTAGGCTTCCCCACGCATGTATCGCGAATCGTTATCGCTTGTCTAGATGCACATGTCCTGTAATGTGCGATCCGAGTCCTGTGACAGGGCAAATCAAGGAATACAGAACTCGGTCGGGAGCTTTCAGATATCTGCCGATGCAGATGCTAAGGTCTGTTTTTATTCCAGTGGCTATGGTCCCACTTGACCCCTCCCTCAGCTAATGAAAGGCACACTTTGTAAAATGAGAACTATACGCCGGCCCCCAGTGCCCCCACTATCCTATGGCCATCCGCAACCATAACTAGATAGCAAGTATATGGTCTTTTGGAGTTCTCCGCCTTTCCGCTTCACGTATCTCGATTGACTCAAGATGGATGGTAGACGACGAGTCGCTATCACAGGGCTACCGTTTGCTCGCCGAATCACGCCGGTCCATCCTAGTCTTTAGGTTGCCATGTATTGCAACCAAGGCATACCCCTGGTTCTTCTACGCAGACCTTAACCTCTGTGGGCCCAAGCGGATCATCTGCAGCCTCACAGAGGGATACCAAGAGTACCCTCACGTCCCCTCGAAGCCTCGGGCTTCGTAACCCAATTCGTTGGAGCCTTCATTTTAACCAGACGGACGTTCGCTCCTCCTCGTGTTATACTAAGAATTACTACTTAGTTTTATTAACTAAGATTTACCACTTAGTTTCCAGAATCGTTGTTTTCTTAACTAAGGTTTACTTAGTTCTCTATCCCGTCAATTTGGATTGGTTAAATGTCATAGTCAATTCAGGCTTACTTAACCCTCCTCATTTACCCTGTTAAACTGGTTAAGTGTTGTCAGTAACTCATGTTGACTTAACCCTACCACAAACCAAGTTATATTGGTTAAGTATTTATTACTTAACCCTACCCATTCACCCTGTGTTGGTTAAGTGTTCCTTTTTAACTTAACCTTACCCGTCTGTTTTAACTAACATGTTATTATTAATGGTTAAGTATTATCCCTTCATGTTTTAGACTTAACCCTATTCCTTTATCACAATCTGACGGTCAAGTGTTCAAGTTTACTTAACCCTACGGTCTGGTCCAGCTGTCATGCTAAATTGGCTAAGTGTATTTACTTAACCCCAACCTCTAGTCTAGTTAACATGTTAATTTGGCTAAGTGTATTAACTTTACTTAACCCCACTTTCTAGACTAGTTAACATGTAAATTTGGCTAAGTGTTTTCTTAGTTACTTAACCTCTACAAATCTTGTCTTATTACCATGAGTTTGGTTAAGTGTCCCTGTGGACTTAGCCCTCCGTTCTAGCTTAACTGTGCTTAAGTTGGTTAAGTGTTCCTATGGACTTAACTCTACCATTCTTGTTCTAGCTTTAATTAATAAATTAAAGCCGCAACCTCTCACATTAGACAGATATTGCTGCGGTTACTGGATGTGCCGGTCGGTTCCGGGCAGGTTTACACCGCAACTCAGTCTAACCTCGGGTTAGGCATATTCATGTTTTCTAAGTTCAAAGGGTTTTTGATTAATTTCCAAATCTGGTTTTGAAAACAACCATCCCGTCCTTCGGATCAGTTAGGGATAGCCAGGGAGGGCATGAAACTTGTATTTTCCAAACCCAAGCCTAGACACTATCCTCTCTGTCACCCTAGAACTTTCAGGTGTATGTGTTATTCAAAGAGAAAACCTTTCTTTTGTCCATATTTAAATTGTCAACAATTTATCTTCAAAGTCCATTTTCCCTTTTTAAATAAACTTGGCCTATACCATTTTCATTTTGTCCTGCCCACTAGTATACTTATATTCTAGGCCCAAGTCCTAACCCAACTTGCAGCTCAGGCCATTTTCTATTTCATTGCCAAAACTAGATTAAATATCCTAGTTTATAATTTATGGCCAATACTTTACCTACATGCAAGTTACATATTTTGTGGTAAATGAACAATTTATCATTTATGACAAATTCTATAAGTAAATTTACTCCTAATTTACTTATTTCATTATTACACTTTTAATGTACATTGTCACATTTATTATTATGGCCCGTTCCATCTTATTTATCATATTTATACTTTTTGGTATGTAAATTATACCAAATTAAGTGTCACTAACCATAATTTATTCTAAACATGACAATTTCTCACAATTATGGCTAAATTCAAAATTGTGCTAATATACTTATTCCAAATCTTTAATTAACACAATTTTGATTTAACATTCCTAATTCACAGTTTATGGTAAGACTAGAATTATTATTCTAGTTTACATTTCATGCCTAAAATTTAGCTTACTTGCTAATACTAAATTTAATATGTCAAACTTATCCAATTTGCATTCCTATGAACATGCCATAATACATATTCCTAATTTATGCCAATTTCCAAGCTTATAACTACATTTATGTTCATTTTCATATTTTCCCCAAATTGCATTCCCACCGTTCATATAATCGTGATTTAACCTAGATTGTAAATAAATCTAGATTCGTAGAAAATAGGGAATGAACCAAAGATGCTATGAAAAGGGATAATAACTGGCATAAAAGTTTGGATAACGACGTAGGTTCAAGAATATGGGTAGACCTAACTTAATAGGTATATTCCCACGGTCTAAAACCAATAGATAGAATAGGTTCAAGAACATGGGTAGACCTAACTGAATAGGTAAATTCCCACAGTCTAAAACCAAAGAAAAACAAGGAACAGATAAAATAGATAATCGGGTTTAGACCCAGTTTCATAGCCACAAAACTTAAGCAACAATTTTCCTAATTATGAATCATAGGCAAAGCTCATAGTTATAGGCAATGTTCATAGTCCAAAAGGGAAAATAATTCCCATAGTCATAAGTCATTGTCATAGGCAATGTCATAGTCATATGTTGTATGTCCCAAATCAAGGTTCATGTTCGTAATTCAAAGGCAATAGGTTCATGGTCATAGTTCTCATAATCATGATCATAGGCATATCCTCTTTGTTCAATAGTCATAGGCCGTCAATCAAAGTCATAGTATGTTCTGGGCCATAGTCAAGAATTAGATCCAAAAACTTAAATAAACACAGATCCAAGTGAAGAGATTAGGCATTTTTCTTATATCCTTTTAATTTCATGTCACAAATAAAAATAAAACGTTCAAGTCTAGAAATAACCAACTTACAGAAAATAGATCTAGAAAAGAAGGAAAGCGTGGCTATGATTCGTGCGTCGTTGCTTGAAACTTGTTTGAGCTAGCCTTTGAATTCTTCACTTGAAACTTTGATTTGAATCCCTCCTTAAAAGTCTTTTAGCAGCATCTCCTCGTCTTGAATCATATTTTATTTTATTTATTTAAGAAAATTTAGAGGAGGGGAAGAAGCCATGAATCTTAGCAGCATAAGGATAGAAGAGAATTGGTGCAAAGAGAATGAAGACTAGGGCTGTTTATATAGCTGCTCAAGACCTTATCGTACACGCAGCGCTGAGTCAGCATTGAACCTAGTTAAGAAAATAGTCCAGGTATGTAGATGAATCTAGCCAAACCTTATCATACACGCAGTGCTGAGTCAGCATTGGGTCCCACAAGCTATTTTGGCGTAAAAGTTTGATTTTCAAACTTTTGAATTTCTGGAATTTATTTAACTGTTTTATTCACATGAAATATTCTTATATGTATACAATTCCTCTAACGACCATTTTACGCGTATATATATATACGCACAACTTTCATTTTATTTTCAAAATTCAAATGATGTTGCCATATTTCATTGACTGTAGCCTTATCTTGAATTTTATCTTTCGTATACATATATTTTTGTATATATATATATATTTATATTTCTCATATGTATATATATATATTTTCTTTATTTCCTTATATGTACGTTCTTATCCTTTCAAATTTTGAATTTGTATACGTACATATATTTGCATGTTCAGTTGGCCCTCTCTAAAACAAAGATAAAAAATTATGCCGCCGCCGGGGTTCGAACCCCCGACCTCCATGCTACAAATCCAATGCCTTAACCAACTGAGCTACAGAGGCTTTTGTTAATAAGTCTTAGAACAATAATAATTATTGTTCTCTCCTTACTTCTCTTTTTCATGTTAGTTACAATACTTAAATTAAACAACTGCATGGATCTTTTTCTTTTAATTTTTCTTTTAAAAATTAATTATACTTTAATTTGAGAATCTTAATGTCGCAGAATTACGGGGTGTTACATTCTCCCCCACTTAAAAGGATTTCGTCCCCGAAATCTTCAAGTTAGGAAGAATGTGTCCTACCATCCAATCACCCATCTACTCAACCATTCAATCACAGGCATTCATTGTCCTTAAAAGATTTCTAATGCTTTCATGTTCTTATGCATAGTGTGTGTATATGTCTCTATCTAATGCAAAATCAGACGGTCTACTGATTCAGTTGACCTCCTTAATGCAAATCATGTTAATGCCGTGCGTCCAATCATGCATGCAAACATCCCTAGTCATGTAAATACTACATGCGTGCACAGCCATTCATCCATATGCAACGTCCATATGATATCATATCAAGTTCAACTTATAAACAAATGCATATATGTAAATGTAATATGAGAGCGTCCAAACTTGATCTAGTGCCTAATACGTATGCATATGCATCCACGAGCAACCATTTGCAACCACTTGCAACCATTCAACCATAACATGTTTCAAATACATGTTTACATCCATTGGCTTCTACCTAAGGATCGCAGATACGACCTAGAGGATATACTTTGGAAAGAGAGAAACAACTACGCGTAAAGCTCCTAAACAGAGAAATCAAGGATGCACCCTTAAGGAAAAAGGGCATGTTGCTAGTATCTAGCCTTCTTGAGCTTTACTCCACCGTATCTTAACCGATTTATCTTCACGATTGTGAAGTTCCTAATCTCCATTTCCAAAATAAACAGATGTCAATCACGGCGCCAAGTATATGTACTAAGATGATTAGAGGCCTCCCTCTTAGCTTATCCATCACGCCATAACTATGAGAGTCAAAAGATCACTCCGTACTTTTTAGAGTACCTACCACAACTATTCATCTTCCGCGCAAACCATCCAAACCGAACTCGACATTCCTCAAGTACAAGCCCCAAAGGCCTAAACCAATATCAGACAAGCATCCAAGGAATATCTTCTACGAATTTAGACGATCTACGTGAGATGATATAAGCAAACTCGATAGCTATCCTCAAATCCCTACTAACCAAAAACTGGTCGGACCACCAATTGGATTTGAGACTCTAGTGGGATCTTTCTACTATACACGTAATATGGTGCAGAGACTCAACTAGGGAAGTGGGTATAAACAAATGCGAAGTGCTAAATCCAAAGGAAAGAGTACGAACAACACAACTAGACTCTGCCAACAGAACTTTACTACCTTTCTCCTAGGTACGCTTGGTGGTGAAAGTATGTACTTGCCCTTCTGAAAATCTTGTCCTTTGTTCTTGCCCTCGTCCTTAATTATATGCCCTATCATACCCGAGTAAAGATACTTCCTCTTGTCTTAGGTTTTATAATTTCTTTCTCCTTCGTGAGCTAAATCTACATCCATGAATTCCTCATCCTCGGGTTGTGCTCCTTAGCCAAACTCCTCATCCCTTTCTATGTGTAGTCATGTTGACAATCCCTCGAAAGCTGCCTCCATCGTACGGAAAATCCTACTAAGCTTGGAAGAAAACTAACCGCAGGTGAAACTACTACGGTTATAGATGTAGGTCGGGCACTACTTCGCTTATCGATGAGGTTACCTCCCAGAAAGCCAGGAGCCCCAGAGAGTCAAGAAAGAAGGAGACAAGAATTTAAACAGAGGAAGAGAAGACAGTGCATATGGCTTTGGGGAATATTCCTTTAAAACAAAACTTTTCTTTTGAAAATGCTTCTTTAAAAACCATTTTGAAAATTAATTTTTCAAATCCTTTATCTGATCCGGTAACCTTCAGCTCTGATACCACGTGTAACACCCCACATCCGTTAGTGTCACTCACAAAGGGAATGCACTAAGTTCTGTGGAGCATTTTGGGTAAAAGATGCAGATAAATTACAAGACAGACAAATTATTAAACAGTGAAAAATAGAACTTTGCTTTTTGATAATTTAGTCTATACAAGATTCTTTTACAATATCAGAGTATCATCTGTCTTTATAAAATAAAGAAGCATGAAAATACATTTATATATTCCCCAATGTAGCAAGAGCCAGCCATATCATCTGGAAGAGAATCCAAAGACAACTTCGTCAAATCTTCAAGCTGGGAAAGAGCAACGGTCCAGTCTAATCCTGAGTTATACTATTCCCTCCTCAACTACCTGGGGGGGGGGGGAAACGGAAGAAAAGAAGACGAAAGAAAAACAGAGTCAGACATAAAGCCTGAGTAAGTTCAGTAACTTCTAGCATGTGAATATGGAAAAACAAAACGACATGAATTAACTGAATACAAGATTACACCATGACGATAAGGTCAACAAGATTAGACAAGGTAGTCACAAGATATGCTAAGATGACTGGATACGCTCTAATACTTTCGCAGCTTCGCTATTTCCTTGTTATACTGGTTTCTATATCTCTGCACCACCTAACTAGTGTTCAACTAGTAACGATAACGTGATCCCAACCCCTGTAGTTTCCATTGCCTTCAGGCATACATTTATTATTTATTACCTAGATCTAGTCTAGGGTTTTCTATCAAGTGCTTTCTAGGTTTAACTATAGTTTTACGCTATCTGCTGAACGCTTTTCGAGTTCAGGGTTTATGCCACCTAGTCCAACTAGGGATTACGCTACCTGTCGAACAATGCCCCCAAGTCTAGGACACACTACCTAGAGTGGTATATGTTCCTAGGCTTCCCCACGCATGTATCGCGAATCGTTATCGCTTGTCTAGATGCACATGTCCTGTAATGTGCGATCCGAGTCCTGTGACAGGGCAAATCAAGGAATACAGAACTCGGTCGGGAGCTTTCAGATATCTGCCGATGCAGATGCTAAGGTCTGTTTTTATTCCAGTGGCTATGGTCCCACTTGACCCCTCCCTCAGCTAATGAAAGGCACACTTTGTAAAATGAGAACTATACGCCGGCCCCCGGTGCCCCCACTATCCTATGGCCATCCGCAACCATAACTAGATAGCAAGTATATGGTCTTTTGGAGTTCTCCGCCTTTCCGCTTCACGTATCTCGATTGACTCAAGATGGATGGTAGACGACGAGTCGCTATCACAGGGCTACCGTTTGCTCGCCGAATCACGCCGGTCCATCCTAGTCTTTAGGTTGCCATGTATTGCAACCAAGGCATACCCCTGGTTCTTCTACGCAGACCTTAACCTCTGTGGGCCCAAGCGGATCATCTGCAGCCTCACAGAGGGATACCAAGAGTACCCTCACGTCCCCTCGAAGCCTCGGGCTTCGTAACCCAATTCGTTGGAGCCTTCATTTTAACCAGACGGACGTTCGCTCCTCCTCGTGTTATACTAAGAATTACTACTTAGTTTTATTAACTAAGATTTACCACTTAGTTTCCAGAATCGTTGTTTTCTTAACTAAGGTTTACTTAGTTCTCTATCCCGTTAATTTGGATTGGTTAAATGTCATAGTCAATTCAGGCTTACTTAACCCTCCTCATTTACCCTGTTAAACTGGTTAAGTGTTGTCAGTAACTCATGTTGACTTAACCCTACCACAAACCAAGTTATATTGGTTAAGTATTTATTACTTAACCCTACCCATTCACCCTGTGTTGGTTAAGTGTTCCTTTTTAACTTAACCTTACCCGTCTGTTTTAACTAACATGTTATTATTAATGGTTAAGTATTATCCCTTCATGTTTTAGACTTAACCCTATTCCTTTATCACAATCTGACGGTCAAGTGTTCAAGTTTACTTAACCCTACGGTCTGGTCCAGCTGTCATGCTAAATTGGCTAAGTGTATTTACTTAACCCCAACCTCTAGTCTAGTTAACATGTTAATTTGGCTAAGTGTATTAACTTTACTTAACCCCACTTTCTAGACTAGTTAACATGTAAATTTGGCTAAGTGTTTTCTTAGTTACTTAACCTCTACAAATCTTGTCTTATTACCATGAGTTTGGTTAAGTGTCCCTGTGGACTTAGCCCTCCGTTCTAGCTTAACTGTGCTTAAGTTGGTTAAGTGTTCCTATGGACTTAACTCTACCATTCTTGTTCTAGCTTTAATTAATAAATTAAAGCCGCAACCTCTCACATTAGACAGATATTGCTGCGGTTACTGGATGTGCCGGTCGGTTCCGGGCAGGTTTACACCGCAACTCAGTCTAACCTCGGGTTAGGCATATTCATGTTTTCTAAGTTCAAAGGGTTTTTGATTAATTTCCAAATCTGGTTTTGAAAACAACCATCCCGTCCTTCGGATCAGTTAGGGATAGCCAGGGAGGGCATGAAACTTGTATTTTCCAAACCCAAGCCTAGACACTATCCTCTCTGTCACCCTAGAACTTTCAGGTGTATGTGTTATTCAAAGAGAAAACCTTTCTTTTGTCCATATATAAATTGTCAACAATTTATCTTCAAAGTCCATTTTCCCTTTTTAAATAAACTTGGCCTATACCATTTTCATTTTGTCCTGCCCACTAGTATACTTATATTCTAGGCCCAAGTCCTAACCCAACTTGCAGCTCAGGCCATTTCCTATTTCATTGCCAAAACTAGATTAAATATCCTAGTTTATAATTTATGGCCAATACTTTACCTACATGCAAGTTACATATTTTGTGGTAAATGAACAATTTATCATTTATGACAAATTCTATAAGTAAATTTACTCCTAATTTACTTATTTCATTATTACACTTTTAATGTACATTGTCACATTTATTATTATGGCCCGTTCCCTCTTATTTATCATATTTATACTTTTTGGTATGTAAATTATACCAAATTAAGTGTCACTAACCATAATTTATTCTAAACATGACAATTTCTCACAATTATGGCTAAATTCAAAATTGTGCTAATATACTTATTCCAAATCTTTAATTAACACAATTTTGATTTAACATTCCTAATTCACAGTTTATGGTAAGACTAGAATTATTATTCTAGTTTACATTTCATGCCTAAAATTTAGCTTACTTGCTAATACTAAATTTAATATGTCAAACTTATCCAATTTGCATTCCTATGAACATGCCATAATACATATTCCTAATTTATGCCAATTTCCAAGCTTATAACTACATT
Source organism: Allium sativum (assembly GCA_030737875.1). Classification (NCBI taxonomy): domain Eukaryota; kingdom Viridiplantae; phylum Streptophyta; class Magnoliopsida; order Asparagales; family Amaryllidaceae; genus Allium; species Allium sativum. Next base: position 269,858,618 of record CM060911.1, read on the forward strand.
TATGTTCATTTTCATATTTTCCCCAAATTGCATTCCCACCGTTCGTATAATCGTGATTTAACCTAGATTGTAAATAAATCTAGATTCGTAGAAAATAGGGAATGAACCAAAGATGCTATGAAAAGGGATAATAACTGGCATAAAAGTTTGGATAACGACGTAGGTTCAAGAATATGGGTAGACCTAACTTAATAGGTATATTCCCACGGTCTAAAACCAATAGATAGAATAGGTTCAAGAACATGGGTAGACCTAACTGAATAGGTAAATTCCCACAGTCTAAAACCAAAGAAAAACAAGGAACAGATAAAATAGATAATCGGGTTTAGACCCAGTTTCATAGCCACAAAACTTAAGCAACAATTTTCCTAATTATGAATCATAGGCAAAGCTCATAGTTATAGGCAATGTTCATAGTCCAAAAGGGAAAATAATTCCCATAGTCATAAGTCATTGTCATAGGCAATGTCATAGTCATATGTTGTATGTCCCAAATCAAGGTTCATGTTCGTAATTCAAAGGCAATAGGTTCATGGTCATAGTTCTCATAATCATGATCATAGGCATATCCTCTTTGTTCAATAGTCATAGGCCGTCAATCAAAGTCATAGTATGTTCTGGGCCATAGTCAAGAATTAGATCCAAAAACTTAAATAAACACAGATCCAAGTGAAGAGATTAGGCATTTTTCTTATATCCTTTTAATTTCATGTCACAAATAAAAATAAAACGTTCAAGTCTAGAAATAACCAACTTACAGAAAATAGATCTAGAAAAGAAGGAAAGCGTGGCTATGATTCGTGCGTCGTTGCTTGAAACTTGTTTGAGCTAGCCTTTGAATTCTTCACTTGAAACTTTGATTTGAATCCCTCCTTAAAAGTCTTTTAGTAGCATCTCCTCGTCTTGAATCATATTTTATTTTATTTATTTAAGAAAATTTAGAGGAGGGGAAGAAGCCATGAATCTTAGCAGCATAAGGATATAAGAGAATTGGTGCAAAGAGAATGAAGACTAGGGCTGTTTATATAGCTGCTCAAGACCTTATCGTACACGCAGCGCTGAGTCAGCATTGAACCTAGTTAAGAAAATAGTCTAGGTACGTAGATGAATCTAGCCAAACCTTATCATACACGCAGTGCTGAGTCAGCATTGGGTCCCACAAGCTATTTTGGCGTAAAAGTTTGATTTTCAAACTTTTGAATTTCTGGAATTTATTTAACTGTTTTATTCACATGAAATATTCTTATATGTATACAATTCCTCTAACGACCATTTTACGCGTATATATATACGCACAACTTTCATTTTATTTTCAAAATTCAAATGATGTTGCCATATTTCATTGACTGTAGCCTTATCTTGAATTTTATCTTTCGTATACATATATTTTTGTATATATATATATATTTATATTTCTCATATGTATATATATATATATTTTCTTTATTTCCTTATATGTACGTTCTTATCCTTTCAAATTTTGAATTTGTATACGTACATATATTTGCATGTTCAGTTGGCCCTCTCTAAAACAAAGATAAAAAATTATGCCGCCGCCGGGGTTCGAACCCCCGACCTCCATGCTACAAATCCAATGCCTTAACCAACTGAGCTACAGAGGCTTTTGTTAATAAGTCTTAGAACAATAATAATTATTGTTCTCTCCTTACTTCTCTTTTTCATGTTAGTTACAATACTTAAATTAAACAACTGCATGGATCTTTTTCTTTTAATTTTTCTTTTAAAAATTAATTATACTTTAATTTGAGAATCTTAATGTCGCAGAATTACGGGGTGTTACAATTGATAGCCATCAGTTGCATGGTGTGAATTGCCTGTGTGACAGGCTAAGATGCAGTGATCAAGGCTTCTGTTGAAAAGCAAAGTCTTGTGGTTGATGATCAAAGCACCGCCTGTGTGGCGTAGCTTTGTGTATAATGTGAATTCGCGAGCCTCACACCCCGGTATGAACCAGAAACGGGAGAGGACCTCAGAGAGGGCATGCGTTTCCTTCTAGCTAGAGGTGGTGTCAGTGCTTGAACTGGCTGACATTTATACTATTTTCACCTATGTGGTTGTTGCTGTTGCGAGGCGCCTCGGATATGTCGGTGACTATGTGAAGCCGATGGAGTTATTCGTTGGCTCATTTACGCTCCAAAGGGCGGGGAAACGTAGTGTTCAGGCATTATAATCCACATCGGTGGACCGGCCCTGTCGCTCCAAGGGTCGATGCGTTCTGATCCTGATACATGGGCTAGATTGTCTCGAAGTCGGTAAGGAATATCTTTTGCCTTGGTTCATGACGGAAATCCAATTTCCAAATACGTGACGGTGTGGTTTTGATTGTATACTTATATATGGCGACATAGTGGTATGGGGCATTAATGCCGTCTATGATTGATACTCATGATTTGAAATTGTTTTTGAAATATATAAACACTAGTAATAATACCAAATGCTTTTGTTTTATTCGTATCAAGCATATTTTGGCCATTATAAGGTAAAAACTCTATCCTCCGGTTTGCGTTGCATTGTGTGATGGGAACTGAGTCTTAGAATGGCTTCATTTTTATAAAAAGCATTGCGATGTTTAAAAGAATTACTTGTTTTAAAGCACTGGCAATCTAATGGAGTAAACCGGTTCCGCGAAAGTGGCATGGTCCTGTGATTAGCCATATTATAAAATGTGTTAAGTAGATTTCTCATACCAGTCCCATGACTGACTCGTAGTTTGTTTCACTTGCAAACTCGGGTGCCCCTTTTTCTACACGGGCAGCCTTGTATTCAGGTTTTAGCAGGCTCTTTCTGGATAGCTGGAGCTGAAGATGGATTCTATCATTTATCTCTTTTTATGCTGTTCAGCTCCTATTGTACATATTATGTTTGTTTTCCGCTGTAGACATTTATGTATAGCTGAACTGTATTTGTACTAAGTATGATCCTGTATACTGTGTAACTCTGATGATTACTTTTATCCAGTGTATTATTTGTACATTATCTGGTGTATATATTTATTTCTATTCTGCTGTTATCTGTTTATGTGTTATATTCCAAAAATTACCCTTGCTACCATCAGTACGGGGTTCGTGGTCGTCAAATATTGAGAATAATGTTAGTTATTAAAACAAGAAATATATATTGATTCCGAAAATGTATGGATTAAGAAGTTCATAACTGGAATTAATTCATTGTTGATCCAATGATTTACATTGTGATAACAATATGGCTATTTCTCAGGCCTAAGACCTTAAACTCATAATTGATCCAAACACATATTTAAGAAATATAATTCTTATGTGAAGCTGTTCACAGAGGAAATAAACATATCTGCAAAGTTGCAAAAGTTGTAATGTTGCAGACCTACAGAAATAAATTCTGTCGCAGCAGAAGTTTAATAGTCACACTAATTTCATGAGTATACAATATGTGAATGATTGACTCCAGTGCAAGTGGGAGATGGTTATATTTAATGCCCTAGAGGCAATCCATTTGACGAGATTGATAACATTGTTTATGTTATTATTTTATTTAGAATAAAATATTATGTTATGTTATATTTACTGCGTAATATAAATGTTAACATAATAGAAGTCCTTAGAATTATAATACAGAATTATATAGTTCAATGAAGTGACTTGAACTTGAGATTATATAATATATTAAGTATTATGATTCTTAAATGTCCCTAGTCAAGTTTTATTGTTTATATAGGACAACAATAAAACATTGAGACTAGTATGTTGTTTGACTGATGATCACATCTTATTGATCATTAATATAAGTGATATTAATGTCAAGACATAAATACGTATTGGAGAATGTCGTATTGGGCTGACCCAACATGAGAAAACTACATGGAATATAATTAACAGTATCATAAGTTATTCTCATATAGTGGCAGTGATTTAATGGTCCTCAGACCTAAAATTATTATAATTGTATTCGAAGATATTTGTGTTTTGATATCATCTAAAGTTACTCGTAACAGAATAACGATAACGGTGATTATTGGATACATCTCGAATCGAATGAAAATTATGAATGATCTGGATGGAATTTAACCCTAAATTATATATATATACATATATACATTTTTAGCGATATCCATGGGCCTCTTGATTAAGTGAGACTGTAATTGCATGGCCATGCTCAAATATTGATTTGTTTTAAATAGTCTACTCATCAATCAAGATAAACGGATTAAATTATAAAGAGGATGATATGATCCATGCCTTGAGTTTAACCCTAGATATAATGGTTAAAAGGATTATATTACTTTGATACACTGGCCACGGAAAGGTTGTATCGAATTATTGATCTTATTATAACTTGGGTAGCATCCACGTATTATTAGATGCTAATCACTGTTTATGATTTTAAATATGATTTAAAATCATTGCCAACGTTATGATAACTTATAGGGTCACACAACAAGAATGTTTAAAGGAAAAACGACCATAATTTATAGTAAATATTAAATAGTTAATATTATATATTTGTTGAAATGGTCTGATTGTCCTATTATTCTTGGATCCGAATTATCCATGCATCACTTTTAAAAGGAAATACATTTACCTTTTCAAGGGTACAAAAGATAAAATTGACCTAATTAAAATTGGGGATCTGAGAATCATGGTGGAAAAGGTTAGTACTTCCCTTTCTTCTAGATTTTGTGATGACGATTTCACGGGGCGTTCGAAGTGGATACTTATAGAGGGGCAGTGATATGCTTCACCTTTCTGATTCGATGCATCAATTTCTCCTTTTGATTCGAATTCAGTCTAGCTTCTCATGGAAGCAATACAACAGGTATGAACCCTGAAATCTAATTTATACAAGTTCTAATTTATTTTCTTGCATAGATCCGTTAGTTTAATCTGTTAAACTATGCAATTAGTATTTCGATTAGATTGTTTAAATCCTTCAAAGACGACATTGAAGTCGCCTCCGACCACCAAAGCAAAAAAACCCAACTCCGAAAGCGAGAGGATGCCGTCCAAAAGTCTCATCCTTTCGACCCGATCACATTTAGCGTACACTGTGAAAAACAAAAAAGAGGTCGAAAAGCAAGGAGTCGTGCAAGCCACATAGAGGAGCTGATTCGAGTCGAAAACTGGGCGAGCGAGACCAAAGAATCCAAATCTTGTCAGATGCATTGGACAAAGAGCCCCCGAAGCCAGGGGAAATCACAGAATGGGTAGGTTCATCTGGACCCATGAATGGCTCTAGAAGAGCCACTATACAAATCAAATGCTTCTTGACGATGCGTCCGAGCCTCGCCGAAGAATCATCGTTACCAATGTGACGAATGTTCCAAAACAAAAAGGACGACATAACTAGAAAGAACAGAAATATGCAGAAGCGAATAACCCAATAGGAAGAACCAAAGGCCCTCAGACAAGATACAGAGTGTGTCAAGTAGATTGAACAATCTGCTCGGATGCCGCAGATGGGGCCCCCGGATCTGGGCGAACGAGAGTTCTTAATAAGGCGAGAGAGTCGATCATTAATGATCGAAATATCCTCCTTATTGAGAAGGGGTGGTGTGAAAGACGAATCAGGGGGAGATAAAGAGACAAAAACAGGTACAAGGGAAGTCGCAAGAGAAGCAGCAACAAAGCTCGGGTAAAATGTAGGTTCGCACAGATAACACTAGCCCAATTGTTGTATTGGAGTTACCGGGTTAGAGCTGTCATCAATTTGGCAAGCCTGCATTAACGGTAATTCCCAACTACTGTCCAAGGACACAAAAGATGGGAAATTGAAAGGTGAACCCAACCGATCGCTTCTTTTAGTGGTATGAAGGAACTCTAAATGTCTGCTTTCCCAAAAGCAGCGTGTAACGATTACGGATTTTGCCTGGACCTAATCGATCGCAAAATCGACCCAGACCGTTCAAAACCCAAATACGCCAACTTTGGGCATATAACACATCAGAACAGATAACAGAAGACTTTTATAAACATTATAATATTGATACATCATAGTACATAATATATCAGAGTACATCGATAAATAATAATACAGCGAAAGATTAAATTACAATAAATGTAATACAATGCAGCGGAAATGAATAAACTAGCACAGCGGAAGGCTATCAATGCTATGGACAAAGATTTAAGCTTTGATCCAGAATCCTGCTCAATATATCTGCAAAATAAGCTACTCGACTGCCCGTGTGGAAAAGAGGGCACCGAATTTGCAAAGTGAAACAAACTATGGGTCAGTCATGGGACTGGTATGAGAACTATTTCCTAACTTATCTAACAATATGGCTAATCACAGGACCACGCCGCTAACGCGTATCGGGTTTACTCAATTGGATTGCCAATGCATAAATTATATAAATTTTTATTCAAAACAACGCAATGCTTTTTAGAAAAATGAAATCATTATAAGACTCAAGTCCCATCACACAATGCAACGCAAACCGGAGGATAGAGTTTTACCTTATAATGATCAAACATGCTTGATACGTAGAAAATAATATTATATTATTATTATTAGTGTCTAATCAGTTTAAAATACTTCAAAGTAAATGTATCAATCCTAGACGGCATGATACCCCATCCTACTATGTCGCCATATATAGGTTTACAATCAAAACCGTAATGTCGTATCGGAAATTGGGTTTCGTCATGAGTCAAGGCTAGGGACGATCTCCTTACCAATTCGAGACACTCTAGCAATGTCTCAGGATCCCCCGCAGTGAACCCTTGGATCCTGCAGGGCCGTTCCACAAATATACCTTAGTGGATTGGCAATTCCTGAACACACCTTTCCCGGTCCTATTTAACCTATAATTTGGTCACTATCGACCAATAAATCCAAAGCGCCTCATAATCCATCAACAACATAAGTAAAATGTTAGGGCTTGCAAAACCCTGATACCACTTCTAACTAGAAAGAAGCGTGTGCACTCCCTGCATTCCCTTGTCCCGTTTCTGACTCTTACCGGGGTGTGAGGCTCGCGAGGTAATGTTATACACAAAGCTATGCTGAAATATGCTATGCTTTGATCATCAATCACAAGGCTATGTTTTTCAACAAAAGCCTTGATCATCTGCATCTTAGCATGCCACATTGACAATTCATGCCATGCGATTAATAACTATCAATATATAACCTCTGACCTCGTGCGTCTCAGAGAAGGGTGTTAAGCAAGAGAATAAATTCTACACAACCAATCAGATATATATTAAATAGAAATCAATTCACATAGAATGAAATTCAATGTCAGACACACATCCATTTACAAATCCGTTCTGGGTCTGAACGAAACCGGAGACACCTTATTCCTTGTCCCGTATGTCCAATACGGAAGAGAGGTGCTCTCATATACGGACGATGAACAAGTACGTCCGGACAACTACCACTTTAACCCTTTCCTAGGAGCGACCCAGTTCAAGGCATCAGTAGTTGCTCATTCGATGTGAAAATCGCCGATCTTCAACCATTTTCTTCAATGTCTTTGACTTTTAATTGTCGTAGTAATTATTCAGAATGGGTTAAACCTGGTCTTTCCGAATAACTCTCGTATTTTATAATCAAAATCAAGTGCTATAAATACACATCATATGCCTCATTCCAATTAAGAATATTCTTTTAATAAAATATTCATTTTAAAAGGGAAAGATTCCCATCAATTTTATCAAAGATAAATTCTTTTAAATTTATTCTTAAATCTTCTTTTTGAAGATCCATTAAAACTCCGATTTGATTTTAATATCAAAAATCATTACTTTATGGTTATTCAACTTTTAAGAACTTAATCTTGTCTTTAACCGGATTAAAGAACCAATGTCATTTAAAACACCATTCACGATAAGCCCAAAATCATCTTCCATTAAATATGGAATTTCCACAGAAATTGAATCAATATATAATTGATTTAATTTCCATATCAGACCATGTAACACCTCGTGAATTCTATAACGCTAAGCTTCACAAATTAAAGTGTAATTAATTCTAAATGAAAGAATTAAGGGAAATGGGTTAAGTCATTGCGTTCGTCTCAGAATTCTGCTTGAGATAGAGTCCGAGTTTGCGTGAATCAGACTCTGTATGAAGAAGTTATGACCTTCGGAAGTTTCAGAATCGAATTTAAATTCAAACAGCTCAGTTTAATTTCAAAATTTCGAATTTCAGGTTCAAACTGGGCTGGGCGGGAAAATTCCCGCCCAGAGACCAGGTCGACATTGGGTCGACCATGGTGTCGACCTGGTCACCCCAGGTCGACCACAATGTCGACCTGGTCCCCCCCAGGTCGACCTGGGTGTCGACCTGCCTGGTCGACCTAGTTGGCCAGGTCTGGCTCTGGCTCGAATTTCTGTGGCTCTGTGTGTCACTAGGGCTGACGTGTCACCTCTTGATTGGCTCTCTGAACTTTGAATGGCCTAGATTCCTCCTGTCTTCATCTGACGGCTCAAAACAACTTAAAAATCTATAAATACACCCTAAGTCTCACCTGAAAATTCACACAAAAAATGAGAAAGGAGTCGTCATGCTGCTAGGGAGGAATTGAACATAGCCGTCAAGAGAGAAATGCCTAGAGATGAATCAAACTAAGAAGAAGATTAAAAGTTTAATCAAACTAATTAATGCAACGTTAGTCTACCCAAAGGAACGCATCTCAATTTCAGAATTCAGAATCCAGAATTCAAGATTCTGCATTCGTTGTAAGTTTAGTGACCTTTCAGAATATGAATAAATTTTTTGATGTGATTCGATGTGAATGAAAATAGAATTGTGTTATTGTATTGTATAAAATCCTATGTATTGTGATGGTTTTATCATGACTTGTGTATTGACGTTGTGGCATAAATTGATTGATGCAAGCCTATTGAACAATTGTATATGAAAACAATGACACTTGCAAGTTTGTGGCAGGAATTAGAAATTGATCCTTTTATGTATATGTCGATGGCATGGACTATGTATATTCCCTTAGTCTAAATTAGAATTTATGTAAACATGTTCTAGAATTGAAACCTTTTATGCCTACATGACCCAAAAATATCATTCTCATGTTTATTTGCAAGTATAATTAGATCTATGTTAAGTATCGTTTGGGTTTCATAAACTATGCAAGTTCATGTTGAAATAGGCTATGTGATTAAATGCTATAATTGGGCATTTTGGTGAATATAAAACATGCTAGTTTTGTGTTTGACATTATGCCAAGTTAAACATGTTTAAACACAAGTTTGTATTAGCCTAAACTATGCCATTTCATATGCCACCTACTTAGTTATACTTTGATTTGAATGCAAGTTCACAAGACCTATCATTTATGCTAGTACGCTAAATTGCAAGTTTATGCGCCACACACCCTTATATGTTGTAAAATATTACATGTTCTTGACTTCCCCTTTTCTCACGCTTATAAAGTTGGGCTGAATTGTGTCGCGCCCAACATTTGTTATAATGTTGCGAACGTATAAACGGGGGTAATAACGTTGGGTGTAAAACATTGAAAATATATGTTGGCATGTTTGGCACATGCCAATGACAATGACATTTAAGCGGTATAAATTGTTATACCCAAGAATAAAAGACATGACATTTACATATAATTGAGAAGTATTAAAATATGTAAATTTAGAAAACACGATATGCTTAACCCAAGGTTGGATTGAGTTGTGATGTAAACCTGCCCGGATCCGCCCGGTTGTCCAGTAGTCACAACAATACCTATCCAATGTGGGTGGTTAAGCATTGAGCCTAATAAAGACCTGAGGTTAGACTGAGCTACGGTGTAAACCTGCCCGGGACCGACCGGCACATCTAGTAACCGTAGCAATACCTATCTAATGTGAGTGGTCTGGTGCTCCTAAGAGGCTAAGGACAGGTGGTAGGGTTAAGTCAACTATAACACTTAACCAAATTCAACATGTTAACAAGAATTGATGGGTGGGGGTTAGGTAAATACAGACACTTAACCACTTAACATATTTGACTAGAAAATCCTGATAACGAGGGACCCGTTTCAGCAGTAACCCAGGTTAGGTATCAACGGTACCCTAAAACTAGGCAGGGTAGGGCACGATTACTGGGCTGATTGTAAGCGGTCAAACGACGGCGGTGGGTGCACAGTGCAGGTCTAACGGGGTGCGGTCGTGCACACACTCCGGAGCAAACAACCAGGGAACTGGGGACACCAGTAGTATAACCTATGCCTTCTAGAATTTGTGTCGGGGCCGCCCCCATGGGTCTTGATACACCCCATGGTGGGACCAGCATAGGTATCTACAATTCTTGGGGGCCGTATGACACATGTTAACGCGAGTAGGAGCCGATCTTTAAATAAAGTTGGGGATCACTTCACCCTCACCATGGGGTGCCCGTTAGAGTAAACTCGAGTAGATGCAGGGATATAGTATGGGTGCGATAGTACATACGACACTTCCTTAACTTGTGACACTTTCCTATTTTCAGTATATATCTATCATGCCCTCTTCTTATTCACATACTGAAGAGTTACTAGATTTACTCAGGCTTTATGTCTGACCCTATTTTCTTTTTGTCTTCTTTTCTTTCGTTTCCCCCCAGGTCTACAGGGAGGAAACAGCTCAGCTCAGTCAGGCTCTGTACAAGCTCCAAGAACGTAGATGTATGATTTGGGTCTCTTTTGCTCGGACTATGGCTTTGGATATCACTATGGGGATTTTTGTCACTTTATTTATGTTTTATGCTTATTTAATAATCAAGACAGTTATGAGGTTGTAATGATGGAAGTATTATGAGACAATTATGGAATGTTTTGTTTTGAACGCGTATTGATGAAATAAAAGTCTGTTGGTTTCCGCTGTTTAAAATATGTGTATTTATATCTGTCTTGAGTTTATCTGTGGCTTTTACTTATAAACCTCCACCAAAATTAAGGCATTCCCTTTGTGAGTGACCTTAGCGGAGGTGGGGTGTTTCACTTGGTATCATAGCATAGGTTTACCAGACAAGATAAAAGTTTTTGAAATTATTTTCAAAAAGAAAGTTTAAAGAAGCATTTTTCAAGAAAAAGTGTTATATTTATAAAAGACAAAATCCCCAAAGCCATGTGCCCCATCTATCTCTCTCTATCCTTCGTTTTGAATTTTTCCTTTCTGTTTCAGCATGTCTGGAGACCTTAACCTCCCGGAAGGAGTGCCGATTCCCGGCTGGTTTAGGAGGTACTTAGAAGCAAGGGCCAATGGCGCGGGCCCAGCGGACATCCCTCCTCCAATGGTCGCGGTTCCTCCTCCTTCTCCACCTCCTCGTGGAAATGCCTTCGCAAAAACATGTAGAGACTTTAAGGCAATGGGTGGAAAAGACTTTTATGGGACATAATCCTTTGTAGGGGCAAGAAACTGGCTAAAGGAGACTGAGGATCTGTTTGTCATCTTCGGGGTTGATGACAGGCAAAAGATACAACTAGCGGTAGGGTTGCTTAAGGATGAAGCTTCCTATTGGTGGGAAGTTACCAATGCTCAGAGGGCGGTGGAAACATGGGAAGATTTCAGGACAAGGTTTGAAATGAAATTTCTCTCCCAAGCTGAAAGAAGCCTGCAAATGGAGAAGTTTCTAACTCTGAAACATGGGAGCATGACGATCAGGGAATATGTTAATCAGTTTAATGAGCTAGCCAGATTTGGGTTAGACTTAGTAAACACCCAACACAAGAAGGCACTTCGCTTCGTCAAGGGTTTGAATGAGCCTCTACACAGCCTTGCTTTGACCCATGTATCTACGGGAGCGACTTATGAAGGCTTGGTGGACATGGCATTGCTACATGAGGAAGACCACGGCAAGAAAGAAACTAAGGGGGAAGAGAAGAAAGAGGGTCTACAAGCAAAGAAAACATACTTCAAGAAAGGAGGGAAGAACAATAAGCCCCGTGAGAAGAGAAGATGCAATTTCTGTGGCATTGTGGGCCATATATCAAAAGACTGCCGGAAAAGAAAGGCGAAGATGGGTGGTTGCTTCCATTGTGGAGAGACTGGGCACCAAGCTAAGGACTGCCCAAAGAAGAAAGGGCAGGGACAGAAAGCTGGAGCCACTTCAGGGGGTCAGGTTCATGCACTAGTGGCACCTCAACAGGGACGAGGTAGTAATATTTCTATAGAGAGTGTAGTCTATCTTTATGATCATCCAGTTCGTACACTTTTTGACTCTGACGCACCATACTCTTTTATTTCATCTGCCTTAGTAGAATCTCTGCATCTAGACACTAGTATGGTAGAAGATCCCTTAGCAGTTTCAAATCCAATTGGGGGCTCCGCTTACTTGTCAATGGTTTGTTTGGGTTTGAAAATCTCTATTCTCAGCATTGAGTTTAGTTGTGATGCCTTTGTCTTAGGCTTCTCGGGATACGGTTTGATCTTAGGCATGGACTGGTTATCCAGTAGTAGTGCCATCCTTGATTGTGAGAAAAGAATAGTTAGGCTCTTGACTCGGCTTGGTAACACTCTAGAAATTTCTTGTAATCCCTTGTACGCTGTTATGCTTAGTTATCTAGAGTCGCTTGATGCTTCTGATGAAAATTTGCAATCAGTTAGATTAGTCCGGGAATATCCAGATGTCTTTGAGGAGGTGAAAGGCTTACCTCCGAGGCGGGAAATAGACTTCCGCGTATATCTTGTGGATAATGCAAAGCCTGTAGCTTTACCTGTCAAACACATGGCTCCAAAGGAGAGAAAGGAGCTCAGTAAGCAGGTTAAAGAACATCTCGAAAATGGGTTCATTAGACGGAGCATTTCGGAATGGGGTGCTCCAGTGGTGTTCGCAACCAAAGCGGACGGTTCGCTTCACCTTTGCGTCGACTATAGGGAGTTAAACAAATTAACCAAGAAAAATAGGCACCCTCTTCCCCGAATCGACGATTTGTTTGATCAGCTTGTAGGTGCAATGGTCTTCTCCCAACTTGATCTGGCAACTAGGTTCCATCAGCTAAGAGTAACTGAAGATAGCATTGATAAAATGGCGTTCAGAACCCCAGACAGTTTCTTCGAGTGGCTTGTCATGCCTTTCGGCTTGACAAATGCACCCGCTTATTTCGTAGACCTAATGAGCAGGGTGTTCAGAGAATTCCTTAACAAATTTGTGGTTGTCTTCGTAGATGATATTTTAATTTTCTCAAAGAATGAGGAAGAACATGCTCAGCATCTGAAAGAAATCATGGATACTCTCCGGGCACATTAGTTAAAAGCCAAATTCTCCAAGTGTCACTTCTGGAGAAAAGAAGTAAGATTTCTGGGTCATACAGTGTCCAAAGAAGGGTTGGCCGTGGACCCCGCGAAAGTAGTGGTAGTGCAAGATTGGAAAACACCGAGAAATGCAACCGAAGTTCGAAGCTTTCTTGGGCTAGCCGGTTTTTACCGAAAGTTTATTAGGGATTTCGCGAAAATCTCAGCCCCACTCACAAAGCTAACAAAGAAGAATCTGGCGTTCACTTGGGATTTGGACTGCGAGTTTGCTTTCCAACGATTAAAAAGGGCTCTCACAATAGCCCCAGTTTTGACCTTGCCAGATGGAAGCAAAATGTTCACAGTATACACAGATGCATGTGGAACGGGACTAGGCATTGTTCTAATGCAAGAAGGAAGGGTAGCAGCTTATGGCGGAAGACAACTGAAAGTTCATGAAAAGAACTACCCAACCCACGATCTTGAGTTAGCCGCCATCATCTTTGCGCTTAAGTCTTGGCGCCATTATCTCCTAGGTGAGAAGTTAGAATTATACACTGACCATAAATCGTTGAAATATCTCTTCTCGCAGAAGGATCTTAACTTGAGGCAGCAAAGATGGATGAAGTTTCTTGCCTCGTACGACTTTGAAATTTCCTATACTCCCGGCAAAGGCAACGTAGTAGCAGACGCGTTAAGCCGAAAGAAACTGACCTTAAGTCCGCTCTTTGTGAAAAGGCAAAGCCTGGAGTATATAGCCAGTTTTAACTTTAGACCCTCCTCAGATTTTGTACCAGGTTTGCTAGCATCTCTCGAAGTATGCCCTACTCTCTTAGACTCAATAGGGGCTTCACAACGTGAAGACCTTCAGCTTGTTGATGTGATTGATAAACTTATTAGGGGTAAGACTTCTAATCACCTCAGTAGGTATGCCATCGATGATAAGGGTTGGCTGAGGCGAGATGGAAGATTATGCGTCCCACAAGCAAGGGAGTTGACAAAGAAGGTTCTCGAAGAAGCGCATCATTCCAAGATGACTATACACCCTGGCGGTGATAAGATGTACAAGGATATAAAAAGGACTTTCTTTTTGGAACGGCATGAAACAAGACGTGGCAGATTTCATTTCTAAGTGCATGACCTGCTAACGGGTCAAGGCAGAATAGAAGAAGCCTGGAGGGCTACTTCATCCTTTAGAGGTCCCACAGTGGAAGTGGGATAGCATTTCATTGGACTTCATTGATGGACTGCCTAGGTCGAGAAGAGGCAACACTAGCATTTGGGTAATAGTGGATAGGCTTACTAAAAGCGCCCACTTCATACCTATCAAAAGTAAAAGGACTGCCTCATCTCTAGCATCTCTTTATCTAAAGGAAATAGTTCGACTCCATGGGATACCCTCCAGCATTGTTAGTCACCGAGACCCTATCTTCACAAGCGAGTTTTGGCGGAGTCTGCAAGAAGCTGTAGGCACACAGTTATGTTTGAGCACGGCCTATCACCCCCAAACCGATGGCCAGACCGAAAGGGTAAATAGAATTTTAGAGGAGACTTTGCGTTCTTGACTTTGGAGGGACTTGGGAGGATCACCTTCCTTTAGTGGAATTTGCCTATAACAACAGCTACCAAGCTACCATCGGTATGGCACCCTTCGAAGCCTTGTATGGAAGACCATGCAAATCACCAACTTGTTGGTGGGAGTCTACAGATAAGCTTATACTTGGGCCAGACATGATTCGAGAGACTTCAGAGAAAGTGGACCTGATACGAAGGAGGATGAAGACTGCCCAAGTCCGATAGAAATCCACGCCGACAAAAGAAGGACCAACCTTGAGTTTGAGGTTGGGGACAGGGTTTTCCTTAAGGTATCACCTTTGAGGAACGTCGTTCGTTTTGGATCCGCCTGAAAGCTAGCACGAAGATTTGTAGGACCGTTTCCTATCATCGAGAAGGTTGGAAAGATGGCCTATAGATTAGAGTACCTGAGAGACTGGCCGGAGTTCACAACGTCTTTCATGTTTCTCACCTCCGGAAGTGTTGGCATGAGTCTGCGGAAGTGGTGGAACCTAGCATTCTAGAAGAAGCCGAAGTGGAACGTGAAGCAACTGTGAGGAGAGTTCCAACCCGCATCATAGGAACTGAAGTGAAGAAGCTACGCAACCGCGAAGTCAAACTCATTAAAGTGCAGTGGAGCGACGCCGAGGAAGATGCGACTTGGGAAACTGAGGACAGAATACGCGCTGCCTACCCTCTTCTTTTCGAGGGTACATCTTTGATCTCTCTCTTTTTCCTTAAGTTATGCTTTATCTATCTTTTTAGGTATATCCCCTTGGTCCTTTTTCCTAACTCCTTAGGTAGAAAACAAATGGATGCAAACATGTATTTGAAAACATGTTATGGATGATGGCTGCAAAATGGTTGCTAGTGGTTGCTCGTGGATGCATACATACACGCACCCTAGGTTATAGATCGGCTCAGTCACTTCATCTTGCATATGCATATATATGTATTCTCATTTGTATATGGTTGAAACTTGATATGCTGTCATATGGTCGTCGCATTTGTATGAATGGTTGTGCACTCATGTAGAATTATGAGTAGGAAAAATTTGCATACATAATGGATTCATGACACTTACATGATTCGCATTAAGGAGGTCAACTGAATCAGTAGACCGCCTGATTTCTGCATTAGATAAGGACATGTACACACACTATGCATATGATCATGAAGCATTAGAAGTCTTTTAAGGACAGTGGATGCCTGTGTTTGTTGGTTGAGTAGATGGACTGTTGGATGGTAGGAGATACATTCTTCCTAACTTGAAGATATCGGGGACGAAATCCTTTTAAGGGGGGAGAATGTAACACCCGGTGAATTCTATAACGCTAAGCTTCACAAATTAAAGTGTAATTAATTCTAAATGAAAGAATTAAGGGAAATGGGTTACGCCATTGCGATCGCCTCGGAATTTTGCTTGAGATAGAGTCCGAGTTTGCGTGAATCGGACTCCGTATGAAGAAGTTATGGCAATCGGAAGTTTCAGAATCGAATTTAAATTCAAACAGCTCAGTTTAATTTCAAAATTTCGAAATTCAGGTTCAAACTGGGCTGGGCGGGAAAATTCCCGCCCAGAGACCAGGTCGACCATGGTGTCGACCTGGTCACCCCAGGTCGACCACAATGTCGACCTGGTCCCCCCAGGTCGACCATAGTGTCGACCTGGGTGTCGACCTGCCTGGTTGACCTGGCTGGCTAGGTCTGGCTCTGGCTCGAATTTCTGTGGCTCTGTGTGTCACTAGGGCTGACGTGTCACCTCTTAATTGGCTCTCTGAACTTTGAATGGCCTAGATTCCTCCTGTCTTCATCTGACGGCCAAAACAACTTAAAAATCTATAAATACACCCTAAGTCTCAACTGAAAATTCACACAAAAAAATGAGAAAGGAGTCGTCATGCTGCTAGGGAGGAATTGGACATAGCCGTCAAGAGAGAAAAGCCTAGAGACGAATCAAACTAAGAAGAAGATTAAAAGTTTAATCAAACTAATCAACGCAACGTTAGTCTACCCAAACGAGCGCATCTCAATTTCAGAATTCAAAATCCAGAATTCAAGATTCTGCATTCGTTGTAAGCATAGTGACCTTTCAGAATATGAATAAAAATTGTGATGTGATTCGATGTGAATGAAAATAGAATTGTGTTAATGTATTGTATAAAATTCTATGTATTGTGATGGTTTTATCATGACTTGTGTATTGACGTTGTGGCATAAATTGATTGATGCAAGCCTATTGAACAATTGTATATGAAAACAATGACACTTGCAAGTTTGTGGCAAGAATTAGAAATTGATCCTTATATGTATATGTCGATGGCATGGACTATGTATATTCCCTTAGTCTAAATTAGAATTTATGTAAACATGTTCTAGAATTGAAACCTTTTATGCCTACATGACCCAAAAACTATGATATCATTCTCATGTTTATTTGCAAGTATAATTAGATCTATGTTAAGTATCGTTTGGGTTTCATAAACTATGCAAGTTCATGATGAAATAGGCTATGTGATTAGATGCTATAATTGGACATTTTGGTGAATATACAACATGCTAGTTTTGTTTTTGACATTATGCCAAGTTAAACATGTTTAAACACAAGTTTGTATTAGCCTAAACTATGCCATTTCATATGCCACCTACTTAGTTATACTTTGATTTGAATGCAAGTTCACATGACCCATCATTTATGCTAGTATCGCTAAATTGCAAGTTCATGCGCCACACACCCTTATATGTTGTAAAATATTACATGTTCCTGACTTCCTCTTTTCTCACGCTTATAAAGTTGGGTTGAATTGTGTCGAGCCCAACATTTGTTATAATGTTGCGAACGTATAAACGGGGGTAATAACGTTGGTGTAAAACATTGAAAATATATGTTGGCATGTTTGGCACATGCCAATGACAACGACATTTAAGCGGTATAAATTGTTATACCCAAGAATAAAAGACATGACATTTACATATAATTGAGAAGTATTAAAATATGTAAATTTAGAAAACACAATATGCTTAACCCGAGGTTGGATTGAGTTGTGATGTAAACCTGCCCGGATCCGCCCAGCTATCCAGTAGTCACAACAATACCTATCCAATGTGGGTGGTTAAGCATTGAGCCCAATAAAGACCCGAGGTTAGACTGAGCTATGGTGTAAACCTGCCCAGAACCGACCGGCACATCCAGTAACCGTAGCAATACCTGTCTAATGTGAGTGGTCTGGTGCTCCTAAGAGGCTAAGGACAGGTGGTAGGGTTAAGTCAACTATAACACTTAACCAAATTCAACATGTTAACAAGAATTGATGGGTGGGGGTTAGGTAAATACAGACACTTAACCACTTAACATGTTTGACTAGAAAATCCTGGTAACGAGGGACCCGTTTCAGCAGTTACCCAAGTTAGGTATCAACGGTACTCTGAAACTAGGCAGGGTGGGGCACGATTACTGGGTTGATTGTAAGCGGTCAAACGACGGCGGTGGGTGCACAGTGCATGTCTAACAGGGTGCGGGCGTGCACACACTCCGGAGCAGACAACCAGGGCACTGGGGACACCAGTAGTATAACCTATGCCTTCTAGAATTTGTGTCGGGGCCGCCACCATGGGTCTTGATACACCCCATGGTGGGACCAGCATAGGTATCTACAATTCTTGGGGGTCGTATGACACATGTTAACGCGAGTAGGAGCCAATCTTTAAATAAAGTTGGGGATCACTTCACCCTCACCATGGGATGCCCGTTAGAGTAAACTTGAGTAGATGCAGGGATATAGTATGGGTGCGATAGTACATACGACACTTCCTTAGCTTGTGACACTTTCCTATTTTCAGTATATATCTATCATGCCCTCTTCTTATTCACATACTGAAGAGTTACTAGATTTACTCAGGCTTTATATCTGACCCTATTTTCTTTTCGTCTTCTTTTCTTTCTTTCCTCCCCCCCCCAAGGTCCACAGGGAGGAAACAGCTCAGCTCTGTCAGGCTCTGTACAAGCTCCAAGAATGTAGATGTATGATTTGGGTCTCTTTTGCTCGGACTATGGCTTTGGATATCACTATGGGGATTTTTGTCACTTTATTTATGTTTTATGCTTCTTTAATAATCAAGACAGTTATGAGGTTGTACTGATGGAAGTATTTTGAGATAATTATCGAATGTTTTGTTTTGAACACGTATTGATGAAATAAAAGTCTGTTGGTTTCCGCTGTTTAAAATATGTGTATTTATATCTGTCTTGAGTTTATCTGTGACTTTTACTTATAAACCTCCACCAAAATTAAGGCATTCCCTTTGTGAGTGACCTTAACGGAGGTGGGGTGTTTCAGACCAATAATATAAATGGAATAATGACAAAGCCTTTCATATTGCATATATTGTAACAGTCTTCTTTCACAGAAGCCTATCTCGATTATTATCAAATCGAATTTCCACTCAATTCCAATTTAATATATTAAATTGGAAAAAACATGACTTTGGAAAATTTCTTTATAAATCTAAATAAAAAGATTTACAAATTCTAAATCATATTTTTACTGTTAATTGGGCTAAAGAACAAATGTTGTTTTAAAACACAGTTCACAATAAACCCAATTCACGTATCATTTTATTCTAATCACTAAATATAATTTGAAACTCTAATAATCTAAATTAAAAGATTTATTCTTTTCATACGGGGTTTAAGAACAGTGTTATTTAAGACACCATCCACAACAACCCAAAATCTAATTCTTTTATTTAATCCCAATTAAATATTAACTAATTGGAAGACTTCATTAAATCTGAATTTAAAAGATTTATTCTAGTTAATAACTAGTTCATTTCGATAAAAATATATTTTTATCTTTTGTCCATCCAAAAATGGACATAGAAATCATCATTTTATTCTTCGTTGAATATTATTTTAAAGTATTCGTTATTTAAAAATATTCTTTATATAAAAAGATTCTTTATGTAAAAATATTCTTTATATTACAATGTTCTCTATTTTAAAGTATTCTTTATGTTACAATGTTCTTTATTTTAAAGTATTCTTTATTTAAAAGATATTCTGAATTGGAATGCGACTCAATCATTTACCACATAATTTCGGTTATATGGATTTCATACATCGCATGTATACGACAATAATGAGAAATAATCATCAAACCATCCATTCACATCCAGAGTGAAATTTATAGCTGCGTGAGCATTAAAATGAATAAATAACGCTCATCGCAGACTGTCAATCCATCGATTGACATACAACTAAATATTGGGACTAGTGAATGTCAAATATCATCCCAATACCCGTGTGGGGTTTTCAGACAACAACAATTCATCTAAATAGATCATTGGTTAATGAATTTAACCAATTTTAATTCCGCTAACAAGTTGATGATAATGAACAAAACATGTTATTATATTCCTAATGCCGAATAAAAATGTATAATATGCAAAATTTCCTACATGTATCTAATGTATAATTTGACAATACAAGCGTCACTTTGATTTGCATACAAATTCTATTGTAAGTTTTGCAAATAAAAATGATACTCATATTTGCGTATAAATTTTATTTCAACTAAATGATTTAAAAGTGATTCATTCATTTTGTTGACAATTCTATTTCAACAAAATGATTAAAACGATATTTTCATATTGTGAACAATTCTAATTTAACAAAATCAATAAAAGAGATATTTCATATTGTTAACAGTTCTAATTTTAACAAATTGAATAAAAGTGATAACTCATATTGTTAACAACTCTAATTTTACAAAATGGGTAAAGTGATCATTCATATTGTTAACAATTCTAATTTTTAACTAAATGAACAAAAGTGATATTTTTGTTGTAACACAAATTTATTTAACAAAGATGTTATTTTTTTTTAACTCAAATCTATTTAACAAAAATGTAATTTTTGTTATAACTCAAATCTATTTAACCAAAATGTAATTTTTTTTTCAACCATCATATTTTGACAAAATGTACATTTTTGTTTCAACCAAACTATGTTGACAAAAATGTATATTTTTTTTTTCAATTAAACTATCTTGTCAAAAATGTATATTTTGTTTCAATTAACTTTCTTGACAAAAATGTATATTTGGTTTCAATTAAACTATCTTGACAAAAATGTATATTTTGTTTCAGTTTAACCTATCTTGACAAAAATGTATATTTTGTTTCAATTTAACCAATTTGACAAATATATATATATATATATTGATTCAACTAAACTCCTTTGACAAAAATGTATATTTTTGTTCACCAATTATATTTTTACAAAATGTGTATTTTGTTTTCAACCATCATATTTTGGCAAATTGTAAATCTTTGTCTCAACAAAGCTATTAGACAAAAATGGATGTTTTTGTTTCCACAAAGATTATTAGACAAAACTGAATGTTTTTATTTCACCTCATATGTTTTGACAAAATGTATCTTTTTATTTCAATTCATATGTTTGGACAAATTGTATATTTTTATTTCAATTCATATGTTTTGACAAAATGTATCTTTTTATTTCAATTCATATGTTTTGACAAAATGTATCTTTTTATTTCAATTCATATGTTTTGTCAAAATGACAAATTTAATTCAACAACTATATTTTGACACAAATGTAAATTTTGATCCAACAATTATATTTCGACAAAAATGATCATTTTAATTCCATTATTCTAATTTGACAAAAATGTATGATTTTTGTTCAACAAAACTATTTTGACAAAAATGAACATTTTTGTTTCAACTAAGCTATTCGACAAAAATGAACATTTTTGTTTTAACTTTTACAATTTGACAAAAATGACAATTTTGTTTCAACTTTTAGGTTTAAACAAAAATTGGTAATTTTGTTTCACTATTTGGTTACAACAAAAATGATATATTTTTGTTTTCAATCTTTTTGTCACAACAAAATGATATATTTGTTTTCATCAATTTTATTATAACAAAAATGATATATTTGTTTACAATAATTTTACAATCACAAAATGACATATTTGTTTTCATCAATTTTATAATCACAAAATGACATATTTGTTTTCATCAATTTTATAATAACAAAATGACATATTTGTTTTCACCAATTTTATAATCACAAAATGACATATTAATTTTAACATAACATATACCGACAAAATGATAGTTTTATTTTAACACAACATATACTGACAAAATGACTGTTTTATTTTAACACAACATGCACTAACAAAATGACGGTTTTATTTTAACATAACATATAATGACAAAATGACAGTTTTATTTTGTCAATTTTGATTCAACATAAATGACGTGATTTATTTTGTCAATTTTGATTCAACATAAATGACATGATTTATTTTGTCAATTCTAATACGGCAAAAATATTCCATCAAATTAACAGATCAACAAACAACATTAAACAATTTAAATCCAATCACGAACATGTAAGAATTACTAAACACGATAATAATTAATTTATTTTTGATTATTTAAATCAGAAATCTCACATTGGCGGTTTTGAATTCTTCAAAATTTTAGATCGCTCCATTTCAGATCTGGTCTGTTCCATGTTGTAGATCTCATCGCTATGAATCCAACGCATCTTGAATTTTCGAATTCCGACCTCCTACGGCAACGATATTGCATATTATTCGTTTGATTACAAAATTAAATAATAAACCATAATTAACTAACTAATTAATTGGCTAATTACTTTCATAATTCCTTATCTTCCTCATTACTGCCAGTTCACGAAAACCCAACGCTCAAATCCTTCCTCATCATCGCGCCTCCACCCTGGTCAACTGGAACCCCATCAGTGCACTCCCTTCCGACCGCCTACGAGTGCGCCACCCACGTTGGAAGCCAATCCCGGCTCGCACCTCCCCATCTTCCTGAAAACGCCTGCGAATGGTTGCGGTTTGGAGCACAAAATCGGCCTCCATGTTGATCCATTTTGGATATGAGCCGTTGATCTTCTTTATCTCTCCTAGCTGAACAGAATTCATTTTACCAATTCTGATTAATTCGTGGTATTTTTGGAGGGATTAACAGATTTGTTTCGGTTTATGTAGGCCATTCAAGAACATGGCTATTAGGGTTTGTGATTTTTATATTCCACCATATTTATAATATTTTAATTCCTTAATTCAGAAGAAGCCTGTTACCTCTAATAGCCCTAAATTTAGCCTAACTAATATTGCCCCTAGCCAAATCCCCCCTTTCCGGACACAATGGGCTAGGTCTCATCAGCCCAATCGATCATCTCAGCGCACTTTTCTTTTATTTTAAATATAAATCTTTTAATTATTAAATTTGATCGTACATTTTAATTTACCAGGGCCACATACTGACTCTAAACATTCCAAAAAAATTATTTCTAGTTATTTATTGATGATACGGTCCTAACGAAACTAATTTCGTCGAATTTTGTGACGGTTTGAAAAATGACCTTTTTAAAGTCGATTAAATTTGACTGAAATGGACAAACCACGTTTTGATTTACCACGCTCACATATTAATTCCAAAAATTATGAAAATTGGAATCTAGAAATAATTTGATATTCCGGATCAAGTAAAATTGGTTTCGTTGAAAATGGAGGTCGTTTGCAAAATGGCTATTTTTAATATTAAAATATATATAAATTCTATAGCGACTATTTTGAATTTTAAACTGGCCATAACTTTTGATTCCGGCTATGAAATTACAATTTTTCAGATTCTTAGAAAGATATTTTTAAACAGATTTAAATATTTTTGGTTTCATCAAAATTCAATTTATTTTGCATCCTGCATAGTCAGTCAAAGTTCAAATTCAAATTTTCAAAGTACAGTGCTATTCTAACTCCTTTTATAATTAAATTAAAAAAATTTCATTCTAACTTCGATTTAAATAAATTTTTAGTCGTTATTATTTAAAATAAATTATTTTAAAAATTTAAAATCCATTAAAATTGCTGAAATAAAATTTTTAAATTGGTTCCAAAATTCTGGGTTGTTACAATCTCCCCCACTTAATATCTTTTCGTCCTCGAAAAGGAATGAAGCTAAAAATTGTTTAACTAACCGATTCAATTTTCATTTTGTTATTGGTTTCAATAATTTTATTAGTTGAACTAATAATCAATTAGTTGATTAGATTTTCAAATATATATAACTTTCATATATTCAAAAATCATATTTTCTAAGATCGGATTATATATAATCACAAATACGTTAGTTATAAACTTTTCACTCTCAACTCGTTCTAGGGCATTTCTAACCCCATCTCTAACGAGTTTTCTCATTCTACATGCTACTGATCCTATCTCTAATGAGTATTCTTTTATAGGATATTTCTAATCCTACCTCTGATGAGTCTTTTGTTCAAATCTAATGAGCTGTACCCCAAAGATTTGAATTAACCAAAGCTCTGATATCAACTGTAATGATTACGGATTTCGCCCGGACCTAATCAATCGCAAAATCGACCCAGACCGTTCAAAACCCGAATACGCCAACATTGGGCATACGACACATCAGAACAGATAACAGAAGATTTTTATAAACATTATAATAATGCTACATCAGAGTACATCGATAAATAATAATACAGCGGAAGATTAAATTACAATAAATGTAATACAATGCAGCGGAAATGAATAAACTAGCACAACGAAAGACTATCAAAGCTATGGACACAACTTTAAGCTTCGATCCAGAATCCGG
Source organism: Allium sativum (assembly GCA_030737875.1). Taxonomy (NCBI): domain Eukaryota; kingdom Viridiplantae; phylum Streptophyta; class Magnoliopsida; order Asparagales; family Amaryllidaceae; genus Allium; species Allium sativum. Next base: position 269,883,022 of record CM060911.1, read on the forward strand.
CTCAATATATCTGCAAAATAAGCTACTCGATTGCCCATGTGGAAAAGAGGGCACCCAAGTTTGCAAAGTGAAACAAACTACGGGTCAGTCATGGGACTGGTATGAGAAATCATTCCTAACTTATCTAACAATATGGCTAATCACAGGACCACACCGCTTACGCGGAACGGGTTTACTCCATTGGATTGCCAATGCATAAATTATATAAATTTTTATTCAAAACAACGCAATGCTTTTTAGAAGAATGAAATCATTATAAGACTCGTGTAACACCCCACATCCGTTAGTGTCACTCACCAAGGGAATGCACTAAGCTCTATGAAGCATTATAGGTAAAAGATACAGATAAATTACAAGACAGACAAAATTAAAACAGCAGAAAATAGAACTTTACTTTATTGATAAAATAGTTTGTACAACAATTGTTTTCCAATATTAGAATATCTATCTTACAAAATAAAGAAGCAAAAAATAACATTTATATTCCCCAATGTAGCGTGAGCCAGCCATAGCAATGGAAAAGAGAATCCAATCAAAACTTCGACTAATCTTTAGCTTGGAAAGAAAACTGGGCTAAGTAGTAATATTCCCTCCCTACGAACCTGGGGGGGAGGGGGGGGGACGGAAGACAAGAAAGCGGAAGAAAACAGAGTCAGACATGAAGTCTGGTAAGTTCAGTAACTTTCAGCATGTGAACAGGTAAAAAGCAACATGGCATGAATTAACTGAATACAAGACAACACCATGATGACGGGAATCATAAGGTTAGCACAAGATATGATAAGGTAGGAAAAAATGGATGCACTTCTATACTTTCTCTGCTTCTGTACTACCTTGCTATTCTAATTTCTATATCTCTACACCATCTAACTAGTGCCCAGCTAGTAATCTGTATAGACTGATAAAACAATAACGTGATCCCAATCCCCGAAATTGTGGTTGTTATCAGGTGTAAATCTATTATTTATTACCTAGATCTAATCTAGGGTTTTCTATCGAGTGCATTCTAGATCCAACCAGGGTTTACGCTACCCAAGGCTACTGGGGTTTATGATACCTATTGAACGTTTCTCGGATTTTAGGGTTTATGCGACCTAGGTCTAACTAGGGATTATGCTACCTATCGAACATTCCCCCCTAATCTAGGACACACTACTCAGAGTGGTATATGTTCCTAGACTTTCCCCACGTATGTATCGTGGATCGTTATTGCTGTCTAGATGCACATGTCCTCTATATGTGTGACCCGAGTCTCGTGGCAGGGCAAATCAAGAAACATGGAACTCGGTCGGGAGCTTTTCAGATATCTTCCGATGCAGATGCTAAGGTTTGTTTTTCCAGTGGCTATGGTCCCACTTGACCCCTCCCTCAACTAATGAAAGGCCACCCTTGAAAAAAATGAGAACTATACGCAGGCCCCCTATTCCCCACTTAACCTATGGCCATCCGCACCCATAACTAGATAGCAAGTATATGATCTTTTGGAGTTCTCTGCCTTTCCGCTGTACATATCTCGACTGATTCAAGATGGTAGGTAGACGACGAGTTGCTATCATAGGGCTACTGGCCTCGCCCAATCACGCTGGTCCATCCTAGTCTTTAGGTTGCCTTATATTGCAACCAAGGCATACCCTTGGTTCTTCTAGCGCAGACCTTAACCTCTGTGAGCCCAGGACGATCATCTGCAGCCTCACAGAGGGATAACAAGAGTACCCTCACGTCCCCTCGAAGCCGCATGCTTCGTAACCCAGTTCGTTGGAGCCTTCTTTAAGATCAGATGGAAGTTCGCTCCTTCTCATGTTCTACTAAGGTTTACTACTTAGTTCCCTTAACTAAGGCTTACTACTTAGTTTCCTGAATCGTCGTTTTCTTAACTAAGGTTTACAACTTAGTCCTCTTAACTAAGGTTTACTACTTAGTTCCTTTTCTCGTCCTGTTGGATTGGTTAAGTGTTATCCAACAGTTTACGTTGACTTAACCCACCCATATATCAAGTCAAATTGGTTAAGTATTATCTAGCAGTTCACGTTGACTTAACCCACCCACATATCAAGTCAAATTGGTTAAGTGTTCCTTAACCTTACTCATTTATGAGGTTATATTGGTTAAGTATTTCTCATTAACTTAACCCTATTCATGCTATAACGGTTAAGTGTTCTAAGTGTACTTAACCCCATCTTCTGGTTTGGTTAACATGTTAGATCGGTTAAGTGTCCTAAATGTACTTAACCCCACCTCCTAGTCTAGTTAACAAGTTACGATGGTTAAGTGTACTAGTTTTTGCCTAACCCTACCACCTTGTCCAGCTAACATGTTATAATGGTTAAATATTTACTTAACCTTACCCACTTGTCTAGTTAACATGTTATAATGGTTAAGTGTTTCCTTAGTTACTTAACCCCCCCCCCCCCAAATCTTGTCTTGTTAACATGTTAAGTTGGTTAAGTGTTCCTATGGACTTAAACCTCCCATTCTAGCTTAACTGTTTCTTAGCTTTAAATTATTCATTTAAATTACCAACCACTCACATTAGACAGATATTGTTGCGGTCACTGGATGTGTCGGCCGGTTCCGGGCAGATTTACACCGCAACTCAGTCCAACCTCGGGTCCTTTTGGGCTCAATGCTCTAACCACCCACATTAGACAGGTATTGTTACGGTTGCTGGATTTGACGGGCCGTTCCAGGCAGTCTTATATCGTAACTCAATCTAACCTCGGTTTAGGCATATTCGTCTTTCCTAGATTTACATATTTATCCTTTTTGTGTATATGTAAGTTGCTAACCACTCTTTTAAACAAATTTAGCCTATATCATATTCATTTGTCATGCCCACTAACATACCTGTATTCTAGGCCCAAATCTTGATTTACCTATCATTTAACCCAACTTGCAGTTTATGCCAAATTAGATCAGTTCATGTCAAAACTAGATTCAATATTCTAGTTTACAGTTTATGCCTAAAACTTAGTTTACATGCCAATTACATACTTTGTGGCCAATTAACAATTTACCATTTACGCCCAAGCTAAATATGCATATAAATTATTCACTATTATAGCCAATTCAGATTTTTCTAACATATTTATTATGCCAAATTATCTTAATTAAGCTACGCCCAAATTCCCGCGCCGTAATCGTACGTAAAACATGATTTCACAAGTTTCTAAGTACTCATGAAATACTACTAACAGTATCAAAACAAGGAATAGGGGATGGCATAAAAGAATAGACATGAAAGAATGAACCAAATACAAAAATAATGGTTCCAATAGGTTTGATGTACATAACAGTGAATAGGAATAAGCTAGACAAGCTACATCATAAATATGAGATCCAACATAATTAAGGGAATAGGCATATGTGATTTGTAACTATAGTGTTATGGGCATAAGCAATTAACCACAATAGTCCTAGGCATTTAACCACAATAGTCATAGTCATGGTTATAGGTAGTAGTCTCATAGTTGTGAATCATAGGCGATTAAACACAATGGTCATGGATAAATAACCGAAATAGTCCTAGGCAATTAACCTCAATAGTTTCAAAGTCATAGTCATAGGCAATAGTCTTATGTTCATAGTCATAGGCATAAATCTCATAGTCATGAATCATGGTCATAGGCAATAGTCTTATGTTCATAGTCATATGCATAGGCATATTCTTATGTTCACAGTCATAGTCTTAGGCCACTAACAATAGTTTTTCAACGTCATAGGCATAGGCACAATCTCATCGGTAATTAATCACAATAGTTCTTAATTAGATCCAAAGGCATATACAAGCACACATTCAAATGAGAGGATTAGGCATATTCTTATATCCATTTAATTACATGCCACAAATAGATCTAGACGTTCAAATCTAAAAAGTAACCGACTTACATTGATCGGTTTCAGAAAAGGATAATCAGATAGCGTTGGTGATTTGCTATGATTTGCATGACGTTGCTCGCAACTGTTGAATTAGCCTTTGATTCTTTTCTTAAAGCTTTAATCTTGATTTGAATCTCCAGTTTGAAGAAGAACTATAACTTATTTTAGTGGAGAATTGGATTTATTTTAATGGTGGAGGTTAGAATAAAGAGAAGCAGCAGGTAGATGCCTAAGAGAGTTTGTGCGAATTTAGGTTGAGTACTAGGTTGTATATATAGGATTTCAATTTGATTAGAGCCGCTAGATGAACCCTAGAATTACCCATAACCATCAGATCAGCTCAGAGCTATCCAGAAGGCCCAGGTGACTCAACACGAACCAGAAAATGGTCCAGACCTGACCAGGTTGACCGGGTAGGTCGACCTGGGTCCTGGGCGGGAGTTTTCCCGCCTAGCCCATTTTGGGTCTGTTTTTGAATTTTGAACTGAATTTTGAGCTGTTTGAATTTTAAATTGAATTCTAAAACTTCCGGAGGTCATAACTTCTTCATACGGAGTTCGATTTACGCAAACTCAGACTCTATCTCAAGCAGAATTTCGAGACGAACGCAATGGCATAATCCGTTTCCCTCAATTCTTCTTCTAAAATTTATTTATACTTTAATTTGTGAAACTTAATGTTACAGAATTACGGGGTGTTACATTCTCCCCCTCTTAAAAGGATTTCGTCCCTGAAATCTGTAAGTTAGGAAGAATGTGTCCTACCATCCAATCACCCATCTACTCAACCATTCAATCACTGACATTCATTGTCCTTAAAAAGATTTCTAATGCTTTCAGGTTCATATGCATAGAGTGTGTGTATTTCTTTATCTAATGCAAAATCAGGCGGTCTACTGATTCAGTTGACCTCCTTAATGCGAATTATGTCAGTGTCATGCGTCCAATCATGTATGCAAGCATCCCTAGTTATGTAAATACCACATGTGTGCATAGCCGTTCATCCATATGCAGCATCCATTTGATAACATATCAAGTTAAATCCGTTAAGCAAATACATATATGCGAATGCAATATGAAAGTGACTGAGTCGTTATAGCGCCTATGGTGTGTATATGCATCCACGAGCAACCATCAATCATAACATGTTTCAAATACATGTTTACATCCATCGGCTTCTACCTAAGGATCGATGATACGTCCTAGAGGATATACCTTAAAAGCTAGAAAGTATGCATAAAATTTCCAAAAAAAGAGATCAAGGATGTTGTAACGATCCGGAAAAAGTCGACTTTGGTTATCCGATATACAACACATATCGAACATCAAGAGTCGAAAAAAACCAGATGGTTAATGAAAGAAATTAGAGGGTGAGAATAGATAAGATAGAAATTTAGAATAGAAGAAGAAGAACAACACAACATCAGAGTAAACACGAACTTCACAGTAGAACGAATAAAATATAACATAACTTTTGAAATACAACAGTATATGTATACAATAACATTGCAGAGTACAACACTTACAACAACAGCGGAAATAAATAATAGCTATATGATCCTGAAGCCTCCTGCTCCAAGCTCTCCAAGTATATCTGTAAAATCCTGACTACTTGGCTGCCCGTATAAAATTGGGCACCCAAGAGTTTAGGAAAAACAAACAAAATAAACTTCGGGTCAGTCATGGACTGGTATGAGTAAAACAGTTTAAAACAGATTGAGCCATTAAACGATATCTCATAAGACCACGCCGTATAACGGAACGGGTTTTTCCCTTATGAGAATCCAAAATATTTTTATATCAAAAACATTTTGATATTATAATAATGTCTATCAACCACAATATAATAATCATCTAGCAGAACGCTTTCATCTCACGTTCTACATATATAGTATACAATCAAAACCGTAAGCACGTATTGGATAATGGATTTCCAACTATGACAAGGTATGGAACCACCTTTCGCTAGTGTACCTCTAGAGAGGAATACACTGGGTTCAACAAGAACATCTTGCAACCCGGCCACACATGACCGACCACTCATTTCGCTTGAGTGTATCGAATGTATATCACCAACGGTTGGGATCAGCAACCGTTTCCCGAATGGGACAGCATCAACAATAGATTTTTAGAAGTAAATGAAACTCTAGATCAGGTGATTATACACCCTAATAGGTGCGACCTATATAGCCATGCTGCCTGCCTGATTTCTATCATTTACCGGATGTGAGGCTAGAAGCTACGCTTATCTTTTACATGTCACATCTTCATTCACTTAGAATGTCACATCGTCCTATCCGCCAAATCACAAATTGATTTATCCAAAAATAACACGAGTATACAGCTAAGAGAAACGAATTCCTCCACCACCAAAAGTGAATACATTTGAAGAGATCAACTTACGCGATCTATTAGATATACTCTGTCATACATTCTTCCATACAGGTCGTCATGGGACTGGACAAACCGAAGGCACTATTCAGTACAACCATCTTAGGCAAATCTTTACCTAAGAGTTATACAACAGCCCTTGCACTTTACTCCGTCTCCAAATATCTTTGGCATATATGATTCGCAACGCTTATGCCAATACGGAGTGGTTCTTCAGATAATAATCCAACTGGTCTCTCCATATTAACAATGTTAAAATGGTCAAAAACTTCGATACTCGGTGAGTTAACTATCAAAGAAAAACACGTATGCAAACAACGATATCATTTCCAAAGGGAAATTATATCGATCAAACATCATTTAACATTTATCTCCTTAATTCATTTTTCATCTCCTGTTTCCCTATATTCAACATTTCTTATTTTCTAAATTTTGAAAATATATGTTATTACCATTGGAAAACATTTCCATTTCTTGGTTTCTATGTCAGAAAACATTTCTGGTTCTTATTTGGAAAACATTTCCAAAACTCCTTCATTGGACTTAGACAGATGTTTAAACAAACCATCGCGATGCCAACTCAAACCATTACGCTTATTAACTAAATTCCTTTAACCAACCTTCACTATCGAACCTTAACCATTCCTTAGTTAAAAATGGAGTCAATCAAGTTGGGGTAATACTACCTCTCAGACCTTAACTGAACAACGTTTCTAACCTTGAAATAGACAAAGTTCACCTTTTAATTCTTTAACAAACTTCCTTACGTAACTCTCTTTCGAATCATCTCAATTCGATAATTCTTTCCTTCGAATAAAGTATATTCGATAACTCTATTCAATTTACTCTATTCGATTAACCCTTATCAATTAACTCTATTGGACTAACGCTATTTTTAACTCTATTTGATTTAACTCTAATCGATTTACTCTTTTCACTTAACTCCTTTCGAATAAACTATATTCGATAACTCCTTTAACTCTATTCGAATAAACTATATTCGATTAACTCCTTTAATTCTATTCGAATAAACTATATTCGATTAACTCCTTTAATTCTATTCGAATAAACTATATTCGATTAACTCCTTTAATTCTATTCGAATAAACTATATTCGATTAACTCCTTTAATTCTATTCGAATAAACTATATTCGATTAACTCCTTTAATTCCATTCGAATAAACTATAGTCGATAAATCCTTTAATTCTATTCGAATAAACTATATTCAATCAACTCTAATTGAATAACCAATATTCAATTAACTCTAATTCGATTAACTATGTTCAATGGACTCTACTTCGATTAATTCTAACTCTAATCGATTTACTCTTATTGATTGACTCTAACTGGTTAACTCTAACTGATCAACTCTAACTGGTCAACCCTAATTGATTTACTCTATTCGAATAACTCTAATCGAATAACTAATATTTGATTAACTCTTTTAAATTAACTCCTTTGATTTATTCCTTTGAATTATTCCTTTGAATTATTCCTTTTGAATTATCTCCTTTGAATTAACTTCTTTGATTTATTCCTTTGAATTATTCCTCTTGAATTATTCCTTTTGAATTAACTTCTTTGAATTATCTTCTTTGATTTATTCCTTTGATTAATTCCTTTGTATTAATTCCTATCGATTAATTCCTTTGATAAATCCCTTTTCTGTTCTATTTATTTAACAAATAGATATTCCTTTTATCTTTCCTATTTATTTAACAAATAAATATTTCTTTTATCCTTCTATTCATTTCCTAAATAAATGAACCTTTTTCTCTTATTTATTTTCTATAAATAAATGATCCTTTTATACTATTATTTATTCCCTAAATAAATAAATAAATCCTTTTACTTTTATTTATTCCCTAAATAAATAAATCCTTTTACTTTTATTTATTCCCTAAATAAATAAATAATCCCATTTTATCTATTTGTAAATGTTCTACAAATATTTTCTTTATATCTCTATTCTATTTGTAAATGGTTTACAAATATTTCTCTTTCTATTTGTTTGACAAATAGTTTCGTTTATATTTGTTTTACAAATATATTTCCTCTATATTTGATTTAAAAATATATTTCCTCTATATTTGATTTCACAAATATTTCCCTTTATATTTGATTTCACGAATATTTCCCTTTATATTTGATTTCACAAATATATATATCCTTTATATTTGTTTTACAAATATATATCATTTATATTTGATTTCACAAATATATTTCATTTTAACCCTGTTTGATTTTATAATTTTTTCCTTTTATAAAAATCTTTGTCCTTTTATGTATATAAAATCCAGTGATTTTATATAAATAAATTATTTTCAAATTATACTTTGAAAATCTCATTTTATCTTTCTGGTATTTCTCGTGGTATTTAATATACCATATAACCATGATAAATATCGTCCAAACACACATAATCAACAACAGATTATATATCACATCATATATCACAATATATGAATAATAGCAAAATAAATGTTGAGGAATCCAGTTGGATTCCTCCAACCTATTTCCCTGTATCACAGACGTTAGACAATATAATTAACATCGATTATATTTCACTACAAAATATTCTGCTAAACAGAATTGATATTAGATTAACTATTTTTATATATACATCGTTATCTATAATTTCAACCAACACATAAGCAATTCAATCTAACAGTTAACACACAACATTCAACAGATAATTATCAGTTCTAAGAATACGTTATAAAAATATAAATGTTCAGAGTTGGTGAGTTTTACTCACATTGGCAGTTCATCGTTAAAGAATGATAAACTGTTTGTTTGATTTGAATCAAATAATTTATTTCACTATAAATTCAAACGAGCTTCAATCCACTCACAGTCAGTTCCACTGCGTAGCCAGAGATCATATGATTCCAACACGACCAACGGCTCGTCAATCTGAGTTCGTAAGGACGAGACACAACATTTCAAAGTTGGTACACACATTTAATTTAAATAAAAACCTTTTTGACTTCGGGCCTTACATTTCCTTCTCGTCCCAATACCCAACTTCACTGCCAACCCGTACCTTTAATCCTCCTTCCCCAATTTGGTACTCACGCTTCTAGTAAACACTCCTCCATAGCCGAAATCTCCAAGGACCCAAACTCCATCACCACTCCCTTTATATTCAAACTAAAATAACAACAAAGCTTCTCATCTCCAACTCTTCTACTTCAGCACACTCTTCTTCATCTCACACAAATGGTAGGCATCGCGACACCCAGCTGCGTTCGAGCATGTACAGTAACCCTCAACACCCCTTTACCACCGAACATCACAAAAATAGGTACACGAGCCCCTTTTTATCCTCTGATTCCCAAAACGATCTCGAATTCATGAATCAACACACCACTTTCGAGATTCCTACAACCCTAGTGCGCTCTGAGAAAAACCCCTAAACCAAAACTGACGTCGCACCTTCTCAAACAAGTGTTGGGTTGAAGAGGATTAAACAAGGAATTCAAAGAAGTTTGTTTTAGGATTTTAGAGATTTTATTTGTATTTCTTTTGATTTTTCCTTTGAATTGTTTCTCTGCATTTTTGGTTTGCTGAGTAAAGTTTAGGTGGTGTCTCAAGAGAAGTTATATAATGGGATCAAAATGTTTGTGTGGCTGAAAAATGATAGTGTGTGGCTCCTTTTTGTTCACAATCTTGTTTTAGATATTTTATTTTTATTTATTTTTGCTTTCTAAAAATTCGTGTTGTCACACATGATACCCAAAAATCACGAAACTGGACATGCAGCTACAGTTCGACATTACGGTCCCAACGAACCTGGTTTCGTCTAATTCCAACTTCGTCTGCTCACACAGCTTATTTTTAACCAGCGAAATACTGACTGTTTTTCACTCTAAAACTTGGTACGGTCGCATACTGACTTCAAAAATCACGGAAATTGAAACCTAGTAATAATTTAACATTGCGGATCCAACAAAATTAGTTGAATTCTGAGGTCGTTTGCAAAACTGGTTATTTTTAAAGCCCTAAATAACCCTTTTAAATATATTTAAAAACAATTAAATTTAATATTTATAAATAAATATTATCGTATATATTCACAATGGAATACCATACAACTCCCGTTGGATTTATAACACGATACTTCAAATCCTGATTAAATTGATATTCGATTTATATTGAAATCCCTTTTAAAAATATAAATAATTCCTTTATAAATTATAAAGGAATTCCACATCGATTTTTCTAAAATTTGATTCGGACATAAATCAAAATCTACACGACGAAATCCTGATTTTTCTCTTCCACTAGAAAGATATACTCCATCAGCTCTGTACGTTTCTTGTTTCGCAGAAATCCTATTTAAAATGAACCCTGTACTTCCAATTGAAGTTCAAATCGCCAATTTACGAACTGCAGCGCCGTTTCGAGCTCGATTTTAATTATAATATAATTATACGTTCACACTGTCGTTCAAATAATATATTCGTTATTCTAATTCATTTTAAACTGAATTAAATATTCTGAATTTCCCAATTCACATCATATTGCCATTTCAGCAAATTTTGATTATTTCAGAATTAAATATATTATTTAATTATTATTTTTATTAAATATTCACCATTATTTAATTAAACGACCATTAAATTCTCTTGATCACCATTTAAATAATTAAATAAATTAATTATTATATCGCTGAAAATGCGGGTCATTACATTCTTCCCCACTTAAAATAATTTCGTCCTTGAAATTGCTAAGGTAGAAAACAAACCCTATCGACTGGTCAGAACTTATTTGTTCACGTCTTACTTTCAGTTTCAACTGAACCAATTTAATTTCAATTAAATATTTAATTAATTCTTATCAATGAAAATTTTCAAAAATCCTGAAAATTTTCTAATGCCTTAACTTTTCGAATTTTTTTGCCATAACATCCTTTGTACGGCCCTATCAGTAAAACCACAACTCGCCTCTCTCAGCCATTTCCAACCCAAAAGAAAATCAAACAGCCAAGCAGCTTGCCAATTCGGCTCATCAAAATCTCATACCATATGAAATATAAACTTGTACCTTTTTATCAGGCATATCAACTCTATTACTTCCAAATGCTATCAACTCAGCATATACCAATGTTATCCCTATCAAATTCTGAAATCACTTTTATCTCCAACACAACCATTCGCTTTTTTCCAAGCCAAATTTTCATTTCAAAATCAAGTTTCGTTCTTGATCCTGAATCCTTAACTCACCAACACAATGTTATTTCAAATCAATTTCTATTACCACTTAACTTGCTTTACTTTGATTCTAATTTGCTTTTGCAAATTCCTATTTAATTTGTCTTAAATTAAACAAATCAAATTCTGGGAGTTCTAAACAGCTTTGTTTTTCTCAAAAAAATTCAAAAACAAAAATTCCTTTGGTAGTAATCCGTCACTTAGCAACTCGAAAATGAACACCGATGATGTCCAGCTCATCATCGGGGTTATTTCCCAGCTATCAAAGCTAATTCAATACTATATCACTGTCAAAATCTGTAACGACCCAGGTTTTTCTAACCATTTAATTTAATATTTAATTTTTGTTTTAAATATCGATTTGAATTTAAATGGTTTGAAACTAATAAATTTGAATATTATATTAGTTTAAATAATATAAATAATGATTTAATTTCGAAATAGTCGAAGTTGACCGAACTTGCGATATTATATGAATTGGTGATATAAGAGAATTTATTTAAGTTTTTATTTAATTTTTATTCACGATTTCGTTTATTAAACGTTGTTTGAAAGTTTAAATTTTTATTTTTATTATATAACGAGCTGCAGCGGCGCGGTAGTTCGTAATTTGGCGTTATGAACTTCAATTGATCGTATAGGACCCAATTTAAGTCGGATTTCTTCGAAACAAGAAACGTCCAAACCCATTTGAAAATAATTTTCAAATGAAGTAGAAAAATTGAGTTTCCATATTGTAGATTTTGTTTTATGGCCAAATCAAATTTTCAAATAGTCGCTGTGGAATACGTTTATTTATTATAGCGATTTATTATATAGAAATATATGGTTTTTAACTTATTTAATATCGTTTTGGCTCAGAATTCAATCTGGTTTATTTTATTTTGAAAATATATGAAATTCTGCTCTGGTATGTCCAATTGAAGTATTTTTATATTATTATATTGAGGTATTTTAAATTTTGTTTATTTTAATTCAAATTGGGCCTTTTAAAAGGGACTTTATTCAAACGATCTCTGTTTTCAGCAAAACAAATTTTATGGAGACCGTAATGGTAAATTATTGTTATATTTCAGGTTGCATGTCAAACAGAGTTATTCTGTGAGCGTGGAAAAATAAAATGCGAATAAAAAACGACCATTTGAGCTTAAACAAGCGCCATTTGAGCAAACAGACTCGGAATTCGATGAAACAAGATTCATTAGGACCGTAACGTCGAATTATTTTTTGTCGTCCATTTCCGTTACGATTAGAGTTCGTGTGTGATCACAGTAATAAATAAACAAAGTTTGAAATTGCGATAGGTACGAATAAAAATCGTTAGTCATATCAATAAATATCGTCAGTCGCATCAAATAAAAATCGTCAGTCAAATGAGAAATAAAATAATAAAAATATTAAAATAATTAAATAAAAAATTATATTTTCACCCTATAAATACCCCCCATCGTGACCTCCTCCCCAATCAAAATCACTTCTTTACTTTCTGTTCCTTTTTCTCCCTTCAGACCAGTTCTTTTAGTAAAAAGCTCCTCCTTTATATTCAACAACAATTCCATTTAATTCCTATAAATTCAACAGCTTATGATTTTTGATTGCTGATAGTTTAAGTTTTAATTTGGGGTATAGTTTGAAAGGTGCGATCATTGTTTTTAGGGTCTTTTCTTTTCAACTATAGTGCTAAAAACCAGTAACCGTTTATACCAAATTCTGGCGAACTCGGGTTGAGTTGGGAGGAGTGGTTCAGGCGATGGAAGGTGGAGGTCTGGGGAGTCATTTGGGGGCGGTGTGGAGATATCCGGTGGTCGAAGGGTGGCGTTCTAGGGGTTTAAACGGAGGGGTGTGCTGTGAATGTTGGGGTTTGGTTTTTGACAAGGTGGAGGGTTTGTAGACCACTGGAAGTGGTCGGGTTTTGTCGAGGTGATAGCTGGAGGGCGGCGAAGGTCATGGTGGTGGTCCGATGGTCTTCGGCCAACAAGAGGCGGCGTTGTCCTGACTTGAACGAAGGGGTTTGCTGGGTTGTTTTATTGGATCTGGTTTCGGTTTTAGTGGTCATGAGCGGGCTGCAGAGCACTGGGGAAAGCGAGGTCAGCCTCAGGTGGAAGCCAGAAGGGTGGCGGTTCCAACCAGGGTGGTGCGGTGGCTTGTAGTCGCCTGTGGCAGTGGCGGAGTCAAGTTGAACGGAAGGCATTTCATAGTGAATTCTGGCGGTTATGCGGCGTGTGGTGAAGCGGTTCTTGAGGCATAGGGATTAGAGGCTCTGGCAAAGAGGGTGGAAGAGTTGTCATCGGCTTCGGCGAAGCCTAGGAGGTGCGGCAATATTATTATGAGTTGAAGGATGTGCTTCGAGATGATTTGGGAAGGAGAATGGCATCGGGGAATTTAATTGAAGAAGGAAACGCTTTAACATTTGTATGACGTGATATTGCCAGCGATTATTAAGGTAATTAATAGGAAGTTAATTAACCATGATTATTAATTAATAGAAAATAAAATGGTAGTTAATTTACTAGTTTATTCAATTCAAAACAAATAGTATAATACGCATAAATTTTGCAGTTATTAACAGAATTAGACAAAACCGGAACCGATGGGTTCGTAATTACGGGGCGGACATGTACAAGCCGGAATGGAGTCATTCTGAGACCGTGGAATTTTATATAGTTTTGAATGTCAGTTTAAAACTATATAAAGCAATGCAAGCTCATCAGAAACAAAATTGGTGAGTTGATTCTCACACTTCTGAAATACTGTGATGTGTTAAATCCATATCATTAATATTTATAATTAATTGGCTGAATGGATGCTATGGTTGCTATAGTTGATTTTTATTTATTTATTGGTTGATTGTTTGTTTGTGGTTATAAATTGACTATTCAAATACATGACATCTCCTGTATTAGTGTTACGATGTTATAAACTGTTGCGCAGGGAAGAACAGGTTGGAGGCATCCAACCAGATTCCTCAAATAAATTATATATTATTGTTTGTTTATCCCAATTAATATTATTATATCACGTTTAGAAATCTAAGATGGCATGGTTGTTGATTATTGAACCAAATGGTCATGTTTTAATTAATATGTAGTATTGATTGAGTAATTGGCAACGGATGGTCTTTAACCCATTGGTTTGAGACAAATTATTCGCCGTCAGGCGAATTTACATATTTTAAATTATATAATATAATAAAAAAAATCGAAGTTTCAATTTTATTCTAGTTGTTGAAAAAGAGAATTTTAGTAAATGGACATTTATGACGTTGTGTTATGGTTCATATAGTAACGTCTTATGTTAAAATACATAAGAAAGTTAAATATTAACAAGGAAGTTGATATTTTGAGATAATCGTTTCCAAGGAAAACAATTAAGTAAGATTTTATTATTTTAACTGAACGATGGGTTTTAAAAGCTAATAATCTTAATTTAAGGGGGTTGTCGAACAATTATTATTTATAAATCTAACTATCTTCATAATAACTTATTAAGGAGACTAACTAACCTATTGTTAGTTAACGATGAAGTAATATCCTTTTACTTCAGAAAATAAAGGTTATTATCATTTTAAGAAGTTTTCATCTTTTTAATGAAAACATGAAAGAAGTAATTAAGGGATTCTTAATCAAAGCATGCTAAATGAACTCAAAAAGGGAATGTTGAGAACGAATCCAAGTTTATAAACAAAGTAGATTTGAAATTTTGAATTGAGGCGAGGGCTTTGAATAAACATTTTACTTAAGAACCAAATTAAGTAAAGTGGCGTAATCGAAGTGAAATTTGAAAGATAAAAAGGATAGTAATGTTTTGTATAAAAGAAATTTAGAAAAGGGATTTAGGGTCATGAATCCAAAGTTAGATTTTTTAATCAAAAGGTTTTGGAAAGATATTAGCGAATGGATTAGTGCGATATAATTCAAGTTATGAATCGAATACTATGCAAGAGTTCTGTAGCGAAAGGGTAAATATTTGGGTAAGTGATTTAATTAAAAATATATTAAGTAAAATGGTGACGGTCGATCGAGATGTTCAAGTGAAAAGATATGGATTACAAACCATAGTTTAGAGAAAAATATAGAAAGTATGATCTGATCGATGTTATAAGAACGTGCGTTTTAAGTTATGAACATCTATCTACTCTGAGATAAGAACGTTATCGATTAAGGTCTGAGAGGTAAATAAAATACCCCAACTTGATTGACTTCACCATTATCGAGGAATGATATTAGTTTGTAACGGTAAAGGAGTTTGGAAAGGAGTTATTATCGTCATAAAACATTTATAATCCATTTGCAAGGTTTAAAATGAAATAAAATACAATGAGTTTTAAATCAAACAATGTACATTAACGTTGTTTAATCTGGATCAAGACATATAGTTTTAATTATACCTATAGACTATTTATATAACACTGGTTTTTAGAAAATAGTAATAATGTGAATATAGCGATATTTCAGAATTTAAGGGAAATAAAGCGAAGTGAGAATAAACGAGATATATTATTTCCAAATGGAAAAACAAAAGATAATGTGGTAAGCGATTTAATGTAATCGACTTTAAGTTAAGAAAATGATTTTAAATGTTTCGATAAAGAGTTTTAATGAATGATTTTAAAAATGAGAACTTGAGTTGCCAATATACTTGACCGTACTGGTTTGACGTTGATAGTTAAAACACCAAACTATTAACGAAATATTTATTGGACCTTTTTGACATGTTGTTTCGAAGAGACCGGGATGGGAACTAGACCCAAAACCACTTTGACTCAACGTTATGTACGAAGTTAACTTGCGATAGAATGAAGATGAAGCAAGTGAAGACCGTGGATATTCAAAATGGAAGGACTACTTATAATCTTTGGTCTGCAGCCAAGGATATACTGCGGTTCGGTCGTGAATGAGATCTACGGATTTGCAAGGACTACTCGTTACTGATCTATTGGGTGATTCCTTAGATGCGGTAGGAGGGTGCCTTCGGTTCATCCTATTCCTGGATGACTTGTAGGGACGAATGTCTGACAGAGTATTTCCAAAGGGATTACGTACGTTGATTTCTTCAAACGTACCATAGTTGATGGCGGAGAAATGGTTTTTCTCTAGCCAAATAACTAGAATATTTTTGTGGACATCAATTAGTAATACCTGGCGGATATGACGATGTGGCATTTAAAGTGAATGATAACCAGAGGTTCAAAGTAAATTCTGGCCTCAAGCCTCATCAACCGGGAAATGACAGAAATCGGGTAGGCAACATGGCTATGTGGGTTTCTCCCATTAGGGTGTATAATCACCTATCTAGAGAAAATCCATTTGTTTTCTTTAATCTATTTCAATGCTGTCCCTTCTTGGGAGACGGTTGCTGATCCCAACCATATGTGATATACATTCGATACACTTAAGCGAAATGAGTGGTCGGTCATGTGTGGGCCGGGTTGCAAGACGTTCTTGTTGAACCCAGTGTATTCGCCTCTAGAGATACACTCTCGGCAGGTGGTCCCATACCTTGTCATAGTAGGAATCCAAATTCCAATAAGCGCCTGCGGTTTTGATTGTAAAATACATATTTGGAGCGTAAGATGCAAGCGTTCCACTAGATTACTATTTATTTGTGGTTTATAGACACTATTATAATATTAGAAAAATATATGTTCTTCAAAAATGGTTTGGGTTATAGTAAGATAAAAACTGTCCGTGTTTATGTGTGGACTGGTCTAACTATTATCCTTTTGTTTCAAAAAGGATTTCCAATGTTAAAACGATTGTTGATGTGAATTTAGCAATGAAAGTATTGTTCGACGCTTTCCTATGAATCAGAAAAGCGCGAATTTTTAAATTAAATACTGCAAGCGTACAGGTGTGTAGCATACAGGTCGAACACAGGGAGGTAAATTAAAATCAAATTATTTATCTAATCTCTTGGGCGAGTTAGATGAAGCCTGGAGATTTTGTTGAAATAGAAACAAACTGAAATTGCGAACTTAGGATTATCGTTGAATCTAATCAACGATTAATCACTAAAGAAAGTAAATTGCAAAACAAGAACAACAATGCAGAAAATAAAAGTGCAAAATAAGAAGAATAACAAAAATAAAATAAAATTAGGATTGTCGTTGAAACTAATCAAACGACTAATCACTAATGAAACAAATGCAAAATACAACTAGTACTCTACCGAATCTAATCAGGTAGATGACACTAGTTGCTAAAAAAAATACTATAAAATAAAAGAAGAAGAAGAAGAATTTTTATTAGAGTAATGGAATACAGAAATGAGATGGTGGCTACAATGACATTACAAGGGTATTTATAGGATAGATAGCCAAACCCTAACCCTAACCCTAATACAAAGATAGATGGGCCTTAGGGAATTCACAAAAGAGTTACAATGAGAGTTTCAAATGGGCCTTAGTTAAATCTATTAATTTTTGGCCTTTCTTCTTTTCCTCTTGGCTCTTTGACAAGCTTCCCTTGATTTGAGAAATTATTGGTCTTTCTACCAATCATTTTCTTGTCCAACAGCAACTAGATGTGAGATCTTCATCTACAATTCTTCAAAATGTAAATATATACCAATCTGATTTCCATTTCTCTATTTTTCTAGTTGTATGCGGGTTGGGTTGGAATATCTGTAAAAGTTATAAAACAATACCCAAGTAATATTTATTTATATACAGAAGATAAGATATAAGAGCATAAAATAAACACATTTCTATGTCAATCAAATACCCCCACACTTATCTTTTACTCGTCCTCGAGTAAAAAATAATTAAAAACTAACTAGAAAGGTCGCACTTTCGTAGGAAACACGATTGCATTGAGCGTATGCAACAAGCCGTTAAACCTCTAGGTGTCCCTAGTAGGACGAGTGGTGTCTCGTGAGGGTTTTCAGCGGATACTACCCACAAAATCCAAATGCAGTATGCTATGATTCTAATGAAACTACATGAATGCAATGGACATATGCAAAATAAAAACAAAAATGAAAACAAGACTTGTTTCTGAAGTGGTACAACAAATTAATTTAATAGTTTCTGATCAGTTGATTGTACTTTAAATACCTCAACCTGTCACAAAATTTCAATATAAATCAAGTTTTCAAATGTTAAATTCCAGTTTGGCCAGTTAGTTCGGTCGATAACATAGTGCAGCCATTAAATAAATTCTTTGTTTGCTTGGCACAGTTTGTAAAGTGGTATTCTAATTTCCTTGTGTATGGCTAGTCAAATCAATAAGGTCAAGAAGTGTTTGGGCATCATCGCTTATTCTTTATTCTATAAAATGTTAAAATTTATGATTAAGTACATACACCTAACTTAGAAGACCAAGGTTTACCACCCATGCACTGCCTCGCGGACTAACGGAGAGTGGGTAAAGAGCTTGGCGGATTGTGCAGGCCGACTTTGACTTTGTCAACAACGTGTTGGTAATCCTTAGGCGTCCAATCTCATAAAATGAGACCAAGATATTCCAACGCTGACTTTGTCAACAACATGTCGGATAGAGCTTGGCGGGTTTGCACACCAACACTTGATATACAAGCAATGTTGATACCCTTGGATTACTATTATTATTATTGAATTTATAAGCACAAAAGAGAGTTACGCGAATTCAACTTAACACAACTTAGTTTTAAAGATTTTGAAAAGCCAATATAAGTATTTTAAGTCCTCCACTTATTTAAACAAAGTCTACAATATAGAATAGATTTCATGGCCATCACCTAAGAATCTCCCTATGTACCGGTTACACTATTATCCCTCAAAATTAAACTTTTCATTATATTTCTTATTAGATCTAATTTGAGAGAAAAAAATACTATCAACTGACTAAAAATCCTTAACTTATTTTGTTGTATCAATCTAAAATTAGTCATGTTTGAAAAAAAATGGCATGTTACTATAGTCTAAAATGCATGAGGGTCCTATTTAAATGGCTGAAATTGAAAAGAAAGAAAAATAAAGAAAATGAAAATGAATGAAATGCAGACTCCCCCCCACACTAGAACTAAACAGTGTCCACACTGTAAACGTTTCCTAAATTAGAAAGATCGTACCCAAAGGTGAATGAGATGCAAAATTATTTGTAGAATGAAATGCAATCTAACTATATGTAAGAATGGATCATATGTACAATGATAAATGTGTTTGCGATGCATGCGATGCAAAGAATGCCACGAACTTTTTCCCCCACACTTTGTTCTAGCCCTATGAATCCCATTATGTCTAGGCATGTTTTCTACTAAGCAAAGGTTTTTGAAAACCATCTCATGTTTAAACCTAGATTTATAGTCCAGGAGATAAATATCTAGGGTCATCCTAACATGAAGTTTTTCAACCAAGCCAGCATTCCAAAGATAATTCATGTGTTCAACAAATTTATCAGTGTAGTTGTTCAAAAATTTGTGATCGTATATAAATTCAGTGAAATTTGAATTCTGAGTGTTGTTCATGTGATCACATTTCTCATCATTAACAGACAACGTATTTCCGACACTGACAATTTCAAGTTCGTTTGAAATTTTCTCAAAGTTAAAATTTTCGAACTCGTGACATGAATCTACTTCTTCCTCATTTGGCAACTCATCCAATCCAAAGAATTCATGTTCAGTAAAATCCTTCTCCAAATTTGAATTGAAAAATTCAACATTTTTATTATGTTAAATTTCTAGAATTTCAAGTTTTGCACAGCCTGAAAGAGGAAGATCAAAATCTGAGCTTATATCTTTTTCCTGAAAAGAGTTGAAGTCTAAATCATTTACTGAATTGTGAACAACTTCATTTAGATCGTTATTCTCAATTTTGAAAGTTGTTATCTGAAAATTTTCACTATCAGTAAAGAATGGATTATTTTCTAATTCGTCGCTTGTTTGAATTTGATTTTGTTGCTCGAATTATTCTTTAAAACACGTCATTAAACAAAGAAGTTCATCAAGCTGTCTATCTTTTTCACCAAGTTGTCTATCTTGCTTTTCTACCCTCTCTCTAAGAATGTTAAGGTGATATTCCTCAGAATCATTGATTTGAAAGCTCTCGTTGCGGATTTCTTGATTCTCAAAATTATAGTCCACATCAATTTCACAATCAAAATTATTTCCAATGTGGTAGTTGTTTGAATTTTCATAAAATTGATATTGGAAATCATTTTGATTATAAAAATTATGTTCGTAACCAAAACTGTTAAAATTTGAGTTAAAATTTGGGTGATTTTGGTTATTTTCAGGATGTTGATATGGGCTATAATTTTGAAAATTTTGGTTTACAACCCCATATTGATGTGGATCAAAGCTATATTGGGATTCAAAGCCATTTTGATGTGGATGTGGCCCATAATCGAAATTATTGAAATTTGAATTGACGTCGCCATTTTGATCATAACTTTAAAAATGTTGGTCATTTTGAAAATTTTGAAAATTGTTGACATTTGGCTCGTGAAATTTTGGAAAATCTTGCTTCATGTGTTGTAATTCAAAATCATACTCTACAAGCGGACGTCTACTCCGATTATTATCCCACATATCTCTCAATGATTTTTTTGAATCAGACATTTGAATGAAGTCAACAATTATTCTCACTTCAAAATAATATAAAATACTGAGTTGTGCTCGATTAATTAACTGACTCAATTACAAGGGGGAAGAGGGTCTTATGGCCGTTCACGTATAGTATAAATACAAAGGGATACGACCAATGTTTTACGGGTAGTATGCAACCTCTTTTGCTAATAGTCCAATAAATTGAACTACTATATATCCGCGATCCAATTATACGAGACAATCAACTTCACAAAGCACCACTTTTCAATTATATTATTTTGAAATATCTAATCAGATTTTATTGTTGAGAAACGATGAGAGTAATGACAGTGGTTATGGAAATTTCAACTCACAACAATCAGACAGAATAATTGCAGAAATTGAAAATTGTACATAGTAAGCCGCTGCCCCTGCAGAAGATTTTTACAAGCAATTTCTATATTTTGCAGCCGCAGCACCTGTAGAGTTAGAAAAATATTACAATGGGGTATGGCAGTCCGTCCAGAAATTGAGTAGCGTAAGCGGCTGAAAATTCACTGGTTGCAGATTTCTTGACCTCTTTTGATTTGATTTGATTTGAATTTTTTTTTTGAAGAAAATAAATTGGAAACAAAACAAAAGGAAAAATCAAACAAAATAAAACAAAAATAAATTGGGAAAAGAGAAAGAAAAAAAATTAAAAACAAAAACAAAAGGAGCAAGAGGAAAGAAATAAAAAAAACAGAACAAATAAAACAGCAAATCTGGCAAAACAAATAACTCGGTGCGACTTACTTATTAGAAAGAAAACAAAAGTGAATTCAAAGCCTATGCTATTGTCGAATACAACCAATAAGCATTTTCCCAATTTTAGACCAAATGCCCCTTGCCACCAATTTCAGAAAGTTATCAACTCACGCCTAAAAGATGACGAAATATTGCCAAAACAATCAAAGTACCCCCGTTTTATTTTTCTAAAAAAACGCACCCTCTTTTTTTTATTCTCAGCACCCTTTTCTTGTTCCCCAAACCAAAACAAAGAACAAACGCAGCCCTTTTTTACTTTTCTTTTTGGAAACCAATGCGTCCACAAACAAATACAATCCCTCAAAATTTGGCAGAACACGGCTCCCTCAAGTCTGGGCACAAAATCGAAGCATGCCCCTTTTTTTCTCCTTTCAGAATTCAAGTTCGGTTCTTTTTTTTTCGAATTTGCAAAATTTTGTGGAATTGCGACTTTGGTTTTTTGGTGTTTTCCGATTGATTGGGTGCGAACTTGTCTGGGGATGAGATGAAGAGAATGCGATTTGTGAGGGACTTCGGTCAGAGCTGTTGTGACGGCCCGCCTCGCACCAGCCTGCGTTTCCTCCAAAAGTGCGCTGTACACATGCCCGACTAGCACAAGACGGTCGTCATAAGAAAGGAAAGAAGGGAATGAACTAATCAAGAACCCTGCAGAATGTCTCACAGCGCATGGAATAAAATATAATAATAACATACTTGACATAAAACAGGCGAGACAGTGCATAAGCTGATAACTAAAACCAACATCAATCTCAAAGCAGCGGAAATCCAAATACAGCTTATTACAATTTTCCAAATTTACTGTCTCTAAACAAAAGAAAGCTGAAATAGAAGATACACCAACAATGCCCAAGCAGTGATCTTCAACAACACAGGGAGAATACTAAATATATATATCACGTGGAAGCCTCCTGCTCGTCTCCGGATCATCTACCCGTGCATCACCAGCTAACCTGTCTCTAGTCTGCTCGTGTGAGCACCCAGAGTAATAAGAGGAGACATAAAACTTTGGGTCAGACATAAAGCCTGGTATGAGCGATAAGCACCTAAACAGAATAATAACAGGTATACTAAACCATACCTGAACCTGGACCTGCAACCAAAGAGTTAGTACCACATACCGTACAATACTCCAAGGTGCCATAATAAATAGTGTAAGAATACGGGGGTGGGGTGTGCATGTCAAAATGATAGCAAGCAAATCATCCATAGCAACCATCCTCACATCTCTCACTCATTGCGTAAAGCGTACGGCATCTACCACTTTGGAACACTAGACAAACTGAGGCAACGACGAATCCCGACTTGTAGAAACCCTGCTGTGACCAAGCCAAACACTTGGAGTCATGACCAAACATTTCAATGACCCACTTCATTGGTCATAGCCCTTGGTTCTACCAATGCCATAATGGCCCTGAATCCGCCTTCGTACCTCCTACCACAGTGGTCCAAAGCTATAGGTGTCGATAACTCCTTAGCACGCGTCCCGCAGCAAAGCCCAATCATGAAGTGAACTCGTTGATTCCCATCTGAATCTTAAGCTCTAACTTCTCATTTGGACTTCCTTTGCATCTCGGGTTTGGTCGAATTGGAGTGGGTCTTCAGAAAAGTTGTCGTGGAGTAGCAGCTCTAGAATTCGGTTCGGTTCGGTCACCCATGCTCGGTTCGGTTCGGTGTGCCACCTTCCTCTGGGTCGGGTCCTTCTCCTTGTCTTCTTCCATTCGATTCGGGTCGGGTACTTCGCTCCGGGTCGGGTCCTTCCTTCCAGCGCTCCGATCCCTAGCTTATTTCTTCACGTATTCCGATCCGATCCCTCCTTGCCATCTGATCCGCGTGGCTTTCCCTCTTGCTAGTTCTCCCGAGTGTTTGCTTCTGATCCGAGCCCTGCATCTCCAAGTCGATCCGATCTGGCCTCCAATCACTCTTCCGATCCGATCCGCTCCGCTCCCTAGCTTACTCCGATCCGATCCCCTTGTCCACCCCAACTCTAAGTAAACAGCCTTCCTTTTTACCAAGCCTTCTCCAGCGACAAGTTCCAATCCAATTCGAATCCCCTTGGTCAGTTCACAAATCCGATCCGACCCCCTTTCTCCGATCCGAACCGGTTCGGAACCTGCACACTTCTGAAATTTTCCAGCAAGCTTTCTACGCCATTCGACGATGTTTTCGAGCAATTTAACTATTCTAATCAATCATGAAACATACCACAGAGTCATAGCAACATGTAATAGCAACCACAAACAACACCCAATAATTCAAATGAATCAAAATGGATCAAAAGTAGCTAAAACTTCATATTTTTCCCTTAAGCACTCTTAATCATGTTTAGGCATACAATTAGCAAAACACATCGAAATTATCTCAAATTTCTAACAGAGCCTTAAAACATTATTTTAGAATTTTAAGAATTTTTCCAGAATTTATTTACGTATAAATTCGCTAATCTTCACTAATTACCCTTAATTAACCGTAATTAGTGTCAAAATGATGCTATCACTCACCTTGGCCACAAATAAAATTCTCAGAACTGAAACTCCTCTGGTTTGGGGCGAATACTGATGTCGAACAGCAGCTCTAACCTTGCTTTGGTGCTTTTTCTTCTTAATTTGGTGTTGCTAAGCCTAATCTTCAATTAGAGAGTGATTTGGGGTGTTTTAGGTGTAGGAAGCCATTGTTAGAGTGTCTAAGGATGAAAGTGGCGGCTGAGAACTGAAATGAAAGTGATAACCTAACCCTAATCAGTCCTCCTATACCTCTAAACCCGAAATTCCCCTTGGGCCTAGCTGCTAATCACCCGGTTAAGCCCAATTAAGCTGTATTTCACCATCTGAAACTTGTTTCAGCCATATCTCCCAAACGGTGAGTCCGTTTGGCTAATGTGACCACTCTACGGAAAGAGAAACCATCATTCGAAGCCAATGGAAGTGGTTTCAGGTCAAAATTCCTTTCCAGTCAAAAGTTATGGCCAAAACAGTGCCAACTAGGGGTAAAATGGTCATTTAAAAATCGGGAAAAATCATGAACATGGGAAATGACCCCAATAGTCGTCTCCCAAAGTTACACGACCGTACGACTTCGTATGTGAAAGAAATAAATATTCTACGATCCTATGATGCGAAGAATGCGGGTCGTTACACTCTTCCCCCCTTAAGAAATTTCGTCCCCGAAATTCCTTAACCCCAAAACATACACAGGATCCCGCATGCCTAACACCCACATACAACAATCAAACATGCAAAGCAAGCAAACAAGTCTACCCTAGCATGCGGAAAACTAAATCGCTAATAAAATCTTACCAGACAAAGAGTTCTGGATACTTCTTCCTTATGTCCTCTTCTGTTTCCCAAGTACAATCATTCTCGTCTTCGCTCCACTGTACCTTGACTAGCTTCACCGACTTCCTTCGAAGTTGCTTCATGTCGTGTGCGACAATACGGGCCGGCTTGCGGTTTCCAACCGCCTCGGGTTCTACTTCGAAGTCTTCCAACTGATCAGGTGAGATAGTCATATCTGAGTCGTGAACGAACTTCCGTAGTTGGGAAACATGAAATACGTTGTGAACTCCCGCCATCTTCTCTGGTAAGTCAATTCTATATGCCAAATTCCCGACTAGTTCAAGAACAGGGAATGGGCCAACAAATCTTGGTGCTAATTTACCTCTCCTGCCAAATCGTATTACGCTCTTCAACGGAGAAATCTTGACAAACACCAAGTCACCAACGGAGAATTTTAAGTCTCTTCTTCTCTTATCAGCATAACTCTTCTGCCTATCTTGGGCTGCCTTCATTCGTTGCTGAATGATCTTGATTTTATCTGAAGTTTCCCTCACCACATCTGGTCCAAGCATAAACTTCTCGCCAGTTTCTATCCAACATGATGGTGAGTTGCACGGTCTTCCATACAAAGCTTCAAATGGAGCCATACCGATACTGGATTGGTAGCTGTTATTATATGCAAACTCTACTAGATGCAAATGGTCATCCCATGATCCACCAAAATCCAATATACATGCTCTCAAGAGATCTTCCAAAATACGATTCACCCTTTCCGTCTGACCGTCGGTCTGAGGATGATATGCGGTACTGAGATGTAACTCTGACCCTAGCGCCTCTTGCAAGCTCCTCCAAAACCCACTAGTGAACAACGGGTCTCGGTCGCTCACAATGCTTTTAGGTACTCCATGAAATCTCACTACCCACTTCATATACAATTCAGCTAACTTAGCTGCCGTTCTAGTCGATTTGACTGGTATAAACCTTGCACTTTTAGTCAGTCGATCTACAATTACCCAAATGCTGTCATATCCCGATCTAGTCCTTGGTAACCCATCGACGAAATCCATCGAGACTTGCTCCCATTTCCATTCGGGAATTTCTAAGGGCTGTAACAACCCACTAGGCTTCTTTTGCTCGGCTTTAACTAGCTGGCAATTCATGCACTTGGATATAAACTTCCCAACATCTCTTTTCATCCCTTCCCAGTAGTAGGTCTGCTTCATATCTCGATACATCTTATTACCACCGGGGTGTATAGTCAGCCTTGAGTGATGACATTCTCTAAGCACTTCATCCCTCAATCCATTGACATTGGGTACAACAAGCTTTCCATCCTTTCTAAGCCATCTATCTCGATCAAGCCCATACTTGTTCATCTCCTCATCGATTCCCATCTCTAACTTGGAGATGATTTCCAATAGGTTAGGATCGTCCCTCTGACTAGAGCCGATCCGCTCAATCAAAGTGGGTCTGATCGTCAAACTCGCTAACATTTCTGGATCCAATTCGCACTTTGGTCTGAAATCAAACCCCGCGATAAACTCCAGTTGCTTCCATTCAAGGAACATAGCCCCTAAGCTGGCATGTCTTCTACTCAATGCATCAGCCACCGCATTGCCCTTTCCCGGTGTGTATGCGATGTCAAAATCATAGGAAGCTAAGAACTCTAACCATCTCTGCTGACGGAGATTTAAATCCTTCTGGGAGAATAGATACTTTAACGACTTATGATCTGTAAATAGCTCAAATCTTTCTCCCAAGAGATAGTGTCTCCACATCTTTAACGCGAACACGATCGCTGCCAATTCTAAATCATGGGTAGGGTATCTTCTCTCGTGTGGTTTCAATTGCCGACTTGCATAAGCTACAACCCTACCGCCTTGCATCAATACAGCACCCAGCCCGGTACCACAGGCATCCGTGTATACCGTCATCTCTTCATCCCCCTTAGGAATGACTAACACTGGTGCGCTTGTCAACTTGTACTTTAGGCTTTTAAATGCATTCTCGCACCTCTCATCCCAGACAAAAGCTTGATTCTTCTTGGTCAACTGGGTCAATGGTGCTGCTATCTTGGAGAAACCTTGGATAAACTTACGATAATATCCCGCTAATCCCAAGAAACTTCTTACATCTGTTGCATTCTTGGGCGTAGGCCAATCTTGTACCGTAGCCACCTTTGCTGGGTCCACGGCAATACCACTCTCTGATACAACATGGCCCAAGAACCTCACTTCCCTCTTCCAGAAGTGACACTTAGAAAACTTTGCTTTCAATTGGTGTTTTCTCAACACCTCCATCGCTACTCTTAAATGTTCCTTGTGTTCCTCCTCTGTCCTCGAATAGACCAAAATATCATCAACGAACACAAGGACAGACTTATTCAGCTGATCTCTGAATACCCTATTCATAAGGTCCACAAAATATGCCGGGGCATTAGTCAGCCCAAATGGCATAACCAACCATTCATAAAACCCAGACGGCGTTCGAAATGCCGTTTTAGCTATACTCTCAGCTTCCACTCTAAGCTGATGAAAACCTATCGCGAGATCCAACTGAGAAAATACTCTCGCGCCACTCAACTGATCAAACAAATCATCTATCCGCGGTAGAGGATACTTGTTCTTCCTCGTCACCTTATTCAACTCGCGGTAGTCTACACACAAACGAAGGGAACCATCCGCCTTGGTAGCAAACACAACTGGTGCTCCCCATTCAGAAACACTCCTTCTGATAAATCCCTTCTTCAAAAGATCGCTGACTTGCACCTCGAGCTCTCGCTGCTCCCTTGGTGCCATACGACGAAGTGGCATCACTATAGGTCTGGCATCTTTTACCAAATCAATACGAAACTCAATCTCTCGGTGTGGTGGAAGTCCGGTCACTTCTTCGAAAACATCCGGATACTGGCCAACCACGGGCAAACCTGACAACTCACTATGCGGAATGTCGAGGGAGTTTAGAAAGCTAGCCAATACCCCCTTACTGGGTAGACCACCAAACACTATCCTCCGTCCATCATCCGCTCTAGCTGTCACCAAAAAGCCCTCACAGTCTACCACCACCCCGTATCTTTGGAGCCAATCTACTCCCAAAATAATGCCAAACCCAGTAAAGCCCAAAACAAAGCAATCACAAACAAACATGCATCCATGACTCGATAGAACCACATTACGACAAATCATGCTAAGGCTAGTTGAACCACCAATCGGGTTCGTCACTATTAAAGGTCTATCGACAATTTCGGACTCCAATCCCAACCTATCTACCAGGTCACTAGATATGAAAGAACTGGAAGCTCTGGTATCAAACAAAACTCTAACAGGAACATCATAAACAGAAAGCATACCTTGAATGTCGACATTCTTTCCCTTCTCCGCCGCAGTTGGGGCATTCGACGAAGAAGGAATAGCATTAAGAGCATATGCTTTCACCATTTGCTTTTCCCTAGGGGGCTGTGGACACTTGTCCTTGTGATGTCCCATTTGGCCACAGTTGAAGCACTTCCTATCCGCTGGCTTGGCCCGACAATTACTAGCATAATGGCCCTTCTTACCACAGCTGAAGCACTCCACATCTTGCTTATTCTTTTTCTTCTGGCCATCCTTAGCCTGATTCTGCTTTCTCTTATTCTGGGAACCACCTTTGCCTCCACCACTAGCTTGTGGCTTTGGCTCCTCTGCGGATGCAACCTCAGTCTTTGGCTTAGGGTAGAGACTTTCTGATCTTAACGCTTTCCCCACAATCGATTCAAACGTCTCATCGATGTGGTTAATAAGTTTTTCCCCCAAGTACTGATCCAATCCAGTTATAAATTTCTCATTCTTTTTCTCGGCAGTATCTATAAGAGACAACCTATATTTTGACAAAGTGTCAAATTCAGCAATATACTCCGAGACAGCCCTGCCATTCTGCTTGAGCTCCAAGAATTTCTTAAACAACATTGACTTCTGAGCAGCTGGGATGAACTTCTCGCTAAAGCGAGCTTTAAACTGCTCCCAAGTAATCTGATCTTCAGGAGTAGCTGCTTTTATAGCATTCCACCAATTCATTGCCCGCCCTTGCAGCTGACGGGACGCTAACTTTCTCTTCATCGCATCCTCGATACCCAAATCCTCGAAGATACGTTCGCAACTATCCACCCAATCCTGAACATCCGTAGCCGACTCCGTTCCGTGGAACGGCTTCCCACCAAGGCTAGTATAATCCTTATTCAGCTTGGCGAAGTCGACTCTTGGCGCCTGCACCATTGGACCACCACCATTTCCACCATTGGGAGCTGCCCTCTGAACATCTCTAAGCATCTCTCTCATGAGGTCAGTAAACATCGCCCTCATGTCAGCAGCATTCCCATTATTGGCCCCTCTACCGGTACCTCTAACATATCGGCTCATCGTCAATCTGAAAAAGGAAATGATTAACGACTCCATAGTGGTGCTAGTGCAGTACGACTTCATCCCTATACTACTAATAGTATATATATATAGCTTTTGAAAACCAAAATAATCACAAATACGCTCTCTCGTGTACGTATACTATCTCTCCCTGATAACTTCCCTAGGTTAACTACGCAACCTAGAGCTCTGATACCAAGTGTGACGGCCCGCCTCGCACCAGCCTGCGTTTCCTCCAAAAGTGCGCTGTACACATGCCCGACTAGCACAAGACGGTCGTCATAAGAAAGGAAAGAAGGGAATGAACTAATCAAGAACCCTGCAGAATGTCTCACAGCGCATGGAATAAAATATAATAATAACATACTTGACATAAAACAGGCGAGACAGTGCATAAGCTGATAACTAAAACCAACATCAATCTCAAAGCAGCGGAAATCCAAATACAGCTTATTACAATTTTCCAAATTTACTGTCTCTAAACAAAAGAAAGCTGAAATAGAAGATACACCAACAATGCCCAAGCAGTGATCTTCAACAACACAGGGAGAATACTAAATATATATATCACGTGGAAGCCTCCTGCTCGTCTCCGGATCATCTACCCGTGCATCACCAGCTAACCTGTCTCTAGTCTGCTCGTGTGAGCACCCAGAGTAATAAGAGGAGACATAAAACTCTGGGTCAGACATAAAGCCTGGTATGAGCGATAAGCACCTAAACAGAATAATAACAGGTATACTAAACCATACCTGAACCTGGACCTGCAACCAAAGAGTTAGTACCACATACCGTACAATACTCCAAGGTGCCATAATAAATAGTGTAAGAATACGGGGGTGGGGTGTGCATGTCAAAATGATAGCAAGCAAATCATCCATAGCAACCATCCTCACATCTCTCACTCATTGCGTAAAGCGTACGGCATCTACCACTTTGGAACACTAGACAAACTGAGGCAACGACGAATCCCAACTTGTAGAAACCCTGCTGTGACCAAGCCAAACACTTGGAGTCATGACCAAACATTTCAATGACCCACTTCATTGGTCATAGCCCTTGGTTCTACCAATGCCATAATGGCCCTGAATCCGCCTTCGTACCTCCTACCACAGTGGTCCAAAGCTATAGGTGTCGATAACTCCTTAGCACGCGTCCCGCAGCAAAGCCCAATCATGAAGTGAACTCGTTGATTCCCATCTGAATTTTAAGCTCTAACTTCTCATTTGGACTTCCTTTGCATCTCGGGTTTGGTCGAATTGGAGTGGGTCTTCAGAAAAGTTGTCGTGGAGTAGCAGCTCTAGAATTCGGTTCGGTTCGGTCACCCATGCTCGGTTCGGTTCGGTGTGCCACCTTCCTCTGGGTCGGGTCCTTCTCCTTGTCTTCTTCCATTCGATTCGGGTCGGGTACTTCGCTCCGGGTCGGGTCCTTCCTTCCAGCGCTCCGATCCCTAGCTTATTTCTTCACGTATTCCGATCCGATCCCTCCTTGCCATCTGATCCGCGTGGCTTTCCCTCTTGCTAGTTCTCCCGAGTGTTTGCTTCCGATCCGAGCCCTGCATCTCCAAGTCGATCCGATCTGGCCTCCAATCACTCTTCCGATCCGATCCGCTCCGCTCCCTAGCTTACTCCGATCCGATCCCCTTGTCCACCCCAACTCTAAGTAAACAGCCTTCCTTTTTGCCAAGCCTTCTCCAGCGACAAGTTCCAATCCAGTTCGAATCCCCTTGGTCAGTTCACAAATCCGATCCGACCCCCTTTCTCCGATCCGAACCGGTTCGGAACCTGCACACTTCTGAAATTTTCCAGCAAGCTTTCTACGCCATTCGACGACGTTTTCGAGCAATTTAACTATTCTAATCAATCATGAAACATACCACAGAGTCATAGCAACATGTAATAGCAACCACAAACAACACCCAATAATTCAAATGAATCAAAATGGATCAAAAGTAGCTAAAACTTCATATTTTTCCCTTAAGCACTCTTAATCATGTTTAGGCATACAATTAGCAAAACACATCGAAATTATCTCAAATTTCTAACAGAGCCTTAAAACATTATTTTAGAATTTTAAGAATTTTTCCAGAATTTATTTACGTATAAATTCGCTAATCTTCACTAATTACCCTTAATTAACCGTAATTAGTGTCAAAATGATGCTATCACTCACCTTGGCCACAAATAAAATTCTCAGAACTGAAACTCCTCTGGTTTGGGGCGAATACTGATGTCGAACAGCAGCTCTAACCTTGCTTTGGTGCTTTTTCTTCTTAATTTGGTGTTGCTAAGCCTAATCTTCAATTAGAGAGTGATTTGGGGTGTTTTAAGTGTAGGAAGCCATTGTTAGAGTGTCTAAGGATGAAAGTGGCGGCTGAGAACTGAAATGAAAGTGATAACCTAACCCTAATCAGTCCTCCTATACCTCTAAACCCGAAATTCCCCTTGGGCCTAGCTGCTAATCACCCGGTTAAGCCCAATTAAGCTGTATTTCACCATCTGAAACTTGTTTCAGCCATATCTCCCAAACGGTGAGTCCGTTTGGCTAATGTGACCACTCTACGGAAAGAGAAACCATCATTCGAAGCCAATGGAAGTGGTTTCAGGTCAAAATTCCTTTCCAGTCAAAAGTTATGGCCAAAACAGTGCCAACTAGGGGTAAAATGGTCATTTAAAAATCGGGAAAAATCATGAACATGGGAAATGACCCCAATAGTCGTCTCCCAAAGTTACACGACCGTACGACTTCGTATGTGAAAGAAATAAATATTCTACGATCCTATGATGCGTAGAATGCGGGTCGTTACAGCTGTTGTGTGATTCACACGGTGATTGGAGGAGCAGGCTTGGGTTTAGGGAAGACGTATTAATCGGGAGTGAGGTGATTTTTTTGATGGCCTGTGGTGTGTTCAGATCCGCGAACAGAGTGTGGAGGTGGTGGTTGTGTGGTAGCAGGGAACGTGATTTGTTGTTGGGTGAGGAATTGAGAGGGACAGTGGTTATGAAGGAGGAGACTTGAGTGCTGCGGTGGTTAATGTAGGGACATGTGAGAGGTTTTGTGATGGCGTTTGTATTGGAAGATGGGGGTACTTCGGCTGAGGGTTGTCCAGTTGTGGATCTGGACGTTGAAGGCTGAGTAAAGGGGTAGAGAAATGGATAGTTGCGGATGGTTTGGGAAAGTTCGAATGGTAGTTAATTGGTGTTTGGCAGTGAAGGCTGGGTGAGGGCGTAGGTGCTGTCGATGGCTTGATGAGAGGTTGCGAGGGTGGTGTTCTCGCTGGCTTGCACGGATTTTTTTTGAAGTGTGGACGTTGGTGAAATGTGGGTCTGTAGGGAAGATGTTACGGGTCTGGACTATTGAATATTGGGTTTTCACGGTTTTGATGGTCAGGGGGTGAGTGACTGTGACAATATAGTTGTTGAACGAAGAGGGCAGTGGCAAGTTGAATGTTGTGGTAGGGTTTCGAGTTGGATTCTGGGTATGTTGATCGGTGGTGAAGGAGTTGACTGTGATGAGGATGGTGGAGGATTTGTTGAGCTTGGAGCTCGGGATGGTGAATGATCAGAAAGGGGACGTGGATGATTGCTGTGATGAAGGGCAAATGGGTAGAACGCAAGGATTTGGGACTACGAGAAGACAACAAACAAAAGGAAGAAAGAAATAAAAGGAAATTTGTAATAAAAAAAAATTGATGGAAAGAGAGATTTGTAAGAAAAGGAAATGAATTGTAAAAGAGATTTGGAAAGAAAATTGAAAAATGGTAAGAAATCAGAAAAATAAAAGATAGTTTTTTTTGTTGAAAATAGAAGAGAGAGAAAATATGAAAGGAAAATAATTGAAAACGGGAAAGAAATAAATGAAGAAAAGAAAGGAATAAGTAAAGGAGATTTAGAAAAGGGATTTTTTTTCTCTCTTATGTAGAAGATTACAGTATCAACAATCAATACCAAATCAACTAATTGAGATTTTCTTTTAATATATATATGCAAGATAACAAAAGGAAATGAAAAATTAAAATAAAAACTAACACGAATCAGAAATTAAATAAATAATAAAATTTAATCGTTACCTCCCCGGCAACGGCGCCAAAAACTTGTTGACGCTTTCCTATGAATCAGAAAAGCGCGAATTTTTAAATTAAATACTGCAAGCGTACAGGTGTGCAACATACAGGTCGAACACAGGGAGGTAAATTAAAATCAAATTATTTATCTAATCTCTTGGGCGAGTTAGACGAAACCTGGAGATTTTGTTGAAATAAAAACAAACTGAAATTGCGAACTTAGGATTATCGTTGAATCTAATCAACGATTAATCACTAAAGAAAGTAAATTGCAAAACAAGAACAATAATGCAGAAAATAAAAGTGCAGAATAAGAATAACAACAAAAAAAATAAAATTAGGATTGTCGTTGAAACTAATCAAACGACTAATCACTAATGAAACAAATGTAAAATACAACTAGTACTCTACCGAATCTAATCAGGTAGATGACACTAGTTGCTAAAAAAATACTAGATAATAAAAGAAGAAGAAGAAGAATTTTTATTAGAGTAATGGAATACAGAAATGAGATGGTGGCTACAATGACATTCAAGGGTATTTATAGGATATATAGCTAAACCCTAACCCTAACCCTAATACAAAGATAGATGGGCCTTAGGGAATTCACAAAAGAGTTACAATGAGAGTTTCAAATGGGCCTTAGTTAAATCTATTAAATTTTTGGCCTTTCTTCTTTTCCTCTTGGCTCTTTGACAAGCTTCCCTTGATTTGAGAAATTCTTGGTCTTTCTACCAATCATTTTCTTGTCCAACATCAACTAGATGTGAGATCTTCATCTACAATTCTTCAAAATGTAAATATATACCAATTTGATCTCCATTTCTCTATTTTTCTGGTTGCATGCGGGCTGGGTTGGAATATCTGTAAAAGTAATAAAACAATACCCAAGTAATATTTATTTATATACAAAAGATAAGATATAAGAGCATAAAATAAACACATTTCTATGTCAATCAAGTATTCCAGACTGACCCGTGTGTTTTTGCTTTGCTTCAAAATGTGCTCGGGTCAGACCGAACATATTTGACAGGTTAGTTTTCGCTTGGAGTTTCAGAAGCTGGAAGTAGGAGGCCTCACTGTTAGTTATTAAAGTTATTCCGCTATATCTAATTCATGTTGTACTCTGATGATTGGTATGTATACAAGATTTTCATTTGTATAAAGATATGTTGTTATATTATATATTTTGTTCGTTCCGCTATGAGCATCTGATGTTCTTCTTCTTCTATTCTAATATTTCTTTCTTTCTTATCTCACGCTCTAACTTCTCTCTATAGACGTTCCAGTGTTTTTGGTGTTTGGAAGATCGACATGAATTACGGTAAGGGTATTTATGTCGATTTTCAGGGCCGAAAATCCTTTGGTCGTTATAGTGGTATCAGAGCTATTGGTTTAGTGATAACCTTGGCTCTGTAGCGTAACTCGATAAAGATGGGGTTAGTAATACCCTAGATTGAGTTTGAGTGTATTTATATGAGGGCACGTATTTGTATTTTGGATATAAAATTATTTTTTAATTATTTTGGGTAAATGGGATTAATGAAATATTTCTCCTAAAATTGTATTTTGTATAAATAAAAAGAAATAATTATCTTAAATTTTTGACTGGTTGTTTGAAACTTGTATTGCTTTGATTGATTGGTTTGAATGTGTTTTGATTATGGAGTTGGATTGGATCAACCAAAGGACATTTCAAATTTGAAATGTGAAATATGAAAATTTAACACATGTTGGGTTGAATAAATCGTATAATTAAATTTGAACTTAAACATGGAAATAAAATTAAACTTAATTCAACACAAGTTTGAATTGAGTTGATAAATAGAAATATCCAAATGGAATGGTTTGGGAATTATATGGCTAAGATTGATTGCATATATATGGATTTGGATGAATTTGATTTAAACTGATGTTGAATAGAATTGATTTGTTGGGATAAAACCAGGATGGTATGGATATTTTAAATTTGACTGGTATTGTTTTGAAACTAATGAAGTGCATTAGAGTTGAGAACAGGTGCAGAAGAGTTAATTTATCTTTGAACCATGTCCAAGAAGATTCTGTAGTTTACTGAATCCAGTCTGATTGGAGCTGCCTAGTAATTGAGTAGACTCGCTTATTGTTTATCGCTTATTGCGTGATAACGCTCGCAAAAAGGTATGCTTACACTAAATATGAATTTTTGGTTTTGATTTGGGATTTTTGAATTGGATTTTTCTTTTTCCGACCGTGTTAGTCGAGGTATACATATTTGTGGTACCTGCAATATTGCAGATGTCCTCCGTACAGGGGAGACTCTACCAAAAATTTTCCAGAATTTAAGGTGTTAGAAAAAAATTTCAAATCTTTTTGGAAATTTTGTTGATAAGTATAAATTTGTTTTCAATTTAAAATTATTTGGGCTAGTTTTAATTTAACGATTTTAACTAAAATAGATTTTTGAAATATAAAATGGGTTTGTAGCATTCTTCTTACCTTAGCAATTTCGAGGACAAAATTATTTTATGGGGGAAGGAATGTAACGACCCAGGTTTTTCTAACCATTTAATTTAATATTTAATTTTTGTTTTAAATATCGATTTGAATTTAAATGGTTTGAAACTAATAAATTTGAGTATTATATTAGTTTAAATAATATAAATAATGATTTAATTTCGAAATAGTCGAAATTGACCGAACTTGCGATATTATATGATTTGGTGATATAAGAGAAATTATCCAAGTTTTTATTTAATTTTTATTCACGATTTCGTTTATTAAACATTGTTTGAAAGTTTAAATTTTTATTTTTATTATACAACGAGCTGCAACGGCGCCGTAGTTCGTAATTTGGCGTTATGAACTTCAATTGATCGTATAAGACCCAATTTAAGTCGGATTTCTTTGAAACAAGAAACGTCTGAACCCATTTGAAAATAATTTTCTAATGAAGCAGAAAAATCGAGTTTCCATATTGTAGATTTTGTTTTATGGCCAAATCAAATTTTCAAATAGTTGCTGTGGAATTCGTTTATTTATTATAGCGATTTATTATATAGAAATATATGGTTTTTAACTTATTTAATATCGTTTTGGCTCAGAATTCAATCTGGGTTATTTTATTTTGAAAATATATGAAATTCTGCTCTGGTATGTCCAACTGAAGTATTTTTATACTATTATATTGAGGTATTTTAAAATTTGTTTATTTTAATTCAAATTGGGCCTTTTAAAAGGGACTTTATTAAACGATCTCTGTTTTCAGCAGAACAAATTTTATTGAGACCGTAACAGTAAATTATTGTTATATTTCAGGTTGCATGTCAAACAGAGTTATTCTGTGAGCGTGGAAAAATAAAATGCAAGTAAAAAATGACCATTTGAGCTTAAACAAGCGCCATTTGAGGAAACAAACATGGAATTCGACGAAACAAGATTCATTAGGACCGTAACGTCGAATTATATTATGCCGTCCATTTCCGTTACGATTAGAGTTCGTGTGTGATCACAGCAATAAATAAACAAAGTTTGAAATTGCGATAGGTACGAATAAAAATCGTTAGTCATATCAATAAATATCGTCAGTCGCGTCATATAAAAATCGTCAGTCAAATCAGAAATAAAATAATAATAAAATTATATTTTCACCCTATAAAATACCCCCTATCGTGACATCCTCCCCCACCAAAATCACTTCTCTACTTTATGTTCCTTTTTCTCCCTTCAGATCAGTTCTTTAAGTAAAAAGCTCCTCCTTTATATTCAACAGCAATTCCAAATAATTCCTATAAATTCAACAGCTTATGATTTTGGATGGCCAATAGTTTAAGTTTTAATTTAGGGTATAGTTTGAAAGGTGCGATCATTATTTTGAGGGTCTTTTCTTTTCAACTATAGTGCTAAAAAACAGTAACCGTTTATACCAAATTCTGGCGAACTCGGGTTGAGTTGGGAGGAGTGGTTCAGGCGATGGAAGGTGGAGGTCTGGAGAGTCATTTGGGGGCGGTGTGGAGATATCCGGTGGTCGGAGGGTGGCGTTCTACGGGTTTAAACGGAGGGATGTGCTGTGAATATTGGGGTTCGGTTTTTGACATGGTGGGGGGTTTGTGGACCACCGGAATTGGTCGGGTTTGGTCGAGGTGATAGCTAGAGGGGAGGCGAAGGTCATGGTGGTGGTCCGATGGTCTCTGGCCAATAGGAGGCGGCGCAGTCCTGACTTGAACGAAGGGGTTTGCTGGGTTATTTTATTGGATCTGGTTTCGGTTTTTGTGGTCATGAGCAGGCTGCGGAGCACCGAGGAAAGCGAGGTCAGCCTCAGGTGGAAGCCAGAAGGGTGGCGGTTCTAACCAGGGTGGTGCGGTGGCTTGTAGTCGCCTGTGGCGGTGGCGGAGTCAAGTTGAACGGAAGGCATTTCATAGTGAATTCTGGCGGTTATGCAGCGTGTGGTGAAGCGGTTCTTGAGGCATAGGGATTGGAGACTCTGGCAAAGAGGGTGGAAGAGTTGTCGTCAGCTCCGGCAAAGCCTAGGAGGTGCGGCAGCATTATTATGAGTTGAAGGCTGTGCTTCGAGATGATTTGGGAAGGAGGATGGCATCGGAGAATTTAATTGAAGAAGGAAACGCTTTAACATTTGTCTGACGTGATGTGGCCTGCGATTATTAAGGTAATTAATAGGAAATTAATTAACCATGATTATTAATTAATAGAAAATAAAATGGTAGTTAATTTATTAGTTTATTCAATTCGAAACAAATAGTATAATACGCATAACTTTTGCAGTTATTAATGGAATTGGATGAAACTGAAACCGATGGGTTCGTAATTACGGTGCAGACATGTACAAGCCGGAATGGAGTCATTCTGAGACCGTGGAATTTTATATAGTTTTGAACGTCAGTTTAAAACTATATAAAGCGACGCATCCTCGTCAGAAACAAATTTGGTGAGTTAATTCTCACACTTCTGAAATACTGTGATGTGTTAAATCCATATCATTAATATTTATCATTAATTGGCTGAATGGTTGCTATGGTTGCTATGGTTGATTTTTATTTATTTATTAGTTGATTGTTTGTTTGTGGTTATAAATTGACTATTCAAATACATGACATCTCCCGTATTAGTGTTAACGATGTTATAAACTGTTGTGCAGGGAAGAACAGATTGAAGGAATCCAACCGAATTCCTCAAATAAATTATATATTATTGTTTGTTTATCCCAATTAATATTATTATATCATGTTTAGAAATCTATGATGGCATGGGTGTTGATTATTGAACCAAATGGTCATGTTTTAATTAATATGTAGTATTGATTGAGTAATTGGCAACGGATGGTCTATAAACCATCGGTTTGAGACAAATTATTCGCCGTCAGGCGAATTTATATATTTTAAATTATATAATATACTAAAAAAAATCGAAGTTTCAAATTTATTCTAGTTGTTGAAAAAGAGAATTTTATTAAATGGACATTTATGACTTTGTGTTATGGTTCATATAGTAACGTCTTATGTTAAAATACATAAGAAAGTTAAATATTAACAAGGAAGTTGATATTTTGAGATAACCATTTCCAAGG
This sequence comes from Allium sativum, assembly GCA_030737875.1. Classification (NCBI taxonomy): domain Eukaryota; kingdom Viridiplantae; phylum Streptophyta; class Magnoliopsida; order Asparagales; family Amaryllidaceae; genus Allium; species Allium sativum. The sequence goes on from CM060911.1 coordinate 269,922,112, forward strand.
AAAATGATTAAGTAAGATTTTATTATTTTAACTTAACGATGGGTTTTAAAAGCTAAAAATCTTAATTTAAGGGGGTTGTCGAACAATTATTATTTATAAAACTAACTATCTTCATAATAACTTATTAAGGAGACTAACTAACCTATTGTTAGTTAACGATGAAGTAATATCCTTTTACTTTAGGAATAAAAAGTTAATTATCATTTTAAGAAGGTTTCATCTTTTTAATGAAAACATGAAAGAAGTAATTAAGGGATTCTTAATCAAAGCATGCTAAATGAACTCAAAAAGGGAATGTTGAGAACGAATCCAAGTTTATAAACAAAGTAGATTTAAAATTTTGAATTGAGGCGAGGGCTTTGAATAAACATTTTACTTAAGAACCAAATTAAGTAAAGTGGCGTAATCGAAGTGAAATTTGAAAGATAAAAAGGATAGTAATGTTTTGTATAAAAGAAAATTAGAAAAGGGATTTATGGTCATGAATCCAATGTTAGATTTTTTAATCAAAAGGTTTTGCAAAGATATTAGCGAATGGATTAGTGCGATAAAGTTCAAGTTATGAATCGAATACTATGAAAGAGTTTTGAAGCGAAAGGGTAAATATTTGGGTAAGTGATTTACTTAAAAATATATTAAGTAAAATGGTGATGGTCGATCGAGATGTTCAAGTGAAAAGATATGGATTACAAACCATGGTTTAAAGAAAAATATAGAAAGTTTGATCTGATCAATGTTATAAGACCGTGTGTTTTAAGTTATGAACTTCTATCTACTCTGAGATAAGAACGTTGTCGATTAAGGTCTAAGAGGTAAATAAAATACCCCAACTTGATTGACTTCACTATTATCGAGGAATCGTATTAGTTTATAACGGTAAAGGAGTTTGGAAAGGAGTTATTATCGTCATGAAACATTTATAATCCATTTGCAAGGTTTGAAATGAAATAAAATACAATGAGTTTTAAATTAAACAATGTACATTAACGTTGTTTAATCTGGATCAAGACATAGAGTTTTAATTATACCTATAGACTATTTATATAACACTGGTTTTTAGAAAATAGTAATAATGTGAATATAGCGATATTTCAGAATTTAAGGGAAATAAAGCGAAGTGAGAATAAACGAGATATATTATTTCCAAATGGCGAAACTATAATGACCCGCATTTTCAGCAGTATAATAATTAGTTTATTTAATTATTTAAAAGGTGATTAAAAGGATTTCATGGTCGTTAAATTAAATAATGGTGAACATTTAATTAAAATAATAAATTAAATAATATATTTAATTCTGAAATAATCAAAATTGGCTGAAATGGCGATATGGTGTGAACTGGATCATCTGTGATATTTAATTCAGTTTAGAATTTAATTAGAATAACGAATATATTATTTGAATGAAGTTTGAATGTATAATTATATTATAATTAAAATCGAGCTTGAAATGGCGCAGCAGTTCGTAATTTGGCGATTTGAACTTCAACTGAATGTACAGGGTTCATTTTAAATCGGATTTCTGTGAAACAAGAAATGTATGGAGCTGGTGAAATATATCTTTCTAGTGGAAGAGAAAAATCGGGATTTCGTCATGTAGGTTTTGATTTATGTCCAAATCAAATATTAAAAAAAACAGCGGTATATTCGTTCGTGGCCATAACGGTTATTTAAAAATAACTAGATATCGGGTGTGAATTTAGAAAAGGTTCTTTTGGGACATAACGATAATTTAATTTTTAGAATTTTATTGTAATTTTTAATTAATTAAATACATCACTTTTTATTTTGAGTGTTTTGCACCCTTAACCAGCGATTTTGGGGTTTCACAATAGGAGTTAACCTACCGGTATTATTATATTTTTGGCATCGTGGGACATTGCTCATCTCACTAGTATTTTCATTTCTGTCGTTGGCCATCCGGATGAGAGCAAAACTTCATATAGCAGGGTCACCAAAATAGCAGTACAAAATATCCTAACTTATAAGCAGGTCAAAGTAAGTCCACGTTCATCACTTCCAACCGCACAAACATCTCATTCCCCTTATATAACCTTTCTTCAGCCGACACAAAGAATTTTCCTCAAACAAACAAACCGTAAAAGTAAAATCAAAGAAAAATCCTATAAATATAAAGACTTGTATATTTGGATTCCGGCTTTGTTTCTCTTCGAATTGATATCCTCTATGCAAAGCTCGGTCGTTGTTTCTGAGGAGCGAAAATAAGTCAGTGAAGCTAGGGTTGAATTGTTTGGAATCTTGAGACCGAAATCCACGAATTGGTGGTGATAATTGGGTTTAGGGTTTGAGTTAGCTTCGTTTGTGTTAGTTTGGGGTTAATCGGTGATTGAGGACGTCGATGTCTGTGGGTGGGGTTTCCGTCGAAACACGGAAACGTGGGGCTGATGTGAAGTTCAAACGCCATTTTATGGTAGTGAGGAGATGTAGTATTAGAAGGGGAGTTGAATGGTGAATTTAGTTTGGTTTTTAATGAAGGGAAGATGGAGATGGGTGGTACTTGGCATTTGCGGTGATGGACTTCGAAGTGGAGGAAGCTATGGCATCACGAGTTGAGGAAGAAGGATATAACGCAGGGCCGGGTTTTTATTTAATAATGGTTGTTGGGCCGGATATAAGGTAAAAGGCATGTATAGAAATTATTTTAATTCAACTATGTATGTAAACTTGTTATTGAGATATATCCCTCATACGATGTAAGAATCACGAACGGTCAGATCCGTTGGGATCGTAGGGACGGACACTACAAACATGGAACTGACTGGGAGTGGATTGGAGCTCGTTTGAATTTATGGCGAAATAAACTGTTTGATTCAAATCAAACAACAGTTTATCGTTCTTTAACGATGAACTGCAAAATTGAGTAAATCTCACTAACTCTGAACAGTTTATAATTTCATGTTGTATTTTTAGAACATTAAATATTGGCTGATTGACTGTGTGTTGACTGTTTGATTGAACTGCTAGTCAGTTAGTGAATTTCTATATTGATTTCTTTTAACAGAATATATCATATGGAACTGAAAGTGATGTTGATTTTATTGTGTAACATCTGTGGATGCAGGGAAACAGGTTGGAGGAATCCGACTGGATTCCTCGACAGTTATTTTATTGTTTTTCATATATTTTGATATATGATGTGAATTATAACCTATCGTTGATTGTGTGTGTATGGACGATATTGGACATCGTAATTTGATATGTTAAACACCATAACATACCCGGGATTTGGAGAAAAGGGGAATTTGTCGAAGTGAATATTGAAAAGAGAATATTTATAAAATCAGAGGATTTTATAAAAGAGGATATTTATAAATAGAATATTTATAAATAGAAATATTTATAAATGGAATATTTATAAATAGGAAATACGTTTAAGTGGAACTATAAATGTAGGGAAATCTTTACAAATGGAATATTTATAAAGTGAATTATTTATTGTTAAATAAATATGATAAGATAATGGATTATTTATTTGTTAAATAAATAAGATAAGATAATGGATTATTATTTCTTAAATAAATAAGAGATATTAAATGAGATATTTATTTGTTAAATAAATAGAAGATTATAAAGGAAACATTTAGAATAAATAAATAGAATAAAATAAAGGAGATATTTATTTGTTAAATAAATAGAATAAGATAAAAGGGTTATGTTTATTGGGATAATAAATAGGATATTAAATGAATTATTTATTTAGTAAATAAATAGGATAAATTAAAGAGAATATTCATTTAGGAAATAAATAAGGTATTATAAAGGAAATAATTAGAGTAGAATAAATAAAGATATACAAGGAAATATTTGTAAACCAATTGCAAATAGGATTGAAAATGAAATAGTGTAAAACCATAATCAAATAGATGATAAAGGGAAACATTTGTTTGGAAAACAAATAGATTATAAAGAAAATATTTTTCCTTGGATAAATAGATATATATATATATATAGGTCTGAACTTATATATGAAGAAGTAAACAGATAAAAGGAGCAGATTGATTTATAAATGATATTTATAAATTAAGTTAAATATTTATCATTTGGATAAATAGAATTTATAAGTCAGGACTTATATAAAGAAGTAAGAATCGATTTCAACATCGATGTTTGAACTGAATAAGGACAAAGAGTAAACCAGTTAGAGCAAAACCATTAGGGTTAACCAGTTAGGTTAAACCGTAGAGTTAAACCAGTTAGAGTTAATCAGTTAGAGTTAATCGATAGAGTTAAATCGAACTAGAGTTATTGAATAGAGTTAAATCGAACTAGAGTTATTCAAATGGAGTTAATCGAATTTGGTTTATTCGGATAGTGTTGAAATGAGTAATCGAATTTAGTTATTCAAAGAAGTGAATCGAATCAGAGATATTCAAAGTGAGAATATCGAATCAGAAATATTCGAAGTGAGTTGATCGAATCTAGTTATTCGACAGGAGTTAAATCGAATAAGATTTATTCGAAGAAAGAGATTATCGAATATAAGTATTCGAAAGTAAGCAAATCGGATATAAGTTATTCGATTTAGTTATTCGAATAAGAGTTAATCCAGTAAGAGTTATTAGGTTGGAGTTATTCAAGTAAGACTTATTAGGTTGGAATTATTCAAATAAGAGTTATAGATTAGAGTTAACCGAATAGGAGTAAATAAATTAGTTGTCGTTATATTATTCGAGTTAGGAAATAAAAGTCATGTTAAAGATAATATATTTTGGATGCAGGAGATTATAACACCATTGTTATAATCACAAAAACTTGTAAAATAAGGGGGTTCGTAAATAGAATCCGAGGGTTTGTGAGGAAGTGTTAAAGAGTTAAAAGATGAACTTACCCTATTTCGAGATTTGAAATGTTGTTCAGTTAAGGTCTGTGAGGTAGTTTTACCCCTACTTGATTGGCTTCGTTTTTAATTTAGAAATGGTTAAGGTTCGAGAGTGAAAGTGGTTAAGTGATTTTAGTAAATAAGTATAGTAGTTTGAGTTGTCATCGCGATGTTGATTTAAACATCTGTTTAAATCCAAGTAAAGAAGATTTGGAAATGTTTTCCAAATAGAATCAGAAATGTAATCAAATATTGAAATTTGAAATATGAATTAGAAAAGGAAGTGTTCATGTATAAGGAGTTAAGAAATGGAGTTAAGCTAAATCAGAATTTGACTGGAGACTTGTTAAGTTGAATGGTTTCCTAAGTGTCTATCTGATGTTGGTTTCGACCTTCGGGATTGGTACTTAGGGAATTGTTCTTATACTAGTTTACAATCAGAGACTTATAGTTGTAGAAGAGTAGTGATACGTAAATAAGTTATGGAAATGTTTTCCCGTGTTAACGTATATTTTCTAAACATAGAAAATAAAGAAAATACGAATATATATATATGACTGATGATTGATTGATAAAATTTCCATCTGGTAATAATATCGTTGTTTGCATACCTGTTTTTCTTTGATGGTTAAATCATAGACTATCGAAGTTTTGACCATTTTAACGTTGTTAATATGGAGAGACCGGTTGGATTATTTCCAAAGAACCACTCTGTATTGGCATAAGCGTTGCGAATCATATATGCCAAAGATAATTGAAGACGGAGTAAAGTGCAAGGGCTATTGTATAAGTCTTAGATAACAGTGCCTAAGATGGATGTACTGGATAGTGCCTTCGGTTCATCATGTTCCTGGATGACTTGTATGGATGAATGTCTGACAGAGTATTTCCAGAAAGGTCACGTACATTGATTTCTTCAACCGTACCAAGAGTGGAAGCGAAGAAGGAAACTTCTTTAGCTAACACGTAATGTACTGTTGTAGACGTCAATTAGTGATTTTCGATGGATCTGACAATGTGGCATTCGAAGTGAATCTGATGTGATGATAAGGCGTAACCTCAAGCCTCATCAACCGGTAAATGACAAAAATCGGGCAGGTAGCATGGCTATGTAGGTTGCACCTATTAGGGTGTATAATCACCTGATCTAGAGTTTCATTTACTCCAAAAAAATCTATTGTTAATGCTATCCCATTCGGGAAACGGTTGCTGATCCCAATCGTTGGTGATATACATTCGATACACTCAAGCGAAATGAGTGGTCGGTCATGTGTGGCCGGGTTGCAAGATGTTCTTGTTGAACCCAGTGTATTCCTCTCTAGAGGTACACTAGCGAAAGGTGGTTCCATACCTTGTCATAGTTGGAAATCCATTACCCAATACGTGCTTGCGGTTTTGATTGTATACTATATATGTAGAACGTGAGATGAAAGCGTTTCTGCTAGATGATTATTATATTGTGGTTGATAGACATTATTATAATATCAAAAGGTTTTTGATATAAAGATATTTTGGATTCTCATAAGGGAAAAACCCATTCCGTTATACGGCGTGGTCTTATGAGATATCATTTATTTGTTCGAACTTTTTTAAACTATTTTACTCATACCAGTCCCATGACTGACCCGAAGTTTATTTTGTTTTGTTTTACCTAAACTCTTGGGTGCCCAATTTTGTACGAGCAGTCAAGTAGTCGGGATTTACAGATACTTGAAGAGCTAGTGCAGGAGGCTTCAGGATCATATAGCTATTGTTTATTTCTGCTATGTTGTAAGTGTTGTACCCTGATAATGTTATTGTATACATATACTGATTTTATTTCAAGGATATGTTATCTATTATATGTTATTTTTTCCGCTGGGAGGTTCGTGTTACTCTGATGTTGTGTTCTTCTTCTTCTATTCTAAGTTTCTATCTTATCTATCCTCACCCTCTAATTTCTTTCATTAACCATCTGGTATTTTCGATCCTTGGATGTTCGATATGTGTCGTATATCAGATAACCAAGATCGCATTTTTCCGGGTTGTTACAGTTGGTATCAGAGCTTAAGGTTAAGTAATTTCCTTGGACCTGTGGCGTGACTCAGTAGAGATGGGGTTAGCAATACCCTAGATTAAGTTTGAGTGTATATATATACGAGTGAACGTATTTGTTATTGATATAAAAATTTGTTTTATATTGTGGAGATTTATTGGTTGAGTCGTTTATGAGTTCTGGTCGATTAGTTTGATCCACTGTATCGGTAGGGATTTTGTAAACACTCGAATACGATGGGTCGACACGATATGTTTTGAAAAGAGCGTAAATGAAAATAAGTTTACCCAAAGTATATTTTGATATAGAGAAGATATACATATCAAAATTATAATATAGTGGATATATTGGTTGTTATTATAATCGAGTAAGATTATAAATTAAATGGTTATGTAAATAACCAATCAGAATTCATATAAGTGAAATACGTGAAATCAGATGAGTTAAATCTGAAATTTAAACCAGAAATTGAATTAAAACTCTGGAGAATTGGATAAGTGTTTGTAAATAGATTTGGATTAAAAATAAGGAAAATTTAAGATCCTGGGAGATTTTAAATTGTTTTACAAGCAGTGTGAATTATATTTTGAAATGAATTTCAAAGTGGAAATGTTTAGAAATGGTTTTATACTATTGAACTCACTTCGATCGCTGGAAAATAGATTCTGATGATGACAGCTGCATCATCAGTATTCATTTTCGAGTTGTAAGTGACAAATTACTACCAGAGATACTGTTTTGAATGTGTTTTGGGAAAGACAAGTTGTGTTAAATTTCAAAAAGGAAATTTGATTTTTGAAAAGAGTAATCTGTTTAAAAACTCCCAGGGAAAGACTGTTTGAATCAAAAACAAATTTAACAGAAATTTGTGAAAGCAAATTTGAATTAAAGTAAAGCCAGTAAAGTGGTAACTGAGATTGAATTAGAATGATATCAAGACAAATTGGATTTGTGAGATTCAAATTTGAAGTGTAATGTGATAATCAAGTTAAGAGTTGGGAATCGAGAAGAAACTCGAGTTGAAATGATATTTGGCTCGGATATAAGCGAATGGTTGTGTTGTGGATAAAAGCAGATTGGAATTTGATTGGGATGACCCTTGTATCCGCTGAATTGATAACAGGTGGAAAGATATAATGATATGCCGACAAAAGGTACAAGTTTATATTTCATATTAGGTATGAGATTTTATGAGCCAAATTAGCAAGCCGCTTGGCTGTTTAATTTTTCTTTTGGGTTGGAGATGGCCCAGAGAGGCGAGTTGGAGTTTGACTTATTGACCAGTACAAAGGAGATGCTGGCGAAATTTTTCGAAAAGTTAAGGCGTTAGAAAATTTTCAGGATTTTTGAAAATTTTTGTTGATAAGAATTAATTAATATTTAATTGAAATTAAATTGGTCCAGTTGGAAAATGAAGTTAAGAAGTGAACAAATAAGTTCTAACCAGTCTATAGGGTTTGTTTTCTACCTTAGCAATTTCGAGGACGAAATTATTTTAAGTGGGGAAGAATGTAATGACCCGCATTTTCAGCGGTATAATAATTAGTTTATTTAATTATTTAAAAGGAGATTAAAAGGATTTCATGGTCGTTGAATTAAATAATGGTGAACATTTAATTAAAATAATAAATAAAATAATATATTTAATTCTGAAATAATCAAAATTGGCTGAAATGGCGATATGGTGTGAACTGGATCTTCTGTGATATTTAATTCAGTTTAGAATTTAATTAGAATAACGAATATATTATTTGAACGAAGTTTGAACGTATAATTATAATATAATTAAAATCGAGCTTGAAAAGGCGCTGCAGTTCGTAATTTGGCGATTTGAACTTCAACTGAATGTACAGGGTTCATTTTAAATCGGATTTCTATGAAAGAAGAAACGTATGGAGTTGGTGAAGTATATCTTTCTAGTGGAAGAGAAAAATCGGGATTTCGTCGTGTAGGTTTTGATTTATGTCCAAATCAAATATTCAGAAAAACAGCGGTATATTCGTTCGTGGACATAACGGTTATTTAAAAATAACTAGATATCGGGTGTGAATTTAGACAAGGTTCTTTTGGGACATAATGATAATTTAATTTTTAGAATTTTATTGTAATTTTTAATTAATTAAATACGTCACTTTTTATTTGGAGTGTTTTGCACCCTTAAGCAGCGATTTTGGGGTTTCACAATAGGAGTTAACCTACCGGTAATATTACATTTTTGGGATTGTGGGACATTGCTTGTCTGACTGGTATTTTCATTTCTGTCGTTGGCCATCCGGATGAGAGCAAAACTTCATATAGCAGGGTCACCAAAATAGCAGTACAAAATATCCTAACTTATGAGTAGGTCAAAGTAAGTTCACGTTCATCACTTCCAACCGCACAAACATCTCATTCCCCTTATATAACCTTTATTCAGCCGACACAAAGCATTTTCCTCAAACAAACAAACCGTAAAAGAAAAATCAAATAAAAATCCTATAAATATAAAGATTTGTATATTTGGATTACGGCTTTGTTTCTCTTCTAATTGATACCCTCTATGCAACGCTCGGTCGTTGTTTTTGAGGAGCGAAAATAAGTCAGTGAAGCTAGGGTTGAATTGTTTGGAATCTTGAGACCGAAATCCACGAATTGGTGGTGATAATTGGGTTTTGGGTTGGAGTTGGCTTCGTTTGTGTTAGTTTGGGACTAATCGGTGATTGAGGACGTCGATGTCTGTGGGTGGCGTTTCCGTCGAAACATGGAAACGCGGGGCTGATGAGAAGTTCAAACGCCATTTTATGGTAGTGAGGAGATGTAGTACTAGAAGGGGAGTTGAATGGTGAATTTAGTTTGGTTTTTAATGAAGGGAAGATGGAGATGGATGGTACTTGACATTTGCGGTGATGGACTTCGAAGTGGAGGAAGCTACGGCATCAGGAGTTGAGGAAGAAGGATATAACGCAGGGCCGGGTTTTTATTTAATAATGGTTGTTGGTTCGGATATAAGGTAAAAGGGCCATATAGAAATTATTTTAATTCAACTATGTATGTAAACTTGTTATTAAGATATATCCCTCATACGATGTCAGAATCACGAACGGTTAGATCCGTTGGATCGTAGGGACGGACACTATAAACATGGAACTGACTGGGAGTGGATTGGAGCTCGTTTGAATTTATGGCGAAATAAACTGTTTGATTCTAATCGAACAACAGTTTATCGTTCTTTAATGATGAATTGCAAAAGTGAGTAAATCTCACTAACTCTGAACAGTTTATAATTTCATGTTGTATTTTTAGAACGGTTAAATATTGGCTGATTAACTGTGTGTTAATTGTTTGATTGAACTGCTAGTCAGCTAGTGAATTTCTATATTGATTCTGTTGAATAGAATATATCATATGGAACTGAAAGTGATGTTGATTTTATTGTGTAACATCTGTGGATGCAGGGAAACAGGTTGGAGGAATCCGACTGGAATCCTCAACAGTTATTATATTGTTTTTCATATATTTTGATATATGATGTGAATTATAACCTGTTGTTGATTGTGTGTGTATGGACGATATTGGACATCGTAATTTGATATGTTAAACACCATAACATACCGAGATTTGGAGAAAAGGGGAATTTGTCAAAGTGAATACTGAAAAGAGAATATTTATAAAATCAGAGGATTTTATAAAAGAGGATATTTATAAATAGAAATATTTATAAATGGAATATTTATAAATAGGAAATACGTTTAAGTGGAATTATAAATGAAGGGAAATCTTTATAAATGGATTATTTATAAAGTGAATTATTTATTGTTAAATTAATAAGATAAGATAATGGATTATTTATTTGTTAAATAAATAAGATAAGATAATGGATTATTATTTATTAAATAAATAAGAGATATTAAATTAGATATTTATTAGTTAAATAAATAGAAGATTATAAAGGAAACATTTAGAATAAATAAATAGAATAAAATAAAGGAGATATTTATCTATTAAATAAATAGAATGAGATAAAAGGGTTATGTTTATTGGGATAATAAATAGGATATTAAATGAATTATTTATTTAGTAAATAAATAGGATACATTAAAGAGAATATTCATTTAGGAAATAAATAAGGTATTACAAAGGAAATAATTAGAGTAGAATAAATAAAGATATGCAAGGAAATATTTGTAAACCAATTACAAATAGGATTGAAAAGGAAATAGTGTAAAACCATAATCAAATAGATGATAAAGGGAAATATTTGTTTGGAAAACAAATAGATTATAAAGAAAATATTTATCCTTGGATATATATATATATATATAAGCTGAACTTATATATGAAGAAGTAAACAGATAAAAGGAGCAGATTGATTTATAAATGATATTTATAAATTAAGTTAAATATTTATCATTTGGATAAATAGAATATATAAGTCAGGACTTATATAAAGAAGTAAGAATCGATTTCAATATCGATGTTTGAACTGAATAAGGACAAAGAGTAAACCAGTTAGGTTAACCAGTTAGAGCAAAACCATTAGAATTAACCAGTTAGGTTAAACCGTAGAGTTAAACCAGTTAGAGTTAATCAGTTAGAGTTAATCGATAGAGTTAAATCGAACTAGAGTTATTGAATAGAGTTAAATCGAACTAGAGTTATTCAAATGGAGTTAATCGAATTTGGTTTAATCGAATAGAGTTGAAATGAGTAATCGAATTTAGTTATTCAAAGAAGTGAATCGAATCAGAGATATTCGAAGTGAGATAATCGAATCAGAAATATTCGAAGTGAGTTGATCGAATCTAGTTATTTGACAGGAGTTAAATCGAATAAGATTTATTCGAAGAAAGAGATTATCGAATATAAGTATTCGAAAGTGAGAAAATCGAAATTATTCGAATAAGTTATTCGAATAAGAGTTAATCCAATAAGAGTTATTAGGTTGGAGTTATTCAAGTAAGAGTTATTAGGTTGGAGTTATTCAAATAAGAGTTATAGATTAGAGTTAACCAAATAGGAGTAAATAAATTAGTTGTCGTTATATTATTCGAGTTAGGAAATAAAAGTCATGTTAAAGATAATATATTTTGGATGCAGGAGACTATAAAACCAATGTTATAATCACATAAACTTGTAAAAGAAGGGGGTTCATAAATAGAATCCGAGGGTTTGTGAGGAAGTGTTAAAGAGTTAAAAGATGAACTTACCCTATTTCGAGATTTGAAATGTTGTTCAATTAAGGTCTGAGAGGTAGTTATACCCCAACTTGATTGGCTTTGTTTTTAATTTAGAAATGGTTAAGGTTCGAGAGTGAAAGTGGTTAAGTGATTTTAGTAAATAAGTATAGTAGTTTGAGTTGTCATCGCGATGTTGATTTAAACATCTGTTTAAATCCAAGTAAAGAAGATTTGGAAATGTTTTCCAAATAGAATTAGAAACGTAATCAAATATTGAAATTTGAAATATGAATTAGAAAAGGAATTGTTCATGTATAAGGAGTTAAGAAATGGAGTTAAGCTAAATCAGAATTTGACTGGAGACTTGTTATGTTGAATGGTTTCGTAAGTGTCTATCTGATGTTGGTTTCGACCTTCGGGATTGGTACTTAGGGAATTGTTCTTATACTAGTTTACAATCAGAGACTGATAGTTGTAGAAGAATAGTGATACGTAAATAAGTTATGGAAATGTTTTCTAGCATTAACATATATTTTCTAAACATAGAAAATAAGGAAAATATGAATATATATATATATATAGATATATATATATGATTGATGATTGATTGATAAAATTTCCATCTGGAAATAATATCGTTGTTTGCACACCTGTTTTTCTTTGATGGTTAAATCACAGACTATCGAAGTATTGACCATTTTAACATTGTTAATACGGAGAGACCGGTTGGAATATTATCCAAAGAACCACTCTGTATTTGCATTAGCGTTGCAAATCATATATGCCAAAGATAATTGAAGACGGAGTAAAGTGCAAGGGCTATTGTATAAGTCTTAGATAACAGTGCCTAAGATGGATGTACTGGATAGTGCCTTCGGTTCATCCTGTTCCTGGATGACTTGTATGGATGAATGTCTGACAGAGTATTTCCAGAAAGGTCACGTACATTGATTTCTTCAACCGTACCAAGAGTGGAAGCGGAGAAGGAAACTTCTTTAGCTAACACGTAATGTACTGTTGTAAACGTCAATTAGTGATTTTCGATGGATCTGACAATGTGGCATTCGAAGTGAATCTGATGTGATGATAAGGCGTAACCTCAAGCCTCATCAACCGGTAAATGACAGAAATCGGACAGGTAGCTTGGCTATGTAGGTCGCACCTATTAGCGTGTATAATCACCTGATCTAGAGTTTCATTTACTTCAAAAAAATCTATTGTTGATGCTGTCCCATTCGGGAAACGGTTGCTGATCCCAACCGTTGGTGATATACATTCGATACACTCAAGCGAATTGAGTGGTCGGTCATGTGTGGTCGGGTTGCAAGATGTTCTTGTTGAACCCAGTGTATTCCTCTTTAGAGGTACACTAGCGAAAGGTGGTTCCATACCTTGTCATAGTTGGAAATCCATTACCCAATACGTGCTTGCGGTTTTGATTGTATACTATATATATAGAACGTGAGATGAAAGCGTTTCTGCTAGATGATTATTATATTGTGGTTGATAGACATTATTATAATATCAAAAGGTTTTTGATATAAAGATATTTTGGATTCTCATAAGGGAAAAACCCGTTCCGTTATACAACGTGGTCTTATGAGATATCGTTTACTTGTTCGAACTGTTTTAAACTATTTTACTCATACCAGTCCCATGACTAACCCGGAGTTTATTTTGTTTTATCCCTAAACTCTTGGGTGCCCAATTTTGTACAGGCAGTCAGGTAGTCGAGATTTACAGATACTTGAAGAGCTGGAGTAGGAGGCTTCAGGATCATATAGCTATAGTTTATTTCCGCTGTGTTGTAAGTGTTGTATCCTGATAATGTTATTGTATACATATACTGATTTTATTTCAAGGATATGTTATCTATTATATGTTATTCGTTCCGCTGTGAGGTTCGTGTTACTCTGATGTTGTGTTCTTCTTCTTCTATTCTAAGTTTCTATCTTATCTATCCTCACCCTCTAATTTCTTTCATTAACCATCTGGTATTTTCGATCCTTGGATGTTCGATATGTGTCGTATATCGGATAACCAAGATCGCATTTTTCCGGGTCGTTACAGAAACAAAAGATAACGTGGTAAGCGATTTAATGTAATCGACTTTAAGTCGAGAATATGATTTTAAATGTTTCGATAAAGAGTTTTAATGAACGATTTTAAAAATGAGAACTTGGGTTGCCAATATACTTGACCTTGGTTTGACGGTGATAGTTAAAACACCAAACTATTAACGAAATATTTATTGGACCTTTTTGACATGTTGTTTCGAAGAGACCGGGATGGGAACTAGACCCAAAACCACTTCGACTCAACGTTACGTACGAAGTTAACTTACGATGGAATGAAGATGAAGCAAGTGAAGACCATGGATATTCAAAATGAATGGACTACGTATAATCTTTTTTCTGCAGCCAAGGATATACTGCGGTTCGGTCGTGAATGAGATCTACGGATTTGCAAGGACTACTCGCTACTGATCTATATGGTGATTCCTTAGATGTGGTAGGAGGTTGCCTTCGGTTCATCCTGTTCCTGGATGACTTGTAGGGACGAATGTCTGACAGAGTATTTCCAAAGGGATTACGTACGTTGATTTCTTCAAACGTACCATAGTTGATGGCGGAGAAATGGTTTTTCTCTAGCCAAATAACTAGAGTATTTTTGTGGACATCAATACCTGGCGGATATGACGATGTGGCATTCAAAGTGAATGATGACCAAAGGTTCAAAGTAAATTCTAGCCTCAAGCCTCATCGACTGGGAAATGACAGAAATCGGGCAGGCAGCATGGCTATGTGGGTCGCTCCCATTAGGGTGTATAATCACCTATCTAGAGAAAATCCATTTGTTTTCTTTTATCTATTTCAATGCTGTCCCTTCTCGGGAGACGGTTTCTGATCCCAACCATAGGTGATATACATTTGATACACTCAAGCGAAATGAGTGGTTGGTCATGTGTGGGCCGGGTTGCAAGACGTTCTTGTTGAACCCAGTGTATTCGCCTCTAGTGATACACTATCGGCAGGTTGTCCCATACCTTGTCATAGTAGGAATCCAAATTCCAATAAGCGCCTGAGGTTTTGATTGTAAAATATATATTTGGAGCGTGAGATGCAAGCGTTCCACTAGATTACTATTTATTTGTGGTTGATAGACACTATTATAATATCAGAAAAATATATGTTCTTCAAAAATGGTTTGGGTTATAGTAAGGTAAAAACTGTTCGTGTTTATGTGTGGACTGGTCTTACTATTATCCTTTTGTTTCAAAAAGGATTTCCAAAGTTAAACCGATTGTTGATGTGAATTTAGCACTGAAAGTATTCCAGACTGACCCATGTGTTTTTGCTTTGTTTTAAAATGTGCTCGGGTCAGACCGAACATATTTGACAAGTTAGTTTTCGCTTGGAGTTTCAGAAGCTGGAAGCAGGAGGCTTCACAATTAGTTATTAAAGTTATTCTGCTGTATCTGATTCATGTTGTACTCTAATGATTGGTATGTATACAAGATTTTCATTTGTATAAAGATATGTTGTTATATTATATATTTTGTTCGTTCCGCTGTGAACTTCTGATGTTCTTCTTCTTCTTCTATTATAATATTTCTTTCTTATCTCACCCTCTAACTTTTTTCTATAGACGATCCAGTGTTTTCGGTGTTCGGAAGATCGACATGAATTACGGTAAGGGTATTTATGTTGATTTTCAGGGCCGAAAATCCTTGGGTCATTACAAAATCATACTTAAACACTTTTATTTTTAAATCCATTCAAAATATCATTCACAATTTCTTGGAATACAATTTAAAATCTCCCAGGATCTTAAAATTTGCATATATTTAATCCAAGTCTATTTACAAACTCTGTTCCAAATTTCCAGGGTTTTAGTTTCAATTCTGATTCAAATTCAGATTTAATTCCTTTCGTAACACTTATACGAATATTATTTGGTTATATACGTAACCATTTCACTTTTTAAAATCTTACTCGATTATAATAACAACCAATATATCCAATATATTATAATCATTTCAATATAATTCCTTTATATCAAAAATATAATTTGGGTAAATTATTTCGTTTACCCTCTTTTCAAAACGTACCATGTCGGTTCATCGTATTCAAGTGTTTATCAACTCCTACCGATACAGTGGATCAAACTGATTGACCAGAATCCATAAACGACTCAATCAATAAATCTCCACAATATAAAAATTATTTTTATATCATTAACAAATACGAGCTCATATATATACACTCAAACTCAATCTAGGGTATTACTAACCCTATCTCTACCGAGTCACGCCACAGAGCCAAGGTAATTACTTAACCTTAAGCTCTGATACCAATAGTAATGACCCGGAAAGAGTCGACTTTGGTTATCCTATATACAACACATATCGAACATCAAGAGTCGAAAAATACCAGATGGTTAATGAAAGAAATTAGAGGGTGAGAATATATAAGATAGAAATTTAGAATAGAAGAAGAGGAACAACACAACATCAGAGTAAACACGAACCTCACAGCGGAACGAATAAAATATAACATAACTTTTGAAATACAACAGTATATGTATACAATAACATTGCAGAGTACAACACTTACAACAACAGCGGAAATAAATAATAGCTATATGATCCTGAAGCCTCCTGCTCCAAGCTCTCCGAGTATATCTGTAAAATCCTGACTACTTGACTGGCCGTATAAAATTGGGCACCCAAGAGTTTAGGGAAAACAAACAAAATTAACTCTGGGTCAGTCATGGGACTGGTATGAGTAAAACAGTTTAAAACAGTTGAGCCATTAAACGATATCTCATAAGACCACGCTGTATAACGGAACGGGTTTTTCCCTTATGAGCATCCAAAATATCTTTATATCAAAAACCTTTTGATATTATAATAATGTCTATCAACCACAATATAATAATCATCTAGCAGAACGCTTTCATCTCACGTTCTACATATATAGTATACAATCAAAACCGTAAGCACGTATTGGGTAATGGATTTCCAACTATGAAAAGGTATGGAACCACCTTTCGCTAGTGTACCTCTAGAGAGGAATACACTGGGTTCAACAAGAACATCTTGCCACCCGGCCACACATGACCGACCACTCATTTCGCTTGAGTGTATTGAATGTATATCACCAACGGTTGGGATCAGCAACCGTTTCCCGAATGGGACAGCATCAACAATAGATTTTTATAAGTAAATGAAACTCTAGATCAAGTGATTATAAACCCTAATAGGTGCGACCTACATAGCCTTGCTGCCTGCCCGATTTCTGTCATTTACCGGATGTGAGGCTAGAAGCTACGCTTATCTTTTACATGTCACATCTTCATTCACTTAGAATGTCACATCGTCCTATCCGCCAAATCATAAATTGATTTATCCAAAAATAACACAGGTATACAGCTAAGAGAATTGAATTCCTCCGCCACCAAACGTGAATACGTTTGAAGAGATCCACTTATGCGATCGATTAGATATACTCTGTCAGACATTCTTCCATACAGGTCATCCTGGGACTGGACAAACCGTAGGCACTATTCAGTACAACCGTCTTAGGAAAATCTTTACCTAAGACTTATACAACAGCCCTTGCACTTTACTCCGTCTCCAATTATCTTTGGCATATATGATTCGCAACGCTTATGCCAATACGGAGTGGTTCTTCGGATAATAACCAACCGGTCTCTCCATATTAACAACGTTAAAATGGTCAAAATCTTCGATATTCGATGAGTTAACTATCAAAGAAAAACACGTGTGCAAACAACGATATCATTTCCAAAGGGAAATTATATCGACCAAACATCATTTAATATTTATCCCCTTAGTTCATTTTTCATCTCCTGTTTCCCTATATTCAACATTTCTTATTTTCTAAATTTAGAAAATATATGTTATTACCATTGGAAAACATTTCCATTTCTTGTTTCCTATGTCAGAAAACATTTCTGGTTCTTATTTGGAAAACATTTCCAAAACTCCTTCATTGGACTTAGACAGATGTTTAAACAAACCATCGCGATGCCAACTCAAACCATTACGCTTAATAACTAAATTCCTTTAACCTACCTTCACTATCGAACCTTAACCATTCCTTAGTTAAAAATGGAATCAATCAAGTTGGGGGTAATAATACCTCTCAGACCTTAACTGAACAATGTTTCTAACCTTGAAATAGACAAAGTTGAGACGACCCGATTTCCCGTTCTCACGGAAACAAGGTTATCTTTTGGAATATAACACAGAAACATATAATAGCAGAACATAATTAAATAAATACACCAGAATGAACAACAAAATATACTGGATAAAAGTAATCATCAGAGTTACACAGTATACAGGATCTTACTTAGTACAAATACAGTTCAGCTATACATAAATGTCTACAGCGGAAATAAACAAAATATGTACAATAGGAGCTGAACAGCATAAAAAGAAATAAATGATAGAATCCATCTTCTGCTCCAGCTTTCCAGAAAGAACCAGCTAAACCTGAATACAAGGCTGCCCGTGTAGAAAAAGGGGCACCCGAGTTTGAGAGTGAAACAAACTACGAGTCAGTCATGGGACTGGTATGAGAAATCCACTCAACACATATATAATATGGCAAATCACAGGACCTCGCCACTTTCGTGGAACGGGTTTACTCCATTGGATTGCCAGTGCTTTAAAACAAATCGTTCTTTTAAACATCGCTATGCTTCTTACAAAAATGAAGCCGTTATAAGACTCAGTTCCCATCACACAATGCAACGCAAACCAGAGGATAGAGTTTTTACCTTATAACGGCCAAAATATGCTTGATACGAATAAAACAAAGGCATTTGATATTATTGCTAGTGTTTATATGTTTTGAAAACAATTTCAAATCATAACTATCAATCATAGACGGCATTAATGCCCCATACCACTATGTCGCCATATATAGGTATTCAATCAAAACCGCACGATGTCGTATTTGGAAATTGGATTTCCGTCATGAACCAAGGCAAAAGATAGTCCTTACCGAATTCGAGACAATCTAGCCCATGTCTCAGGTACAGCCGCAACCATACCCTGGATCGTCAGGGCCGGTCCACACGAAGTGGATTATAATGCCTGAACAATGCGTCTCTCCACCCTTTGGGGTGTAAATTAGCCAACGAATGACTCCATCGGACCCGGATCGTCCGATCAAACCGAGGCGCCTCGCAACAGCAACAACCACATAGGTGAAAAGTATATAAATGTCAGGGCTGGTAGGTCACTGACACCACCCTAGCTAGAAAGAAAACGCACGTCCCCCCTGAGGTCCTGCTCCCGTTTCTGGTTCATACCGGGGTGTGAGACTCGCGAATTCACGTTATACACAAAGCTACGCCACACAGGCGATGCTTTGATCATCACCACAAGACTTTGCTTTTCAACAAAAGCCCTGATCACTGCATCTTAGCATGCCACACAGGCAATTCATACCGTGCAACTGATGGCTATCAATCACACAGAACAAATTCCAATGTCGGACACACAGTCCATTTACAAGTCCGTTCTGGGTCTGAACGAAACCGGAGGCACTAAATACCTCGCAAACCCATCGACCAACACGTACGTCTGGACGATCACCACTCATTATCCATATTTCGGGATGCCTCCTAATCAGGACCTCGGTTACCATCCAAACGAGGTGAAGATCTCCGGTCTTCGACCATCGTCTTCATCTTCGAATTTCAATCGTCGGTCGATTATTCGAAATGAGAATTAACTCGGCCTTTTCAAATAATTCACGTATATTTAGAATTTCAAATCGATTTATTTCAATGGTTAAATTATTCGACAACACCAATTGTGTTCTTTATATAGTTTTCACACCAAACACATTCAACCATCAAACATCACATAAATCAAGAAAATTCAGTTTATTTCCATTCCATATCGCTTACGATATTTTATAACTATTTATCGCTATTTTTATTTATTTTAAAATAGCCATTTTATTCAAAACGACGCTTCGGGCCATAAGGCGGCCGTGGCGCTGTTTTTCTTCAGATTTGATTTACACATATTTGAAAATCTAACCGTTGGATCTTCACAAAATTTACATCATTAGAAAGGTCTTTTCAAAACGAACCCAACGGTTCCAGTTTCGGGAAAATCCGACGGTCGGATCTTCCGGTACAATCGTTTGAAATTTCGATTTCAAAATACGAACTGCAGCGTCGTTATTCGATTTAATATAATTATATTTATATATATATATATATAAATATAATCGCTTCTGGCGCTGTTTTTCTTCAGATTTGAATTAAACATTCCAGACAATCCAACCGTTGGATTTTTACAAGGTTGGTGCCGTTGGAAAGATTATTCCAAGGCGAACCCGACGGTTGAGGTTTCGGGAAAATCCAATGGTCGGATTTCCCGCACTAGTCGTTTGAAATCACGGTTTCAAAATACGAACTGCACGGCTTCGTTTCGTTTTAATTTTATTTATATTTATATATTTATATAAATATAGTTCATTCAATGTTTTCTATATCGTTTTCACTTCAAATATTTTTCTAACACCTTAAATTTTGGAAAAATTTCGCCATAACCTCCCCTGTACCGGGAGCATCGGGAAATCGCAAATAGCGTTCCCGGTCCTTCTAATCTCAAAAAGAAAAAGAAGAAGCCAAGCGGCTAGCCAATAGGCTCAAAATCATCACCCAAACAAATCAGTAAATGTGTACCTATTTGTCGGGCACAAATTTTATTCCTCTTCTCTAGCCCCTTTGCTATAACCTGTTCAATGAATATGCATGTACATATATATACAGTCCATATCATTTTTCATTTTCTATTCAACTTCATATTTGATTTCTATTTGGTTTAAAAACACCATTCATTCTAACGTTACATAAATAGGTGCAAATCATTTCATTAGCTAATTAATGAATATTTCAACTCATATATGTTTAGTTTGAACAAGTGGCTATTTTTAAAGCTTCACATTCCAACGATTTATGCATTCAATAAAAATGTGATTTTTATTGTAAAACGATTCATTTCAAAACACTACTTTTCTATATAGTTCATATAGTAAATAAAAGGTGATTTTTATTATCAAACAATTTATTTCAAAATATGAATACCATTCAACACATGAATTTCTAAACAACGAATGAATATCAATTCAACACATGAATGTTTTCAATAGTTTCTATATATAGATAAAAATGTGATTTTTATTGTCGAACAATTTATTTCAAAATATGAATACCATTCAACACATGAATTTCTAAACAACGAATGAATATCAATTCAACACATGAATGTTTTCAATAGTTTCTATATATAGATAAAAATGTGATTTTTATTATCGAACAATTTATTTCAAAATATGAATACCATTCAACACATGAATTTCTAAACAACGAATGAATATCAATTCAACACATGAATGTTTTCTATACAATGAATAAATATAGTTTAAGCATATGAAAATAATTCAAACACACTAATATTATTCAAAATTTCGGCAGCATAACGGCAGGGTAGTTACACCGGCACCGTCCCTAGTACGGCTCCTCGCTCTACCTTAAAACCTCGCGGTTTTTGACAATGGGGTTCATGCATCTAGTTCGCACGCAGGCGGCATGTATATATTTATTTCATTTCCACAAACTAATCCTAAGTGGTTTCACCCAAATATTTCACAACCACAAATGGGTATTTTTCAAGCTCAATCAACCAATATCAATCTCAAACAATCCCAAACAATCATTCAATTTTCACAACAGTTTCAACCAATAAATATCGTCCATGGTTTGTGGACGAGGGGCGTATATATATATATATATATATATATATATATTTATATATAGCAATTTATATATAGCTATTCACTTTCATTTCACACATATATATATAAATTTTAAATCAGAAATCTCACCAATAGCTATCCAATACCAAGACTCTTCTTAATAGAAATCTTCGCCTATTTGTCGCTTTCACCCGTATTCTCTGCATATGTAAAAATAGAATTTTTACTACGCTATTCAATATATAAAAATATGATTTTTACTTTTGCTTTCACATATAAAAATATAATTTTTACTTTTGAAAGAAATCAGTTTTCAACCTTTCAAGAAAACCAGTTTTTATATTTTTATAAATCACAGTTTTTATACTTTTTATAAATCAGTTTTATTCTTTCATAAAAATGCAGTTTTTAGTTTCTTTTTTTTTTAAAAAAAAAACAGTTTTTAAAATCTTTTTAAAAAATCTTTTTTTAAAATCTTTTTAAATCAGTTTTATTCTTTCTAAAAATTGCAGTTTTAACTTAATAAAAATTTCAGTTTTAACCTAACAAAAATTTCAGTTTTTCTTTTACTAAAAAAAATCAGTTTTTCTTTTACTAAAAAAAAAAATCAGTTTTTCTTTTATTAAAAATCAGTTTTTCTTTTACTAAAAAAAATCAGTTTTTCTTTTATTAAAAATCAGTTTTAAATTTTTAAAACCTAAATCAGTTTTTATCTTTATTTAGAAAACAGTTTTTACTTTATTTTTAAAACAGTTTTTATTTTATTTTTAAAACAGTTTTACAGATTAAAATAAAATAAAATAAAAAAGAAAATAAAATACATATAAAAAAAAGGAAACGCTCACCGAACTGCGAAGAAGGGGAGGGGAAAGAAGAGGTCGTCGGCGGCTTCCAGGGGCTCGCGGTGGCGTTCGAACGGTCGTGGCAGGAGGCGCTGGCTTCCAGGGGGCTCGGCTTTGGGGTTTCAGCGAGGTGGCGATGGCTTCGGAGGGGCTGCGGTGGTGTTCGTCGGCGTCAAGGTCAGGGGGGGGGGGGCGGCAGCGATTAGATTTAGGTTTTGGTTTTTTTTTTTTTTTTTTCTGTTGAATGAAATCGGGGGGGGGGGGGCCAGGAAGAAGATAAAGGGGAGGGAGGGAATTAAAATTATTTAATTATTTTATTATTTAATTATTTAATTTCGGAAAAGGTTGACTTTCACGTACGACCTCGAAACGAGGCCCACCGCCTGTCGCCCATAGCGTTTCACCCCCATTCCGAACACAATGGGATATGTATCGCAAGCTGATTTGATCGTTACAATCAGTTTCCTTTTGAATTTTCATTTAAATCATTATATTGAATTTTAAACGCACATTTCAAATTACCGGGGTCACATACTAACTAGAAAAATTCCAGAAAAATATTTTCTAGCTTCGTATTGACGATACGGTCCTAACGAAACTAGTTTCGTCGAATTCTGAGACCGTTTGAAAAATGGCCAATTTCCAGTCGATTAAAATCAACTGAAACTGGTCAAACGCGTTTTCCTTTGCCACGCTCACATATTAATTCGAAAAATTATGAAATTTGAAACCTAGCAATAACCTGACACTGCGGATCTAACAAAAGTGGTTTCGTCCAAATCCGAGGTCATTTGCAAAATATCCATTTTTAAGGGCCTGAATTCCATAACGACTATTCAGAATTTTAAACTGGACATATCTTTTGATTCCCGCTATCAAATTTCGATTGGTCGGATTCGTTAGAAAGATATTACCAATTAGATTCCATTATTTTTGGTTTCAATAAAATCTGGATTGTTTTGCACCCGGTATATTCAATTGAAGTTTGAAATCGAATTATCGAACTACCGCGCCATTTTCAATTCTATATATAATTATAATTAATTATATTCGTTTTCAATTGTCGATTCAAACTCAGTTTTCATCGCCATTATTTAAAATATTTATTTTAAATATTTAAAATCCATTATTTTAGCCAATTTAAAATTTTTAAATTGGTTCAGATTTTCTGGGTCGTTACAATCTCCCCCACTTAAAACTTTTCGTCCCCGAAAAGGAATAAAGTCGAAAGTGGTTTGATAAATCTACAATCACACAGCACAGCAACCAATTTGTTTCTAATATTCAGAGTATAGAATAAACAATGCACATCCATGGGAAGAAAATAGCAACAGAATAGAGAATTAAATGGTAATGCAAGGTAGGGTAAATGTACCTTGCACCGGAGTCAATCAGAGATATCTACTCGGCATCTAGGATAAGCTTTCTGAATGCTCTCCTCAGTTTCCCAAGTACAATCTCGCGGATCTCCACTCCATTGCACTTTGACTAAGTGAACCTTCTTGTTTCTCAGCTCTTTGGTTTCTTTGCCGATAATCTTTAGCGGCTCTCGCCTCACAGCTAGTTCTGGAGTAATTTCAATATCCTGCTGAGCTGCTTCTTCCACGATCAAGTCTGGATCATGAACGTGCTTTCGAAGTTGAGATATATGAAATACATCATGAACTCCAGGCAACCAGTCAGGCAGTTTGACCCTGTAAGCGAGAGTTCCGATCCGTTCCAGAATAGGAAACGGACCAATGAATTTGGGTGCTAACTTTCCAGTTTTACCAAACCGGATAACTCCTCTCATCGGCGATACTTTCAAATATACATAGTCGCCAACTTCAAAGGATATATCTCTCCTTCTTTTATCAGCATAGCTCTTTTGTCGGCTTTGAGCGGCGAGTAATCGCTTCTTAATAAAATCGACTTTGTCGGCAGCTTCTCGAATCATATCGGGACCCAACACAAGTCTATTTCCAGGCTCGACCCAACAAGCAGGAGATCGGCACGGTCTACCATACAATGCTTCGAATGGCGACATTGTCAGACTCGCCTGGTAGCTGTCGTTATAAGAGAATTCAGCCAAATGTAGATGGTCTTCCCATGATCCACCGAAATCTATTACACAAGCCCGCAATAGATCTTCTAAAATGCGATTCACCCTCTCAGTCTGACCGTCTGTCTGAGGATATCTTTCTAACGAATCTGACCAATCGAAATTTGATAGCGGGAATCAAAAGATATGTCCAGTTGAAAATTCTGAATAGTCGCTATGGAATTCAGGCCCTTAAAAATGGACATTTTGCAGATGACCTCGGATTTCGACGAAACCACTTTTGTTGGGTCCGCAGTGTCAAGTTATTGCTAGGTTTCAAATTTCATAATTTTTCGAATCAATATGTGAGCGTGGCAATAGAAAACGCGTTTGACCAGTTTCAGTTGATTTTAATCGACTGGAAATTGGCCATTTTTCAAACGGTCTCAGAATTTGACGAAACTAGTTTTGTTAGGACCGTATCGTCAATACGAAGCTAGAAATTATTTTTCTGGAATTTTTCTAGTTAGTATGTGACCCCGGTAATTTGAAATGTGCGTTTAAAATTCAATATAGTGATTTAAATGAAAATTCAAAAGGAAACTGATTGTAACGATCAAATCAGCTTGCGATACATATCCCATTGTGTTCGGAATGGGGGTAAAACGCTATGGACGACAGGCGGTGGGCCTCGTTTCGAGGTCATATGTAAAAGTCAACTCTTTGCTAAATTAAATAATAAAATAATAATAAAAAAAAAATATAATCATCTTCCTCCCTTTTCCTTCGTACTGCCCCCCCCCCCCCTCCGTTCATTCGATACAAACAGAAGAAGAAGAAAAAAAAAAACCCTAAAACCCTAAGCAGGCGATCGACGCCCCGAGCCCATCGCCACCTCGCTGAAACCCCGAAGCCGAGCCCATCGCCACCTCGCTGAAACCCCGAAGCTGCCCATCGCCACCTCGCTGAAACCCCGAAGCCGAGCCCATCGCCACCTCGTTGAAACCCCGAAGTCGCCCGCCGCCTTTTCTCCGTCGAAGCTCGAAGCGCCTCCGATCTTCTTTCTCCCCCCTCTGTAAGTTTGTTTTTATTTTTTTTATTTTTTTTATTTTTATTTTATATAAACTGTTTTTATAAAAGAATTTTTAAACTGAAATTTTTATAAAAGAATTTTAAACAGAAATTTTTATAAAAGTAAAACTGTTTTTATAAAAGTATTTTAAAGTAAAACTGTTTTTATAAAAGTATTTTAAAACTGAACTGAATTTTTAAAAGTATTTTAAAACTGAATTGATTTGTTTTTTTTTAAGAAATAAAACTGTTTTTGAAATAAAGAATAAAAACTGAATTTTATAAAAAAATAAAAACTGATTTAGTTTTAAAGGTAAAAGCTTTAAAATGGGTAGAAAAAGATTTGAACTTGCAAATGTGAAAATCATATTTTTATATGTTGAAAGCAAAAGTAAAAATCATATTTTTATATGTTGAAAGTCGAAATAAAAATCATTTTTTTTTATGTTGAAAGTCGAAATAAAAATCATATTTTTATATGTTGAAAGCAAAAGTAAAAATCATATTTTTATATGTTGAAAGTCGAAATAAAAATCATATTTTTATATGTTGAAAGCAAAAGTAAAAATCATATTTTTATATGTTGAAAGTCGAAGTAAAAATTCGATTTTTATATATTGAATAGCATAGTAAAAATTCTATTTTTACATATGTAGAGAATACGGGCGAAAGCGACAAAAGGCGAAGATTTCTATTAAGAAGAGTCTTGAAGTTGGATAGCTATTGGTGAGATTTCTGATTTAAAAATATTTTATATGTGTGACAATGAAAGTGAATTGCTATATATAAATATCTATATATATATATATATATATATACGCCCCTCGTCCACAAACCATGGACGATATTTATTGATTGAAATTGTGGTGAAAATTGAATGATTGTTTGGGATTGTTTGTGATTGATATTGGTTGATTGTGGTTGAAAAATACCCATTTGTGGTTGTGAAATATTTGGTTGAAACCACATAGGATTAGTTTGTGGAAATGAAATAAATATATATACATGCCGCCTGCGTGCGAACTAGATGCATGAACCCCATTGTCAAAAACCGCGAGGTTTTAAGGTAGAGCGAGGAGCCGTACTAGGGACGGTGCCGGTGTAACTACCCTGCCGTTATGCTGCCGAAATTTTGAATAATATTTGTGTGTTTGAATTATTTTCATATGCTTAAATTATATTTATTAATTGTATAGAAAACATTCATGTGTTGAATTGATATTCATTCGTTGTTTAGAAATTCATGTGTTGAATGGTATTCATATTTTGAAATAAATTGTTCGATAATAAAAATCACGTTTTTATCTATATATAGAAACTATAGAAAACATTCATGAGTTGAATTGATATTCATTCGTTGTTTAGAAATTCATGTGTTGAATGGTATTCATATTTTGAAATAAATTGTTCGATAATAAAAATCACATTTTTATCTATATATAGAAACTATAGAAAACATTCATGTGTTGAATTGATATTCATTCGTTGTTTAGAAATTCATGTGTTGAATGGTATTCATATTTTGAAATAAATTGTTCGATAATAAAAATCATGTTTTTATCTATATATAGAAACTATAGAAAACATTCATGAGTTGAATTGATATTCATTCGTTGTTTAGAAATTCATGTGTTGAATGGTATTCATATTTTGAAATAAATTGTTCGATAATAAAAATCACATTTTTATCTATATATAGAAACTATAGAAAACATTCATGTGTTGAATTGATATTCATTCGTTGTTTAGCAATTCATGTGTTGAATGGTATTCATATTTTGAAATAAATTGTTCGATAACAAAAATCACATTTTTATCTATATATAGAAACTATAGAAAACATTCATGTGTTGAATTGATATTCATTCGTTGTTTAGAAATTCATGTGTTGAATGGTATTCATATTTTGAAATAAATTGTTTGATAATAAAAATCACCTTTTATCGACTATATGAACTATATAGAAAAAATAGTGTTTTGAAATGAATTGTTTTACAATAAAAATCACCTTTTTATTGTATGCATAAATCGTTGAAATGTGAAGTGTTAAAAATAGCCACTTGTTCAAAATAAACATATATGAGTTGAAATATTCATTAATTAGCTAATGAAATGATTTGCACCTATTTATGTAACATTAGAATGAATGGTGTTTTTAAACCAAATAAAAATCAAATATGAAGTTGAATAGAAAATGAAAAATGATATGGACTGTATATATATGTACATGCATATTCATTGAACAGGTTATAGCAAAGGGGCTAGAGAAGAGGAATAAAATTTGTGCCCGACAAATAGGTACACATTTACTGATTTGTTTGGGTGATGATTTTGAGCCTGTTGGCTAGCCGCT
The DNA here is from genome assembly GCA_030737875.1 of Allium sativum. Taxonomy (NCBI): domain Eukaryota; kingdom Viridiplantae; phylum Streptophyta; class Magnoliopsida; order Asparagales; family Amaryllidaceae; genus Allium; species Allium sativum. The sequence goes on from CM060911.1 coordinate 269,950,240, forward strand.
TGGCTTTTTCTTTTTCTTTTTAAGATTAGAAGGACCGGGACGCTATTTGCGATTTCCCGACGCTCCCGGTGCAGGGGAGGTTATGGCGAAATTTTTCCAAAATTTAAGGAGTTAGAAAATTTTTTGAAGTAAAAACGATATTGAAATCGTTGAATGAACTATATTTATATAAATATATAAATATAAATAAAATTAAAACGAAACGAAGCCGTGCAGTTCGTATTTTGAAACCGTGATTTCAAACGACTAGTACGGGAAATCCGACCATTGGATTTTCCCGAAATCTCAACCGTCGGGTTCGCCTTGGAATAATCTTTCCAACGGCACCAACCTTGTAAAAATCCAACGGTTGGATTGTCTGGAATGTTTAATTCAAATCTGAAGAAAAACAGCGCCAGAAGCGATTATATTTATATATATATAAATATAATTATATATTTAATCGAATAACGACGCGGCAGTTCGTATTTTGAAATCGAAAATTCAAACGATTGTACCGGGAGATCCGACCGTCGGATTTTCCCGAAACTGGAACCGTTGGATTCGTTTTGAAAAGACCTTTCTAATGATGTAAATTTTGTGAAGATCCAACGGTTAGATTTTCAGATATGTGTAAATCAAATCTGAAGAAAAACAGCGCCACGGCCGCCTTATGGCCCGAAGCGTCGTTTTGAATAAAATGGCTATTTTAAAATAAATAAAAATAGCGATAAATAGTTATAAAATATCGTAAGCGATATGGAATGGAAATGAACTGAATTTGCTTGATTTATGTGATGTTTGATGGTTGAATGTGTTTGGTGTGAAAACTATATTAAAGAACACAATTGGTGTTGTCGAATAATTTAACCATTGAAATAAATCGATTTGAAATTCTAAATATACGTGAATTATTTGAAAAGGCCGAGTTAATTCTCATTTCGAATAATCGACCGACGATTGAAATTCGAAGATGAAGACGATGGTCGAAGACCGGAGATCTTCACCTCGTTTGGATGGTAACCGAGGTCCTGATTGGGAGGCATCCCGAAATATGGATAATGAGTGGTGATCGTTCAGACGTACGTGTTGATCGAAGGGTTTGCGAGGTATTTAGTGCCTCCGGTTTCGTTCAGACCCAGAACGGACTTGTAAATGGACTGTGTGTCCGACATTGGAATTTGTTCTGTGTGATTGATAGCCATCAGTTGCACGACATGAATTGCCTGTGTGGCATGCTAAGATGCAGTGATCAGGGCTTCTGTTGAAAAGCAAAGTCTTGTGGTGATGATCAAAGCATCGCCTGTGTGGCGTAGCTTTGTGTATAACGTAAATTCGCGAGCCTCACACCCCGGTATGAACCTAAAACGGGAGAGGACATCAGGGAGGGCCTGCGTTTCTTTCTAGCTAGGGTGGTGTCAGTGACCTACCAGCCCTGACATTTATATACTTTTCACCTATGTGGTTGTTGCTGTTGCGAGGCGCCTCGGTTTGATCGGACGATCCGGGTCCGATGGAGTCATTCGTTGGCTCGTTTACGCCCCAAAGGGCGGGGAGACGCAGTGTTCAGGCATAATAATCCACATCGGTGGACCGGCCCTGACGATCCAAGGGGCAGTTGCGGCTGTTCCTGAGACACGGGCTAGAGCGTCTCGAATTCGGTAAGGACTATCTTTTGCCTTGGTTCATGACGGAAATCCAATTTCCAAATACGTGACCGTGCGGTTTTGATTGTATACCTATTTGGCGACATAGTGGCATGGGACGCTCATGTCGTCTATGATTGATAGTTATGATTTGAAATTGCTTTCAAAACATATAGACACTAGCAATAATATCAAATGCCTTTGTTTTATTCGTATCAAGCATATTTTGGCCGTTATAAGGTAAAAACTCTATCCTCCGGTTTGCGTTGCATTGTGTGATGGGAACTGAGTCTTATAACGGCTTCATTTTTATAAAAAGCATAGCGATGTTTAAAAGAAAGATTTGTTTTAAAGCACTGGCAATCCAATGGAGTAAACCCGTTCCACGAAAGTGGCGTGGTCCTGTGATTAGCCAATTATATATGTGTTGAGTGGATTTCTCATACCAGTCCCATGACTGACTCGTAGTTTGTTTCACTCTCAAACTCGGGTGCCCCTTTTTCTACACGGGCAGCCTTGTATTCAGGTTTAGCTGGTTCTTTCTGGATAGCTGGAGCTGAAGATGGATTCTATCATTTATTCTTTTTATGCTGTTCAGCTCCTATTGTACATATTTTGTTTATTTCCGCTGTAGACATTTATGTATAGCTGAACTGTATTTGTACTAAGTAAGATCCTGTATACTGTGTAACTCTGATGATTACTTTTATCCAGTATATTTTGTTGTTCATTCTGTTCTGCTATTATATGTTTCTGTGTTATATTCCAAAGATAACCTTGTTTCCGTGAGAACGGGAAATCGGGTCGTCACAACGTGGTATCAGAGCTTTGGTTAAGCTTAGTTCTGGAATATAACATTCATGTGTTGAATTGATATTCATTCGTTGTTTAGAAATTCATGTGTTGAATGGTATTCATATTTTGAAATAAATTGTTCGATAATAAAAATCACATTTTTATCTATATATAGAAACTATTGAAAACATTCATGTGTTGAATTGATATTCATTCGTTGTTTAGAAATTCATGTGTTGAATGGTATTCATATTTTGAAATAAATTGTTCGACAATAAAAATCACATTTTTATCTATATATAGAAACTATTGAAAACATTCATGTGTTGAATTGATATTCATTCGTTGTTTAGAAATTCATGTGTTGAATGGTATTCATATTTTGAAATAAATTGTTTGATAATAAAAATCACCTTTTATTTACTATATGAACTATATAGAAAAGTAGTGTTTTGAAATGAATCGTTTTACAATAAAAATCACATTTTTATTGAATGCATAAATCGTTGAAATGTGAAGCGTTAAAAATAGCCACTTGTTCAAACTAAACATATATGAGTTGAAATATTCATTAATTAGCTAATGAAATGATTTGCACCTATTTATGTAACGTTAGAATGAATGGTGTTTTTAAACCAAATAGAAATCAAATATGAAGTTGAATAGAAAATGAAAAATGATATGGACTGTATATATATGTACATGCATATTCATTGAACAGGTTATAGCAAAGGGGCTAGAGAAGAGGAATAAAATTTGTGCCCGACAAATAGGTACACATTTACTGATTTGTTTGGGTGATGATTTTGAGCCTATTGGCTAGCCGCTTGGCTTCTTCTTTTTCTTTTTGAGATTAGAAGGACCGGGAACGCTATTTGCGATTTCCCGATGCTCCCGGTACAGGGGAGGTTATGGCGAAATTTTTCCAAAATTTAAGGTGTTAGAAAAATATTTGAAGTGAAAACGATATAGAAAACATTGAATGAACTATATTTATATAAATATATAAATATAAATAAAATTAAAACGAAACGAAGCCGTGCAGTTCGTATTTTGAAACCGTGATTTCAAACGACTAGTGCGGGAAATCCGACCATTGGATTTTCCCGAAACCTCAACCGTCGGGTTCGCCTTGGAATAATCTTTCCAACGGCACCAACCTTGTAAAAATCCAACGGTTGGATTGTCTGGAATGTTTAATTCAAATCTGAAGAAAAACAGCGCCAGAAGCGATTATATTTATATATATATAAATATAATTATATTAAATCGAATAACGACGCTGCAGTTCGTATTTTGAAATCGAAATTTCAAACGATTGTACCGGAAGATCCGACCGTCGGATTTTCCCGAAACTGGAACCGTTGGGTTCGTTTTGAAAAGACCTTTCTAATGATGTAAATTTTGTGAAGATCCAACGGTTAGATTTTCAAATATGTGTAAATCAAATCTGAAGAAAAACAGCGCCACGGCCGCCTTATGGCCCGAAGCGTCGTTTTGAATAAAATGGCTATTTTAAAATAAATAAAAATAGCGATAAATAGTTATAAAATATCGTAAGCGATATGGAATGGAAATAAACTGAATTTGCTTGATTTATGTGATGTTTGATGGTTGAATGTGTTTGGTGTGAAAACTATATAAAGAACACAATTGGTGTTGTCGAATAATTTAACCATTGAAATAAATCGATTTGAAATTCTAAATATACGTGAATTATTTGAAAAGGCAGAGTTAATTCTCATTTCGAATAATCGACCGACGATTGAAATTCGAAGATGAAGACGATGGTCGAAGACCGGAGATATCACGTTGAGACGACCCGATTTCCCGTTCTCACGGAAACAAGGTTATCTTTTGGAATATAACACAGAAACATATAATAGCAGAACAGAATTAAATAAATACACCAGAATGAACAACAAAATATACTGGATAAAAGTAATCATCAGAGTTACACAGTATACAGGATCTTACTTAGTACAAATACAGTTCAGCTATACATAAATGTCTACAGCGGAAATAAACAAAATATGTACAATAGGAGCTGAACAGCATAAAAAGAAATAAATGATAAAATCCATCTTCAGCTCCAGCTTTCCAGAAAGAACCAGCTAAACCTGAATACAAGGCTGCCCGTGTTGAAAAAGGGGCACCCGAGTTTGAGAGTGAAACAAACTACGAGTCAGTCATGGGACTGGTATGAGAAATCCACTCAACACATATATAATATGGCAAATCACAGGACCTCGCCACTTTCGTGGAACGGGTTTACTCCATTGGATTGCCAGTGCTTTAAAACAAATCGTTCTTTTAAACATCGCTATGCTTCTTACAAAAATGAAGCCGTTATAAGACTCAGTTCCCATCACACAATGCAACGCAAACCAGAGGATAGAGTTTTTACCTTATAACGGCCAAAATATGCTTGATACGAATAAAACAAAGGCATTTGATATTATTGCTAGTGTTTATATGTTTTGAAAACAATTTCAATTCATAACTATCAATCATAGACGGCATTAATGCCCCATACCACTATGTCGCCATATATAGGTATTCAATCAAAACCGCACGATGTCGTATTTGGAAATTGGATTTCCGTCATGAACCAAGGCAAAAGATAGTCCTTACCGAATTCGAGACAATCTAGCCCATGTCTCAGGTACAGCCGCAACCATACCCTGGATCGTCAGGGCCGGTCCACACGAAGTGGATTATAATGCCTGAACAATGCGTCTCTCCACCCTTTGGGGTGTAAATGAGCCAACGAATGACTCCATCGGACCCGGATCGTCCGATCAAACCGAGGCGCCTCGCAACAGCAACAACCACATAGGTGAAAAGTATATAAATGTCAGGGCTGGTAGGTCACTGACACCACCCTAGCTAGAAAGAAAACGCACGTCCCCCCTGAGATCCTGCTCCCGTTTCTGGTTCATACCGGGGTGTGAGACTTGCGAATTCACGTTATACACAAAGCTACGCCACACAGGCGATGCTTTGATCATCACCACAAGACTTTGCTTTTCAACAAAAGCCCTGATCACTGCATCTTAGCATGCCACACAGGCAATTCATACCGTGCAACTGATGGCTATCAATCACACAGAACAAATTCCAATGTCGGACACACAGTCCATTTACAAGTCCGTTCTGGGTCTGAACGAAACCGGAGGCACTAAATACCTCGCAAACCCATCGACCAACACGTACGTCTGGACGATCACCACTCATTATCCATATTTCGGGATGCCTCCCAATCAGGACCTCGGTTACCATCCAAACGAGGTGAAGATCTCCGGTCTTCGACCATCGTCTTCATCTTCGAATTTCAATCGTCGGTCGATTATTCGAAATGAGAATTAACTCGGCCTTTTCAAATAATTCACGTATATTTAGAATTTCAAATCGATTTATTTCAATGGTTAAATTATTCGACAACACCAATTGTGTTCTTTATATAGTTTTCACACCAAACACATTCAACCATCAAACATCACATAAATCAAGCAAATTCAGTTTATTTCCATTCCATATCGCTTACGATATTTTATAACTATTTATCGCTATTTTTATTTATTTTAAAATAGCCATTTTATTCAAAACGACGCTTCGGGCCATAAGGTGGCCGTGGCGCTGTTTTTCTTCAGATTTGATTTACACATATTTGAAAATCTAACCGTTGGATCTTCACAAAATTTACATCATTAGAAAGGTCTTTTCAAAACGAACCCAACGGTTCCAGTTTCGGGAAAATCCGACGGTCGGATCTTCCGGTACAATCGTTTGAAATTTCGATTTCAAAATACGAACTGCAGCGTCGTTATTCGATTTAATATAATTATATTTATATATATATATAAATATAATCGCTTCTGGCGCTGTTTTTCTTCAGATTTGAATTAAACATTCCAGACAATCCAACCGTTGGATTTTTACAAGGTTGGTGCCGTTGGAAAGATTATTCCAAGGCGAACCCGACGGTTGAGGTTTCGGGAAAATCCAATGGTCGGATTTCCCGCACTAGTCGTTTGAAATCACGGTTTCAAAATACGAACTGCACGGCTTCGTTTCGTTTTAATTTTATTTATATTTATATATTAATATAAATATAGTTCATTCAATGTTTTCTATATCGTTTTCACTTCAAATATTTTTCTAACACCTTAAATTTTGGAAAAATTTCGCCATAACCTCCCCTGTACCGGGAGCATCGGGAAATCGCAAATAGCGTTCCCGGTCCTTCTAATCTCAAAAAGAAAAAGAAGAAGCCAAGCGGCTAGCCAATAGGCTCAAAATCATCACCCAAACAAATCAGTAAATGTGTACCTATTTGTCGGGCACAAATTTTATTCCTCTTCTCTAGCCCCTTTGCTATAACCTGTTCAATGAATATGCATGTACATATATATACAGTCCATATCATTTTTCATTTTCTATTCAACTTCATATTTGATTTCTATTTGGTTTAAAAACACCATTCATTCTAACGTTACATAAATAGGTGCAAATCATTTCATTAGCTAATTAATGAATATTTCAACTCATATATGTTTAGTTTGAACAAGTGGCTATTTTTAACGCTTCACATTTCAACGATTTATGCATTCAATAAAAATGTGATTTTTATTGTAAAACGATTCATTTCAAAACACTACTTTTCTATATAGTTCATATAGTAAATAAAAGGTGATTTTTATTATCAAACAATTTATTTCAAAATATGAATACCATTCAACACATGAATTTCTAAACAACGAATGAATATCAATTCAACACATGAATGTTTTCAATAGTTTCTATATATAGATAAAAATGTGATTTTTATTGTCGAACAATTTATTTCAAAATATGAATACCATTCAACACATGAATTTCTAAACAACGAATGAATATCAATTCAACACATGAATGTTTTCAATAGTTTCTATATATAGATAAAAATGTGATTTTTATTATCGAACAATTTATTTCAAAATATGAATACCATTCAACACATGAATTTCTAAACAACGAATGAATATCAATTCAACACATGAATGTTTTCTATACAATGAATAAATATAGTTTAAGCATATGAAAATAATTCAAACACACTAATATTATTCAAAATTTCGGCAGCATAACGGCAGGGTAGTTACACCGGCACCGTCCCTAGTACGGCTCCTCGCTTTACCTTAAAACCTCGCGGTTTTTGACAATGGGGTTCATGCATCTAGTTCGCACGCAGGCGGCATGTATATATTTATTTCATTTCCACAAACTAATCCTAAGTGGTTTCAACCAAATATTTCACAACCACAAATGGGTATTTTTCAACCTCAATCAACCAATATCAATCTCAAACAATCCCAAACAATCATTCAATTTTCACAACAGTTTCAACCAATAAATATCGTCCATGGTTTGTGGACGAGGGGCGTATATATATATATATATATATATATATATATATATAGCAATTTATATATAGCTATTCACTTTCATTTCACACATATATATATAAATTTTAAATCAGAAATCTCACCAATAGCTATCCAATACCAAGACTCTTCTTAATAGAAATCTTCGCCTATTTGTCGCTTTCACCCGTATTCTCTGCATATGTAAAAATAGAATTTTTACTACGCTATTCAATATATAAAAATATGATTTTTACTTTTGCTTTCACATATAAAAATATAATTTTTACTTTTGAAAGAAATCAGTTTTCAACCTTTCAAGAAAACCAGTTTTTATATTTTTATAAATCACAGTTTTTATACTTTTTGTAAATCAGTTTTATTCTTTCATAAAAATGCAGTTTTTAGTTTCTTTTTTTAAAAAAAAAACAGTTTTTAAAATCTTTTTAAAAAATCTGTTTTTAAAATCTTTTTAAATCAGTTTTATTCTTTCTAAAAATTGCAGTTTTAACTTAATAAAAATTTCAGTTTTAACTTAACAAAAATTTCAGTTTTTCTTTTACTAAAAAAAATCAGTTTTTCTTTTACTAAAAAAAAAATCAGTTTTTCTTTTATTAAAAATCAGTTTTTCTTTTACTAAAAAAAAATCAGTTTTTCTTTTATTAAAAATCAGTTTTAAATTTTTAAAACCTAAATCAGTTTTTATCTTTATTTAGAAAACAGTTTTTACTTTATTTTTAAAACAGTTTTTATTTTATTTTTAAAACAGTTTTACAGATTAAAATAAAATAAAATAAAAAAGAAAATAAAATACATATAAAAAAAAGGAAACGCTCACCGAACTGCGAAGAAGGGGAGGGGAAAGAAGAGGTCGTCGGCGGCTTCCAGGGGCTCGCGGTGGCGTTCGAACGGTCGTGGCAGGAGGCGCTGGCTTCCAGGGGGCTCGGCTTTGGGGTTTCAGCGAGGTGGCGATGGCTTCGGAGGGGCTGCGGTGGTGTTCGTCGGCGTCAAGGTCAGGGGGGGCGGCAGCGATTAGATTTAGGTTTTGGTTTTTTTTTTTTTTTATTTCTGTTGAATGAAATCGGGGGGGGGGGGGGGGGGCAGGAAGAAGATAAAGGGGAGGGAGGGAATTAAAATTATTTAATTATTTTATTATTTAATTATTTAATTTCGGAAAAGGTTGACTTTCACGTACGACCTCGAAACGAGGCCCACCGCCTGTCGCCCATAGCGTTTCACCCCCATTCCGAACACAATGGGATATGTATCGCAAGCTGATTTGATCGTTACAATCAGTTTCCTTTTGAATTTTCATTTAAATCATTATATTGAATTTTAAACGCACATTTCAAATTACCGGGGTCACATACTAACTAGAAAAATTCCAGAAAAATATTTTCTAGCTTCGTATTGACGATACGGTCCTAACGAAACTAGTTTCGTCGAATTCTGAGACCGTTTGAAAAATGGCCAATTTCCAGTCGATTAAAATCAACTGAAACTGGTCAAACGCGTTTTCCTTTGCCACGCTCACATATTAATTCGAAAAATTATGAAATTTGAAACCTAGCAATAACCTGACACTGCGGATCTAACAAAAGTGGTTTCGTCCAAATCCGAGGTCATTTGCAAAATATCCATTTTTAAGGGCCTGAATTCCATAGCGACTATTCAGAATTTTCAACTGGACATATCTTTTGATTCCCGCTATCAAATTTCGATTGGTCGGATTCGTTAGAAAGATATTACCAATTAGATTCCATTATTTTTGGTTTCACTAAAATCTGGATTGTTTTGCACCCGGTATATTCAATTGAAGTTTGAAATCGAATTATCGAACTACCGCGCCATTTTCAATTCTATATATAATTATAATTAATTATATTCGTTTTCAATTGTCGATTCAAACTCAGTTTTCATCGCCATTATTTAAAATATTTATTTTAAATATTTAAAATCCATTATTTTAGCCAATTTAAAAATTTTAAATTGGTTCAGATTTTCTGGGTCGTTACAAAAGTTCACCTTTTAATTCTTTAACAAACTTCCTTACGTAACTCTCTTTCGAATCATCTCTATTCGATAATTCTTTCCTTCGAATAAAGTATATTCGATAACTCTATTCAATTTACTCTATTCGATTAACCCTTGTCAATTAACTCTATTGGACTAACGCTATTTTTAACTCTATTTGATTTAACTCTAATCGATTTACTCTTTTCACTTAACTCCTTTCGAATAAACTATATTCGATAACTCCTTTAACTATATTCGATTAACTCCTTCAATTCTATTCGAATAAACTATATTCGATTAACACCTTTAATTCTATTCGAATAAACTATATTCGTGTAACTCCTTTAATTCTATTCGAATAAACTACATTCGATTAACTCCTTTAATTCCATTCGAATAAACTATATTCGATAACTCCTTTAATTCTATTCGAATAAACTATATTCGATCAACTCTAATTGAATATCCAATATTCAATTAACTCTAATTCGATTAACTATGTTCAATGGACTCTACTTCGATTAATTCTAACTCTTATCGATTTACTCTTATTGATTGACTCTAACTGGTTAACTCTAACTGATCAACTCTAACTGGTCAACCCTAATTGATTTACTCTATTCGAATAACTAATATTCGATTAACTCATTTCGATTAACTCTTTTAAATTAACTCCTTTGATTTATTCCTTTGAATTATTCCTTTTGAATTATCTCCTTTGAATTGACTTCCTTGATTTATTCCTTTGAATTATTCCTCTTGAATTATTCCTTTTGAATTAACTTCTTTGATTTATTCCTTTTATTAATTCCTTTGTATTAATTCCTATCGATTAATTCCTTTGATAAATCCTTTTTCTGTTCTATTTATTTAACAAATAAATATTCCTTTTATCTTTCCTATTTATTTAACAAATAAATATTTCTTTTATCCTTCTATTTATTTCCTAAAAAAATGACCCTTTTTCTTTTATTTATTTTCTATAAATAAATGATCGTTTTATACTTTTATTTATTCCCTAAATAAATAAATCCTTTTACTTTTATTTATTCCCTAAATAAATAAATAATCCCATTTTATCTATTTGTAAATGTTCTACAAATATTTCCTTTATATCTCTATTCTATTTATAAATGGTTTACAAATATTTATCTTTCTATTTGTTTGACAAATAGTTTCCTTTATATTTGTTTTACAAATATATTTCCTCTATATTTGATTTACATGTATATTTCCTCTATATTTGATTTCACGAATATTTCCCTTTATATTTGATTTCACGAATATTTCCCTTTATATTTGATTTCACAAATATATATATCCTTTATATTTATTTTACAAATATATATCCTTTATATTTGATTTCACAAATATATTTCTTTTTAACCCTTTTTGATTTTATAATTATTTCCTTTTATAAAAATCTTTTTTCTTTTATATATATAAAATCTAGTGATTTTATATAAATAAATTATTTTCAAATTATACTTTGAAAATCTCCTTTTATCTTTCTTGTATTTCTTGTGGTATTTAACATACCATATAACCATGATAAATATCGTCCAAACACACATAATCAGCAACATATTATATATCACGTCATATATCACAATATATGAATAACAGCAAAATAAATGTTGAGGAATCCAGTTGGATTCCTCCAACATGTTTCCCTGTATCACAGATGTTAGACAATATAATTAACATCGATTATATTTCACTATGAAATATTCTGCTAAACAGAATTGATATTAGATTAACGATTTATATATATACATCTTTATCTATAATTTCAACCAACACATAAGCAATTCAACTAAACAGTTAACACACAGCAATCAACAGATAATTATCAATTCTAAGAATACGTTATAAAAATATAACTGTGCAGAGTTGGTGAGTTTTACTCACATTGGCAGTTCATCGTTAAAGAACGATAAACTGTTTGTTTGATTTGAATCAAACAATTTATTTCACCATAAATTCAAACGATCTTCAATCCACTCCCAGTCAGTTCCACTGCGTAGCCTGAGATCATATGATTCCAACGTGACCAACGGCTCGTCAATCTGAGTTCGTATGGACGAGATACAACATTTCAAAATTGGTACACACATTTAATTTAATTTAAATAAAAACCTTTTTGACTTCGGGCCTTACATTTCCTTCCCGGCCCAATACCCAACTTCAATGCCAACCCGCACCTTTAATCCTCCTTCCCCAATTTGGTACTCACGCTTCCAGTAAACAGTCCTCCATAGCTGAAATTTCCAAGGACCCAAACTCCATCACCACTCTCTTTAAATTCAAACTAAAATAACCACAAAGCTTCTCATCTCCAACTCTTCTACTTCGGCACCCTCTTCTTCATCTCGCACAAATGGTAGACATCGCGACACCCAGCTGTGTTCGAGCATGTACAATAACCCTCAACACCCCTTTACCACCGAACACCACAAAAATAGGTACACGAGTCCCTTTTTATCCTCTGATTCCCAAAACGATCTCGAATTCATGAATCAACACACCACTTTCGAGATTCTTACAACCCTAGTGCGCTCTGAGAAAAACCCTTGAACCAAAACTGACGTCGCACCTTCTCAAACAAGTGCTAGGTTGAAGAGGTTTAAACAAGGAATTCAATGAAGTTTGTTTTAGGATTTTAGAGATTTTATTTGTATTTCTTTTGATTTTTCCTTTGAATTGTTTCTCTGTGTTTTTGGTTTGCTGAGTAAAGTTTGGGTGGCAGCTCAAGAGAAGTTATATAGCAGGATCAAAATGTTTGTGTAGCTGAAAAATGATAGTGCGTGGCTCCTTTTTGTTCACAATCTTGTTTTAGATATTTTATTTTTATTTATTTTTGCTTTCTAAAAATTCATGTGGTCACACATGATACCCAAAACTCACGAAACTGGACATGCAGCTACAGTTCAACATTACGGTCCCAACGAAACTGGTTTCATCGAATTCCGACTCCGTCTTCTCACACAGCTTATTTTTAACCGTCGAAATACTAACTGTTTTTCACTCTAAAAATCGGTACGGCTACAAACTGACTTCAAAAATCACGGAATATTAATCTAGTAATAATTTAACATTGCGGATCCAAAAAAATTAGTTTCGTTGAATTCTGATGTCGTTTGCAAAACTGGCTATTTTTAAAGCTCTAAATAACCCTTTTAAATATATTTAAAAACAATTAAATTTAATATTTATAAATAAATATTATCGTATATATTCACAACGGAATACCATACAACTCCCATTGGATTTATAACTCGATACTTCAAATCTTGATTAAATCGATATTCGATTTATATTGAAATCCCTTTTAAAATATAAATAATTCCTTTATAAATTATAAAGGAATTCCACAACTATTTTTCTTAAATTTGATTCGAACATAAATCAAAATCTACACGACGAAATCCCGATTTTTCTCTTCTACTAGAAAGATATACTCCACCAGCTCCGTACGTTTCTTGTTTCGTAGAAATCCGATTTAAAACGAACCCTGCACATCCAATTGAAGTTCGAATTGCCAATTTACGAACTACCGCGCCATTTCGAGCTCGATTTTAATTATAATATAATTATACGTTCAAACTGTCGTTTAAATAATATAGTCGTTATTCTAATTCAATTTTAAACTGAATCAAATATTTTGAATTTCCCAATTCACACCATATTGCCATTTCAGCAAATTTTGATTATTTCAGAATTAAATATATTATTTAATTATTATTTTAATTAAATATTCACCATTATTTAATTATACGACCATTAAATTCTCTTGATCACCATTTAAATAATTAAATAAATTAATTATTATATCGCTGAAAATGCGGATCATTACAGATGTTCCCTTAAGAAAAAGGGTATGATGCGTGTATCTAGTCTTCAGTCTTCTAAGTCGCATCTTCTTGAGCTTCACTATTCTGTACCTTATCTAATTAATCTTCACGATTGCAAAGCTTCTTGACCTCCATTTCCAAAACAGTCGTTGATCGGATAGCTGGCTTTTCATTGTTAACTGGATACATGCGGAAGTCTATCCCGCGTATTAGGGGTAAACTCCTAACCTAATCAAAAACATCTGTGTACTCATGGACTACCCTAACGGATTGCAAATTGTCGATAAAAGCATTAAGCGATTCTAGCTAGCTAAGCCTAACTAATTCTTTACACAAAATTTCGAGGGTATTTCCAAGGCAAGTTAAAAGTCTAACTACCCTCCTTTCAGAATTACTAGCCAACCAACCCATGCCTAAAATCAACTCATAGCCCATGGAACCAAAAACATAAGCATTATGCTTAAACTCAACAATTAATATAGTTGTTCTCAAATCCTTACAAACGAAAGGTAAACGGGCCGAACCACCAATTGGATTTGAGACATTAATGGGATCTTCTACTATACAAGTACTAAGGTGCAGAGACTCAACTATGGAAGTAGATATGAACAAATGTGAAGCGCTAAGATCAAAAGAGTACTAAATGTTGATCAAAACGATTCCAATAGAGACTTTTACTATCTCTCTCTCAGGTATTCTGGTGGTGAAAGCATGTACTCGCCCTTCTGAAAATCCCGTCCCTCGTCCTTGCCCTTGTCCTTAATTATATGCCTTATTATACCATGGAAAAGGTACTTCCTCTCGTCTTAGGTTTTATAATTCCTTCTTTTCTTCATGAGTCGAGTTTATATCCATGAATTTCTCATCCTTGCGTTGAGATCCGTAGCAAAACTCCCTCATCCTCATCTTTACCATCCCTGTGTAATCATATTGACAAGTTTCTCAAAAGCTGCCTCCATCGCATGGAAAACCCTTCAAAGCGTGAAAGAAAACTAGCTGTAGGTGAAACTACTATGGCTATAGATGGAAGTCGGGCACTACTTTGCCCTTCGATAGGTATCGTAGTCTTATCAAGCCTACAGAACCATGCCGCGATGAGGTTACCTCCCAGAAAGCCAGGAGCCCCGAAGACTCAAGAAAGAAGGGGACAAGAATTCAAACATAGGATCAGAAGATAGTGCGTATGGCTTTTGGGAAATATGCCTTTAAAAAAAACTTTTCTTTTGAAAATGCTTCTTTTAAAACTGTTGAAAATAATTTTTCAAATCTTTTATCTGATCTGGTATCCTTCAGCTCTGATACCACGTGTAACACTCCACATCCGTTAGTGTCACTCACCAAGGGAATGCACTAAGCTCTATGAAGCATTATAGGTAAAAGATACAGATAAATTACAAGACAGACTAAATTAAAACAGCAGAAAATAGAACTTTACTTTATTGATAAAATAGTTTGTACAACAATTGTTTTCCAATACCAGAATATCTGTCTTACAAAATAAAGAAGCATAAAATAACATTTATATTCCCCAATGTAGCGTGTGCCAGCCATAGCAATGGAAAAGAGAATCCAATCAAAACTTCGACTAATCTTCAGCTTGGAAAGAAAACTGGGCTAAGTAGTAATATTCCCTCCCTACGAACCGGGGGGGAGGGGGGATGGAAGACAAGAAAGCGAAAGAAAACAGAGTCAGACATAAAGTCTGGTAAGTTCAGTAACTTTCAGCATGTGAACATGTAAAAAGCAACATGGCTTGAATTAACTGAATACAAGACAACACCATGATGACGGGAATCATAAGGTTAGCACAATATATGATAAGGTAAGATAAACTGGATGCACTTCTATACTTTCTCTGCTTCTCTACTACCTTGTTATTCTAATTTTTATATCTCTGCACCATCTAACTAGTGCCCAACTAGTAATCTGTATAGACTGATAAAACAATAACGTGATCCCAATCCCCGAAATTGTGGTTGTTTTCAGGTGTACATCTATTATTTATTAACTATATCTAATCTAGGGTTTTCTATCGAGCGCATTCTAGATCCAACCAGGGTTTACGCTACCCAGGGCTACTGGGGTTTATGCTACCTATTGAACGTTTCTCGGATTTTAGGGTTTATGCGACCTAGGTCCAACTAGGGATTATGCTACCTATCGAACAATGCCCCCTACTCTAGGACACACTACTCAGAGTGGTATATGTTCCTAGACTTTCCCCACGTATGTGTCATGGATCGTTATTGCTGTGTAGATGCACATGTCCTCTATATGTGCGACCCGAGTCTCGTGGCAGGTCAAATCAAGAAACACGGAACTCGGTCGGGAGCTTTTCAGATATCTGCGTATGCAGATGCTAAGGTCTATTTTCTAGTGGCTATGGTCCCACTTGACCCCTCCCTCAACTAATGAAAGGCCACCCTTGAAAAAAATGAGAACTATACGCAGGCCCCCTATGCCCCACTTAACCTATGGCCATCCGCACCCATAACTAGATAGCAAGTATATGGTCTTTTGGAGTTCTCCGCCTTTCCGCTGTACGTATCTCGACTGACTCAAGATGGTAGGTAGACGACGAGTTGCTATCACAGGGCTACTGGTCTCGCCGAATCACGCTGGTCCATCCTAGTCTTTAGGTTGTCTTATATTGCAACCAAGGCATACCCTTGGTTCTTCTAACGCAGACCTTAACCTCTGTGAGCCCAAGAGGATCATCTGCAGCCTCACAGAGGGATACCAAGAGTACCCTCATGTCGCCTCGAAGCCGCGTGCTTCATAACCCAGTTCGTTGGAGCCTTCTTTAAGATCAGATGGACGTTCGCTCCTTCTCGTGTTATACTAAGGTTTACTACTTAGTTCCCTTAACTAAGGTTTACTACTTAGTTTTCTGAATCGTCGTTTTCTTAACTAAGGTTTACAACTTAGTCCTCTTAACTAAGGTTTACTATTTAGTTCTTTTTCTCGTCCTGTTGGATTGGTTAAGTGTTATCCAGCAGTTTACGTTGACTTAACCCACCCATATATCAAGTCAAATTGGTTAAGTATTATCTAGCAGTTCACGTTGACTTAACCCATCCATATATCAAGTCAAATTGGTTAAGTGTTCCTTAACCTTACTCATTTATCAGGTTATATTGGTTAAGTGTTTCTCATTAACTTAACCCTATTCATGCTATAACGGTTAAGTGTTCTAATTGTACTTAATCCCATCTTCTGGTTTGGTTAACATGTTAGATCGGTTAAGTGTCCTAAATGTACTTAACCCCACCTCCTAGTCTAGTTAATAGGTTACGATGGTTAAGTGTTCTAGTTTTTGCCTAACTCTACCACCTTGTCCAGCTAACATGTTATAATGGTTAAATATTTACTTAACCTTACCCACTTGTCTGGTTAACATGTTATAATGGTTAAGTGTTTCCTTAGTTACTTAACGCCCCACAATCTTGTCTTGTTAACATGTTAAGTTGGTTAAGTGTTCCTATGGACTTAACCCTCCCATTCTAGCTTAACTATTTCTTAGCTTTAAATTATTCATTTAAAGCACCAACCACTCACATTAGACAGATATTGTTGCGGTCACTGGATGTGCCGGTCGGTTCCGGGCAGATTTACACCGCAACTCAGTCTAACGTCGGATCCTTTTGGGCTCAATGCTCTACCACCCACATTAGATAGGTATTGTTACGGTTGCTGGATTTGCCGGGCGGTTCCGGGCAGTCTTATACCGTAACTCAATATAACCTCAGGTTAGGCATATTCGTCTTTCCTAGAGTTACATATTTATCCATTTTGTCTATATGTAAATTGCTAACAACTCTTTTAAACAAATTTGGCTTATATCATATTCATTTCTCATGCCCATTAACATACCTGTATTCTAGGCCCAAATCTTGATTCACCTATCATTTAACCCAACTTGCAGTTTATGCCAAATTAGATCAATTCATGTCAAAACTAGATTCAATATTCTAGTTTACAGTTTATGCGCAAAACTTAGTTTACATGCCAATTACATACTTTGTGGCAGATTAACAATTTACCATTTACGCCCAAGTTAAATATGCATGTAAATTAATCACTATTATAGCCAATTCAGATTTTTCCAACATATTTATTATGCCAAATTATCTTAATTAAGCTATGCCCAAATTCCCGCGCCATAATCGTACGTATAACATGATTTCACAAGTTTTTAAGTACTCATCAAATGCTACTAACATTATCAAAACAAGGAATAGGGGATGTCATAAAAGGATAGACATGAAAGAATGAACCAAATACAAAAATAATGGTTCCAATAGGTTTGATGTACATAACAGTGAATAGGAATAAACTAGACAAGCTACATCATAAATATGAGATCCAACATAATTAAGGGAATAGGCATAGGTGATTTGTAACTATAGTGTTATGGGCATAAGAAATTAACCACAATAGTCCTAGGCATTTAACCACAATAGTCATAGTCATGGTTATAGGTAGTTGTCTCACAGTTGTGAATCATAGGCGATTAAACACAATGGTTATGGATAAATAACCAAAATAGTCCTAGGCAATTAACCTCAATAGTTTCAAAGTCATAGTCATAGACAATAGTCTTATGTTCATAGTCATAGGCATAAATCTCATAGCCATGAATCATGGTCATAGGCAATAGTCTTATGTTCATAGTCATAGGCATATGCATATTTTTATGTTCATAGTCATAGTCTTAGGCCATTAACAATAGTTTTTCAACGTCATAGACATAGGCACAATCTCATCGGTAATTAATCACAATAGTTCTTAATTAGATCCAAAGGCATATACAAGCACAGATTCAAATGAGAGGATCGGGCATATTCTTATATCCATTTAATTACATGCCACTAATAGATCTAGACGTTCAAATCTAAAAATTAACTGACTTACATTGATCGGTTTCAGAAAAGGATAATCAGATAGCGGTGGTGATTTGCTATGATTTGCATGACGTTGCTCGCAACCATTGAATTAGCCTTTAATTCTTTTCATAAATCTTTAATCTTGATTTGAATCTCCAATTTGAAGAAGAACTATAACTTATTTTAGTAGAGAATTGGATTTATTTTAATGGTGGAGGTTAGAATAGAGAGAAGCAGCATGTAGATGCCTAAGAGAGTTTGTGCGAATTTAGGTTGAGTACTAGGTTGTATATATAGGATTTCAATTTGATTAGAGCCGCTAGATGAACCCTAGAATTACCCACAACCATCAGATCAGTTCAGAGTATCCAGAAGGCCGAGGTGACTCAGCACGAACCAGAAAATGGTCCAGACCTGACCAGGTCGACCGGGTAGGTTGACCCCCAGGACGACCCCCTGGTCGACCTGGGTACCCAGGACGACCCCCTGGTCGACCTAGGTCCTGGGCGGGAATTTTCCCGCCCAGCCCAGTTTGGGTCTGTTTTCGAATTTTGAACTGAATTTTGAGCTGATTGAATTTTAAATTGAATTCTGAAACTTCCGGAGGTCATAACTTCTTCATACGGAGTCCGATTTACGCAAACTCGGACTCTATCTCAAGCAGAATTTCAAGATGAACGGCCCGTTTCCCTTAATTCTTCTGCTAAAATTTAATTATACTTTAATTTGTGAAACTTAATGTTACAGAATTACGGGGTGTTACAACTCAAGTCCCATTACATAATGCAACGCAAACCGGAGGATAAAGTTTTACCTTATAATGATCAAACATGCTTGATACGTAGAAAATAATATTTTAATATTTTTATTATTAGTGTCTAATTAGTTTAAAATACTTCAAACTAAATGTATCAATCCTAGATGGCATAGTACCCCATCCTACTATGTCTCCATATATAGGTTTACAATCAAAACCGTAATGTCGTATTGGAAATTTGGTTTCCGTCATGAGTCAAGACTAGGGACGATCTCCTTACCGATTCGAGACACTCTAGAAATATCTCAGGATCCCCCATAGTGAACCCATGGATCCTGCAGGGCCGGTCCACAAATATACCTTAGTGGATTGACAATTCCTGAACACACGTTTCCCGGTCCTGTTGAACCTATAATTTGGTCACTATCGACCAACAAATCCGAGGCGCCTCATAATCCATTAACCATATAAGTAAAATGTCAGGGCTTGCAAAACCCTGATACCACTTCTAGCTAGAAAGAGACATGTGCACTCCCTGCGTTCCCTTGTTCCGTTTCTGACTCTTACCGGCGTGTGAGGCTCGCGAGGTAACGTTATACACAAAGCTATGTCAAAATAGGCTATGCTTTGATCATCAACCATAAGGCTCTGCTTTTCAACAAAAGCCTTGATCATCTGCATCTTGGCATGCCACATTGACAATTCATGCCATGCGATCAATAACTATCAATATATAACCTCCAAGCTCATGCGTCTCAGTGAAGGGTGTTGACACGTCCCGAACTTCCCTGGTAAGGAAAGCCCGAATGGCGTTGAGGACAACACACATCGGAACGCAAACAGAAGAACATTTCATTGTCTATTACAACAATTCATCAGAATACAAGAATATACAGAGTATGAATGAATAAAATACATTCGATAAATATCAGAGATTACCATAAATTACATAGCAGCGGAAAATAATACAAAACACAACTGAAGGAGATATACGGATAAAGAGCTTTGCGGATATCATTCCAGCTGTAAACCAGGTTCCTGTGAATATAAATCTGCAAAACCAAAACTACTAGCTGCCCGTGCGGAAAATAGGGGCACCCAGAGTTTAGGTTAAAACAATAAACTCCAGGCCAGTCATGTGACTGGTGTGAGAACTAAAACAGTTATTAATCTTTATTTTAAAGTTCGGTAAATCAAGGGACCACGCCGCATAACACGGAATGGGTTTCCTCCCAAGAATACTAGTGCATAAACAACAGCGCAATGCTAAATAAAGAAGAATGAAGCTATTATAAGACCCAGGTTCCATCACACAATGCAACGCAAGCCGGAGGATAGGGTTTTTACCTTATAACAACCAAACATGCTTGGTATGTTTAAAACAAATCATTTGATACTATAATAAATGTATATTGTCAAAACAATTTCAACCATAAATATCAATCATAGACGGCATAAGTGCCCCATCCCACTATGTCACCATACTAGGCTCTACAAATAAAACCGAAATATCTCGTACTAGAAATTGGATTTCCGTCATGAGTCGAGGCAAGGGGCAAGCTCCTCTCCGCTTCGAGACACTCTAGCAAATTCCTCAGGACTACTCTCTCTGGGTAGCCTCTGGAATCGGCTAGGCCGGTCCTCCCTTACGTTTGAGGACTAGTTATTCTTGAACACACGTTTCCCGATCCTTACAGACCTAAAATCGAGGCGCCTCATTCCAACAACCACATAGGTAAAAATAGTATAAATGTCAGCCAATTTAAGCATTGACACCACCATAACTAGAAAGAAACGTCTTGTTCTCCCAACGGTCCATATCCCGTTTTTGACTCATACCGAGGTGTGAGGCTCACGAATTCGCGTTATACACAAAGTTGTGCCACGTAGGCCATGCTTTGATCATCAGCCACAAGACTTTGCTTTTCAACAGAAGCCTTGATCATTTGCCACTTAGGCATGCCACACAGGCAATTCACTCCATGCGATTGATGTCCATCGATATACAACCTCTAAGCTCGTACGTCTCAGAGAAGGGCGTTAAGCAAGAGAATAAATTCTCCGCCGCCAAACAGATGTATATTTAATAGAGATCAATCAGCACAGAATAAAATCCAATGTTAGACACACAGTCCATTTACAAATTCGTTCTGGGTCTGAATGAAACCAGAGGTACTTTCCTCGCATATCCATCGATCTCCAAGTACGTCTGGATGATCACCAACTGATTCCCTCATCTTGGGTGTACAGCCCAATCATGATCATCAGTAATCACCCAAACGATGTGAAGACTTCCGGTCTTTAACCACCGTCTTCTTCTTCGACTTATCGTCGAATCGGTTATTCAGAATGGGTATAAACCCGGCCTTTCCGAATAACCCGTGTATTTAATAAACAAATGTTACACAAACACAACATACACCTCATTCCAATTCATCAATCACTAACCGTAAATTAGCAAGAGAACAATTCCCCAAATATTAACCCCGAAGGCCGAAACCAACATCAAATAACCATCCTTGTTAGCTAACCTCCAGTTAGTTTCTAAATTTCACATTCTTAGGGAAAGGTTCCCAATAATTTTATCAAAGATAAATTCTTCTAAATTTATTCTTTAATCTCCCTTTGGATGTCATTTCAAACCATGTTAAGGTTTTCCAAACTAGTCGGGATTAGCGAACCACACCGGAGTAATTATTTATTTTATTCCCCAATCCCAACCTATTTATCCCATGGAGCAAAACTGGTAATACTCCATATCTAACACCACGGTGTTATCGGTAAAATTAATTACCATTTCACGTTCAAATCTAATTAAAGATTTAACTATCGCTTTGGAGCAAAACTGATGATACTCCATTCTCGATCACTTTCCAAATTTGATAATTTAAATTATCAATTCACATTTCAGTCTAATTACAGATTCATTAAAACTCCACTTAGTTTTAATCTTCTCAAAAATCAATATCCTATCTTTAACTGGGTTAAAGAAACAGTATCACCTAAAATACGATTCACGATAAACCCAAAATCACTTTCTATTGTTAATTGGGTTAAAGAATAGGTGTTGTTCAAAACACCGCTCACGATAAACCCCAAAAACCAATTCAAATTCAAATCTAATTAAATATTATTTAATTGGTACACTTCATTAAATCTAAATAGAAAGATTTAATCTTTTCTCAACTAGGTTCAAGAACAGTGTTAATGAAGACACCATTCACGACAAACCCAAATCACATTTGATATTAAATACAAGGCTCTGAATAGAAAACACATCGGCTTATATTCAATATCAAATTCTACGACCAACAAATATTGTATTGGAAATAACAATATAAATATATCTTTCAAATTTCCATGACCATACCTGTATAATCATGAAATCCAACATCGAAATATTCCGCAGATAATTTCGGTTCAAATCCATTCCAATTCGTATATTGGAAATTCTGATTATTTTCAAAACCACTTCAAATTCACTTTATTTATTTATTTGAAAAAAAATTTGGATTTTAATTCTAGTTCAAAACTAGTTCATTTCAATAAAATCTATTTTTATCCTTTAAAATGTGTAATTTTTCATCCCAGTTCTTTCCAATTCATATATTATGATTTTACACAAATTATTAATATTTTTAAAATTTTATCAAGGCCCGTACAGTCGATTTCCATCAACGACCATCGAACTGCACTTACAGCGACCTTTTCCAAATTTGATTTGGACATAATTCCAAATCCAACCATTAGACTTCAAATTTCTAATATTCATTGGAAAGCTCTTTTCGATACGAACCTAACGGTTTCGGTTTTTTGAGAATCCGACGGTCGGATCTCCCGCAATATCTATTCGAAGTCAGTGGTCGAAATTCACGAACTGCCGCGGCGCGGTGCATTCTATTCAGGCCGTTATATATATAATATATATATATATTTCATCGATTTCCTTTTAAAACGTATTTTATAAATCGTTTTAAATTCGTTTTCGAAAACAATTTCAACCTTCATTTCTAATTCAAATCAAAATTGAATTTTCCATTATAACTTCTTTTTACATTCATTTCTATTTGATATCAATTCAAATCGATTTCAATTCAATCACAATTCGATTTGAATTCATTTCAATTCGAATTCATTTTATATTCAATTCAATTCGAATTCATTTTCTTTTCAATTCAATTCGAATTCATTTTGTATTCAATTCAATTCGAATTCATTTTATATTCAATTCAATTCGAATTCATTTTATATTCAATTCAATTCGAATTCATTTTATATTCAATTCAATTCGAATTCATTTTATATTCAATTCAAGTCGAATTCATTTTATATTCAATTCAATTCGAATTCATTTTCTAAATATTCGATTTTTAAATCTCTTTTCAATATTCATTATAAAAACGAATATAATCGATATAAATATCGTTCGCGTCAATATAGCGCATCTCTAATCAACACGGCTTTATATTTTTCAATGACTTCGTTATTCTATTCGACAAATGAATATTTATTCTATTCAACACATGAATCTATATTTCTTTCAACACATGACTAATCTCAACAAATGAGTACTGTCAACACATGACTATTTTTGTTATTTAATATATTTTATAAAATTACGATTTCTATCGTTTAATTTTTAATCAAACTCTAACCGTAAATTAGCAAGAGAGCAATTCCCTAAATATTAACCCTGAAGGCTGAAACCAACATCAGATCAATATCCAGGAGACCACTCATCTTATCTATTTTCCAGTTAGTTTCTAATTTTATATATGATAAAGATGTAAATTTTATTGTTAAAATGTTTTACTCAACATATAAATCTATATTTCTTTCAACACATGACTATTCTCAACACATGAGTACTGTCAACACATGAATCTATATTTTATAATATTCTTTATTTTCCAAATTGGAATGAGGCCCAATCAATTACCATATAATGTTAATTATATGGATTCCATACAACACATGTATATAATAGCAACGATCAATAATCAACCATCATCCAAAGTGCACCACACAACTGCATAAGCATCAAATATAAATAATTAACGCTCGCATAGTCTGTCGACCAACCGATCGACATACAACTAAATAATTGGGATTAGTGTACGCCAAATATCATCCCAACACCCGTGTGGGATTTCAATCCACAAACACTGAATATTATTTGTGCAGTTGGGCGATGTGTAAAATTTATCGTCCCAATCAATGTCCTTCAAATAAGTGTTCATAAACAAACCGTCCGGTTGTAAATGAATATTTATTTATTCACATTCACGTTAAAAATTATATTTTTGACGATAATTAAATTATTTCAACACATGAACGTTTTATTATCTATTTCACACCAACATCACAAACAAACTTCACAACACATCAAACAAGCATACAAGTCGTCCATGTTCTGTGGACGACGGGTGTCGGGTGCTGCTAAGCATCGTCTGCATCCTAGTATATAATTTTAACTAGAAAACAAGATTTAAAGTGAGAAGTTCTCATCGACTAGCTAAACCAAACGCCACGACTCTTCATATGTAGAAACCTTCGTCGTGCTCGCCCTTTGTCAACTTCATTGTCTGTAGCCACTACATATATAAAAATCACTTTTTTATATTTTTGCTATGTATATAAAAATAATATCTTTATAATCATTCTATATGGATAAAAATTATATTTTTACACCGCTACTGTATAGATAAAATTTCTATTTTTATCACGCTATTCTCTATATAAAAATTATATTTTTATTTCTACTTCACATATAAAAATCAGATTTTTATCGCTACTTCAAATATACAAAAATCGAATTTTTATCGCTATTTCAATATATAAAAATCGAATTTTTATCGCTACTTCAAATATATAAAAATCGAATTTTTATTCGACTAAAAATCATGTTTTTACCTACTTAAAAATCATATCTTTAGCTAATAAAAATCATACCTTTAGCTACATAAAAATTCTATCTTTTATGTTATAAAATTCTTAACTTTCATGTGTTAAAAAGAATCTATTCTTTGATGCTAATAAAAAATCTATTCCTATATATATAAAAAAAGGACTCACGGTTTTTGACTTGAAGAAAAAAGGGGGGTATCGCTTGCTGCCGTCGTCGCTGGAGGAGGGGGTGGTCGGACTGGGCGCGGTGGTCAGGGCGTGGCTGCAGGCGGATCCGGCGGCTGTCAGTTTGGGGTGGGGGGCTAGGGTTCGCGATGTGTTTTGGGGCTCAGGGGGTGCGGTGCTATGGGATGGTCGGAGAATGAAGGGGAGAGGGGTGGCGGAGCTCGACTGGCCGGCGATGGGTCTACGGTGCAGCGCGTTGGCTGAGAAAGGAAGGGTGACGGTTTTGAGAAGGGGGCGGGTTTTAATTCTTTGACTAAGGGTTTGATTTTTCATAGGGTTTGACTACTAAGGGTATATATATAAAAATATTTTATTATTTTTAATTACAAAAAGGTAACTTTTTATTCTGACTTCGAAACGAGACCCACCACCTGTCGTCCATAGCTAATTACCCCCATTTCGAACACAATGGGATAGGTATCGCAGGCTGATTCAATCGTTTTGATCAGTTTTCATCAAAATCAAAATATAACTCTATATATTGAATTTGAACGCACATTTCAATCTACCGGGGCCACATACTAACTAGAAAAATTCCCAAAAAATATTTTCTAGCTTCGTATCGACGATACGGTCCTAACAATACTAATTTCGTCAAATTCTAAGATCGTTTGAAAAATGGTCATTTTTCAGTCGATTAAAATCAACTAAAACTGGTCAAATGCGTTTTCCTTTGCCACACTCACATATTGATTCGAAAAACTATGAATTTTGAAACCTAGAAATAATTTGACATCACGGATCCAACAAAAGTGGTTTCCTCGAAATCCGATGTCGTTTGCAAAATTTCCATTTTTAAGGGCCAGAATTCCATAGCGACTATTCTGAATTTTCAACTAGACGTATCTTTTGATTCCCGCTATGAAATTTCGATTTCTCGGATTCGTTGGAATGATATTCTCAAATAGATTCTAGTATTTTCGGTTTCGCTAAAATCCGATTTATTTTGCACCCGGTACATTCATTTGAACTTTGAAATCGAATTATCGAACTACCGCGCCATTTTCAATTCCTTTTATAATTAAAAATAAATATTTATATTCTAACGACGATCTATATAAATATATACGTTCGAATTCTATTCAAAATAAATTTCTCATCGATATTATTTAAAATAATTCATTTTAAATATTCAAAATTCATTAAAATTGCCAAAATAAAAAGTTTGAATTGGCTCAGAATTTCCGGGTTATTACAGGTGTTAAGCAAGAGAATAAATTCTCCGCCACCAATCAGATGTATATTAAATAGAAATCAATTCACATAGAATGAAATTCAACGTCAGACATACATCCATTTACAAGTCCGTTTTGGGTCTGAACAAACCGGAGACACCTTATTCCTCGTCCCGTATGTCCAATACGGAAGAGAGGTGCTCGCATATCCGGACGATCAACAAGTACGTCTGGACAACTACCACTTTAACCCTTTCCTAGGAGCGAACTAGTTCAGGTCATCAGTAGTTGCCCATTCGATGTGAAGATAACCGGTCTTCAACCACCGTCTTCATTGTCTTTGACTTTTAATCGTCGTAGTTATTATTCAGAATGGGTTAAACCCGGTCTTTCCGAATAACTCGTGTATTTTATAATCAAAATCAAGTGCTATAAATACACATCATATGCCTCATTCCAATTCAGAATATTCTTTTAATAAAATATTCATATTAAAAGGGAAAGATTCCCATCAATTTTATCAAAGATAAATTCTTTTAAATTTATTCTTAAATCTTCTTTTTAAAGAACCATTAAAACTCCGATTTGATTTTAATATCAAAAATCATTAGTTTATGGTTATTCACGCTACAAGAAAAATCCATTAATAGCAAGGGTGACAACATGCAAACGGGACTTGCTGTTGCTAGGCATCTTGCGGGCATTTGGATTAAAAGACAACTCCATTTTCGTGCTGTCAATAACTAAACAAGCAGTTAGTAATTTATCGAAATTTTAGCGGGACAATTTCACTTTCCCTCTTTCGTTTATCTCACCACAAACCCCCTTTTTTTTCCATCTTCCAAAACCTTGTGCTGCCGAAACTTACATTCAATTAAAAATCCAAATCTATGTGCTTCCCTGAACCTCCAACATCGATCTCCTCTCTCATCTTTCTTCCTGAAGCTCCGATTCTTCAACTTCGCGGAGTGACCCAAATGATATCGAACTTCATCCACTTCTAGGTACGATTCTTAATCTTTCCTCTTTCTTATCAACTATTTAGTGGCTTTTATATTTTACGAAGAAAAATATTTATTAAATCTCCATGCATTCGTCGGATTTTTTTAAGTCAATGAATGTTTGAGTTAGTAACTACAGTGACCACAATAAAAAGCTTCATGTATCAACAAAAAATTTAGACCATGATGCCTTTGCATTGGAAGTGTAATTATTATTGTAATAACTTTTTTATTAGGGTTTGATTGTAATTTGCAAAGTATGAACTTTTGAATTGCTACGTAACTGGAGTTATTTTGGCTGGTAAACAGTGTTTTTGGTTATTGACCAATAAGTAACTGGATTTGTACTCATCTAAAAATTGATTAATTAGCTTACAGTCATACTATGTGTGCCGGAAAGATAATTGAGATTCAGAGAAACGTTAAAAACCAGTTATTTGGACTTAGTCGATCCTATTTTTTGGATTATTATTTATAAAGGAAAACATGTATAATTTTCTTAACTGTTGTGGTGGCCATTAGTCATCTAAAGTGTATTATTGATTAAGTTTATCAAAAAAGAATACTTTTGCATTTAAGGTTGATATAATACGTGAATATGAAAAACAATGATATTGCTACAAGTTTAGATGGTACTCACTAACAAATTTGTTTTGAAGGCAAGGTCCAATAACGGGGTAAATAACAAAAATCAAATTTTATTAATGGTTCAATGTGTAGTTTTAGTAATAGAGTACAAATAGGGAATGTGTTGATTTCAAATGTTACCTACATGAATCTCCATGATAGTCTTAGACTCTTAAGGGCTTGGACAAAAGTAAACCGAGCAACATTACCAAACTTATTTATTCGTAGTTTGCAAGTAACATGTTATACTAGGGACTTAAATATTTTTGGTGTCCACATCTAGTTATACCAAACAGATTTTGGCTTGCGAAAGCATGGCAAGATTTGCTCGATATAGTAAATAATTACTATAAAGTATAAACCTTACAAGTACTGGTCGTTGCTTCATGAGAGTAATTAATATAAACCTTATAATTACTATAAACATATTTTGTTTCATTGATCATATTTTTTTTTGTTATTCTGTCAACTCATTTACTATCTATAACATAGAATAGTTATTGTATGCGTTTAATGTATATTTAATAGTTAAATTTCACTGAAAGTTTATTATTATTTATTTCACATGAAATGGACAGAAGATGTAAGAAAGTTTATTATAGATAGATGATTATACATAAGTTTATCCAAGATAGAATGCTATAACAAAATTTTCAGGTGTTACACTAATTTTTTGGTTGCTTTTATGATGGTGGTGACTATGTTATGGTAATAAAATCTTTGTAACCGTAACATAAGTCCTTATAATTATAACATAAAATCTATAATGATGGAGACTATGTTTTTTTGTCTATCTCTAATGTACAATCCGCATTTGTAAAAGGAATATAATAGTTAATTGCAGAGTTTACTATGCATGGAGAGGGGAAATATTTTAGGAAGGAACACGTTTGGTTCATTTATTGAAATATAAAACAGTTTGAAGTAATACTTAAAAAGGTAAAATAGCAAGTTGCTTTTTTTTCCATGTGCTAGCATATAGCATGAATTAATGTGACATAAGTTAAACTAGCATTAGTTATAACATATAAATGTTTGTCATGGAATGACGATACAATGTGACAAAGATGCAAATTTTGTATAGAATTATGGTAGGCTACGTTATTAATTCAGTACGAAGAAATATAATAATTAAGGATATACTATTAAGAGTTGTGACAGGTTAAAGCATAAACATTCATTCCATACAGAGTTATGGCATGTTAAATTCAGGAAGAATCTATATATATATTATACAAATTTATAAATTGATTTATGTAGCTGAGAAGGCAAGAATATAAATGAGCAGTTACATGAAAAGTGGTGGAAAACATGTGTGAATACATGTGGGGTTATACGTCTGGTAATAATTATTTTTTAATGTATATTATATGTTAAAATGGAAATACTATTCTGCATTTCTTCTGAGATACAGAGTTCTTTTAAAGTAATATGCATATTTTTTGTGGTATAAGATGGCTTATGAGAATGGGTATCGAAAAATGGTAGGTTGCAACCTTTTTTAAAGCTATATTAACTATTTATTAGAAAGGAAGAAAGCCTGACATAAAGGAAAACAAAATTATATGCACAAATAGCATGCAGCAGCATACCCTTTAAGCAGCAATGAATAAATTATATATGTATATTGTTAGATCAAAATTTGGACCTAACACCCAAATTGTTCTGAATCTTATAGAGTTTTAACTGAAGAATGGAGAAAAAGAAAATAACACACAGAATTTATAGTGGTTCGGCATTAACGAGCCTACGTCCACTTTATATGTTATTGATTATACTTTGAATGCTGGTACAATCAACAATTTCTCTCTAGCTCACTTTTACAATTGTGATTTCTCTCAGTAATCTAGTAATAAAACTGATAAAAATGGTAGTATGACAATAATGGCGGAATCAGTCCTCAATATTGCCAAAAAGATCCTCAAAAATGCCAAACTCCGGGCTATTTATAGCTGATTTTGTCAGGCGGATCGTGGTAACACGTGGCACGAATCCCGAGAACATCGGATCGCATCGCTGCCGTTGAAGAAATAGTCAAATTAGCCGTTGTGGACAGGTGTCGCGATTCCCTTGAAAATCGGATCGAGCAAATGGGGAGAATCAGTCAAAATGACGGTTAGGGACACGTGTCGCTGGATCCGTGCGTCTCGGATCGCTGAAGACTAGCTCGTGTTTGAACGGGTCAGAGGCTTCGCCATGCATCAGGGGATCGGATCGGTCTATACTGGGCAATAATGCATGTACGGATCGAATCGCATAGAGGTGTCATCTCGCTGATGAAATGGGGGCGATCCGTTGAGGCGCGATCCGATAAGGGGCGATCCGATGGTGCGATCCGTTCCTTCATGTACTTAGGGAATGTGGTTTCATACTTTCTTCTTGTGAATGAACCTGGGTGGCTTGGTCAAAAAGCTAGCCAACATTTTGCCCCCTCGAAGTATGTTTTATCGATGATGGAAAATGCTTCGAAGCTATCGAATCGTCTTTTCACAACGAGACGCAAATCAGTGAACAATTCCTTTTCTGGGATCTTTCAGAGTCTTCATCACTGGATCTGTCGGTCATTTATCGATTCGGATCGCGTGCTCTAGTTGCGGTCCGTTAGCAAGCCATTCGCCTCGTTCTTTGGTGAGCACTTGGACCTCTTCACGGAACGGAACGAGATGGGCTTCTCTTCGAGACGTGGTGGGCTTTTGGTTCGTGGCCCGTCTATTTTCACGGATCGAATAAGACAAAAAAGGTGGAGACAAACGGTCGCCCTTTTGCCTATATAAGTCGACCCTCCTCTCCACTTTCTTCCTTCTTCTCGCTTTCGTATCGTATCGCTATCTCACCGAGGAAAAAAAACTTAGTCTCGATTTCCAAATTTCCGCCCGATTTCAAACTTTTAAAAAGGTAACTAGATGATTTCTCTTGAATTTCTACCGTGTTCGCACTAGTTTAGAGAGCATGGATGGCGGGATTTTATAAGATTTGGTGAGAATGGACGTGAGTGTGCCTGGTGCGAAGGGGAGAGTTGAGGAAGTAGATGGAAGAGATGACCAGGTCGACTCGTGGGGATACTAGAGCTTCAGATCGTGGAGGAAATGGTGAAGTGGTGAATCGGATCGTGGAGATGCTTGTGAGGATGGGAGAAGAGCAAGCAGCGGATCGTGACGAGGTGGCGGGGACATGGATCGCTACAAAATTATAACGATCCGATCCGAAATACTTCCTGGAGTTAGCGCCTCTGTTGCTGGTCCTGGCTGGCCTCGCGAACCCGTGATCGCACCACGATCCGATCCACATCCCACGATCCGAAAGGGTTTTCACAAACCGACGAGTGAATGCTCCAAAGAACTTGTAGAATAAGCAATGCAATTTAATTCCAGTACACTAATGGACAGTCAGGCTAGACCCTTTATGACGAACATTCTGGACTGACCAAGTGCATTACTTAACAGCATAAAACGACCAATATTTTGACGATCTCATCAGCCTTTACGCTTTTCTTTAATGCATGCACAAGTACACACACCGGCACTTGCACACACGGGGGACGGGTAGTTTTAATCTCATTTTTCATGTTTTCTCGCCTAACAGTAATGTCGGATAATCAATCTTCTTCAAGATCCGTTACAGAAACGGAGTCCGAGGTTCATGAGCAATACAACCCCGAGATCCCTCCAATTAACCCAGGAGGTGAAGATTATGGCTCTGAATACGAGGCAACAGAATTGAATCCGTCTGAAAGTACTTCATCTAGTGAAGAGTCTGAGATAGACAGGCGAGCTCCCGACGAGATTCCTGGCGCGCTCGGAATAGATAAATTTTCTGATTCTTTAGCATCTAAACTCGATGATATAAAGCTTAAAAGAATCTGCCTGAGACATGGGATTCCTTGGGATGATGTCATGACACCCGGTAGCGAAGATAGACCCCACTTAGCTCCGGAAGGGTATATGGCAATCAGTCGAACCATGTGCTTGGTAGGAGCTATTCCTCCGTTTCCTCCAATCGCCATCGAGACTTTAAAACGACTGGGTATCGCTCCGATGCAGCTTCATCCTAACGCCTACGCATCTCTATACACCCTATATATTGCATACGCGGAGATCCTACATACCGAACTCACATTCAGAGATTTGACATTCTTCTTTCTTTTCAAGCATCGTTCCTCGGCAACCCCAAATTTCTCTTTCTTTGAATCGGTGGCGAATAGGAAGGTTCTGTACGATGGATACAGCAATATAGGGGATCCTAAGTCTGATTGGTTCTATATAAAGAAATAGGCCGGATTCTCAAGAAGATGGCTTAAATCAAGTAAACTTTAAGCTTTTAACTGAATATCTTGTTCAAGAAGTCGAAGCGTTAACATTCTCCCCCCTTTTTCTTTGTCTTAAACAGATCACGTCTTCCCGAAAACGGAGGGTCCGTTATACAACAATCGATTGTCTATTCTTCTACAAAGCAGATTCGACTTTCTAAGGATCAAAAAAATGCATTACTGACGAGAATCTTCATATGCATCATCTTCTGGATATAAGATTTGGACTTGGCGCTGGCGGCAAACCCTATAAGTATGTGACCCCAACGGAGGGAGAGGGAACATCGCAAGCAGTAGGAACAACTAAGTTTCGCAAGAGTCCTTCCCCGATAGTCATCCAAGACGATGAGGACCTGAACATATACAGAGGGGATGAGGTCCGCGGTGACAAGTCCAAGGAAATCCCAATCTCTACTCCAATCGAACCCGCTGCTCCCGATGATTTGACAGAAGAACAGTTATTCAACGAGCTGAGCAAAATTCCTCTGCCCGATGATATATACACAGAGAGGGACTTCGAAGGGGAGCCATTCTTCCCTGCTTCTGAAGAGACCATCGCCTCAACTGGAGAACAAGAAACTAGTCAGATGAGCCTGTCTTCAGGCCCGGGTCTGTTAGGGGGAATTATATGGGATGCACAAATCACACACAATGTCTGACCCCGCACTTTTATATCGTCAGTATTCAAAGTTTTAATATGCTCTTTTCTCTTTTGCAGGAAAGATGTACCGCAGGCGATCTTATTCTTATCGTTCTCTTCGTGAGGGCACACCCAGTCTTCATCCGGGTACTGAGCGCTCTCGCGGCCCTTCTCACAAGCCGACTTCCTCGCAACCCCGGTCTCCACCGAAATCGACATCTGCCAAGCTTTCCAGTTATCTGGCAGTTCCTGCAGGGGGAAAGAAACTTCCTAAAGAGTTAACTCCTCCGAAAAGTGCTCCCTCTCACAGCAGGTCGTCAAAAAGGCATCACAAATCTAAGGATAAAGGCAAGGACCCAATCAAAGAGTCTGAAAAGGAGAGGAGTAACATCGTCCCTTCCAGCCAGCCAGAGTTGGCTGCCCCCGGGTCACGAGATTACATACATGGTTCCGAGATTCAAGGTAGGCTGGAAAAGCTGCGGGAACAATTCCCAGACATATTCTTCGATAGGATGACGTTTGTTCCAGCCTTGGAACCGGTCCCTAAGAACTGGGATAATGAAGTTGTCGGGCACATCCGCCACGTTGCCAGGCAGTATGAGATGATGAAGAAACATGCAGTTAACCTTTCAGAAGTCATTCGAACACTTGAAATAGAAGCACATAGATCTAACGCGAAACTTGATAACAACGAAAGGGCCAGGACAAAGATGGAGAAGGACCTGGAAGATGCTCAATCCCAACTCGCCTTAGCGCGGAGAGATGCCGAAAATTATAAGACCGAGTTGGAGAATGCTAAGAAACGCTTTCTTTCGGAACTTGACTCCAATAGCCAAGAGAAAATGGCCTTAAAGAAG
This sequence comes from Allium sativum, assembly GCA_030737875.1. Lineage (NCBI taxonomy): Eukaryota > Viridiplantae > Streptophyta > Magnoliopsida > Asparagales > Amaryllidaceae > Allium > Allium sativum. The sequence goes on from CM060911.1 coordinate 269,984,316, forward strand.
GAGGTTGAAGATCTCAAAATGGCCAACATTGAGTTGAAGACAGAACAAGGCCATTTTGAAGCTGAGAGAGCCGCTTGGGAGGCAGAAAAAGCAAGTTTGAAAGAAAGCTTAGTTCTGGCTGAAGCGGAAAAGGTGATTTTACATGATCAAGTCGCGGATGCGGAGAGACGGGCGGCTCTCGCCGAAACGAATGTTGAAAGTGCCATCGAAATGGCCACTGCCTCTAACAACAAGCTCCTCGAGAGAGAGAAGGATATCGAGGGGTTTGAAGAGATGATTTTTGACTTCCTTGGCCAAGTCCTCAAAACCCGCAACATCTCGTGGATCCCGGATTACCACGTTACTTTAGCCAATTTATGGGATGCCATTGTTAAGGGTGAGAAGCAGAGATTGGGAGTCGAAGAAGTTGATGAAGATGAGTTGATGAAGAGCATCTTGAGAGATAACGAGCCTGAGGACCTGGCAGAGGGTCGTCGTTTGATTCAAGCGGAGATAGAAAAGGAGAGGGCCCTGGCTAAGGGTAAAGGCAAAGCTGACGAAGGCTCGAGTTCAGCCGTGGAGCCCAAGACCTCCGGAGTTGAGGAATACCATCCTAATGATCCGCTAATCCCTTTGGGCCTAACTCCTGTGGTTGTTGGAGCTCCTGCAGCTACTCAAGAAGGAGGATCTGCGGAAGGTATCCCCTTTTTTCCCCCACAATTTGTCAAAGCAATTGTGAATTGTCGTCGTCTGGTAGAACAACCAATTGAATTAGTAACGTATGTTCCCCATAATACAGGTGGTGAGCCCATCGACAAGTGTGTTGAAAAAGGAAAAGAGGCGGAGAAGGAGGCTGTCTCGCCAGGTGCCCGTGTTGATATATCGATGCAGACTGAGGCTACAACAGCAGAAAAAAGCGTCCTGGCACCTAGTGCCGATGTCCCCAAGGATGCTGAAACCATCGAGGCCTTGAAAGACATGGATGGGCGCCATGTACAGGATGAAGAGGATATCACTGGCGCCAAAGAGTCCGAAGACGATGACGACGAAACTTTGGCCAGCAGAAAAGCTAGGCAGGAAAAAGAGATGGCTTCGAAGAAGGTGGGACAAGAGCCTTTGGACATAGTCCCTATCGCAGAATTTGATCCCAAAACTGGGATGATTTTGAAAATCCAGCCCAAATCCATCAGCAGACAGCTTCATTTTGCGAATCCTGATGATTTCCCGGCTTCCCTTTCTGATAAAAGAAAGAGAAAGGAGGCGGAAGAGGAATCTTCCGAAGAGTCGGATGTTCCTCTCATAGACAAACGGAAGAGGAAGAAAGGAGATCAATCTGACGCCGACAAGGCGAAGCTGGAGAAACAGAAGCAGGAGAAGAGGCCAAAGCGTAAATAGGATATTGTTGTTGGTTTATATTTTGTCTTTAGGTTTTCCACTGGCCAGGAAGTGTAATTATGAGACTGGCCCTCACTTTTGTTTTCTAGGTTGTTTTTCACTTTGTAGGCTTGTCGTATATAAAGGAAAGTTTATCTCTTTTTGCATCATTGTGTACCTGTATTCAAATAAACTTTCCATGTTTAGTTATAGACCATCTAATTATAACTACAAATCAATCAAACAACAGAAAGAAAATTTTCGTGCTGCATTGCTGCATTAAATTCCATGTGTATATGCATATGGCCCATAATCAATCGTTAATGTAGCGCTTAACTAGGGCTTATTAAAGATTGACTAGCATTATTCGCATGTTGCCCCCTATTTCTGAATATGGGGGACTTAGAAAATTTCATAAGATAACTGTTCTTGTGGTACTGAATTTCTGGCACCTTTCTCAGTGCTTAATCATAGACTCCTTTATACTCTCCTGGCGGTTGCCGAGGTTAGAGTTCGAGCTCAGCTTCAGCGCTCAATCGGAGACGCTTTTATACTCTCTCTCTCTCTCTGGAGAGTTAGAGTTCGAGCTCAGCAATTCAATCGCTCCCCGATCCTTCAGCAGGGTAGGAGCTCTTTCTCAGCGCTCAATCGGAGACGCTTTTATACTCTCTCTCTCTCTGGAGAGTTAGAGTTCGAGCTCAGCAATTCAATCGCTCCCCGATCCTTCAGCGGGGTAGGAGCTCTTTCTCAGCGCTCAATCGGAGACGCTTTTATACTCTCTCTCTCTCTGGAGAGTTAGAGTTCCGTCAAGGCGGTTCCGATCATGGTACACCGCCATGACTTATGGACATCGGCTTTATGTCCGTTATGCTCTCTCTCGGCTCTGGAGAATTAGAGCGCTATCAACGATATAATTTACTTTATTGCATCCTCAGAATTTTGACTGGTGATTACATTCCATTCTGATGGATGGCACCTAAAATCATTGCATGATTCACAGTAATTTTCATAAAAATAGAAAGACAGATAAATAATGCAATAAAGGAAAACGACACACAATACTTTATAGTGGTTCGGTCGAATCATGACCTACATCCACTTTATAATTTTTTGCTTTAAGAAATCAGACTATTCTAGGCAAGTCGTGCCTTGTACATGGTTTTCAACAAAGCAAAAGAATAGATTTGAAACTTTCATGTTAAGTATGGCCGTAAATGTTGGGCATTCCACACTCTAGGGATTTCCTTTCCATCTACGGTTGTCAGCTTGAAGGTTCCATTATCAAGCTTGCTCAGAATGGAGTACGGTCCTTCCCACTTCGCTCCCATATGAGTTGGGGGTGGAAAGACACGTTTCAGAACCAAGCCTCCGGGTTCCCAGGTTCGGGCTCGAACCTTTTTGTTGTAATATCGAGCGACCTGTTGTTTGCATCTCAAGGCACGCAGGTCTGCTTCATCCCTCTTTTCTTCGATCATATCCAGGGACTCAAGGAGCAATTCATTATTGGTCCTCGGATCATAATAAGTCACCCGGTGAGAAGGTACCTTTATCTCAACCGGGATGACCGCTTCCGTTCCAAAAGCAAGGGAGAAAGGGGTATGTCCTATTGCCGATTTATATGTTGTCCTGTAGGCCCATAGTGCCAAGGGAAATTCATCAGCCCACATGGCTCTGGCCCGCTTCAGTCTTCTTTTCAGAATGGACTTAATCACTTTATTCGCTGCTTCGACTTGTCCGTTCGATTGCGGGTGCGCCACAGAGGTGTATCGATTCTCAATGTGGTATTTTTGGCAGAAATTTCTGAATTCAGTGCTATCGAACTGAGTTCCGTTGTCCGTTATCACAATCTTTGGAATCCCAAATCGACAGATGATGTTTCTAACGATAAAATTGATCACTCGTTTGGTTGTGATTGTAGTCAGTGGTTCAGCCTCGACCCATTTAGTGAAATAATCCACGGCCACAATAGCGAACTTTGCCCCGCCCCTAGCTGTGGGGAGACTTCCAATGATATCAATTCCCCACATAGCGAAAGGCCATGGGCTCGTCATTGCTTTTAACTGATTAGGAGGTGCTCTAGGTATTTTTGAAAATCTCTGGCACGCATCACACCGTCGTGCGTATTTTGCCGCATCCTTGTTTATGGTAGGCCAGAAATAACCATGCCGCAACACCTTTTTTGCCAAAGTTTGCCCTCCACTGTGATCGCCGCATTCGCCTTCGTGTACCTCCTGCAGCACACGCTTGATGTCATCGTGGGCTATACATCGAAGAAGGGGCATCGAGAATCCTTTTCTGTAAAGAACTCCGCCTTGCAGAACGTATCGGGCAGCTTTACGAATTACTTTACGCCTCTCGCTCTTCTTGGTCGAAAGCGCTCCATTCATCAAGAAATTCTTTAGAGGGGTCATCCACGACTCTCTTTCTGGTTCCGTCTCTAGTATTAGATCGATTTCCATTTGATCTATACTAGGGGACCGAAGCACTTCAACGGGGGCTAGCCCAGTCTCTTCAGGATTGTCGGAACTAGCCATCTTTGCCAACTTATCCGCCTACTGATTCTCTGACCGCGGAATGTGAGATATGCTGTAGTGATCAAAGTCGTTCAACAACTCCTTTACTTTCTTCAAATATAGAATCAATCTTGCACTTTTAGCTTGGAATTTCCCAGTAACCTGGTTCACAACTAACTTGGAGTCGCAAAAAATGTTCAGCTTTGTGACCTCTAACTCCTTTGCGATCCTTAATCCGGCTATCAGGGCTTCGTATTCGGAGTCGTTGTTAGTGGCGTGAAACTCCATCCGGATAGCATAGGATATCAATCGTTTCTCGGGAGTTTCAAGCACTATTCCAGCGCCGGATCTTTCGTCATTCCTAGCGCCATCAGTACACAATCTCCAGACATTGGGATCGAGAAGTAACTTTGAGGGATCAACTTCTTCGTTTACTATATCCTCCTCCGGGACGGTAAACTCTGCTATGAAGTCGGCTATCACTTGCCCCCGAATTGACCGTCTGGGCTGAAAGTTCAGATCAAATTGACTTAACTCAATGTTCCATTTGAGTAATCTTCCAGACGCCTCTGGTCTCTGTAAAACTTGCTTGAGTGGATGATCAGTGTATATGGTAATGGGATGCGCCTGAAAATAATGTCGAAGCTTCCTAGAGGCGATCAGTAAACTATACGCCAACTTTTCTATCCTTGGATAATTACGCTCTGCTACCGTCAATTTTTTACTCACGTAATACACAGGTCTTTGGACCTTATCTTCTTCTCTTACCAGCGCTGAGCTTATCGCGTGGGATGACACTGCTAAGTATACGAATAAGTCCTCGTGATCCATCGGTTTAGATAATATCGGAGGTTTCTCCAGGTGCCTCAGTAGGTTCTGAAATGCTTCTACGCAGTCAGGCGTCCATTTGAAGTTGCGTTTTTCCCGCTTTATGAGTTCGAAGAATGGGATGCATTTGTCCGTAGCCCTGGAGATAAATCTGCTTAATGCGGCTACTTTTCCTGCAAGGCTTTGCACATCCTTAATTTGCCTAGGTTCCTGAATGTCTCTGATTGCCGCGATCTGGTCTGGATTAATCTCAATCCCACGGGAACTGACGATGAACCCCAAGAATTTTCCGGAAGCGACACCGAATGAACATTTTGTTGGTTTGAGTTTCATTCCGTACTTTCGAAGGATGTCGAACATCTCTGCCAAGTCCATAGTGTGACGGGAGGATTGCTTGGACTTAACCAACATGTCGTCGACGTATACTTCCATTGTTTTCCCGATCTGGTTATAGAACATTCTGTTGACTAAACGTTGATATGTAGCGCCTGCGTTCTTCAAGCCAAAAGGCATCACTACATAACAATATAATCCCATATCCGTAATAAAACTAGTGTGTTCTTGATCTGGAACATGCATCGGAATCCGGTTATATCCTGAGTAAGCATCCATAAATGAGAGAAGTTCATGACCCGCCGTCGAGTCCACCAACTGGTCAATCCGGGGTAACGGAAAACTATCTTTTGGGCAGGCTTTGTTCAAATCCGAGAAGTCGATACACGTTCGCCACTTCCCGTTGGCCTTCTTTACCAAGACTGGATTTGAAATCCAGTCTGGGTAGATCGAGTCTCTGATAAATCCATTACTCTTTAGCTTTCCAACCTCTTCTTTCAAGGCAGCGGACCTCTCTGGGCCCAGCATTCGCCTTTTTTGTTTTACAGGAGGATGTTTAGGGTTAATGCTTAATGAATGGCTCATGATTGATGGGGATATCCCGCACATGTCTGCGTGAGTCCAAGAAAATACATCCAAGTTATTTTTTAAGAAATCCGTCAGTTCTTTAGCGAGATTCAGATTTAACTGGGATCCAATCTTAAGGACCTTCTCCGGGTCACTATCATTGACCGGTACATCCACAGTTGTCTCATTGGGAGTCGCCATTCTGCCCCTAGGTTCTTGATCCTCTCTGGGATCTATATCCTCGGGCAACTCTCTGGGCGACTCTCCAACGGTTATCCTCTTTAGTTGCTATAAGGTCTTCGCCCTTGTAGGGGGAGAAGCGCCCTTGGTTTCTATGTCCCCTCCATTGCGAAGTAGCTTTAGTTCGGCAACATAACATGCTCGTGCAGCAACCTGATCTCCTCTGACAATACCAATGCCAGCTTCTGTGGGGAATTTCAATAACAAGCACCAAGGGGCTATACAGGCTCTAAACTTTGCGAAGGCCGGTCGGCCCAAGAAGGCATTGTAGGGTGATTCAACATCCAAAACCACGAAGGGAAGGATTCTCACTCTCTGGCGTTCTCCTTCCCCAAGCGTAACTGGTAACTCTACATAACCCATTGGAGCGGTGGATGCTCCGTTAAATCCACGGATCCATCCTTGACATGGCTTCAAGTCTTTTATTTCGAGGTTCATCTGGTCGTATGTCCTTTTGAAAAGAATGTTGACGGAACTCCCGTTGTCGACTAAAACCTTATGAATAGTGGCTGGTCCAATAGGTACTGTGATTACAAATGGATCTTCAGTCGGAGCATGGACTCCAATTCTTTCTCGTTCGCGGAAAACGACATCGTCGGTCATCATCTTTTGTTGCTTTACCGGGATATTATCCTCGGGGTTGCTACACTCCCCTACCTCGAGGTGTTGCTTGGCTGCATTGACATATTGATCCAAGGCCTTGGAACTATGTCCGGCGAGATAAAGTCCTCCGATTACGGTATTGATAACGATGTCTTTTCCCTTTTGCTGGGCAGTTGGCCTAGCAGCAAGTTGATTCTGGTTCTGATTTGGGGCCTGTACGGCTTGCCCCTATCTCTGGGCGTTACTCTGTATTCATCTAATTTTCCTTCTCGAAGAAGCCTCTCGACTACATCTCGTAGGTGACGACATTCATTTGTCGAATGGCCATGAATCTGATGAAAGAGACAAAACTTCCCCGTTTCTCGTTCTTTCTCCGTCGACTCTCTAGGAGGCGGCCTCTTATTCTGGAGGACGTTGTACGAATCCATGAAGATATTTTCCAAAGTATCATTTATTGGCGTATAACTCTCAAAGGCCCTGGGACGAGTCCTTCTCTGGGAGTCGTTCCCTCGGTTCCTCTTCCGGTTGTTGCCATTATTATTATTATCATTGTTCCCTGACTGACGACCACCCTGATTCCGATTTTCGACATTAACTTCGACCTTCCCCGAGCTGTCTCCTGTCTGCTTGATGGCGACATTGCTCTGGATTTCCTCCTTATCGGCCGTTTTTGCCTTTCGGTTAGCATATACTTCTTCCCGGCGTAAATGTACGTTAGCTTTTTCGTAGAATAACTCTCTAGTATGGGGTGGCTTGCCTGCCAGGTATCTCCCAAATTTAGTGTCTTTATCTACTCCATCAATCAGAGCTGCGACAACGGTTGGCTCATGGGGATCTTTAACTTCAGTAGCGGCCAAGTTGAAACGGTCTAGGTACACTCTCAAACTCTCGCCTGGTCGCTGCTTGATAAGGAACAAGTCAATCACACTCTTTGTCTTTTGTGCATAGATGCGGAATTGTTCTACGAACTTTTCACTCAACTCCCTAAAGCTAGAAATGGATCTTGCTGGTAAACGAGTAAACCATAACAATGCTACATCCTCCAAGAATATGGGAAATGCTTTGCACTTGACAGCGTCAGAAGCTGCGGCTGCGGTCATTGACCAAGAATATCTCATCAGATGCTGAACGCGATCAGATCTACCCGTGTATCGGTTCATCTGTGGCATGTTGAAACGCCTCGGGAAAGTCGCATCCAAAATATCATTAGTGAAAGGGGTGTGACTGCGGTCGATTCCCCAATCTTCATTCCGTTGTCCACGGCTATCCGCCAGAATTTGATAGATCATAGCTGCAACATTTGCACTGGTCAACGGAGGTTCAGGGTCAGTGCTTCTTGCTCGGCGGGGTTCTATAATCTCTCTTCCGGGAGCAGTCACAAAATCCGGGGCTCGGATTGGACTTCGTTGCCCCCTGTTGCCATGAGCATTTGCGCGGCGACGGGACTGAGGTAATCTGTTCTGTACAGGACTGTCCACACCTCGAGCTTTGGGAGTTGCAGCGTGATCGTTCACATTACGGTTTGAGGGCCCCGCCTCTAGTGCTTCTTCTTCCCGTGATGGCAGGGTCCCGAACCGAAGCTGCTCTATGTTTTCGGCTCTCTCATATGGTCGCCGCGGAGGTCTCGGCGATTCCTCTGACAAAGAAGAATATCCTGGAGTGAGCGGATGAACTGGCGGTGTCCTTTGCCTTATAAGATCATTAAGCCTTCTATCCATAGCGGTCAAATTTTGTCGCAGAACGGAGCTTTCCTGCCTTTGGGCAGCCAATTCATCAAACAGTCTCTCCCACATCTCGGAAAAGCGAGAGAGATCCCCCTCAGTAACGGGAGCAGCAGGGTTATATTGATCATCATCACTTTCTCTTATGCGCAAAGAGCTTGAGCCAGGTCGAGCGGAGGGGCCAGGACGATAGGAGCGAGCCATAGGCTCCTTTCCAGGTCGAGTTGTAGTCCGATCATCAATTCGGATCGCTGTGGATCGAGGATGGTGGCTCGTTGCGCCCCCCTGGGATCGGTTCGTGGTCACGGTACGCGGAGGATTCGAGGCGTTATCTCGGGATCGAGTAACAACCCCTTCAGCAGTCCGGATCGCCTCGTTCTCTTCGACTCGTAGCGTGGCGTCCTCATCGGATCGGTTCGCCCCCGACGCTCCGCGATCCAAAGTTCCCTCATTGCCTAGCTCGTGCACACTTTCTTCGACTGCTTCATTCGCGGCTTCATTGGTTCGTGAAGCTCGTACTTCCTTAGATCTCTTTCCAGCCATGATATCCGAGTCGCTGGAATTTTCAAAGAACTGAATAGTGAAGCTTTAGGACTGTTTTTCTCAGTGAAAGCACCAAAATGTTAGATCAAAATTTGGACCTAACACCCAAATTGTTCTGAATCTTATAGAGTTTTGACTGAAGAATGGAGAAAAAGAAAATAACACACAGAATTTATAGTGGTTCGGCGTTAACGAGCCTACGTCCACTTTATATGTTATTGATTATACTTTGAATGCTGGTACAATCAATAATTTCTCTCTAGCTCAATTTTACAATTGTGATTTCTCTCAGTAATCTAGTAATAAAACTGATAAAAAATGGTAGTATGACAATAATGCCGGAATCAGTCCTCAATATTGCAAAAAAGATCCTCAAAAATGCCAAACTCCGGGCTATTTATATCTGATTTTGTCAGGCGGATCGTGGTATCACGTGGCACGAATCCCGAGAACATCGGATCGCATCGCTGCCGTTGAAGAAATAGTCAAATTAGCCGCTGTGGACAGGTGTCGTGATCCCCTTGAAAATCAGATCGAGCAAATGGGGAGAATCAGTCAAAATGACGGTTAGGGACACGTGTCGCTGGATCCGTGCGTCTCGGATCGCTGAAGAATAGCTCGTGTTTGAACGGGTCAGAGGCTTCGCCATGCATCAGGGGATCAGATCGGTCTATACTGGGCAATAATGCATGTACGGATCGAATCGCGTAGAGGTGTCGTCTCGCTGATGAAATGGGGGCGATCCGTTGAGGCGCGATCCAATAAGGGGCGATCCGATGGTGCGATCCGTTCCTTCATGTACTTAGGGAATGTGGTTTCATACTTTCTTCTTGTGAATGAACCTGGGTGGCTTGGTCAAAAAGCTAGCCAACATATATGTTGCATCATGCATGCTTGGTAGGTAAATTTATTTTTGTATAGGATTAAGTGTGGCGGCCTAGTTTTCTACTATTTTTCCTCACTTCTTTCATCTGTTAGTTTTATTTCTATTTTTCAATACAGATTTTTTTTCTACATGTGTTAGTTGCATGAATTTGGGTGAGAACGTAATTTTTTTAAGCTGCTCTCATGACAATTCAATATAAAATCTGAATGGCAATAGGATATCATAATTATTGTACCAACAAATACTTGGCATCTTAATCAGGGGAATGTTCAAAAGTTGATCCAGTTCGGTCTCGTTTAATCTTTTACGTCGCTAATTTGTTAAATCTTTTTGCTCAAGTTTGGTATTATGCATATAGTTCACCAAATAGTTGGTAGGTTGCATCATAAAACCTAGTATGATGATATGTTGTTCCCTCACTGTAGTACATAACTCATTTTTATTTATTTAAAATTTGTTTTGTTGTGTGCCCCTTCATCTTGACCGACAATTTCGTGCAAAAACGTTACATTCTTAGCATATACTGAAGTAGAAGTATTTTTTCCTTTATTGCACTATAATTCTGTACACCAAAAATAATATGGTTATTTTGTTGCTTCATAGCATGAGTTTCTTTTTACAGTTTCCTAAATGAATAATATATCTTGTTGAATTGAATTTGCGAACTTAGCACAGTGTCCTCCAGCATGAGTGATAAAATTACATGATTGGTTTATCAATATATGACCAATAATATATCCCAATTTCAATGATACATGAAAACAATCAAATCTGGCTGATGATGTTGTACTTTACCATTATAATAATAGTTACTTTAAATCATTAATATGTATTTTTTATGCTGTCTTTTTACCAGGAAAAAGTGTTGCCAAAAGATTTTCAGTTTGAGATTATTGATAACCCTGGAGATGAATTAATTACACTAAAGAGAGAATATGACGATGTGTAGATCCAATCTACTGTGTACATGAATTTTAACTCCAGGATATCTCTATTTGTTACCATAGACAAGAAAGTGGGCCCTACTTTAGAATTCTGCTGCAATCTCACATGAAATGGTTTTGATATTAGAAGCAAGTAGTTGGAATGTTCAGAAAACTCGGATTAAGACTATTTTCAAGGGCCAGTTTTCTGGTAAGATTTCTTTTTACTTGCTGAAATTGCTTGAAGCATATCCTTAACTTCGTCTAAATTTGCATTTGGAAATGCTTTCTTTCACTTAATTAAATCTATTAATACCCCTGACTTGAAGGGGCATTTGGATTTTTAATCATAATTAAAATCTGAAGTTATTATTATTATTCCATTTCTCCTGTCTATACAAACCGTCTGAAACAAACACTGTCCATCTTAAACATTTAGTCTTGACGTCAGTAATTTTTGTAATATCTTGTAGCAAAATTTTGAATTGAGCGATATATCCAATTTATTAATCAGTTTATCTTTCTTCGAAGATTCAAAAATTGAAACCAATTGAAAATGTAAAATAAAACAATTATTTGTAATTCTAATTGAAAATAGGATTATATTTCTGAAAAGCTCTAATTTTAAAAACTATTATTTAGTTTGCTTTAGGCTTTTTTGTTGATGGCATGAAGGATTTTTATTGTACAAACATGGCGACATTATACTTTGACAGGTAGTTCTTCTTGAGCTTTCGCAACCTGAAAACCATTTTTTTTCTAAATGACAAAGAGTAAAAACAAAGCAAAATGACCATTTTTTTAATAAACGCTACACAACACAAATGAAACTAAAAAAATTGTTGAACTCAAAAGTAGTCACCAAAATCAAATGAAAGTTTTTCTTGGTTTTGTTTAATATAAGAGAAGGATTGAAAGTTGAACAATAGAGTTCTACTACATACATACATATATAAACCTCAGCCCAACGCAAAATCATACCGAAAGCAATCATATTAATCTAGTTCTATCTTCAGCTCAATACTAATAAAACGCGAAATCAAGATTAAAGGGGAAAATAGAATGCTAAATCAAAACTATTGGAAAAGTCGATCGAGTTATTTTGGTTGAGTCGTGGACTGTTTAAATTACAGTTTGGTGTTTTAATTGGGGATTGACTGCAGTTGATTGGAAATTGGGACGGTTGGTGGTCACGGTTTTGCTAAGGGTGGTTTGGGTGGCACAATGGCAGTGCAATGATGTTGGTTAGATTGTAGTGATAGGAAACTACTATTTTGTTTAGCGGAGTTTGATTTGTGGAGGAGATGTTTGAATGGTTGTTGCTGGTACGTTGTGGGTGGTAGTTTTCATTTTAGGTTGTCTTTGGTTGTTCGATGGTAGAGGAATGTGGCAGTTTGGTGGGTAGTTTTTAGAACTATGGAACGAGGTTTGGCTAGCGGGATAGTGCATTTGGTGGTTGGAGTTTCAGGAGAGGACATATTTACATTTTCATCGAACCATGCTAAGATTTCACATTCAAAGAAATATATATACATACACATACAGAGAGATACTGTTTCGTGTAAACAGAACAGCTTGTCCTTAGATATGTAAACAATAACATATAATGGCGTTTGATGTGTTAAACCAGAATGGTATGGTTATACAAATTACTTAACAAGTTTAACAAATATTGAATTGATGTTATGTTGCCCAAAGTGGAAATTTAAGTTTGTGAAATTCAAATGTTAACATTTTATCTTTCACATGTAGGGCATAAGCCTTTTATCCTGTTTATCAAGTTATTATGCATCTAGAGTGCATGTCATTCGTATTGTTTATTTTGCATCGTATAAAATTTGTATTATATTTTGTGTCTTGTGTGTGCTGCCATTAAATCTTGTTTTCACATTATTATTATCTAGAAAAATATGTACAATACAACCTATGTTGAGAAAGTTCTCGATTGTTTGACCTCAGCATGCATTTTTGTAATACCTTACTGGGATTCTCAAATGCACTTTTTACGTTATTTTTTTTATTGATTTTAATTTCTTTCGAGAATAGCTACTTAGTTTTGAATTCTTTAGAAAATTATATAAATTGTAAATCAAATTAATTTTATATTAACAAAATTATTTCATTTATGGTTATATATTTTCAAAATTATTAGGTTATTTATGTACGAATAAAAAATAAAAACTTTATGTGAGAAATATACTTTTAGATTTACGATCTGTTGTCGTTTGGAATATAATATTTTCATAGCTTATTTTCACCCTTACATATTGCCTATATAGTGATTGATTTGTTAAGTTAAAATAGTCAATATCATATGCAAGATCAATCAGACTCTACATATTGTAAATTATTTGAATTTATAATACATTTTTCTAATTTTGTAGGCAAGTGAATTTCATGTGCTGATGTACTTAATTTAACAATGGACATCTGTGCATTTGATTTTTGAAGTTTGACACTATCCTTTCATATGTAGACCACAAATATGTTTGCATCAACCATTTCATTTAACTAGTCGTGCGAGTGAAGTCTGTACCAATTTTTTATTCTGTAGCAAGGAAACATGTGCCATTCGTAGTAATTATCTTGTCTCGCTTGCCACATATATGTCTGTATCAAACATGTGCCATTGCTTAACTTAAAACATATTTAGTTTGCTAGTGCATTTTTTTCTTCCAAAACAGACCTTAGTTGCAAGATGAATAAACTGAAAATCTAAAACAATTTTATTTTACAGTGTCATGAGTAAAAATATTATCATTATATGAGAGCTAAAAATAAAAAAGTTTGCTGTAGTGAGACTGTCACTTAAATGGGTACATGCGAAGTATTGGGTGAAGACAGTATCTTTGGGCGATGAGAATGTTGCTGAGAGGAAACTTCTTGGGAGCCTGCGAGATGCATATATGGATGAATGGGGTCCTAGCCATATCTGAAATGAATGTGAGCTTTTTATGCTTATCGGTTATTTTCAGCAACTATTTATTGTCCATTTCTGCTTGTTAGTAAATGCTTTTACTATCTATATTTTCAAGAAATTTCCATTAAACTACATCATATACGGCTTCAAATTATGGATCATATCTAAATAATGTGATTTATGTTTGTAATTAGTTTCAAATAACCTTTTCATCATGATAAAATCTTAGTAGAAATGATCAAATGATGCAACATCAAGACATTTGTCAATCCTGTCCTTATTTCATATACCTTGGATACATCATCTATTTGCTTATAAAGTATATTTTTTAACTATAAGTACGGTAAATTACTCCCAAAATCATGAGATATGGTGTATGGATCCATCTAAGCTAAGTGTGAAATCTTGTATACCCTCAACCAACCCGCCTGTAGCAACCCATATTTTCCAGCATTATAGAATACATGCATTTATTATTAGTCATCAATTATAATATTATTCTTCACAAAATAAGTTTTATTAATGAAAAGTAATCCACTTAGCTTACCCATTTTGAAAGGAAAAATTCTATATATTCATGGTGGCATACCAATATTAAAAATAAAAGATTTGCATACCATTAAAAAAAAAATCATTGGAATCCTTTAGATGCATGATTTTAATTTTACCATATAGGATTCGTTTATTCCTTTATTATCACTTGCACCTTTCTAAAATACCAAGATGTGATTTGCATTTCACCTATTTTGTTATGAGTGATACATGTATAGATGTGTGTTTAAAGATGGAAATTTGGTTCCTATTGTATACAAGGTGATGTAATAATTTTGTTACGAGAGGTAGGGCTGTATGTTAATTCTATAGCAATGGTCCAAGACAATAAACCAAGTGTATGAATTACATTTTTCTTCTTATTTTCATATCAGTTTTATCATGATGTTATCTTTTTGACACAACTAAAATATAAGGAAGTTAAATTATCCTAAGAACAATTATCTGTTCTCTAAAATGTTGGAAATTTATGTGAATTATTTAAAATATAGAAATAAGTGTTTGATGACTCCTATATGTGAATAGTCCCACATCATGGGATTATAAGAAAGATGCAAGTATTTATACTTTTTTCTAAGAATTCATGTTGGGTCCTTGGGCTCCCAATGCATGCTTTGTTGTGAGGAGGGAGACCATGCATCATGAACACCACACACGCGCGACCGACCGACCGACTCGACCCAACCCGACCCGGCCCGGCTCGGTTCGGGCTTGGACTTGGGCCTTGGCTATGTGGTGTAGACACTTATATTTTTAGACCAGAAAACCTTGACTTTTTCAAACCGTTTTTATGAAAAATACTTCTGAGCCGATTTTATCATGAAGCGGTAAACTTTTGACACGGTATTTCAGCAGATCCTATTTTCTCCTACTGCCCAGTATTTTCGATTAACCCTAATCCCCGTCTATATATTATCTTCAGTTGTAGACGAGATTTGTACAGAAAAAAATATTTTTTCTCCTCCGCCATTAAAATATTCTTACAGAAATTTTCGAGCAGTTATTTATTTCGAAAGTGCAAATCTGCACTGATTTGTTGTGCAAGCAAATCAATTACTGTTCTACGAGGCTGTTTTATCCTAGAGGCGGCGGCGAGAGTACGAACTGGTTTTGCACCACCGACCAGATCGCCGAATCGTCTTCAAGAGAGCGACCTGGTCCGCGACTCAGCCATTGTTTCCCAACAATTTGAAGACGATCCATGAAACAATGGCTTCGACTGCCCCATTTACATTCGGCGACCAAACATCTTCAACCTCGCTCATTTCTGATACCCATCTAGGGTTTGTTGTATTCATTTCTATGTTTATCTCGATATTCACTAAAGATCCCAGATCTAATAATTTGGCCTGATTGAGCTTTCGGGTATACCCTGGATCTGAAGAAATACATGTACGGTGAAGATGAGATAGTTGAGTTGAGAGAGCTGATGCGCGGTCATAAAGAGAAGTAAAGCTTCAGAACTTGTTTCCTACTTGCAACTTAATGCCTGGTATGGTTTTAATTTTTATCGTTTGTTTTGCTCCATGTGACGTTTGAAGTATGATAACTTATACAGTAATGTGCTTTGTCAATGCTGATTAAATTGATTGTGAATGCCGAAGCACATATACATGGTTAAATGTAATTACACACTGAACTGATGACCATGAGGTTGAGCAAGTAGAAATGCATGAATTGCGATGTTCATACTATATTATGATGCATAAATCTCTCGATTTATTTATATATATTATTAGAGAAGATAAGAAGTGGCCAAAATAAATAATTGGTCAATACATTTGAAATGCATATGATTATATGTAAATGTCATTAAAATTGACATTAATAGAACATATATAATATTGGGAAATGTCACTAAAAATTTGACATTAATAGAATGTGTATGTTATTTGATAATGTCCTTAAGAATTGACATTAATTGGATGAATAGGTTTTATGCATCAAATAAATTGACATAGTTTATATGCATACAAGTGAAAAGATCGAATATAGAACACCTTTGTTGCATACATGCAGATAATTTATGTTAGTCTCTGAGTTTATGAATATTTTCCTATGAGAAAATATAAATTCTCAAACATCTGAACATCTCTAAAAAATAGTAAGCATCAACAACCGACCAGTATATAACAGAATGGAATCCGCAAGGAAACCATAAATGACAGCAGCAATCAACCCAAATGAATGATTCTGGACAGTTATTCTATAACACAACTGTAGAAAACAAGATCATATGACACGAATGTATTGGAGTAGGCCAGGCCGTGCACCGCAGGCTAACCTGACTGAGGAGCCTCTTACGGCTATTATTACTGAGATTCGCCTTATTGGTGAATTAGAGGTTGGTGGGTAGACATTGGTGTTTCTCGCCATGTTTGCTATGATCGTGATATATTCACAATATACACGATTGCTGACGATCAGAAAGTGTGTTGTGAGATTCTCGCACCACTTAAGCTGTAGAGACTAGTAATATGAAAATAAAACAGATGATTGGAAAGACATTGATTCTTAAAGATGTGATGCATTTGATATGTTTGAAACATTCAAAATTGAAATCAAGCAAATAGGAAAATTAAGAGACTACATAGTGATAGAGGAACATAATATGAATCAAATTCTATTCTGGATTTTTTATGTGATATATTGTACATAAGAGAACTGCACCATTTTCACCTGAAATGGAAGGTAAAGCTAAAAAAATAGGACCTTTACCGAATTAGTAATTGTCATTTTATTAAATTTTGGTGCAGCAAAACATTAGTGGGGGGATATTTTATAGACTGTATGTTATGTTCTGAATAGAATCCCCAAATCTAAGAATAAAATTTCGCCTTATGAAATTTTAGAGAAATATAAATCCAATATGTCATACTTTAGAACTTGGGGTTGCTTAGCATGTGTTCGCATTCCAGACTCTAAGAGAATAAAATTGGCAAGTAAATCATACGAATGTGTATTTATAAGATATGCTGTTAATAGCAAAGCATACAGAATTTATGACCTAAATACACATAATATAATTTGAATCAAATGATGCCAATTTTTATGAAACGAAATTTCTTTTTAAATTAAGGAATAGTGGGGGCACATCAAGTACTCCTATTAGAACAGAACTTGGTAAAAGTTCTGAAGTTGAACCTAGAAGAAGTAAAAGAGCAAGAACCGTAAATGAATTTGGTTCGAATTTTTTACTATAGAGGAGGATCCCTTAAACCTCCAAGAGGCCTTATCTTCTTTAGATGCCGATTTTTGGCGAGAGGGTATAAAAAATGAGATGGATTCTTTGAAATCCAATAAGACTTGGCATTTGACATATTTACCCTCTGGTTGTAAATCTATAGGCTGTAAATGAGTACTTAAAAAGAAAGTTAAAACCTGATGGTACTATTGATAAATACAAAGCACGACTACTAGCTAAAGGTTTTAGAGAAAAAGAAAATATAGATTTCTTCAACACTTTTTCACCTGTAACTAGAATAACATCCATCCGGGTATTAATCTCACTTGCTTCCATTCATAATTTATTAATACACCAAATGGATGTTAAAACCGCATTTTTGAACGGTGAATTAGAAGAAGAAATTCATATGGACCAGCCTGAAGGATTCACAGTACATAGTCAAGAACATAAAGTATGCAAATTAGATAAACCATTATATGGTTTAAAACAAGCACATAATAATGACATAAAAAAATTTGATAACTTTAATCATTTCACATGGTTTTAAAGTTAATGAAAGTGACAAATGCATTTATTACAAATCTGAGAATGACATTTGCACTATTATATGCCTTTATGTAGATGACCTGCTCATCTTTGGGTCAAAAATTCATGCCATAAACTCAGTCAAATCCTTATTAAATGCCAATTTTTAATATGAAAGATCTAGGTGAAGTGAGTGTAATCCTTGGTATTAAGATTACTGGGTAAAAAGGGGATTTTCTTTGGATCAATCTCATTAAAATGAGAATACTCTAAAGAAATACAATTATTTTGACTGGAAACCTGCATATACACCATATGGTCTCAGTGTAAAGTTATTTAAGAACACTGATGAAGGTGTAAGACAGTCTGATTTTGAGAGCATCATTGGCAGCCTTCGGTATGCCACTGAATGTACTAGACCCGACATTAACTATGTCGTGGGATTATTATGCAGATTTACCAGTAGACCCAGTATAGAGCACTGACATGTTATTGAAAGGGTCATGAGATACCTTAAACGAACCATGAACCTTGGATTACATTATGAAAAGTTTCAAGCTGTACTTGAAGGATATTCCGATGCTGACTGGAAAATTTTATCTGATGATTCTATTGCGAACAGTGGCTATATATTTAGCATTGCTTGAAGAACTGTTTCTTGGAAATCTAAGAAACATAATATCTTGACTCAGTATACTATAGTGACTGAGATAAGAGCACTATCCATAGCTAGTGAAGAAGCAGAGAACTAAAGAAATCTTCTAGTTGAGATCCCTATACGGGAAAGATAGACACCAGTGGTGTAATCGATTGTGATAGTTCTGCGGCTATTACAAAAAGTATAGAACCGTTATAACAATGGTAAAAAATGACGTCGTAAGCACAATACTGTAAAAGAACATCACATATATAGTGATGAAAGATTTGACGACTATTGAAAGAAAAACAGAACCGATAATACAACGGTAAGAAATAGCAGTCGTATGCACAGTATTGTTAGAGGACATCACATATGAAGTGATGATAATTTAGCAGATCCTTTGACGAAAGGACTGACCAGAAAGAAAGTCCTTAATAATTCTAAAAGAATGGGACTATTGCCCTGAGATTGTGAAATCACACACAATGGTAACCCGACCTAAATGACTGGAGATCCCAAGAAATAGGTTCAATGGGTAAAAACAAGTTGTGTAGTGATAGAAGTAGAACATGCTATTTAATAAACTAAGAAGCATGTATTCCTGAAGTGATTAGAGGATGAGTTAATACAAACTCTTAATGAGATCTATACTCTATTTGGAGTGGAGAACCTACCTTCAGGAGTACTCTTGATAGACTCACCTGTGTGAATGTGGAAATGTGGCCGTTTCCTATGGAGTTTTGGGCAAAACTTCTAGAGCGTTCACTAAAATGGGATAGACGTGCATGGCCATAAACGCACGGGCTTATTTGATTGCACTATAGAAAAGGTTGTGTGTGGTTTGATGTCAGGAATAGAGTTCAAGACTACGTGTCACTCTAGTAAAAACCGAACCTTACTCACTATGCAAAGGTTCAAGTCGGATGACACCTTTGTTTATGCACAGTCTTATGTTTTTAGAAACTGCTCGATAATATTTTAAAAAATTCAAGTGGGGGATTGTTGGAAATTTATGTGAATTATTTAAAATATAGAAATAAGTGTATGATGGCTCCTATATGTGAATAGTCCCACATCATGGGATTATAAGAAAGATGCAAGTATTTATACTTGTTTCTAAGAAGTCATGTTGGGGCCTTGGGCTCCCAATGCATGCTTTGTTGTGAGGAGGGAGACCATGCATCATGAAAACTAGACACGCGCGCACGACCGACTGACCGACACGACCCGACCTGACCCGACCCGGCCCGGCTCGGTTCGGTTCGGTTCTGGCTTGGGCTTGGGCTTGGACTTGGGCCTTGGCTATGTGGTGTAGACACTTATATTTTTGGACTAGAAAACCTTGACTTTTTCAAACCGTTTTTAGGAAAAATATTTCTGAGCCGATTTTATCATGAAGTGGTAAACTTTTGACCTGGTATTTCAGCAGATCCTATT
Source organism: Allium sativum (assembly GCA_030737875.1). Taxonomy (NCBI): domain Eukaryota; kingdom Viridiplantae; phylum Streptophyta; class Magnoliopsida; order Asparagales; family Amaryllidaceae; genus Allium; species Allium sativum. The sequence goes on from CM060911.1 coordinate 270,004,087, forward strand.
TTCTCCTACTGCCCAGTATTTTCGATTAGACCTAATCCCCGTCTATATATTATCTTTAGTTGTAGACGAGATTTGTACAGAAAAAAATATTTTTTTCTCCTCCGCCATTAAAATATTCTTACAAAAAATTTTGAGCAGTTATTTATTTCGAAAGTGCAAATCTGCACTGATTTATTGTGCAAGCAAATCAGTTACTGTTCTACGAGGCTGTTTTATCCTAGAGGCGGCGGCGAGAGTACGAACTGGTTTTGCACCACCGACCAGATCGCCGAATCGTCTTCAAGAGAGCGACCTGGTCCGCGACTCAGCCATTGTTTCCCAACATAAAGTCAACTAGAAAATCAAATATTTTGTATGTTGACCGATTTCATTACATAAGATCAGAGTCGATGAAGTAAAATTAGATAACCGAATGAGGTTAATGTTTTGTAATTATTTTTCGTTCCTTGTGGACATGTATGTCATGCATGCGTAAGATAATATTCTTACTATTATATCTCCTGTTTCCACCTTAAAGTTCTAGCTGCATATCAATTTGGTATGAAATATTCTTAATTTTTATATCTCCTGTTGCCACCTTAAAGTTCTAGCTGCATATCAATTTGGTATGAAATATTCTTACTTTTCATATCTCCTACTACCACCTTAAATCAAATCATTTTCTATTTTGCATTTTTGTTCTTAACCATCTGTTGCACCTATCAGAGACTGGTTTCATAGCTCTGTGTTGCAAATCTTAAACTAGAATATCTTCATTCTTAACAGCACAAATGTGACAATTACGTTCAAATGGAACATCTTCAAGTGGGTAAATCTGAAACTGCAATATGTGAACAAGCAAATGCAAATGATAACAATTTAAAATGCAAGAAAACCTTCTTCAATACACTTTGTTCAGAGGAATTTTTACTGCTGTACAATTTAGTGTGTGGAGGCATCGAAGTTAACAAACTATTTAATATTAAGCTTATGAACTTGAAAATGTAAAGTAGGATATGGACTGTCACCAGGAATATTCTTTGATGACCTTCAAAAGGTAACATCATTATCCAAGCAATTGTTGTCCAGTATATTATTTTGGGGTGCTATTGTCTTGACGTGAATTTTCTTCTTGTGAAAATTAGGCAGGTCTTGGTTATTTTTGTACTAGTAAAACTTGAATTTATTTTTTCATTTTATTTGACCTTGTAATAAACTACACCTAATTCGTATATGACAAATGCACCTTAGTAATAACATTTTTTTGTTCTCAACAGAATAAGCATTCTGTAATCTATGTTGTCTTTCTGATAAAGATTTAACTTGAGCAGTGTAGAATCATTTTCATCTAGCATGAAGTATAAGTTTCTGTTTCTCTTCCTTGTTGGTTTCATAAATTTTGTTTTCTTAGTCTTTAGTTTTCTATAGTTATACCTTCACAATTCCCTTTATTAGTTATTTCCAGATTAACACATGCTAATTAGTAGTTTAGTACCGTAGGTTTTCTTGCATCAATTAACACTTTAATTATAAAATGCTTATGCAAGGGACTAAACTTAAGATGTGACCCATTTTAGTTTTTGGTCGTCCTAATGTAGAACAATAAATACATTTCCTGATAATTTGCCACATTGGACAAGAAATGGTTGCTTTGTCAAGGTCTATGAGTAGTTAAAGACCTATTTATATGCACGGTACTTGCCTAAATGGACATTTACTTTTTTTAAATAAATATGCAAAACCAGCTTTATTTTGCCCAAATGGAAATTTAACTTTTTGATTGTTATTTTGTGTATTTGTGAAACATGCGAAAGAAGGCGCAAGGATAATAATTAGTCTACTTTTTTTGCCTAGGTTATTCAAAATGTGAATAGAACTAATTTTAGTTGTTTTACATATGCAAGATACATTTAGGTTTTTCACAGTTGACTTTTGTTCCAGTCGTTAAGCAGACAATATTCCTTCTTACATATTTTTATTTCATATCCTATTTCACATCGGCTGTTTAGAGAGGAATGAATTTTGATGGCTCGTATGGAATATTCTTTGTGGTGTTCATATGAAATTTAAATGTTTGTTGTTCTAAAAAAAAGTTACAGGCCTAAATGTTGGAAGGAGAAAATGATGCTTAACAAGGAGTGTGGGTTGGATCTTCCATGTATGCAGGTTTGATCGTGCCTGGATTGCTTACTTTTTGGGTGTTTTACAGGATTGGTAGAGAATCTAGTGAAAATTGGGTATGGAGAGGAGAATGCGTACTTGATTTACAGGATTATTATCTATTAATTAGCAACCAGTGCAAATTGGTAATATTCTTTTTAGCTTGTGTTCTATTTGTTTGGTTCTTCCATTTAATTATAATTGGTCAGACTTGTCCAATGATCTGGACTCCATAACACTTTCTGTAATAACCCGGAAATTCTGAGCCAGTTTAAAATTTTTGTTTTGGCAACTTCGACGACTTTTGAAGATTTAAATTGGATTATTTTAAATAATATCGATGAGAAATTTATTTTGAATATATTTAGAACGTATATATTATATACGTCGTCGTTAGAATATAAATAATTATTTATAATTATAAAAGGAATTGAAAATGGCGCGGTAGTTCGATAATTCGATTTCAAATTTCAATTGAACATACCGGGTGCAAAATAAACCGGATTTTAGTGAAACAAAAAATAATAGAATCTAATTGTGAATATCTTTCCAACGAATCCGAAAAATCGAAATTTCATAGCGGGAATCAAAAGATACGTCCAGTTGAAAATTCTGAATAGTCGCTATGGAATTCAGGCCCTTAAAAATGGAGATTTTGCAAACGACCTCGGATTTCGACGAAACCAATTTTGTTGGATCCGCGATGTCAAATTATTGCTAGATTCCAAATTTCATAATTTTTCGAATCAATATGTGAGCATGGCAAAGGAAAACGCGTTTGACTAGTTCTAGTTGATTTTAATCGACTGGAAATTGGCCATCTTTCCAACGGTCTCAGAATTCAACGAAACTAGTTTTTTTAGGACCGTATCGTCAATACGAAGCTAGAAAATATTTTTCGGAAATTTTTAGAGTTCGTATGTGACCCCAGTAAATTGAAATGCGCGTTCAAATTCAATATACAGAGTTATATGTTGATTTTAACGGAAACAGATCGAAACGATCGAATCAGCCTACGATACATATCCCGTTGTGGTCGGAATAGGGGTAAAACGCTATGGACGACAGGCGGTGGGCCTCGTTTAGAGGTCGTATGTAAAAGTCAACTTTTTGAATTTAAAATTAATTGAAAATTAATTTCCTCTCTCTCACCCTATTACCTCTGCCCCCCCCCCCCCCCCGTTCGATTAAAATCAAAAATAAAAAAAAAGGGAAAGAGAAAGACGGGGGGGAGAAACCCCCCCCCCCCCCCCCGATCGATCGCCGCCGCGCCTCAGAGGTGGGGCGCCACCTCCAAACCCCCCCTCCTCTTCTTCTCCCTCCCCCCCTCCCTCACGACACAGCCCCCCCTTCGAGCACCGCAACCGATATCCCCCCTCCATCTTCTCCGTCGAAACCCCCCCACTCTCTTCATCGATCGACGCGCGCAGCCTCCACCGCCTCCTCCCTTCACTGCAACAGCCCCCCTCCTTCCCACTGTAAGTTTTTAATTTTATTTTATTTCGTTTTAAAAATTGTTTTTTTTTTTGGATTTTTAAAACTGATCTTATATGATTTTTACATGACTTTAAAACTGAAAATTATTTGATTTTAAAACGGTAAAAGACGTGATTTTTATACGGTAAAAGAAGGGATTTTTAGTAGTGAAAAGGCGAGAGTTTTAAGTAGAAAGGCGAAATCTTTTATATTGTAGAAGATGAAAAATATAATCTTTTATATTGTAGAAGGTGGAAAATATAATCTTTTATATTGTAGAAGATGAAAAATATAATCTTTTATATTGTAGAAGGTGGAAAATATAATCTTTTATGTTGTAGAAGATGAAAAATATTATCTTTATATATATGAAAAGGCGAAATCTTTATATAAAGAATAGCGTGACAAAAATAGAAATTTTAAATATTGAATAGAGCGGTGCAAGAATAGAATTTTTATCTATATAGTAGTAGTATAAAAATGTGATTTTTATATATTGAATAGCAAAGTAAAATTTCGATTTTTATATATTGAATAGCAAAGTAAAAATTCGATTTTTATATATTGAATAGCAAAGTAAAAATTCGATTTTTATATATGTAGTGGATACAGATGATGAAAGAAGAAACGACGAAGATTTCTACCTAAGAAGAGTCGTGGCGTTGGATTAGCTATTCAGTGAGAACTTCTCACCTTTCAATTTAATTTTTCTAGTTATAAATATATACTAGGACGCAGACGGTGTTTAGTAGCACCCGACACCCGTCGTCCACAGACCATGGACAGCTTGTATGCTTGTTTGTTTGATTTTGATGTGTAGTTGATTGTGTGATGTGATGTGAAATGAAATAAAATATTTATATAGTTAAAATATTTTATAGTTTAAAATAGAATTTTAACGTGTATTTAAAATAAATTAATATAAACAAATCGAACGATTTGTTTATATACACACATTTGACTTATATTGATTGGGACGATAAATTTTACACATCGCCCAACTGCACAAATAAAATCTGTGTTTGATTGTTTGAAACCCCACACGGGTATTGGGATGATATTTGACGTGCACTAACCCCCGATTGTTTAGTTGTATGTCGATCGATTGATTGACGGACTGTAATAAGCGTTGAATATTTATATTTGATGCTTATACAGTGTAAAATGCACTTTGGATGATGGTTGATTATTCATCGTTGTTATTGTATACTTGTGTTGTAGAAAATCCATATAATTAACATTATATGGTAATTGATTGGGCCTCATTCCAGTTTTGAAAAAGAAATATTTGAAAAGAAATATTTGAATAGAAATATTTGAAATAGAAATATTCGAAATAGAATATTTGAAAATAGGAATCTATGAAGCCGTGTTGATTAGATTTACGCCATTTTGACGTGAACGATATTTATATCGATTTTATTCATTTTATAACGAATATCGAAAGTGATTTCAAAATCTGATATTTTGAAAATAATTGAAATTCGAATTAAATTGAATATAAATAAATTCGAATTGAATTTGAATGGAAATTGAATGAAAATGAATTCGAATTGAAATTGAATATAAATGAATTCGAATTGAAATCGATTTGAAATGAATTTAAAATGATTTATAAAGCACGTTTTGAATGGAAATCGACGAAGTATATATTATATATATAATATAATGGCCTGAATAGAACGCGCCGCGCTGCGGCATTTCGCGAATTTCAACCATTGACTTCGAACGAATATTACGGGAGATCCGACCGTCGGATTCTCCTAAAACCGGAACCTTTGGGTTCGTATTGAAAAGAGATTTCTAACGAATATTAGAAATTAGAAATCTAACGGCTGGATTTGGAATTATGTCCAAATCAAATTTGGAAAAGGTCGCTGTAAGTGCAGTTCGATGGCCGTTGATGGAAATCGACTGTACGGGCCTTAATAAAATTATTAAAAATAGTAATAATTTGTGAAAAATCATAAGAAATGATTTGTGAAGAACTGGGATGAAAAATCCAATATTTGAAAAGATAAAAATAGATTTTTATCGAAATGAACTAGTTTTGAACTAGAATTATAATTCTATTTATTTTTAAATAAATAAATTGGATTTGAAATGGTTTTGAAAATAACCAGAATTTCCAATAATTATATTGGAATGGATTTGAATCGAAATTGTCTTCGGAATATTTCGATGTTGGATTTCATGATGATACGGATATTGTTATGGGGATTTGAAAGATATATATATATCGTTATTTCCAATACGATATTTGTTGGTCGTAGAATTTGATATTGAATATAAGCCGGTATATTTTCTATTCAGAGCCTTGTATTTAATGTCAAATGTGATTTGGGTTTGTCGTGAATGGTGTCTTTATTAACATTGTTCTTGAACCCAATTGAGAAAAGATTAAATCTTTTTATTTAGATTTAATGAAGTGTACCAATTAAATAATATTTAATTGGAATCGAATTGGTATTGATTTTTGGGTTTATCGTGAACAGTGTTTTAAATAACACTTGTTCTTTAACCCGATATAATGGAATGTGATTTTGGGTTGTCGTGAACGGTATCTTCAATAATACTGTTCTTAGACCTAAAGGAGTTAAGAAAATCAGAAACTAACTGGAGATTAGTTAAGTTGAATGGTTTCAGAGGTATTGATATGATGTTGGTTTCGGCCTTCGGGGTTAATACTTAGGGAATTGCTCACTTGCTAATTTACGGTTAGGGACTGATTGAAATGTGATGTGATCTTGGGGTTTATCGTGAACAGTGTTTTTAAATGACACTGATTCTTTAACCCCGTTAAAGATTAAAACTAAGTGGAGTTTTAATGAATCTTTAATTAGAATGAAATGATCGAGGATGGAGTATCACCAGTTTTGCTCCAGGCGTTAGTTAAATCTTTAATTAGATTTTAATGTGAAATGGTAATTGAATTTACCGATAACACCGTGGTGTTAGATATGAAGTATAACCAGTTTTACTTCATGGGATGAATAGGTTGGGATTGGGAAATTAAAACAAATGATTACTTCGGTAAGGTTCGTTAATCCCGACTAGTTGAATCGAAATTCAAAAGAAGATTAGAGAATAAATTCAAGGAATTTATCTTTGATAAAATTAATGGGAACCTTTCCATATGATTGTGAAATTTAGAAACTAACTGTCGGTTAGCCAAGCAGAATGGTTTTCTGGATATTGATCTAATGTTGGTTTCGGCCTTCGGGGTTAATATTTGGTGAATTATTCTCTTGTTAATTTACGGTTAGTGACTGATGAATTGGAATGAGACGTATGTTGTGTTTGTGTAACACTTATTTAAAATATACGTGAGTTATTCGGAAAGACCGGGTTTATCCCATTCTGAATAATTGATACGATGATAAGTCGAAGATGAAGACGGTGGTCGAGGACCGGAGGTCTTCACGTCGTTTGGGTGATTACTGATGATCTTGATTGGGATGTACACCTAAGAAGATGGAAACAGTTGGTGATCGTCCAGACGTACTTGGAGATCGATGGATATGCGCGGTACTAGGTGCCTCCGGTTTCATTCAGACCCAGAACGGACTTGTAAATGGACTGTGTGTCTGACATTGGATTTTAGTCTGTGTGATTGATTTCTATTAAATATATATCTGTTTGGCGGCGGAGAATTTATTCTCTTGCTTAACGCCCTTCTCTGAGACGTACGAGCTCAGGGGTTATATATTGATGGATATCAAACGCATGGAGTGAATTGCCTGTGTGGCATGCCTAAGTGGCAAATGATCAAGGCTTCTGTTGAAAAGCAAAGTCTTGTGGTTGATGATCAAAGCACGACCTGTGTGGCGTAGCTTTGTGTAACGTTGATTCGCGAGCTTCACACCCGGTATGAACCAAAAATGGGAGAAGGACCTCAGGGAGGGCATGCGTTTCTTTCTAGTTAGAAGTGGCTTAGTGGTTTTACACGCCCTGACGAGTTTGACTTATGTGGTTGTTGCTGTTGCGAGGCGCCTCGGTTAGATCGGATGATCCGGGTCCGATGGAGTCATTTGTTGGCTCATTTACGCCCCATAGGGCGGGGAAACGCATGTTCAGGCATTTTAATCCACATCGGTGGACCGGCCCTGACGATCCAAGGGCCCACCTGAGTCTGGGTCCTGAGGCTCGGGCTAGAGAGTCTCGAATCGGTTGAGGACTATCTTTTGCCTCGGTTCATAGATGGAAATCCAATTTCCAAATACGTGACATTTGCGGTTTTATTTGTAGAGCCTAGTATGGCGACATGATATATGGTACCCATGCCGCCTATGATTGATACTTATGATTCGAAGATTGTTTTATACACTATACACTGATAATAGTATCAAATGATTTTTTTTAAAACGTATCAAGCATTCTTTAGCTGTTATAAGGGAAAACCCTATCCCCCGGCTTGCGTTGCATTGTGTGATAGGACCTGGGTCTTATAACAGCTTCATTTTTCTTTATTTAGCATTGCGTTGTTTGTTTTATGCACTAGTATTCTTGGGAGGAAACCCGTTCCGTGTTATACGGCGTGGTCCCTTGATTAACCTAACTTTAAAAACAAAGATTAATAACTGTTTTAGTTCTCACACCAGTCACATGACTGACCTGGAGTTTATTGTTTTAACCTAAACTCTGGGTGCCCTTATTTTGACACGGGCAGCTAGTAGTTTTGGTTTTACAGATTTATATTCACAGGATCCTGGTTTACAGCTGGAATGATATCCGGAAAGCTTTGTATCCGTATATCTCTTCTAGTTGTGTATTGTATTATTTTCCGCTGCTATGTATTAAATGTAATTTAAATCTCTGATATTTCTGTGTAATATTTATTCATTTATACTCTGTATATTCTTGTAATCTGATGCATTGTTGTAATATACAATGAAATGTTCTTCCGTTTGCATTCTGATTTGTCTTGTCCTCACAGTAATTCTTTCTTTCTCATCTCTTCGGAGACCGTGGAAGTTCGGGTCGCTTCATTTGGTATCAGAGCTTTGGTTTACAGATCTCGAGAACAAGACACATTAGAACCATACGAAAGAATTCATCAGATATTGGATTAGTAATATCCAATTAGAATGACTCGTTAGAGATAGGATCAGTAGTATCCTAGAACGAGTGTGAAGAGTATATTTTTCAAATGAAAACAATTTTGTTTTGAAAATTTAAATCGTTTTATATGTATTTGAATATTTATTTATTTTAAATTTGGGAAATCGAGTATATAAAGGTTTCGCGTATACGCGTCATGAACGTATATTCAAAGTTTTAATATACTGGATAGATATAGAATCATGCTATAGTCGCCCGGAGATGATTCTGATGATTGTAGCTACATCATCAGAATTTATGTTCGTGTTTCGAAGGTGTGATATCTATATATTTCCATTAGACTGGTGTGAGAACCAAAACTAATATAGCTAGATTTATTTGTTGTGATTTGGCATCAAAAACATGACTTTTTGCATATATATCAAAATTATGAATTTGAAACTCTAATTCACTAATCGATTGATGGTTGTGTTGTTTGTCTATTTTGTTTGATAATTTTGAACCATTTAGCCTAATAGAATCAAATATTGAACTGTATTGTAAATTGGTCGCATTTGCATGCATATACATGTACTTACATTGAACAGGTCATAGCAAGGAGGCTAGAGCAGAGAATAAAATTTGTTTTCCCAACAAATAGGTACATGTTTACTATAATTTACTGTTTTGTTTAGGTGATGATGATTTTATGAGCCTATTGGCTAGCCGCTTGGCTTTTTCTTTTTCTTTTTGAGATCAGAAAGCCTGTATGGCAATTTCGGGATTTTCCCGTGGCTCCCGGTGCAGGGGAGGTTATGGCGAAATTTTTCGAAAATTCCGGGTGTTAGCCAAATTTTTGAAGAATTTGAAAATTCTCAGAAACTGAAAAGTTGGAGAATGGAAGCCAGATCGAACGTAGAGCTGATTAATCAAACCACTTTCGGCTTCGTTCCTTTTCAGGGACGAAAAGTTTTAAGTGGGGGAGATTGTAATAACCCGGAAATTCTGAGCCAGTTTAAAATTTTTGTTTTGGCAACTTCGACGAATTTTGAAGATTTAAAATGGATTATTTTAAATAATATCGATGAGAAATTTATTTTGAATATATTTAGAACATATATATTATATACGTCGTCGTTAGAATATAAATAATTATTTATAATTATAAAAGGAATTGAAAATGGCGCGGTAGTTCGATAAATCGATTTCAAATTTCAATTGAACATACCGGGTGCAAAATAAACCGGATTTTAGTGAAACCAAAAATAATATAATCTAATTGTGAATATCTTTCCAACGAATCCGAAAAATCGAAATTTCATAGCGGGAATCAAAAGATACGTCCAGTTGAAAATTCTGAATAGTCGCTATGGAATTCAGGCCCTTAAAAATGGAGATTTTGCAAACGACCTCGGATTTCGACGAAACCACTTTTGTTGGATCCGCGATGTCAAATTATTGCTAGATTCCAAATTTCATAATTTTTCGAATCAATATGTGAGCATGGCAAAGGAAAACGCATTTGACCAGTTTTAGTTGATTTTAATCGACTGGAAATTGGCCATCTTTCCAACGGTCTCAGAATTCGACGAAACTAGTTTAGTTAGAACCATATCGTCAATACGAAGCTAGAAAATATTTTTCGGGAATTTTTAGAGTTCGTATGTGACCCCAGTAAATTGAAATGCGCGTTCAAATTCAATATATAGAGTTATATGTTGATTTTAACGGAAACAGATCGAAACGATCGAATCAGCCTACGATACATATCCCATTGTGTTCGGAATAGGGGTAAAACGCTATGGACGACAGGCGGTGGGCCTCGTTTAGAGGTCGTATGTAAAAGTCAACTTTTTGAATTTAAAATTAATTGAAAATTAATTTCCTCTCTCCTCTCTCTCACCCTATTACCTCTGCCCCCCCCCCCCCCCCGTTCGATTAAAATCAAAAAAAAAAGGGAAAGAGAAAGACGGGGGGGAGAAAACCGCCGCCCCCCTGATCGATCGTCGCCGCGCCTCAGAGGTGGGGCGCCACCTCCAAACCCCCCTCCTCTTCTTCTCTTCTTCTCCCTCCCCCCTGCCCTCGCGACACAGCCCGCCCTTCGAGCACCGCAACCGATACCCCCCTCCATCTTCTCCGTCGAACCCCCCCCCCACTCTCTTCATCGATCGACGCACGCAGCCTCCCCCGCCTCCTCCCTTCACTGCAACAGCCCCCCCTCCTTCCCACTGTAAGTTTTTAATTTTATTTTATTTGGTTTTAAAAACTGTTTTTTTTTTTGGATTTTTAAAACTGATTTTATATGATTTTTACATGACTTTAAAACTGAAAATTATTTGATTTTAAAACGGTAAAAGACGTGATTTTTATATGGTAAAAGCAGGGATTTTTAGTAGTGAAAAGGCGAGAGTTTTAAGTAGAAAGGCGAAATCTTTTATATTGTAGAAGATGAAAAATATAATCTTTTATATTGTAGAAGGTGGAAAATATAATCTTTTATATTGTAGAAGATGAAAAATATAATCTTTTATATTGTAGAAGGTGGAAAATATAATCTTTTATGTTGTAGAAAATGAAAAATATTATCTTTATATATATGAAAAGGCGAAATCTTTATATAAAGAATAGCGTGATAAAAATAGAAATTTTAAATATTGAATAGAGCGGTGTAAGAATAGAATTTTTATCTATATAAAAATGTGATTTTTATATATTGAATAGCAAAGTAAAAATTCGATTTTTATATATTGAATAGCGAAGTAAAAATTCGATTTTTATATATGTAGTGGATATGGATGATGAAAGTGATGATAGAAGAAACGACGAAGATTTCTACCTAAGAAGAGTCGTGGCGTTGGATTAGCTATTCAGTGAGAACTTCTCACCTTTCAATTTATTTTTTCTAGTTATAAATATATACTAGGATGCAGACGGTGATTAGTAGCACCCGACACCCGTCGTCCACAGACCATGGACGGCTTGTATGCTTGTTTGTTTGATTTTGATGTGTAGTTGATTGTGTGATGTGATGTGAAATGAAATAAAATATTTATATAGTTAAAATATGTTATAGTTGAAAATAGAATTTTAACGTGTATTTAAAATAAATTAATATAAACAAATCGAACGATTTGTTTATATACACACATTTGACTGATATTGATTGGGACGATAAATTTTACACATCGCCCAATTGCACAAATAAAATCTGTGTTTGATTGTTTGAAACCCCACACGGGTATTGGGATGATATTTGACGTGCACTAACCCCGATTGTTTAGTTGTATGTCGATCGATTGATTGACGGACTGTAATAAGCATTGAATATTTATATTTGATGCTTATACAGTGTAGAATGCACTTTGGATGATGGTTGATTATTCATCGTCGTTATTGTATACTTGTGTTGTAGAAAATCCATATAATTAACATTATATGGTAATTGATTGGGCCTCATTCCAGTTTTGAAAAAGAAATATTTGAAAAGAAATATTTGAATAGAAATATTTGAAATAGAAATATTCGAAATAGAATATTTGAAAATAGGAATCTATGAAGCCGTGTTGATTAGATTTACGCCATTTTGACGTAAACGATATTTATATCGATTTTATTCATTTTATAACGAATATCGAAAGTGATTTCAAAATCTGATATTTTGAAAATAATTGAAATTCGAATTAAATTGAATATAAATAAATTCGAATTGAATTTGAATGGAAATTGAATGAAAATGAATTCGAATTGAAATTGAATATAAATGAATTCGAATTGAAATCGATTTGAAATGAATTTAAAATGATTTATAAAGCACGTTTTGAATGGAAATCGACGAAGTTTAAATTATATATATTATATATATAATATAATGGCCTGAATAGAACGCGCCGCGGCAGTTCGCGAATTTCGACCATTGACTTCGAACGGATATTACGGGAGATCCGACCGTCGGATTCTCCTAAAACCGGAACCGTTGGGTTCGTATTGAAAAGAGATTTCTAACGAATATTAGAAACTAGAAATCTAACTGTTGGATTTGGAATTATGTCCAAATCAAATTTGGAAAAGGTCGCTTTAAGTGCAGTTCGATGGCCGTTGATGGAAATCGACTGTACGGGCCTTAATAAAATTATTAAAAATAGTAATAATTTGTGAAAAATCATAAGAAATGATTTGTGAAGAACTGGGATGAAAAATCCCATATTTGAAAAGATAAAAATAGATTTTTATCGAAATGAACTAGTTTTGAACTAGAATTATAATTCTATTTATTTTTAAATAAATAAATTGGAATTGTAATGGTTTTGAAAATAACCAGAATTTCCAATAATTATATTGGAATGGATTTGAATCGAAATTGTCTTCGGAATATTTCAATGTTGGATTTCGTGATGATACAGATATTGTTATGGGGATTTGAAAGATATATATATCGTTATTTCCAATACGATATTTGTTGGTCGTAGAATTTGATATTGAATATAAGCCGGTATATTTTCTATTCAGAGCCTTGTATTTATGTCAAATGTGATTTGGGTTTGTCGTGAATGGTGTCTTTATTAACATTGTTCTTGAACCCAATTGAGAAAAGATTAAATCTTTTTATTTAGATTTAATGAAGTGTACCAATTAAATAATATTTAATTGGAATCGAATTGGTATTGATTTTTGGGTTTATCGTGAACAGTGTTTTAAATAACACTTGTTCTTTAACCCGATAATCAATGGAATGTGATTTTGGGTTGTCGTGAACGGTATCTTCAATAATACTGTTCTTAGACCTAAAGGAGTTAAGAAAATCAGAAACTAACTGGAGATTAGTTAAGTTGAATGGTTTCAGAGGTATTGATCTGATGTTGGTTTCGGCCTTCGGGGTTAATACTTAGGGAATTGCTCACTTGCTAATTTACGGTTAGGGACTGATTGAAATGTGATGTGATCTTGGGGTTTATCGTGAACAGTGTTTTTAAATGACAATGATTCTTTAACCACGTTAAAGATTAAAACTAAGTGGAGTTTTAATGAATCTTTAATTAGATTGAAATGATCGAGGATGGAGTATCACCAGTTTTGCTCCAGGCGTTAGTTAAATCTTTAATTAGATTTTAACGTGAAATGGTAATTGAATTTACCTATAACACCGTGGTGTTAGATATGAAGTATAACCAGTTTTACTTCATGGGATGAATAGGTTGGGATTGGGAAATTAAAACAAATGACTACTTCGGTAAGGTTCGTTAATCCCGACTAGTTGAATCGAAATTCAAAAGAAGATTAGAGAATAAATTCAAGGAATTTATCTTTGATAAAATTAATGGGAACCTTTCCCTATGATTGTGAAATTTAGAAACTAACTGTCGGTTAGCCAAGCAGAATGGTTTTTTGGATATTGTTCTGATGTTGGTTTCGGCCTTCAGGGTTAATATTTGGGGAATTATTCTCTTGTTGATTTACGTTTAGTGACTGATGAATTGGAATGAGGCGTATGTTGTGTTTGTGTAACACTTATTTAAAATATACGCGAGTTATTCGGAAAGACTGGGTTTATCCCATTCTGAATAATTGATACGACGATAAGTCGAAGATGAAGACGGTGGTCGAAGACCGGAGGTCTTCACGTCGTTTGGGTGATTACTGATGATCTTGATTGGGATGTACACCCAAGAAGATGGAAACAGTTGGTGATCGTCCAGACGTACTTGGAGATCGATGGATATGCGCGGTACTAGGTTCCTCCGTTTTCGTTCAGACCCAGAACGGACTTGTAAATGGACTGTGTGTCTGACATTGGATTTTAGTCTGTGTGATTGATTTCTATTAAATATATATCTGTTTGGCGGCGGAGAATTCAATCTCTTGCTTAACGCCCTTCTCTGAGACGTACGAGCTCAGGGGTTATATATTGATGGATATCAAACGCATGGAGTGAATTGCCTGTGTGGCATGCCTAAGTGGCAAATGATCAAGGCTTCTGTTGAAAAGCAAAGACTTGTGGTTGATGATCAAAGCACAACCTGTGTGGCGTAGCTTTGTGTAACGTTGATTCGCAAGCTTCACACCCGGTATGAACAAAAAACGGGAGAAGGACCTCAGGGAGGGCATGCGTTTCTTTCTAGTTAGAAGTGGCGTCAGTGGTTTTACACGCCCTGACGAGTTTGACTTATGTGGTTGTTGCTGTTGCGAGGCGCCTCGGTTAGATCGGACGATCCGGGTCCGATGGAGTCATTCGTTGGCTCATTTACGCCCCATAGGGCGGGGAAACGCATGTTCAGGCTTTTTAATCCACATCGGTGGACCGGCCCTGACGATCCAAGGGCCCACCTGAGTGTGGGTCCTAAGGCTCGGGCTAGAGAGTCTCGAATCGGTTGAGGACTATCTTTTGCCTCGGTTCATAGATGGAAATCCAATTTCCAAATACGTGACATTTGCGGTTTTATTTGTAGAGCCTAGTATGGCGACATGATATATGGTACCCATGCCTCCTGCGATTGATACTTATGATTCGAAGATTGTTTTATACACTATACACTGATAATAGTATCAAATGATTTGTTTTAAAACGTATCAAGCATTCTTTGGCTGTTATAAGGGAAAACCCTATCCCCCGACTTGCGTTGCATTGTGTGATAGGACCTGGGTCTTATAACAGCTTCATTTTTCTTTATTTAGCATTGCGTTGTTTGTTTTATGCACTGGTATTCTTGGGAGGAAACCCGTTCCGTGTTATACGGCGTGGTCCCTTGATTAACCTAACTTTAAAAACAAAGATTAATAACTGTTTTAGTTCTCACACCAGTCACATGACTGACCTGGAGTTTATTGTTTTAACCTAAACTCTGGGTGCCCTTATTTTGACACGGGCAGCTAGTAGTTTTGGTTTTGCAGATTTATATTCACAGGATCCTGGTTTACAGCTGGAATGATATCCGGAAAGCTTTGTATCCGTATATTTCTTCTAGTTGTGTATTGTATTATTTTCCGCTGCTATGTATTTAAATGTAATTTAAATCTCTGATATTTCTGTGTAATATTTATTCATTTATACTTTGTATATTCTTGTAATCTGATGCATTGTTGTAATATACAATGAAATGTTCTTCCGTTTGCGTTCTGATTTGTCTTGTCCTCACAGTAATTCGTTCTTTCTCATCTCTTCGGAGACCGGGGAAGTTCGGGTCGCTTCACTTTCACATGTTCATGATTCAACCTTAGCTGCCCTAGTTTCAGCTCTTGGCTTTGTCCTTGATGTTGCACATGCTGTGCATCCTTTTTAGCCGCGTTCACTCCATGTTCAAGCTTCCGTGCGTCTAACAAATGCTTCCTCTCAGGTAACATCTCTTGGACCTAATGTTTATTTTGTTTTATATAAAAACAAGTTGAAAATGGCACATATCCATATAAAAATAAGTTTTGAAAATGGTCGCATTGTTCTTGTTGCTGAGGGTGCAGGTCAGGAACTCATTGATAAACTTAAGAAATCTACGGCTGATCAAGATCCATTTGGAAATAAGCTATTCCATGATATTGGTTTGTGGCTATCTCAAAAAATAAAGAATTACATGGCCGAAAGTGGAAGGATGCAAATAACTCAAATAAGAGCGTGGACAAGATTTTCATATGAAAGCAAATGTAGGCATATGCGTGCACATGCGATGGCTGGAAAATGCAGGCACATGCCATGGCTGGCAAATACGGGCACATGCCAAGTATGGCATAATGCAAATGCGTATGCAATTCCTGGCATATGCATTTGCATATGCCATGTATTGGCATATGCAAATGCAGCTGCATTTGCCAGGCATATGTATTTGCATTTGTCATACAATGCCAAGCATATGCAATTGCAATGCTAGGCATATGCAATGCCTTTCGTATGCAATGCCATGTGTATGCATTTGCAATATATTATAACATTAAGTTTATCAATTATATGATATATCACAATGAAAAAATATTAAATATTATAACACTAAGTTCTATCTAATTTTAATAGAGATTTTACAATTGATTCTATGTTGTGGAAGAACTTATGGAGCAGAATGGAGCTACTAGAAAACTGGGTTTGTCAGGAATGTTAGTGTGGATATGATTCATGGGAACATGGCAAATGATCTAAAATAAGAACTATAATGTGAAACCACGGTATACCTTCTTTCTTTAAAAATTATTCTTGTTTTAAAACCATATTCTTGTTACTAGCTCTGCTACCAACCTATGAATGCCACTGTATTATATCCTAGCTTGCTGAGCAGTTTAGAACCACTTATTCAGGGTCTGCCTAATGGAAAGTTTCTTGGCTCAAACAGTGTTTAACTATTATCGATAAGTGTTGATGTGAGAATATTTCGTTTGTGGGTATAAGTCCAACTTAGTCAATGTAGGTCAACCTTTAAAGTTCTAATAAAACATGGAGAGTTATTATTGATTGATTACTTTCCCGTCCTTAAGTTCATCGGCCAAGTTTTGTTAAATTCTAGGGAATCTCATTAGAACATCACAAATCATTATTATTAGTTTGTACTAGTTTCAAATGGCCAGTGTGCTTTCTTATACTAAACATTAAACCTTGCATGTTCGGATTTTATGAATAATAGACGTATGTTTTTTTTGACAGGCGTTGTATGATGCTCTAGGTTTACGCTATGGTAAAAGGCATGAACAAATATGTTGTGTAATAACCCGGAAATTCTGAGCCAATTTAATTTTTTTATTTTGGCAATTTTTATGAATTTTGATTTTTTAAAATGGATTATTTTAAATAATAACGACGGAAAATTTATTTTCGACGAAGTTAAAATGAATAATTTTATTTTAATTATATAACGAGCCAGAAATGGCGCAGCAGTTAAAAAATTCGATTTCGAATTTCAAATGAATATACATAATTCGTTTTAAGCTGGAATAGGACGAAACAATAAATATTTGAATCTGTTTAATCATATCTTTCTAATGGGTGTAAGAAACTGAGATTTCACTTTATAGAGTGAAAGATATGTCCAGTTTAAAATTCAGAAAAGTCGCTGTGGAATTTATATATATTTTAATATATATAAAGGCCTTTGAAAATGGAAATTTTGAAAACGACCTCTATTTTCGACGAAACCACATTTGTTGGATCCGGGATGTCAAGTTATTGCTAGATTCCAAAATTCATAATTTTCTGAATCAATATGTGAGCGTGGCGAAGTTAAACGTGTTTTAACAGTTTCAGTCAATTTCGATCAACCAGAAAATGGCCATTTTTCAAACGAACTCAGAATTTGATGAAATTAGTTTTGTTACGACCGTATCATCAACACGAAGCTAGAAATATTTTTTCGGGAATTTTTAGAGTTAGTATGTGGCCCCGGTATATTGAAATATACATTTAAAATTGAATATACAAATTTATATTTTAAATTTGATGGAAACTGATCGTAACAGCTGAATTGACTTGCGAAACATATCCCATTGCGTTCGGAATAGGGGTATTTAGCTAGGGGCGACGGTCATTGGGTTTGACTTGGAGTTTATAACAATAAACTGGTGTTTTTGGAATTTATTAATAATTAAAATATAAATATAAATATAAATATATTGTCCAATAGAAATTCACTATGACCTAAATCACTTTCGTTCCTTTTCAAAAACCCGCCTCCAGGTTAAAACGCGAATGGCGATAAACGTTCAATCCTTTCCCTCCACATAACTTTTGATTCTCTCAGTGAAATCAAGAAATTCCTGAAGCAAATTTGTAGATAATCTCCCCATCTTCAAATCTAGAGTGGTCTGGGGTTCCATCGCTTCGTGTTTGGTTCAGGTCGTCGCCGCAAACAGTCGCCGTCGTGAGGCGAATTCCGCCTTCCTCAGGCGATCGTACGGCAGAAGACTGGTATCGTCGGGAAGCTCGCTCGAGGCTCTATAACGTGGTAGTGGCCGATTCGCCTCTAACTTCGCGGTTTGGAAGAAAAGTACTAACCAAGTTTTGAGGCACCGTCGAAACAAGTTCTGTCGAGTTTTGAATGAAGGAAGGTGATTTTTTAAAATATACAAATGATTTAAATAGAAAAATATACAAATGATTTGAATAGAAAAATATACAAATGATTTGAATAGAAAAATATACCAATGATTTGAATAGAAAAATATACATATGATTTGAATAGAAAAATTCATATGATTTGAATAGAAAAAATAACATTGTATAGAAATGCGATTTCTAATTCTATATAGCGCTGTCAGAATAAAAATTTGATTTTTAATATCAACTGCGTGAAACAGATTACGTTGGAATCTGTGAAGAATACAAAACGTTGGAGCAAGTCCAAACCGTTCAGAGATATAGAATGGAGGAGTGGAACCCTCGGTGAGAACTCCTCAATTTTATTTTAATCTTTAGTTGAAATATAACTAAGATGCAGACGGTGCTTAGCAGCACCTGACACCCGTCGTCCACAGACCATGGATGACTTGTTTGTTTGATTTCTGTGTAGTGAAATTTGATAGTGTCATGGGTTGAAATAAAATATATATTCATGTGTTGAAATAAATTATATATTCATGTGTTGAAATAAAATATATATTCATGTGTTGAAATAAAGTATATATTCATGTGTTGAAATAAAATATATATTCATGTATTGAAATAAAATATATATTCATGTGTTGAAATAAAATACAAATTCATGTGTTGAAGTAAGATAAATATTCATTTACAAATCGAACGATTTGTTTATGTACACCGATTTGACCGATATTGTTTGGGATGATAAATTTTACACATCGCCCAACTACACAAATAAAAATCTGTGTTTGTTAATTTGAAACCCCACACGGGTATTGGGAGGATATTTGACGTACACTAATCTCAATTGTTTAGTTGTATGTCAATCGATGGGTTGACAGACAGTGTAAGCGTTAATTATTTATATTTAATGCTTATAAAGTTGTGTGGTGCACTCTGGATGATGGTTGATTATTTATCGTTGCTATTATATACATGTGTTGTATGGAATCCATATAATTAACATTATATGGTAATTGATTGGGCCTTATTCCAATTCGGGAGAATAAGGAATATTATAAAAAGAAAATTCATGTGTTGAATAGAATAAAAATCTATTTTCATGTGTTGAATAGAATAAATATTCCTGTGTTGAATAGAATAAAATTCATGTGTTGAATATAATAAATATTCATGTGTTGAATAGAAAGAAAATTCATGTGTTGAATATAATAAATATTCATTTGTTGAATAGAATAACAAAGTTATTGAAATATATAAAGCCGTGTTGGTTAGATATGCGCCATTTTGACGCGAACGATATTTACATCGATTATATTCGTTTTTATAATGATTATAGAAAAAGAAGTGATTTCAAAATATAATATTTTGAAAATATTATCATTTGTATATCGATGATGTGGAATATTCAATTTTGATTTGAAATTGAATATGAAGTTGAAATCGTTTCGACAATGAATTTAAAATGATTTATAAAATACATTTTAAAAGGAAATCAATGAAATATATATATAATATATATATATTATATATTATATATTAAATGGCCTGAATTAAACGTGCCGCGCTGCGGCAGTTCGTGAATTTCGACCATTAACTACGAATGGAAATTTCGGGAGATCCGACCGTCGGATTCTCCTAAAACCAGAACCGTTGGGTTCGTATCAAAAAGAGCTTTCTAACGAATATTAGAGATTTGAAATCTAACGGTTGGATTTGGAATTAATTTCAAATCAAATTTGGAAAAGGTCGCTGTAAGTGCAGATCGATGGCCGTTGGTGGAAATCGACTGTACGGACCTTGATAAAATTATTAAAAATAGTAATAATTTGTGTAAAATCATATGAAATGATTTGGAAAGAATTGGGATGAAAAACTCCATATTTGAAAAGATAAAAAATAGATTTTCTCGAAATTAACTAGTTTTGAACTAGAATAATAATTTATTTATTTTTAAATAAATAAATTGGATTTGAAAAGGTTTTAAAAGTAACCAGAAGTTTCAATTATTGAATTGGAATGGAATGTGATTTTGGGTTTATAGTTAACCGTGTTTTAAATGACATTGGTTCTTTAACCCAATAAAAGACAAGATATTGATTTTTGGGAAGATTAAAACTAAGTGGAGTTTTAATGAATCTTTAATTAGATTTAAGTGATCGAGAATGGGGTATCACCAACTTTGCTCCAGGAGATAGTTAAATCTTTAATTAGATTTGAACGTGAAATGGTAATTGAATTTACCGATAACACCGTGGTGTTAGATATGAAGTATGACCAATTTTACTTCATGGGATGAATAGGTTGGGATTAGGAAATAAAATAAATGATTACTTCGGTGTGGTTCGCTAATCCCGACTAGTTTGAATTGATATTCAAAAGAAGTTTAAATAATAAATTTAAAAGATTTATCTTTGATAAAATTAATGGAAACCTTTCCCAAGGTGTAAGAATATTCTTAATTGGAATGAGGCATATGTTGTGTTTGTGTAACACTTGTTTATTATATACGCGAGTTATTCAGAAAGACCGGGTTTATCCCATTCTGAATAACTGATTCGACGTGGTGTCGAGGATGAAGACGGTGGTCGAAGACCAGAGGTCTTCACATCGTTTGGGTGATTACCGAAGATACTGATTGGGCTGTACACCCAAGAGGAGAGAATCAGTTGGTGATCGTCCAGACGTACTTGGAGATCAATGGATATGCGAGTTACAAGGTGCCTCCGGTTTCGTTCAGACCCAGAACGAACTTGTATGGACTGTGTGTCTGACATTGGATTTTGCTCTGTGTTGATCGATCTCTATTTAATATACTTATGGCTTGTGAAGGGGAATCCATTCCCTTATTTCACCCTTCTCTGAGACGTACGGGGACAGAGGTTATATATCGATAGACATCAGTCGCATGGTGTGAATTGCCTGTGTGGCATGCCTAAGTGGCAATTGATCAAGGCTTTTGTTGAAAAGCAAAGTCTTGTGGTTG
Organism: Allium sativum; assembly: GCA_030737875.1. Taxonomy (NCBI): domain Eukaryota; kingdom Viridiplantae; phylum Streptophyta; class Magnoliopsida; order Asparagales; family Amaryllidaceae; genus Allium; species Allium sativum. Next base: position 270,025,731 of record CM060911.1, read on the forward strand.
ATGATCAAAGCACTGCCTGTGTGGCATAGCTTTGTGTAATGTGAATTCGTGAGCCTCACACCCCGGTTGTGAACCAGAAACGGGAGAGGACATCAGGGAGGGCATGCGTTTCCTTCTAGCTAGAGTGGTGTCAGTGACCTACCATCCCTGACATTTATATTATTTTCACCTATGTGGTTGTTGCTGTTGCGAGGCGCCTCGGATATATCGGTGACTGTGTTGACCGATGGAGTCATTTGGCTCATTTACACCCCAAAGGGCAGGGAAACGCAGTGTTCAGGCATTTTAATCCACATCGGTGGACCGGCCCTGACGATCCAAGGGGCATTTGCGGCTGTTCCTGAGGCTCGGGCTAAACAGTCTCGAATCGGTGAGGACTATCTTTTGCCTCGGTTCATAGATGGAAATCCAATTTCCAAATACGTGACTTTGTGGTTTATGATTGTAGAGCCTAGTATGGCGACATGATATATGGTACCCATGTTGTCTATGATTGATATTTATGATTGAAATTGTTTTATACACTATACACTTATAATAGTATCAAATGATTTGTTTTTAACGTACAAAGCATGTTCGGCTATTATAAGGGAAAACCTTATCCTTCGGCTTGTGTTGCATTGTGTGATGGGACCTGGGTCTTATAATAGCTTCATTTTTCCAAAAAGCATTGCGCTGTTTTGTTATATGCACTGGTATTCTTGGGAGGAAACCCATTCCGTGTTATGCGGCGTGGTCCCTTGATATATCTGATTTAAAGTAATGTTTTAAATAACTGTTTTAGTTCTCACACCAGCCACATGACTAACCTGGAGTTTATTGTTTTAACCTAACTTCTAGGTGCCCATATTTTGACACAGGCAGCTAGTAGTTTTGGTTTTGCAGATTTATATTCACAGGAACCTTGTTTACAGCTGGAATGATATTCGGAATGCTCTGTATCCGTATATCTCTTTCAATTGTGTATTGTATTATTTTTCCGCTGCAGTAATGTATTGTAATCTCGGATATTTTTCTGTTGTGTAATATTTATTTATACTCTGTATATTCTTGTATTCTGATGGAATTGTTGTAATTAACAATGAAATGTTCTTCTGTTTGCGTTCCGATTTGTCGTGTTCTCAAAACAATCATGGGTTTCGAACGGTCTTGGTCGGTTTAGCGATCGATTCAGATCGAGCGAAATTCCCTATCGTGACATTTGGTATCAGAGCTTTGGTTTACAAAGCTCGAGAACAAGACACATTAGAACCATACGAAAGAATTCATCAGATATTGGATTAGTAATATCCAATAAGAATGACTCGTTAGAGATGGGATCAGCAGTATCCTAGAACGAGTGTGAAGAGTGATATTTTGAAAATAAAATTGAAAACGAATTTTGTTTTGGAAATTTAAATCAATTATTCGTATTTGATTATTTATTTTATATTGAATTTGGACAATGCAGTATATAAAGATTTTGCGTATACATCTGATCCGTGTGTATTTGAAGTTTTAATATACTGGATAGATATAGAATCACACTCTAGTCGCCCGGAGATGGTACTAATAATTGTCATGACAACATCAGTATTTATATTCGAGTTTCGAAGGTGTGATATTTATATATTTCCATTAGACTGGTGTGAGAAACAAAATATAGTTAGAATATATTGTTTTGACTTGACATCAAAAACGTGATTTTTGACTATATATCTAAGTTATGAATTTGAAAAGCTAATCAACTAATTGATTGCTGATTGTGTTGTTTGATTTTTGTTTGATTAATTAAATGTTGAACCTTTAGCCAAATTGAACCAAATATTGAGTTGTATTGAAAATTAGTCGCATTTGTATGCATATACATGTACTTACATTGAATAGGTCATAGCAAGGAGGCTAGAGAAGAGGAATAAAATTGTTTGCCCGACAAATAGGTACATGTTTATTGTATTTCTTAGGTTTTGATGATTTTATGAGCCGATTGGCTAGCCGCTTGGCTAGCCGCTTGGCTGTTTCTTTTTCTTTTTGGATTGGTGAGGGCCATGGGAGGCTATTTGAAATATCCCGAAGCTCCCGGTGCAGGGGAAATTATGGCGAAATTTTTCGAAAATTTAAGGTGTTAGCCAAATTTTTGAAAAATTTGAAAAGTTCTTAGAAACTGAAAATTTGAAGAACTTAAGCCGTAATGAAAATAATGAAAGTTGAGTTGATTAGTAAACAACTTTCGGCTTCGTTCCTTTTCGGGGATGAAAAGTTTTAAGTAGGGGAGATTGTAATAACCCGGAAATTCTGAGCCAATTTAAAAAATTTATTTTGGCAATTTTTATGAATTTTAATTATTCAAAATGGATTATTTTAAATAATAACGAGGAAAAATTTATTTTTGACGAAGTTAAAATGAATAATTTTATTTTAATTATATAACGAGCCTGAAATGGCGCGGAAGTTCGAAAATTCGATTTCGAATTTCAAATGAATATGCAGAATTCGTTTTAAGCCGGAATTGGATGAAGCAAGAAATATTTGAATATGTTTAATCATATCTTTCTAACGGGTGTAAGAAACTGAGATTTCACTTTATAGAGTGAAAGATATGTCCAGTTTAAAATTATATACATTTTAATATATATATAAAGGCATTTGAAAATGGAAATTTTGCAAAAGACCTCTGTTTTCGACGAAACCACTTTTATTGGATTCGAGATGTCAAGTTATTGCTAGATTCCAAAATTCATAATTTTTTGAATCAATATGTGAGCGTGGCGAAGTTAAACGTGTTTTAACAGTTTCAGTCAATTTCGATCGACAAGAAAATGGCCATTTTTCAGACGGTCTCAGAATTTGATGAAATTAGTTTTGTTAGGACCGTATCGTCAACACGAAGCTAGAAATATTTTTTCGGGAATTTTTAGAGTTAGTATGTGGCCACAGTATATTAAAATGTAATTTAAAATTGAATATACAAAATTATATTTTAAATTTGACAGAAACTGATCGTAACAGCCAAATTGACTTGTGAAACATATCCCATTTGGTTCGGAATGGGGGTATTTAGCTAGGGGCGACAGTCGTTGGGTTTGATTTGGAGTTTGTAACAATAAACTGGTGTTTTTGGAATTTATTAATAATTAAAAAATATATATATATTATCCAGTAGAAATTCACCATGACCTAAATCACTTTCGTTCCTTTTCAAAAACCAGCCTCCAGGTTAAAACGCGAACGGCGATAAACATTCAATCCTTTCCCTCCTTATAACTTTTGATTCTCTCAGTGAAATCAAGAAATTCCTGAAGCAAAGTGCTAACCTAATTTTGAGGCACCGTCGAAACAAGTTCTGTCGAGTTCTGAAAGAAGAAAGGTGATTTTTTTTAAATATACAAATGATTTTTTTTTAAAATATACAAATGATTTGAATAGAAAAATATACAAATGATTTGAATAGAAAAATATACAAATGATTTGAATATAAAAATATACAAATGATTTGAATAGAAAAATATACAAATGATTTGAATAGAAAAATATACCAATGATTTGAATAGAAAAATATACATATGATTTGAATAGAAAAATACATATGATTTGAATAGAAAAAATAACATTGTATAGAAATGTGATTTCTAATTCTATATAGCACTGTCAGAATAAACATATGATTTTTAATATCAACTGCGTGAAACAGATTACGTTGGAATCTGTGGAGAATACAAAACGCTGGAGCAAATCCAAACCGTTCAGAGATATAGAATGGAGGAGTGGAACCCTCGGTGAGAACTCCTCACTTTTATTTTAATTTCTAGTTGAAATATATACTAGGATGCAGACGGTGCTTAGCAGCACCTGACACCCGTCGTCCACAGACCATGGATGACTTGTTTGTTTGATTTCTGTGTAGTGAAATTTGATAGTGTCATGTGTTGAAATAAAATATATATATTCATGTGTTGAAATAAAATATATATTCATGTGTTGAAATAAAATATATATTCATGTGTTGAAATAAAATATATATTCATGTGTTAAAATAAAATATATATTCATGTGTTGAAATAAAATATATATTCATGTGTTGAAGTAAGATAAATATTCATTTACAAATCGAACGATTTTTTTATGTGCACCGATTTGACTGATATTGTTTCGGATGATAAATTTTACACATCGCCCAATTGCACAAATAAAAATCTATGTTTGTTGATTTAAAACCCCACACGGGTATTGGGAGGATATTTGACATACACTAATCCCAATTGTTTAGTTGTATGTCAATCGATGGATTGACAGACTGTGTAAGCGTTAATTATTTATATTTAATGCTTATACAGTTGTGTGGTGCACTCTGGATGATGGTTGATTATTTATCGTTGCTATTATATACATGTGTTTTATGGAATCCATATAATTAACATTATATGGTAATTGATTGTGCCTTATTCCAATTCGGGAGAATAAGGAATATTATAAAAAGAAAACTCATGTGTTGAATAGAAAAAATTCATGTGTTGAATAGAATAAAAATATATTTTCATGTGTTGAATAGAATAAATATTCATGTGTTGAATAGAATAAAATTCATGTGTTGAATAGAATAAATATTCATGTGTTGAATAGAAAGAAAATTCATGTGTTGAATAGAATAAATATTCATTGGTTGAATAGAATAACGAAGTTATTGAAATATATAAAGCCATGTTGGTTAGATATGTGCCATTTTGATGCGAACGATATTTACATCGATTATATTCGTTTTTATAATGATTATAGAAAAAGAAGTGATTTCAAAATATAATATTTTAAAAATATTATCATTTGTATATCGATAATGTGGAATATTCAATTTTGATTCGAAATTGAATATGAAGTTGAAATCGTTTCGAAGTTGAATTTAAAACGATTTAAAAAATACGTTTTAAAAGGAAATCGACGAAGTATATATAATATATATATTATATATATTTGATGGCCTGAATAGAACGCGCCGCGCTGCGGCAGTTCGTGAATTTCGACCATTGACTTCGAATGGACATTTCGGGAGATCCGACCGTCGGATTCTCCTAAAACCGGAACCGTTGGGTTCATATCGAAAAGAAATTTCTAACGAATATTATAGATTTGAAATCTAATGGTTGGATTTGGAATAATGTCCGAATCAAATTTGGAAAAGGTTGATGTAAGTGCAGTTCGATGGCCGTTGGTGGAAATCGACTGTACAGACCTTGATAAAATTATTAAAAATAGTAATAATTTGTGTAAAATCATAAGAAATGATTTGGAAAGAATTGGGATGAAAAACTCCACATTTGAAAAGATAAAAATAGATTTTTTATCGAAATTAACTAGTTTTGAACTAGAATAATAATTTATTTATTTTTAAATAAATAAATTGGATTTGAAAGGGTTTTAAAAATAACCAGAAGTTTCAATAATTGAATTGGAATGGAATGTGATTTTGGGTTTATGGTGAACCGTATTTTAAATGACAATGGCTCTTTAACCCAGTTAAAGACAGCATATTGATTTTTGGGAAGATTAAAACTAAGTGGATTTTTAATGAATATTTAATTAGACTAAAGTGATCGAGAATGGGGTATCACCAGTTTTGCTCCAGGCGATAGTTAAATCTTTAATTAGATTTGAACGTGAAATGGTAATTGAATTTACCGATAACACCGTGATGTTAGATATGAATTATGACCAGTTTTACTTCATGGGATGAATAGGTTGGGATTGGGAAATAAAATAAATGATTACTTTGGTGTGGTTCGCTAATCCCGACTAGTTTGAATTGATATTCAAAATAAGATTAAAGAATAAATTTAAAGGACTTATCTTTGATAAAATTAATGGGAACCTTTCCCAAGGTGTAAGAATATTTGAATAAAAGAATATTCTGAATTGGAATGAGGCGTATGTTGTGTTTGTGTAACACTTGTTTATTATATACGCGAGTTATTCAGAAAGACCGGGTTTATCCAATTCTAAATAACTAATTCGACGTGGTGTCGAGGATGAAGACGGTGGTCGAAGACCGGAGGTTTTCACATCGTTTGGGTGATTACTGAAGATCTTGATTGGGTTGTACACCCAAGAGGAGAGAATCAGTTGGTGATCATCCAGACGTACTTGGAGATCAATGGATATGCGAGGTACAAGGTGCCTTCGGTTTCGTTCAGACCCAGAACGAACTTGTATGGACTGTGTGTCTGACATTGGATTTTACTCTGTGTTGATCGATCTCTATTAAATATACTTCTGCCTTGTGAAGGGGAATTCATTCCCTTACTTTACCCTTCTCTGAGACGTACGGGATCAGAGGTTATATATCGATAGACATCAGTCGCATGGTGTGAATTGCCTGTGTGGCATGCCTATGTGGCAATTGATCAAGGCTTTTGTTGAAAAGAAAAGTCTTGTGGTTGATGATCAAAGCACTGCCTGTGTGGCATAGCTTTATGTAATGTGAATTCGTGAGCCTCACACCCCGGTTGTGAACCAGAAACGGGAGAGGACATCAGGGAGGGCATGCGTTTCCTTCTAGCTAGAGTGGTGTCAGTGACCTACCAGCCCTGACATTTATATTATTTTCACCTATGTGGTTGTTGCTGTTGCGAGGCGCCTCGGATATATCGGTGACTGTGTTGAGCCGGTGGAGTCATTTGGCTCATTTACGCCCCAAAGGGCAGGAAAACGCAATGTTCAGGCATTTTAATCCACATCGGTGGACCGGCCCTGACGATCCAAGGGGCATTTGCAGCTGTTCCTGGGGCTCAGGCTAGACAGTCTCGAATCAGTGAGGACTATCTTTTGCCTCGGTTCATAGTTGGAAATCCAATTTCCAAATACGTGACTTTGTGGTTTTTGATTGTAGAGCCTAGTATGGCGACATGATATATGGTACCCATGTCGTCTATGATTGAAATTTATGATTGAAATTGTTTTATACACTATACACTTATAATAGTATCAAATGATTTGTTTTTAACGTACAAGGCATGTTTGGCTATTATAAGGGAAAACCCAATCCTCCGGCTTGTGTTGCATTGTGTGATGGGACCTGGGTCTTATATTAGCTTCATTTTTCCAAAAAGCATTGCGCTGTTTTATTATATGCACTGGAATTCTTGGGAGGAAACCCATTCCGTGTTATGCGGCGTGGTCCCTTGATATATCTAATTTAAAGTAAAGTTTTAAATAACTGTTTTAGTTCTCACACCAGTCACATGACTGACCTGGAGTTTATTGTTTTAACCTAAATTCTAGGTGCCCTTATTTTGACATGGGCAGCTAGTAGTTTTGGTTTTGCAGATTTATATTCACAGGAACCTGGTTTACAGCTGGAATGATATTCGGAAAGCTCTGTATCCGTATATCTCTTTCAATTGTGTATTGTATTATTTTTCTGCTGCAGTAATGTATTGTAATCTCGGATATTTTTCTTTTGTGTAATATTTATTTATACTCTGTATATTCTTGTATTCTGATGGAATTGTTGTAATTAACAATGAAATGTTCTTCTGTTTGCGTTCCGATTTGTCGTGTTCTCAAAACAATCATGGGTTTCGAACGGTCTTGGTCGGTTTAGCGATCGATTCAGATCGAGCGAAATTCCCTATCGTGACATTTGGTATCAGAGCTTTGGTTTACAAAGCTCGAGAACAAGACACATTAGAACCATACGAAAGAATTCATCAGATATTGGATTAGTAATATCCAATAAGAATGACTCGTTAGAGATGGGATCAGCAGTATCCTAGAACGAGTGTGAAGAGTGATATTTTGAAAATAAAATTGAAAACGAATTTTGTTTTGGAAATTTAAATCAATTATTCGTATTTGATTATTTATTTTATATTGAATTTGGACAATGCAGTATATAAAGATTTTGCGTATATGTCTGATCCATGTGTATTTGAAGTTTAAATATACTGGATAGATATAGAATCACACTCTAGTCGCCCGGAGATGGTACTGATAATTGTCATGACATCATCAGTATTTATATTCGAGTTTCGAAGGTGTGATATTTATATATTTCCATTAGACTGGTGTGAGAACCAAAATATAGTTAGAATATATTGTTGTGACTTGACATCAAAAACGTGATTTTTGACTATATATCTAAGTTATGAATTTGAAAAGCTAATCAACTAATTGATTGCTGATTGTGTTGTTTGATTTTTGTTTGATTAATTAAATGTTGAACCTTTAGCCAAATTGAACCAAATATTGAGTTGTATTGAAAATTAGTCGCATTTGCATGCATATACATGTACTTACATTGAATAGGTCATAGCAAGGAGGCTAGAGAAGAGGAATAAAATTGTTTGCCCGACAAATAGGTACATGTTTATTGTATTTCTTAGGTTTTGATGATTTTATGAGCCGATTGGCTAGCCGCTTGGCTGTTTCTTTTTCTTTTTGGATTGGTGAGGGCCATGGGAGGCTATTTGAAATATCCTGAAGCTTCCGGTGCAAGGGAAATTATGGCGAAATTTTTCGAAAATTTAAGGTGGTAGCCAAATTTTTGAAAAATTTGAAAAGTTCTTAGAAACTGAAAAGTTGAAGAACTTAAGCCGTAATGAAAATAATGAAAGTTGAGTTGATTAGTAAACAACTTTCGGCTTCGTTCCTTTTCGGGGATGAAAAGTTTTAAGTGGGGGAGATTGTAATAACCCGGAAATTCTGAGCCAATTTAAAAAATTTTATTTTGGCAATTTTTATTTTGATTATTCAAAATGGATTATTTTAAATAATAAGGACGAAAAATTTATTTTTGACAAAGTTAAAACGAATAATTTTATTTTAATTATATAAAGAGCCTGAAATGGCGCGGTAGTTCGAAAATTCGATTTCGAATTTCAAATGAATATACAGAATTCGTTTTAAGCCGGAATCGGACGAAACAAGAAATATTTGAATATGTTTAATCATATCTTTCTAACGGGTGTAAGAAACTGAGATTTCACTTTATAGAGTGAAAGATATGTCCAGTTTAAAATTATATACATTTTAATATAAATAAAGGCATTTGAAAATGGAAATTTTGAAAAAGACCTCTGTTTTCGACGAAACCACTTTTATTGGATTCGAGATGTCAAGTTATTGCTAGATTCCAAAATTCATAATTTTCTGAATCAATATGTGAGCGTGGCGAAGTTAAACGTGTATTAACAGTTTTAGTCAATTTCGATCGACCAGAAAATGTCCATTTTTCAAACGGTCTCAGAATTTGATGAAATTAGTTTTGTTAGGACCGTATCGTCAACACGAAGCTAGAAATAATTTTTCGGGAATTTTCAGAGCTAGTATGTGACCACGGTATATTAAAATGTAATTTAAAATTGAATATATAGATTTATATTTTAAATTTGATGGAAACTGATCGTAACAGCCAAATTGACTTGTGAAACATATCCCATTGCGTTCGGAATGGGGGTATTTAGCTAGGGGCGACGGTCGTTAGGTTTGATTTGGAGTTTGTAACAATAAACTGGTGTTTTTGGAATTTATTAATAATTAATATATATATATATATATATGTATATATTATCCAATAGAAATTCACCATGACCTAAATCACTTTCGTTCCTTTTCAAAAACCAGCCTCCAGGTTAAAACGCGAACGACGATAAACATTCAATCCTTTCCCTCCTTATAACTTTTGATTCTCTCAGTGAAATCAAGAAATTCCTGAAGCAAATTTGTAGATAATCTCCCCATCTTCAAATCGATAGTGGTCTGGGGTTCCATCGTGTAACGAACCGACTTTTCGACCCTCGAATGTCGACACTAATACATCCACGGTATTCATGTGCCGAGCACCCAAGTGTCGGAAAGACGAAAAGTTAGGGTGAAATAAAATAAAAAGAAAATAGACTAAGGAAAAAGAGGACACAATATCAGAATCTCACAACGGAACGATAACATATAATATAAAGAATGATCTTTACAAAATAAACTGTATGTTTACAACTATCAGAGAAGACCAACCTATCATCAACTTGAACAGTCATAACAACATGTCCTCATCACTGTTGATGTACAACATATAATGCAGCGGATATAAAAAGTACGGTAAGTTGAACTACAACTCTCTTCCAGAAGCTCCAAAGCATCCAAAGTAAAACCTGCTATACTCAGTCTACTCGAAGGAGTACGTGAGGGTTTTAGGGAAAACAGAAACTAAGCGTCAGACATCGGTCTGGTATGAGAAACTCAAGATACATATTGCATGTAACAACACTGAGGGAACTGTGCAGATTACCGCTCCGGTTTTCCCCTCAATTGAAACCAACCATTTATTATGAGAAGTATAGTTGTATTATAAATAATGTCTAGGGTGTAGAATATAAATAAATTCACATAGAAGGAATGGTTACATTGGTTACATTCAACAACTATTAAGTGTACAAACAAAACCGATAAGGCACGTTCGCATATTGGATTTTCCATCGGAGATCTCTCAATATAGATTCGAACTCCATGCACAAGGGTCAGAAAGTACCTCCGAGCGTCGTATATCTCTAGATGAAATATACCATAAGGTAAACACAACTGGCCCACGCACGAAAACACCGGAGTGCACCACGTGGAACCAAATATACCCAACTCCCGCGCGCAACTTCAAAGAGCTCCCGCAACGATTCGATAATAAGCATACACTAGATATGGAGTCAATATATCCTGCCATAGGTTAGCAAAACCCCAGATTGTGCTCCCACTCTGTTTTTAGCCATTTCCGATGTCGAGGTTTCGTTCGGCATCTTTCACATGAGTCTTCATCACTCGAACAGAACAAGAATTCCCAGTTGGAATCCTATAGCTCAATAGATCTTGGAATCACACATAGACTCCTTCACAGATCTCGGAATCATACATGGATTCCAATACATCAACAGATCTTGGAATCACACATAGATTCTTTCATAGATATTAGAATCACTATATGTGTTCGAGCATCTCAACAGATCTCGAATCGCCATATGGCCTTCACTTTACAACCGCTTCCAAAACATAGAACCCGTATACTAGTTTTGAAGTGGTTTTCGATAAGTAAAACACTTACCAATCCCGGTCTCCTCAAAACCAGTCGCCAAATTTAAGGCCAAGTTCTATAGTCAACTAACTGACTACATTTCACACAATATACAATTGTATATGGAAAACAACCCTGCTTAATTTCCATAACAACCGAATAAACATTCAAGGCACTATCAAGATCACGAAGCATGATAACAGCCAAATCACTATCAAGTCACGCAACATGACAATTAGTCAAGCACGGTTAACTCATATAAACGGCTTCTAATCCCATTCCCATTTAATTAATATTTCATTAATTAAAACTTATTTTATTAGTAAAACTCCTTTTAACTAATAAAACTTCACTTGTCAAATAAAACTTCAATTATTAATCAATAACTCATACTCGATTAATATTCCTCTATTAGTAAAACTACTTTTAACTAATAAAACTTCGTTTGTCAAATAAGACATCACTTATTAATCAATAACTCATACTCGATTAATATTCCTTTATATACTAGCGTATATATTCAACTTATACATATAAAATGTGTATATGTATATATTCTACGAATTACCTAATCCGTTATAGTCTTACTACCCAAAAAGGGTTTTAATATACTTATCCCTCCAGTATAAGTATAATCACAATTCAATTCCAAGATTTCCTATTTAACTTCAATATTTCAAAACGTACTCACATACTTATCCCTCCGGTATAAGTATAACTACAATCCATTTTCAATATTTCTTTTCTAACTTCAATACTTCAAAACGTATTTATATACTTATCCCTCCGGTATAAGTATAACTACAATTCATTTTCAATATTTCTTTTCTAACTTCAATACTTCAAAACGTATTTATATACTTATCCCTCCGGTATAAGTATTTCAATAATTCATCTCTAGGATTTCGTAAAGTATAACCAAAGAGGTTAAAACCATTGTTTAATAAAGAACCTCATCTCTTTTATAAGTTAAACATCTTATTCAATATCTTTATTCTGAAAGATTCCTATACTTGTTTCTATCTTTAAAATCAATTATTAAAGATCTAAGTATATTCAAAATCATTAAACTGTATATTCCAGTTTAACTACATTCCAAGGGTTTAAAACAAGTGTTGCTAAAACAATGTTTACAACAAACCCAAAACAATCCTTTATAATTTATCATTAAATGTTTGTTTAAAGATTCAATTATATTTACTTCCATGATATAATCTGAGAGGGTTAAAGACTAATGTAATTAACACATTGTCACGATAAACCCAAAACAATTTTATGCTTATAGAAATCACACTTCGTGCACTTAACTCGTTTCCGACATTATCAACCTAACTATCCCTCGGTCAAGAGTGAGGCCAGGTAAGTTAGAGCACTGGTTGCATATCACCCTTGCCTAGACACCCCATTCTTGACACTCACAGATAGATAAGCCTACTCATCGGCTTATTAGAATTAAGCACAGTAACCATGATATTCAATAAACAAGTAATTAGGAAGTGCACTCATATCACTATTCTAGCTTCACACACTTTCAAACTTACTTCAATTTAACATACAAGTTAAACAACCATTTTAATATGATAAGAAATCACTAAGGACGTCATTACAAAGTTCCATACAATGTATTGAAAACACAACAATTAAAACTGCATATATAGCGACTATCGCTATAAGTGGACTTTCAAGTTCAAGTCCACAATATGTCAATTCCCTACTAATCCTTATGTGCTTTGTTTTTCAAATCCATTCCACTTGTTATACAAGTCAATTCAAGTCCAATTCCAAGTCCATTCAAGTCCATTCCAATCCATTAACATGGATCACATATGTCGCTTACTTTTAAAGTAAGAATCAAGACAACATTTTTAACATAAGTTACCAACATTCAAGCAACTTTAAGCATAGTTAAAAACATGCAAAACGGTTTATGTTTGTTGTCCTAAATAGTGAGTAAACTCACCTTAATCCTTAGCAAATCCTAGCTCCAAGAATAAGAACCATGATCCAAACTAGCAACCTCCTTTCTTTCCTTCCTTTCCTTGCTTTTCCTTGCTTCCTTCTTGTATATAGCTCACGGCCTAAAATAGAGAATGGAGAGGTTCTTCGATTTTTCAACTTCTAACTAGCTAGAAGATCTTGTAATGGTGTAGGAAGGCTTCACTCAAAGTTTGGATTGATTTGAAGTTCATTTGAGTGTACTTTGAGAAAGTTAGTAAGGAAGAGGAAGAAGATGAAGATAAGCCATTAAAAGCTTCACTTTTGCTTAGGAATTTTGTGTAAGAAAGAAGGAGGTATATCCCTCCTTATATAGGAAAAAGAAGGTGGATGGGAAAAGACCAAAATGCCCTTAAAACCCTAAACGTACTCATGAAAGAAGTGAAAGGTGTGTAAGAGAAGTGAAAGGTGTGTAAGAGATGGTAAGTTTGCTTTTTTTTCAAAGACTTTAAGTAAGCATTCATTTGTATACATATAAGAAGCTTATATGCATACACTTAGGATATTTTATAAACCTTTGATGTGACTAATTATGCATACATTTATGTGTATAAGCATGTATGTGCATATATATCATACAACGTTGCAACGATGTGAAACAACTTCTATTCAACGATAGGATGTGAATCTGGAAGTTGAATCTCGATCATATTTTTAGTTCTTTATCAAATGATTTATTCAAGTAAACAAAACTTGGAAATAAATTCATTGACTTATTTAAACAATTAAAACAAGCATACTTAAATTATAAATCACTTATTTGAATATTTAAATACCCAAAATACAAAACTTTCCTTAAATGCTCATTTTTTAAAATGATGACATCATCAAAATAGTTAACCATAAATATGAAAAATAATTTTATTTACTAATTACTTTCCTAATGAATAATTAGACATCCACTAAAATTTTCAACAACTTTTATTGAGAAAACAGCCATTTATCAATAAAATGATTTTCGGTCATTTTATCAATATTTCACCAAAAATATATTTTTGAAAGCATTTTTTCTAAAATGAGTCTAGTATCATTATTTACTTGTTAAATGATATTTTACAAGGTTATAATATCACATTTATAACATTTAACAATATTACAAATTGTTACGATATTCGAAGATTAAGTGTTCGATTTTTCGGGTCTTTACATTCTCCCCCACTTAAAATATTTCGTCCTCGAAATTGCAACACGAGTAACCAAAGGAACAATCAAACATCGATACTTAAAAGTATAATACTACTATAATACAAATCTCATGTTTTGATCAAGTTCAAACCCTCTTATCGTATAAGGATGATAAACAATTCATTAAGCATCACCTTATGCTCAACAGCCTCGGGTTAACACTTAACCAATCATTCACTCTACCTCAAACAATTCAAGGATTCAATTCTCAAATTTTCCACAAGTCAAAAACATAGCATGAATTGTTTAAAAAGCCCGTATGATATACATAAGCCATCCGTACGCAATATCAAATTCAATCACTTATTCGATCACACAATTTCACTTCCAGACTAGTATCGCTCACTCGATCACTCTAGTGCGGACTCAGATCTGGTTTCATGATTAGAAACCGCCATTCTCCTTACATAGCTATACTATGATAGAGAATCACAGAATCAAATCAAGAATCCTGTATCTAACTTCGTCGTCAAGAATCGAGTGAAAAATACCAACTCTGATTGGTATAAGCTACCACAAAATCACACACTCGAATCTGGATCAAACCGTAAAGAGAATAAAACAACCTATGTAAATCTTACATATTCCTTCCAATTGGTTTATTATTACTCCAATTATTTTATTCACCTTCGTTCTCATACTTAGTATATTCTTCTATACTAATATTCCTTTTTGAATCATATCATAATACTTCAAGCTATTAACCGTTATATAACTTAAAAGTATATACAAACGACCAATTTGTCTTACTTAAATAAGCATGCTAACAAATTTGGACTTTTCTTACTTAACTTCTGAACTACTCACTATAATGAATACGATTATATTTCCATAGTTCTTTCTTATTAAACTCTTATTATAAACTGGTTCGACTTCATATACGTTTATAATTCATTCAATACTCGAATTCAAATTTCAACATACACTTATATTCGCTTAGTGTACAAATATTAACATACTCAGTTTACTAAACTGAACTAGTTCAATAATCGCAAAACTAGTTAAAACTTAATAATTCTCAAATTCAATATTTTAAACTTCCCTAAGTTTATAAATTATAAACCAAGTCTCTTACGCTTTCACATAAACTAGTCAAGCATGTAAATTCACTTGGAAACATCGACTATCCAAAACCGTCGAACATTCCATTCCATTAACAAATGAAATCTATCAAACATCATATCAACTGAGATGCAAAATCATACAACTCCAATATATAAACTATATGCATCCACATATAACTTAGTTGAAAACTTCAGGATTGAACTTCCGGGTTTTATACTTCAAATAATATGTATCCAAAACATAAATCTGTTCAAGTCCAAACTATTATCCATGGGAGCTAGTTCATACTTAGAAACTCGAAAATGAACCTCGATGATGCTGCAGTCATCATCAACATTATTTTCCAGCAACTTGAGTAAGATCAAAGCTTTTCTATCTTTTAAAGTCATTTAAAATCCTAAAACACTTTCAAACCAACTTCAATATGTATTTCAAGCTTTGAAAATCAATTTCAAACTTACCGGAATTCCAAATCCTTTGGTTTTCAACACAAATACATTTCATATTTATAAATCTCGTTTATAAATTTCACTTGCATATTTCTTGTTTAAATTCGTTTTAAACAACTTCCATTCAGATTTAATTCTTACCCAACATCATTACCGAATGCCTTATAGTCAAATTGTGAAACTGAAGTCACAAAGTGTTCGTTTCCAATGTTCCCCCAATTATAAATCTACCTAACCCATGCAAGCAAATGGATAAGATTACTCTTATCCAAACACAGTAATCGATACCCATAAACTGGTCCGGGCACAACTAGAAATCAGCCGATAATAGTCAACGCTCCTAAGCGAGCATGACCAATCAATCAACGAATGATAATAATTTAATATCATCCTTCCCTAACAACAACTCATCTATATAACTGATTTAGTTAATAAATCTTTCTTTATATATAAAATATATACTTCTTGGTAACTTATTTCATTTACCAAATTCGAAAACAATATCGAATCAAATGACTTGTTCGAGTGTTTCAGAATCTTCATCAAAACGATGATCAATCGATTGACTCAGATCCAGAATTCAGACTTACAAGTCAAAACACCCAATACAAAATATTTTGTATTCACTAACAAGTACGCGCTCTCATATATAATACACTCTACTCATTCTAGGGTGTTGCTAACCCCATCTCTAATGAGCCATACCCAACCAAAGCCAAGGTATTCGCTCAACCTTGTGCTCTGATACCAAATGTAACGACCCGACTTTTCGACCCTCGAATGTCGACACTAATACATCCACGGTATTCATGTGCCGAGCACCCAAGTGTCGGAAAGACGAAAAGTTAGGGTGAAATAAAATAAAAAGAAAATAGACTAAGGAAGAAGAGGACACAATATCAGAATCTCACAACGGAACGATAACATATAATATAAAGAATGATCTTTACAAAATAAACTGTATGTTTACAACTATCAGAGAAGACCAACCTATCATCAACTTGAACAGTCATAACAACATGTCCTCATCACTGTTGATGTACAACATATAATGCAGCGGATATAAAAAGTACGGTAAGTTGAACTACAACTCTCTTCTAGAAGCTCCAAAGCATCCAAAGTAAAACCTGCTATACTCAGTCTACTCGAAGGAGTACGTGAGGGTTTTAGGGAAAACAGAAACTAAGCGTCATACATCGGTCTGGTATGAGAAACTCAAGATACATATTGCATGTAACAACACTGAGGGAACTGTGCAGATTACCGCTCCGGTTTTCCCCTCAATTGAAACCAACCATTTATTATGAGAAGTATAGTTGTATTATAAATAATGTATAGGGTGTAGAATATAAATAAATTCACATAGAAGGAATGGTTACATTGGTTTCATTCAACAACTATTAAGTGTACAAACAAAACCGATAAGGCACGTTCGCATATTGGATTTTCCATCGGAGATCTCTCAATATAGATCCGAACTCCATGCACAAGGGTCAGAAAGTACCTCCGAGCGTCGTATATCTCTAGATGAAATATACCATAAGGTAAACACAACTGGCCCACGCACGAAAACACCGGAGTGCACCACGTGGAACCAAATATACCCAACTCCCGCGCGCAACTTCAAAGAGCTCCCGCAACGATTCGATAATAAGCATACACTAGATATGGAGTCAATATATCCTGCCATAGGTTAGCAAAACCCCAGATTGTGCTCCTACTCTGTTTTTAGCCATTTCCGATGTCGAGGTTTCGTTCGGCATCTTTCACATGAGTCTTCATCACTCGAACAGAACAAGAATTCCCAGTTGGAATCCTACAGCTCAATAGATCTTGGAATCACACATAGACTCCTTCACAGATCTCGGAATCATACATGGATTCCAATACATCAACAGATCTTGGAATCACACATAGATTCTTTCATAGATATTAGAATCGCTATATGTGTTCGAGCATCTCAACAGATCTCGAATCGCCATATGGCCTTCACTTTACAACCGCTTCCAAAACATAGAACCCGTATACTAGTTTTGAAGTGGTTTTCGATAAGTAAAACACTTACCAATCCCGGTCTCCTCAAAACCAGTCGCCAAATTTAAGGCCAAGTTCTATAGTCAACTAACTGACTACATTTCACACAATATACAATTGTATATGGAAAACAACCCTGCTTAATTTCCATAACAACCGAATAAACATTCAAGGCACTATCAAGATCACGAAGCATGATAACAGCCAAATCACTATCAAGTCACGCAACATGACAATTAGTCAAGCACGGTTAACTCATATAAACGGCTTCTAATCCCATTCCCATTTAATTAATATTTCATTAATTAAAACTTATTTTATTAGTAAAACTCCTTTTAACTAATAAAACTTCACTTGTCAAATAAAACTTCAATTATTAATCAATAACTCATACTCGATTAATATTCCTCTATTAGTAAAACTACTTTTAACTAATAAAACTTCGTTTGTCAAATAAGACATCACTTATTAATCAATAACTCATACTCGATTAATATTCCTTTATATACTAGCGTATATATTCAACTTATACATATAAAATGTGTATATGTATATATTCTACGAATTACCTAATCCGTTATAGTCTTACTACCCAAAAAGGGTTTTAATATACTTATCCCTCCAGTATAAGTATAATCACAATTCAATTCCAAGATTTCCTATTTAACTTCAATATTTCAAAACGTACTCACATACTTATCCCTCCGGTATAAGTATAACTACAATCCATTTTCAATATTTCTTTTCTAACTTCAATACTTCAAAACGTATTTATATACTTATCCCTCCGGTATAAGTATAACTACAATTCATTTTCAATATTTCTTTTCTAACTTCAATACTTCAAAACGTATTTATATACTTATCCCTCCGGTATAAGTATTTCAATAATTCATTTCTAGGATTTCTTAAAGTATAACCAAAGAGGTTAAAACCATTGTTTAATAAAGAACCTCATCTCTTTTATAAGTTAAACATCTTATTCAATATCTTTATTCTGAAAGATTCCTATACTTGTTTCTATCTTTAAAATCAATTATTAAAGATCTAAGTATATTCAAAATCATTAAACCGTATATTCCAGTTTAACTACATTCCAAGGGTTTAAAACAAGTGTTGCTAAAACAATGTTTACAACAAACCCAAAACAATCCTTTATAATTTATCATTAAATGTTTGTTTAAAGATTCAATTATATTTACTTCCATGATATAATCTGAGAGGGTTAAAGACTAATGTAATTAACACATTGTCACGATAAACCCAAAACCATTTTATGCTTATAGAAATCACACTTCGTGCACTTAACTCGTTTCCGACATTATCAACCTAACTATCCCTCGGTCAAGAGTGAGGCCAGGTAAGTTAGAGCACTGGTTGCATATCACCCCTTGCCTAGACACCCCATTCTTGACACTCACAGATAGATAAGCCTACTCATCGGCTTATTAGAACTAAGCACAGTAACCATGATATTCAATAAACAAGTAATTAGGAAGTGCACTCATATCACTATTCTAGCTTCACACACTTTCAAACTTACTTCAATTTAACATACAAGTTAAACAACCATTTTAATATGATAAGAAATCACTAAGGACGTCATTACAAAGTTCCATACAATGTATTGAAAACACAACAATTAAAACTGCATATATAGCGACTATCGCTATAAGTGGACTTTCAAGTTCAAGTCCACAATA
The DNA here is from genome assembly GCA_030737875.1 of Allium sativum. Lineage (NCBI taxonomy): Eukaryota > Viridiplantae > Streptophyta > Magnoliopsida > Asparagales > Amaryllidaceae > Allium > Allium sativum. The sequence continues at coordinate 270,045,185 of CM060911.1, forward strand.
TGTCAATTCCCTACTAATCCTTATGTGCTTTGTTTTTCAAGTCCATTCCACTTGTTATACAAGTCAATTCAAGTCCAATTCCAAGTCCATTCAAGTCCATTGCAATCCATTAACATGGATCACATATGTCGCTTACTTTTAAAGTAAGAATCAAGACAACATTTTTAACATAAGTTACCAACATTCAAGCAACTTTAAGCATAGTTAAAAACATGCAAAAGGGTTTATGTTTGTTGTCCTAAATAGTGAGTAAACTCACCTTAATCCTTAGCAAATCCTAGCTCCAAGAATAAGAACCATGATCCAAACTAGCAACCTCCTTTCTTTCCTTCCTTTCCTTGCTTTTCCTTGCTTCCTTCTTGTATATAGCTCACGGCCTAAAATAGAGAATGGAGAGGTTCTTCGATTTTTCAACTTCTAACTAGCTAGAAGATCTTGTAATGGTGTAGGAAGGCTTCACTCAAAGTTTGGATTGATTTGAAGTTCATTTGAGTGTACTTTGAGAAAGTTAGTAAGGAAGAGGAAGAAGATGAAGATAAGCCATTAAAAGATTCACTTTTGCTTAGGAATTTTGTGTAAGAAAGAAGGAGGTATATCCCTCCTTATATAGGAAAAAGAAGGTGGATGGGAAAAGACCAAAATGCCCTTAAAACTCTAAACGTACTCATGAAAGAAGTGAAAGGTGTGTAAGAGAAGTGAAAGGTGTGTAAGAGATGGTAAGTTTGCTTTTTTTTCAAAGACTTTAAGTAAGCATTCATTTGTATACATATAAGAAGCTTATATGCATACACTTAGGATATTTTATAAACCTTTGATGTGACTAATTATGCATACATTTATGTGTATAAGCATGTATGTGCATATATATCATACAACGTTGCAACGATGTGAAACAACTTCTATTCAACGATAGGATGCGAATCTGGAAGTTGAATCTCGATCATATTTTTAGTTCTTTATCAAATGATTTATTCAAGTAAACAAAACTTGGAAATAAATTCATTGACTTATTTAAACAATTAAAACAAGCATACTTAAATTATAAATCACTTATTTGAATATTTAAATACCCAAAATACAAAACTTTCCTTAAATGCTCATTTTTTAAAATGATGACATCATCAACATAGTTAACCATAAATATGAAAATAATTTTATTTACTAATTACTTTCCTAATGAATAATTAGACATCCACTAAAATTTTCAACAACTTTTATTGAGAAAACAGCCATTTATCAATAAAATGATTTTCGGTCATTTTATCAATATTTCACCAAAAATATATTTTTGAAAGCATTTTTTCTAAAATGAGTCTAGTATCATTATTTACTTGTTAAATGATATTTTACAAGGTTATAATATCACATTTATAACATTTAACAATATTACAAATTGTTACGATATTCGAAGATGTTCGATTTTTCGGGTCTTTACACATCACTTCGTGTTTGGTTCAGGTCGTCGCCGCAAACAGTCGCCGTCGTGAGGCGAATTCCGCCTTTCTCAGGCGATCGTACGGTGGAAGACTGGTATCGTCGGGAAGCTCGCTCGAGGCTCTACAATGTGGCAATGGCCGATTCGCCTCAAACTTCGCGTTTTGGAAGAAAAGTGCTAACCTAGTTTTGAGGCACTGTCGAAACAAGTTCTGTCGAGTTCTGAAAGAAGAAAGGTGATTTTTTTTTTAAATATACAAATGATTTTTTTAAAATATACAAATGATTTGAATAGAAAAATATACAAATGATTTGAACAGAAAAATATACAAATGATTTGAATATAAAAATATACAAATGATTTGAATAGAAAAATATACAAATGATTTGAATAGAAAAATATACCAATGATTTGAATAGAAAAATATACATATGATTTGAATAGAAAAATACATATGATTTGAATAGAAAAAATAACATTGTATAGAAATGTGATTTCTAATTCTATATAGCACTGTCAGAATAAAAATATGATTTTTAATATCAACTGCGTGAAACAGATTACGTTGGAATCTGTGGAGAATACAAAACGCTGGAGCAAATCCAAACTGTTCAGTGATATAGAATGGAGGAGTGGAACCCTCGGTGAGAACTCCTCACTTTTATTTTAATTTCTAGTTGAAATATATACTAGGATGCAGACGGTGCTTAGCAGCACCTGACACCCGTCGTCCACAGACCATGGATGACTTGTTTGTTTGATTTCTGTGTAGTGAAATTTGATAGTGTCATGTGTTGAAATAATATATATATATATATATATATTCATGTGTTGAAATAAAATATATATTCATGTGTTGAAATAAAATATATATTCATGTGTTGAAATAAAATATATATTCATGTGTTAAAATAAAATATATATTCATGTGTTGAAATAAAATATATATTCATGTGTTGAAGTAAGATAAATATTCATTTACAAATCGAACGATTTTTTTATGTGCACCGATTTGACTGATATTGTTTGGGACGATAAATTTTACACATCGCCCAACTGCACAAATAAAAATATGTGTTTCTTGATTTAAAACCCCACACTGGTATTGGGAGGATATTTGACATACACTAATCCCAATTGTTTAGTTGTATGTCAATCGATGGATTGACAGACTGTGTAAGCGTTAATTATTTATATCTAATGCTTATACAATTGTGTGGTGCACTCTGGATGATGGTTGATTATTTATCGTTACTATTATATACATGTGTTGTATGGAATCCATATAATTAACAATATATGGTAATTGATTGGGCCTTATTCAAATTCGGGAGAATAAGGAATATTATAAAAAGAAAACTCATGTGTTGAATAGAATAAATTCATGTGTTGAATAGAATAAAAATATATTTTCATGTGTTGAATATTCATGTGTTGAATAGGATAAATATTCGTGTGTTGAATAGAATAAAATTCATGTGTTGAATAGAATAAATATTCATGTGTGTGTCGAGGATGAAGACAGTGGTCGAAGACCAGAGGTCTTCACATCGTTTGGGTGATTACTGATGATCTTGATTGGGCTGTACACCCAAGAGGAGAGAATCAGTTGGTGATCGTCCAGACGTACTTGGAGATCAATGGATATACGAGGTACAAGGTGCCTCCGGTTTCGTTCAGACCCAGAACGAACTTGTATGGACTGTGTGTCTGACATTGGATTTTGCTCTGTGTTGATCGATCTCTATTAAATATACATCTGCCTTGTGAAGGGGAATTCATTCCCTTACTTCACACTTCTCTGAGATGTACGGGATCAGAGGTTGTATATCGATAGACATCAGTCGCATGGTGTGAATTGCCTGTGTGGCATGCGTAAGTGGCAATTGATCAAGGCTTTTGTTGAAAAGCAAAGTCTTGTGGTTAATGATCAAAGCACCGCCTGTGTGGCATAGCTTTGTGTAACGTGAATTCGCGAGCCTCACACCCCGGTTGTGAACCAGAAACAGGAGATGACATCAGGGAGGGCATGCAAGGAGCCTCACACATGACATCAGGGATGACATCAGGGAGATGAATTCGCGAGCCCTGACATTTATATTATTTTTTCACCTATGTGGTTGTTGATGTTGCGAGGCGCCTTGGATATATCGGTGACTGTGTGGAGCCGATGGAGTCATTTGGCTCATTTACACTCTAAAGGGCGGGGAAACGCAGTGTTCAGGCATTTTTATCCACATCGGTGAACCGACCCTGACGATCCAAGGGGCAGTTGCGGCTGTTCCTGAGGCATGGGCTAGACAGTCTCGAATCGGTGAGGACTATCTTTAGCCTCGGTTCATAGATGGAAATCCAATTTCCAAATACGTGACTTTGCGGTTTTTGATTGTAGAGCCTAGTATGGCGACATGATATATGGTACCCATGCCGTCTATGATTGAATTTGTTTTATACACTATACACTTACAATAGTATCAAATGATTTGTTTTTAACGTACCAAGCGTATTTGGCTATTATAAGGGAAAACCCTATCCCCCGGCTTGTGTTGCATTGTGTGATGGGACCTGGGTCTTATAATAGCTTCATTTTCCAAAAAGCATTGCGCTGTTTTGTTATATGCACTAGTTTTCTTGGGAGGAAACTCGTTCCGTGTTATACGGCGTAGTCCCTTGATATATCTGATTTAAAGTAAAGTTTTAAATAACTGTTTTAGTTCTCACACCAGTCACATGACTGACCTGAAGTTTATTGTTTTAAGCTAAAATCTGGGTGCCCTTATTTTGACACGGGCAGCTAGTAGTTTTGGTTTTGCAGATTTATATTCACAGGAATCTGGTTTACAGTTGGAATGATATCCGGAAAGCTCTGTATCCGTATATCTCTTTCAGTTGTGTATTGTATTATTTTTCCGCTGCAGTAATGTATTGTAATCTCGGATATTTTTCTGTTGTGTAATATTTATTTATACTCTGTATATTCTTGTATTCTGAGGGAATTGTTGTAATTAACAATGAAATGTTCTTCTGTTTGCGTTCCGATTTGTCGTGTTCTCAAAACAATTAGGGATTTCGAACGGTCTTGGTCGGTTTAGCGATCGACTCGGATCGAGCGAAATTCCTTATCGTGACATGTTGTCACACTCATTCTCCTTCAAATGTATTTTGCGTCGATGTTCATACATCTTTACTTTTACTATGTATCGTCTTGGTTATCTTTGATTGTATGGATTGTTCTTTTCAGTGTGTGGTTTGGGTTGTCACCAATTGTAAGATTTGTTACTTTTGATAACAAATATTTATACGTTTCTAACTTTGTATGATATACTTTTGATTACAAATATTTATATGTTTAATATTATGTGTGAAATACCCATTAAAATGGCTTTGTGTACTATAGCATATGCTAGTGCAATAAAAATATTCTGCAAAGCTTTCATGGCAAGTGAATAATGCTATAAAATACTAAATTAAACTTTCTATAGCGTTTATAGTTGCTATAATAATTAGGCTACGCAATTTCTACATCATTTGTAGTTGCTATAATAATCAAGCAATGCTTATCTACAACGTTTATGGTTGCTATAAATACCAATCAAATGATGTCATAAATACTAGCAACATAAACCACAACTCTATGTAAAAGTTTTGTAGCAAGCAACAAACACTATAGATAGAATTTGTATGTTACAAATTGTCCATTTAATAGAAATTCTAAAACGCTATGAGTAACATCATTTATAACATGTTTTTTATAGCGATTATCAAATTGCTATTGTAGACCCCTGACATATTACAACATGTGGATATGCAGCGTTTATAAAAACTCCATCGTATCCTTTTATAGCGTTTTTTAAACGCTATAAAAAGGCCTTTTTCTTGTAGTGAAATTAACTTTTAAGAACTTAATCTTGTCATTAACTGGGTTAAAGAACCAATGTCAATTAAAACACAGTCTACGATAAACCCAAAATCATCTTCCATTAAATATGGAATTTCCACAGGAATTGAATCAATATATAATCGATATAAATGGAATAACGGAAAAGACTTTTAAATTCCATATATAGTAACAGTCTTCTTTTACAGAAGCCTATATCGACTATTATCAAATCAAATTTCCACTTAATTCCAATTTAATATATTAAATTGGAAAAAACGTGAGTTTGAAAATTTTCTTTTTAAATATAAATAAAAAGAATTATAAATTATAAATCATAATTTTACTGTTAATTGGGCTAAAGAACGAATGTCATTTTAAAACACAGTTCACAATAAACCCAATTCACATATCATTTTGCTCCAATCACTAAATATAATTGGAAACTCTAGTAATCTAAATTAAAAGATTTATTTTTTTCATATGGGGTTTAAGAACAGTGTTATTTGAGACACCATCCACGACAACCCAAAATCTAATTCTTTTATTTAATCCCAATTAAATATTAATTAATTGGAAGACTTCATTAAATTTTAATTTAAAAGATTTATTCTAGTTAAAAACTAGTTCATTTCAATAAAAATACATTTTTATCTTTTGTCCATCCAAAAACGGACATAGAAATCATCATTTTATTCTTCGTTGAATATTTTTTTAAAATATTTGTTATTTAAAAATATTCTTTACGTAAAAAGATTCTTTATGTAAAAATATTCTTTATATTACAATGTTCTTTATTTTAAAGTATTAGTTATGTTACAGTGTTCTTTATTTTAAAGATATTCTGAATCGGAATACGGCACAATCATTTACCATATAATTTCGGTTATATGGATTTTATACATCATACTACGACAATAATGAGAAATAATCATCAAGCCATCCATTAACATCCAGAGTGAATTTTATAACTGTGTGAGCATTAAAATGAATTAATAACGCTCATCGCAGACTGTCAATCCATCGATTGACATACAACTAAATATTGGGACTAGTGTATGTCAAATATCATCCTAATACCCGTGTAAGGTTATCAGACAACAACAATTCATCTAAATGAAATCATTGGTTAATGAATTTAACCAATTTAAATTCCGCTAACAAGTTGATGATAATGAACAAAACATGTTATTATACTCTTATTACCGAATAAAAATGTATTTTACTCGCAAAATTTCCTACATGTATCTAATGTATAATTTGACAATACAAGTGTCACTTTGATTTCCATACAAATTCTATTGTAAGTTTTGCAAATAAAAATGATATTTATATTTGCATATAAATTCTATTTCAACAAAATGATTTAAAAGTGATTCATTCATTTTGTTGACAATTCTATTTCAGCAAAATGATTAAAATGATATTTTCATATTGTGAACAATACTAATTTAACAAAATAAATAAAAGAGATATTTCATATTGTTAACAGTTCTAATTTTAATAAATTGAATAAAAGTGATAACTCATATTGTTAACAACTCTAATTTAACAAAATGGGTAAAGTGATCATTCATATTGTTAACAAATCTAGTTTTTAACTTAATGAACAAAAGTGATATTTTTGTTGTAACACAAATTTATTTAACAAAGATGTTATTTTTGTTTTAAGTCTAATATATTTAACAAAAATGTAATTTTTGTTATAACTCAAATCTATTTAACCAAAATGTATTTTTTTTTTCAACCATCATATTTTGACAAAATGTACGTTTTTGTTTCAACTAAACTATGTTGACAAAAATGTATATTTTGTTTTCAATTAAACTATCTTGTCAAAAATGGATATTTTGTTTCTATTAAACTATCTTGACAAAAATGTATATTTTGTTTCAGTTAAACTATCTTGAAAAAAATGTATATTTTGTTTCAATTTAACCTATCTTGACAAAAATGAATATTTTGTTTCAATTTAACCAATTTGACAAAAATATATATATTTTGATTCAACTAATCTCCTTTGACAAAAATGTATAATTTTTGTTCACCAATTATATTTTTACAAAATGTGTATTTTATTTTCAACCATCATATTTTGGCAAAATGTAAATCTTTGCTTCAACAAAGCTATTAGACAAAAATGGATGTTTTTGTTTCCACAAAGCTTATTAGACAAAAATGAATATATTTTTTTCACGTCATATGTTTTGACAAAATGTATCTTTTTATTTCAATTCATATGTTTGGACAAATTGTATTTTTTTTATTTCAATTCATATGTTTTGACAAAATGTATCTTTTTATTTCAATTCATATGTTTTGACAAAATGTATCTTTTTATTTCAATTCTTCTGTTTTGACAAAATGTACCTTTTTATTTCAATTCATATGTTTTGTCAAAATGACAAATTTAATTCAACAATTATATTTTGACACAAATGTAAATTTTGATCCAATAATTATATTTTGAAAAAAATGATCATTTTAATTCCATTATTCTAATTTGACAAAAATGTATGATTTTTGTTCAACAAAACTATTTTGACAAAAATAAACATTTTTGTTTCAACTAAGATATTCGACAAAAATGAACATTTTTGTTTCAACTTTTACAATTCGACAAAAATGACAATTTTGTTTCTACTTTTAAGTTTCAACAAAATTTGATAATTTTGTTTCACTATTTGGTTACAACAAAAATGATATATTTTTGTTTTCAATCTTTTTGACACAACAAAATGATATATTTGTTTTCTTCAATTTTATTATAACAAAAATGATATTTTGTTTACAACTATTTTACAATCACAAAATGGCATATTTGTTTTCATCAATTTTATAATAACAAAATGACATATTTGTTTTCATCAATTTTATAATAACAAAGTGACATATTTGTTTTCATCAATTTTATAATCACAAAATGACATATTAATTTTAACACAACACATACTGACAAAATGACAGTTTTATTTTAACACAACATATACTGACAAAATGACAGTTTTATTTTAACACAACATACACTGACAAAATGACGATTTTATTTTAACACAACATATACTGACAAAATGACAGTTTTCTTTTATCAATTTTGATTCAACATAATTGACATGATTTATTTTTTCAATTTCGATTCAACATGAATGACATGATTTATTTTGTCAATTCTAATACGACAAAAATATTCCATCAAATTAATAGATGAACAAACAGCATCAAACAATTTAAATCCAATCACGAACATGTAAGAATTACTAAACACGGTAATAATTAATTTATTTTTAATTATTTAAATCAAAAATCTCACATTGGGGGTTTTGAATTCTTCAAAATTTTAGATTGCTCCGTTTCGGATCTGGTCTGTTCCATGTTATAGATCTCATCGCTACGAATCCAACGCATCTTGAATTTTCGAATTCCGACATCATACGTCAAAGATATTGCACATTATAAGTTTGATTACAAAATTAAATAATAAACCATAATTAACTAATTAGTTAATTAGCTAATTACTTTCATAATTCCTTATCTTCCTCGTTACTGCCAGTTCACGAAAACCCAACGCTCAATTCCTTCCTCATCATCGCGCCTACACCCTGGTCAACCGGAACCCCATCGGAGCACCCCTTCCGACCGCCTAGGAGTGCGCCACCCACGCTGGAAGCTAGCCCTGACTCGCACCACCCCATCTTCCTGAAAACTCCTGCGAACGGTTGCGGTTTGGAGCACAAAATCAGCCTCCATGTTGATCCATTTTGGATCATAGCCGTTGATCTTCTTTATCTCTCCTAGCTGAACATAATTCCTTTTACCAATTCTGATTAGTTCGTGGTATTTTTGGAGGGATTAACATATTTTTTTCGGTGTATGTAGGCCATTCAAGAGCATGGCGGTGGCTGTTTTACTTTTGAGGATTAGGGTTTGTGATTTTTTTTATTCCACCATATTTATAATATTTTAATTCTTTAATTCAGAAAAAGCCTGTTACCCCTAATAACCCCAAATTTAGCCGAACGAGCATTGCCTCTAGCCAAAACCCCCATTCCGGACACAATGGGCTAGGTCTCATCACCCCATTCCATCATCTCAGTGCACTTTTCTTTATTTTAAAATATAAATCATTTAATTATTAAATTTGATCGTACATTTAAATTTACCGTGGCCACGTACTGACTGTAAAAATTCTAAAAAAATTATTTCTAGTTATGTTTTGACGATACGGTCCTAACAAAACTAATTTCATCGAATTTGGAGACCGTCTAAAAAATGACCTTTTTAAAGTCGATTAAATTTGACTGAAATGGACAAAACACGTTTTGATTTGCCACGCTCACATATTATTTCCAAAAATTATGAAAATTGGAATCTAGCAATAATTTGACATTACGGATCAAACAAAAGTGGTTTCATCGAAAACGGAGGTCGTTTGCAAAATGGCTATTTTTAATATTAAAAAATATATATAAATTCTATAGTGACTATTCTGAATTTTAAACTGGTCATAACTTTTGAGTCCCGCTATGAAATTTCAATTTTTCAGATTCGTTAGAAAGATATTTTTAAACAGATTTAAATATTTTTGGTTTCATCAAAATCCGATTTATTTTGCATCCTGTACAGTCAGTCAAAGTTCAAATTCAATTTTTCAAACTACCGTGCTATTTCTAACTCCTTTTATAATTAAATAAAAAGTTTTCGTTCTAACTTCATAAATAAATTTTTAGTCATTATTATTTAAAATAAATTATTTTAAATATTTAAAATCCATTAAAATTGCTAAAATAAAATTTTTAAATTGGTTCCAAAATTCCGGGTTGTTACAATCTCCCCCACTTAAAATCTTTTCGTCCTCGAAAAGGAACAAAGCTAAAATTTGTTTAACTAACCGATTCAATTTTCATTTTATTGTTGGTTTCAATAATTTATTAGTTGAACTAATAATCAATTAATTGATTAGCTTTTCAAATATATATAACTTTCATATATTCAAAAATCATATTTTCTAAGATTGGATTATATATATAATCACAAATACGTTAATTATAAACTTTTCACTCTCAACTCGTTCTAGGGCATTTCTAACCCCATCTCTAACGAGTTTTCTCATTTTAGAATGCTACTGATTCTATCTCTAATGAGTATTCTTTTATAGGATATTTCTAATCCTATCTCTGATGAGTCTTTTGTTCCAATCTAACGAGTTGTACCCTAAAGATTTGAATTAACCAAAGCTCGGATACAACCTGTAACGATTACGAATTTCGCCCGGACCTAATCGATCCAGACCGTTCAAAACCCGAATACGCCAACTTTGGGCATACAACACATCAAAACAGATAACAGAAGACTTTTATAAACATTATAATAATGTTACATCAGAGTACATAATATATCAGAGTACATTGATAAATAATAATACATCGGAAGATTAAATTATAATAAATGTAATACAATGTAGCGGAAATGAGTAAACTAGCACATCGGAAGACTATCAATGATATGGACACAACTTTATGCTTCGATCCAGAATCCTGCTTAATATATCTGCAAAATAAGCTACTCGACTGCCCGTGTGGAAAAGAGGGCACCCGAGTTTGCAAAGTAAAACAAACTACGGGTCAGTCATAGGACTTGTATGAGAAATATTTCCTAACTTATCTAACAATATGGCTAATCAAAGGACCACGTCGCTAACGCGGAACGGGTTTACTCCATTGGATTGCCAATGCATAAATTATATAATTTTTTATTCAAAACAAGGCAATGCTTTTTAGAAAAATTAAATCATTATAAGACTCAACTCCTATCACACAATGCAACGCAAACGGGAGGCTAGAGTTTTACCTTATAATGATCAACCATGCTTGATATGTAGAAAATAATATTTTAATAATATTATTATTAGTGTCTAATTAGTTGTAAAATACTTCAAAGTAAATGTATCAATCCTAGACGGCATAGTACCCCATCCTACTATGTTTCCATATATAGGTTTTACAATCAAAACCGTAATGTCGTATTGGAAATTGGGTTTCCGTAATTAGTCAAGGCTAGGGACGATTTCCTTACCGATTCGAGACACTCTAGCAATGTCTCATGATCCCGCGCAGTAAACCCTCATATCCTGCAGGGCCGGTCCATAAATATACCTTAGTGGATTGGCAATTCCTGAACACACGTTTCCCAGTCCTATTGAACCTATAATTTGGTCACTATAGACCAATAAATCCGAGGTGCCTTATAATCCATCAACCACATAAGTAAAATATCACAGCTTGCAAAGTCCTGATACCACTTCTAGCTAGAAAGAAACGTGTGCACTCCTTGCGTTCCCATGTCCCGTTTCTGACTCTTACCGGGGTGTGAGTCTCGTGAGGTAACGTTATACCCAAAGCTATGCCGAAATAGGCTATGCTTTGATCATCAACCACAAGGCTCTGCTTTTCAACAAAAGCCTTGATCATATGCATCTTAGCAGGCCACATTGACAATTCATGCCATGCGATCAATAACTATCAATATATAACCTCTGAGCTCGTGCGTCTTAGAGAAGGGTGTTAAGAAAGAGAATAAATTCTCCGCCACTACAACAACAACAAAGCCATATATCCCAAACAAGTTGGGGTTGGCTAGATATGGAACCCAAAATTAAATCATAAGGTTCCATATCCATAAGAGTGGCTAAGTTTTTACGTTGGCTCGCCAAGCCTATCACAACCCTCCTCCTTTACCCTGGCTTGGGACAGGCTGCATAGAAAACTACACAGGCGGAGTTAATTCTCCGCCACTAATCAGATATATATTAAATTGAAATCAATTCACATAGAATAAAATTCAACGTCAGACACATCCATTTACAAGTCCGTCCTGGGTCTGAACGAAACCGGAGACACCTTATTCCTCGTCCCGTAAGTCCAATACAGAAGAGAGGTGCTCGCATATCCAGACGATCAACAAGTACGTCCGTACAACTACCACTTTAACTCTTTCCTAGGAGCTACCCAGTTCAGGGCATCAGTAGTTGCCCATTCGATATGAAGATCGCTGGTCTTCAACCACCGTCTTCAATGTCTTTAACTTTTAATCGTCGTAGTAATTATTCAGAATGGGTTAAACCCGGTCTTTCCAAATAACTCACGTATTTTATAATCAAAATCAATGCTATAAATACACATCATATGCCTCATTCCAATTCAGGATATTCTTATAATAAAATATTCATATTAAAAGGGAAAGATTCCCATCAATTTTATCAAAGATAAATTCTTTTAAATTTATTCTTAAATCTTCTTTTTAAAGATCCATTAAAACTCCGATTTGATTTTAATATCAAAAATCATTACTTTATGGTTATTCAACTTTTAAGAACTTAATCTTGTCTTTAACTGGGTTAAAGAACCAATGTCATTTAAAACACAGTTCACGATAAACCCAAAATCATCTTCCATAAAAAATGGAATTACCACAAAAATCAAATCAATATATAATTGATATAAATTTTCGTATCAGACCGATAATATAAATGGAATAACGGTAAAGCCTTTTAAATTCCATATATAGTAACAGTCTTCTATTATAGAAGCCCATCTCGATTATTATCAAATCGAATTTCCACTCAATTCCAATTTAATATATTCAATTGGAAAAAACTTGACTTTGGAAAATTTCTTTGTAAATCTAAATAAAAAGATTTACAAATTCTAAGTCATATTTTCACTGTTTATTGGGCTAAAGAACAAATGTCGTTCTAAAACACAGTTCACAATAAACCCAATTCACGTATCATTTTATTCCAATCACTAAATATAATTGGAAACTCTAATAATCTAAATTAAAAGATTTATTCTTTTCATATGAGGATTAAGAACAGTGTTATTTAAGACACCATCCACGACAACCCAAAATCTAATTCTTTTATTTAATCCCAATTAAATATTAATTAATTGGAAAACCTCATTAAATCTTAATTTAAAAGATTTATTCTAGTTAATAACTAGTTCATTTCGATAAAAATATATTTTTATCTTTTGTCCATCCAAAAACGGACATAGAATTCATCATTTTATTCTTCGTTGAATATTATTTTAAAATATTCATTATTTAAAAATATTCTTTATATAAAAAGATTCTTTATGTAAAAATATTCTTTATATTACAATGTTCTTTATTTTAAAGTATTCTTTATTTAAAAGATATTCTGAATCGGAATGCGACTCAATCATTTACCATATAATTTCGGTTATATGGATTTCATACATGGCATGTATACGGCAATAATAAGAAATAATTATCAAACCATCCATTCACATCCAGAGTGAAATTTATAACTGTGTGAGCATTTAAATGAATAAATAACGCTCATCGCAGACTGTCAATCCATCGATTGACATACAACTAAATATTAGGACTTGTGTATGTCAAATATCATCCCAATACCCATGTGGGGTTTTCAGACAACAACAATTCATCTAAATAAATCATTGGTTAATGAATTTAACCAATTTTATTTCCGCTAACAAGTTGATGATAATGAACAAAACATGTTATTATATTCCTAATGCCAAATAAAAATGTATTTTACTCGCAAAATTTCCTACGTGTATCTAATGTATAATTTGACAATACAAGTTTCACTTTGATTTGCATACAAATTCTGTTGTAATTTTGCAAATAAAAATGATACTTATATTTGCATATAAATTCTATTTCAACAAAATGATTTAAAATTGATTCATTTATTTTGCTGACAATTCTATTTCAGTAAAATGATTAAAATGATATTTTCATATTGTGAACAATTCTAATTTAACAAAATACATAAAAGAGATATTTCATATTGTTAACAGTTCTAATTTTAACAAATTGAATAAAAGTGATAACTCATATTGTTAACAACTCTAATTTAAAAAAATGGGTAAAGCGATCATTCATATTGTTAACAATTCTAGTTTTTAACTAAATGAACAAAAGTGATATTTTTGTTGTAACACAAATTTATTTAACAACGATGTTATTTTTGTTTTAAGTCTAATCTATTTAACAAAAATGTAATTTTTGTTATAACTCAAATCTATTTAACCAAAATGTATTTTTTTTTCAACCATCATATTTTGACAAAATGTACGTTTTTGTTTCAACTAAACTATGTTGACAAAAATGTATATTTTGTTTTCAATTAAACTATCTTGAAAAAATGGATATTTTGTTTCAATTAAACTATCTTGACAAAATTGTATATTTTGTTTCAATCTAACCTATCTTGACAAAAATGAATATTTTGTTTCAATTTAACCAATTTGACAAAAAAATTTTTTTTTTTGATTCAACTAATCTCCTTTGACAAAAATGTATAATTTTTGTTCACCAATTATATTTTTACAAAATGTGTATTTTATTTTCAACCATCATATTTTGGCAAAATGTAAAATCTTTGCTTCAACAAAGCTATTAGACAAAAATGGATGTTTTTGTTTCCACAAAGCTTATTAGACAAAAATGAATATTATTGTTTCACGTCATATGTTTTTACAAAATGTATCTTTTTATTTCAATTCATATGTTTGGACAAATTGTAATATTTTATTTCAATTCATATGTTTTGACAAAATGTAACTTTTTATTTCAATTCATATGTTTTGATAAAATTTACCTTTTTATTTCAATTCATATGTTTTGTCAAAATGACAAATATAATTCAACAATTATATTTTGACACAAATGTAAATTTTGATCCAATAATTATATTTTGACAAAAATGATCATTTTAATTCCATTATTCTAATTTGACAATAATGTATGATTTTTGTTCAACAAAACTATTTTGACAAAAATGAACATTTTTGTTTCAACTAAGCTATTCGCAAAAAATGAACATTTTTGTTTCAACTTTTACAATTGGACAAAAATGACAATTTTGTTTCAACTTTTAGGTTTCAACAAAAATTGATAATTTTGTTTCACTATTTGGTTACAACAAAAATGAAATATTTTTGTTTTCAATCTTTTTGTCACAACAAAATGATATAATTTTTTTCATCAATTTTATTGTAACAAAAATGATATTTTGTTTACAACAATTTTACAATCACAAAATGACATATTTGTTTTCATCAATTTTATAATAACAAAATGACATATTTGTTTTCATCAATTTTATAATAACAAAATGACATATTTGTTTTCATCAATTTCATAATCACAAAATGACATATTAATTTTAACACAACATATACTGACAAAATGACAGTTTTATTTTAACACAACATATACAGACAAAATGACAGTTTTATTTTAACACAACATACACTGACAAAATGACGGTTTTATTTTAACACAACATATACTGACAACATGACAGTTTTGTTTTGTCAATTTTGATTCAAAATAAATGGCATGATTTATTTTGTCAATTTTGAATCAATATAAATGACATGATTTATTTTATCAATTCCAATACGACAAAAATATTCCATCAAATTAGCAGATCAACAAACAGCATCAAACAATTTAAATCCAATCACGAACATGTAAGAATTACTAAACACGATAATAATTCATTTATTTTTAATTATTTAAATCAAAAATCTCACATTAGGGGTTTTGAATTCTTCAAAATTTTAGATCGCTCTGTTTCGGATCTGGTCTGTTCCATGTTGTAGATCTCATCACTACGAATCCAACGCATCTTGAATTTTTGAATTCCGAACATATACGGCAAAGATATTGCATATTATTCATTTGATTACAAAATTAAATAATAAACCACAATTAACTAACTAATTAATTAGCTGCTTACTTTCAAAATTCCTTATCTTCCTCGTTACTGCCAATTCATGAAAACCCAACGCTCAATTCCTTTCTCATCATCGCTGCTCCACCCCTGTCAACGGAGCCCCATCGGAGCACCCCTTCCGACCGCCTAGGAGTGTGCCACCCACGCTGGAAGCCAGCCCTGACTCGCACCTCCCCATCTTTCTGAAAACGCATGCGAACGGTTGCGGTTTAGAGCACAAAATCGGCCTCCATGTCGATCCATTTCGGATCTGAGCCTTTGATCTTCTTTATCTCTCCTAGATGAACAGAATTCCTTTTACCAATTTTGATTAATTCGTTGCATTTTTGGAGGGATTAACAGATTTGTTTCGGTGTATGTAGGCCATTCAAGAACATGGCGGTGGTTGTTTTACTTTTGAGGTTTAAGGTTTGTGATTTTTTTATTCCACCATATTTATAATATTTTAATTCCTTAATTCAGAAAAAGCACGTTACCCCTAATAGCCCCAAATTTAGCCCAACGAATATTGCCCCTAGCCAAATACCACCATTCCGAACACAATGGGCTAGGTCTCATCAGCCCATTCGATCATCTCAGCGCACTTTTCTTTATTTTAAAATATAAATCATTTAATTATTAAATTTAATCGTACATTTTAATTTATCGGGGCCACATACTGACTCTAAAAATCCCAGAAAAATTATTTCTAGTTAAGTTTTAACGATACGGTCCTAACAAAACTAATTTCGTCGAATTTGGAGACCGTTTGAAAAATGACCTTTTTAAAGTCGATTAAATTTGACTGAAATGGACAAAACACGTTTTGATTTTCCACACTCACATATTAATTCCAAAAATTATGAAAATTGGAATCTAGCAATATTTTGACATTCCAAATCCAACAAAAGTGGTTTCATCGAAAACGCAGGTCGTTTGCAAAATGGCTATTTTAATATATATATATATATATATAAATTCTATAGCGACTATTCTGAATTTTAAGCTGGCCACAAATTTTGATTCCCGCTATGAAATTTCAATTTTTCAGATTTGTTAGAAAGATATTTTTAAATATTTTTGGTTTCATCAAAATCAGATTTATTTTGCATCCTGTACAGCCAGTCAACGTTAAAATTCAAATTTTCAAACTACCGTGCTATTTCTAACTCCTTTTATAATTAAATAAAAAAAATTCGTTCTAACTTCGATTAAAATAAATTTTTAGTCGTTATTATTTAAAATAAATTATTTTAAATATTTAAAATCCATTAAAATTGCTAAAATAAAATTTTTAAATTGGTTCCAAAATTCTGGGTTGTTACATAGCGCGTATAACAATCAGGACGAGTGATTCCTATATGGCTACATCATGATGAACACCCCACTGGGGGAGCCCACAACATAGAAACTAAGAGAAGACATCTGTAAAGGCCCGCCAACCATAACCCAAGATCACTTGTCATAACCAACACATTACTAGTTTGGAAGTGACTAACCAAAAGCACAAGATATACACGAGATAGAGGTACCAATGCAAAACCAAAGCAAAAAAGCAAGCACAAAAGAAACGTTCCCATGCGGGTAACAATTGACGGAAGCCAACCGAAAATGGCATAGCGATTCCAGAGAATCAGAATTGCTGCTGCTATGAATGACAAGAAAAACTTGGAAATGATACAAAGCCAGATGCAAAAAATGTAAAGCAGTTTTGGCTGGGTACTCAGGACATAACCCAAAGTTCATCTCAAAAAAAGATACACAGTTCCTACAGAACCAAGGTTCGAATGAGAGGAAGCCTCTATACATCAACAACACATGCATGGCACCCAACAAAGGGAGTAACAATAGACAAACACCCCAAAGCGGAAGAAGTAAGAGAAAAGTTAGACAATACCTGACATGGACCAGGCTCGATGACCCGTAGCCACCCACAAACATGAGTACAGTAATGTAGTTCATTTGAGATAGAGCACCGAACACACACTTCAGAATTGTATAATTTATCGGTTTCATACTGGTGAGTATACGTTCAATAAACGATTTGAGATTTCATCCATAATCAGAGACTTGGAACTTAACGTATATATTTGTATGTGTATGTGAATTAGTTAGGCCAATCCCTCCTTCCTTTCCTTTATCTTCTTTTCTTTCAAATCAATGTCATAAGGGATTGGGGATGATCCCCTTATAGGGATCAGTACCGATCCATATACATAGAATTTGTGAAAGTTTGCTTTCCATCTCCCGTATAAATGGCCTTGATTGGTTCTTCTCTCTCATTTCATTTGTATTCGAACGAACTCTAAAACTTCGAACACTGTGACGTCCTTTCACCCCTTGGATATTCACGAACTGCGGTGACTTCACCTCCAGCATGTTATCAACTGCCATAGCCATCTTCTACTGCAGTTCGACCATCCCCACAGTTTCAAGGTGGTTACATCCGTCTATTTTAACTTCGTCTAAGTGAAATTTGGTGGTGCTTAGGGTTTTATGTGGAGGTGATAAACGAGGACGCGAAGTCCAGTTGTAGTGATGATGGGCGAGGAGCATCACTGATGGAGGAGGAGTCGCGAACAAGGGTGCAGGTGGCCATAGTGCTTGAGGTGTTATCTGACTTGAAAAATTGGAGAGGATGGGATTTGGGTAAGACGAATGGAGGAGGGAGGTATAAAAGAAAGGAGAGAAAGAGAAAAGAGGTAGACTCAAAAAAAATCTAAAGCTGAAGGGGATTCGAAAAATTCAAATCCGAAGGGGATTCAAAAAATTCAAACCCGAATTGAGGTGGACGAGACGGGATAATTCAGATTCGATCAGTTCTCATGATCGGGTCATTGTTTTAGCTTGGGTCGGGTCGGGTTGAATTTTGGATTTAGATGCGATTAGATCGACATTCTTTTGAAGTGAGATGATCGACTTGATATATTCGGCGTTTAAGTTTATGTTGTCGCGTACTTGAATGATATATAATTCAATTATAAATTTTAAGTTTTCAAATTCATGATTTCACAACCGTCGAGTTGATACTCGAATCGACCATGCTTTAAAATGGACATGAGCACCGCATCAAACTGACAATTTAGACATGCACATAAGATAGAGCATAAAATTGGAACGTGGACACATGACCAAACCATTGATTTTGAGTTTTGGTTCCCAATCTGATCTTTGAAGAAATCCTACGATTGGATCCAAGTGTTGAAAAGACGGCCTATAATGATGGTCGCTCCAAATATGAAAATGAAAATCATCATCGCGTTCCAAAGTGTTTATTTTAACTGCATGAGAATGCTTGACACTACACGTTCCACATTAGTTAGCACTGACAATGAGTGTACAGGTTAATCATGCTAAATGATGTGATTGTTTGCAGGTATTGTAGATTATGGCCACTAGAAGCTTAAGGTGACTCTAAGGCTTGGGAGCCAAAAGTTCAGAATTAAATTCAAAATCCAGCCATTCGATGAATGGTTCGAGCCCATCTTCTAGTGATCACTCAACTTCTAATGAATCTAATCCTTCTCGATAAGAGCTAACCCGAGAACAAAAACAGGAGGAGAAACTCAAATAGCCACAACCGATAGATCATCTCGGTGATGAATTGAATGTTGAGGAAGGCTGGCAAGAGGCAAAAGCGGTCCCATAGGAGGTCGAGGATGCCGAAATCGACCAGGAAGGCATTCCACCAGCGTCGGATACTCTAGAGGATGCAGTAATCTTGGAGAATCCGTCAGAGCCTATTGCATCTAGAATCAATAAAGCGGTGCTAGCGAGGATCTACATAAAGTATAACATACCATCGAATGACATTTGGGTCCCTAAATGCAAAGATAGAGAAAATATACCCTTGGAAGGGTTTACAACAACCTGGAACAAATATGTATTCTCCATCAGGTGTTGTAATAATCCAATTTTTTAAGACAAGGTAATTAATTAAAGAATTAATTAAATAATAAATAAATTTACAACATTATCAGAATTTTTCTATATTAGTTGCACTATTGTGTCCGTGGCAATTTACCAATGAATTTAGATATAAATTTTGTAAAAGACAGAGCTAATATAAAGAAGTTATAAAAGAGACAATCTATAAGTATAAATTTGATATTGATAAAAGAAAGGAAGAAGCTAGAAATAAAATTTATGCAAATGTCCTAATTTTACCATGGGACATTTTCCATTGCGTCCGTTGTGATTTTCTGAGTCATTTTCATGTATGACTTGTCAAAATTCGTGTTTGTATCAAAGAGACATAACAGAAACAAGTTTAAAAAATATACGAGGTGGGGTGGGATTTAAAGGGGGGGGGGGAGAGGTCGACCCACATGTGAATTTTGGCGAAAATGGCCTAGAATGTGGTCAAAATGAGTATATTGACAATAGAGACTAATGTGGCCTTTTCCTATTGGATGAAATTGAAATCTGTGCTGATGTGGCAAGTTCCTATTGGTCACGTGACGTTGCTGGCCTAGATTTAATCTAGAAACCCAATGTCCTAAGATCCATAGTCTAACTTATAAATAGACCCTAGATACAACTAGCTTTTCGTAACAGAATCTCTTCCCTTCTTGGTTATCTTTTTGAGTTGGAACTAACCAAATTTGTTTTAGGGGAAAGGATTTATAATATATATATATATATATATATATATATATGCAGTTAAAGACCCGCAAAATCCCTACTTTAGCTCGTTGCATCCTTCAACCGCAACGCTATTTCAATTTAACGCTGATGAACAGTAGATCTGCTTTTTGCCCCGCTGCTTCCCGCTTCATATGCTAAATCAAGGATTTTTAGCATCTACTTTAGCAATATTAATGTATATGACTTGATTTGACTAGTTCTCTTTTTTAAAAAAAAGTCAATAAAGTAAGTATAAAGAGCTCATTTTAACGCATAAGTGTCCAATATATTATAGATTTCTATTATAATCGTCAAATCTAGTGTGCATAACCATGATATTCTTTGATTTATTTAGATAAGATTAATTAATGTTAGTTTCTTATACGTATATAATGTGAGAATGATAACTAATCAATTTTATATATTTGGTTTCACATCTAATGAACCTTTTTACACATCCATTATATCCTCACTACATCTTTTTGCACCTCCACCACTATAAAACTGCTAAACACTTTAACTCCCCAGATATATAAATACATCTTTTGGAGATGGGATCTACAGAGGTTACGGAGGAACGCTTTGATCTATGGATGAGTTCTTTAATTATTTAGATTTTTGATAATTTAGGAACATAGGGTTTCTAATAATTTACAGTTTTCTGTAGTTTTTCTTTACTACTTTTTATAGTATTTCCTACGTTTTTTGTTAGTTTTCTGTAAGTATATTTCTACAAGTTATTTTTCTACAGTTTTCAGTCTTTTTTCTTGTAGTTTCATTTCATTTCATTTTTTATGTTTTTTAGTTATTTTATAGTTTATATAATCATGGTCTGTACCTAAAACCTGTCTGATTCTGTAAATGTTAGTATAGTAGTGACTGATTTAATCCCATTTGAATGAAAACTAGAACTAAAAAAAATTGTGCAAATATTGATTAAGCATATGCGAATAAATATACCGAATAATGTGCATAAAATAAAGAACTGTAATGGGATTGGACTGAAATAAGGAAATTAAAATATATTTGAAATCAAATTATGACATGGGTTGTAATTGAATTAGACTAAACATATTTGCAAAGTTGTATTATGATAATTATACAAACACACATAAAAATTATAATGGACAGATTGGATTTAACAACAAATATAATTATAACACAAAGGTTATAATTGAATGAAACGATGGAAATGCTTATCATTGATAAACTTAAATTTGAGGTACAGTTTAATACATATGTACTGGTAATGGTCCATTCCAGTAGCAGTATGTTGATTTGGGAAAAAAGAGACATAAGTTAACAAGATTATGCTAATTGGTTCCGACAGCACGAGGCTGATTCAGGAAGATAAGTGACCAATAAAATTTAATGAATAGACAATGGGTGTCCACACCAATGGCATAGGCCGAACCGTGGTAGATAATTGATTCATAAATAAATATTGATGTTGACATCAAAAGTTGGTCACTAGTGACAGTCAACCCCCAATCGTGTTGAGAGCACACGAATAATGATTATAAAATATGATAAAGTAAAGAAAACAGGGAGCACACAAGAGTTTTTATAGTGGTTCGGCAAAGATGGTGCATACGTCCACTTTATATGTATTTATTTACTTTTGATTACTGGTACAATGCTTTTTTTTTATCTTGAGAAAGAAGAAGAGTTGGCTATTTTGAGACTTAGCCATGGAGAAGTTTTTATCACGGAGGAGAAGTTTCAGCTAAATGTTGAAGTAGCCGAAAGAAGGTTGAAGAAAAAGCCCTTTTCCATTTTGAGCTTTGATGTATTTATAGGTGAGGAAGTGGGATGAGCGGGCCGCCACGTGGCTTTCCTCTTTTCCGGAGCTTTGACACGTCGAACCTGATTATTGGAAGTAGTTGCGGTGGTGGGACCCGATCCACTGCTGATTAATAGTATCCTCGAGAACTGTGGCTAACGAGGCAACCAAGATGAGGTGTATCAAAAGTAGGGCTTTGTCCGGTTGCGTTTGACCGCTTTTGTTGCCTTGAGAATTGGTCTGAGTAATGAATAAATCAGTTGGATATTTCCCGATGAATCCAACATATTTGGTCGATTCGATTTTGAGGGAAGCGGTTAACTCGGCTGGTCGAGGAGAGCGATTCTTTCGGGTTTTGTGAGTCATTTTTAGAACGAGACTAACTCGAGTTAGCCTTGGTTCAGGTTGGCTTGAAAGGAAGCTGGTTTAGGCCGAACCTTGCCTGCGCTTTCTAGAATGCGAGTTTCTCTATCGGTCGATCGACCGATGCTAAAAAGAGTTTCCGGATATTGGGCTTCGATCCGTTGAACCATGACAACTTTTGCCAAAAATTTGGTCAACACTTTTCCTCAGAATGCATCTTTCTTTGTAAAGGAGGTGTGTTCTGATTCTTGCATCGAAGTCCAATGTGCGGGTAGCGATGGCTGCGCCGAACCATATTTAAGGCCATAAGTCTGACGATCCAATGGAAGTATTAAGACCAGAAAACTGACGATCGAGATAGATCATATTAAGGTCAGAGAACTGACAACCATCGAGGACCGTATTAAGGACAAGAAAACAATTGTTAACTTCGGATGTAAGAGCTATCACCTGCAAATATTGTGTGGGCCATTCTCGGTCTAGAGAAGGCCTTGATCTCATTTGGGCGAGTATTAATCATACTCGGCTTGAAGATATGGGCGAGCATTAACTACACTAGGATTAGAGGGATGGCGAGTATTAACCATACTCGACTTACAGAGGTAGCGAGTATTAACCACACTCGGCTTACAGAGGTGGCGAGTATTAACCATACTCGGCTTATGTAACGACCTGGATTTTTCGGCCATTTGATTCGAATATTTAAATTGATTTTAAATATTATATTTGAATTATTTACAGGATTTAATATCGAATTTGTTAACTAAACGATGATTGAGTGTTTATATTTATATTTTAAATTATAAAACAAATTCGAAATGGAGCGGTAGTTCGTAAAATTGAATTTCAACTTCAATTGACTATACTGAATCCGTGTTAAGTCGGATTTCGGTGAAACAAGAAGCATCTGAATCTAGTTGATAATATTTTTCTAATGGAGGAGAAAAATCGAGTTTTCATATTATAGATTTTGTTTTACATCCAAATCAAATTTCGAAATAGTCGCTGTGAAATCGATTATAAACCGTAACAATTATTTAAATATAATTAAATATTGACTTCGAATTTGGACAAGTCCTTTGAGGCGTAGTTATAATTTAATTTTTAGAATTTTACTGTAATTTTTAATTCGCAAAATATGCAACTTTTTATTTGGAGTATTTTGCACCCTATATCAGTATTTTGGAGTTTCATAATATAAGTTAACCTACGGATATTATTATATGGTTGTGATCGTGGCACACTGCTGTACGCGAAGGTATTTTTATTTTTGTCGATAGCGCGTCATATATGAACAGAGTTTTATATAGCGGTGCGCGTTTAACCTTATTACAATAAAATCATTGGTCATTGCAACGAAGATATTTATGCAAACTTGCGCTGCCCTTAAAAACATTGCTAAAATGATTTGCCAGTCCGTTGTAAAGAAAACGTGACCACTTCTTGTCGAATGTCGCACCGCACATTTACTATTAAAAGGGACAACAACACACATTTTCAAAACCTAGGCTCCTGCCTAATCCCTCGCACATGCTTCTGGGATATGCTTATAGCAAATTTCGTTTCTTTCATTTCAACAGGGGGCTTTCACTTACATTTCAAAATCTAGGCATTCGTTTTCAAACCCTATGTATATCTTCACATAGATGGGTCAGCGAAATTTGTGACAAGAAATAAATAAAGAACAAAAATATCTCTTTAATGCGGTACGTTCGCACATGGTATTGTTCATTCTTTATCTATATATTACACTACTATGTGCATATACCTTGAAGTCATACCCATCTGTCCTTTAGAAACCCATACCCTTAGACAAGATCTGGACCATGTGTTGTCTCAACAATAAGCCTGCCTATACGAAAAACATGACGCCAACATACTGAGAAAAGGCTATACCTAAAGCTACCCCAAGTAAAACACTACGCAAGAGGACATGAAGTGAAAACTCATACACAGCTAAATTCACATGCTCTCTGCATGACTAAACTACACCATGTTGTACAACGCCTCTAACATCTCAAATCGCAGCAGCTATGCTATCCCCTACTTCTCCCCTATAACCGTTGCCATTGAAATGAAAGCTCAAACCCAGCTATGAATAGAAAAATTGCGCATAGCTATTGACATGAAAAGAGCAGCCCCCCTACCTTTTAACCAGCTATGCTATGCCATCAAACGTTTTCCATCATGCGGACTTTGAGGTGAAAATTCGTGCACAACCATTCTGGTTTCTCACCTTTATACACACAAGGCTACACCCATATTGAAAGACTTCGTCTTTATCTCTTTTTCTCCCACCTATATATATCTTGTCCTTTTTCTATTTCTCGACAAATAGAAAATGGAGTCCAACTAAAATAAATAAAAATATATACGTATAAATCTCCTGGTCTATTTCTAAAACTCAACCCTGAGTAAGCTGGAATGTTTCTGATGGAGTACCGATGGGTGAAAGGGGAGTTCGGCGCGAACCTTGCATGGAGTAGCGCGAGCTAAGGGTGGTAGTAGTAAGTGAATGGTGCACTCGCTGGTTGGGGGTTCAACTTAGAAAGGTGGTGGCGCAACAGACGTGGAGTTCTTTGTTGTAGTGAGGACTGGAGGACTTGTTAAGGTGGAAAGAGAAAGTGGAGGAAGGGGTAGCTGGGTATATGGAGCTGTGTTGACAGCCTTTTGGCGATGTCGAGATCATGGAACCCGGCATTGTGAGGAGATGTTGGCAGTTCAACGCTTTCATGGATCTAAAAATAAAGAAGAAATGCAAAGAAGAAGATGTTAGCAGCAGGGAGCACGAATGGGAAGGAAGCTTATCCACTAAATAAAAGTTTAACCAAGGTACTTAGAGGGTTATAAATGCTAGGTTAATGTATTGTTTATAAAATCATTTTAGATAGTTATCACCGTTGATTTTGTGATACTGGACCGAATATATTTACAAGTTAATACTGGTAATTAAGGAATTAATATAAGTTAATATAATTATGAGGTTACAAATATACCACTTGATTTAAAATTAAATAAAATGATATGGATATTCGGATTTACATATTTGGCCAGTACATCTTTATTACAAGTTACATAAGACCAGAAATAATTTGGTAGTAAATTATATCAACACCCTTCCCCTAGGCTATAACGATAAATATTGGAAATAGTGTATAAGATTTATTGAACTGATGAAAGTCTCATTCTCATCATAAGTCTAGTATAGGTGGTGCCATTGAAGAAATAATTATATAACGTTATAACAATGAACAAGATCGATAATATAGCAATTAGTTTAAGATAATGACATATATTAAATAATTATAGTTAGTCCGTTATGGTTGTTCAAACTTGCAATCATTATATCTTATCCACACGTATTCAGAATCACGAGAAGTTGGAGCCGAGGAAATCGTATCGTAAAGGCTACACCGTTGTGCTGATTCGGGAAAGAGCACAAGCAATTTCGCATAATTATACGAACAATGCGGATCGTCAAATGTAAAACAAAGGTGAGTTAATTCTCACACGTTTCTGAAATACTTTGATGTGCTAAATTCATATAAATTTAAATTAGTTGCTTGGATGTCGTGGATGCCTATGGTTGATTTAATGGTTGACGTTAATTATATTATCGTCGTTTAAAATATTTCTATGTACTGATATGAAATATTATAATGGTCTGTGTTGCAGGGAAGAACAGGTAGGAGGAATCAAACCGGTTCCTCAAATATTTAATATGTTGTTATTTCATATTTTATGAACTGTTTAAAACCCATTGACTTTAAACCCAATTGGTTGTTGAATGTGGTTTAGTTTGAACCAATATATATAGTATTGGTTGAGAAATAAAGAGCTAATGGCCCAAATATACACTGTTTTATAAAGATCGATTCACCGTTAGGTGAATCGCTAGAAATGAAGTTATGTAATTTATTTTACAACCGATTTTTTTTAAATATATTAATTTAAATAAAATTTCTAAAAAGGGAATAAAACCAGCCACATATATACATTGATTGGTTTAACCACAAATCACCATTTTTGTACCAAATCTACTGTGCGCGAAGCACGTGCTTGTTAACCGACTGTTAAACGACTTTATTCAAATGAGTAGAATTAACGTAATGAGTTTATATTGATATTGATTTAATAAAAATCAAGGTAAATAAAATTATTTGGATTTATTTATTAATTAATCTAAATGACAAGATCGGTAACGATGGACTAACGGGTTAGTCATGTTTTGAACAAGTTACGGTGTTAACTGAAGTTGTTGATCAAATTAGTTTAAAGAGAGTAGTTAAACGAGATAAGTTATAAAGATGCGAAATAGGATATTTTAGAGAAGAGAGGATATTTCATCAAGATGGAATTAAAGAGGGATTTGTGGTGATATGGAAAATAATTGTCGATGTGTGTATTACAACGGATATCTATCTTAAGATAAGAACAATGTTGATCAAGGTCTAAGAGGTAATTAAAATACCCCAACTTGAACATCTTCAGGGTTATCGAAAGATGATGTTAGTTGTAATGGTGAAGGTGTTAGAGTAAATTATTTTGGGAAATAACAGTGTAACGCCATTAGAAGGATTTGGAAATATATTTCTAATGAGATTTCTGTAATAAAAGGAAATAAAAGAGGGCTTGATGATATGAAATGGAATTCCCATAATAAAAGAAATAAAAAGGGAGATTGTTGAAAATATAATGGTATTTTCAAAATATTGAAATGAGATTTAAATGGGGTTTATTCTAAAAGGACGAGTGGCGATTTTGGGTGTTCAAGTAATGAAGCCAAAGAAGTTTTCGAAATGACTAAATGATAATTTGAATCAATAAGAAATGTTATGGGAATTGTTTGAAATATTAGTGAAGGATGAATTAGATATGATTTAAGATATTTTCTAGGTATATAGGTACAAGGGATTTGAGTATAATTATATATTAAACCAATATATTATTTTTGGGTATTTCAACTGATATATTATTTTTAAATGGCCAAATGTTGCTGTGAAATAAACCAATGGATCTGTTTTATTTTTATGATTGTTTATTTTGATAGTCAAAGAACCAACTATCAAAATCTGACCCAACGTTATTGGTACGGGAAGACCGGGATCGAATTTATATTCGAAAACCATTTCGACCAATAAATACGAATATGTTGAAGACGTTGATCGAGATGGAGCAACTGAAGACTGTAGATCTTTATGAAGCGGAAGAGTTACTTACAATCTCTGGCTGATCCCTAGAGATATACTGTGATTCTGTCGTGATAAGAATCTATGGGTTGCAAGGACTACTCACTACTGATCTATAGGGTGATTCCTAGGATGCGGTAGGAGGGTGCCTTCGGTTCATCCTGTACCTGGATGACATGTATAGACAATGTGAATGGTGGCCAGATGTTTCAAAAGTCGAGTATAGCCTCAAGGCTCATCAACCGGGAAATGATAAAAATCGGGCAGGCAGCATGGCTATGTGGGTCACACCCATTAGGGTGTATTGTCACCATCTAGAGAATATTCATATTTGTTACTTCTTTTCATTTCAGTATCTCCCGGGGATTACGATGGTCGCATGACAAAAAGCCGTAAGGTGACAATATACTCGATACACTCAAGAGAAATGAGTGGTCGGTCATGTGTGGGCCGGGTTGCAAGACGTTCTTGTTAAGCCCAGTGTATTCGTCTCTAGAGATACACTATCGGCAGGTGGTCCCATACCTTGTCATAGTTGGAAATCCAATCTCCATTACGCGCCCGTGGTTTTGATTGTATACTATATATGTGGAGCGTGAGATGCAAGTGTTCTTCTAGATTCTATTTACTTGTATTTAGACACTATGATAATATCAGAAGAAGATATTAATTTCAAAACGTTTTGGGTTATAGTAAGGTAAAAACCGTCTGTGTTTATGTGTGGACTGGTCTTACTATTACCCTTTTATTTCAAAAAGATTTCAAAGTTAAACAAGTTGGTTGTTGTATGAATTTACCACTGGAAGTATTCCAGACTGATCCGGGTGAATTTTGTTTTAGATCAAATGTGCTCGGGTCAGACCGAGTATATTATCAGGTTAGGTATCGCCTGGAGCTTCGGAAGAGGAGTTGAAGTCGAGACGTGTTCCATATATATACTAGTACTAGTTTATTTCCGATGTGTGTTGTATTGATCTGAATGTATACTCTGATGTTGTAATATACAGCCCTTTTATAAAGCAATATTGATTATTATATTTTGTCCACTCTGTTGTGAGACTCTGATCTTCTTATTCTTCTATTCTAATATTTCTCTCTTTTCTCACCCTCTAACTTCTTTCTATTAGCTTCCTGGGTTTTCTGATACTTGAGTTTGGACACGAGACGTGTTGGTGTCTGGATTCGAGCGTCTGAAATTCTGGGTCGCTATAGTTGGTATCAGAGCAATGGTTTAGGAATAACCTTGGCTCTGTGGTGTAACTCGATAGAGATTGGGCTAGTAATACCCTAGATCGAGTTGACTGTATATATACGAGACCGCATATTATTAATTTGAATATAAAATTATTTTTATATTGTTTCGACCCAAAATATTTTATAAGGAGGTTAAATTTATAATTTACTCAAATTATTATTTAATTCAAAACTTGTATGAAGTTGGAAACATTTCATATATGAAATGGGATTTAATTTTAACTTGTATGAGTTAAAATGGATCCTTTGAATTGGAATTGATACAAGCCAATAAGAATTTGACTTGTGTTGGGTAAAATAAAAAGTGAATGAATCCAAATAGAATAATGGGAATATGTATGGAATAAATTTCATAAGCACGAATCCAAATATGGATTTGAACTTGATTGAGAACTGATTTGGAGTAAATAAAATGAAAAGATTTGATTAAGTGATTGTTGCTTGCTTGGCTGGATTGGATTAAATTGAAACCATTAGCAGTTATTAAGAAGTTGAATGGATTGAAAAGAAAGGAATTCCTGCATAATGACTTTGGATGGGATTATATGATATAACCCAATATCAGTTTTTGCATTGGAAGTTGAGTAAAGAGCAGACTAACAGAAGGATACGATAATTGACTTGATCACGGAGACTGAAGCACACATTGAAATAAAGAGTTGTTGGTTGATTTGCTTCGAAACTGGGATGAAGTTGCCCGACAAAAAGGTAAACCTTAATATTATTGATCGGGTGTTTGAATTTATATCCAGATGGGTAGCCGCTTGGCTTTTATTTTCTTTGGATCAATAAGAGAGGCCCAAAGTGGCGTTTGTTGTTGTTTCGATCGAACCGTGCAGAGAAGGTGCTGGCGAATTTTTCAAAAGTTTTATAACTTGGTAATATTTTTGATAATATTTTGTATTAATTATTTTGAAAATAATCGCGATTGGAGCATTCTTTTTACCTAGCAATTTCGAGGACGAAATTTATTTAAGGGGGAAAGAATGTAACGACTTGGATTTTTCGGCCATTTGATTCAAATATTTAAATTTATTTTAAATATTATATTTGAATTATTTACGGGATTTAATATCGAATTTGTTAACTAAACGACGACTGAGTGTTTATATTTATATTTTAAATTATAAAACGAACTCGAAACGGCGCGGTAGTTCGTAAAATTGAATTTCAACTTCAATTGACTATACTGAATCCGTGTTAAGTCGGATTTCGGTGAAACAAGAAGCTTCTGAATCTAGTTGATAATATTTTTCTAATGGAGGAGAAAAATCGAGTTTTCATATTATAGATTTTGTTTTACGTCCAAATCAGATTTCGAAATAGTCGCTGTGAAATCAATTATAAATCGTAACGATTATTTAAATATAATTAAATATTGACTTTGAATTTGGACAAGTCCTTTGAGGAGTAGTTATAATTTAATTTTTAGAATTTTACTGTAATTTTTAATTCGCAAAATATGCAACTTTTTATTTAGAGTATTTTGCACCCTGTATCAGTATTTTGGAGTTTCATAATATAAGTTAACCTACTGATATTATTATATGGTTGTGATCGTGGCACACTGCTGTACGCGAAGGTATTTTTATTTTTGTCGATAGCGCATCATATACGAACAGAGTTTTATATAGCGGTGCGCGTTTAACCTTATTACAATAAAATCATTGGTCATTGCAAAGAAGATATTTATGCAAACTTGCCCTGCCCTTAAAAACATTGCTGAAATGATTTGCCAGTCCGTTGTAAAGAAAACATGACCACTTCTTATCGAATGTCGCACCGTACATTTACTAGTAAAAGGGACAACAACACACATTTTCAAAACCTTGGCTCCTGCCTAATCCCTCGCACATGCTTCTGAGATATGCTGTTAGCAAATTTCGTTTCTTTCATTTCAACAGGGGGCTTTCACTTACATTTCAAAATCTAGGCATTCATTTTCAAATCCTATGTATATCTTCACATAGATGGGTCAGCGAAACTTGTGACAAGAAATAAATAAAGAATAAAAATATCACTTTAATGCGGTACGTTCGCACATGGTATTGTTCATTCTTCATCTATATATTACACTACTATGTGCATATACCTTGAAGTCATACCCATCTGTCCTTTAGAAACCCATAACCTTAGACAATATCTGGACCATGTGCTGTCTCAACAATAATCCTGCCTATACGAAAAACACGACGCCAACATACTGAGAAAAGGCTATACCTAAAGCTAGCCCAAGTACAACACTACGCAAGAGGACATGAAGTGAAAACTCAAA
Organism: Allium sativum; assembly: GCA_030737875.1. Taxonomy (NCBI): domain Eukaryota; kingdom Viridiplantae; phylum Streptophyta; class Magnoliopsida; order Asparagales; family Amaryllidaceae; genus Allium; species Allium sativum. The sequence goes on from CM060911.1 coordinate 270,076,761, forward strand.
CACAGCTAAATTCACATGCTCTCTGCATGACTAAACTACACCATGCTGTACAACGCCTCTAACATCTCAAATCACAACAGCTATGTTATCCCATACTTCTCCCCTATAACCGTTTCCATTGAAATGAAATCTCAAACTCAGCTATGAATAGAAAAATTGCGCATAGCTATTGACATGAAAAGAGCAGCCCCCCTACGATTTAACCAGCTATGCTATGCCATCAAACGTTTTTGATCAGACAGACTTTGAGGGGAAAATTCATGCGCAGCTGTTCTGGTTTCTCAGCTCTATACACACAAGGCTACACCCATATTGAAAGACTTCATCCTTGTCTCATTTTCTCCCACCTATATATATCTTGTCCTTGTTCTATTTCTTGGCAAACAGAAAATGGAGTCCAACTAAAATAAATAAAAATACATACGTATAAATCTCCTAGTCTATTTCTAAAACTCAACCCAGCGTAAGCTGGAATGTTTCTGATGGAGTATCGATGGGTGAAAGGTGAGTTCGGCGCGAACCTTACATGGAGTAGCGCGAGCTAAGGGTGGCAGGAGTAAGTGAATGGTGCAGTCGCTGGCTGGGGGTTCAACTTAGAAAGGTGGTGGCGCAACAGACGTGGAGTTCTTTGTTGTAGTGAGGACTGGAGGACGTGTTGAGGTGGAAAGCGAAAGTGGAGGAAGGGATAGCTGGGTATATGGAGCTGTGTTGACAGCCTTCTGGCGATGTCGAGATCATGGAACCCGACATTTTGTGGAGATGTTGGCAGTTCAATGCTTTCATGGATCTAAAAATAAAGAAGAAATGCAAAGAAGAAGACGTCAGCAGCAGGGAGCACGAATGGGAAGGAAGCTTATCCACTAAATAAAAGTTTAACCATTTTACTTAGAGGGTTATAAATGCTAGGTTAACGTAGTGTTTATAAAATCATGTTAGATAGTTATCACCGTTGATTTTGCGATACTGGACCGAATATAATTACAAGTTAATACTGGTAATTAAGGAATTAATATAAGTTAATATAATAATGAGGTTACAAATATACCACTTGATTTAAAATAAAATAAAATGATATGGATATTCGGATTTACATATCTGGCGAGTACATCTTTACCACAAGTTACATAAGACCAGAAATAATTTGGTAGTAAATTATATCAACACCCTTCCCTTAGGCTATAACGATAAATATTGGAAATAGTGTATAAGATTTTTTGAACTGATGAAAGTCTCGTTCTCATCAAAGCCTAGTATAAGTGGTGCCATTGAAGAAATAATTATATAACGTTATAATAATGAACAAGATCGATAATATAGCAATTAGTTTAAGATAATGACATATATTAAATAATTATAGTTAGTCCGTTATGGTTGTTCAAACTTGCAATCATTATATCTTATCCACACGTATTCAGAATCATGTGAAGTTGGAGCCGAGGAAATCGTATCGTAAAGGCTACACCGTTGTGCTGATTCGGGAAAGAGCACAAGCAATTTCGTATAATTATACGAACAATGCGTACCGTCAAACGTAAAACAAAGGTGAGTTAATTCTCACACATTTCTGAAATACTTTGATGTGCTAAACTCATATAAATTTAAATTGGTTGATTGGATGTCGTGGATGCCTATGATTGATTTAATGATTGACGTTAATTATATTATCGTCGTTTAAAATATTTCTATGTACTGATATGAAATATTATAATGGTCTGTGTTGCAGGGAAGAACAGGTAGGAGGAATCAAACCGGTTCCTCAAATATTTAATATGCTGTTATTTCATATTTTACGAACTGTTTAAAACCCATTGACTTTAAACCCTTTTGGTTGTTGAATGTGGTTCAGTTTGAACCAATATATATAGTATTGGTTGAGAAATAAATAGCTAATGGCCCAAATATACACCGTTTTATAAAGATCGATTCCCCGTCAGGTGAATCGCTAGAAATGAAGTATGTATTTTATTTTACAACCGAATATATTTTTAAATATATTAATTTAAATAAAGTTTCTAAAAAGGGAATAAAACCAGCCACATATATAAATTAATTGGTTTAACCACAAATCACCATTTTTGTACCAAATCTACTGTGCGCGAAGAACGTGCTTTTTAACCGATTGTTAAACGACTTTATTCAAATGAATAGAATTAACGTAATGAGTTTATATTGATATTGATTTAATAAAAATCAAGGTAAATAAAATTATTTGGATTTATTTATTTATTAATTAATCTAAATGACAAGATCAGTAACGATGGACTAACGGGTTAGTCATGTTTTGAACAAGTTACAGTGTTAACTGAAGTTGTTGATCAAATTAGTTTAAAGAGAGTAGTTAAGTGAGATAAGTTATAAAGATGCGATATAGGTTATTTTAGAGAAGAGAGGATATTTCATCAAGATGGAATTAAAGAGGGATTTGTGGTGATATAGAAAATAATTGTCGATGTGTGTATTACAACGGATATCTATCTTAAGATAAGAACGATGTTGATCAAGGTCTAAGAGGTAATTAAAATACCCCAACTTGAACAGCTTCAGGGTTATCGAAAGATGATGTTAGTTGTAATGGTGAAGGTGTTAGAGTAAATTATTTTGGGAAATAACAGTGTAATGCCATTAGAAGGATTTGGAAATATATTTCTAATGAGATTTCTATAACAAAAGGAAATAAAAGAGGGCTTGATGATATCAAATGGCATTCCCATAATAAAAGAAATAAAAAGGGAGATTGTTGAAAATATAATGGTATTTTCAAAATATTGAAAAGAGATTTAAATGGGATATATTCTAAAAAGGATGAGTGGCGATTTTGGGTGTTCAAGTAATTAAGCCAAAGAAGTTGTTAAAATGACTAAATGATAATTTGAATAAATAAGAAATGTTATGGGAATGGTTTGAAATATTAGTGTAGGATGAATTAGAGATGATTTAAGATATTTTCTAGGTATATAGGTAAAAGTGATTTGAGTATAATTATATATTAAACCAATGTATTATTTTTGGGTATTTCAACTGATATATTATTTTTAAATGGCCAAATGATGTTGTGAAATAAACCAATGGATCTGTTTTATTTTTATGATTGTTTATTTTGATAGTAAAAGAACCAACTATCAAAATCTGACCCAACGTTATTGGTACGGGAAGACCGGGATCGAATTTATATTCGGAAACCATTTCGACCAATAAATACGAATAGTCGTAGACATTAATCGAGATGGAGCAATTGAAGACCGTAGATCTTCATGAAGCGGAAGAGTTACTTACAATCTCTGGCTGATCCCAAGAGAAATACTATGATTCTGTCATGATTGGAATCTATGGGTTGCAGGGACTCCTCGCTACTGATCTATAGGGTGATTCCTAGGATGCAGTAGGAGGGTGCCTTCAATTCATCCTGTACCTGGATGACATGTATGGACGATGTGAATGGTGGCCAGATGTTTCAAAAGTCGAGTATAGCCTCAAGCCTCATCAACCGGGAAATGAAAAAAATCGGGCAGGCGGCATGGCTATGTGGGTCACACCCATTAGGGTGTATTGTCACCATCTAGAGAATATTCATATTTGTTACTTCTTTTCATTTCTGTATCTCTCGGGGATTACGGTGGTCGCGCGACAAAAAGCCGTAAGGTGATAATATACTCGATACACTCAAGAGAAATGAGTGGTCGGTCATGTGTGGGTCGGGTTGCAAGACGTTCTTGTTAAGCCCAGTGTATTCGTCTCTAGAGATACACTATCGGCAGGTGGTCCCATACCTTGTCATAGTAGGAAATCCAATCTCCAATAAGCGCCCGCGGTTTTGATTGTATACTATATATGTGGAGCGTGAGATGCATGTGTTCTGCTTGATTCTATTTACTTGTATTTAGACACTATGATAATATTAGAAGAAGATATTAATTTCAAAACGATTTGGGTTATAGTAAGGTAAAAACCGTACGTGTTTATGTGTGGACTGGTCTTACTATTATCCTTTTATTTCAAAAAGATTTCAAAGTTAAATAAGTTGGTTGTTGTATGAATTTACCACTGAAAGTATTCCAGACTGATCCGGGTGAATTTTGTTTTAAATCAAATGTGCTTGGGTCAGACCGAGTATATTATCAGGTTAGTATCGCTTGGAGCTTCGGAAGAGGATTTGAAGTCGAGACGTGTTCCATATATATACTGGTACTAGTTTATTTCCGCTATGTGTTGTATTGATCTGAATGTATACTCTTATGTTTTAATATACAACCCTTTTATAAAGCAATATTGATTATTATATTTTGTCCATTCCGTTATGAGACTCTGATCTTCTTGTTCTTCTATTCTAATATTTCTTTCTTTCTTTTCTCATCCTCTAACTTCTTTCAATTAGCTTCCTGGGTTTTCCGATACTTGAGTTTGGACACGGGACGTGTTGGTGTCTGGATTCGAGCATCTGAAATTCTGGGTCGCTATAGCTTATGGAAATGGCAAGTATTATCCATACTCGGTTTATGGAAAGTGTTAACCATGCTCGACTTATTTAAGGTCATTTGCTAAGTCTTAATGAGTGGAGAGTGCACTCGGGTTAAAGAAAGGGCGAGTATAATCTATACTCGGATTAAAGAAATCTGACCATGCTCAGCTTAAAGAGTAGGTTTAGTTATGGTGGTAGGCTTTTGATCGTGCGTTACGGACGATGGCATAGCACTGTCCATACTCGGGTTGGTGAATGTTAGTCATGATCGATCTATATCACTCAAACATAATTCATGTTTGCAAAAGAAAGATCATTGTTTACTAAAGAACTATTACAAAAAGATATAAATAAATTCTAAGATGATGATCGTTGATTCCATAACATGTCTAGGAGCTAAATCCTTACCCCGTACATGTGTACATCAACGTATCCTTTTTATTGAAAGAGATGAAAATACAGTGAAAATAAGAAATCTAAATCTCATTAATTAATGATGATGTCGCGATTGCTGGACTCAGGGTCTTTTCAGTTTCTAGGAACTCAAGGACCAACTTGAGGAGCATGGGTAGAAGATTGTGGTGGCATGGCCTGTATGTTCCTCTTGACATATTTGGGAAGCTCCCCTCGCCTATGCATTCATTGGTGTTGTGGCCGGCAATGTTGTGAAACATGTAGTGCTTTCCAAAGTCGATCTCTTTCTGGGTCGGCTCTCTTAGAGGAGGTTTTGGGAAAGGTAGGGACCCTCGTACGTCAAGATAAGATGCCAAGCTAGGAAGAGTTGAGCTCGGCATATTAATCGTACTTATTCTCTCTTCGAGGTCATACATTGTGTTCATTCGTTGGAGCCTTTCCTATTCCTTTATTCTGGCCATTGGTGTTGGATGGACCTCCTTGTTTGGTGGCGAGGACCTCAAGGCTCTCCATCTCAATGCTGGCGTCTTCTTTTCAGAGGAATCTCTCGGCATCTGCATAGAAATCTCTTATGTCCTTGGGAGGATCTCCGATCAATGAGATTGAGAATTCTGATCGGTTCTAAACACCTACAATGGCGACCATAAACACCATCGATGGCTCGAGCCGATTGACTGATGCTACAGTCGCATTGAATCTCTCGATGAAAGATCGAAGTGTCTCTCCCGGACGTTGCTTGATGGAGGTCAAGACATGACACTCTTTGGTTGGGAGATGTGAACTCTGAACTGCTTGATGAAGCGGGTGACCAGTGTGTTCCAGCTGTTGATCGACTCCATTGTTAGCTGTCAAAACCACATGTTGGCTATATCTGTGAGGAAGAGTGGGAAGCACTTGGCCATAACATTGGTCGATGCGCCGAGCTCTTCCATATGGCGCATGTATCGCATGAGATGGATGGTCGGGTCGGTCCAACCGTTGTAGGGTTCGATAACTGGAAACTTGAAGTCTGGAGGATTGCGAGAGTTTCTGATTTCCCTGGTGAAGGGGATGAGATGGACATTATCTATATCCTTCTAAGAAGTATTTCCCCAGGTGAAACTTCAGATGATGCTTGCAAGTTGGCTTCCATCTCCGAGGAGTCATTGCCATGAATCCAGCTCTGCATTTGGGAGAGCTCCAACACTGGGCTCCAACGAAAGCAAGCTGAGAAGGGTGGCCGCTGGTTGGGCACGACCTCCGAGAGTTGAGTGAAGGTGAGGGTTCATCGCAGTGGCTGGTTCTAGGTAGACTGGCTCCTCTTGAACCTGATGAGAATTGGACTGGGTTGTACCCATGACGGGAGGTCCAGGCTGACCCAGCATAGCATGTGATGTTCAAGGCTCTTCGATGACCCCGCCCGAATTGATGTTAGAAGGGTCTACGGTTGCGTTTTCCTCTGCCAATCTAGGAACAGGTATGGTAGAGTGGTCTCCTTGGTTCGAAAGGAAGGCTCCACTAGCTCTTCGTTGAAGGAGAGGCGGCATGAGACATGTCTACGGTAAGATACTGGATTGCAATGGGAATGACATTGATTCCGAATGACCCAGTGGTTGCTCGATAGGTCCAGGGGGGTCGAGGTGTCCTCAAGAGTGGAGGAATTGTCGAACAACCTAGATCTTCATCATGGGCTTCTTATGAATCTACAGTTGTGGCTGCGCTGGTTGTTGGAAGTGATACTCCTGGCTGTGATTGGTCAGGTGGTGGAGCCAAGCATGGAGGAAGCAAAGGTGTGACCCAATGTGGGGCTTGGATTTCCGCAGACTGAATATTAGTTACTGCCCCAGCCTCGCCGGGTGGAGGAACTGATGTTGAAGCTTTAAATCCCTTTTCCATCTGAGTGAGAAGGTGATCCATCAACTATTTTTGTCGTTTGAGGAGTTTATTATGAAATGTCATATGGCCTTTGAACTCGGCCATAATTTTGTCCATGTCGTCCCGGGTAAGATAACGGGACACGTCTTCATGAAGGGAGGCTTCCTGACTTGCTTCCGCAGCATTTGCCTTGACTGCATCAGCATTTGCGTGGCGAGATGATGTTGCATCCTTCTTTTTCTTGTTCGCCATGGATTGGAACTAGTTGTGTAACACCCCGAATTTTTAACAACATTAAAAAGGATAAATTAAATAATAATTAATTTAATATTTATAATTAAAGGAAGTGGACTGCACCATTGTAACACCCCACCTCCGCCAGGGTCACTCTTGCAAGGACACTAACTTTGGAGGGGCGTTAAACAAGGTAAACATGCATGCAGATATCACAAGACAGAACATGTAAGTAAAAACAGAGTAAATAAAGCAGCGGATAAAACTAGCATTTCAAAACCATAGTCAAGTTACATCATAGTACTTGTTCATTATTTTCCCATAAAACAAAGTCTAGAACATAAATTGAAAACTGAAAAAGAAACATAAAGTAACTATCCCCAAAGTAGCATAAGGCCATAGCATGCTCAAACCATACGTGAGCTATCCAGAAAAGCAGCAAAAGATCCAGCTAGGTAACAGTGTTCCCACCCTGCAAACCTGGGGGGGGGGGGAAACGGAAGAAAAGAGGCGAAAGAAAACGGGTCAGTCAAAAAGACTGGTAAGTCCTATCTACTATTAGTATAAAAACTAATAAAGTTAACTGAACATGTAAAGCAGAGATGAGACATAGGGTGATAACTGGCATGGTGAAAAGTTAACAAGATAGATCAAGTGTGGCATCGCATATACAAGGTTAAGTTGCACCAGGAGTGTACTAGTGTTCCAATCCATGTCAAGTATAATCAAGAGATGATCCCTTGGCCCAAAGCAGGCCCATATCATGAAATGACCTAAATCGAGGTCCAACTACTCGGCCTAGTCGATCGGCTCCCTATAAGCCTAACTCGTCAAGTGTCGGTGTCATACGGTCCAAACATGAAATGTAGTCGACTGTGCTAGGTCCACCCTAGGGTGTATCCGGCCCTAGGGTGTCAACCACTGACACGAAACAAGCACGCACAGTCAAAACCTACTGGTGCCCAAGTCTGTCTTTCATCCCCGGACAATGTGCACGACCATGGTCCGTCGGAATCTACTATGGCGCACCTACTTTTGCCGTCTTTTTGGTCGCTTACACTCCAGCCCAATAATCGTGCCCCACCCTAGCCTAGTCCCTAGGGTATCTGATACTCCCTAGTGAGTTACTGATCGACGCTAATCTATGAATTAGAAAAGCGCGACATTTGTAATAAATTCTGCAAGCATACAGGCGTGTAGCATACAGGTCGAACACAGGGAGGTTTAATTAAAAATTATTATTTATTTTTTTCTTGGGCGTGTTAGACGAAGCTGAAGGTTGATTTTGCAAAACAAAATAAAAAGTGAAACTACAATTAAAAGATGCAATTAAATTTACTGCAGATTCGAATCTAATCAAATCTGTAATAAATTCAATGATTAAAGATAAAATAGAACAAGGGAAATAAAATTGCAGAACAGAATTAAACGAACAAAAAATAAAAATTAGGATTACCGCTGAATCTAATCAGACGGTCAACCACTAATGAAAAGAAATGCAAAATACAAATAGTGTTCTACCGAATCTAATCGTGCAGACAACACTAATTGCTAAGAAATAGAAAAAAAATGCAGAAAATAAAAAGAAGAAGAAGAACTAGAAACTTTATTAGAAATAGAAAATGGGATATAGGATAGGATGGTGGCTATAATGCCATTACAGGGGTATATATAGGGTAGATAGCCAAACCCTAACCCTAACCCTAATGATAACTGGGCCTGGTCATTACATCACTAATTAGTTTACAATGAGAACATAAATGGGCCTTAGATAAATAAAGCAAATTTGGGTCTTTTCTCTTTTCCTCTTGCTTCCTTGACACTTCTTCATTGATTTGTGATGTGCAAAGCCTTTTTATCAACCCTTTTCTTGTCCAACAGCAACTAGATGTGATATCTTCATCTACAATTCTTCAAAATGCAAATACACAGCAAATTAAACTCTATTTCTCTACATTTCTGGTTGCATGCGGGCTGGGTTGGAATATCTGTAAAAGTAACAAAACAATACCCAAGTAATATTTATTTATATACAGAAGATAAGATATAAGAGCATAAAATAAACACATTTCTATGTCAATCAAATACCCCCATACTTATCTTTTACTCGTCCTCGAGTAAAAAAAGAAAATGGAAAACTAACTAGATAAGTCACACTTTCGTAGGAAACACGATTGCATTGAGCGCATGCAACAAGCCGTTAAACCTCTAGGTGTCCCTAGTAGGACGAGTGGTGTCTCGTGAGGGTTTTCAGCGGATACTACCCACAAAATCCAAATGCAGTATGATATGGTTCTAATGAACTACATGAATGCAATGGACATATGCAGATAAAAACGAAAAATGAAAACACGACTTATTTCAGGAGGGTGGTACAACAATTTAAGTTAACAATTTCTAATCAGTTGATTTTATTTTAGATACCTCAACTTGTCACAAATTTTCAATATAAATCAAGTTTTCAAATGTTAAATTCCAGTTTGGCCAGTTAGTTCGGTCGATAATATAGTGCAGCCATGAAATAAATTCTTAGTTTGCTTGGCACAGTTTGCAAAGTGGTATTCTAATTTTCTCATGTATGGCTAGTCAAATCAATAAGGTCAAGAAGTGTTTGGGTATCATCGCTTATTCTTTATTCTATAAAATTTTAAGATTTATGATTAAGTACATACACCTAACTAAAAAGACCAAGGTTTACCACCCATGCACTGCCTCGCGGACTAACGGAGAGTAGGTAAAGAGCTTGGCTGATTGTGCAGGCCGACTTTGACTTTGTCAACAACATGTCGGTAATCCTTAGGTGTCCAATCTCATAAAATGAGACCAAGATATTCCAACGCTGACTTTGTCAACAACGTGTCAGATAGAGCTTGGTGGGTTTGCACACCAACGCTCGATATACAAGCAATGTTGGATACCCTTGGATTACTGTTATTATTATTGAAAATATAAGCACAAAAGAGAGTTACACGAATTCAACTTAACACAACTTAGTTTTAAAGATTTGAAAAGCCAATATAAGTATTTTAAGTCCTCCACTTATTTAAACAAAGTCTACAATATAGAATAGATTTCATGGCCATCACCTAAGAATCTTCCTATGTACCGGTTACACTATTATCCTTCAAAATTAAACTTTTCATTATATTTCTTATTCGATCTAAGTTGAGAGAAAAAATACTATCAACTGGCCAAAAATTGTAAACTTATTTTGTTGTATCAATCTAAAATGAGTCATGTTTCAAAAAAAAAATGGCATGTTACTACAGTCTAAAATGCATGATGGTCCTATTTAAATGGATGGAAATGAAAAGAAAGAAAAAAAACGAAAAAAAAAACGAAAATGAGTGAAATGCAGACTCCCCCCACACTAGAACTAAACAGTGTCCACACTGTGAACGTTTCCTAAATTTGAAAGATCGTACCCAAAGATGGATTAAATGTAAAATGATTTGTAAAACGAAATGCAATTTAACTATATGTAAGAAAGGATCATATGTACAATGATAAATGTGTTTGCGATGCATGCGACGCAAGGATTGCCACCAACTTTTTCCCCCACACTTGGTTCTAGCCCTATGAGTCCCATTCCCACTATGTCTAGACATGTTTTCTAACAAGCAAGAGTTTTTGAAAACCATCTCATCTTTATACCTCGATTTGTAGTCCAGGAGATAAATATCTAGGGTCGTCCTAACCTGAAGTTTGTCAACTAAGCCAGCATTCCAAAAGTAATTCATGTATTCAACAAATTTGTCAGTGTAATTTTTCAAAAATTTGTGATCGTATATAAATTCAGTGAAAGTTGAAATCTGAGTGTTGTTCAAGACTATGTGATCACATTTCTCAATTGACAACGTTTTTCCGACACTGACAATTGCAAGTTCGTTTGAAATTTTCTCACAGTTAAAATTTTCGAACTCGTGACGTGAATCTATTTCTTCCTCAATTGGCAACTCATCCTTGTACAATCCAAAGAATTCATGTTCGTTAAAATCCTTTTCCAAATTTGAATTGAAAAATTCAACATTTTTATCCTGTTCAATTTCTAGAATTTCAAGTTTCTCGCAGTCTGAAAGAGGAAGGTCAAAATCTAAGCTTAATTTTTTTTTTCTGAAAAGAGTTGAAGTCCAAATCATTTGTTGAATTTTGAAAAACTTCATCAAGATGATTATTCTCAATTTCCAAAGTCGTTATTTGAAAATTTTCAATGTCAGTAAAGAATGGACTATTTTCTGATTCATCACATGTTTGAATTTGATTTTGTTGCTCTCGCTGTTCTTTCAAAGTTGTCATTAAACAAAGAAGTTCATCCATCTTTCTATCTTTTTCATTAAGCTGTCTATCTAGCCTTTCTACCCTCTCTCTAAAAACGTTAAGATGGTATTCTTCAAAATTGTTGATTTGCGAGCTCTCGTTTTGGATTTCTTGAGTTTCAAAATTATAGTCCATATCAATTTCACAATCAAAATTACTTCCAATGTGGTTGTTGTTTGAATTTTCGTTTTGATATTGGAAATCATTTTGATCATAAAAATTATGTTCGTAACCAAAACTGTTAATATTCGAGCGAAAATTGCAATCTTGGTCATTCTCAAGATGTGGATATGGGTTGTAGTTTTGAAAATTCTGATCGATTTGAAAATCATTTTCAAAATAATTTTCGAATTGGTTTCCAACCCCATATTGATGTTGATCAATGGTATGTTGCGATTCAAAACCGTTTTTATGAGGATGTGGCCCATAATCGAAATTGTTGAAATTGAATTGAAGTCGTCATTTCGATCATAACTTTGAAAATGTTGGTCATTTTGAAAATTTTGAAAATTGTTGACATTTGGCTCGAGAAATTTTGGAAAATCTTGCCTCATGAGTTGTAATTCGTATTCATACTCTTCAAGAGGACGTCTACTCCGATTATTATCCCACATTTCTCTCAAGGATTTTTTTGAATTAGACATTTGAATGAACTCAGGGTAAGACATAAAGTATTCTCACTTCAAAATAGTATAAGAGAACGAGTTGTGCTCTATTAATTAACTGACTCAATTAGAAGGGGGAAGAGGGTTTTATGGCCGTTCACGTATAGTATAAATACTAAGGGATACGACCAATGTTTTACGGGTAGTATGCAACCTCTTTTGCTAATAGTTCAATAAATTGAACTACTATATATCCGCGATCTAATTATACGAGATAGTCAACTTCACAAAACACCACTTTTCAATTATATTATTTTGAAATATCAAAATTTTATTGTTGAAAAACGATGAGAGCGATGATATAAGGTATGTAAATTCGTTCTTCACAAACAGATTCAGAAATTTCCGTCACAGAACAGACACAGAAATATAAATTGCAGAATTAAAATTTACATTCAAGCCGCTGCCCCTACAGAAGATTTTTACAACAATTTCTATATATTTTTTTCTTTGCAGAAGAGCATCTGTAGAGTTCAGAAAATTTTACTGTGGGGGTATGGTTATCCGTCCAGAATAAATGAGCAGTGCTAGCTATTCAACTCCGCTGCTTCGTTCGCTTTGCTTGAACGATTTTCTTCACCTTGATCTTTTGATTGATTGAACCTTTGAATTTCTTGTTTGCAAATCGTTTGACTGTCAGATCCCTGCTTGATGTTTTTTTTCACTTTGGTTCTTGAATTTTTTTTTTAAACAAAGCAGAACAACTCAATAAACAACTTGAATAAACGAATCAAGGACCAATCAAAACTTGAAAATAGAGGATACTTAAATCCCAGTTAAACAAGTGCGCTTAAACCCCAAGCAAACGCATTAAACATGCCAAGTCAATTATACAAACTCAGACCCCAAAATAAAAAAAAGTGACCCCACAAATGAACGGCTCCTAGAAGTACTTTCCCAGTATTAAAAAAAAAAATCAAGGCCAACAGACCACATAAAAACAAAACAAAACAGGTGAAATAGCAAAATAGCTTTTCACGCAGCCCTTTGATTCTGGAAACAAATCGCGAAACTTTCTCTTTTTAATACATATACCCCTTTTAATACAAATCGCGGTGATTTGAGTTTCAATTCAGGGCTTTCGGATTTTTTTTTTTGATGAGGTGATGATTGGAGTCAACTGAAGGCTGTTCGTACTTTGAGATCCGAGGAGTTTTGTTGGGTTTTGATGATCCGAGGGGTGGCCGATGCGGTGAGTTTGGGGTTGGGCTGGATTGAAGGTTCAAGCTTTTTGATTTGGACAGGGGTTTTCAGGATGCGGTTCGGATTTGGTTTCGAGGTAGTACGGTTGCGATTTGGTTCTGGGTTTCGCGATGGTAGAACTGCTGTAGACAGAGGTTGGATTTGGTTTAGGGATTCGGTGAGGTTTTAGAGTTGGAATTGTCGATTTGGTTGAGGGTCTGATGTGGGTTTTGGTTGTGGTGCAAGGCTTGTTCGATTTGGGTATGAAGGTGCTTTGGTTTGTGCGTATTAAGGTGGAAGCTGAGGGTGCGATTGGGTGGTTTTGTGGCAATATAAATGAAGATGGGTGGTGATTTGGTAGAACGTTATTGCGTATATGTTGTAGTGAAGATGAGGATGGAGAATTGATAGTGGAGATGGAGTTTGTGCTATTTGAAGAGGCTTCAGTGTTGGAGTAAACTCAGGTGGGCTTTGGTGAATTTTGTGAAGGATGATGAAGGTCAGATGTTGATGATTTGTTTCAAGAGGGAGGTATGTGCGTTGGAATTTGATTTGTCTGTGGAGGGGATGGTCTGGGTGTGTGATGGACTGTTTTGGTGATTGAAGTGTGGATGTTGTTTGAGATCGGTGGTAGTAGGAGAAGATGGCGAATGTGGTATGTAGTGAAGCAGTGGATGGTTTTTCTGGTATTGTTTAGACAAGGGGATGATGTGGTGGTTACGGCAAATGAGGCAGAGAAGAATGCGAGAAGAAGATAAATTGCAGAAGGAATTTTTTTTATAGACTTGTATAAAAAGAAAAGGAAAGAAAGCTATGTATCCGTGATTGGAAAGAAGTTGGGAAAGAAAAAGAAAGTAATAAACAAAAAGTTGGTAAGAAGAAGAATTCGTAAAAGAAAAGAACAAGATTGAGAAATAAAAAGGAAAGAAACTAGAGAAAATTGGCAACTTTTTTTTTTTAATTTGTAAAAATAGTACAGAAATCAGGAAAAGAAATGGAAGGAAAGAAATCGGTAAATTGGCAAGATGTTATTGTGGTGAGATGAAGAAACAGCAAAGAGAAGAAATTTGTATTTTTTTTTTAGAAAACTGTAAAGAGGGAAAAAAACAATTATACAACGAAAGGAAGGAAACAAATAGATGGGGGAAGAGGAAACAAATTAAAACAAAAAATTGCAAGATTTTTTTTTTCTTGAAGATTACGGTATCAACTCATAATATCAAATCAATCAGTCAAGTTTTTTTTTATATATACAAGAAAATTAAAGGAAAAAAAAACTAACACGAATAGAAATTAAATAAATAATAAAATTCAATTATTGCCTCCCCGGCAACGGCGCCAAAAACTTGATCGACGCTAATCTATGAATTAGAAAAGCGCGACATTTGTAATAAATTCTGCAAGCATACAGGCGTGTAGCATACAGGTCGAACACAGGAAGGTTTAATTAAAATTTTTTTTTTTTTTTTTTTCTTGGGCGTGTTAGACGAAGCTGAAGGTTGATTTTGCAAAACAAAATAAAAAGTGAAACTACAATTAAAAGATGCAATTAAATTTACTGCAGATTCGAATCTAATCAAATCTGTAATAAAATCAACGATTAAAGATAAAATAGAACAAGGGAAATAAAATTGCAGAACAGAATTAAACGAACAGAAAATAAAAATTAGGATTACCGCTGAATCTAATCAGACGGTCAACCACTAATGAAAAGAAATGCAAAATACAAATAGTGTTCTACCGAATCTAATCGTGCAGACAACACTAATTGCTAAGAAATAGAAAAAAAATGCAGAAAATAAAAAGAAGAAGAAGAACTAGAAACTTTATTAGAAATAGAAAATGGGATATAGGATAGGATGGTGGCTACAATGCCATTACAGGGGTATATATAGGGTAGATAGCCAAACCCTAACCCTAACCCTAATGATAACTGGGCCTGGTCATTACATCACTAATTAGTTTACAATGAGAACATAAATGGGCCTTAGATAAATAAAGCAAATTTGGGTCTTTTCTCTTTTCCTCTTGCTTCCTTGACACTTCTTCATTGATTTGTGATGTGCAAAGCCTTTTTATCAACCCTTTTCTTGTCCAACAGCAACTAGATGTGATATCTTCATCTACAATTCTTCAAAATGCAAATACACAGCAAATTGAACTCTATTTCTCTACATTTCTGGTTGCATGCGGGCTGGGTTGGAATATCTGTAAAAGTAACAAAACAATACCCAAGTAATATTTATCTATATACAGAAGATAAGATATAAGAGCATAAAATAAACACATTTCTATGTCAATCAGTTACTGCTGAGAAGGACCGCGTAACTAGGGTTTTCTAGTGGGTTAAGTGTGGTTAACCCCATCCAAACCATGTATCAAGTTGGTTAAGTGTTCCTAAAAAGGTTCACGACTTAACCCTATCCAACTAAGCATTGGGTTGGTTAAGTGTGTCCATGTTGACTTAACCCTATCAACCCATCATGTTCATGTGGTTAAGTATATTCAAGTGGTCCATGACTTAACCCTATCATGTGGCATTAATTAATTCAATGCACCCAACCTCTCACATTAGACCTTGTTGTGGTTACTAGTTAAGCCGGGCGGGTCCGGGTAGCTTTACACCACAACTTGGTCTAACCTCGGGTTTCAAGTGCGACATGACCAACTACTCACATTGGGTCCTATTGCTTGTAGCCACTAGTTAAGCCGGTCGGTTCCGGGTAGATTTATGCTACAAACTCAACCCAACCTCGAGTTGGCCACTCTCATGTTTTCTAAGTGTCATGTCCATCATTATGTTTACAAACATAATCACAAGTCAATGTTCATGTCATATTTTAAAACCATGTTTTCATGTCATTAATATTACCCAACCCAACGCATTCCCATCGCATGTACGTTTCGCATAACTTAACATAGATCAAAAGAGGGAACTTGGCAAAAACATGACAAAAGGGCATAAGGTAATAAGGTTGGCCACAAGTTAATCATGGTGGCATATGAGGCATAAATATGTTCATAAGCTTGCATATTACATCATGGGCCTCAAAACATGCATAATATCAATTTAAGCAAATATGTGAAACATGATCATAAACGACATAGGATGGTGGCTAGAAGTTCGCATATAACATTATATGCAAGTTATCATAAAGGTTATGAGAGTTCTCATGTTGCATAATGCAACATTTCAAATCAAAGGTCATAGCTTTCTATGCATAAGGCAAAGGTGATAGCTTTTCAAACATGCATAGAATATGTTTATGCATAACATGATAAGATCAAAGCACATATCATACTTAGGCCCAAACTCAACTTGCAACATGTCATATTTAACTTCATAGTTAGAATCTAAGAGTAGTATAGGGCTTACAATGCTATGAAGACTAGAATTAATATAAAATAAGATTGAGACGAAGCCACGCTAGCAAATCCGCAACCAAAGACGATAAACTCCACTTCAAGACTTGAAAACAAGAAGGAATAACCCCAAAGACAAAGAAAGAAGGCTCTTTTACTTAAGAAAGATGGCTCTTTTATCTCATAGATTGATTTGAGACACTCATGCTTTCATGAAGAAGATGGAGGCCATGATTAATGAACATTTAAGCAGCATTTAGTTGTAGGAATGATTAATGAGGGTATAGGCTAGGTCTAGGGGTCTTTTTATAGGTGATTAGGTTAATTTAGACCATAGGATTAACCCTAAATCGAATCTGAGCCATCAACTCCCGTCAGAAACTTCCAGAGCAAGACCTAACCTGTCAAAATGGTGCACCAGAAAAACTGGTCCGACCGGGGGGGTCGACCCCTGGGTCGACATGGGTGTCGACCCATGGGTCGACATGGGTGTCGACCCATTAGGGGGGGGGGTCGACAGGGGTGTCGACCCCTGTGTCGACCCTGCCTGTGGCGGGAGAATTCCCGCCTATCCTGTTTTGGCTGAAGTTCGAATCTGAATTTGAATTTGAACTGTTTTCGGGCTTAGAATTTTCTGAAAACTTCATTGGGCCATAACTTGGTCATACGGACTCCGTTTTTCGAAAACTCGGACTCTATTTCGCGTATTTTTCTGAGACGAACGCAATGGCACAGCCCGTTTCCCTTGATTCAGATTTTAGAATTAAATTCTGCCTTGATTTACATTATAACATGTTATTCAAAAATACGGGTTGTTACATTCTCCCCTCCTTAAAGGATTTCGTCCCCGAAATCTCCAAGTTAGGAAGAACATATCCTACCATCCATCATCCATCTACTCAAAACATCATCCACAAGTAACCATTGTCCTTAAAAAGATTCTAAACGTTGTATGAACATATGCAAAAGGTGTGTGTATATGTACTTATCTAATGCAAAAATCAGGCGGTTACTGATTCAGTAAACCTCCTTAATGCAAAGTATGTTAGTGAAATGAGTCCATATGTATGCAAATTCCTGACATAATTTATAATCACTACATGAGTGCACATAACATTCATTCATATGCAACATCCACGTGATAGCATAACAAGTTTCATCCATGAATAAGTATAAGCACTCATGCATATGCAACATGAAAGTGTGTGAGCCGATCTTAGTGCCTAATGTGTATCATGCATCCACGAGTATCCACTTGCAAACACTTGCAACCACTTGCAAAGATCAAGCATAACATGTTTCAAATACATGTTTCATCCAAAGGGTTTCTACCTAAGGTTCTCATGACACAATTACGAGATAACAAGATAAACATGGATAGCAAAAGAAAGATATGCTAATTAGGAAAAGAGATCGAGAAGATAGTATACAAGTAAGCTCCCCGGAAAACAGGGATCAAGGATATACTCCTAAAAAGATATATGATGCGCGTATCTAGTCTTCTAAGCCGCATTTCCTTGAACTTAATTCCATTGTGCTTTGACCGTTTTTAACCTTTCAATTCCGTAGCTTCCTAATTCCTACTTCAGAAATGTGAGTTGGAACTCATTTCACTATCGCTTCTCATCTCACTTTCACTTATTTTTTCTAGCATACTCGGTTCTTAACTTAACTGTATACTCATGACTTCATGCAAGCTTTCCCAAAATTCACTCTAAGGTATTCCACGTAGAAGAACTTTCCTTTGAAAATAAATACCAATCCATGTGGCCAAATGCACTTATTAACATGATTTCTATGAACCATCCGCGAACACTAATCGAATAGATCATTAACTTCCAATAAATGGGTCAAAAGATTCTAGGTAACTAATCCTGACAGAACTCTAAAGGTTACGCGAGACTTTGAGGGTATTACCAAGGCAAGTCAAGAGTCTAACTACCCTTCTTTCAAAACCGAGGATGGTACCCTTACTGGATAACCACTTCATCCCTAGAATCAACCCAAAGCCCAAAAACATAATCCCTACTCCCAAACTCAACACTTAGCATAGACATCCTTTTGCGAGGAGAGATACTTGAGCGACTTGTGATCCGTATATAACTCGAATCTCTTGCCCAACAGATAATGGTGCCATGATTTAAGCGCAAAGACAATCGCCGCCGACTCCAAATCATGCGTGGGGTAGTTCTTCCCATAAACTTTGAGTTGCCTAACCCCATAACATATTACTCTTTCCTCTTACATCAGGACCGCGCCTAATCCCATGTCACGTGCATTGGTGTTCACGGCAAACATCTTCCCTCCATCGGGTAAAGCTAAAACTGGTGCTGTGGTAAGAGTCCTCTTAAGCCTTTGAAAAACAGGCTCACACTCTAAGTCCCATGCAAAGACTAAGTTCTTCTTCGTCAACTTAGTAAGAGGGGCCGAAATCTTAGCGAAGTCCCTGATGAACTTCCTATAGTAGCCCGCCAGACCGAGAAAGCTTCTTACTTCGGTTGCATTCCTAGGAGTCTTCCAGTCTTGAACCACAACCACTTTCGCGGGATCCACCGCTATGCCTTGCTTAGAAACTATATGTCCAAGAAACCGAACTTCCCTTCTCCAGAAATGACATTTGGAGAACTTGGCTTTCAACTGATGCGCTCTAAGCGTATCCATCACTTCCTTGAGATGTCTGGCATGTTCTTCCTCATCCTTTGAGAAGATCAGAATATCATCCACGAAGACAACAACAAACTTGTTAAGGAACTCCCTGAACACCCTACTCATCAAATCTACGAAGTAGGCGGGTGCATTAGTCAAACCGAATGGCATGACAAGCCATTCAAAGAATCCATCTGGAGTCCTAAACGCAGTTTTATCAATACTATCCTCAGCCACTCTAAGCTGATGGAATCCGGTGGCTAGATCGAGCTGAGAGAAAACAGAAGCACCAACAAGCTGGTCGAAGAGATCATCAATCCTCGGTAACGGGTGCCTATTCTTCTTTGTCAGCTTGTTCAACTCTCGATAATCAACACATAGACGAAGCGAACCATCCGCCTTAGTAGCGAATACCACCGGAGCACCCCATTCAGAAATGCTTCGCCTAATAAAAATTTTCTCAAGCAGCTCCTTGATTTGCTTACTGAGCTCTCTTCTTTCTCGTGGGGCCATGTGCCTAACGGGCAATGATACTGGCTTGGCATTATCAACAAGATAAATGCGAAAATCTATCTCTCGTTTAGGGGGTAACCCCTTAACCTCTTCAAAGACATCAGGATAGTCTCGGACCACCCTTATAGATTGCAGATCATCGATGGACGAGTCAAGAGATTCAAGATAACATAACATGACGGGACCTCTAGGGTTACAAGAAATTTCTAGGGTATTACCGAGGCGAGTCACGAGCCTCACCACCCTATGCTCACAATCGAGAATGGCTCCATAACTGGACAACCAATCCATGCCCAAGATCAACCTGTATCCCGTGAACCCGAGAACATAAGCATTACACGTGAATTCTACGGTCAAGATAGAAATCTTCAACTCCACACAAATCATAGATAAATGGGCGGAACCCCCAATTGGATTTGAAACACAAACGGGATCCTCAACTAGACTAGTACTTAGGTGCAAACTTTCAACAATGTCAGAAGAAATAAAACTATGCGATGCGCCAGAATCAAATAAGGTGCGAACAGGATAATCAGAAATATAAACAAGGCTTTCTACAGAAATACTACCTCGATCCTGAACTGGAGCAGTGTTGAGAGCATGCACTTGCCCTCCAGAAGGTCCTGCACGCTGATTCTGCCCTTGCCCTTGTCCTTGCTTCTTGGGGCAATCCTTGCTAAAGTGTCCGGTCTCTCCACAATGAAAGCATTCGCCCCGCTTCCTCTTCTTCTTTCTGCAATCCTTGGCTATGTGCCCCACAATCCGATAGAAGTTGCATTTTCTTGGGTCCTTTGCCTTGGCCTTGTTGCCCTTGTTGTTCTTGTTGTTCTGATTGCTCTGATTGCTCTGGTTTCCTCCCCACCTTGAGTTCGTCTTCTTGGCTTGAGTCTCATTAGGCTTGACTTCTTTCTTGCCATTCTTATCGTATCCTTGAAGCAAAGCCATGTCCACTAGGCCTTCAAAAGTGGCCCCCATGAGTATATGAGATAGGGCTAAACCTTGTAATGGCTCGTTCAACCCTCGTGCAAAGCGTAAAGCCTTCTTCTGGGGAGTATTAACCATGTCCAAACCGAATCAAGCGAGCTGGTTAAACTTATTCACATACTCCCTCACTGTCATGTCCCCTTGCTTCAAAGATATAAACTTCTCCAATTCCAGATTCGCCTCAGCAGATGATAGAAACTTAAGCCCAAACCTCGTCCTAAAGTCGGCCCAAGTCTCTATAGGTCTAGTAGCATTGGTGACCTCCCACCAATAAGCAGCTTCTTCTTTTAATAGCCATGCTGCCAATAAAACCTTTCTATGGTCTTCCACATCAAAGATAGCGAAAAGATCTTCAGTTTCTTTCAACCAATTCCTTGCCTCCACAAAAGTCTCCGTCCCAATAAAATTCTTGCCACCCATCGCCTTAAAGTCTTTGCAAACCTTAGCGAAATCTGCTTGTGGATTCTGAGGAGGAGGAGGAGGAACCTCAGTTACGGTGGGGGTGGTTGCTGGGCCCACATTGTTGGCCCTAGCTTCCATGTACCTCCGGAACCATCCGGGAATGGTCACTCCCTCGGGAAGGTTAAGATCGGCCATACTGAAAAAGGAAAAGATAGATTTAGAACAAGGAAACGAAGGATAGTGCTAATGGCTTTTGGGGAATAGCCTTTTAAAATAACTAGACTTTTCTTGGAAAATACTTAATTGGTTTTGAAAATAGTTTTTCAAAAGGTAAGTTTTAAAAACCTTTTGCTCAAATCTTGTAAACCTTATGCTCTGATACCAAATGTAACACCCCACCTCCGCCAGGGTCACTCTTGCAAGGACACTAACTTTGGAGGGGCGTTAAACAAGGTAAACATGCATGCAGATATCACAAGACAGAACATGTAAGTAAAAACAGAGTAAATAAAGCAGCGGATAAAACTAGCATTTCAAAACCATAGTCAAGTTACATCATAGTACTTGTTCATTATTTTCCCATAAAACAAAGTCTAGAACATAAATTGAAAACTGAAAAAGAAACATAAAGTAACTATCCCCAAAGTAGCATAAGGCCATAGCATGCTCAAACCATACGTGAGCTATCCAGAAAAGCAGCAAAAGATCCAGCTAGGTAACAGTGTTCCCACCCTGCAAACCTGGGGGGGGGGGGAACGGAAGAAAAGAGGCGAAAGAAAACGGGTCAGTCAAAAAGACTGGTAAGTCCTATCTACTATTAGTATAAAAACTAATAAAGTTAACTGAACATGTAAAGCAGAGATGAGACATTGGGTGATAACTGGCATGGTGAAAAGTTAACAAGATAGATCAAGTGTGGCATCGCATATACAAGGTTAAGTTGCACCAGGAGTGTACTAGTGTTCCAATCCATGTCAAGTATAATCAAGAGATGATCCCTTGGCCCAAAGCAGGCCCATATCATGAAATGACCTAAATCGAGGTCCAACTACTCGGTCTAGTCGATCGGCTCCCTATAAGCCTAACTCGTCAAGTGTCGGTGTCATACGGTCCAAACATGAAATGTAGTCGACTGTGCTAGGTCCACCCTAGGGTGTATCCGACCCTAGGGTGTCAACCACTGACACGAAACAAGCACGCACAGTCAAAACCTACTGGTGCCCAAGTCTATCTTTCATCCCCGGACAATGTGCACGACCATGGTCCGTCGGAATCTACTATGGCGCACCTACTTTTGCCGTCTTTTTGGTCGCTTACACTCCAGCCCAGTAATCGTGCCCCACCCTAGCCTAGTCCCTAGGGTATCCGATACTCCCTAGTGGGTTACTACTGAGAACGACCGCGTAACTAGGGTTTTCTAGTGGGTTAAGTGTGGTTAACCCCATCCAAACCATGTATCAAGTTGGTTAAGTGTTCCTAAAAAGGTTCATGACTTAACCCTATCCAACTAAGCATTGGGTTGGTTAAGTGTGTCCATGTTGACTTAACCCTATCAACCCATCATGTTCATGTGGTTAAGTATATTCAAGTGGTCCATGACTTAACCCTATCATGTGGCATTAATTAATTCAATGCACCCAACCTCTCACATTAGACCTTGTTGTGGTTACTAGTTAAGCCGGGCGGGTCCGGGTAGCTTTACACCACAACTTGGTCTAACCTCGGGTTTCAAGTGCGACATGACCAACTACTCACATTGGGTCCTATTGCTTGTAGCCACTAGTTAAGCCGGTCGGTTCCGGGTAGATTTATGCTACAAACTCAACCCAACCTCGAGTTGGCCACTCTCATGTTTTCTAAGTGTCATGTCCATCATTATGTTTACAAACATAATCACAAGTCAATGTTCATGTCATATTTTAAAACCATGTTTTCATGTCATTAATATTACCCAACCCAACGCATTCCCATCGCATGTACGTTTCGCATAACTTAACATAGATCAAAAGAGGGAACTTGGCAAAAACATGACAAAAGGGCATAAGGTAATAAGGTTGGCCACAAGTTAATCATGGTGGCATATGAGGCATAAATATGTTCATAAGCTTGCATATTACATCATGGGCCTCAAAACATGCATAATATCAATTTAAGCAAATATGTGAAACATGATCATAAACGACATAGGATGGTGGCTAGAAGTTCGCATATAACATTATATGCAAGTTATCATAAAGGTTATGAGAGTTCTCATGTTGCATAATGCAACATTTCAAATCAAAAGTCATAGCTTTCTATGCATAAGGCAAAGGTGATAGCTTTTCAAACATGCATAGAATATGTTTATGCATAACATGATAAGATCAAAGCACATATCATACTTAGGCCCAAACTCAACTTGCAACATGTCATATTTAACTTCATAGTTAGAATCTAAGAGTAGTATAGGGCTTACAATGCTATGAAGACTAGAATTAATATAAAATAAGATTGAGACGAAGCCACGCTAGCAAATCCGCAACCAAAGACGATAAACTCCACTTCAAGACTTGAAAACAAGAAGGAATAACCCCAAAGACAAAGAAAGAAGGCTCTTTTACTTAAGAAAGATGGCTCTTTTATGACATAGATTGATTTGAGACACTCATGCTTTCATGAAGAAGATGGAGGCCATGATTAATGAACATTTAAGCAGCATTTAGTTGTAGGAATGATTAATGAGGGTTTAGGCTAGGTCTAGGGGTCTTTTTATAGGTGATTAGGTTAATTTAGACCATAGGATTAACCCTAAATCGAATCTGAGCCATCAACTCCCGTCAGAAACTTCCAGAGCAAGACCTAACCTGTCAAAATGGTGCACCAGAAAAACTGGTCCGACCGGGGGGGTCGACCCCTGGGTCGACATGGATGTCGACCCATGGGTCGACATGGGTGTCGACCCATTGGGGGGGTCGACAGGGGTGTCGACCCTGCCTGTGGCGGGAGAATTCCCGCCTATCCTGTTTTGGCTGAAGTTCGAATCTGAATTTGAATTTGAACTGTTTTCGGGCTTAGAATTTTCTGAAAACTTCATTGGGCCATAACTTGGTCATACGGACTCCGTTTTTCGAAAACTCGGACTCTATTTCGCGTATTTTTCCGAGACGAACGCAATGGCACAGCCCGTTTCCCTTGTTTCAGATTTTAGAATTTAATTCTGCCTTGATTTACATTATAACATGTTATTCAAAAATACGGGTTGTTACAACCATTGCGTTTGTCTCAAAATTCTGGTCAGGATAAACATTTGGTTTGCGTAAAACGGACATCGTATGAAGAAGTTATGAGGGTTTTAAGTTTGTATACGCACGGAAAGATTATATATATACACATGAGTCTGAGATGAGTCGTAATTTTATCAGAACATTTCGAATTTGAAAATTTTGATAGGGCAGCAAAAATCCCGCTCTAGGGGGTCGACCCCCTAGAGGAGTGTCGACCTAGGGGTCGACCCCCTTAAGAATAGTCGACCTATGGGTCGACCCACCCACAGGGGTGTCGACACCCCTATGGCTGACGTGGCACTCAGTTTCAGGAGGTATGGCAGTTATATATATGTGTCCTATTCTCCTATTTTCTTCATTGGAAATCATGGAGGCCATTTGCTACTGGGATACGTATTGAGACGGAACCGTTTTCTTCAACAACGTACTTTGCAAATCAAATACAGAAATTCCAGATCCGTTCTTTCTCAATTCTCTAAACCTAACGTTGTGAGTTTCTAGTTGCTTTTAGGTTTAGATAAATAAAAGTAAATTGTGTAAGACTGTGAATTAGATATGTTGTAAACTATAAATCTATGCTGTTGTTAAATCTTATATTATGTCATAATAGATCTATACTTTTAGATCTAATGCAACCGTGATTATTCTATTATGTTACCTATGTGGATCTTGACTTGTAACAATATTGTGGTGAATGTAAATTTGTTAATTTGGACAGTTGTAACATTGTTGAGATCCAATTCTTTATGTAAATCACATTTCACCTGTCATATTGTGATCAACTTAGATAAGTTGTAAATTGTACATGAGAACCTATATTTAGATCTAACCATGCTGTTATGTTATTCAAATGGTGTTAGATCTACTTTAACCTCTAGATCTGAATTATGTGATCTAATTTATCACCTTGTGTTACCATGTTATATCCAATCCAATTGGACATCTAAATTGCTAATTTAGATCTTACTATGCTTATTATGACAGCATAATTATGTTAGAATCAATTGACTTCCACCAGTTCATCGGTTTTATGTCCACCTTGTTATGATGTTAATTACATGTCCATTCAACCTATTATCATGCTAGTTTATGTTTATGCCAAGATGATCACTTTAGTTATATGCCCATTATTTTCCCTATTATCGTTTGTGACTAGGATATTGTCTTGCCTAGGAATGCCGCCAATTTATGAGTATGCTAGTTTGGGAACGGGGGAGAAGGGTTAATATTGGCATAATTAGAATATTAACATTATTGGACATATAATTCAAACGGGAATAAAAAGAGAAATAATCACCTATAATGACATAGGTAGATTTAGATAAAAATGGATTGTCTAGTAATTACAATTAGGAATTTTAATTGCACTTATGACACGAGATTAGGTTGCAATAGTGGTGGAAGTTTGCCCGGACCCGACCGGCATGTCCAGTAGCCACTAGTGTTGAACCTAATGTGAGAGGTCTAACAATGCAAATATGGATTGGTCTAAGACACGAGGTTAGACCCAACTGTGGAATAAGACTGCCCGGACCCGGCCGACATATCCAACATCCACACGTTGTAGGCTAATATTGGAGGTCTAGCCCATTATAACCATAATTGGACATGGTAATAAATTGGACTGCTTAACCTAATTTAATCCATAAGGATTATGTGATTATGAACTTATGTTAGGGTTAAGTAAAATTGGATGGGTAGTGGGTGGGTTAAGTTAATTAGAGGGGGTGAGTAATATTTACACATAGGCCCGCAAACTTAACCCAATAAGGTTATGTAATTAAAGACACCCTTTAGGGTAAGCATAACCGATATAGGGCTATGTAATTAAAGACACCTAAGGGTATACATAGTCAGTGAAAACCTAGTGGGGGTACAAGACAAAGGGGAGAGCTTGTATCAGATTGTGTGGGACCCATTTCAGTCAGTAACCCGGAATAGGTATCAAATAAAGTACTCCGTGCTAGGCGGAGAAGGGGCACGCTTACTGATTGATTATAAGAGATCCAAACGAGACGGACAGTGTGGGTGGCGCAAACCGACCAGACCATGTGCGTGCATGAGGCAAAAGGGGATAAGATAACCGTGACACCAGTAGATATGGTTTTGCACATCTTAAGGGTTGCCACTTTAGGAAGTGATACCTCCTACTATGGGGCCAACACAGGATATCTATGGAAAAGTGAGCCGATCGATTAGGGTAGTGGTTAGGGTACACTCGGATGCATGCCCTGAGTCTACCAACTTATAATGGAAGGGATCATCTCATTTAGTTATACTAGTAATACTGCAGAGCAATCATTAGAGAAGTGTATACACCTTACCCTGTCTACCTTGGCACACCTGCCATTTATGTAGTGATCTCTCTTATCCACTTTATATGCCTACCATGTTACTTTTATTTATTTACTGGCTAAAAGTAACTAGATTCGCCAGACTTTATATCTGACCCTTTTGTTTCTCCTTCTTTCTTCCATTCCGCCCCCCACCAGGTTCTAAGGGAGGAAACACTCAGGCTTAGTCAGGACTCAAATATCATCTTGCTAGGACCTACTTCTGAAGTATGGCTCAAGTTTTGTCTCTGCTATGGCTTAACTCTTTCTTAAGGAATTATGTTTTTCATATTCTTATGTACTCTAATGATGCAAGACAGAAGTTATTTTATGTAATGGTTTTTGTGACTTATGGTATTATGGACCACGACATTATGATTTATGTTTGAAATAAAAATTTAAAATTTCCGCTGCTATCTTATTTATGTCTATCTTGTAATTATTCTGTGCCTGTTTACCTATAACGCTTCACGAAACTTAATGCATTCCCTTAGCGAGTGACATTAACGGACATGGGGTGTCACACTTGGTATCAAAGCTGAAGGTTATCAGATTAGATGAAATTTTTTGAAATTTTATTTTTCAAAAAGGTTTTAAAAGAAAGTATTTACAAAAAGAAAAGTGTTTTGAAAATATTCCCCAAGAAGCCATATGTAATATCCTTCGGTCCTTTATCTAAATTTCTTCCTTTTTCCTTTTTCTGCATGTCTGGGAACAAAACATTCCTAATAACCTAGAGGGCATCACAATACCCGGATGGTTCTATAGGTATTGGAGGCCATGGTGCCTGCAGAAAGCCAAAGTGACGTTCCTTCCCTAGATGCACTAGTCCTTCCTCCTCCTCCCCCTCCAAGAGTAGATAACTTCGCCAAGATCTACAAGGACTTCCGTGCTATGGGAGGGAAGCCATTCCATAGGAACGAGACATTCGTAGAAGCTAGGAACTGGCTTAAGGAGACTGAGGAATTGTTTGTAATCTTTGAAGTAGAGGATCGAAGAAAGATTCAGATAGCTGCTTGGCTACTAAAGGACGAAGCCACATTTTGGTTGGAAGTCACCCAAGCTGGACGTCCGGTGGAAACTTGGGAAGATTTTAGACTGAGGTTCAAAATGAAATTTCTTTCCCAAGCTGCGAGAAGCATATAGATGGAGAGGTTCTTAGCACTCAAACAATGAAACTTGACGGTGAAGGAGTATGTGAACAAGTTCAACCAGCTGGCAAGGTTCGGGTTAGAGTTGGTGGATACACCACACAAATGGGCTTTGCGGTTTGCTAAAGGGCTGAATGAGCCTCTGCATGGGTTAGCCATGTCCCATATTCCAATGGGGGCCACTTTTAAAAGCATGTTGATATGGACTTAATGCATGAGGAGGACAAGGGAGAAAATAAGGAATCAAAGTCTGAGGGGACATCGTAGAATAAGAAGATGTAGCCTAAGAAGGGGCAGCCACAATAGCAACAGCAACAGAAGAAAGGAGGGAAAGATGACAAAGGCAGGGATAAGATAAAATGTCACAATTGTGGAAAGGAGGGTCACTTGATCAAAGACCGTAAGTGAAGGAAGGGCAATTGCTTCAATTGCGGAGTGGTCGGACACTTCTCTAAAGAGTGCCCAAAGAAACAAGGATCGCAGGGGCAAGGTCTAAGAGCAGGACCTTCTTGGGGGCAGGTGCATGCTCTCGCGATCAGTGCTCCTAAAAGAGGTAGAAAAATTTTCGTAGAAAGTTTAGTTTCTCTTTCAAACCATCCAGTTAGAACACTTTTTGATTCTTGCACTTCACACTCGTCTATATCTAGTTCTGTGATTAAATCTCTGCACTTAATTACTAGTATAGTAGTAGATCCCGTAGTTGTTTCAAACCCCATTGGTGGTTCGGCTCATTTATTAATGATTTTTTGGGGTTTGAAAATATCTGTGTTAGGCATCGAGTTTGAGTGCGACGCATATGAGCTCGGGTTTATGGGCTGTGAGTTGATTCTAGGAAAGGATTGACTTACCACGTATGGGGCCATCCTGGATTGTGAGAGGAGGGTTGTTAGACTCCTGACTTTCCATGGGAAGACCCTCGAAGTTTCTTGTGACCCCCAAGGTTCTGTTATGCTTAGCTTTCTAGAGTCTCTAGATGCATCGATAGATGATTTGCAATCTGTTCCAGTGGTTCGAGATTATTCCGATGTTTTTGATGAGATACGGGGTTTACCTATAAGGCGCGAGATCAACTTGTGCATATATTTGGTAGACAATGCAAAGCCAGTTGCATTACCAGTGTGCCACATGGCTCTAAGGGAAGGGAGGGAGCTGAGTAAGAAAGAAGGGGAGCTACTTAAGAAAGGGTTTATCAGATGAAGCATATCTAAATGGGGTGCTCCAATAGTATTCGCAAATAAGGCGGATGGTTCGCTTCGTTTGTGTGTTCACTATAGAGAGTTGAATAAGCTCACCAAGAAGAATAGGCACCTGCTTCCGAGGATTGATGATTTATTTGATCATCTTGTTGGTGCCTCGGCATTTTCTCAGTTGGACTTGGCTGCGGGGTTCCATCAGTTGAGGGTGGCTGAGGACAACATAAATAAGACTGGTTTTAGAACTCCGGACGGTTTCTTTGAATGGCTAGTGATGCCATTTGGGCCGACGAATGCACCCACCTATTTTGTCTATATGATGAGTAGGGTGTTTCGAGAGTTCCTAAACAAAATGTTCAAAGTCTTTGTTGAAGATATTTTGATCTTCTCCAAAAGCGAAGAAGAGCATACCCAACATTTGAGAGAAGTTTTGAAAACTCTTCGTGACCATCAGCTTAAGGCGAAGTTCTCCAAATGCCATTTTTGGAGAAAAGAGGTGAGATTCTTAAGGCATGTGGTCTCCAAAGAAGGGATAGCTGTAGATCCCGCCAAGGTGGTTGTAGTGCAAGATTGGCAGATTCCTAAAAATGCAACCGAGATGGGAAGCTTTCTTGGGTTGGCAGGTTACTATAGGAAGTTCATTAAGGACTTTGCGAAAGATATCAGCCCCTTTCACCAGGTTGATAAAGAAGAATTTGGCATTTTCATGGAATATAGGCTGTGACGTTGCTTTCCAACGACTGAAGAGGGCTTTGACAACAACCCAGTCTTGACCTTGCCAGACAGAAATAAGGTGTTTACTGTTTACACTGATGCGTGTGGTATAGGGCTTGGTGCGGTTCTAATGCAAGAAGGGCAAGTAGTATGTTATGGGGGTAGACACTTGAGAGTTCATGCGAAGAACTACCTCACCCATGATCTAGAGTTAGCCGCCATAGTGTTTGCGTTAAAGATGCGGCGTTTTTATTTACTTGGAGAGAAGTTCGAGTTATACACCGATAATAAGTCTCTCAAGTATCTGTTCTCATAGAAGAGTCTCAACTTAAGGCAACAACGGTGGATGGAGTTCTTAGCTTCTTATGATTTTGAAATTGCTTATACCTCTGGCAAGGGTAATGTGGTGGCAGACGCACTAAGTAGGCAGAGGATGGCCCTGAGTCCTCTGTTTGTGGAAAGAAAGAACTTGGAGTCCATATCAGCTTTTGATTTTAGACCCTCCATCGAGGTTTTGCCTGATTTGTTTGCATCCTTGGAGATACGAAAAATCTTATGGACCAAATAGGAGCTTCGCAACAAGGTGACCCACAAATTTTAGACATCATGGAAAAGCTCAGAAGAGGGGAGACTTCTAGTCACCTCAGTAGATATGTCATAGATGAAAAGGTGTGGTTGCGACGAGATGGAAGGCTTTGTGTTCCTCAAACTGGAAACTTGATAAAGGCAGTCCTAGAAGAAGCCCACCATTCTAAGATGACTATTCATCCAGGTGGTGACAAGATATATAGAGACATGAAGAGGGTTTTCTTTTGGGCTGGGATGAAGAATGATGTAGCCGAATTTGTTTCTCAGTGTTTAGTTTGCCAGCAGGTCAAAGCTGAGCAAAAGAAGCCTGGTGGATTACTTCATCTGTTGGAGGTTCCACAGTGGAAATAGGAGAGCGTCTCTATGGATTTCATAGATGGTTTGCCTAGGTCAAAGAAAGGAAATACCAGTATTTGGGTGGTGGTAGATACACTCACTAAGAGCACTCACTTTATTCCGGTTAAGAGTAAGAGGACGGTATCATGGTTGACAAAAATTTATGCTCATGAGATAGTTCGTCTTCATGGAGTACCTTCCAACATCGTAATAGATCATGACCCTATCTTTATTAGCGAATTTTGGAGGAGTTTGCAAGAAGCATTTGGTACACAGTTGTGTTTGAGCACCGCTTATCATCCTCAGACCGAAGGGTGGACGGAGAGGGTGAACAGATTTCTTGAAGATATTTTAAGACTATGTATCCTTAGACTTCGGAGGGACTTGGGAAGAACATCTTTCTTTAGTAGAGTTTGCCTATAATAACAGTTATCAAGCTAGCATCGACATGGCACCCTTCAAAGCATTGTACAGACGACCCTGTAGATCACCAACTTGTTGGTGAGAATCTATAGAAAGATTAATACTTGGACCAGATATGTTTAGGGAAACGTTCGAAAAGATTGACCTTATTCGATGGTGGATGGAGACAGCTCAAGATAGGCAGAAGTCCTATGCAGACAAGAGAAGAACTAACATCGAATTCGAAGTAGGAGACTTAGTTTTTATCAAAGTATCACTTCTGAGAAATGTGGTTCACTTCAGAGCAGTAGGGAAGTTGGCACCTAGGTTTGTGGAACCATTTCCCATAACCGAGAGAATTGGCCAAATGGCCTATAAAGTGAAATTTCCAGAAAATCTATCCAATGTTCATGACGTTTTCCATGTCTCTCATCTGTGGAAGTGCCCGCATGACACCGCATAAGTTGTTGAACCGAGTATATTGGAAGAAGTAGAAGTGGAACGGGAAGCGACAGTCAAACGAGTCCCTACCTGCATTCTTGAATCAGAAGTTAAGAAGCTGCGCAATAAGGAGATCAATCTACTAAAGGTTCAATGGGGAGATAGCCCAAGGGATGCAACTTGGGAGACCGAAGACAAGATTCGTGCTTCGTACCCTTTTTTTCGAGGTTATGTTCTTAACTCCTTTTTCAAGGTTTTATCTGTACTTGATTCTTTTGATTGAGTATATCTTATCCATAGTATTTTTCGGCCTTTAGATAGGAATCCTATGGATGCAAGCATGTGTTTGAAACATGTTGTGTTTGATGGATGCAAGTGTTTGCTAGTGGTTGCCTGTGGACGCATATACACACACATTAGGCACTAAGATCGGCTCATTCACTTTCATACTGCATATGAATGTGTGTGCATTTTCTTTTCTTTTATGGATGGAAATGGATGTATTAGTATATGGATATTGCATTTGGATGAATGAGTGTGCACACATATAGATCTTACATGTTATAATAGGATAATTTGCATACATATTGGATTCATGGCACTAACATACATTGCATTAAGGAGGTCAACTAAATCAGTAGACCGCCAGATTTTCGCATTAGTGTTGGGACATATACACACACCTTTGCATATATTCATATAAGCATTAGAAATCTTTAAGGACAATGGATGCCAGTGATTGGTGGATGAGTAGATGGAAGATGGAT
This sequence comes from Allium sativum, assembly GCA_030737875.1. Classification (NCBI taxonomy): domain Eukaryota; kingdom Viridiplantae; phylum Streptophyta; class Magnoliopsida; order Asparagales; family Amaryllidaceae; genus Allium; species Allium sativum. The sequence goes on from CM060911.1 coordinate 270,108,979, forward strand.
GGTAGGATATGCATTCTTCTCAACTTAGAGATTTCGGGACAAAATCCTTTGGGTACGGGAGAATGTAACACCCTGAATTTTTAACAACATTAAAGAGAACAAATTAAATAATAATTAATTTAATGTTCAAAATTAGAGGAAATGGAATGCGACATTGCGTTCGTCTCGAAATTCTGGTCAGGATAGACATTTGGGTTGCATAAAACGGACACCGTATGAAGAAGTTATGAGGGTTTTAAGTTTGTATATGCGCAGAAAGATGATATATATACGCATGAGTCAGAGATGAGTCAGAATTTTATCCAGAACAGTTCGAATTTGAAAAATTCAATAGGGTGGCAAAAATCCCGCTCTACGGGGTCGAACCCCCTAGAGGGGTGTCGAACTAGGGGTCGACCCACCGACAAGGGTGTCGACACCCCTAAGGCTGACATGGCACTCGGTTTCAAGGGGTCTGGAAGCTATATATATGGGTCCTATTTTCCTATTTTCTTCATTGCAAATCATGGAGGCCATATGCTGCCGGGATACGAACTGAGACGGAACCATTTTCTTCAACAACGTACTTTGCAAATCAAATTCAGAAATTCAAGATCCGTTTTTTCTCAATTCTCTAAACCTAACACTGTGAGTTTCTAGTTGCTTTTAGGTTTAGATAAATAAAAGTAAATTGTAAAAGACTATGAATTGGATATGTTGTAAACTTTGAATCTATGTTGTTGTTAAATCTTATACTATGTCATAATAGATTTATACTTTTAGATCTAATGCAACTGTGGTTATTCTATTATGTTACCTATGTGGATCATGACTTATAACTATACTATTGTGAATGTAAATCTGTTAATTTGGACAGTTGTAACATTGGTTAGATCCAATTCTTTATGTAAATCACCTTTCACCTGTCATATTGGGATCAACTTAGATAATTTGTAAATTGGACATGAGAACCTATATTTAGATCTAAACATGCTATTATGTCATTCTAATAGTGTTAGATCTACTTTAACCTCTAGATCTAAATTATGTGATCTAATTTATCACCTTGTGTTACCATGTTATATCCAATCCAATTGGACATCTAAATTGCTAATTTAGATCTTACTATGCTTATTATGACATCATAATTATGTTAGAATCAATTGACTGCCACCAGTTCATCAGTTTTATGTCCACCTTGTTATGATGTTAATTATATGTCCATTCACCCTATTATCATGCTAGTTTATGTTTATGCCAAGATGATCACTTTAGTTATATTCCCATTATTTTCCCTTTTATCGTTTGTGACTAAGTTATTGTCTAGCCTAGGCATGCCGCCAGTTTATGAGTACGCTAGTTTGGGAATGAGGGAGAAGGGTTAATATTGGCATAATTAGAATATTAACATTATTGGACATATAATTCAAATGGGAATAAAAAGAGAAATAATCACCTATAATGACATAGGTAGATTTAGATAAAAATGGGATGTCTAGTAATTACAATAGGAATTGTAATTGCACTTATGACACGAAGTTAGGTTGCATTATTGGTGGAAGTCTACCTGGACTCGATCGGCATATCCAGTAGCCACTAATATTGAACCTAATTTGAGAGGTCTAAGTGTGCAAATATGAATCGGGCTAAGACACGAGGTTAGACCCAACTATGGAATAACACTTCCCGGAACCGACCGACGTATCCAGCATCCACACGTTGTAGACCTAATGTGGGAGGTCGAGCCGATTATAACCATAGTTGGACATGGAAATAAGTTGGACTGCTTAACCTAATTTAATCCATAAGGATTGTATGACTATGAACTTAAGTTAGGGTTAAAGTAAAATTGGATGGGTAGTGGGTGGGTTAAGCAAATTAGAAGGAGTAGGTAACATTTACGTATAGGCCCATGAACTTAACCCAATAAGGTTATGTAATTAAAGACACCCTTTAGGGTAAGCATAACTGACATAGGGCTATGTAATTAAAGACACCTAAGGGTATACATAGTTAGTGAAAAACCTAGTGGGGATACAAGATAAAGGGGAGAGCTTGTATCAGATTGTGTGGGACCGATTTCAGTCAATAACCCGGAGTAGGTAAAAAATAAAGTACTCCGTGCTAGGCGGAGAAGGGGCACGCTTACTGATTGATTATAAGAGATCCAAACGAGGCGGACGGTGTGGGCGGCGCAAACTGACCGGGCCATGTGCGTGCATGAGCCGGGCAGAGGGGGACAAGACGACCGTGACAGCAGTAGATATGGTTGTGCACATCTTAAGGGTTGCCACTTTAAGAAGTGATATCCCCATCTGTGGGGCCAACAAAGGATATCTACGGAGTAGGGAGTCGATCGATTAGGGTAGTGGTTAGGGTACACTCGGACGTATGCCCTAAGTCTACCAAATTATAGTGGAAGGGATCATCTCATTTTAGTTATAGTAATAGTGCAGAGTAAACATTAGAGAAGTGTATACACCTTACCATGTCTACCTTGTCACACCTGCCATTTATGTAGTTATCTCTCTTATCCACTTTATATTCCTATCATGTTACTTTTATTTATTTACTGGCTAAAATTAGCTAGATTCGTCAGACTTTATGTCTGACCCTTTTGTTTCTCCTTCTTTCTTCCGTCCCCCCTCCCCCACCCCAGGTTCTTAGGGAGGAAACACTCAGGCTTAGTTAGGACTCAGATATCATCTTGCTAGGAGCTACTTCTGAAGTATGGCTCAAGTTCTTTTCTCTACTATGGCTTAACTCTTTCAATTGGGGATTTAGGTTTTTCATATTCTTATGTACTCTAATGATGCAAGACAGAAGTTATTTTATTGTAATGGTTTTTATGACTTATGGTATTATGGACCACGACATTATGATTTATGTTTGAAATAAAGATTTAAAATTTCCGTTGCTATCTTATTTATATCTGTCTTGTAATTATTCTGTGTCTCTTTACCTATAACGCTTCACGAAACTTTATGCATTCCCTTAGCGAATGACATTAACGAACATAGGGTGTTGCAAGTTGAAGGTCGTAGAATATGTCGGTGTGTGCCCCTTACCTGGTGCGCCAAAGTGTTGATGTCAAAAGTTGGTCACTAGTGACAGTCAACCCTCAATCGTGTGGAGAGCACACAATTAATGATTATAAAACACGATAAATTAAAGAAAACATGGAACACGTAAGACTTTTTATAGTGGTTCGACAAAAATGGTGCCTACGTCCACTTTATATGTATTAATTTACTTTTGATTACAGGTACAATGCTTTTTTATCTTGAGAAAGAAGAAGAATTGGTTATTTTGAGACTTAGCCGTAGAGAAGTTTTTATCTCGAAGGAGAAGTTTCAACTAAAGGTTGAAGTAGCTGAAAGATGGTTGAAGAAAAAGTCCTTTTCCATTTTGAGCTTGGATGTATTTATAGGTAAGGAAGTGGGCCACCACGTGGCTTTCCTCTTTTCCGGAGCTTGGACACGTGGAACTCGATTATTGGAATTAGTTGCGGCGGTGGGACCCGGTCCACTGTTGAGTAATAGTATCCTCGAGAATTTTGCTAACGTGGCAACCGAGATGAGGTGTATCAAAAGTAGAGCTTCGGTCGGTAGCGTTTGACCGCCTTTGTCGCCTTGAGATTTGGTCTGGGTAATGAATGACTCAGTTGGATATTTCCTGATGAATCCGAGATATTTGGTCGATCTGATTTTAAGGGAAGCGGTTAACTTGGTCGGTAGAGGAGAGCGATTCTTTCGGGTTCGGTGAGCTGTTGTTTGAACGAGACTAACTCGAGTCAGCCTCGGTTCATGTTGGCTTGAAAGGAAGCCGGTTTGGACTGAACCTTGCCTGGACTCTCTGGAGTGCGAGTTGCACTGTTGGCCAATCGACCGATGCTAAAGAGGGTAGCTTTTGCCAAAAAGTTGGTCAACAAGTGGTAGCCTGTACGAACAGAAAATGCCGAATTGTGATAGACAACTGGCTAATAGATAAATAGGGAAGGTTAGTACTAGCAGCAAATGCCGAACTATGGTAGTAGAAGGTCTATAGAAAAAGCTCAGTCACGGGGACTGAGGTAGCGCACAATTAGGATATCGATTGGATGAGTCTATACCATCGGAAAATCCGACATGCATGCTGAATCATGGTAGATAAATGACTCAGGGCCTGTACCAATGGAACTTAAGAGGAAACATGCTTGTCAAATTGTGGTAGATAAACGACCAATAACAAGAAGGATCTCGAGGCAATGCGTACCAATAATGGTCGAGTGTGATGTTGCATCGAATTGTGGTAGAGAAGACATTGTGGGTCCTTATGTTGGATAGATGTCCATCTTAAGGTCAAATCAGTGGACAAGTAATATTAAGGACATGATCCAGTTCACATCCAAGTTGGGTTGATACAGTGTAAAGGGGCATCAATACCATATTATTTTAATGGCAGTAAATTTGTCTAATCATGTGTATTGCGTTCAGTAATTAAGAAACTTCAAACATTCAAGATCAGTTGAACTAAACAAATAATCAAACAAACTGTTACTCACATGGTTCAAGTATATTACCTTGTACATCATTCCCGTATGTATACCTTTTATAGTAATACACGAACGCTTACCCTACTTGATAATGGAACTGTTATTGAATCTATTTTCCTATGTTACTCAACCACGCTAGTAATTACATCACTCTCCGGAATTTATGTCTGATCTACTTATCTTTCTTCCTTTTTATTTCCCTAGTAGGCTCGTAGGGCAAGGAATGATTGATACTAGCAGCTTTGGAAGATTAATGTCAAAGATCCTACTTGGTGTACTTAATTTTATGACATTTTATTTGTCATAGTTCAGATTTGTACTTGAGAGGGGGAATGTTTATTTGTATACTCTGATTTGAGTTAAGATTAAATGAGACATATGTTTTATAACAAACTTATTTTGTGTAAAGTCTGGTTTTGTAATTATAAGTTATTGAAAAATAAATGTTTTCACTATTTTTGTTTTATGTCTTATGAATATTAGCCTCTATGATTAGTTTCTTTGTTCCACCATGATATACATTCCTTAGTATGACCTTAATTAGGAATACTAAGGGGTCTTTTACTTGATGTCAGAGTCTAAGCTTATAGGTTCCTGATAATTTGTTTAAAGTATAGCATTTTCCCAAAGAAAAATAGATTTTCAAAGCAGAAGGTATTTTGGAAAATAAAAAATTTACAAAAATCCTCTCTAGTCCATCTCCCTTCCTTGTCCTAGTCTCTCGTTTCTTCTTTGAGTTATTTATAGGACGGCCTATCTAAACTTTCCTACATACTAGGACCTTAAATCTTTTAGGTTGAAATTTTGATTTATAGATAAAACCATTTAATTCATTATCCATGAAACTGGAGTTAGAAGGTAAACTTGTTACTTGACAAATATTAAGTAGGGCTTAATATGGAAAAAACAACCTTACAGGACAAGGACTATGAGATGACATAAGAAGTATTACCATGAGGATTCATGAAGATATTATCAGCTTTAAAAAAGAAAATTGTTGATGTGGGCGCTATGCCAAGAGTGTTATAGAGAAGGTGTTGATTAAGAGGACTGGGTAATGGAAACGAGTAAAGATTGGTGAAAAAGGTGTTATATATCCATTCTAATTCTCCTATTTTATTTGATTTAGTAGTAATCAATTCCTTTATCTTTGATTCACTAGCTTAGGGATGGTTGTATGGAGCCATATCCATGTTGGGACAAGACAGACCATGCAAGGAATTTATTTGTATTGTAGGTCTAACGAAACTTTATATATATATATATATATATATATATATATATAGTACATCCCCGAGTGTGCATTGGTGGCACAAGTTGATTTTTTTGTACTTAGAAACTTTTCTACCCAGTAGTACTTTCTTAAACCCGTAGGTGGATTGACATGGTTATTTATGATGAGTCGGAGTATGAAACTAAAGATTCTATATATAGGGGATACTTGGGCATTTTCGAGTATGGGTTGGTTCTGGATCTAGATAGTTTAACCATATAACCGGTTATCTCATATTTTTATACTGGTAGTCTGTGAATTTAATGCCCTGCTATATCCCATAGCAGATTACCATCGCTACTCTTTTCCAAATAACGTCTAATATAGCCTTTATGTTTTTATGCCCCGCTATATTCTGTTATCCTGATATATCCAGTTATTTTCGATATATTACGTAATTCCCGCTATATTTTTAATGAGAAACAAACTGAAAAATGACATCTATGCATTATAAGTAGTATGAAATTAGTTTTTTAATTGAAAATTTTAAAACTTATTATTAGAAACATAAGTACTTTATATTCTATAAAATTTAATTAAGTTAAATAGCAATTTACATGTATTTACAAATATTTGCACATTTTTTGTTTAAAATTAAGAATGTACTAGTTATAGTTAAACTGAATGCTAGTTTTTCATTTAAATATCGTTTTACATTCGTAAAAAAATATGAATGGGTTACTTGTGCTATTTTAGAGTATCTGATATGTCCTGCTTTTTTCTCACTTCATCCCCGCTATGATTTTTTGGACCTTCTTTGCATTTGAATCCATTAAGCGCTTTAACTGCACGGCTAATAGTAGAGTTTTGCTAGGATGCTTATGTTCTGAGATTTTCGAGATAGGAAATTTTTTAAGGATGGATTAATTAGCCACGTATGGGGATATTTTGACTACAAGAGAAAACCTGTCTGGCTATGATACGCAGCAGACGAACTCTTAAGATTTCTTGCGACCCAAGGGATTAATCACATTGATTTTTCTTAGTGCATTTCTAGGCGATATCAATCTAGTTCCTGTTGTGCTAGATTTTCCGAATATTGGAAAAGTTTAGCAGGTTACCCCCTAGAAGAAAGATTTATTTTCAAATTTATATTCATGGCAATGCTAAACCTGTAGCATTAAGAGTAAATCACATAGTTCTAAGGGAATGAAGAGTGTAGAGTTTCATATTTATGGCTAGAAGCTTTTCTAGATATAGATTAATGTTTATAACATTAATAGGTGTGGATTGGTTTGAAATTTAGACAGGTTAGCTGTATGGTGTGCCACCTCAGATATTGATAGAAGGGTAGTCATTTGGGAGTATGTATGGTAGATAAACCCTAAAACTGACATGTGAAGAATCCGTTGGAATGGATTATTTATTCCTTAGACCTATATTTTGGTATATTAAGTTTGGTACTTATGATTGGATTTTTCTCATGTATTTTAAAGGAGTCATTGGACTTCAATCACAACAAACAGATTTTGGAAAAATCAAATTAAGGAACTTTTGGAAACTGTTGGTAATAGTAAGCGTTCTTGGATGAGAGGCATCACTCGCCTTAGCTACGAAGGCAGATAGTTCCTTTGGCTTTGTAGTGGTCATAAGTAATGTGTTTTAGAAAGACCATTGCTCTTTGCCTAGTGTAGATGGTCTTTTTGATTAATTAGAGGAAGCCAGAATTTTCCCATAGCAGGATTTCCTTATTAGAAAATTCTACTAGTCTCCGACAGTGGAAAGGACTACAGACAGGGTTGTTTGTAAAACATCTGATGCGTTTTTAGAGTTGTTTCCATATCTTTTGTACTAGCGTGTGTGTAACATCCCGAGTTTTCAGTAATTACCTTCTATAATAAATACTTAATTAAATTATAAATATTTATGTAATAATTAAGTTGGATAATGCACTAGCTTGGTTATTCGACCTTATTATTTGGGTAAATTGATGTTTTGTGGTTTGATGGTGAAATTTAATCACACTTAGTGATTAAATTAAGGCATGGATAATTAATAGTGAAATTTGAGCTAAAAAGTGTAATGTTGAAATTTTGTGAGCAATGGGTATTTAGAACAATTAAAATATTACTAAGTGTTAATACAAGTTTTAGTAATGTAATAAAAAGAATAAAACCGTTCTTATATAATAATTATTGAGATAAAACAATTTTATCATGGTTTGGTGACAATAATTGTAAATATTGATTAATATAACAATTATTGGCATTTCGGGTACAAATATGTAATATTGCGTAAACCATAAAGGATAAAACTGTTGGCTATGATTTCTATTGATGGCTATGATTTTTATGTAGATGTACAATACTCATGGCAATCGGAAATATGCACAAAATATCACTGTTTTGGTCATCTTCTAGAATTATGTAAGCTTGTTGGTCCTTCTAAGGTACGTTCACCTCTTCTAAAGCCTCCTCCTCGTACTTGGGTTCAACAGAAAAAGGTAGAAATCAAGTTAGTTGAAAAATAACCGAGTATAGATAAAAAATTAAAAGGTAATGATACTTTCTGTGATGAAGAATCAGAGGAAAATGAAGTAGTAACATCAGATGGAAAAAATGAAAATGATGGAATCCATTAGATGTTTAATGATTGATCGTGGGTTTATGAAGCTTCCGGAATGAGATATGATCCATATGAAAATGAATACTATAAATATGTAACAGAGATTGAGGAGGATGGTAAAAGATTGGAATATCAGGTAGTGGGTGATAGTTTTTGCTCATTCAAGAGGATGTACTAGATGAGAAGAACAAGATACTTTTGCATGATTCTTCTTGGGATTGGAAGTGCAAGTTTCGCAGTCCTATCCCGTATTTTGTACCTAATCTTGTTGTACTTTTTTTTGAGTATGTCAATATTATAGGTAGTGATAGTGATTCCTCCATTTATTCCACGCTAGTGAGGGATTAATTGTTAGGTCCTTATTAGTAGATAAAACTCTCTATTTCTCTCCTGTTCTATGTAGATTATAGTGTTATGGCACTTCAAACCAAATGGAGTTTCTGTACTTGTGCAGAACTCCACTTCTTTCTTTGCGCTTCTAATAAACAGTGGTACAACCACTATAAAACCGGCCTACCTTGCCAAAAAAATTTGTTATATTTAATAATAAATATAAAAATATGTGTTTTTTCATGGTTAGTGATTCCTTAAGTTAAAATTTAAGTCAATTGAAATATTTATTTTGTTATGTCACAAAGACTACATAAATACTTAGGAAATGTTTAATTATGTGTAACTTAAGCGTAAAAATAAAGATTTATGGATAATAGGCTTTAAATCATGTTAAAAATTGTTGTTAACAAAATTATCTAACATTATTTGAGATTAAACAATGATTGTTTTAAGTGTTTATGAAGTAAAACTTAGTTTATTTAGCCTAACCATGTGTTTATAGGCCTAATTAGTTACTTTAAGGTCTAATTGGGTCATTAGGAGGGTTAATTAGCTTAATTTGGGCCTAATTACATACTTAGGCCAAGAGAATTTTGGAAATAAGAAAACACCAAGTCTTTACCCTTATTCTTCTTCTCCTATAATACAAAATGAGGAGTGAAATAAGAAAAACCCCAAAAAAACGTCTTGCTATAAGCTTTCTAAGGCCACAAAACCACCTCAAATCACCATATTCTTGCAGTTTAATTGTAAAAAAGCGGGTAATAAAACCTATACCCGAATCTAATCCAAAGTTTAAATGATTTCGTTGAGGAACAATGATTTATAGTAAAAATATTTCTTGCATATTTCGGCTAGTTCGAGAACAGGTAGAAAGAAACCAACCTTCCAACCAACAGAACTTCAATTTAGCGCAATAATTGCATATCCTTGCTATAAATCCAATGACGGTAAGTGTTTATTCACAAATCTCTAGTTATTGTGAGTTTTTATGTCAAGTTGTAGCTTATACAAGAAAATCTACGGGTTTCTTTTGTTTTCTGAGTTGTTGAAATCACAACAAAATATGTTCTTTGGGCTGCTATTACTTTCGTTATAGTTGATGTTTTTGCACAAATCCTTTTTCACCGTGTTGTCAATACTATGGTCAGTGTATCTTCAAAATTACATCTAAATCGGATCTCCTTTGGTTGGCAAACAATGCCCAGAAGTGGGGGTCGGAGCAAGATTAGATCCTGTACAAATTCGCAACAAGTGGGTCGACCCAATGGATAGGTGGGTCGACCCGCCTGAAGAGAATTGCGCAGGAGAAATTCCAGCTCCTACGCAAATTGTCTAAAGGTTCCTATGTCTTGTTTGCTTCATTTTTTTAGCATAACAGTTGTGTAGAGCTGATCTACACATCCGGTTCAAATATTATAGATAATATGATAGTCAACAAGCCTGACCGATGAATCAAATAGTGCTATTATGCATGTAGGTTTGCTTCATTTTTTTTGAGTTTTCTAAGTTGTTTTTACTTGGTTTTTGGGTATTATGAGTTTGGATGATCAAGCTATCCAATAACCAAGCCATATTACAATCTTTTGGACGATTTTTTATTCCATTATAGAGCTTTATTGATGGAAATTTGAAGGCTTTACACATGCACATTTTTAAAAACTAGATTTTGAATATACAAATAAATATTATTTTCTTATATTTTTGAGGCACAATTGTGTTTATGATTTTGGTTTAGAAATGCAAACAGGTTTAAAACACTAATTTAAAAATCTATTTTCTAATAATAAGGGTTTATAAATAAAAAGAAGTATTTATAAGAAATAGTTTTATAAATCATTTTAGAAAAATAAATAAGTATTTTCCAATATATAAAATCACACTTTTCAGCAACCTTTGAAACAATATATTGGATGTTAAACAATGTCGTAAACTCCATGGTATGGGACACGAAAAAATACAAAGTTGGTTAATTCCATTATAGTCTGATTGAAGTCGATGTTTTATTGATGATGATTTGATTATTTCTATGTTTCTAGTTCGAGGTTGACAAGCGGCTAATAAACAAAGCAGTGTGAGCGTATGGTATGGGATGTGTTGTTACCATTTTTTGTATTACTGACCGAGATTCAGTGATGCATATTGTGTTTGTATGCTAATACTTAGCTAGGCTCCAAGTGGGCCATATTGAAGCTCGAAATGGGAAACTACGTATTTACTTAATTGAAATGGTCAAGATACACTCGGCCAAAGTGGTCGCAGTGAGGGCGCCATATTATGAGTAGGTACAAGTAATTAACTAGGCTCGAAGTGGGCGATATTAAATTCCGAAGTGGGATATATTATGATGGAGTGTGCATATTATTTATGAATATTTCATTTAATGTATTGGATTTATGATGATTTTAATTTGATCGAAGTAAGCATTTGCAAAGTGCATTTGGGAATCCAACCCTTATATTTTGATATATATATATATGATGTTTTGGAGTGAAGTGCTCCTTTTATTGATGCTCTCTTGAGATTTTATATATAATGATTTTGTGATTTCGGTGTTGTGACTACCTTATTACATAAGTATGGTGTTGTTCTTAGCCTAGGGCTAGTACAAAGGACTAATATGTACCTCTTATGTTATGATATGCTAATCTAATCCAAATTATCCTTTATGTTATTATATCCACAAGTCTATGAAGAAAATAGTTGTGTCTCGCATTATTATTCACTATTATATATGTTACTACTCACCGTTGACTAGATTGACCTGTGTGTGTTAATGCTTGGGTCGGCCTGAGCTTTTCCATGTACTTCTTATTGCTGTAGACATCTCTTGCTTCTACTTTGGGTTGTCTAGTTTTAAGTTATCTAGTGTAGATGTTTTGTTGCGTGTGTGTGTATATATATCATATTTGATCCATGTACTTTATTATTTTAGACTTATTGTACCTATCATAGTTGTATACCACATTTTGTGACAATGTTTGTTGTATATCATATATACATGTATATAATGTTGGGTGGTCTGTTCGGTGATGCTTATTGTATTAGGTAATCATAATTGTTTTGTGTTGTATTTTAGCCTCCATAATTTTTTATTGGTTGAAGGTTGAAAGTTTCAATCCACAATAACTTTTTTAGCAAACTTTATCGGTACTTTTAATGTTTAATTAACATAAGACTTACAGTTGGTCGCCCTTAACTACCCCTATTCTCTGCATTAGTTGACAACATTACCAGTTAATGTTCATTGCTAATGCGGGTCTCTGGGTAGGGAGTTACATCTTGGTATCAGAGCAAGTTCAAAAAAAATACAATTGACATAGAACAGAATATAAACAATACCGTACATTGAGATACAACATAAGTGGAAAAAGTAACCCTTGAGTCTTAACCTCTATTGAATCGTGCATCAACTTTCTTGTATAGGGTATACATAGGAAGGGAATGCATCTAGGAATAAACTATTTTATACTTATGTAGTACCTTATAATTAAATGTGCGAATATATCTTACCCCTATATTGATCCAACCCTATCTTATCTTGAAGTGATAGTTGGCCGAGGAAAAAGGAATCAGGCTAGTACTGGACTGAGTAGTGGTCTAGGAACCGAGGAGCGGGTTGAGCCATCCAGTGGAACTTAACCCATTGAGAGTGATAAGCCAACCATTGGTTCTTGACCCGAGGCGGTCAATTTGTCTACCCATCATCCTTTAGATCTTATTCGGAGCACTCAGCCTCCTACTTCGGCCTAATCATCTCCTCCATGCAAGTCAGCCTTTGTGCATATGCGCAACAACTTTTCCCATCTTGAGGGAAAGCCTTTCAGTGGTTCTGGATCAGTATTAGAGATCTAGGCATGGGTCTGTATTTGCGAGCGCATCTTTACTCACTTGTAGATTTCCTCTCATCACCAGATCCTTGTAGCATCTTGTATGTTGCAAGGTCAAGCCTTGGATTAGTATGAGTTATTGACAACAATTGCTTATGAGTCTACTCTTGAGTGGAAGCAATTCCGCGAGCGCTTTGAGTTGAAGTTTATTTCGAGTCAGAGAAAGAGATTCTTGCTTGTTATTTCCTCTAGATTAAGCAGAGGAAAATGTCTGCCTTCGAGTACGTTTCATCTTTTGAGGCCACACGAAGTATAACATAGAGCATATCTCTACACCCTACAAGAGGATTCTTAAGTTTGTTAATGGACTTAAGAAATATCTTAAGAGAACCTTTCTACTTTAGCTTATGTGTACTTTCGAGTATGTTGTTGATATCACTCTCCATATCGAGGCAGTCAAGAAGGAGAAGGATAGTGATGATAACGTTGAGACTCATATGAGCCACGGAAAGAAGAAATTTCCCTTTCAGAAGCCTAAGTTCTTTCCAAGAAGAAGAAGAAGCCTTCAGGCCATAGTTCTTAGTCTTGTGGAGCACTGCCTGTTAAGTGGGGTTGCTTCAATTATGGAACTAGTGATCACATGGTGTGTGATTGTTCTAAGCCACACATTTGTCATTGTTGTAAGAAGGAAGGACACATGTCCTCCTCTTGTCCTTCAACAATTTGGTCCAGACAACAGGGCAAGATGAATGTGATGGAGTCAGGTGGAGGTTCTTCTCAGCAGAAAGGTATATCTCCTATTCTAAAGGGTTTTATATTATTTTGTGATCACATGATTATGGTTCTTTTCGATACGGGTGCTTCCCATTCATTCTTATCGAAGGAACTTGTGGATAGTCTATATTTGGATGTTTGTTGCATTATGACTTCATTGAGGATAACGAATTCCATTGGGGGATCCATCACTCCATCATATTATGTGATGATGTTGAGATCGTTATTTTTGAGTTTTATTTCCGTGCGAGCCTGCACATGTTTCCATTTCTTGGGTTTGATTTGATTTTGGATATGGATTAGCTCGTGCAATACGAAGCCAAGATCTTATATGCCAAGCATACCATATATCTTCACCATCCCCGATTCGCCTTCATTGCTCTCTCTTGTGCTTAGTGATATTAAAAGTCATTAATGCTTTTTCTATTTTCTCTCATCGAGACCAGGATGATGATGATGTGTCTTTTATCCTCATGATAAGTGATTTTGCAGATGTTTTCGAGCCCGTTTCAAGGTTGCTACCCAAATGATCCATCAAGTTCCGTATTGATTTAGTTCTTGGTGCTTATCCAGTTAGTCATCCTCTCATGTGATATCGACCAAAGAAATTGAGGATCTAAAGAAGGAGCTTCTAGACCTTAAGTCCAAATAACTCATCTAGTCTAGCTCATCATTGTGGGGTGCAGTGGTTATCTTTATTGAGAAGTCCGATGGATCTCTTAGGCTTTGCATTGATTATCGCAAGCTTAATGAACTTAACATTAAGAATCGTTATCCATTTCCGAGGATCGATGATATGTTCGATCAGTTGAGCGGAGATAAGGTCTTCTCCCAATTGGATATCGCCGCTATTTTCATCGGTTACGAGTGGTGGGGGTAGCATTTCTCTCACTGCCTTCCACACTCGTTGTGGTTCTTATGAGTGGTGTGTCATTCCATTCGGTTTGACTACCACTTCAGCATTCTTCGTCGATCTCATGAATTGAGTTTTCTACGAGTATCTCGACAAGTTTATTTTGGCGTTCATCGATGATATCCTTGTCTACTCTAGATTGGCTAATCAGTTACGGATTATTCTGAGCACACTCTTCAATCATCAGCTTAAGGCTAAACTTTCTAAATGCCATTTTTAGGAGAGGCAAGTTCGTTTTCTTGGCCATTTTGTTTCTGCTAATGGTATTTCCATTGATCCTTCTAAGATTGTGGTCATCCAGAATTGGAATAGGCCTGAGACTGTTTCAGAGATTCGTAGTTTCTTGTGTTTGCAGGTTATTACCATTGCTTTATTCAGGATTTTTCTCGCATTGTACTTCCTATCACTCGCACTACCCGTAAGGGTGTTCGCTTCGGATGGTCTGATGAGGGTGAAAATTCTTTTCAGCAGTTGAAGGAACTTCTCGCTCATGCTTCTATTCTAGGTGGTACCTGAAGCGAACTAAGACCTTATTGTCTATACCGATGTTAGTCATTCTGGATTAGGCGCTGTATTGATGCAGTGAGATGGAGTTGTATCTTATACTTCTCGCCAGTTGCAGCCAAATGAGATTTGGTATGCTACTCATGATCTCGAGCTAGCTGCTGTTGTGTCTGCCTTGAAGATTTGGCATCATTATCTTCTTGGAGAGCATTTCACTCATTTCACTGACTGTAAATTTCTCAAGTATTTGTTTTTCCCAAAATGATATCAACATGCGTAAGCAATGTTGGCTCGAGTTTCTTGCGGCTTATGATTTCGATATTCATTGTAAGTTTGGGAAGGGTAATTATGTTGCTGATGCACTTAGTCGCAAATATTCGGAGATCATTTTTTTGATGTTAGTCGAATGGAATGTTCTGGAGACCTTGTCATTTTGTGATATTCGTGACCATGCACCTTCAATTGATTCACCAGTGTTATTATTTAGCATTAAGGCTCATCCATTTATTCATGATCTTATTATTGATGCTCAAAGGCGTAACCCATACATGATGCGCCTTATCCAGTTATGCGGTTCTAATCCCCGACATAAGGAGTTGTGTGATTTCAGTGTTGATTCTCGCATTTGTCTTCGATAGTAGAATCGTATTATTGTTCCATCTGATTCTGGATTTAGGCGTGACACTCTTGATGATTGTCATTAAACTAAGTATTATCCATCCCAGAAACAATAAGATGTATACTGACATGCATTGTCTCTATTATTTGAAGGGAATGAAGCGTGATATTGGGCACTATGTGATTCTTGTGTGAGCTGTTAGCTTATTAAAGTTGAGCATTAGCACCCATCTAGTCTTCTCCAAACTTTTAGAGGTTCAATTATGGAAATGGGACCAAATTTCTACAGACCTTGTTGATCGCCTATCTCGTTCGAGGTCGGGTCATTCGATCATTTGGGTGATTGTTATCGTCTTACTAACTCTTCTCATTCATTCCTATTAAGTCTAATAGTGATGCACCTCTCCTTGCAAAGCTATATATTATGGAGATTGTTCGTCTTCGTCGGATTTCCTCGTCTATTATTTGCGACCGCGATTCATTATTTATGAGTTATTTCTGGAATGGCCTTCAGCTAGCTTTTGGTGCAAATCTTAATCTCTCTATAGCTTTTCATCCCCAGTTTGACGGACAGACTGAACAAGTTAATCATATTCTTGAGGATTTCCTTCGTGCTTGTGTGCTTGATTTTGGTGGGTCATGGGAAGGTCGCCTACTTTTTGTGGTATTTTCATATAATGATTGCTTCCAATCTTTAATTGGTATATATCCATTTGAGGCCCTTTATGGAAAGCCTTGTCATTTGCCTTCTTGTTTGTTGGAATCCGGGAAGAAGATCATTGTTATATCGGTTTAGTTCGAGATTCTTCTGAGAAGAACGTGCTTATTCGAAAGAGAATGAAAGAGGCACGGAGTCGTCAGAAATCTGGTGCGAACAACCATAGGACGCCTCTCGAATTCTCTGTAGGAGACTTGCTTTTTATTCATGTTTCTCCGCTAAAGGGAGTAATGCATTTTAGTACGATCGGAAAATTGGCTCCTCGCTTTATAGGTCCATTCCCGATTATTAAGAATATTGGACCTGTTGATATTGTGTATCTCTTCCAGCTCAACTAACTGATTTCCACGATGTATTCTATGTTGTAGCTTAGAAAGTTCCTTAGAGATTCTGATTCCGCTATCGATCCTTTTGAACAGCTTGAGTTTGAGATCGCTCTTGATTTATCTATTGTACAACAGCCCGTTCGTGCTCTTGATTTGGAGGTAAGGTTCCTTCGAAGTAGGAATGTTCCACTTGTGGAAATTAAGTGGTCGAATAATTCTAAAGACTGTACCTGGTAAACCTGGGAGTCTATCGAGCATCTCTATCCTGATTTTCTTGCTTCACACAATGGCGGTGAGGATTTCTTTTGTGCACATCGTATCTTGTGCATTGCTTCTACACTCTTGTACATGTGCATATTCTTTGGATTTGGGTTAGATTGGTTGTGTAGGCTCATCCTTAAGGAAATTACAGGGACGCAATTTTTGTAAGGTTGTAACAACCTGAGTTTTCGGTAATAACCAGCTATAATAGTTAATTAATCAATTATAAATATTTGGGTAATAATTAAGTTGGATAAAATACTAGCTTGGTTATTCGCCTTATTTATTTTAGTAAATTGATGTTTTGTAGTTTGATGGTGGAATTTAATCATAGTTAGTGATTAAATTGAGGCATGGATAATTAATAGTGAAATTTGAGCTAAAAAGTGTAATGTTGAAATTTTGTGAGCAATTTGGTATTTAGAACAATTAAAATATTAATAAGTGTTAATACAAGTTGTATCCATGTAATCAAAAGAATAAAAGTGTTCTTATATAATAATTATTAAGATAAAACCATTTTATTATGATTTGGTGGCAATAATTGTAAATATTGTTTAATAAAACAATTATTGGCATTTCGACTATAAACATGTAATATTGTGTAAACTATAAAGGATAAAATTGTAGTATTTAATAATAAATGCAAAAATAAGTGTTTTGTCATGGTTAGTGATTTCTTAAGTTAATACTTAAGTCAATTGAAATATTTATTTTGTTCTGTCATAAAGATACATAAATATTTGTGAAATGTTTAATTATGTGTAACTTGTGTAAATTTTGTTGTAAAATGAAGATTTGTAGATAACAGGCTTTAAATTAAACAATGATTATTGTAAGTGTTTATGAAGTAAAAACTAGTTTATTTAGCCTAATCATGTGTGAATGAGAGAGATACAAACGTGGTTTGATGGAAATGTAAGTGGCCTCCTCTATGATGCAAATGATACTATTTCCAAACTTATTCCTGATTGCACTCAATCTGATCCAGCGTATGTCGCTCTCAAATCGGTAGTTTTATCCTCTTTTAATGTTAATGTATTGTTTACTTTTAAAAATTCTTCTGTTACTATACCTGCATCAGAGCATGTTGGCTCTCTGAATGCTGCTCTTAATGCTATGCTTTGTGATATGCCTTGTAGCGTTAATCCAAATATTCTGAATATTGAGTATCCTATTGCACCTGCTGTGACTACAGCTATTGTTGTAGTAAATGGCCAATGTGTTAATAATAATGGGGGTACAAGTTCGCAAATGAACTTCGCTGTTTGAGAAAACCCTACATAATAAGGGCACTTATGAGTCTCGGAACTTTGTCCACACTATTTCTGATGGCATCAGTAACCTGCCTTTAGATGTTATTAATGCAGGGGTAATTTCTTGATAGATTTCTTGGTTGGATTTTTCCTTGACACACCTTCACCGTGTACGAAAGGTTAGGAGCATTGTGGGTAAGCATGGCAGCTTCGTGGTGGCCTCCAAGTTAGGATGGATAGAACTATGTTTTTCAGGAAATTTTATCTTTTAGAGGAATGACTTCATGTCCTCTGCGTAGAGCCTACAATTATAAGAGGGAAGCCTTTTATTATTACTCTGTGGAGCCCATCAGTTGATAGAGCCATAGAGCATGTCCTTTCATTCCTACGTGGACTTATTTCTCTCACATCCCTTCAGTACTACAATCCCTGATACGCCTGAACTGGTTGTCCAATAATATTGGAAAGCTTAGATGTTTTGAGGATAACACATAGCCAGGGATAAATCGTTCTATGCTAAAGCCCTAATTGAAATAACCCCTGACGAACCTCTTCCAAAGTCCATAAAATTTAGAATGACAGATGACTGTGTGGCTGAGGTGAGAGTGCGTTATGGATGGA
Organism: Allium sativum; assembly: GCA_030737875.1. Lineage (NCBI taxonomy): Eukaryota > Viridiplantae > Streptophyta > Magnoliopsida > Asparagales > Amaryllidaceae > Allium > Allium sativum. The sequence continues at coordinate 270,127,484 of CM060911.1, forward strand.
GTCCTGACATATGCTCCATATGCCACTCCTTTAGTAACACATACACACTTCATGTTCTTGGAAACCTACAACCTCTTCCTCTGCATATGTTCCCCCTTCTGAGCGTGTTCCATTGCCACGTCCTTTTATTGTGAAACGGGTCCAGAAAGTTCGACCATCTGTTCTAAGCACTATAGACCATCAACATGAACAAGAGGTATCTAAACTAGAGGTAGAAGATGATGCTCACTCTAATAAGTCACTGGAGGTATCTACCGGAGCTCGGATGATCATTCTTGGATCCATAACAATTCTAGAATGAAATACGATCCTTCTAAAAACATGTATTATAAATATGTAATCGACATTGATGATGACTTCAGAAAGTTGGTATATCAGGTTATGTCTGACGATTTTGAGCTCATTGAGGAGGGTGAGCTAGTTGAGATTTACATGCCTCTACTCTGATACTACTTAGGACCGGGTCGAGGAATTTCGTAGTCCAAACTCGTGATTTGTTCCTAACCTTACTGTACTTTTTCTGAGTACGTCAATGTTATAGGATCAAGCGACGACTCTAGTTATTCCACCTCTGTCGAGGACTAACTGTGTTATATTTAGTAGCTGAAGCAGTCTACTACATCCCTTTTTTTCTTTAGTGTTCTGACACTTCAAACCAGCTAGTACTATTTAGACAATATGTCTATCTTTTATACTCTCATATATCCATTTATTTGTTATAATGAAAGTGGTTGCGTATACTATAAAAACCAGCTTATCTTAAAAAAATCATGTGTTTGTATGCTTAATTAGTTACTTTAAGGTCTAACTGGGTCAGTAGGGAGGGTTAATTAGCTCAACTTGGGACTAATTGCATACTTAGGCCAAGAGAATTATGGATATAGGAAAACACCATAGTCTTTTCTCTTGTTCTTCTTCTCTTGTAAAACAAAAAAGGAAGAAAATAAGAAAAACTCAAAAAAAAACCTTGTTGTAAGCTTTCTAAGGCTTTAGAACAACCTGAAATCACTATATTCTTGTAGTTTAATTGTATAAAAGCAGACAATACATCCTATTTCCATGGTTTTGTTGGGGATTGTTGATTTATAGTAAAAATCTTTCTTTCATGTCTCAACTAGTTCAAGAACAGGTAGAAAGAAGCCACCTTCCAAACAAAAGAGCTTCAATTCAGCGCAATAATTGCATATCCTTGCTGTTAATCCACTTTAGGTAAGTTTTTACTCATAAATCTTTAGTTACAGTGAGTTTTGATGTTAAATTGCAGCTTATACATAAGGAAATCTGTAGTTTTTCTTTTGTTTTTCTTTTGTTTTTCTGAGTTGTTGAAATCACAGCGGAAGTTATTTTTTGGGCTTCCATAACTTCCGCTATAGTTGATGTTTTCACGCAAATCCTTTTGCATTGTGTTGTCAGTACTCTGGTCAATGTATATGCAAAATTTCATCTGAATCGGACCTCGTTTGGTTCGACAAATCATGCCCAGAAGTAGGGGTTGGAGCAGGACTTTTTCTTGTACAAATTCCCGATAAGTGGGTCGACCCACCCTCTAGCTGGGTTGACCCAGGGGTTGATCCAATGGGTAGGTGGGTTGACCCACCTGAAGATAATTATGCAGGAGCAATTCTAGCTCCCACGCAAATTACCTAAAGGTTTATGTGTATTGTTTGCTTCAATTTTCTGAGTTTCCTAATGTGTTTTTATTTAGTTTTCGAGTATTACGAGCTTGGATGATCAAGCTATCCAATAACCAAGCCATATCACAAGCTTTTGGATGATTCACAATTCCATTATAGAGCTTTATTGATAAATTTTAATGGCTTTGTGTACACATGCATACTTTTATAAATAATATTTCTAATATACGAATAATTATTGTTTTCTTATGGTATTAAGTCGCAAATGAGTTTAATATTTTGGTTTTGAAATGCAAACAACCTCAAAACACTAATATAAAAATCTATTATCTAATAATAAGGGTTTAGAAAGAAAAACGAAATATTTTTAAGAAATCGTTTTAAATATTAAGTACTTTCTAATATATAAAATTACACTTTTCAGCACCTTTCGAGATGGCATATAGGATGTTAAACGATGTCGTAAACTCTGTGGTATGGGATAAGCCAGAATAATAAGTTGATTAATTCTAGTATAGTCTGATCGAAGCATATGTATTGATGATGATTTGATGATTTTTATGTTTTCCGATGTGAAGTTAACAAGCAATTAGTAAACCAAGCAGGAGAACGTGTAGTAAGAGATGCGCTATTACCACTGTTTGGAATACTGACTGAGTGTCAGTAATGCATATTGTTTTTTATGCTATTACTTGACTTGGCTCAAAGGGGCCATATTGAATCTCGAAGTGGGCAACTACGTATTCACTTGATTAAAGTGGTCATGATATACTCAGCCGAAGTGGTCTCAGTGAGGGAGCCATATTATGAATACGTATAAGTACTTAGCTAGGATTGAAGTAGGCCATATTAAATCCCATGTGCTATATCATAATGGCACATTCATATTATTTATGAAAATTTCATTTTATGTATTGAATTTTCGATGATGTTATTTGATCGAAGTGATCATACATTTGCAAAGTGCATGGATTCTAACCCTTTTTATTTTGAGGTATATGATGTTTTAGAGTGAAGTACTCCTTTTATTGATGCTTTACTCTTTTGAAATTATGTGTATATATGTATATATAAAGATTTTGATGATTTTAGTGTTGTGACTACCTTATTGCACAAGAATAGTGTTGTATTTAGCCAGAGCTAGTACAAAGGGCTAGCATGTACCTTTTATGTTGTGACGTGCTAATTTAATCCAATTTACCCTTTATGTTATTATATCCATGACTCTTTGAAGAAATGAGTTGTGTTTCACTTGCTTATTCACTCTTATATCTGTTACCACTCACTATTGACTAGACTGCCCCGTGTGTGTTAATGCTTAGGTCAGACAGAGCTTTTCCAGGTACTTCTTGCTTCTGTTGACATCTCTTGCTTCTGCTTTGGATCATCTAGTTTTGGGCTATCTAATGTAGTTGTTTTGTTGTGCATATATATATATATATATAAAATTTGAAGCTCGTTAATTGCGACAAACGAAATTTTTGTCTGATTTCGCTGTGCGTGAATCTTCCTTTTTCTTTCTCATTTCATTTCTTCTTAATCAATTTTCTCTCGTTAACCTTCAGCGTATTTACACCTTGTAAATCGCTGATAAGCCACTTGTTTTCTATTTTATTTTTCACAAAATAATATTCAGATCCAGATCTAGGTTTAGATCTAAAGCAAATCGATAGAGGTGTGAATCTCGGTCCTATTTTAATCATCTTCAATCGACTCCCTTGTCTCTTTGGATCTGATAAGTTTGGTCTTGGTTGATCAAGCCTTTGTGGATTTGGGTTTCGACATTGCCGGCGCAACTGATTTAGCATCAGTTCCAAATTTCTCCAACCGATCTTTCGAGTTGTCAAACTCTATCGTTTTTATTTGGTGATTTGGTAAGTTCTTCGGTTGACGGTTTGGATTGGTGATTGCGGTTCCCATTTTCTTCGTGTTTAACACATTATGTTTACAGTATTTCATAGTTCCAAGAATTGGTTATTTGCGTATGTTAATTGAGTGCAGCAGTAAGTCTTCATGGTCTCGACACTTTTTATGAATTGTTTTTACCCCTATATCTAGATCCGTTTATAATTGAAGGATGGAAGTATTAAGTCAGATCATGCTTTATTCGAATTTGGGGAATTCCAGAATTGCTATAAATAGGATTGGTTTATATTGGGATTATACATGGTCAGAAGGTTGGAATGGTATTAAATGATTCTTCTCAGTTTCTTATGGGCTATCAGTGTACCAATTTTGATATTACATATAGCTTGAAGAAGATCATTTTAACAGTTCTGTTGTGGTTTGGTTTGGAGGAATTTTAGTGTGTGCCAATCTTATTAATAGATGGATCTAATTTATGCTAGAGCAATTGGATTTTTTTTAAGCAACTACTGGATTTTCAAGGTTGAAGGAAATCATGAAGATTACTTCTTTTTGTATTTTTTCAAACCAGTTCCAATCATCTGTTTGAGTTGCAACATGGATGTTTATTTTTACATGAATTTGCACTAATGGTTTACTGGTTTAATTTGATGAAAGAAGAAGTAGATATTGGGGTTACTGGATATCACTCCATTCTTGTCATGGTTATCTGAGCTATGGAATTTCCTTCCTTAGATTTTATATGGCATCCATTAGTAGACACTCAAAGTTCATCCATCTCTTATATATTATGATTTTTGGCATTTGGGCTCCTGAGTCTGTTTGTTCTCGGATACTACGATTGATTCACAGGCTGTTTGTGAATCATCAACCAGACTTATTATTCGAGCTAAGTATCTTGTGGGATTTGTTGCCATTTTACAATTGTAAGGGCTGGTATAGGAACATGCCATGCTGGGTATTGTGCTTCATTAGTTTGTTGGGTATCAATGATCTATAACAGAATGAAGGTACCCTTGTCGTGTTCCAGAGACTTTGGGTATTATAAAGATGTTTGGTGCATTTGTTTTCATTAAGAATTTTAATGTAGAAGGGGAGAAGGATCTAATAATAATGAATAAGGGAGTGGTGGTGAAATTTAAGGCATTATGATGTTTACTGCATGCGATATACAGTTAAGTGGTGAGGGAGGAGCATGTGGCTCAGGTGTAGCATGTCGTAAGTAGTGGTGGATTCACCACGGGCCGGTAATATGTTAGCTTGCTTTAGTTTTTAGTTTGTTCTTTTTTATCATATGTTTTATTTCAGTTGTATAGGTTAGTTTTCTAACCTATCTATTGTACTTCTTTTTTTGGGAATAAAACGGAACCAATTTTCAAAAAAATGTAACAACCTACGGGAGTTCGAGCCCGAATTCTGACAATAATACAGATCATGTATCACTTGTCAGAACCCAAGTATCGAAAAACGCAAATAGTTATTAGAAAGAATATTAGAGAGTGAGATAAGGATGAAAGAATATTAGAATAGAAGAACAAGAAGAATCAACACAACACAGAGTCTCACATCGCAGCGGAACAAAATATAATATAGAAATTACTTTTACTGAGAGCTTGAAGTAATACTTACAACATCAGAGCACAACAATACATCTGGACAGTTATAATAGCGTGTCCTTATATATATAACACGCAGCGTAATAATAATGGTATACATTATACGTCTAAACTCCTTTAGCTCGTCTTTGGACTTCACAGCATCCGATAACCTTAACCTATACAACCCGGTCTAACCCGAACATTTCAAAATACCGGGTCAGTCTGGTGAACTAGAGTGAGAAAAAAACACAAATTTTTAAGGGGAGTCATCCGACTTGATTTTAAAGTTCAAAAGTTGTTCAAAAGAAAAGGGTAATCGTAAGACCAAATCCACACATAAATACAGACGGTTTTTATCTTACGATAACTTAGAACATTTTGAAATTGTATACATATTCTGATATTATGATAATGTCCAAATACAAATAAATAACAATCTAGCGGAACGCTTGCATATCACGCTCCATATATATAGTATACAATCAAAACCGCAAGTTCTTATTGAAGATTGGATTCCGACTATGACAAGGTATGGAACCACCTGCTGATAGTGTATCTCTAGAGGGGAATACACTGGGTTCAACAAGAATGTCTTGCAACCCGGCCCACACATGATCGACCACTCATATTGCTTGAGTGTATCGAACGTATATAACCAATGGTTGAGCTTAAACCACCGTTTTACAAAAGGGACATCATCGAAATAGATTAAAGAAGGAAATGAATTTTCTCTAGATAGGTGATTATACACCCTAGTGGGAGCAACCCACATTGACATGATGCCTGCCTAATTTTTGTCATTTCCCGGTTGATGAGGCTTGAGGTTTGAATCTACCTTTAGAACATCTGGCCATCATTTACTTTGAATTCCACATTGTCAAATCCGCCAGATATCACTAATTGATGTCCACAAAAGTACTCTGGTTGTTAAGCTAAAAAAGTTTCCCTTCTATGCCAACAACTTTTTATGTTTGAAGAAATCAGCGTACGTGATTCCTTTGGAAATACTTTGTCAGACATCCATCCATACAAGTTGTCCTGGGACTGGACAAACTGAAGGCACTCTCCTACCACATTCTAGGAATCATCCTATAGATCGGTAGCGAGTAGTCCTTGCAATATGTAGATTCCAATCACAATAGAATCACCGTTAACTCTAGGGATTAGCCATAGATATTTAACAATGGTTCTTCCGCTCATGAAGATTTACGGTCTTCAAATTCTTTATCTTCAATCAGCACCTTTCACGTATTCTTATTTATTGGTCAGAATGGTTTTCGAGTATAAATTCGATCCCGATCTTTCCTTACCAACAAGTGCATGGGTACAATTTGATAGTCAGTTATTTAATTATCAAATAAACAAACATAAGAATAAAAATGGATCCATTGGTTGAGTACACAACATCACATGGCATTCTAAAATAATATATCAGTTTCCGTACATTAATATTCACAAATCATTTTATCCATATACTTGGAAAGATGTCTTAAAATCGTATCAATTCTAAGATTGACTATCATTTCAAAACATTTTCTTCAACATTATTTATTATCTATAATTGGGGAAATCGACTCAGCTTATCATCGTAAATAATTGTTACGTAATCTCCTTTTGCTTCGTTATACAAACAAAATAGTCGTCACTTATCCTTTTAGAATAAACTCATTCTATATTTCATCGCCTTACTTTTGAAAATATCATTTTATTTTCACAAATCCCTTTTTATCTCTTTTATTATGGAAATATCATTTCATATTTAATATAGCGAATTCATATCGCATCTTTAAGACTCAACTCGTTTAACTACTCTAATTCTGACTTGGGTTTTGTTAGATTTCTATTCCAAACCTTCATTAGCTTCTAACTGTAAATCAGCAAGAAAATAGTTCTCTAAATATTAACCCGAAGGATAAAACCAACATCAGATTAATACTCAGAAAATCATTCATCCCGACTGATCTCTAGTTAAGTTCTATTTCTTTAATTTCCTATCCTGGCTTATATTTCATTCAAATGCCATTTCTAATAACCATGTTTCAATACTATATTCAGATAAACTTGGGTTTTAAAACTCTGTCTAACTTGGATTTAATATAAACCAATTAAATATAATTTCAATAAGACTTCACTTTAAAACTACAATTTAAACTTAACTCATATTATTATTAATATAATTTGCTTTAAAATATCGTTTTATTATAAATAGGCCTTACCGTTTCATAAACTTCAATTATTCCTTTTAAATCCCAAGATTTCCACTTTGATTATTAAATAAATGATAGTTAAATATTAATATTTAAAAATGTTTACTTAACCAATACATATTTCCATTAAATAAATAATTTATTTAATAAATCCATTTTCGTTAACACAGTTGACTTGGTCAACTCTAAACATGATTAACTCGTTAATCAAATCTCGATTCATCTTCCTATTTGAATTAAATTAATTTAAATAATCCGATTTGATTATTAGAATAGTAAACAATTCAATAGAATCTCCTTTTAATTGTTTCTTAAAACAATTTATCTCAGTTATTAATTTTCATATTAATTCCTGCTTACTTGCTTAACAATCTTATTAATATAAGAATTTACTTTATAAATCATTTAATAATTAAGATGAGGCACGTGCTTAGTACACGGTAGAATTTGGTACAAAAATGGTGATTGTTGGTTAAAACAAACAATATATAAGTGGTTGGTTTATTTCCTTTTTATAAACTTCATTTAAAATAATATATTTAAAAATCAATATTCAGTTATAAAATAAATTTCATAACTTCATTTCTATCTATTCAACTGACTGTAAATCAGTATTTATAAAACAATTTGTATTTTGGCCATGTACTATAAATTCCTCAACCAGTATCACACATTGGTTAGTAACAACCAATGCTGAATTCATATTCAACAATCAATAATCAAATCCATAATTCGATCATATTCGTTAAATAGTTCATGTAATGATCATATGCAAATAAATAATCAATTCAACTAGTCGCGGTCAAACAATAATAATTCAAGCATCCAGTTTAGTTTAAATATGTTTATATTATTATAAACGTAACCAACAAGGTAAGTTACCTTGATTGGAAATAATCGTTAAAAATAACGATGTAATTTCATTTAAATTAAACAATGTTTAATTTAAATAATCGATATAACAATATTTAACAATATCCAAACAACCAGCAAATCAACCAATAATTAATAACATGGCATACAAATAATAAACCCGACTTATAAAATTTATAAGTGGGAGAACTGAGTGAGTTTAACTCACCTTGGGTTAATTCCTCGATTAAAGCAGATCGTTTTAATAAAATTAAACACATGTTTATTTTAATAAAAATTCCGATATCTCCCATTTCCGTCCAAACCAGCTCTATAATGTGGTCTTCTCCGATACGATTCCAACGAGACCGACTACATTCCATTCTGATGACGTACATATGAAATAGGATATTAATAAGATTATAAGTAATTAAATTAATTTCAACTTAAATTTTATATTAAAATGGGCCCTTTCTCATTTACCTTTAGCCCCATATAACTCTCACGGCTTCCTATCCAAAATAGTGTGTGACAGTACTCTTTCTTCTCTTTTTCAAACATCCAAGCCATGAAACGTTCCCTCACCATTTCGTTTCTTCTTTCAAATTTTCTTCCTCTAATTTTTTTCTGGCAAATTCAAAAGGCTCAAGGTCGTATACCCCAATCCAAGTCCATGTCCCTTGCCAAGGCTCATGCAACAGCAACGGCATTAGCATGCTTTCTTTACCAAAACAACCTTCCTCCTAAAGCTTTTTTTCCACGAAACTTTTAAATACTTCTTTTTTTCTCGTTTAGAATAACTGGGCTCTAAGCCCACCTCCTAACCCCCTACCTCCATTTCGAAAGGAACACTCTAGGAAGAAACTGACGCCGTGCAGTACTCCTCACAACCAATTACCTTAATGCGTCCTCCCCCTTCACATTACCATCCCAGATCCATTTCACTTTTGTTCCCTTTCTATTCTTTTTTTTTTTTTTTTTCCTTTATTAAAACTGCTCCCTTGCATGCACCCTTCCCATGCAAAAGAACCCCATCCGCCTGTTACGTTTCTCCCCTCTACTCTTCCTTCCACACTCTCTATTTTGGTTTCCTGTTAACGATTTTTTTCGTAATAACTCCTATCTAAATTCTTCTCCAAATTCCATGCCTTGACACTCTCTCTCTCACCCAGAACAGTTTCGGCCAAACTGAATGGTTGAGGTGCATAAGGTTAAGTTTTGCGTTTAGAGAGGAGCTTGCATTTGGTTTAGCTTTAGAAAGATTGGGTTGCGTATTTTATATTGCTAGAAGTGGAATGAAACAGAGATGAAAAAAGTGTATATATATAGATAGGTGGGGAGGTGGATAAAACCATCGTTCTATCAGGTGAAAGATAGAAAAGAAATTAGGCATGAAAGCATAGGATGAGCGACAGAAGAGGGTAGCTGTAATTTGGGATAAAATGAAAATTCATAGCATGTTGAAATAAACAGGCTTTATTAAGGGTAGCAGGCTTTGTTTCTCCCTGCCTTACATTGATGGAACGAGACATAGCTGTGGTGTTTGAAAATATAAGGCATAGGTTAGCAATGTATTTTTACTTTCGTAGCTGGGTGAGTTGAAATCGGTAGGTCAGCAGGATGATGGTTTATCATGTGCTAATTGTGTAACAACCCGAAAAATCTGAGCCAATTTAAAATTTTTATTTTGGCAATTTTAGTGAATTTTGAATATTTAAAATAAATTATTTTAAAAAATATCGACGAGAAATTTATTTTGAAAAGAAATAGAACGTATATATTTTTTTTGAGCGTCTTTAGAATATAAATATTTAATTTATAATTATAAAAGGAATTGAAAATGGCACGGTAGTTTGAAATTTCGATTTCAAAGTTCAAATGAATGTACAGGATTCAAAATAAATCGGATTTTAGTGAAACTAAAAATATTAGAATCTAATTGAGAATATCTTTCCAACGAATCTGAAAAATTGAAATTTCATAGCGGGGATAAAAAGTTATATCCAGTTGAAAATTCAGAATAGTAGCTATGGAGTTCTGGCCCTTAAAAATGAAAATTTTGCAAATGAACTCGGTTTTCGATGAAACCACTTTTGTTGGATCCGTGATGTCAAGATATTGCTAGATTCCAAAATTCGTAATTTTTCGATTGAATATGTGAGCGTGGCAAAGTAAAACGTGTTTGACCCATTTCAGTTGATTTTAATTAACTGGAAAATGGCCAATTTTTAAACGGTCTCAGAATTTGACAAAATTAGTTTTGTTAGGACCGTATCGTCAATACGAAGCTAGAAATATTTTTCGGGAATTTGTAGAGTCCGTATGTGGCCCCGGTAAATTGAAATGTGAGTTCAAATTCAATATATAGAGTTATTTTTTTATTTTGATGAAAACTGATCGAAACGATCGAATCAGCTTACGATACATATCCCATTGTGTTCGGAATAGGGGTAATTAGCTATGGACGACAGGCGGTGGCTTTCGTTTCGAGGTCGAAATAAAAAGTTGCTTTTTGAATTTAAAAATAAATTATATATATATTTATATAAAACACCCCCCTCACATTCTCTCTCCCTCCTCTCTTTCTTCAAAATCAGTCAACGAGAAAAAACACCGATCCCCGAATTAAACCCTGTCGCCGCCCTCTCCCTTGTGTCATCAGTGCTCCACTAGGAGTGCCCCAACTCCGATCATCCACCCCCTTCCTGTCGCGCCTCCCTCTCCTCCATACTTCTCTCTTCCTTCTCCACTACAGCCGAAGCCCTCCCCACCGTCGCGTTCAACAACCACTGCCCCCAAATCCGGCCGCGCCCCAGCCTATCCCCACCGTCGCGCCTCTGGCCAGACTCCCCACCTCCGGCGATAACCACCAGCGCCCACTAGTCCTCAGCGACCCCTGTGCTGTTGTCCCGACCCCGACTCCGACCAGTGGTGCCTAGCGTCGGACTCTTGGCGACCTGGAGCCCTCTGTTGTTGCTCCACCCTCTTTTTTAAAAAGTGAGTTTTATCCTTTTTAATTTTATTTTCTTTTATTTAGCATAAGTAAAATCTGATTTTTCTAATATAGATTAGCATTGATTTTAAATTTGGTTTTTAAAATATTTTGAACAAAGACGAGATTTTTATTTTGAACAAAGACGATATTTTTGTTCGAACAAAGACGAGATTTTTATTCGTAAAAAGTTGGGATTTTTATTCGGATGAAGCTATGGTTTTATTCATATGGAAAGGGGATTTTTATCCATATCAAATGGGATTTTTATATGAATAACATAATATAAATATGATTTTTATTACATGAGAAGTAAAATAAAAATATGATTTTTACGCTAGTATAAAGTTATGATTTTTATATATATTTTAGCAAAGTAAAAATATAATCTTTACAATGTATAGAGCGATATAAAATATAATTTTATCCATGGAGTGATAATATAAAAATGTGATTTTTTATATATGTAGAGGCTACGGACAGTGAAATTGACAAAAGGCGAGCACGGCGAAGATTTCCTACATATGAAGGGTCGTGGTGATTGGTTTAGCTAGTCGGTGAGAACTTCTCACTTTAAATCTTATTTACTAGTTAAAATATATATAGGATGCAGACGGTGCTTAGCAGCACCCGACACCCGTCGTCCACAGACCATGGACGACTTGTATGCTTGTTTGATTTTGTTATGTTGTGAGAATTGATTGTGATGTGAAGTGAATGGAAATATATTCATGTGTTGAATAGGAAAAATATTCATATGTTGAAATAAATTACTTATCGTTAAAAATATAATTTTTAACGTGAATGTGAATAAATAAATATTCATTTACAAACCGGACGGTTTGTTTATGTACACCTATTTGAAGGATATTGATTGGGACGATAAATTTAACACGTCACCCAACTGCACAAATAATATTCAGTGTTTGTGGATTGAAACCCCACACGGGTGTTGGGATGATATTTAACGTACATTAATCCCAATTGTTTAGTGGTATGTCGATCGTTTGAATGACAGACTGTATGAGCGCTAATTAGTTATATTTAATGCTTATGCAGTTGTGTGGTGCACTTTGGATGATGGTTGATTATTTGTCGTTGCTATTATATACATGTTTTGTATGGAAACATTATATGGTAATTGATTGGGCCTCATTCTAATTGGAAAAATAAAGAATATTATAAAATAAGATTCATGTGTTGAATAGAATAAATAGTCATGTGTTGACGATGCTCATGTGTTGAGAATATTCGTGTGTTTAAAATACTCATGTGTTGAGTAAAATATTTTAAACAATAAAATTTACATCTTTATCATAATTTTATTAAATATATTAAATAACTAAAATAGTCATGTGTTGACGATACTCATGTGTTGAGAATATTCATATGTTGAATAGAAATATAGATTCATGTGTTGAATAGAATAAACATTCATTTGTTGAATAGAATAACAAAGTTATTGAAATATAAAAAGCCGTGTTGATTAGAGATGCGCCATTTTGACGCGAATGATATTTATATCGATTATATTCGTTTTTATAATGATTATAGAAAACGAAGTGATTTCAAAATATAACGTTTTTAAAATATTATCATTCGTATATCGATGATGTGGAATATTCAATTTTGATTTGAAATTGAATATGAAGTTGAAATCATTTTGAAAACGAATTTAGAACGATTTATAAAATATGTTTTGAATTGAAATCGATGAAATATATATAATATATATATTATATATATTAAATAGCCTGAATATAACGTGCCGCGCCGCGGCAGCTTGCGAATTTCGACCATTGACTTCGAATTGACGTTGCGGGAGATCCGACCATCGGATTCTCCTGAAACCGGAACCTTTGGGTTCGTATCAAAAAGAGCTTTCCAATGAACATTAGAAATTTGAAATCTAACGATTGGATTTGGAATTATGTCCAAATCAAATTTGAAAAAGGTCGTTGTAAGTGTAGTTTGGTGGCCGTTATTGAAAACCGACTGTACGGGCCTTGATAAAATTATTAAAAATATTAATAATTTGTGTAAAATAATAATATATGAATTGGAAAGAACTGGGATGAAAAATTCTACATTGGAAAGGATAAAAATATATTTTTATCGAAATGAACTAGTTTTGAACTAGAACTAAAATCCAATTATTTTTAAATAAATAAAATTGGATTTGAAATGGTTTTGAAAATAACAAGAATTTCCAATATATAAAGTGGAAATGGATTTGAATCGAAATTGTCTTTGAAATATTTCGATGTTGGATGTAACACCCCACGTCCACTAAGGTCACTCATACCAGGGGAATGCCTTAGTTTCGGTGAAGTATTTTAAGTGAATATAGAACAGTAAAATTACAACAAGACAGATATAAGTAATACTTAAAAATTTAAAACATCATTTCATTGCAGCGGAAAGTAATACATGTTTGGTTACATCACAAAACCATAAACCAAAGTCAAGTACATAATATCCATCTTGATAAAATAGAAGTACATAATCCCACTACATAACTAATAGCCATAAAAGAAAAGATGAACTGGGCTTCACTTCAACGGTCCAAGCTCCAAAGAATAGTTACAGCAATCCGATCAAAGCCCACTAGCAAAAGGCCCACTCTAATAACCTGGGGTTGGGGGAAAAAGATAAAAACAACGGGGTCAGACATAAGTCTGAGTGAGTCCTATAACCCTAACAATACAATCATTAAAATAACCAGAGAAGACATAAGTCGATATACGGTAACGCCTGGGGATGTATGGCTGCACCAAGCAGCTTGGCAAACTTAGGATAAACTAAGATAACCGTAAAGACGCATTTACCCACCCAAGGATAATTACTAAATTACGCCGCCCCAGACCTACTCAAAGATAATTCCTACACTGCACCACACCAGTTTCACCTACCTAAGATTAATTCCTACTTAAAGGTTGATCCCACTAAATGTACTTAGTAATTTTTACCCAGTAGTTTCTAGTACCCCTACATAGGTGCCGTCTGCCCCTATCATTACTAGGTGTACCCACTACTCCCAAGCGATCGGCTCTCTAACGTAGATATCCGTGCTGGTCCCACAATGGGATGTATCATTTCCCCAAAGTGGCAACCTGATAATGTCAACGGTGCACGGCTTTATATCTACACGATGTAACAACGATTTACTAACCAGCCCGGGTCCACACACGCATATGAAACCCGTTGGTCCTACGTTGCCACCGCTAACCCGTTTTTGGCCTCTTATAGTCAAGCCCAATATGCGTGTCCCGTCACTCGACTTGGGTCGAGCCCACTAAGATACGTTTGGGATATTGGTTGAGATGGGCCCCCAACAAGCTACCACCTAAGCTTGTTATTTTTTTTCTAGTGTATCCCACTTAACCCCTTTAACCATGTCTACTTACATGTTATAAATACTTTGGTTAAGTCATTAATCACATTTTAATTACCTTTCAAGGCACCCACTAGATTTCCACATGACACCCAAGTCATTTACTTAATTCCCACATGCCACCCGAGGCACTTACTTAACCCCTTAATCATGTTTAATTACATGTTCCACTTTGGTTAAGTATTCTAATCGTGTTTTCTATTGCCACCCAAGGCAACCCACTAGTTTTCTCATGCCACCCAAGGCACCCACTTAACCCTCAAGCCCCACTACACGCTTATATGGTTAAGTGTTTCTTAATTAATTAAGACCGTGATCCTCATAAAGACCTCTCACATTAGACTATCTTTTATGACCGCTGGTTAAGCCGGTTGGGTCCGGGCAGCCTTATGTCATAACCGAGTCTAACCTCGTGTCTTTACATTAATCACGTATTTAGTTTGTGCCTAAGACCTCTCACATTGGGCTAACATTTGTAGCAACTGGTTAAGCCGGTTGGGTCCGGGCAATTTTACGCTACAACTGAGTCCAACCTCGTGTCTTAGTCGATTAATTACACCTAATTAGTCACCCTCATAATTTATATTAATTATCCCTAATTAATATCAAGTTTTTCATAACATGGGTAGACCTAACTCAATAGGTAAATTCCCATGGGGTAGACCTAACTCAATAGGTAAATTCCCAATTATGTTAATTTATTTTTATGGTATGCTTAATCATACCCAACCATACTTTAATTAACATATTTATTAACCCCATCGTTCCCCACGCAAATCGTTCTCATTTCACGACATAATAAAAAGGGAAGATCCATCACAAATATCATGGGTTCTAACCAAATCTTAGCATATAACTTTGTCATGGGTTAAGAGGATGTCAACTTGCATAAATGAGCATACATTAACCCAACTACATTTAACCCAAACTTGCATATTATCGCACATGACTTGCATAACATATTGCATATGAACTTGTATATTATCATACACATATCTTGCATAACATGTTGAACTTGCATATAAGCATTCACATAACTTGCATAAGCACACACATAACTTGCATAACATGTTGAACTTGCATATAAGCATTCTCACAACTTGCATAACATGTTAAACATGCGTTTAAGCATACACATAACTTGCATAAACATTCACATACTTGCATATTAACAAACATGTAACTTGCATAGCATATCTTGCATATTAACATACATGTAACTTGCATATTAACAAACATGTAACTTGCATAGCATATATTGTCATACATGTAACTTGCATATGAACTTGTTAAACATGCATAAACCCACTTGTTAAATATGCATAAAACAACTTATTAATCATGCATATTATCACATACTTAGCATGCATAGAATCACATACTCAACTTGCATAATATCATATACTTAGCATGCATAGAATCACATACTAAACTTGCATAATATCATATACTTAGCATGCATAGAATCACATACTAAAACTTGCATAATATCATATACTTAGCATGCATAGAATCACATACTAAAACTTGCATAATATCATATACTTAGCATGCATAGAATCACATACTCATCATGCATAATATCACCTACTTAGCATGCATAGAATCACATACTCATCATGCATAAACCACATACTTAACTTTCATAAAATCAATTATTTATTATGCATAAACCCACAAATCCAACTTGCACAAACTCCCATATTTAACTTGCATACACTTACATATTCAACATGCATAAACTCACATATTCAACTTAGGATTAATATTATACATAGATTAACATATCATTACAAATGACTCAAACTCACAAATCCGCATTCAAGACCATAAGTCTCATTACACCTAGTCTACTTATTTTAACCATTGATCATCAAAGTGATAGAAACTCACCAAAACACAATTAGCAAGCTAATGAAGAAGATTAAGATACTTAGAATGGATTAGAGATTGATTAGAGCTTGCTTTCCTCTTCATTGATTTGTGGAGGCCATGACCAAGTTTCATTTTGCCATAGTTTAGTTACTAGGTTTAATTATGAATGAATTAGGGTAGGGTTAGGGTGTTATTTATAGGATTAGGTTGCATTTTAGACCCTTAGATTAACCCTAGATTAATTTAGGACCATCAGATCCAAGAAGCTTCCAGAACCAGCCCTCCAAGCCAGCCTAAGACCCAACCTGGTGCAACTTGGTGCACCCAGGTTCACTGGACGCCAGGACCCTGTCGACAGGCAAGTCGACAGGCAAGTCGACACCCCTGTCGACAGG
This sequence comes from Allium sativum, assembly GCA_030737875.1. Taxonomy (NCBI): domain Eukaryota; kingdom Viridiplantae; phylum Streptophyta; class Magnoliopsida; order Asparagales; family Amaryllidaceae; genus Allium; species Allium sativum. Next base: position 270,144,297 of record CM060911.1, read on the forward strand.
CCTGTCGACAGCCCTGTCGACATGGGTAGGCGGGAATTTTCCCGCCTGGCCCCGCCTGGCCCATTCCAAATCTGAGTATTTGAAATTATTAAATCTGTTTTAGTTTTGAATTTTCTGCAAACTTCATCGGGCCATAACTGGGCCATACGGACTCCGATTTTCGAAAACTCGGACTCTATTTCGCGTACTTTTCCGAGACGAACGCAATGACGCAGCCCGTTTCCCCCAATTCTCATATCTGAGATTATTTATTCTGTAATTAGTGAATTTTAGCATTAACCGAAATTCGGGGTGTTACATTCTCCCCTCCTTAAAGGATTTCGTCCCCGAAATCTCTAAGCTAAGGAGAATGTATAAGCAACCATCTACTCAATCCATCAAACACGAGCATCCATTGTCCTTAAACAATTTCTAATGATGTATGAGCATATGCGAAAAGTGTGTGTATATGTTCCCTATCTAATGTACGAACATATGCAAACCATGATAGTGCCATGCATCCAATATGTATGCGAGATAACCCTATCGACACATACAGTATCTATATGAGTGCACAATCATTCACCAAAATGCATCATCCATATGATAACACAATCATTATACATCCATAAATATAGCTAACTACACACAATTTTATGCAATATGCAATATGGAGTGATTGAGCCGATCTAGTGCCTAGAGTGTGTATATATGCATCCACGAGCAACCACTAGCAAACACTTGCATCCACTTGCATCCATCAACCATAACATGTCTCAAACACATGTTTCAACCATAGGTTTTCCCTATCTAAAGGTCAAACAGCACTAATCGAGAGGACATACTAAAGATAAGATAAGTACTAGGCAAGCGATAGAGGAGAAGTTAAAAGACATACTCTCAAAAAGAAATGGATACAAAGAACGCATCTTCGCTTCCGTCTCCCAAGTAGCATTCTAACTAGCTGAACTTCTCTGTTCCTCAACTTCCTAGTCTCTGGCCCAATGATGCGAGTAGGAGCTCGTCGAATCGTCTCATCGTGCTCTAACTCTACTTCTTTAAGCAACTCGGCTCTACCACCTCAGCGGTCTCATGTAAGCACTTCCTCAAATGGGACACATGAAATACATCCGGTACACCACTAAGTCTGTCAGGCAACTCCACTCTATATGCCATCCGTCCAATTCTTTCCTTAATGGGAAATGGCCCTACAAACCTTGGTACTCACTTCCTAACAGATCCAAAGTGAACCACATTCCGTAACGGAGATACCTTGATAAAAAGCATGTCCTAATATCAAACTCAAGCTCTGTTCTCCTCTTGTCCACATAAGATTCCGCCGCTTTCATCCTTCTTCGGATCAAACCAATCTTCTCTGAAGACTCTCTAATCATATCTGGCCCAAGCAAGATCTTATCCGTAGATTCCCACCAACGTGTAGGTGATCCACAAGGCCTTCCATAAAGAGCTTCGAAAGGAGCCATACCAATACTGGACTGAAAGCTGCTATTATATGCGAACTCCACCAATGGAAGATGCTCTTCCCATGTACCTCCAAAATCCATAATACATAACCTCAAAAGATATTCTAAGATACGGTTCACCCTCTCGGTCTAACTGTCCGTCTGAGGATGATATGCGGTGCTCAAACACAACTGAGTCCCTACCGCCTCTTGCAAACTCTTCCAAAACTCACTAGTGAAGATAGGATCTCGATCGCTCACTATACTGGAAGGTACACCATGCAATCTAATAATCTCTCAAAGGTAAACTGAAGCTAGACATGTAATAGTCCTCCTGCTCTTCCCGGGTATGAAATGGGCACACTTAGTAAATCCATCTACCATAAGCCCAATCCCCGTATTACCCTTCCTTGATTTCGGTAATCCAATGAGACACTATCCCACTTCCTATTACGGAACTTCTAACGGATGAAGCAACCCTTCGGGTTTCTTCTGTTCCGCTTTTACTTGTTAGCACACCAAGCATCTAGCGACATACTTGGCCGCGTTTTTCTTCAGATTGGCCAAAAAAGAAAACTCGCTTTATGTCTTGGTACATCTTGTCCCTACCGGAATGAATGGTTATCTTCGACCGATGTATATCATCAAGTATAACCTTCCTCAAATCCTCGTCTTGCGTTACTCAAAGTCTACCGTCTCTACGCAACCACCTCTTACCATCTAGGGTGTACCTACTCAAATGGCTGGACGACTCCCCTCCTTATGAGCTTCTCTACTAACTCAACCAATTGTGGGTCGTCCCGCTGTGCTCTGCCAATACACCCCAAAAGAGTAGGCCTAACCTCCAAGGAGGCTAGCAAACCGGATACAAAGTCAACGGAAGGTCTAAAGTAAAATATAGAAATAAGCCCTAAGCTCCGTCGTTTAACGAATCAATGAACTCAAGGACAACCTTTTTCTTCTTAAGGCGTCTGCTACCATGTTTCCTTTGTTAGGGGTATACGCTATCTCAACTCATAAGATGCTAAGAATCCTATCCAAAATCGTCACAACTGTCCATCTCTCACGCAGACCACCCTAGTCGAATTCGACATCCCCCAAATGCAAGCCCCAAAGGCCGAAACCAATATCAGACAAACACCCAAGGGATATCTCTTTCGAGTTCAGGCAACCTACGTGAGATGATACTAAAATAAATAATGGCTAAACAATTAAGCCTTTGACCAACTTTGGATGTCCTCGCCAGTCTCGCTCCAAAACCACCGTTTATCCCATAACTGGCTTTGCTCAACCTATTGAGCACATACGAAAACTTATTACGCTCCTTGAAAAGACCAAGATGTCATTTACAAAGGCCATCACAAACTTATTTAGGTACTCCCTGAACACCCTCCTCTTCCAATCAACAAAGTATGCAGGGGCGTTCGTCAAACCAAATAGCATCACCAGCCACTCATAAAACCATTCGGAGTCCTAAAGACAATCTTCTCTATACTATCGTCAGCCACTCTCAACTGACGAAACCATGTGGCTTAGTCCAACTGCGAAAATACTGAGGCGCCAACCAACTGATCAAAGAGATCATCAATCTTTGGCAATGGGTGTCTATTCTTCTTTGTGAGTTCATTTAGTTCTCTTTAGCCTACACAAAGTCTGAGGGACCCATCCGCCTTCGTGGCAAGAACTACTGGAGCACCCCCCTCCGATATACTTCCTCTTATGAACCCCTTCTCAAGCAATTGCCTACTCACTTATGGAGTTCCCTCCTCTCACGAGGAGCCTTGTGGCACACTGGCCAAGTCACTGGTTTGGCATTGTTTACCAGATATATTCGGAAGTCAATCTCCCGCTCCGGAGGTAAGCCCTTCACCTTCTCAAACACATCCGAGTATTTCCGGACCACTTCTAACAGATCGCAAACCCTCGACCGACGTGTCAAGCGATTCTAGATAACTTAGCATAACAGATTCTATGGGATTATAAGAGATCTCGAGAGTGTTACCCAAGCGGGTCATAAGCCTAACAACTCTCTCTTCACAATCAAGAACGGCACCCCTACTGGATAACCAGTTCATGCCCAAAACTAACCCATAGTCCGTGAAGCCCAACAAGCATCACATCCAAACTCAATGCTAAGTATAGAAACTTTCAAACCCAAACACATCATGGAGCCCAATTGGGTTTGAAACAACTAAGGGATCATCTACTAAACTGGTGTCTAAGTGCAGTGACTCACTAACAATGATGAGATAAACGAACTTAATGCGTCCAAATCAAATAAAGTTCGAATCGGATAATAAAGAAATCCAAATTCCAACCTAGACGGTCTTATCCCTATCCGGCACCCTAGTCGTGAGGGAATACAACTACCCTCCAGAAGATTCCATACCTTGTCCTTGCTTCTTTGGTCAATCCTAATAAGGTGTCCTATTCCCCCCAAAAGGATAACTACTAGCCTTCTCCTTCCCATTCTCCACTCGTAACCTCCCATCAATGAGGTTTCGTCCTTTATTAACCAAACAACTATTAAAGCCTTCCTCCCATCGTCCATCCAATAAGTACCTACAAGTCCTCCTCCTTCTTGAACCAACTTCTAATTTGATTTACGTCTAAGTCCCTTGAAGCGGTTTTCCATTCCTATCTATCTTAGAAAGATCATCTACACACGGAGAGGAAACTCAAATCGAGAGAGAAAGAGATTCAAACGGAGAATTCGAAAGATAAAGATATGGCTATCGGGGATTATGCTTTTCTCTCAAAAACTTTTCTCTTAAAAGACATGTTTTTGAAAATACTCCTTCAAAAATTTTCTTAGAAAAATAGTTTTTCTAAAATTTTTATCTGTTATGGTAACCTTAAGCTCTGATACCACGTGTAACACCCCACGTCCACTAAGGTCACTCATACCAGGGGAATGCCTTAGTTTCGGTGAAGTATTTTAAGTGAATATAGAACAGTAAAATTACAACAAGACAGATATAAGTAATACTTAAAAATTTAAAACATCATTTCATTGCAGCGGAAAGTAATACATGTTTGGTTACATCACAAAACCATAAACCAAAGTCAAGTACATAATATCCATCTTGATAAAATAGAAGTACATAATCCCACTACATAACTAATAGCCATAAAAGAAAAGATGAACTGGGCTTCACTTCAACGGTCCAAGCTCCAAAGAATAGTTACAGCAATCCGATCAAAGCCCACTAGCACCAGGCCCACTCTAATAACCTGGGGTTGGGGGAAAAAGATAAAAACAACGGGGTCAGACATAAGTCTGAGTGAGTCCTATAACCCTAACAATACAATCATTAAAATAACCAGAGAAGACATAAGTCGATATACGGTAACGCCTGGGGATGTATGGCTGCACCAAGCAGCTTGGCAAACTTAGGATAAACTAAGATAACCGTAAAGACGCATTTACCCACCCAAGGATAATTACTAAATTACGCCGCCCCAGACCTACTCAAAGATAATTCCTACACTGCACCACACCAGTTTCACCTACCTAAGATTAATTCCTACTTAAAGGTTGATCCCACTAAATGTACTTAGTAATTTTTACCCAGTAGTTTCTAGTACCCCTACATAGGTGCCGTCTGCCCCTATCATTACTAGGTGTACCCACTACTCCCAAGCGATCGGCTCCCTAACGTAGATACCCGTGCTGGTCCCACAATGGGATGTATCATTTCCCCAAAGTGGCAACCTGATAATGTCAACGGTGCACGGCTTTATATCTACACGATGTAACAACGATTTACTAACCAGCCCGGGTCCACACACGCATATGAAACCCGTTGGTCCTACGTTGCCACCGCTAACCCGTTTTTGGCCTCTTATAGTCAAGCCCAATATGCGTGTCCCGTCACTCGACTTGGGTCGAGGCCACTAAGATACGTTTGGGATATTGGTTGAGATGGGCCCCCAACAAGCTACCACCTAAGCTTGTTATTTTTTTTTCTAGTGTATCCCACTTAACCCCTTTAACCATGTCTACTTACATGTTATAAATACTTTGGTTAAGTCATTAATCACATTTTAATTACCTTTCAAGGCACCCACTAGATTTCCACATGACACCCAAGTCATTTACTTAATTCCCACATGCCACCCGAGGCACTTACTTAACCCCTTAATCATGTTTAATTACATGTTCCACTTTGGTTAAGTATTCTAATCGTGTTTTCTATTGCCACCCAAGGCAACCCACTAGTTTTCTCATGCCACCCAAGGCACCCACTTAACCCTCAAGCCCCACTACACGCTTATATGGTTAAGTGTTTCTTAATTAATTAAGACCGTGATCCTCATAAAGACCTCTCACATTAGACTATCTTTTATGACCGCTGGTTAAGCCGGTTGGGTCCGGGCAGCCTTATGTCATAACCGAGTCTAACCTCGTGTCTTTACATTAATCACGTATTTAGTTTGTGCCTAAGACCTCTCACATTGGGCTAACATTTGTAGCAACTGGTTAAGCCGGTTGGGTCCGGGCAGTTTTACGCTACAACTGAGTCCAACCTCGTGTCTTAGTCGATTAATTACACCTAATTAGTCACCCTCATAATTTATATTAATTATCCCTAATTAATATCAAGTTTTTCATAACATGGGTAGACCTAACTCAATAGGTAAATTCCCATGGGGTAGACCTAACTCAATAGGTAAATTCCCAATTATGTTAATTTATTTTTATGGTATGCTTAATCATACCCAACCATACTTTAATTAACATATTTATTAACCCCATCGTTCCCCACGCAAATCGTTCTCATTTCACGACATAATAAAAAGGGAAGATCCATCACAAATATCATGGGTTCTAACCAAATCTTAGCATATAACTTTGTCATGGGTTAAGAGGATGTCAACTTGCATAAATGAGCATACATTAACCCAACTACATTTAACCCAAACTTGCATATTATCGCACATGACTTGCATAACATATTGCATATGAACTTGTATATTATCATACACATATCTTGCATAACATGTTGAACTTGCATATAAGCATTCACATAACTTGCATAAGCACACACATAACTTGCATAACATGTTGAACTTGCATATAAGCATTCTCACAACTTGCATAACATGTTAAACATGCGTTTAAGCATACACATAACTTGCATAAACATTCACATACTTGCATATTAACAAACATGTAACTTGCATAGCATATCTTGCATATTAACATACATGTAACTTGCATATTAACAAACATGTAACTTGCATAGCATATATTGTTATACATGTAACTTGCATATGAACTTGTTAAACATGCATAAACCCACTTGTTAAATATGCATAAAACAACTTATTAATCATGCATATTATCACATACTTAGCATGCATAGAATCACATACTCAACTTGCATAATATCATATACTTAGCATGCATAGAATCACATACTAAACTTGCATAATATCATATACTTAGCATGCATAGAATCACATACTAAAACTTGCATAATATCATATACTTAGCATGCATAGAATCACATACTAAAACTTGCATAATATCATATACTTAGCATGCATAGAATCACATACTCATCATGCATAATATCACCTACTTAGCATGCATAGAATCACATACTCATCATGCATAAACCACATACTTAACTTTCATAAAATCAATTATTTATTATGCATAAACCCACAAATCCAACTTGCACAAACTCCCATATTTAACTTGCATACACTTACATATTCAACATGCATAAACTCACATATTCAACTTAGGATTAATATTATACATAGATTAACATATCATTACAAATGACTCAAACTCACAAATCCGCATTCAAGACCATAAGTCTCATTACACCTAGTCTACTTATTTTAACCATTGATCATCAAAGTGATAGAAACTCACCAAAACACAATTAGCAAGCTAATGAAGAAGATTAAGATACTTAGAATGGATTAGAGATTGATTAGAGCTTGCTTTCCTCTTCATTGATTTGTGGAGGCCATGACCAAGTTTCATTTTGCCATAGTTTAGTTACTAGGTTTAATTATGAATGAATTAGGGTAGGGTTAGGGTGTTATTTATAGGATTAGGTTGCATTTTAGACCCTTAGATTAACCCTAGATTAATTTAGGACCATCAGATCCAAGAAGCTTCCAGAACCAGCCCTCCAAGCCAGCCTAAGACCCAACCTGGTGCAACCTGGTGCACCCAGGTTCACTGGACGCCAGGACCCTGTCGACAGGCAAGTCGACAGGCAAGTCGACACCCCTGTCGACAGGCCTGTCGACAGCCCTGTCGACATGGGTAGGCGGGAATTTTCCCGCCTGGCCCCGCCTGGCCCATTCCAAATCTGAGTATTTGAAATTGTTAAATCTGTTTTAGTTTTGAATTTTCTGCAAACTTCATCGGGCCATAACTGGGCCATACGGACTCCGATTTTCGAAAACTCGGACTCTATTTCGCGTACTTTTCCGAGACGAACGCAATGACGCAGCCCGTTTCCCCCAATTCTCATATCTGAGATTATTTATTCTGTAATTAGTGAATTTTAGCATTAACCGAAATTCGGGGTGTTACATTGGATTTCGTGATTATACAGATATTGTTATGGGAATTTGAAAGATATATTTATATCGTTATTTCCAATACGATATTTGTTGGTCGTAGAATTTGATATTGAATATAAGCCAATATATTTTCTATTCAGAGCCTTGTATTTAATATCAAATATGATTTGGGTTTGTCGTGAATGGTGTCTTCATTAACACTGTTCTTAAACCCAGTTGAGAAATGATTAAATCTTTCTATTTCGAATTAATGAAGTGTTCCAATTAAATAATATTAATTGGAGTTGAATTTAAATTGGTTTATGGGTTTATCGTGAGCAGTGTTTTGAATAACACCTGTTCTTTAACCCGATTAACAATGGGAAGTGATTTTGGGTTTATCGTGAATCGTGTTTTAGGTGACATTGGTTCTTTAACCTAGTTAAAGACAGGGTATTGATTTTTGGGAAGATTAAAACTAAGTGGAGTTTTAATGAATCTTTAATTAGATTGAAGTGATCGAGAATAGAGTATCATCAGTTTTGCTCCAAGCGACAGTTAAATCTTTAATTAGATTTGAACGTGAAATGGTAATTAATATTTACCGATAACACCGTGGTGTTAGGTATGGAGTATTACCAGTTTTTCCTCATGGGGTGAATATGTTGGGATTGGGAAATAAAATAAATAATTACTTCGGTGTGGTTCGCTAATCCCGACTAGTTTAGAAATCCATGATATGGTTTGAAGTGATATCCAAAGAAAGATTAAAGAATAAATTTAGAAGAATTTATCTTTGATAAAATTAATGGGAACCTTTCCCTTAGAATGTGAAATTTTGAATAAAAGAATATTCTAAATTGGAATGAGCCGTATGTTGTGTTTGTGTAACACTTGTCTATTATATACGCGGGTTATTAGGAAAGGCCGGGTTTATACCCATTCTGAATAACCGATTCAACGATAAGTCAAAGATGAAGACGGTGGTTGAAGACCAGAAGTCTTCACATCGTTTGGATGATTATTGATGATCTTGATTGGGCTGTACACCCAAGAGGAGGGAATCAGTTGGTGATCGTCAAGACGTACTTGGAGATCGATGTATATGCGAGGAAAGTGCCTCCGGTTTCGTTCAGACCCAGAATGAACTTGTAAATGGACTGTGTGTCTGACATTGGATTTTATTCTGTGTTGATTGATTTCTATTAAATATAAATCTGTTTGGAGGCGGAGAATTTATTCTCTTGCTTAATGCCCTTCTTTGAGACATACGAGCTCAGAGGTTGTATATCGATGGACATCAGTCGTATGGAGTGAATTGCCTGTGTGGCATGCCTAAGTGGCAAATGATCAAGGCTTCTATTGAAAAGCAAAGTCTTGTGGTTGATGATCAAAGCACGGCCTGTGTGGCATAGCTTTGTGTATAACGTGAAATCGCGAGCCTCACACCTCGGTATGAGTCAAAAATGGGATACGGACCGTTGGGAGAACACGACGTTTCTTTCTAGCTATGGGTGATGTCAGCGACCTACTAGCCCTGACATTTATATACTTTTTACCTGTGTGGTTGTTGGAATGCGAGGCGCCTCGAATATATGGTTGATAACTGGCACTATGTGAGCCGACGTACAGACAATTATATAGGTCCGATAGGACCGGGAAACGTGTGTTCAGGAATTGCCAATCCTCAAAAGTAAGAGAGGACCGGCCCAACCGATTCCAAGGATCGCTGTGTGCAGTCCTGAGACATTTGCAAGAGTGTCTCGAACGGAGAGGAGCTTGCCGCTTGCCTCGACTCATGGTGGAATCCAATTTCCAATACGTGACTTTCGGTTTTATTTGTAGAGCCTAGTATGGCGACATGATATATGGTACCCATGTCGTCTATGATTGATATTTATGATTGAAAGTGTTTTGACACTATACACTTATAATAGTATCAAATGATCTGTTTTTAAACGTATCAAGCATTCTTTGGCTATTATAAGGTAAAACCCTATCCTCTGGCTTGCGTTGCATTGTGTGATGGGACTTGGGTCTTATAATAGCTTCGTTTTCTTTATTTAGCATTGCGCTGTTTGTTTTATGTACTGGTATTCTTGGGAGGAAACCCGTTCCGTGTTATACGGCGTGGTCCCTTGATTTACCTAATTTTAAATAAAGTTTTAAATAACTGTTTTAGTTCTCACACCAGTCACATAATTGACCTGGAGTTTATTGTTTTAACCTAAACTCTGGGTGCCCCTATTTTCCACACGGGCAGCTAGTAGTTTTGGTTTTTTTTTTTGAAGTAAAAGGTAGTGAATCAGCATGATTCACGCCTAAAATATATACCATTCATCAAGTAACCGTGCGTATATTTACAATGTATGTACAACCAAAACAGCAAAACAGCAAAATAGGCCATCACTACATACGGCCATACAAGGAGCCATACATCATAGTTAACATTACATAGCATTAGACATAACAGAAAAACAGCAAAAGGCTAGTGAAACAGTAAGCATCATCTTCAATCATGTGGTCCAGTGATCCGCCCCCTCTTACGAACTCGGTCTGCAATGCTCTCAACGTTTCTTTTGCACTCCATGCCTGCCCAATCATAGACAAAATTAAGAATAGAGTAAATAATACTGTTAGGGGCTTTGAATTTGCGGTTAAATTTTCTGGAGTTTCGTTCATGCCAGAGCAACCAAGTGTAAGCGAAATTCAACAAAGCAAAAAGAAGACTATCATGAGAGGCATGCAAGGACGGGTAAATTGTGTGCCAAAAAACAAATTGGTCTGCGATGAAATCACTCCAGTGCAAGTCAAGGTAAAGCGCAACCAAACATTTTGTCCAAATATAAAAAGCAAAGTCACAAGCCAAAAATAGGTGGTGGTAGTCCTCGTCGTCATGACCACAAAAAACACAGCCATCCAGAACATGCACTCCTCTCTGACGAATTCTGTTAACCGTATTCAATCTACCATGAATCACGACCCACATATGAATTTTGACTTTATCAGGGATTTTGAATCGCCACATAAGCTCAAACCCCAACCTCCTAACCCCAGCGAAATTAAACAACTTATAGATGCTACGAACACTAAACAACTTTCTTTCCCCCTCCAACATCCAAATAAAATCATCCCGCTCATTATTCAAACTCACCGCTTCAAGCAACTCGAACAAACTGCATAGCTGAATCAATGCATTACCAGATACAAGTCTTGAGAAATTCAATCTCCATTTGAAACCCGCTGAATCATTATCATACACCTCTCTAACAGTGAAATTTTTGTTACAAGCAATACCAAAAAGCTCTGGAAACTCCACACTCAAAGGGACATTAATTAGCCAACTATCCTACCAAAATGATGTATTGTGTCCATTCTTCACCACAATCTTAGTACCCAACTTCATCCACTGTGCATGAACCATGACATTACGCCAAAACGCCGAGCATCTTGAAAAATCAGTATTCCAACCGAAATTACCATTGTAATATGTACTAATGATCCACTCCTTCCATAAAGCGTGCTTATCAGAAATCATAAACCACAACCACTTACAAAGAAGAGCCGAATTCATTGTATTTAAGTTTATAACATCAAGGCCCCCTTGCTCTTTAGATTTGCATACTTGGTTCCACGATATCAAATAGCTTAGCTTCTTCGTCTCTTTAGAACCAGTCCAGAAAAAGTTACGACGAATTGCATCAATCCTTTCCACCACCCAACCTGGAAAGTGATAGAAGGACATCCAGTACAATGGAATCGACGATAGGACAGAATTGACAAGCACAAGACGACCAGCTCGGGATAATGAGTTGCCTTTCCACCTAGCCAGTCTAGTGTCCACCTTTTCAATCAAGTGCTGCCAGTCTTTCTTCATTAATTTCTTGGGGCGAATGCACATACCCAGGTAATTCAAAGGAAAAACTTCAGCCTTGCAATTAAACATTTCAGTACAAGACCTGCGTAAATCATCACTACAACCCAACATGTAAACACTGCTCTTATGAAAGTTAATTTTTAAGCCAGATAAACTTTCAAAAGCATATAAAATAAATTTAAGTGCAGCAAGGAATTTACAGTCAGGTTTACTGAATATAATGGTGTCATCAGCATATTGCAAAGAATTGATGCCCCCAACCACATGGTCACCGCCAAAACCACTAATAATCCCCTCTGCACAACCCAGCTTCAGAATTTTGGAAAAAACATCTGCCGCTAAATCAAAAAGAAGAGGGGAAAGTGGATCACCCTGTCTCAGTCCACGCATAGAATGGATGGTAGAGCCGGCAACTCCATTAACACAAATGTTGGATCTACTTGATGAAAGAATCATGGAAATCCAATCAATCCACTTGATGGGGAAGCCTCTTGCCTTCAGCACTTCAACCATAAATCGCCAGTCAACTGTGTCAAAAGCTTTGGCGAAGTCCAGCTTAAGGATAACACAAGGGACGTCAAATCTATCACAATGAGAAATCACTTCGCCAACCAACGCAGCACCATCCAGAATGTTCCTTCCTTTAATAAAAGCAGTTTGGGATATATCTATCAATGAATCCATCTTAGCTTTCAGCCTATTGGCCAAAACCTTCGTAATTAGTTTGAAACTAGTGTTGAGAAGGCTAATCGGTCTGAAATCAGCGGCAGAGACATTACCTTCTTTTTTGGGGATTAAAACTACGTTAGCATAACTAATCAAATCCAACCTTAAAGAGCCTTTGTGGAACTCGTCAAACAAACGCAAAACATCATATTTCAGCATGCCCCAGTATTGTTGAAAGAAAAAGGTGGGAAATCCATCAGGCCCAGGTGCTTTGTCACCCGGCATCTCCTTCAAAGCATTCAAAATTTCCTCTTCAGAAAAAGCACTTGCAACATCCGAGAGATCAGTTACAACAGGATACAATTTGCTCCATTCAACAGAAATACGGTTCTCAACACGAGAACCGAAGATGCTTTTATAATATTCAGTGAAAGTATCACTCAAAAGTTGTTGCTCACAGATCTCCACACCATCCTTCCAAATACTGTGAATCAAATTGGTACGGCGTCTACCATTGGCAACTCTATGAAAAAACGCTGTATTTCTATCCCCTTCCTTCAGCCACTGAGATCTTGATCGTTGTCTCCAAAAAATCTCTTCCTGATCCAAAACTTTGTTGAGTTCTCGTTCTCGCTGCTGAAGCAAATCTCTTTCAACATCATCAAGTCCTCTTTCCTCTTCCAGTATATTAAGATCAAGAATTTGTTTTTCTAACCTCTCCTTTTTAATTCTAATATGACCAAACTCCTCAGAATTCCACTTTTTAAGAAATTTCCTCAAAAGTTTAAGTTTATTACAAAGGGTTCTCGCTGCATCACCACTCTCCCCAAATTCAGACCATTTATTATACAACAAATCGGTAAAGTTATCTTCCAAGCACCACATTTTTTCAAATCTAAAAAAAGGCTTTTTCCTAATGGCATCTCCAGAATCTAATACAACAGGGCAATGGTCGGAAATAATTGTAGATAAGCCTTTTTGGGCGGTTAAAGGATGAAGATCCTCAAAGTGAGCATTGATGAAAAAACGATCAAGTTTCACAAGTGTCGGTGGAGTTCTGCCATCAGACCAAGTGAACTTTCTATTAGCGAGAGGGAGGTCAATTAACTCACACTCCCCAACAAACTCACTAAAATCAGCCATGTCACCAAAATGATTAGCACCAGAGTTACTTCTTTCATAACCAAATCTCGTAACATTAAAGTCTCCTCCAATAACCCAAGGGCCGTACATCAAACTATGAAATTCCATCGCTTCTCTCCACAAAGTTTTCTTTTCACTTCTAGTATTTGGACCATAAACGTTTGAGAAAAAATAAAGCTTCTTAGTCGTTACACATTCCAATGCAACATGTAGGCAATGTGTTTGACAAATCTCTTGTTTAAATGTCCACAAATTACTATCCCAGCCAGTGAACAAACCTCCAGCACTTCCAGTGGCCGGAATAAATCTCCACTCATCTATAACCCCCCAACCCAGAGTTTTAAAAATAAGAAAATCAGGATTTTCAAGTTTAGTCTCTTGAAGCAACACAATGTGGGGCTTGACCGACTTGAGATAATTTTTAACTCTAAGACGTTTGTCATAATTACCCAAACCTCTAACATTCCAGGTTAAAACAATCATTGGGGTGCGTCATCCCTATCTAACTCTTTACTTCTAATGTCACTAGCAACAGAATCGTTTAACATAAAACTAGAGCTACTAGCAACAGCATGCATTTGATCAGGAGATAAAGAGTTAAGGATAGCAGGGATAAAAACGCTACCTTCCAGAGGATGAGGAAGGCCACGAGCACTTCTCCTTAGGATAACCACACCGGAGTCCAATGGCATCTTGCCTTTTCTTTTGCTTGTTGCACAAGAGCGTTCATCGGAATCTGAAACGGCCAAAGCATTACTCCCTCCACCAAGATCGTAATCATTATCATCCCCCCCAAGATCATAGTCCTCATCATTATCTTCTCCAAAAATATTCCTCAAGCCATCGAATCCACTCTCCTCCCTACCAGTGTCATCAATACCATCATCAACAGCTTCCGCTTCAAGAGCTTCCACCTTATCCTTAGCTACATTATGATCCATCACATCATCTTCTCTATCAACAGGAATTGGAGCGAAAGAATTACTGCCCAATCCAACATAAGCAGTGGGAGCGCTAACGCTTCTAGCCTTAAGTACTTTCATCTTGCCATTCTCCCCTCTAACAAAAACCGTTTTACGAAGTTCTTGTCTGTCCACTTCCTCAGAGGATTCACCGTCGACTTTCGTAATGGAGACATTATGGAAAAAGCCCTCAACAGGAACCACAATCGAAGGAGGAAGCTCCAAATCCTCATCAATCCACATCAACGCCTCCAGGGAGGAAAAATCGGTTACATTCCACACTCCATGCTGGAGTCTAATCACTTCACCTACCTCCGGCAACGCTGACTTGAGGGAATCAACACTTCTACACACTAGTGGAATATTTTTAAGTGAAACCCAGACTTCAATCCTCTTTCTCGCCATGCTCCCAATTTGCGGGCCCCAACGCTTCAAATTAATTACACCCTTTGAGTCGAAGAGTGAGTAGTAAAATGTTTCAGTCAACAAAAAGGGAAGAAATTTCGCTATGAAATCATCGCCAAATCTACGCACCGTCCACACCCAGCCCGGCGCACGCTTGCCAAAATGAGTTCCCAATAAAGTCTCCATTTCATTGATCGAGAAAGCACCACGAGCGATGGAGAGAACCACCATCGATCTAGCCTTTTTAAAATCGTCAGGGTAAAACGCCGCCGAAAGAGGAGGGAGCGATTTAGGGTTTTCCATTTTTTTCGGAATTTTGAGATGAAATTTGCAGTTGAAGCCCTTATGCCCAATTTTGTTACAGCGAAAACAAACCATAGGATTTCGACAGCTCCTAGCCCAGTGATCTGGAGAGCCGCATCTGAAGCAACCATCATCAGATTTGATGTTTTTTAATTTTTCCAAGTAATTGTTCGAAATACGAGGCGGCGGCTGAGGAGTAATGCGAGGTTTAAATATATTATTTCGAGGAGCGTTACACTTTACACCTGGCCGCAGCAAGATCTCCTTGTACGATGGAAGTACACCTTTGTTTTTATCTGATCTGTCGTCTAGTGAAGAAGAAACGTGATTAGAGATAGAGGAAGTGAGATTATTGATCACGTTTTTGGAATTCTCCATTAGGGTTTTGAAGGTCACCATTTTTCGGTAAATTTTGTTTCTTATTGCTGTTTCTGAGTAATGCTAGTAGTTTTGGTTTTGCAGATTTATATTCACAAGATCCTGGTTTACAGCTGGAATGATACTCGGAAAGCTCTGTATCCGTGTATTTCTTTCAGTTGTGTGTTGTATTATTTTTCCGCTGCTATGTATTTAAATGTATTTAAATCTTTGATATTTATCAAATGTGTAATATTTATTCATACTCTGTAATATTCTTGTATTCTGATGGAATTGTTGTAATAAACAATGAATGTTCTTCTGTTTGTGTTCCGATGTGTGTTGTTCTCATCTCAATCCGGGCTTTCCTTTACGGGGAAGTTCAGGTCGTTATAGAGTGGTATCAGAGCTTTGGTTTACAGAGCTCGAGAACAAGACACATTAGAACCATACGAATGAATTCACCCGAGATTGGATTAGTAATATTCAATTAGAATGACTCGTTAGAGATAGGATCAGTAGTATCCTAGAACGAGTGTGAAGAGTATATTTTTCAAATGAAAATAATTTTGTTTTGAAATTTAAATCGTTTTATACGTATTTGAATATTTTATTTTTATTGAATTTGGACAATCGAGTATATAAATATTTTGCATATACGCGTCATGAATGTATATTCGAAGTTTTAATATACTGGATAGATATAGGATGACACTCTAGTCGCCCGGACATGATTCTGATGATGGCGCACCATCACCAGTATTTATTTTCGAGTTTTGAAGGTGAGATATCTATATATTTCCATTGATTGGTGTGAGAACCAAAACTAGATAGGTTGAAAATTATGAATTTGAAACGAGAATCCACTAATTGATTGATGGTTGTGTTGTTTGATTATTAGTTTGATAATTTTGAACCATTATGCCAAATCGAACCTAATATTGAACTGTACTGAAAAATGATTACAATTGCATGCATATACGTGTGTATCCATTCAACAGGTCATAGAAAGGAGGCTAGAGCAGAAGAATAAAATTGTTTGCCCGACAAACAGGTACATGTTTAAAAATTTATTGGGTTTGGATGATTTTATGAGCTGATTGGCTAGCCGCTTGGCTGTTTCTTTTTCTTTTTGGATTGATGAGGGCCATGGGAGGCTATTTGAAATATCCCGAAGTCCCCGGTGCAGGGGAGGTTATGGCGAAATTTTTCGAAAATTTAGAGTGTTAGCCAAATTTTTGAAAATTTTGAAAAGTTCTTAGAAACTGAAAAGTTGAAGAAATTAAGCCATAATGGAAGTTGAGTTGGTTTGTGAAACAACTTACAGCTTCGTTCCTTTTCGAGGAAGAAAAGTTTTAAGTGGGGGAGATTGTAACAACCCAGAAAATCTGAGCCAATTTAAAATTTTTATTATGGCAATTTTAGTGAATTTTGAATATTTAAAATGAATTATTTTAAATAATATCGACGAGAAATTTATTCTGAATAGAAATAGAATGTATATTTTATTTTGAGCGTCGTTAGAATATAAATATTTTATTTATAATTATAAAACGAATTGAAAATGGCACGGTAGTTTGAAATTTCGATTTCAAAGTTCAAATGAATGTGCAGGATTCAATATAAACTGGATTTTAGAGAAACCAAAAATATTAGAATCTAATTGAGAATATCTTTCCAACGAATCCGAAAAACTGAAATTTCATAGCGGGGATAAAAAGTTATGTCCAGTTGAAAATTCAGAATAGTCGCTATGGAATTCTGGCCCTTAAAAATGAAAATTTTGCAAATGACCTCGGTTTTCGATGAAACAACTTTTGTTGGATCCGTGATGTCAAGATATTGCTAGATTCAAAAATTCGTAATTTTTCGAATTAATATGTGAGCGTGGCAAAGTAAAATGCGTTTGACCCTTTTTAGTTGATTTTAATCAACTGGAAAATGGCCATTTTTAAAACGGTCTCAGAATTTGACGCAATCAGTTTTGTTAGGACCGTATCGTCAATACGAAGCTAGAAATATTTTTCGGGAATTTGTAGAGTCCGTATGTGGCCCTGGTAAATTGTAATGTGCGTTCAAATTCAATATATAGAGTTATATTTTGATTTAGATGAAAACTGATCGAAACGATCGAATCAACTTACGATAAATATCCCATTGTGTTCAGAATGGGGGAAATTAGCTATGGACGACAGGCTGTGGGTTTCGTTTCGAGGTTGAAATAAAAAGTTGCCTTTTGAATTTAAAAATAAATTATATATATATTTATATAAAACACCCTCCCTCACATTCTCTCTCCCTCCTTTCTCTCTTCAAAATCAGTCAACGAGAAAAAAAACCCAATCCCTGAATTGAAACTTGACCCCGCCCTCCCCCCTTGTGCCGTCGGAGCTCCACCAGGAGCGCCCCAACTCCGATCATCCACCCTCTTCCCGTCGCGCCTCTCTCTCCTCCACACCCCTCTCTTCCTTCTCCACTACAGCCGAAGCCCTCCCCACAGTCGCGTTCAACCTCCACCACCCCCAAATCCGACCGCGCCACAGCCTATCCCCACCGCCGCACCTCTGGCCAGACTCCCCACCTCCGACGATAACCACCAGCGCCCCCTAGTCCTCAGCGACCCCTGTGTTGCTGTCCCGACCCCGACTTCGACCAGTGGTGCCTAGCGTCGAACTCTTGGCGACCTTAAGCCCTCTGTTGCTGCTCCACCCTCTTTTTTAAAAAGTGAGTTTTATCCTTTTTAATTTTATTTTCAGTTTTCTTTCATATAGCATAAGTAAAATCTGATTTTTTTATATAGATTAGCATTGATTTTAAATTTGGTTTTTAAAATATTTTGAACAAAGACGAGATTTTTATTTTGAACAAAGACGAGATTTTTATTCGAACAAAGACGAGATTTTTATTTGTATAAAGTTGGGATTTTTATTCGGATGAAGCTATGGTTTTATTCGTATGGAAAGGGGATTTTTATCCATATCAAATGGGATTTTTATACGAATAACATAATAAAAATATGATTTTTATTACATGAGAAGTAAAATAAAAATACAATTTTTATGCTAGTATAAAGTTACGATTTTTATATATTTTTTAGAAAAGTAAAAACATAATCTTTACAATGTATAGAGCGATATAAAATATAATTTTATCCATATAAAAATGTGATTTTTTATATGTGTAGTGGCTACGGACAATGAAATTGACAAAAGGCGAGCACGGCGAAGATTTCCTACATATGAAGAGTCGTGGTGATTGGTTTAGCTAGTCGGTGATAACTTCTCACTTTAAATCTTGTTTACTAGTTAAAATATATATAGGATGCAGACGATGCTTAGCAGCACCCAACACCCGTCGTCCACAGACCATGGACGACTTGTATGCTTGTTTGATTTTGTTGTGTTGTGAGAATTGATTGTGATGTGAAGTGAATGGAAATATATTCATGTGTTGAATAGGAAAAATATTTATATGTTGAAATAAATTACTTATCGTTAAAAATATAATTTTAACGTGAATGTGAATAAATAAATATTCATTTACAAACAGGACGGTTTGTTTATGTACACTTATTTGAAGGATATTGACTGGGACGATAAATTTTACACGTCGTCCAAATGCACAAATAATATTCAGTGTTTGTGGATTGAAACCCCACACGGGTGTTGGGATGATATTTGACGTACACTAATCCCAATTGTTTAGTGGTATGTCGATCGTTTGATTGAAGGATTGTATGAGCGTTAATTAGTTATATTTAATGCTTATGCAGTTGTGTGGTGCACTATGGATGATGGTTGATTATTTATCGTTGCTATTATATACATGTGTTGTATTGAATCCATATGATTAACATTATATGGTAATTGATTGGACCTCATTTCAATTGGGAAAATAAAGAATAAAATAAAATAAGATTCATGTGTTGAATAGAATAAATAGTCATGTGTTGACGATGCTCATGTGTTGAGAATATTCATGTGTTGAAAATATTCATGTGTTGAGTAAAATATTTTAAGCAATAAAATTTACATCTTTATCATAATTTTATAAAATATATTAAATAACTAAAATAGTCATGTGTTGACGATACTCATGCGTTGAGAATATTCATGTGTTGAATAGAAATATAGATTCATGTGTTGAATAGAATAAACATTCATTTGTACAAAATTATTGAAATATAAAAAGCCGTGTTGATTAGAGATGCGCCATTTTGACGCAAACGATATTTATATCGATTATATTCGTTTTTATAATGATTATAGAAAAGGAAGTGATTTCAAAATATAACGTTTTGAAAATATTATCATTCGTATATCGATGATGTGGAATATTCAATTTTGATTCGAAATTGAATATGAAGTTGAAATCAGTTCGAAAACGAATTTAAAACGATTTATAAAATACGTTTTGAATTGAAATCGACGAAATATATATATTATATATATTAAATAGCCTGAATATAACGCGTCGCGTCGCGGCAGCTAGCGAATTTCGACCATGGACTTTGAATTGACGTTGCGGGAGATCCGACTATCGGATTCTCCTGAAACCGGAACCGTTGGGTTCGTATCGAAAAGAGCTTTCCAACAATATTATAAATTTGAAATCTAACTGTTGGATTTGGAATTATGTCCAAATCAAATTTGAAAAAGGTCGCTGCAAGTGCAGTTCGGTGGCCGTTATTGAAAACCGACTGTACGGGCCTTGATAAAATTATTAAAAATATTAATAATTTGTGTAAAATAATAATATATGAATTGGAAAGAACTGGGATGAAAAATTCCACATTGGAAAGGATAAAAATATATTTTTATCGAAATGGACTAGTTTTTAACTAGAATTAAAATCCAATTATTATTAAATAAATAAAATTGGATTTGAAAATAACCAGAATTTCCAATATATAAAGTGGAAATGGATTTGAATCGAAATTGTCTTTTGAATATTTCGATGTTGGATTTCGTGATTATATAGATATTGTTATGGGAATTTGAAAGATATATTTATATCATTATTTCCAATACGATATTTGTTGGTCGTAGAATTTGATATTGAATATAAGCCGATATATTTTCTATTCAGAACCTTGTATTTAATATCAAATGTGATTTGGGTCTGTCATGAATGGTGTCTTCATTAACACTGTTCTTAAACCCAGTTGAGAAAAAGATTAAATCTTTCTATTTAGATTTAATGAAGTGTTCTAATTAAATAATATTAATTGGAGTTGAATTTAAATTGGTTTTTGGGTTTATCGTGAGCGTGTTTTGAATAACACCTGTTCTTTAACCCGATTAACAATGGGAAGTGATTTTGGGTTTATCGTGAATCGTGTTTACTGACATTGGTTCTTTAACCCAGTTAAAGACAGGATATTGATTTTTGGGAAGATTAAAACTAAGTGGAGTTTTAATGAATCTACAATTAGATTGAAGTGATCGAGAATGAAGTATCACCAGTTTTGCTCCAAGTGATAGTTAAATCTTTAATTAGATTTGAACGTGAAATGGTAATTAATATTTACCGATAACACCGTGGTGTTAGATATAGAGTATTACCAGTTTTTCCCCATGGGATGTATAGGTTGGGATTAGGAAATAAAATAAATAATTACTTCGGTGTGGTTCGCTAATCCCGACTAGTTTAGAAATCCATGATATGGTCTGAAGTGATATCCAAAGGAAGATTAAAGAATAAATTTAGAAGAATTTATCTTTGATAAAATTAATGGGAACCTTTCCCTTAGAATGTGAAAATTTGAATAAAAGAATATTCTGAATTGGAATGAGGCGTATGTTGTGTTTGTGTAACACTTGTTTATTATATACGCGGGTTATTCGGAAAGGCCGATTTTATACCCATTCTGAATAACCGATTCGACGATAAGTCGAAGATGAAGACGGTGGTTGAAGACCGGAAGTCTTCACATCGTTTGGATGATTATTGATGATCTTGATTGGGCTGTACACCCAAGAGGAGGGAATCAGTTGGTGCTCGTCCAGACGTACTTGGAGATCGATGGATATGCGAGGAAAGTGCCTCCGGTTTCGTTCAGACCCAGAACGAACTTGTAAACGGACTGTGTGTCTGACATTGGATTTTATTCTGTGTTGATTGATCTCTATTAAATACACATCTGTTTGGCGGCGGAGAATTTATTCTCTTGCTTAACGCCGTTCTCTGAGACCTACGAGCTCAGAGGTTGTATATCGATGGACATCAGTCGCGTGGAGTGATTTGTCTGTGTGGCATGCCTAAGTGGCAAATGATCAAGAATTCTGTTGAAAAGCAAAGTCTTGTGGTTGATGATCAAAGCACGGCCTGTGTGTCATAGCTTTGTTTATAACGTGAATTCGCGAGCCTCACACCTCGGTATGAGTCAAAAACGGGATACGGTCCGTTGGGAGAACACGACGTTTCTTTCTAGCTATGGGTGATGTCAGTGACCTACCAGCCCTGACATTTATTTACTTTTTACCTGTGTGGTTATTGGAATGCGAGGAGCCTTGAATATAAGGCCGATAACTAGCACTATGTGAGCCGACATACAGACTATTATATAGGTCCGATAGGATCGGGAAACGTGTGTTCAGGAATTGCCAATCCTCAAAAGTAAGAGAGGATCGGCCCAACCGATTCCAAGGATCGTTGTGTGTGGTCCTGAGACATTTGCTAGAGTGTCTCGAACGGAGAGGAGTTTGCCCTTTGCCTTGACTCATAAAGGAATCCAATTTCCAATACGTGACTTTCGGTTTTATTTGTAGAGCCTAGTATGGCGACATGATATATGGTATGCATGCCGTCTATGTTGATATTTATGATTGAAAGTGTTTTGACACTATACACTTATAATAGTATCAGATGATCTGTTTTTAAACGTATCAAGAATTCTTTGGCTATTATAAGGTAAAACCCTATCCTCCGGCTTGCATTGCATTGTGTGATGGGACCTGGATCTTATAATAGCTTCATTTTCTTTATTTAACATTGCGCTGTTTGTTTTATGCACTGGTATTCTTGGGAGGAAACGCGTTCCGTGTTATACAGCGTGGTCCCTTGATTTACCTAATTTTAAAGTAAAGTTTTAAATAACTGTTTTAGTTCTCACACCAGTCACATGACTGACCTGGAGTTTATTGTTTTAATCTAAACTCTAGGTGCCCTTATTTTCCACACGGGAAGCTACTAGTTTTGGTTTTACAGATTTATATTCACAGGATCCTGGTTTACAGCTGGAATGATACCCGTAAAGCTCTGTATCCGTGTATTTCTTTCAATTGTGTGTTGTATTATTTTTCCGCTGCTATGTATTTAAATGTATTTAAATCTTTGATATTTATCAAATGTGTAATATTTATTCATACTCTGTAATATTCTTGTATTCTAATGGAATTGTTGTAATAAACAATGAAATGTTCTTCTATTTGTGTTCCGATGTGTGTTGTTCTCATCTCAATCCGGGCTTTCCTTTACGGGGAAGTTCGGGTCGTTATAAATTGTATTTGTATGCAGCAGATTTGGATTGCCCCAAAAGAATTTGCTAATGGAATAAGGTAGCGCACTAGAATAGGGTAGATGGAGTAGAAATTAATGGAAAAGGATGTATTAGGGTAGTCGCACATCAGAGCGTAGGGTAGGCTGTTGTATTGGTACTTATATTTTTCTTATCTTACAGGTTAAACTATTCATATTAAAATATATTTTTTATTTGGTTAATTATATCTATCGCTTTTTATAATGGATGTTTAATATTCACACTGACCTTCATGGATTCCAAACGCGATGAGAATGGACGTACCGCTATGTCTTGACGTTCTAGACCTAATGAAATTATTTTTTTGAAAACAGAATGTATTTGCAAAAATTGTGCATTATTGTATTGCTGCAGATATTTCTCTTTCTGACCCCGTAATCGCTAGTAATCGCTGGTCATCCATACGGCGGTGAATTCATTCCCGGACCTTGTACACATCGCCCGTCACACTTCAGGAGCTGGCCATGCCCGAATTCGTTACCTTAATTGCAAGGAGGGGGATACTGAAGGAGGCGTTATTTAGATCCCAGTTTATCCATCGGTTCACTTTTAAATTTCATCTACCGACAAAACAACTCTGTTTGGCTCCAAACTGGAAAACTAGCAATAACTAGACATATGTATCCCAATAAAAATTTTTCACCTAAAACGGTAGTCGTTTGGAGAATATCTATTTCTATAGCTTATATAGTATCGATAAATATAAATAAATTACAAAACAATTATATTAAATAATCATAAATTATTATTACTACATATGGGCAATAAAATGATATATCATTCCAAATGTAAACCACTATTTTATTCATAAATAAACGTTATCGTTTATAGACGATTCCTATAGCGACTATTTTAAATTTTGAATTGGACATAAATTACAACATATAAGCTGAAATCTCGATTTTTCTCTTTTATTAGAAAATTATAATAAATAAGATTCCAACATTCTTGTTTCATAGAATTTCAACTTAAAACGGATTCTGTATATTCAATTGAAGTACAAAACTTGATATTACGAACTACCGCGCTGTTTCGAGTTCGTTTTAAATATAAATATAAATTAATTTTTTAAATCATCATTTTAAAATGAATTCAATTTAAATCCATTAGTATTTCAAATATAATTTATAAAACCAATTTAAATATTCAAATTCAATTGACCAAAAAATCCGGGACGTTACATTCTTCCCACTTAAAAGATTTTCGTCCCCGAAATTGCCAAGTATGACGAATGCTCCAAACCCAATTAACTTCAAAATAATTAATTCAAAATATTATCAAAAATATTTTTAAGTTTAAAATTTTACGAAAAATTCGCCAGCACCTCCTCTGCACTGTTCAACCCAACAACTACAACTCTCCACTCCGGGCTTCTTATTGATCAAAAGAAAACAAAGCCAAGTGGCTACCCAACTCAGGGTATAAAATCAATTAACCAAATCAATATTATTAAGGTTTACCTATTTGTCAAGCAGTCGATATTCTAATCATGAAGCAAATCAACTAACCTCTCTTTCATCTCTTCCAACCTGCACTTAACTCAATATCCAATGTCAATAACAGATATAATATAAATCATTTCAGTTTCATTTCGTATTTAATTTCATTCGAATTCATTATATCGGAGTTATTTCTCTTATCTTCCAATTAACTTAATTTGTGATGAATTCTTATATTCAACAATTCTATCATACAACAACCAAACAATGGACAATCGGTACAACCTGATTGTTCCATATTTAACTTTCATTTTAAGTTAAATTCTAATGTATTTAATTAAAAAAATTCTTTCACACTATCTATATTTGAATTTCCTTTTGGTTTTATTAACTACTCAAATCCGATCTGAATTTTCATTCAAATCAATCAACAACCAAATTATCTATAATTTAATAAAATTATTTCTTTTATATATGAAAATATAGTTTGGGAATACTTATTTCATCTGCCCACTTTACAAAACAATGTTGTATCAATTTGTCAGTTCAACTTGAACCGACCAAATAACACAATACAAAATATTTTTGTACAAGATTTACAAATATGCTTTCTCATATATATACAATCAATCTCGATCTAGGGTATTACTAACTCAATCTCTATCGAGATACGCCACAGAGCCAAGTTTATTACTAAACCATTGCTCTGATACCACTGTAACGACCTACGGGAATTTGAGCAAGAATTCCGACAATAATACAAATCTTGTATCACTTGTTAGAACCCAAGTATCGAAAAACACAGATAGCTATTATAAAGAATATTAAAGTGTGAGATACGGACGAAAGAATATTAGAATAGAAGAACAAGAAGAACCAACACAACACAGAGTCTCACATCGCAGCGGAACAAAATATAGTATAGAAATAACTTTTATTGAGAGCTTGAAATAATACTTACAACATCAGAGCACAACAATACATCTGGACAGTTATAATAGCCTGTCCTTATAAATATAACACACAGCGTAATAATAACGGTATACATTATACATCTGAACTACTTCAGCTCGTTTTTGAATTTCACAACATCCGATAACCTTAACCTGTAAAACTGATCTAAACCGAGCATTTCAAAATACGGGGTCAGTCTGGTGAACTGGAGTGAGAAAAACTCGCAAAGTTTTATGGGGAATCATCCAACTTGATTTTAAAGTTCAAAAGCTTTTCGAAAGAAAAGGATAATCATAAGACCAAATCCACACAGAAATATGGACGATTTTTTCCTTACGATAACTCAAAACATTTTGAAATTGTATATATATTCTGATATTATGATAATTCCTAAATACAAGTAAACAACAGTCTAGCGGAGCGCTTGCATCACATGCTCCACATATATAGTATACAATCAAAACCGCTAATGCTTATTGGAGACTGGATTCCGACAATGCCAAGGTATGGAACCACCTGCCGATAGTGTATCTCTAGAGGGGAATACACTGGGTTCAACATGAACGTCTTGCAACCCGGCCCATACGTGACCGACCATTTAATTTACTCGAGTGTATCGATGTATATCAACAATGGTTGGGCTCAAACTACTGTTTTCCGAAATGGACAGCATCGAAAATAGTTTAAAGAAGGAAATGAAATTTCTCTAGTTAGGTGATTATACATCCTAATGGGAGCGACCCACATAGCCATGCTGCGTGCACGATTTGTTTCATTTCCCAGTTGATGAGGCTTGAAGTTTGAATCTACATTTCGAACATCTGGCCATCATTTACTTTGAATGCCACATCGTCAAATCCGCCATATATTACTAATTGATATCCACAAAATACTCTGAATGTTAAGCTAAAGAAGTTTCCCTTCTATGCCAACAACTTGGTATGTTTGAAGAAATCAACGTATGTGATTCCTTTGGAAATACTTTGTCAGATATCTGCCAACACAAGTTGTCCTGGGACTGGACAAATCGAATGCACTCTTCTACCACATCCTAGGAATCACCCAATAGATCGGTAGCGAGTAGTCCTTGCAATCCGTAGATTCCAATCATGATAGAATCACCGTTAACCCTAGGGATCATCCAGAGGTATTTAACAATAGTTTTATTGGTCGGAATAGTCCTTGCAATCCGTAGATTCCAATCAGCATCTTTCACGTATTCGTATTTATTGGTCGGAATAGTTTTCAAATATAAATTCGATCCTGATCTTTCCATAACAACAAGAGTATGGTTACAATTTGATAGTTAGTTATTTAACTATCAAATAAACAAACGTAAAAATAAAAATGGATCTATTGTTTGAGTACACAACAACACTTGGCCTTCTAAAATAATATATCAGTTTCCATACATTAATATTCTCAAATCATTTTATCTATATACTTGGAAAGATATCTTAAAATCATATCAATTCTACCATTAACTATCATTTCAAAACATTTTCTACAACATTATTTATTATCTATAATTGGGGAAATCGATTCTACTTATCATCATAAACAATTGTTACGTAATCTCCTTTTGCTTCGTTATATAAACGAAATAATTATCAATTATCCTTTTAGATTAAACTCATTCTATATTTCATTGCCTTACTTTTGAAAATATCATTTTATTTTCATAAATCACTTGTTATCTCTTTTATTATGGAAATATCATTTCATATTTAATATAGCGAATTTATATCGCATTTTCACGACTCAACTCGTTTAACTACTCTAATTCAGACTTGGTTTTCGTTTGATTTCCATTTCCAACATTCATCGGCTCCTAACCATAAATCAGCAAGAAAATAATTCCCAAAATATTAACCTCGAAGGCCAAAACCAACATCGGATTAATAATCAAAAAATCATTCATCTCGACTGATCTCCATTTAAGTTCTAATTCTTTAATTTCCTATCCTGGCATATATTTCATTCAAATGCCATTTCTAATAACCATGTTTCAATACTATATTCAGATAAACTTGGGTTTTAAAACTCCATCTAACTTGGATTTAATAAAATCCAATTAAATAGAATTTCAATAAGACTTCACTTTAAAACTGCAATTTAAACTTAACTCATATTATCATTTATATAATTTGCTTTAAAATATCATTTTATTATAAATAGGCCTTATCGTTTCATAAACTTCCATTATTCCTTTTAAATCCCAAGATTTCCACTTTGATTATTAAGCAAATGATAGTTAAATATCAACATTTAAAAATGTTTACATAACCAATAAATATTTTCATTAAATAAATAATTTATTTAATAAATCCATTTTAATTAACACGGTTGACTTGGTTAACTCTAAACATGATTAACTCGTTAATCAAATCTCGATTCCTCTTCCTTTTTAAATTCAATTAATTTAAATAATCCTATTTGATTATTAGAATAGTAAACAATTCAATAGAATCTAATTTTAACTGTTTCTTAAAACAATTTATCTTAGTTATTAATCGTCACATTAATTCCTTCTTACTTGTTTATCAATCTTATTAATATAGGAATTTACTTATAAATCATTTAATAATTAAGTTGAGGCATGTGCTTCGCTCACGGCAGATTTTGGTACAAAAATGGGGATTGTTGGTTAAAACAAACAATATATATGTGGTTAGTTTATTTTATTTTTATAAACGTCATTAAAATAATATATTTAAAAATCTATATTCAGTTATAAAATAAATTTCATAACTTCATTTCTGTCGATTCAACTGACTGTAAATTAATCTTTATAAAACAGTTTGTATTTTGGCCATCTGCTATAAATTCCTCAACCAATATCAGACATTGGTTAATAACAACCAATGTTGAATTCATATTCAACGATCACTAATCAAATCCATAATTTGATCATATTGGTTAAATAGTTCATGTAATGATCATATGCAAATAAATAAATAATTCAACTAGTCGCGGTCAAACAATAATAATTCAAGCATCCAATTTAATTTAAATATGTTTATATTATTATAGACGTAACCAGCAAGGTAAGTTACCTTAATTGGAAATATCGTTAAAAATAATGATGTCATTTCATTTAAATTAAACAACGTTTAATTTAAATAATCGATATAACAATATTTAACAATATCCAAACAACCATCAAATCAACCAACAATTAACAACATGGCATACAAATAATAAACCCGACTTATAAAAATTATAAGTGCGAGAACTGAGTGAGTTTAACTCACCTTGGATTAATTCGTCGATTAAAGAAGTTTGTTTTAATAAAATTAAACACGTGTTTAATTTTATTAATTTATGATAGCTTCCATTTCCTTCCAAAGCAGCTCTATAATGTAGTCTTCTCCGATACGATTCCAATGAGACTGACCGCATTCCATTCTGATGATGTACGAATGAAATAGGATATAAATAAGATTATAAATAATTAAATTAATTTTAACTTAAATTTTGTATTAAAATGGGCCCTTACCCATTTACCTTTAGCCCCATATAACTCTCATGGGTTCCTACCCAAACCGGTTTGTAAAGTACTCATTCTTTTTTAAACATCCAAGCCATGAAGCGTTCCCTCACCATTTCGTTTATTCTTTCAGATTTTCTTCCTTTAATTTTTTTCCCATCAAATTCGCAAGGCCCAAGGCCGTATACCCCAATCCAAGTCCACGTCCCTTGCCAAGGCTCACATAACAGCAACAGCATTAGCATGCTTTCTTCACCAAAACAACGTTCCTCCTAAAGCTTTTTTTCCATGTAACTTTCAAATACTTCTTTTTTTCCTCGTTTAGAATAACTGGGCTCGGAGCCCACCTACTAACCCCTTCCCCCCACCTCCATTTCGAAAGGAACACTCTAGGAAGAAATTAACGCCACGCACCACTCCTCACAACCAATTACCTTAACGCGTCCTCCGCCTTCACATTCCTATCCTAGTTCCATTTTGCTTCTGTTCCCTTTCTATTCTTTTTTTTCTTCATTTAAAATTCACCCTTACATGCAACCTTCCCATGCAAAAGAAACCCATCCGCCTGTTACGTTTCTTCCCTCTACTCTTCCTTCCGCACTCTCTATTTTGGTTTCCTGTTAACGAAATTTTTTTCGTTCTAACTCCTGTCCAAATTCTTCCCCAAATTCCATGCCTTGACACTCTCTCTCTCTCACCCAGAACAGCTTCAGCCAAACGAAATGGTTAAGGAGCATAAGGTTTAGTTTTGCGTTTCAGAGAGGTACTTGCATTTGGTTAAGCTTTGGATAAAAATAACGTTCTATCCGGTGAAAGATAGAAAAGAAATCAGGCACGAAAGCATAGGTTGAGCGATAGAAGAAGGTAGCTGGAATTTGGGATGAAATGAAAATTCATAGCATGTTGAAATATACATGCTTTATTTAGGGTAGCAGACTTCATTTCTCCCATGTCTTACATTGATGGAACGAGACATAGCTGCGGTGTTTGAAAATATAAGGCATAAATTAGTAGTGTATTTTCAATTTCGTAGCCGGGTGAGCTGAAATCGATAGGTCTGCAGGATGATGGTTTAGCATGTGCTAATTGTATTTGTATGCAGCAGATTTGGATTACCCCAAAAGAATTTGCTAATAGAATAGGGTAGCGTGCTAGAATAGGGTAGCTGGAGTAGAAATTAATGGGAAAGGATGTATTAGGGTGGCCACACATCAGAGCCTAGGGTAGGCTATTTGTAACGACCCAGGGATTTCCAGCCTCGAAAATGACATAAATACCCTTATCGTATCTCATGCCGATCCTCCAAGCACCGAGAACACTGGAATGTTTAGATAGAAATTAGAGGGTGAGATAAGAAAGAAAGAAATATTAGAATAGAAGAAGAAGAAGAACCAACACAGAGTCTCACATCGCAGCAGAACAAAATATAATACAGAAATAAATCTTTATTGAGAGTTGTTGAAAATACTTACAATATCAGAGTACAACACACATCTGGACAGTTTTATTAGCATGTCCCATATACAGCGGAATAGTAATCATATCATACATCTGAACACCTTCAGCTTGTCAATGGACTTCATGGTACCTGATAACCTGAACTTGTACATCCGGGCTAACCCGAACATTTACAAAACACCGGGTCAGTCTGGTGGACCAGAGTGAGAAAAAACTCGCACAGCATTTTGGGTATCACACAACTTGATTTTAAATTTAAAACCTTTTCGAAAGAAAAGGATAATCGAACACCAAATCCACAAATAAACACGGACGGTTTTTACCTTACGATAACCCAAAACAATTTTGAAGTCAATATATTATCTGATATTATCATTGTGTCTAAATACAAGTAAATATCAATCTAGTGGAACGCTTACATCTCACGCTCCACATATATAGTATACAATCAAAACCGTGGGTGCTTATTGGAGATTTGATTCCGTCCTTGACAAGGTATGGGACCACCGGCCGATCGTGTATCTCTAGAGGCGAATACACTGGGTTCAAAAAGAACGTCTTGCAACCCGGCCCTCACATGACCGACCACTCATTTCGCTTGAGTGTATCGAATGCATATCACCAACGGTTGGACTCAAACCACTGTTTCCCGAATGGGCAGCATCGATAAAGTAAGAAACAAAAGAAATTTCTCTAGATAGGTGACTATACACCTTAACGGGAGCGACCCACATAGCCATGCTGCCTGCCCGATTTTTTTCATTTCCCGGTTGATGAGTCTTGAGGTCAGAATACATCTGGTCATCATACACTTTGAATGTCACATCGTCAGATCCGTCAAATCACTAATTGACGTCCACAAATATACTCTGAGTTTTAAAGAAGGGCCATTCTTTGCCACCAGCTCGGTATATTTGTAAAAATCAGCGTACATGGTTTTAAGGAAATACATCGTCAGACATTCATCCATACAAGTCATCCAGGAACAGGATGAACCGAAGGTACTCTCCTACTGCATCCAGTATAGGAATCACCCCATGGATCAGTAGCGGTCGTCCTTGCAATCCACAGTTTCAACCACGACAGAACCCCAGTATATCTCCGGGTCGAATCAGAGATTGTAAGTGGTTCTTCCGCTTTATGAAGATCTATGGTCTTCACATGCTCCATTTCGATCGTCGCTTGATCTCTTCTTTATATTCGTATTTGTTGGTCGGAATGGTTTTCGAATATTCATTCGATCCCTGTCTTTCCATACCAACAATCATAAAGGTCAGACTTGATAGTCGGTTATTTAACTATCAAGTAAACAACCATGAAATCATAAAAATAGATCTACTGGTTTTGTACTCAGCATCACTTTGGCTTTTAAAATTTACCTCCCAATTTCTTTTAATTCTATTACTAGGAAAATATAATCTCATATCATTTCCTTTACTTTGGAAATCTTATCACCCATTCCTGACATTACCAACTAGTATCATCTTTGGATGATCCCGAAGTCATTCAAGTTGGGGTATTTTAATTACCTCTCAGACCTTGATCAACAACGTTCTTATCTTCAGGTAAATACGAGTTGTAATTCAAGAACCAATATTTAATTTCAATTCCTATTTTCAACTTCGTTTACCAATCTCTCATTTAAAACCCTTCCTCGGAAAATCCCCTTTCAATTCTTTTGGTTTAACTTAATTCCATTATTAAGTATTTCCAAAAACGACGTTTAAACTCATATTCCATTATAACCCTTGTTTATAAATTTAATATAAACCTTTTCACCTCCCTTAACTCAAATGTTAAGTAAAACTTTTCATTTAAGTTATATACTCATTTGAACCTCTTATTTGCTTCATTTATAAAACTCGATCTCAAATAAGGAAAACTCATCCCTATCCCTTTCCCAACACTCGACCAAATTTTATTTCAAACTCGATTACTTAAATATATCTCTTTTGATTAATGATTACTATAAAAACTCAACATTTACATTTCAAAACAATTAACTCCTTTATTTACCAAAATAAATAATAAATTTCCTTTTTAAAACCTCACTAAGCTTAACCAATTAAGTTATTTTACTAATCTAACTTAGTTTAAATAGTCGACACACAAAACATGGTTACTCTTTTAACCAATTATATTTAATTCCTTCTTTACATCAATTAAAATATAATTAATTTAAATAACTTTATTTAATCGCTCATGTTTAATCAAATACTTAACCACTAGGTATTTCCTGCTCATTTGTTTATAATTCTTATCAATGTAAGAAATCTGTTTTATAAAAACCATTTCATAATTTCTATATAAACTTTAGATAAATAAATAATTAAATATCTTTTTCCCTTTTAAATAACCTTTCAATGTAATAACTTCCAAAATCTATCTTCGTTATAAAATATATTTATAACTGAAATACTATCGATTCACTGTCGATAAAACCCATATTTTATAAATTGATTGATTTATAAGCCAGGTGATGCCAATTACTCAACCACACTACCCATTTGTTACTATCAGAACCAATGTTGAAATAAGGTTCAACAGTCAGCAATAATCAATCATTCCTTTTTATATGACCGAGAATTTCTATAACGATCATCAATCAATCAACAGATCATTCAAACAATTCAACCAATTTCAAACACGTTTATAAACATGACCAATCAAGGGAAATCTCTTTATTTGGGTCAAATCAACACGATTGGTGTTTTACTGAAATTAAACGACTGTTTAATTTCAGT
The DNA here is from genome assembly GCA_030737875.1 of Allium sativum. NCBI lineage: Eukaryota > Viridiplantae > Streptophyta > Magnoliopsida > Asparagales > Amaryllidaceae > Allium > Allium sativum. The sequence goes on from CM060911.1 coordinate 270,177,611, forward strand.
GGTTGAGTCAACAATAAATATACTTAACTAGCAAACAGTCAATCACTAACAACCAGAACACCCAAAATAAAAACCCAATTTATATAAAATATAAATGGGAAGAGCTGAGTGAGTTTAACTCACCTGATTTGAATCTGACGATAAATAGTTCGTTTTAATCAAATTAAACTGACGTTTAATTTGAATAAAAATTCCAGTCACTTCAGATCTGGACTAAACCCACCCCATCTCGAAGTACTCGTCTCCACTGTCCCAACGCAACTGACCGTGTGTAAATCTGATAACGTACGAGTGAGAAATCGTATTAACAAATTTGAAATAAAACTTAAAATTTAAAACATGGTTTGATTATAAAATTAAATGGGCTTCTTACCTTAACCATCCGACCCAACCAAATGAATCCTGCACGCCTCTGTTTAAGAACCCTACTTCGATCCTTATTTTCATTTCATACGGCAGCCTCTAAAATCCTCGTAATGACCTAAAATGAAAAACCCTAATTCCTCTTTTAATTTCAACAGCAAATCGGAGATTTTATGGCATCGCACCATTCTTCCGCCATCACCCCTTCAACGTCGATCATCCCCTGGTCCTTGCAGACGAACCACGAGCCACTCGAGATTTCCAGAACCACATGAGCAAACAAAATCGAGGCTTGGTCTACAACTGCGAACGACTTTAATTGAAAGCTAAGTTTTTCTACTCGATTTTCTATTACTGTATAATTTTTTTCTTTTTGGTGGTTTCTCATTTTTCTTTACCGTATGGTTTGGGTTGTCTTTGGGTGATGAAACACCTTTGTGTGCTAGCGTATTTATACTTGCGGTTTCAATGGCAGTGGTTAGAATTGTTATTTCAATCAAATCTGAATCTGTAATTAGATTTTGCATTCGAATTTTTGTATAGGATTTTCAGATTTTTTCAATGTGGATTTTGATTGAACTGGTTAGGTGATAGTTTAGGTGATGAATTGTCTATCAAATTCAGAGATTTGAAACTGTATTGTTGATTCGAGTTGGGTTTTCCATTGCAGGTAAGCAGTAATTTTGCATCAGAGAATTACTGTACATACATGTGCATTTACTGTGTATCAACTGTTCGATCTGGTGTATATACATTTACTCTTAGCTGTTCTTAGATTTGATGTGAAGAGATATACATGTATCCTTTTTTTTCTTTCTTTGATTTTTTTGTTCATGATTACTTGTTTGGATTTGATGATCTCATTTCTGTTGCTCATATCATTCTAGTTCAAGATACACTTACTTTATTTTCTTCCTTCCTTAGCTGTTTATTTACTTTTGCAGGCCAGACTAGATGTATCAATACATCTATATGTCTTAGCTATTTACTTTTGCTGTACATTTCATGTGAAGATTTTCATACTTTAACTATTTTTTTCCCTTCTTCTATATTGATGTATCAATATGCATATCTTTACTTTAGTCATTCATGACATGTTCTAAGCTGTTTTTATTGTACTGTTTCCTTTTCAAATCTTGAAACTGTTCATGATTTATGTATCCATATATATATATTCACATGGATGTGTGTGTATACTGATCTATATATTCATTCACATGGATGTACCAATATCTATTCACATGGGTGTTTCAGTATCTATTCGCATGGGTGTGTAGATTTGAATTTCCATTTTTAAATATATGAGAACACCTATATATTTGACATTTATGTTTACTGTAACTCGGGTATATTTTCCATTTGAAACCTTGGACATTATCTTGCTGTTGTAGCCATTGTAGCTAGTCATGCATTGCTTTCTTAAAGTATATTTGACATTTGTCTTTAATTCCCTGTGACTTGAAGTACATTAGTAGATTTGCCATGTACCCACTTTGCTTACTGTAATGAAATGACCGTAACCATTTTATTTACTAAATGAATCTATATAGGCATTAGAAATCTATGTTATGATATCTCACTTAATGGTTTACAAAACATTCAGACTTTTGGATTTGTTATAGATTTAACTTGCATTTGGTTAGCTGTTTTGATTTGATTCCCGGTATTGAGCAGACTGATTTCAGCATTGAACATGGAATGCACTTTTTTTTATGTTGTTCATTACTTATCATGAAATTACCCTTTTTAATGGGTTTTCTTTTTCTTCTTTTGCAGATCTCAACTGATCGAGAGGATTCACTGGTTCAGCAAGAAAAAGAAAAAGTATGAAGAAGTTGATTGAAAAAAATATGTTGATTTCTTTTTTTAGTATTGCCTTTGTACAATAATATATATATGTTGTTTTTTTCTTTCTTTTTTTTCTTCCTCTTCTTTCTTTGTAAATACATTTGTTTCAACATCAATGTATATGATTTTATTTATATTCATATGGACCAATTTCCACTTCATATTGGGTATATGTATATGTATGTTTTCAGTTTCCATATGTGCAGATGTATATTTGTTTCGGTTTCTCATATTATACACTTTTGTTTAGTGGGACATATATAATGTATTCGGGTTCATTCGTTTTGCCCGAACAAATGGGAACGTTAATGAATATATACATATACACTAAATTCAAACAAACTAAATTCAACGAGAATAAATAAATAAAGGTCATTGTATTTACAACAACTTCAATTACATTTAGTATAGTATTCAAACTTGACATTAAAATTCTAGTTTTAAATAATATTCCAATTCTATTCTAAATATATAAATATATATATATTCGAACTCTATTCTAAATTAAATAAATTCGATAAAAATCCATTATATTTATAATATATAAACAAATTTAAATATTCGAATTTAAATGGCCGAAAAACCTGGGACGTTACACTATTGTATTGGTACTTATATTTTTATTATCATACAGGATAAGCTATTCATAATAAAAAATATATTTATATATGGTTAACTTTATCTACCGCTTTTTATGATGGACGTTTAATATTTGCACTGACCTTCATGGATTCCAAACGCGATGAGAATGGATGTACCGCTACGTCTTGATGTTCCGGTCCTAATGAAATTAATTTCGTTAAAAACGAACTCTATTTGCAAAAATAGCATTATTTAGATCCCAATTTATCCATCGATTCACTTTTAAATTTCGTCTACCAAAAAAACAACTCTGTTTGGCTCCAAACTGGAAAACTAGCAATAAGTAAACATACGTATCCTAGTAAAATTCGTTTCGCCGAATATGATGGCCGTTTGGAAAATATCTATTTCTATAGCTTATATATTATTGATAAAATATAAATAAACAATTATGTTAAATAATAATAAATTATTATTACTACATATGTCCAAATAAAATGATATATCATTCCAAATATAAACCATTATTTTATTTATAAATAAACGTTATGGTTTATAAACAATTCCTATAGCGATTATTTTAAAATATGAATTAGACATAACTTACAACATATAAGCTGAAATCTCATTTTTTCTCTTTTGTTAGAAAATTATAATCAATAAGATTCCAACGTTTCTTGTTTCACATAATTTCAACTTAAAACGGATTATGTATATTCAATTGAAGTTCAAATTTCGATATTACGAACTACCGCGCCGTTTCGAGTTCATTTTAAATATAAATATAAATTAAACCTTTTAATCATCGTTTTATAATGAATTCAATATTAAATCCATTAATTTTTCAAATATAATATTTAAAACCAATTTAAATATTCGAATTCAAATGACCGAAAATCTGGGACGTTGCAGTATATATATATATATTGAAAATTGGTACGCTTTATTAATTACCAATATAAAACCACGTTTATATGCCTCGTCAAAACCTCGTAACCCCCTAACCTAAAAGGGTGCCTTACGCGGAAAAAGAGTACATATAAATTTGGCGGACTGAATACAACATTATATACAAGGAGCTAATACCTAACAAACCACGACGAAGCCCACTGGGCTAAATTGCATGATCAATTTAAAATGGAATGCAATTAAAATAGTCTGTAAACCAGTGTCATTAAGCTCTATTCCCCACCATTGCAGAATTTGTTCATCTCATAAATTAGCTCTCGACTATGTCCTATTGTTGCGAACTAGAAAAGATCTCTCCTTTACTATCTGTCAAAGTTTGGAAGGGGCGGAAATTTTGCGATCGTTAAAAATACGACAATTCCTTTCTCTCCAAATGAAATAGGTGTTGTTTGTAATGGAGGCGCAGGCTAAATCTTTAACTTGATTCTTGACTTTGAAGGTAGAGGAGAGGAGATGGATTTCATCCAGTTAAGACGCAGGAGGTAGAAGAAGACGAAGTATGACTGAGGACCAAATATATGCAGAGTATTCGCAAGTAAAGAACAGGTGGTTAACTGTTTCTTCATGAGAATTGCAGAATACACATAAGGTGTTTGTTGAAATGGCGAAGCGTCTCAAACGGGATTTGGTGTTCAGTCTATCTATAGCCGCAAGGTAAGTTGTGAAAGACATGCGACGGCTATTCTTGGGATACCAAATCATGGAAAAAATGGGGTTAATGTCAGAATGGGAGCGCATAAGGTCCCAAGCTTTGTGGAAAGTGAAAGTACCACCTTCACTCGGTTCATATTGGTCAGCAGGAAGGTTTGCATAGAGCTAGATGTGTTTAATTTCGGTTAATAATTCTTTGATGGTAGGGTGAGAAGATGGAACAAGGTGATTATCTTGAATAATACTGCTTACAGCAGCAGATTCTGAACCGATAACATGAAATCTTGTAATGCCCATCAAATCTACCAAGCATCAACAATTAACCCACGGATTGAACCACAAAGAGGTATAATTCCTATTTACTAACATCCTGTTAAACTATTGTTTAGCATTTGATCTTAATCTCAGCATTGTATTCCAGGAGGAAGATACATTATTATCAAAATTCACATTCCAAAAATGCTCGTCAGAACAGTATCTCATGTGCATCCATTTGCTCCACAAGTTCGATTGATTGAGGTAATTACACATTAGTTTTAGGCTAGAAGCTTTCTTTAAATCTGAAAATAGTTTGAGGCCAATCCCACCATCTTGTTTCGATTTACATAATAAGTTCCAAGCCACTTTATGTGATGAACCACCACAAAAGAAGTCGGCGCAAAGAGTTTGCTGCTTGTCTAAGGTTTGCTCAGGGATTTGATAGAAAAAATAACCAGTACAAAATAATTGGAGTTATAATGTAACAACCCGGAATTTTGGAACCAATTTAAAAAATTTATTTTAGAAATTTTAAAGGATTTTGAATATTTAAAATAATTTATTTTAAATAATAACGACTAAAAATTTATTTAAATCGAAGCTAAAACAAATAAATTTAATTTAATTATAGAAGGAGTTAGAAATGGCATAGCAGTTTGAAAATTCGATTTCTAATTTCAATTGACTACACTGAATTCATTTTAAATCAGAATTGAACGAAACAAGAAATATTTAAATCTGTTTAATCATATCTTTCTAAGAAACGTAAGAAACTGAAATTTCACTTTATAATTTGAAAGTTATGTCCAGTTTAAAATTTAGAAAAGTCACTATAGAATTTATATATATTTTAATATAAATATGGCCCTTAAAAATAGCCATTTTTCAAACGACCTCTGTTTTCGATGAAACCACTTTTGTTGGAACCGGAATGTCAAATTATTGCTAGGTTTCAGTTTTCATAATTTTTTGAATTGATATGTGAGCGTGGCAAAAGAAAACGTGTTTTGTCAGTTTCAGTCAAATTTAATCGACTTGGAAATAGCCATTTTTCAAACGGTCTCGGAGTTCGACGAAATTAGTTTAGTTAGGACCGTATCATCAAAACAAAGCTAGAAATAATTTTTCTGTAACTTTTAGAGTCCGTATGTGGCCTCGGTAAATTAAAATATACGATTAAATTTAATAATTAAACGATTTATATATTAAATTAAAGAAAACAAGCTGGAGATGATCAAATGGGCTGACGGGAACTAGCCCATTGGTTTCGGATTGTGGGTATTTACCTAGGGACAACTTTCGTTGGGTTTGAATTGGAGTTCATATGGGTTGATGGGCCTTTATTGAATTAAAAGAATTAACAAAGAAAATAAATAAAATAAATTACAGTATAAATACGGTATACTATTCCCTTACCCTAATCTATCTGTAGCCGCCGTATTCTTCAAATCCATAGCCTTAAAGAACCCAAATTCAATACTTAATTTCTTCGCAATCCTCTCGAATTAATACTCAACCCCAACACCAATTCAAAGAGCGTTCAACTAGCTTCAATTCCATACGGCGATGATCTGTTTTCAGTTCATGGATTGATCAGAATTAGGCCACAAAACAGCACCGTTCAAGCTTGATTTCGGGGAGTAGGAGTCGTGCGAGTTAGGGGTTGCTCAGGGCGTGGGATGGCGGCGCTCTAGCGCTTGGAGGGGCAGTTCTGGATCGGGTTCCGGTGGCGTCAGGAAGGAGCAAAAACGAGGTTTCAACCAGAGGGAATGTGTAATAACCCGAAAATGCGAGCCAGTTTGAAATTTTTATTTTGGCAATTTTAGCGAATTTTGAATATTTAAAATAGATTAGTTTAAATAATATCGACGAGAAATTTATTTTAAATAGAATTCGAACGTATATATTATATACGTCGTCGTTAGAATATAAATATTTATATATAATTATAAATAGAATTGAAAATGGCGCGGTAGTTCGATAATTCGATTTCAAACTTCAATTGAATGTACCGGGTGCAAAACAATCCGGATTTTAGTGAAACCAAAAACATTAGGATCTAATTGATGATATCTTTCTATCGAATCCGACAAATCAAGATTTCGTAGCGAGAATCAAAAAAAATATGTCCAGTTGAAAATTCTGAATAGTCGCTATGGAATTCAGGCCCTTAAAAATGGACATTTTGCAAATGACCTCGGATTTCGACGAAACCACTTTTGTTGGGTCCGTGATGTCAAGTTATTGCTAGGTTTCAAATTTCATAATTTTTCGAATCAATATGTGAGCGTGGCAAAGGAAAACGTGTTTTGACCATTTCAGTTGATTTTAATCGACTGGAAATTGGCCATTTTTCCAACGATCTCAGAATTCGACGAAACTAGTTTTGTTAGGACCGTATCGTCAATACGAAGCTAGAAAATATTTTTCTGGAATTTTTCTAGTTAGTATGTGACCCCGGTAATTTGAAATGTACGTTTAAAATTCAATATAGTGATTTAAATGTAAATTTAACGAAAACTGATTGTAACAGCCGAATCAGCTTGCGATACATATCCCGTTGTGTTCGAAATAGGGGTAGAACGCTATGGACGACAGGCGGTGGACCTCGTTTCGAGGTCATATGTAAAAGTCAACTATTTGCAAATAAAATAATTAAATAATTAAAAATAAAAAAAAACCCTTTCCTTTATCAGCCGACCCCCCCCCGTTCATTTCAAAACAAAAAAAAAAAAAAAAACTGTAGCCCTAATTCATCGAGCCGCCCTCCGATCGGTGCCGCACCGCACCGCGCCCCCCCCCCCCCGATGATCGCTGCCGCCGCCCAGATCCAAACCCCCACCCCCTGCCTCGCGAACGCGACAGCCGCACCACCCCGAGACGCCGACCACCCCTAGCCTCCTCCGTTCAACCTCCCCCCCCCCCCCCCCCCCCCGTCAGCTCCGCCGCCAAGCAGAAACCGCCCTCTCCTGAAACCGCCATCCCAGTGAGTTTTCTTTGTATTATTTTATTTATATTTATTTATTTTCAGTTTTATTATATACGTATATAATTAAAATCTGAAATTTATATGTATGCATATGGCAAAAGATTAGTTTTTTTAAACAAAGCAAGACGTGATTTTTAAAATATAAAAGAGGTGTTTTTTTTATATAGAAAACATAGAATTAAAAATATGATCTTTATATTTTTAAAGTATTAAAAATATAGTCTTTACTATATAGATGATGTAAAAATATGATTTTCGTTTATGTAGAGAATTAGAAATATAATTTTTACATTTTAGGAATATTAAAAATAACATCTTTATATGTGTAGAAAAATAAAAATGTGATTTTTATAATGAGATTTTTTTTAAGGGTGAAATCTTTAAATTTAAAAAGGTGAAATCTTTAAATTTAAAAAGGTGAAATCTTTAAATTTAAAAAGGGTGAAATCTTTAAATTTAAAAAGGTGAAGTCTTTAAATTTAAAAAGGTGAAATCTTTAAATTTAAAAGGGCGAAATCTTTATATAGAAAATAGCGTGAAAAAAAATATAAATTTTTATCTATATAACATAGTTATAAAAATTCGATTTTTATATATTGAATAGCATAGTGAAAAATTCGATTTTTAAATATATGAAGTGATTATAAAAATATGATTTTTAAATTGAAAGTGAACAAATAAAAATGTGATTTTTATTTTAAAGACATCAAAATATAAAAATGTGATTTTTATGTATATAGTGACTACGGGCAACGAAGATGACGAAGATGGGATAACGAAGAAGATTTCTATTAATGAAGAGTCGTGGTATTGGATAGCTTTCGGTGAGAACTTCTCACTCTTCAAATTTCTTTTTCTAGTTATATATATATATATATACTAGGATGCAGACGGTGCTTAGTAGCACCCGACACAATCGTCCACAGACCATGGACTTGTTTGTTTGGTTGCATAGATTAGTTATATGATGTGATTTGGATTTGGTTGTTTGGTGATTTTGATTGATGTGTGAATGGCGTGGGCCTTCACTAGACCGGGGATAAGGCTAGGCCTCGTCCCGTTTCTAGTATCGTGCCGTTATGCCGCCGAAATTTTCTAAAATATGTTAGAAAAATAAAAATATCATTTTTATTGTGTAAATGAACTGAATAGAAATTCAAGTGTTAAAATAAAATGTTTATCGTTAAAAATATAATTTCTAACGTGAAAGTGGATAAATGGATATTTATAAACAAATCGGCCGATTTGTTTATATACACTGATTTGACTGATATTGATTGGGTCGATAAATTTTACACATCGCCCAACGGCACAAATAAAATCTGTGTTTGATTGTTTGAAACCCCACACGGGTGTTGGGATGAAATTTGAAGTTCACTCATCCTGATTGATTAAATATGTCGATCGATTGATTGACAGGCTGTTATAAGCGTAAGATATCTATATTTGATGCTTATACAGTGTAGTGCACTTTGGTTGATGGTTGATTATTTTTCGATGCTATTATATACATGTGTTGTATGGAATCCATATAATTAACATTATATGATGATTGATTGGGCCTCATTCCAATTGGGAAAATAATGAATGTTATAAAAGAAAATTCATGTGTTGAATATAAAAATAGTTATGTGTTGACGATGTTCATGTGTTGAAAATATTCGTGTGTTGAGTAAAATATTTTAAATAATAAAAATTACATCTTTATCATATTTAAGATTAGAATCTACTTTACGGTGGAGTCTAATTAAAAATCAAACGATAGATACCATAGTTTTATAAAATATTTTACATAACAAAAATAGTGATGTGTTGACAGTACTCATGTGTTGAGATTAGTCGTGTGTTGAAAGAAATATAGATTCATGTGTTGAATGGGATAAATATTCATTTGTTGAATAGAATAACGAATTTATTGAAAAATATAAAGCCGTGTTGATTAGAGATGCGTTATTTTGACGCGAACGATATTTATATCGATTTTATTCGTTTTATAATGAATATTGAAAAGTGATTTCAAAATTAAATATTTTGAAATGAAATTCAAATTGAATTAGATTAAAATTCGAATTGAATAGGAAGCGAATTTGAATTTGAATAAAATAGAAATGAATTCAAATTGAATTGAATTGAAATTGAAATATAAAACGAACTGAAATTGAATTGGAATCGATTTAAAATGAATTCGAATCAAATAGTAAATGAATTCGATTCGAATTGAATAGAAAGTGAATTTGAATTCGAATTGAATAAAAATGAATTCAAATTGAATTGAATTGAAACGAGTTAGAATTGGAATTGAATTGAAATCAAATCGATTTGAAATTGAATGTAGTGTTGAAATGGTTTTGAAAACGAATTTAAAACGATTTTTAAAATACGTTTTAAAAGGAAATCGACGAAATATATATAATATATATATATTATATATATAATGGCCTGAATAGAACGCGCCGCGCCGCGGCAGTTCGTGAATTTCGACCATTTATTTCAAACGGACATTGCGGGAGATCCGACCGTCGGATTCTCCTAAAACCGGAACCGTTGGGTTCGTATCGAAAAGAGCTTTCCATTGAATATTAGAAATTTGAAATCTAACGGTTGGATTTGGAATTATGTCCAAATCAAATTCGAAAAAGGTCGCTGTAAGTGCAGTTCGATGGCCGTTGATGGAAATCGACTGTACGGGCCTTGATAAAATTATCAAAAATATCTATAATTTGTGTAAAATCATAATATGTGAACTGGAAAGAATTGAGCTGGAAAACTCCATATTTGAAAGGATAAAAATAGATTTTTATCGAAATGAACTAGTTTTGAACTAGAATTAAAATCAATTTATTTTTAAATAAATAAATTGAATTTGAAGTGATTTTAAAAGTAATCAATATTCCCGATACGTGGATTGGACTGGAGTTGAATCGAAATTATCTTCGGAATATTTCGATGTTGGATTTCGTGACTATACAGATATTGTTATGGGAATTTGAAAGATATATTTTATATCGTTATTTCCAATACGATATTTGTTGGTTTCATAATTTGATATATAAGCCGATATATTTTCAATTCAGAGCCTTGTATTTAATATCAAATGTGATTTGGGTTTATCGTGAATCGTGTTTTAGAAGACATTGGTTCTTTAACCCAGTTAAAGACAGAATATTGATTTTTGAGAAGATTAAAACTAAGTGGAGTTTTAATGAATCTTTAATTAGATTAAAAATGTGAATTGATAATTTTAATTATCAAATTTGAAAAGTGATTGAGAGTGGAGTACCACCAGTTTTGCTCCAAAGCGATAGTTAAATCTTTAATTAGATTTGAACGTGAAATGGTAATTAATTTTACCGATAACACCGTGGTGTTAGATGTGGAGTATTACCAGTTTTCTCCATGGGATATATAGGTTGGGATTGGGAAATAAAATAAATAATTACTTCGGTGTGGTTCGTTAATCCCGACTAGTTTGAAATGATATCCATAGGAGAATTATAGAATAAATTTAGAAGAATTTATCTTGGATAAAATTAATGGGAACCTTTCCCTAAGAATGTGATTTTGTGAATAAAAGACTATTCCGAATTGGAATGAGGCGTTTGTTGTGTTTGTGTAACATTCGTTTATTATATACGTGGGTTATTCAGAAAGGCCGGGTTTATACCCATTCTGAATAACCGATTCGACGAGATGTCGAAGATGAAGACGGTGGTAGAAGACCGGAAGTCTTCACATCGTTTGGGTGATTACTGATGATCTTGATTGGGCTGTACACCCAGGATGAGGGAATCAGTTGGTGATCGTCCAGACGTACCTGGAGATGGATGGATATGCGAGGAAAGTGCCTCCGGTTTCGTTCAGACCCAGAACGAACTTGTAAATGGATTGTGTGTCTGACATTGGATTTTATTCTGTGTTGATTGATCTCTATTAAATATACATCTGTTTGGCGGCGGAGAATTTATTCTCTTGCTTAACGCCCTTCTCTGAGACGTACGAGCTCAGAGGTTGTATATCGATGGACATCAGTCGCATGGAGTGAATTGCCAGTGTGGCATGCGTAAGTGGCAATTGATCAAGGCTTCTGTTGAAAAGCAAAGTCTTGTGGTTGATGATCAAAGCACGGCCTGTGTGGCGTAGCTTTGTGTATAACGTGAATTCGCGAGCCTCACACCTCGGTATGAGTCAAAAACGGGATACGGACCCAAGGAGTGCACGACGTTTCTTTCTAGCTAGGGTGGTGTCAGTGACCTACCAGCCCTGACATTTATATACTTTTCACCTGTGTGGTTGTTGGATACGAGGCGCCTCGGATATAGGTCTGTAAGGACCGGGAAACGTGTGTTCAGGAATAATTAATCCTCAAAAGTAAGAGAGGACCGGCCTTGGAGGTTCCAAAGGATCAGAGTGGGGTCCTGAGGCATTGCTAGAGTGTCTCGAACGCGGAGAGGAGCTTGCCCCTTGCCTCGGTTCATGACGGAATCCAATTTCCAATACGTGATATTGCGGTTTTAATTGTAGAACTAGTATGGCGACATGATAGATGATACCCATGCCGCCCTATGATTGATATTTATGATTTGAAATTGTTTTGACACTATACACCTATAATAGTATCAAATAATGTGATTTAAACGTATCAAGCATGCTTTGGCTGTTATAAGGGAAAACCCTATCCTCCGGCTTGCGTTGCATTGTGTGATGGGACCTGGGTCTTATAACAGCTTCATTTTTCTTTATTTAGCATTGCGTTGTTTGTTCTATGCACTGGTATTCTTGGGAGGAAACCCGTTCCGTGTTATACGGCGTGGTCCCTTGATTTACCTAACTTTAAAACCAATATTAATAACTGTTTTAGTTCTCACACTAGTCACATGACTGACCTGGGGTTTATTGTTTTAACCTAAACTCTGGGTGCCCCTATTTTCCCCACGGGCAGCTAGTAGTTTTGGTTTTGCAGATTTATATTCACAGGGTCCTGATTTACAGCTGGAACGATGCTCGGAAAGCTCTGTATCCGTGTATCACTTCTAGTTGTGTTTTGTATATTTTTCCGCTGCTATGTAATTTATTGTAATCTCTGATATTTATCGAATGTAATTTATTCATTTATACTCTGTATATTCTTGTATTCTGATGGAATTGTTGTAATAACAATGAAATGTTCTTCCGTCTGCGTTCTATTTTGTCTTGTACTCAATTCTATCCGTGCTTTCCTTCACGGGGAAGTTCGGGTCGTCTCAGTTTGGTATCAGAGCTTTGGTTTACAGAGCTCGAGAACAAGACACATTAGAACCATACGAAAGAATTCATCAGATATTGTATTAGCAACATCCAATTAGAATGACTCGTTAGAGATAGGATCAGTAGTATCCTAGAACGAGTGTGAAGAGTATATTTTCCAATTGAAAACAATTTTGTTTTAAAATTTAAATCGTTTTATACGTATTTGAATATTTATTTATTTTGAATATGGACAATCGAGTATATAAAGATTTTGCATATACGCGTCATGAACGTATATTCGAAGTTTTAATATATTGGATAGATATAGAATCACATTCTAGACACCCGGGGATAATTCTGATGATGTGGCCACATCATCAGTATTTATATTCGTGTTTCGAAGGTGTGATTTCTATATATTTCCATTAGACTGGTGTGAGAACCAAAACCAATATAGCTAGAACACATTGTTGTGAATTGGCATCAAAACATGATTTTCTGTATATGTATCAAAATTATGAATTTGAAACTCTAATTCACTAATTGATTGATGTTTGTGTTGTTTGTTTATTTGTTTGCTAATTTTTAACCATTTAGCCTAATATGAACCAAATATTGAACTATATTGAAATTGGTCGCATTTGCTTGCATATACATATACTTACATTGAACAGGTCATAGCGAGGAGGCTAGAGCCAGAGAATAAAATTTGTTTGCCCGACAAATAGGTACATGTTTACTACATAATTTACTGTTTTGTTTGGGTGATGATGATTTTATGAGCCTATTGGCTAGCCGCTTGGCTTTTTCTTTTTCTTTTTGAGATTAGAAGGACCGGGGAAGCTATTTGAAATTCCCCGATGCTCCCGGTGCAGGGGAGGTTATGGCGAAATTTTTCGAAAATTTAGGGTGTTAGCCAAATTTTTGAAATTTTGAAAATTCTCAGAAACTAAAGAGTTGGAGAATGGAAGACAGATCGAACGTAGAGCTGAATAATCAAACCACTTTCGACTTTGTTCCTTTTCGGGGACGAAAAGTTTAAAGTGGGGGAGATTGTAATAACCCGAAAATGCGAGCCAGTTTGAAATTTTTATTTTGGCAATTTTAGCGAATTTTGAATATTTAAAATAGATTATTTTAAATAATATCGACGAGAAATTTATTTTGAATAGAATTCGAACGTATATATTATATACGTCGTCGTTAGAATATAAATATTTATATATAATTATAAATAGAATTGAAAATGGCGCGGTAGTTCGATAATTCGATTTCAAACTTCAATTGAATGTACCGGGTGCAAAACAATCCGGATTTTAGTGAAACCAAAAACATTAGGATCTAATTGATGATATCTTTCTATCGAATTCGACAAATCAAGATTTCGTAGCGAGAATCAAAAAAAATATGTCCAGTTGAAAATTCTGAATAGTCGCTATGGAATTCAGGCCCTTAAAAATGGACATTTTGCAAATGACCTCGGATTTCGACGAAACCACTTTTGTTGGGTCCGTGATGTCAAGTTATTGCTAGGTTTCAAATTTCATAATTTTTCGAATCAATATGTGAGCGTGGCAAAGGAAAACGTGTTTTGACCATTTCAGTTGATTTTAATCGACTGGAAATTGGCCATTTTTCCAACGATCTCAGAATTCGACGAAACTAGTTTTGTTAGGACCGTATCGTCAATACGAAGCTAGAAAATATTTTTCTGGAATTTTTCTAGTTAGTATGTGACCCCGGTAATTTGAAATGTACGTTTAAAATTCAATATAGTGATTTAAATGTAAATTTAACGAAAACTGATTGTAACAGCCGAATCAGCTTGCGATACATATCCCGTTGTGTTCGAAATAGGGGTAGAACGCTATGGACGACAGGCGGTGGACCTCGTTTCGAGGTCATATGTAAAAGTCAACTATTTGCAAATAAAATAATTAAATAATTAAAAATAAAAAAAAACCCTTTCCTTTATCAGCCGACCCCCCCCGTTCATTTCAAAACAAAAAGAAACAAAAAAAAAAACTGTAGCGCTAATTCATCGCGCCGCCCTCCGATCGGTGCCGCACCGCACCGCCCCCCCCCCCCCCCCCCCGATGATCGCTGCCGCCGCCCAGATCAAAACCCCGACCCCCTGCCTCGCGAACGCGACAGCCGCACCACCCCGAGACGCCGACCACCCCTAGCCTCCTCCGTTCAACCTCCGCCCCCCCCCCCCCCCCCCCCCCCCCCGTCAGCTCCGCCGCCAAGCAGAAACCGCCCTCTCCTGAAACCGCCATCCCAGTGAGTTTTCTTTGTATTATTTTATTTATATTTATTTATTTTCAGTTTTATTATATACGTATATAATTAAAATCTGAAATTTATATGTATGCATATGGCAAAAGATTAGTTTTTTTAAACAAAGCAAGACGTGATTTTTAAAATATAAAAGAGGTGTTTTTTTTATATAGAAAACATAGAATTAAAAATATGATCTTTATATTTTTAAAGTATTAAAAATATAGTCTTTACTATATAGATGATGTAAAAATATGATTTTCGTTTATGTAGAGAATTAGAAATATAATTTTTACATTTTAGGAATATTAAAAATAGCATCTTTATATGTGTAGAAAAATAAAAATGTGATTTTTATAATGAGATTTTTTTTTAAGGGTGAAATCTTTAAATTTAAAAAGGTGAAATCTTTAAATTTAAAAAGGTGAAATCTTTAAATTTAAAAAGGTGAAATCTTTAAATTTAAAAAGGGTGAAATCTTTAAATTTAAAAAGGTGAAGTCTTTAAATTTAAAAAGGTGAAATCTTTAAATTTAAAAGGGCGAAATCTTTATATAGAAAATAGCGTGAAAAAAAATATAAATTTTTATCTATATAACATAGTTATAAAAATTCGATTTTTATATATTGAATAGCATAGTGAAAAATTCGATTTTTAAATATATGAAGTGATTATAAAAATATGATTTTTAAATTGAAAGTGAACAAATAAAAATGTGATTTTTATTTTAAAGACATCAAAATATAAAAATGTGATTTTTATGTATATAGTGACTACGGGCAACGAAGATGACGAAGATGGGATAACGAAGAAGATTTCTATTAATGAAGAGTCATGGTATTGGATAGCTTTCGGTGAGAACTTCTCACTCTTCAAATTTCTTTTTCTAGTTATATATATATACTAGGATGCAGACGGTGCTTAGTAGCACCCGACACAATCGTCCACAGACCATGGACTTGTTTGTTTGGTTGCATAGATTAGTTATATGATGTGATTTGGATTTGGTTGTTTGGTGATTTTGATTGATGTGTGAATGGCGTGGGCCTTCACTAGACCGGGGATAAGGCTAGGCCTCGTCCCGTTTCTAGTATCGTGCCGTTATGCCGCCGAAATTTTCTAAAATATGTTAGAAAAATAAAAATATCATTTTTATTGTGTAAATGAACTGAATAGAAATTCAAGTGTTAAAATAAAATGTTTATCGTTAAAAATATAATTTTTAACGTGAAAGTGGATAAATGAATATTTATAAACAAATCGGCTGATTTGTTTATATACACTGATTTGACTGATATTGATTGGGTCGATAAATTTTACACATCGCCCAACGGCACAAATAAAATCTGTGTTTGATTGTTTGAAACCCCACACGGGTGTTGGGATGAAATTTGAAGTTCACTCATCCTGATTGATTAAATATGTCGATCGATTGATTGACAGGCTGTTATAAGCGTAAGATATCTATATTTGATGCTTATACAGTGTAGTGCACTTTGGTTGATGGTTGATTATTTTTCGATGCTATTATATACATGTGTTGTATGGAATCCATATAATTAACATTATATGGTGATTGATTGGGCCTCATTCCAATTGGGAAAATAATGAATGTTATAAAAGAAAATTCATGTGTTGAATATAAAAATAGTTATGTGTTGACGATGTTCATGTGTTGAAAATATTCGTGTGTTGAGTAAAATATTTTAAATAATAAAAATTACATCTTTATCATATTTAAGATTAGAATCTACTTTACGGTGGAGTCTAATTAAAAATCAAACGATAGATACCATAGTTTTATAAAATATTTTACATAACAAAAATAGTGATGTGTTGACAGTACTCATGTGTTGAGATTAGTCGTGTGTTGAAAGAAATATAGATTCATGTGTTGAATGGGATAAATATTCATTTGTTGAATAGAATAACGAATTTATTGAAAAATATAAAGCCGTGTTGATTAGAGATGCGTTATTTTGACGCGAACGATATTTATATCGATTTTATTCGTTTTATAATGAATATTGAAAAGTGATTTCAAAATTAAATATTTTGAAATGAAATTCAAATTGTATTAGATTAAAATTCGAATTGAATAGGAAGCGAATTTGAATTTGAATAAAATAGAAATGAATTCAAATTGAATTGAATTGAAATTGAAATATAAAACGAACTGAAATTGAATTGGAATCGATTTAAAATGAATTCGAATCAAATAGTAAATGAATTCGATTCGAATTGAATAGAAAGTGAATTTGAATTCGAATTGAATAAAAATGAATTCAAATTGAATTGAATTGAAACGAGTTAGAATTGGAATTGAATTGAAATCAAATCGATTTGAAATTGAATGTAGTGTTGAAATGGTTTTGAAAACGAATTTAAAACGATTTTTAAAATACGTTTTAAAAGGAAATCGACGAAATATATATAATATATATATTATATATATAATGTCCTGAATAGAACGCGCCGCGCCGCGGCAGTTCGTGAATTTCGACCATTTATTTCAAACGGACATTGCGGGAGATCCGACCGTCGGATTCTCCTAAAACCGGAACCGTTGGGTTCGTATCGAAAAGAGATTTCCATTGAATATTAGAAATTTGAAATCTAACGGTTGGATTTGGAATTATGTCCAAATCAAATTCGAAAAAGGTCGCTGTAAGTGCAGTTCGATGGCCGTTGATGGAAATCGACTGTACGGGCCTTGATAAAATTATCAAAAATATCTATAATTTGTGTAAAATCATAATATGTGAACTGGAAAGAATTGAGCTGGAAAACTCCATATTTGAAAGGATAAAAATAGATTTTTATCGAAATGAACTAGTTTTGAACTAGAATTAAAATCAATTTATTTTTAAATAAATAAATTGAATTTGAAGTGATTTTAAAAGTAATCATTATTCCCGATACGTGGATTGGACTGGAGTTGAATCGAAATTATCTTCGGAATATTTCGATGTTGGATTTCGTGACTATACAGATATTGTTATGGGAATTTGAAAGATATATTTTATATCGTTATTTCCAATACGATATTTGTTGGTTTCAGAATTTGATATATAAGCCGATATATTTTCTATTCAGAGCCTTGTATTTAATATCAAATGTGATTTGGGTTTATCGTGAATCGTGTTTTAGAAGACATTGGTTCTTTAGCCCAGTTAAAGACAGAATATTGATTTTTGAGAAGATTAAAACTAAGTGGAGTTTTAATGAATCTTTAATTAGATTAAAAGCAAAGTCTTGTGGTTGATGATCAAAGCACGGCCTGTGTGGCGTAGCTTTGTGTATAACGTGAATTCGCGAGCCTCACACCTCGGTATGAGTCAAAAACGGGATACGGACCCAAGGAGTGCACGACGTTTCTTTCTAGCTAGGGTGGTGTCAGTGACCTACCAGCCCTGACATTTATATACTTTTCACCTGTGTGGTTGTTGGATACGAGGCGCCTCGGATATAGGTCTGTAAGGACCGGGAAACGTGTGTTCAGGAATAATTAATCCTCAAAAGTAAGAGAGGACCGTCCTTGGAGGTTCCAAAGGATCAGAGTGGGGTCCTGAGGCATTGCTAGAGTGTCTCGAACGCGGAGAGGAGCTTGCCCCTTGCCTCGGCTCATGACGGAATCCAATTTCCAATACGTGATATTGCGGTTTTAATTGTAGAACTAGTATGGCGACATGATAGATGGTACCCATGCCTCCTATGATTGATATTTATGATTTGAAATTGTTTTGACACTATACACCTATAATAGTATCAAATAATGTGATTTAAACGTATCAAGCATGCTTTGGCTGTTATAAGGGAAAACCCTATCCTCCGGCTTGCGTTGCATTGTGTGATGGGACCTGGGTCTTATAACAGCTTCATTTTTCTTTATTTAGCATTGCGCTGTTTGTTCTATGCACTGGTATTCTTGGGAGGAAACCCGTTCCGTGTTATACGGCGTGGTCCCTTGATTTACCTAACTTTAAAACCAATATTAATAACTGTTTTAGTTCTCACACCAGTCACATGACTGACCTGGGGTTTATTGTTTTAACCTAAACTCTGGGTGCCCCTATTTTCCCCACGGGCAGCTAGTAGTTTTGGTTTTGCAGATTTATATTCACAGGGTCCTGATTTACAGCTGGAACGATGCTCGGAAAGCTCTGTATCCGTGTATCACTTCTAGTTGTGTTTTGTATATTTTTCCGCTGCTATGTAATTTATTGTAATCTCTGATATTTATCGAATGTAATTTATTCATTTATACTCTGTATATTCTTGTATTCTGATGGAATTGTTGTAATAACAATGAAATGTTCTTCCGTCTGCGTTCTATTTTGTCTTGTACTCAATTCTATCCGTGCTTTCCTTCACGGGGAAGTTCGGGTCGTCTCAGAATGGGTTCTTTGGTCCAGGGAGTAACGATACGGGAAAATATAGAAGACGATGGCTAGGATTTTCCTAAGTAATGTAATTAGTGAGGTTTAATTATTTTAATTAGTTAATTATTGTAATTAAAATTCAAACCATTATAACTCTTTCAATTCTTATTAGAATTCGATGATTCAAATTGTGTTGGAATCATGACAACGAGATCTACAACATGAAAAAGACCAAATCTGAGATGGAACACGTTGAAATTTCTGATAAAAATCAATGTGAGAAATCCTATTTCCTTTTTATTTTCATATATAATTATAATTACTGAATCATGAGATATAATCTATTCTAGAATTTGTGTTGGGAAATTACACGCCGCTAAATTCTATTTTACGTGATTTGGTCTATGATTGGGTTGTTATGTAAATCGATAGATGTGGTGATATTTGTGCTGAACAAAACTTTTTGAACAAAAATACCAATTTGTTGAGAAAGAATTATCAGACAAAAATTATCATTGTTGACAAACTAGATAGATTAAAACCAAATTATCATTTATCTATTAGATTATTGAAATTGACATTTATGTTAATTAGAGAATTGGATTAAAACAAAATTATCATTTTGTTTATTAGATTATTGAAATTAACAATTTTGTAAACTTGCGAATTGAGTAAACTAAATTATTATTTTTGTTCATTAAACCAAAAAATATACCTTTTTGTACATTAAAAAGAGTTAGACAAAAATATATCTTTTTGTAGTTAAAAAGAGCTAGACAAAAATCTACATTTTGTTCATTAAAAAGAAATAAACGTTTTTGTTTATAAAAAAAGGAAATTAACATTTTTGTTATATATTGTCATGTTGGATAAATTAACACTTTTGTTAGAAATGGTCGTATTAGAATAAAAATATGAATTTGTTAGATAATGCCATATTAAAATAAAATTGTCATTTTATTAAAAATGTGATGTTAATATAAAAGGTCATTTTTAATGCTAAAAAAAAATCTTGTTATGTTAACATTTGGATATCATTTTTGTTAGATCATGTTATGTTAACAAATAAAATAACATTTTTGTTAGGAAATGTTTATTTAGATTAAAGATAACATTTTTGTTAAGAAATGTTTATTTAGATAAAAAAAATAACATTTTAGATAGAAATGTTTACATTGAATAAAAGGATAATTTTTATAAGAAATGTTTAAAAGGACATTTTTGTTAAGAAATGTTTAATATGATTAAAAGAACATTTTTGTTAGGAAATGTTTCTTAGGATTAAGAATATCATTTTGGTTAGGAATGAGAAGTTAGAATAAAAATAACATTTTTATTAGAAATGTTGCATAGAATAAAATAACATTTTTGTATAAAATGTTTTGTTAGAATTGAATTGTCATTTTTGTGATCAATGTTCCATTAGAATAAAATTGTTATATTAGATTTGTGACAAAATAAAATACCATTTTTGTCTCATTAGATTTGTGTCAAAATGAAAATAATAATTTTATGTAATATTGCTTTAAATAAAAAGAATGAGACAAAAATATACATTTTTATTCATTTAATAAGGATTATACAAAAATATACATTTTGGTTCATTTAAGAAGGATTAAACCAAAATATACATTTTGGTCATGAAAAAGAATTTAACCAAATTTACATTTTTGTTCATCATACAGGATGAAACAAGAATATGCATTGTGGAAATTAAAAAGGATAGGGAAAAGAACATATTTTTAGTTTTATTTTGTCTCAACTAAAAAGGACATATTTTTAGCGTCAAAGTTGTCCAAATAAAAAGAATAGAATTAAAGATTACATTTTTATGTAATATTGTTTTCATTTAAAAAGAAATGAAATAGAAGATTAGAGTTTTATTGTCATTTGTTTACAATAAAAAGAATTGAAATAGAAGATTAGAGTTTTATTGTCATTTGTTTATAATAAAAAGAATTGAAATAGAAGATTAGATTTTTATTGTCATTTGTTTGCAATAAAAAGATTTGACAATAAAACTTCATTTTTATTGTAAGTCATTTCCATAACAAAATTGACAATGAAAATTATATTTTCATTGTATGTTTGTTGTATTAAAAAGGATTAGATATTAAAATAGAATATGCATCTGTTAAAATATGTTGTTAGTAATGTCTTGAAATATATGTCTGAAATGTTGAAATGTTTGACATATTAAAGATAATGTTAGTATATTCAAACTGAATATTACACTTCCATTTACAAGTTATTCGACTTGTTTATGTGTCTGGGACGATAATTTTCACACATCGCCCAAGTGCACAAATAATTTATTATTTGGTTGTTGAATGAACCCCACACAGGTATTGGGATGATATCTGACATACACCAATCCCAATATTTAGTTGTAGAATCCACTCTGGTTGTTATTTGGATGTTTAATAGTTATTTATCTTGATTTTTGATTTCATGCAATATATGGAAAACGTATAACTGAAACTGTGTGGTTATTGATTGAGTCTCATTCCAATAAAGAATATTTTAGGAAAAGAATATTTTAGAAAAATATATTTTTATCGAAAGGAACTAGTTATTAACTAGAATAAATCATTATATTAAGATTTAATGAAGTTTTCCAATTAGTAATATTTAATTGAAATTAAATTAAATGAATTGGATATTGGGTTTGTCGTGAATGGTGTCTTCAATAACACTGTTCTTAAACCCCATATGTAAAGGATAAATCTTTTAATTAAGATTATTAAAGTTTTCAATTATATTTAGTAATTGGAATAAAATGAAATGTGAGTTGGGTTTATTGTGAACTGTGTTTTTAAACGACATTTGTTCTTTAACCCAATTGACAGTGAAATTATGATTTGGAATTATAAATCTTTTATTAAGATTTAAATGGAAATTTCTCCAAAGTAAAGTTTTCCAATTTAATATATTAAATTGGAATTGAATGGAAGTCGATTTAATAATAATCGAGATAAGCTTCTGTAAAAGAAGACCGTTACTATATATGGAATTTAAAAGGCATTGCCCTTATTCCATTTATATTATTGTCCTGATACAGTAATTCATATAGATTATATATTGATTTGATTTCTGTGAAAATTCCATATTTTATGGAAGACGATTTTGGTTTACCGTGAACTATGTTTTTAATGACATTAGTTCTTTAACCCAGTTAAAGATAAGATTAATTTCTTAAATTAAATAATCATTAAATAATGATTTTTGATATTTAAAACCAAATTGGATTTTTAATAAATCTTTAAAAGAAAGATTTAAGAATAAATGTAAATAATTTATCTTTGATAAGATAATGTGAATATTTTATTCGAAGAATTTTCTGAATTGAAATGAGGCATTGGATGTGATTTTATAGCACTTGATTTCTTATTATTAAAATACGCAAGTTATTTGGAAAGACCGGGTTTAACCCATTCCGAATAATTACTACGACGGTTAAGAGTCAAAGATGAAGACGGTGGTTGATGACTGGCGATCTTCACATCAAATGGACGACTACTGATGCCCTAAACGGGGTCGCTCCTAGGAAAGGGTTAATAGTGGTAGTTTGTCCGGACGTACTTGTTGATTGCCCGGATATGCGAGAACCTAGTGGCTCCAGTTTCGTTCAAAACCAGAACGGACTTGTAAATGGATGTGTGTCTAACATTGAATTTCATTCCATGTAAATTAAATTGATTTCTATTTAATATCTATTCATTTGGTGGCGGAGAATTTATTCTCTTACTTAACACCCTCAAAGGGTATATATTGGTAGTTATTGATCGCATGGCGTGAAATGTCAATGTGGCACGCCAAGATGCAAATGATAAAGGCTTTTGTTGAAAAGCAGAGCCTTGTTGGATGATCAAAGCATAGCCTATTTCGGCATAGCTTTGTTTATAGCGTGACTTCGCGAACCTCACACTCCGGTATGAGTCAAAAACGGGATCAGGACCGTAGGGAGTGCACACGTTTCTTTCTAGCTAGAAGTGGTGTTAGCGACTTTCCCGCCCTGACATTTTTACTTATGTGGTTGATGGATTGAGGCACCTCGGGTTTATAGGTCGGAAGTGGTCATATTAGAGGTTCAAAGGAACTAGGAAGCGTGTGTTCAGGCATAACTAATCCACTAGCGTTTTGTGTGGACCGGCCCTACCGCAGCCAAGGGTTCACTGTAGGGAATCCTGAGGCATTTTCTAGAGTGTCTTGAATCGGTGAGGACAATCCCTAGCCTCGACTCATGATGGAAACCCAATTTCTAATATGACACCGTGCGGTTTTGATTGTAGAACTAGCATGGCGACATGATATATGGTACCCATGCCGTCTATGATTGATACATTATGATTGAAATGTTTTTGAACATATGTACACTAATAATAATTTCAAATCCATTTTTATCGTATCAAGCATCTTTTGACCATTATAAGGTAAAACTCTATCCTCCGGTTTGCATTGCGTTGTGTGATGGGACTTGAGTCTTATAATGGTTTCATTTTTCTAAAAAGCATTGCATTGTTTAACGATTTCCTTTATTTCATGCACTGGCAATCCAATGGTGTAAACCTGTTCCGCGTTAGTAGCGTGGTCCTGTGATTAGCCTTATTATTAGATAAGTTAAGTAAGATTTCTCATACAAGTCCCATGACTAACCTGTAGTTTGTTTCACTGGCAAACTCGGGTGCCCATATTTTCCACACGGGCAGTCGAGTAGCTTTTTGCAGATATATTTACAGGATCCTGGTTTACAGCTGAAGAGATATTCGGAAAGCTCTGTATCCGTGTATTCCTTTCGATTGTATATTTGTATTATTATTTTTCGCTGCTATTTAAATGTAATTTAAATCTCTGATATTATTGTATTTATATTGTGTAATAAGTATTCATACTTTGTTATATTCTTGTACTCTGATGTAATTGTTGTAATCAGCAACAAAATGTTCTTCAGTTTGTGTTCTGATGTGTATTGTTTTCAAAGCAATCTAGGCTTTCCTTTACGGGGAAGTTTGGATCGTTTCATATGATAGACTGAATCAATTTCGCTCTACCTGCAAAGCTTAGCATTTTAGTTTCCTAGGCCTGAAGTTTCATCTGAACTCTGGAGATTAATGATTGGCACTCCGAGTAATGTAGAAAGTTGGAAGAAATTGGAACACCTAAGTATTTGAGAGGAAGCGAGCCTTGATTAAATCCCAAAACCTGCAATATAGAAGATGCATTTGTTGGCGCAGAGCTGAAATAAACTTTTGTCTTGGTTGCATTAACATTTATTCCCATATAAGTATAAAGCTGTTCGAAAATCTGGTGCAAAGTTGTAGCCGTAGTTAAGTTCGATTTGCCGAAGATCATTAGGTCATCAGCGTAAACTAAATGAGTAACCATGGGTTGGAAATTGAACATGAGGGAAAAAGCATGTTCATGAGTAGTGTAATGTCCCATATTTTTGGCGGTTGAATAATTAATTTATTTAATTATTAAATATCGATTTGGTGACATCGATAACTTGAATTAAATAATATTGAATATTTAATTAAAATAAATAATTTAATAATATATTTAATTTTTGAAATAGTCAGAAATAGTGGAAGTCACAAAATGGTGTGAATTGGATCATCTGTGATATTTTAGAATTGAATTAGAATAACGAATATATTTAAATAACGACAGTTTGAATGTATAATTATAATATAATTATAATCGAGCTCGAAATGGCGCGGCAGTTCGCTACTTGGCGATTCGAACTTCAACTAAAAATACAGAATTCGTTTTAAATCGGATTTCTGTGAAACAAGAAACATTGGAATCTGTTGAACTGTATTTTCCTAATGGAGGAGAAACATCGGGGTTTCATTGTGTAGATTTTGATATGTGTTCAAATCAAATTTTAGAAAAGTCGTTATGGAATTTCCTTTATAATTTATAACGATATATAAAAGGAATTTCAATATAAATTTGAATATCGATTTAACCGGGATTTGAATATCGAGTTGTAAAATCCCAGTGGAGCTGTATGATATTCTGTTGTGAATATATACGATAATATTTATTTATAAATATTTAATTTAATTTTTTTTATATTAAATATTTAAATAGGTTTATTTAGAGCTTTAAAAATTGTCATTTTTGCAAACGACCTCAGAATTCGACGTAACTAATTTTGTTGGATCCGCAATGTTAAATTATTGTAGGATTTCAATTTCCGTGATTTTTGAAGTCAATATGTGGCCGTACGGGATTTTAATGTGAAAAACATTCGATATTCTGACGGTTAAAAATATGCTGTGTGAGCAAACAGAATCGGAATTCGACGAAACCAGTTTCGTTGGGACCATAATGTCGAACTGTAGTTGCATGCCAATTTTCATGATTTTTGGGTATTGAATGTGATCATAGGAATTTTTAAAGGACATATACAGATAGCGTTTGCTTAAAATAAAATAAAAAAATCGAATAAAAAAATATATAACCTATCCTATATAATAACTTAAACTTTATAAACCTAAACTTACTTTCTTCCTTAGTCAAAAAAGGCCGCAGCTACTTTTCTTTCCACAGAAACAAAATGGCAACTTCAAAAATCCAAATAAATTCCTAGAAAAATATATAAATCATTATATATGTATATTCGGCTTTGGGAAGAGGTTAGCTTCACTTCTATATGTATTTCAATAGACTTGACACCAGTTTTCCGTTGATCTGTTAGGCAGCGTGAAGCTAGGGCTCTGGTTTTGGTCAAAACGAGGAAGTGTTGTTTCGATTCGATGTCGTTTTTGGATTGAGGATAGAAGATAACAGCTAGTTTGAATTTGTGGGATTTTATTAAAATTAAAAGGATTGATCCCTGTACTGTAGTCGCGTGAAGAACACTGGAGACGGGATTAGAATCATGAGAGCGAGTTGAAATCGATGGTGCTAAGAATGTTAAGCTCGGGAAGAGATGATCATTGGTGGTGTTGGTTTGTCGATCGATGGTCAGGAGAAGGAGAGGAGGATTAAGTAGCGGTAATGGCTTTGAGATGCCACGGTGAACCCACGATGGTATTTAAGGAAGAAGGGGAGCGGGTATGGTAAAAGGATTTTGATGATGGGCCGTATTGAAGAGGTTAAGCCCAAGTGAAAGTTAATTTAAGTTTCATTTAAAATTCAAAATAGTGTATTAACTTCTATATTGTATAACTTCGTCATACCTTATCAGAATTTGACGAAACCGGATCCGTTGGGATCGTATGGACAGCAACAACAACATGGAACTGACTGGAAGTGAATCGAAGATCGTTACAATTTATGGCGAAATAAATTGTCCATCTGAAAACATATGCAAATCGTTATTTTACGGTTAACGCGAAACGTGAGTTAAACTCACTAACTCTTCTCAGTTATATTTTTATAACGTATTTTTAGAAATGATAAATGATGGTTGTTTGCTGTGTGTTGGCTGTTTGGTTGAACTACTAGTCAGTTGATTGAAAATATAGATAACAATATAAGTATAAATCATTAATCAAATATTGATTCTGGTTAGAAGAATATTTCATAGTGAAATGAAATTGATGTTAATTTTATTGTTTAACATCTGTGGATGCAGGGAAACATGTCGGTGGGAACTAACTGGGTTCCTCAACATTCATTTTACTGTTTTTCATATATTATGTTATATGCTGTGATATGAAATCTGTTGTTGATTTTGTATATTGGAATGATACTGATCATTGTTATATAGTACGTTAAATACCATAAGGAATAATGGAATGTTAAAAAGGAAAATTTCAATGTTATATTGAAAAAGAAATATTTATAAAATCAAAAGATTTTATAAAAAGAAAATATTTATTTAGAAAATAAATAGATTAAAAGGGAATATTTATTTGTTAATCAAACAGATAGAATTGAAGTGAAATATTTGTAAAACATCTACAAATAGAATTGAAAAAGAAATTTTTGTAAACCATTTACAATTAGAATTGAAAAGGAATATTTATTTGAAAAATTAAATAGAATAAAAAGAGGAAATATTTGTAAAATAAACAGAAAAGGAAATAGTTAGATTATCAAAGGAATTGCTTATAAAATCAATGGATTTTATATAAAAAGAAATTATTTTATAAATAAATAGAATTATCAAAAAGGGATTTATTTGGTAAATAAATAGATTATGAAAAGGGAATACTTGAAAAGTGAATAGAGCAGTATA
This sequence comes from Allium sativum, assembly GCA_030737875.1. NCBI lineage: Eukaryota > Viridiplantae > Streptophyta > Magnoliopsida > Asparagales > Amaryllidaceae > Allium > Allium sativum. The sequence goes on from CM060911.1 coordinate 270,205,353, forward strand.
AAAGAGGATTTTATATTTAAAAGGGTTAGACCCGTGATTCGCACACGGGTATAACATGATATGGATTTGAAGCAAAGATTTTAAATAGAATATATTCTAACTGATAGATTGAGAAAATAAACTTATAAATAATATTTTATAAATTAAATAAAATGTTTATTTTTGGATAAATAGAATATATAAGTCGGGACTTATATAGAGAAGTAAGAATCGATTTCAACATCGACAATTGAAACTGAATAGGGACGTAGAGTTAATCAAAGGAGTTAATCAGTTAGAGTTAATCAATTAGAGTTAATCAGTTAGAGTAAATCGATTAGAGTTAGAATTAATCAAATTAGAGTTAATTAAACATAGTTAATCGAATTAGGACTTATTGAATATTAGTTATTCAATTAGAGTTGATCGGATATAGTTATTTGAGATAGAGTTAGTCAAACATAGTTATTCAGGATGAATTGCCATTTCGTATGACTGCTAGCGTAAATTCGCAGGGCTGCGGATAGCCTACGGCGGTCGGATGTTTCCTGAGGGAATCAGGCGTAACCATTGTGATCGCTGCGATCTAGAGTCAAGCGAATGGAGTTAAATTGAACATTAGCCATTCGAAATAAAGTTAAAACAGACATAGTTATTCGAATATAAGTTAATTGAATATTAGTTATTCAATAGGAGTTAAATAAGTTTAGTTAGTCAAGTTGAGTTAATCAAGTAAGTTAATCCAATTAAGTTAATCGAGTTGAGTTAGTCAAGATGAGTTAATCAAACCGAGTTAATCAAAAGGAGTTATTCGAAATAGTTTTATTCAAATAGAATTAAAGGAGTTAATCGAATATAGTTTATTCGAAAGGAGATTTATCGAATGTAAAACATTCGAAGAGAGTTAATCGAATATAGTTATTCGGAGAGAGTTATCGAATATAATTTTGCGAAGAAAAAGTTATCGAATATAGTTTATTCGAAAAGGAGTTATCAAATAGAGACTTTTCGAAGGAGAGTTATACATTGAATTCGGGAAAGTAATATTTACTTTCTGTTTTTAATCAAGATTTACTTATTTATTAATAAATTAGTGGTTTAGTTATTTAGTTAAATTAAGGAATAAAAATTATATTTTGAAATTAGATATTTAGGAAGAAGGGATTATAACGCTATGGTTATAATCAATGTTTTAAAATAAAGAAGTGGATTCGTAAATAGAATCTGATAGTTTCGTAAGGAAGTTGTTAAAGATTTGAAAGATGAACTTTGTCTGTTTCGAAGTTAGAAATGTTGTTCAGTTAAGGTCTGAGAGGTAATTATACCCCAACTTGATTGACTTCGTTTTTAACTAAGGGAAGGGTAAGGTTCGATAGTGAAAGTTGGTTAAGTGAATTTAGTTAATGAGTATAATGGTTTGGATTGGCTTAGCGATGTTTTATTTGAACATCTGTTTAAATTAAATGAAGGAGTGTTGGAAATGTTTTTCCAATAAGAATCAGAAATGTTTTCTAACATAGAAAACAAGAAATGGAAGTAAATATGGTGATGTTCTCAAATGATTTATAAAATCTATTTTTTAAAATTTAGAAAATAGGAATTTACAAATATATAGGAATGGGAAATGAATAAATTAATGATAATTTAATTAAAAAAGATAAATGTTGAATGCTGATTGATTGATAGAATTTCCATCTAGAAATAATATCGTTGTTTGCACACCTGTTTTTCTTTGATAGTTAAATCACCGATTATCGAAGTTTCCGACCATTTTTCCGTCGTCAATACGGAGAGACCGGGATCAGATTCATTATCTGAAAACCACTATGTATAGACGTTAGCGTTGCGATCAAATATGATGGAGATAATAAAGATGGAGTTATTCAAGGGCTATCTTGTTATAGAATAGTGCCTTCAGTTTGTCCAGTCCCAGGACAAACGTGAATGGACGAATGTATGACAAAGTATATCTAACGGATCGCGTAAGTTGATCTCTTCAAACGTACTTACGTTTGGTGGCAGAGGTATTTGTTTCTCTTAGCTTTATACCCGTGGTATTTTTGGGGAAATCAATTTTTGATTTAACGGGTATGACGATGTGGCATTCAAAGTGAAGGGTGGTCAGGTGTTCCAAAAGATACGTTATGACCTCAAGCCTCATCAACTGAGAAATGACAGAAATCGGGCAGGCAGCATGGCTAGGTGGGTCGCTCCTATTAGGGTGTATATCACCTATCTAGAGAAAATCCATTTCATTCATTTATCTATTCGATGTTGTCCCTTTTCGGGAAACGATGGGTAGCTCCCAACCGTTGGTGATATACATTCGATACACTCAAGTGAAATGAGTGGTCGGTCATGTGTGGGCCGGCTTGCAAGACATTCTTGTTGAACCCAGTGTATTCGTCTCTAGAGATACACTATCGGTAGGTGGTCCCATACCTTGTCATAGTCGGAATCCAATCTCCAATAAGTGTCTGCGGTTTTGTTTGTATACTATATATGTGGAACGTGAGATGCAAGCGTTCTGCTTGATTGATAATTACTTGTGATTAGACATTATTATAATATCAAAGAAGTATTGATTTCCAAACTGCTTTGAGTTATCGTAAGGTAAAAACCGTCCATGTTTATGTGTGGATTGGTCTTACGATTATCTTTTCTTTTGAAAAGGATTTTGAAAAGTTAAACCAAATGATTTGAGTTTACTCACACCAGTCTCATGACTGACCCAGAGTTTATTCTGTTTGTTTTCCCTAAACTCTTGGGTGCCCAAAATTATACGGGCAGTCATAGTTCAGGTCTTTACAGATATACTTGGAGGAGCTTGAAGCAGGAGGCTTCAGGATTATATAGCTATTGTTATTTCCGCTGTGTGTAAGTGTTGTACTATGATAATGTTATTGTATATATATACTGTTTTATTTCAAAGTTATTTTATAATATATTTTATTCGTTCCGCTGTGAGATTCGTGTTACTCTAATTCTGTTATGTGGTGATCTTCTGAGACGACCCAAAATCCCGTTTTCACGGAAACAAGGGTTATCTTTGGAATATAACACAGAAACAGATAATAGCAGAACAGAATTAAATAAATACACCAGATAATGAACAATAGAATATACTGGATAAAAGTAATCATCAGAGTTACACAGTATACAGGATCTTACTTAGTACAAATACAGTTCAGCTATACATAAATGTCTACAGCGGAAATAAACAAAATATGTACAATAGGAGCTGAACAGCATAAAAAGAAATAAATGATAGAATCCATCTTCAGCTCCAGCTATCCAGAAAGAACCAGCTAAACCTGAATATAAGGCTGCCCGTGTAGAAAAAGGGGCACCCGAGTTTGAAAGTGAAACAAACTACGAGTCAGTCATGGGACTGGTATGAGAAATCCACTCAACACATATATAATTGGCAAATCACAGGACCACGCCACTTTCGTGGAACGGGTTTACTCCATTGGATTGCCAGTGCTTTAAAAACAAATCTTTCTTTTCAACATCGCTATGCTTTTTATAAAAATGAAGCCGTTATAAGACTCAGTTCCCATCACACAATGCAACGCAAACCGGAGGATAGAGTTTTTACCTTATAACGGCCAAAATATGCTTGATACGAATAAAACAAAGGCATTTGATATTATTGCTAGTGTCTATATGTTTTGAAAACAATTTCAAATCATAACTATCAATCATAGACGACATGAGCGTCCCATGCCACTATGTCGCCAAATGTATATATACAATCGAAACCGCACGATGTCGTATTTGGAAATTGGATTTCCGTCATGAACCAAGGCAAAAGATAGTCCTTACCGAATTCGAGACGCTCTAGCCCGTGTCCCAGGCAAGTACTCAGTCAAACCTTTGGATCGTCAGGGCCGGTCCACCAATGTGGATTAAAATTCCTGAACACTGCGTTTCCCCGCCCTTTGGGGCGTCAACGAGCCAACGAATGACTCCATCGGACCCGGATCGTCCGATCAAACCGAGGCGCCTCGCAACAGCAACAACCACATAGGTGAAAAGTATATAAATGTCAGGGCTGGTAGGTCACTGACACCACCCTAGCTAGAAAGAAACGCAGGCCCTCCCTGATGTCCTCTCCCGTTTTAGGTTCATACCGGGGTGTGAGGCTCGCGAATTCACGTTATACACAAAGCTACGCCACACAGGCGGTGCTTTGATCATCACCACAAGACTTTGCTTTTCAACAGAAGTCCTGATCATTGCATCTTAGCATGCCACACCGGCAATTCATGCTATGCGACTGATGTCCATCGATATACAACCTCTGAGCTCGTGCGTCTCAGAGAAGGGCGTTAAGCAAAAGAATAAATTCTCCGCCGCCAAACAGATGTATATTTAATAGAGATCAATCAACACAGAATAAAATCCAATGTCAGACACACAGTCCACTTACAAGTCCGTTCTGGGTCTGAACGAAACCGGAGGCACTAAATACCTCGCAAACCCATCGATCATCACGTACGTCTGGACGATCACCACTCATTATCCATATTTCGGGATGCCTCCCAATCAGGACCTCGGTTACCATCCAAACGAGGTGAAGATCTCCGGTCTTCGACCGTCGTCTTCATCTTCGAATTCCAATCGTCGGTCAATTATTTGAAATGAGAATTAACTCGGCCTTTTCAAATGATTCACGTATATTTAGAATTTCAAATCAATCTATTTCAATGGTTAAATTATTCGACAACACCAATTGTGTTCTTTAATGTAATTTTCACACCAAACACATTCAACCATCAAAAGCCACATAAATCAAGCAAATTCAGTTTATTTCCATTCCATATCGCTTATGATATTTTATAACTATTTATCGCTATTTTTATTTAATTTAAAATAGCTAATTTATTCAAAACGACGCTTCGGGCCATAAAGCGGCCGTGACGCTGTTTTTCTTCAGATTTGATTTACACATATCTGAAAATCTAACCGTTGGATTTCACAAAATTTACATCATTAGAAAGGTCTTTTCAAAACGAATCCAACGGTTCCAGTTTCGGGAAAATCCAACGGTCGGATCTCCCGGTACAATCGTTTGAATTTTCGATTTCAAAATACGAACTGCAGCGTCCTTATTCGATTTAATATATAATTATATTTATATATATAAATATAATCGCTTCTGGCGCTGTTTTTCTTCAGATTTGAATTAAACATTCCAGACAATCCAACCGTTGGATCTTTACAAGGTTGGTGCCGTTGGAAAGATTATTCCAAGGCGAACCCGACGGTTGAGGTTTCGGGAAAATCCAAGGGTCGGATTTCCCGCATTAGTTGTTTGAAATCACGGTTTCAAAATACGAACTGCACGGCCTCGTTTCGTTTTAATTTTATTTATATTTATATATTTATATAAATATAGTTCATTCAATGATTTCCATATCGTTTTCACTTCAAATATTTTTCTAACACCTTAAAATTTTGGAAAATTTCGCCATAACCTCCCCTGCACCGGGAGCATCGGGAAATCGCAAATAGCTTTCCCGGTCCTTCTAATCTCAAAAAGAAAAAGAAAAAGCCAAGCGGCTAGCCAACAGGCTCATAAAATCATCACCCAAACAAAACAGTAAATGTGTACCTATTTGTCGGGCACAAAATTTTATTCCTCTTCTCTAGCCCCTTTGCTATAACCTGTTCAATGAATATGTATGTACAGATATACACAGTTCTTATCATTTATCATTTTCTATTCGACTTCATATTTGATTTCTATTTGGTTTAAAAACACCATTCATTCTAATGTTACATAAATAGGTGCAAATCATTTCATTAGCTAATTAATGAATATTTCAACTCATATATGTTTATTTTGAACAAGTGGCTATTTTTAACACTTCACATTTCAACGATTCATGCATACAATAAAAATGTGATTTTTATTGTAAAACAATTCATTTCAAAACACTATTTTTCTATATAGTTCATGTTGGTGATAAAAATGAGATCTTTATCATAAAACAATTTCTTTTAACACGAGATTACTTTACACAGTTCATATAATCGATAAAAGGTGATTTTTATTATCAAACAATTTATTTCAAAATATGAATACCATTCAACACATGAATTTCTAATCAACGAATGAATATCAATCCAACACATGAATGTTTTCTATAGTTTTTATATATAGATAAAAGGTGATTTTTATTGTCAAACAATTTATTTCAAAATAGGAATACCATTCAACACATGAATTTCTAATCAACGAATGAATATCAATTCAACACATGAATGTTTTCTATTCAACGAATAAATATAGTTTAAGCATATGAAAATAATTCAAACACGCGAATATTATTCAAAATTTCGGCAGCATAACGGCAGGGTAGTTAAAACCGGGACCGTCCCTAGTACGGCTCCTCGCTCTACCTTAAAACCTCGCGGTTTTTGACAATGGGGATCATGCATCTAGTTCGCACGCAGGCGGCATGTATATATTTATTTCATTTCCACAAACTAATCCTATGTGGTTTCAACCAAATATTTCTCAACCACAAACGGGTATTTTTCAACCACAATCAAATCAATATCAATCACAAACAATCCCAAACAATCATTCGCTGTCAATCAATTTTCACAACAATTCCAACCAATAAATATCGTCCATGGTTTATGGACGAGGGGCGTATATATATATATATATATATATATATATATATATATATATATTTATATATAGCAATTCACTTTTATTTTCACACATATTTATATATTTTTAAATCAGAAATCTCACCAATAGCTATCCAATAACACGATTCTTCCTTTATAGAAATCTTCGTCAATCTCGCCCTTTGTCGCTTTCGTTGCCCGTATTCTCTACATATGTAAAAATCGAATTTTTACTATGTTATTCAATATATAAAAATCGAATTTCAAAAATATAGATTCCGCCTTTTCAAAAATAAAGATTGTATTTTTAATATTCCTATGATGTAAAGATTATATTTTTATTACTTTAAAAATATAAAAATCATATCTTACTTCTTCTACTTAATAAAACTTCCGTCTTTTCTATTCTAAAAATATGATCTTTTCTATTCTAAAAAAATCTGATCTTTTTCTATCTAAAGTTCAAACCTTTTCTATTTTAAAGCTCAAACCTTTTTTCTTTTTAAAGTTCGAATCTTTTTTCTTTTTAAAGTTTTAAATTAAAAATCCAATTTATAACCTGCTCAAAATCAGTTTTTAAACTTCTTAAAAATCAGTTTCATACCTTTATAAAATCAGTTTTTAAACTTCTTAAAAATCAGTTTTATACCTTTATAAAATCAGTTTTTAAACCATTTTAAAAATATGTTTTTAAATCCTTTATAAAATCAGTTTTAAATCTTTCTAAAAATCAGTTTTGAATCTTTCTCAAAACCAGTTTTGAATCTTTCTCAAAATCCGAATTTACAGAATAAAAATAAAATTAAAATTAAATAAAATATTCACCGTAATCTGCGAAGGGGGCTGCTGCTGCTCTTGGCGGCGTCGGGGAGGCGTCGCGATGCTTCAGCGCCTCGAACGGGGGGGGGGGGGCTCGTCTTCGTCGGAGCTGGCTTCGAGGTGGGCGGATGCTTCAGCGCCTCGAACTGGGAAGGCGGCTCGTCTTTGTCGGCGGCGTTCGCTTGAGGGGGGGCTGCTCGATAGGCTTAGGTTTTTTTTTTATTTTTTTTATTTGAAACTGAATCGGGAAGAAATGAACGGGGGGGCCAGTTTGACTTAGTTAAAGGGGGAGAGAAAAGAATTTTTTTATTTATTAAATTATTTAATTTGCCAAAAAGTTGACTTTTACATATTACCTCTAAACGAGGCCCACCGCCTGTCGTCCATAGCGTTTTACCCCCATTCCGGACACAATGGGATATGTATCGCAAGCTGATTTGATCGTTACAATCAGTTTCCGTTGAATTTAAAGTGTACTTCTTTATATATTCAATTTAAACGCACATTTCAATTTAGTGGTGCCACATACGAACTCGAAAAATTCCAGAAAAATATTTTCTAGCTTCGTATTGACGATACGGTCCTAACAAAACTAGTTTCGTCGAATTCTGAGACCGTTTGAAAAATGGCCAATTTCCAGTCGATTAAAATCAACTGAAACTGGTCAAACGCGTTTTCCTTTGCCACGCTCACATATTGATTCGAAAAATTATGAAATTTGAAACCTAGCAATAACTTGACACTGCGGATCCAACAAAGGTGGTTTCGTCGAAATCCGAGGTCATCTGCAAAATGTCCATTTTTAAGGGCCTGAATTCCATAGCGACTATTCAGAATTTTCAACTGGACATATCTTTTGATTCCCGCTATCAAATTTCGATTGGTCAGATTCGTTAGAAAGATATTCACTAACAGATTTAAATATTTTTGGTTTCACTAAAATCCGGATTGTTTTGCACCCGTTACAGTCCGACAAAGTTTGAATTCAATTTTTGAAACTGCCACGCCATTTCAGGCCTTGTTTATAATTATAATTAATTATATTCGTTTTCAATTGTCGATTCAAACTCAGTTTTCATCGCCATTATTTAAAATATTTATTTTAAATATTTAAAATCCATTATTTTAGCCAATTTAAAAATTTTAAATTGGTTCAGATTTTCTGGGTCGTTACAATCTCCCCCACTTAAAACGTTTCGTCCCCGAAAAGGAATAAAGTCGAAAGTGGTTTGATAAATCCATAATCATACAACACAACCAACCAATTTGTGTCTAACCTTCAAAAATATACTAATCAAATCCTATGCCCCTTAAAAATCATTCAGACTATGTAATTAAAAGTGCACATCTATGAAAAGAAAATAACAATAGAGTAGAGAATTGAATGGTAGTGCAAAGTAGGTTAAATGTACCTTGCACCGGAGTCAATCAGAGATATCCACTCGGCATCTAGGATAAGCTTTCTGAATGCTCTCCTCAGTTTCCCAAGTACAATCTCGCGGATCTCCACTCCATTGCACTTTGACTAAGCGAACCTTCTTGTTCCTCAGCTCTTTGGTTTCTTTGCCGATAATCTTTAGCGGCTCACGCCTCACGGCTAATTCTGGAGTAATTTCAATGTCCTGTTGAGCTGCTTCTTCCACGATCAAATCTGGATCATGAACATGCTTTCGAAGTTGAGATATATGAAATACATCATGCACTCCAGGCAACCAGTCAGGCAGTTTGACCCTATAAGCGTGAGTCCCAATCCGTTCCAGAATAGGAAACGGACCAATGAATTTGGGTGCCAACTTTCCAGTTTTACCGAACCGGATAACTCCTCTCATCGGCGATACTTTCAAATATACATAGTCACCAACTTCAAAGGATATATCCCTTCTTCTTTTATCGGCATAGCTCTTTTGTCGGATTTGAGCGGCGAGTAATCGCTTCTTGATAAAATCGACTTTGTCGGCAGCTTCTCGAATCATATCAGGACCCAACACAAGTCTATTTCCTGGTTCGACCCAACAAGCAGGAGATCGGCACGGTCTACCATACAATGCTTCGAATGGCGACATTGTCAGACTCGCCTGGTAGCTGTTGTTATAAGAGAATTCAGCCAAATGCAGATGGTCTTTCCATGATCCACCGAAATCTATAACACAAGCCCGCAATAGATCTTCTAAAATGCGATTCACCCTCTCAGTCTGACCGTCTGTCTGAGGATGATAAGCGGTGCTCAAGTTTAACTTCGTTCCGAGCTCGACTTGAAATGCTTCCCAGAATTTGCTAGTGAATATTGTATCTCTATCACTTACTATACTGAGCGGCACTCCATGCAGTCTAACTATTTCCCTGAAGTATATCTGCGCCAGACTCTGAGCAGTTCTGTTTGATCTGACAGGTATGAAATGGGCGGTCTTCGTGAAGCGATCTACGATCACCCAAATACTGTCATTTCCTTTTCTGGTTCTGGGTAGACCATCAATGAAATCCATAGAAATATGCTCCCACTTCCAACCAGGAACTTCCAGTGGTTGTAACAATCCAGCCAATTTCTGTTGGTCACTCTTGACTAGCTGGCAAGTAGGGCATCGACTAACATATATTGAGATGTCTCTTTTTTAACGACTTCCACCAGAATGTGCGTTTGATATCGTTATACATTTTATTCACACCTGGATGAATACTGAGCTTAGATTTGTGACATTCATCCAGTACATCCCTTCTGAGTTCAGGAATATCTGGAACGCAAATTCGCCCTTCTAACCTCAGAATCCCTTCGCTGTCTAGCTGGAAATCCGAAGCATTGCCCTCACGAATTCGCTGACTTATTCCTTTGATAAATTGGTCGTCTCCTTGGAGAGCCGATATCTTATCAATCAACGAAGTCGCAATGATGAAACTGGCGATCATTTCATTCTTTCGGCTTAGCGCATCGGCCACGACATTGGCTTTCCCTGGGGTATATATAATTTCAAAGTCATATGCTGCAAGAAACTCCAACCAACGTTGCTGCCTCAGATTCAGGTCTTTCTGAGTGAACAGATACTTTAATGACTGATGATCCGTAAATAGTTCAAATCTCTCACCCAGAAGATAGTGTCTCCAGATTTTCAAAGCGAATACTATAGCTAATAACTCAAGATCATGAGTTACGTAGTTCTTTTCATGTGGCTTCAGTTGACGGCTAGCATAAGCAATTACTTGGCCCCTTTGCATTAACATTGCGCCAAGGCCTTCTCTAGAAGCATCAGTCCAGACTTTTAGATCTTGGTTGCCATCTATGATGGTTAACACTGGAGCTGTTGTTAGTCTTAACTTTAGCTCTTCGAAAGCTTCCTCACTTTCAAGAGTCCATTTGAATTTAGAATGCTTCTTCGTAAGCTTTGTTAAGTGACCAGATATCTTCGAAAAGTCTTTAACGAACTTCCGATAATAGCTAGCCAATCCGAGAAAACTGCGGACTTCAGTTGGGGTGCTGGGCTGTTTCCAATTTTGAATAGCCGTGATTTTACTTGGATCCACAGCAATTCCTTCTTTCGATACAACATGGCCCAGAAATTTCACTTCATCTTGCCAGAATATACATTTGGAAAACTTGGCTTTCAATACATTCCTTCTGAGGATTTCTAGAACCTGTTCCAGACGCTTTTCATGTTCGGCCTTTGATTTAGAGAAGATTAGAATATCATCAATAAAAACCAGAACAAATTTATTCAGTACTCCCCTAAATACTCTGTTCATTAGATCGACGAAGTAAGCGGGAGCGTTACATAAGCCGAACGGCATTACTAACCACTCGTAGAATAAGTCGGGGCCTCTGAACGCTGTCATTGGAACACACTCTTCGGCAATTCGAAGTTGATGGAAACCTGTAGCTAGGTCCATTCTTGAAAATACTTGTGCTCCATTTAACCGATCTAACAAATCATCTATTCGCGGCAATGGATATTTGTTCTTTATTGTCTGTTTGTTCAGATCACGATAATCCACACATAGCCGTAGAGTACCGTCAGATTTAGGGACAAATACCACTGCTGCACCCCAATCAGAGAAACTAGGCCTGATCAGACCTTTCCATACTAGCTGTCGTGTTTGATTGTCTAATTCCTCCTTCTCTTTCAAGGACATTCTTCGAATAGCGTGAACTACTGGCCTTGCATTGGGAATTAAAGCAATCTTGAAATCTATTTCTCTTTGCGGAGGTAAGCGAACAACTTCCTCGAACACATCCGCATAGTTCTTGACGACAGGAATATCTTTGATGAGGTCAGGAATATTCTCTGCGATTTCAGGGATATTTTCTAGTTGGGTTGGAGAAACATTCAAAGCTGCCCAGAAGTCTTTTCTATTAGCATTCTGACCTTCACAGGGAATGGTGATATAACTCCCTGATTTAATCTTAGCTCTAACAACTCTCTCGGCGCATCTAACCTCTGCTTCATATTTGGTTAGCCAATCCAACCCCAGAATAAGATCGAATTCATTAAAATCCATGACGACAGAGATAATAGGGAATTTATAGCAAGAAAAAGAGACGGGTACTGCACAAACCCAACTGAGATTGATAGAACCTCCAACTGGATTTCGGACAGTCATTGGCTCCTTGAGCTTCTTCAAATTCAAATCCAACTTCTTGACTGCACTTTTTGCAATAAAGCTTCGTGACGCGCCTGTGTCAAACAGTACTTTAACTGGAATGTTCTTGACATTGAGCGTGCCTTCTAAAACATCAGCCCTTTCTTGACTAGCTGAGGGCTCGGAAGTCGCTGCCAATTCATTTATATGCACTGTTTCAGATTTCTCTAAGAGTTGGCACTCCCGTGCAATATGACCTGCTTGGTGACACTTATGGCATTTCCTTTCCCCATGGGGGTTCTTTTGTTTCTTAGTGGCCTTAGATCCAGTCTTGATTCTTTTCTTTAACGGCCCACAATTTATCGACAAATGTCCTTTCTTATTGCAGTTAGAGCAAATAGCAGTTGTTACTGGTTCTTTCCCAGATTCAGCCCTTTTTCTCTTGGCACTGGGCTTCTTACTAGCTTCAAGAATAACAGTTTCCGACTCTTCTTTGTCACTACAACAGACTTCTTCTTCGTCGCGCAACATTCCTTTCTTATGGAGGTCTTCATACTGATAAGCCATGTATATCATTTCTGAAAAGGGAAGCTTCACATGCCCCAATACTTTATTCTGGTATTTTCTTTGAAGCCCATTAATGAATCTCAGATTTTTCCTCTTTGGATTTTGAATTAGATGAGGGGCAAAGTGAGAAAGTTCATTGAATTTCTTATGATATTCGGGAATTGTCATGTCTCCTTGTATCAGATAAGAAAATTCATCGCATAGTCGCTCAGTTGCTTCGGGAGGAGTAAATCTTTCTAAGAAAATCACTTTGAATCTGTCCCAGGTGATATCACCTTCTGGATTACCTTTGATAACTGAATCCCACCAGAATAAAGCTTCATCTTTGAGAGCCCAGGAGGCCAGTAATCTTTTCTGGTCATCTCTAAGCTTTAATGCTTCAAAGATTTTCTCAGCCGAACGAATCCAAGCTTGTGTCTTCATAATTGCTTCTTCACCCGAAAAGGGTTTTCCACCCAGATTTCTATATTTCATATATAGAGCTTCTATATCCGGGTCAGTATTACTTCTTCTGGTTCTGGCACTCATTTTCTAGTTCTTCTGCAAATAGCAGATCAAGTGTCAGGTCACAGAAAAGGTATTTCAAAATATAGAGACAAATACTTGAATGTAAATGTGCCTATCCAGGTGTAATTTCATTCTGTTTTACTCATACTAGGATATTACTGATCCTATATGTATTGAGTTACCCGTCCTAGAACACTACTGGTTCTATTTCTGACGAGTTCGTTCACATGTTATATTCCAGAACTAAGCTTAACCAAAGCTCTGATACCACGTTGAGACGACCCAAAATCCCGTTTTCACGGAAACAAGGGTTATCTTTGGAATATAACACAGAAACAGATAATAGCAGAACAGAATTAAATAAATACACCAGATAATGAACAATAGAATATACTGGATAAAAGTAATCATCAGAGTTACACAGTATACAGGATCTTACTTAGTACAAATACAGTTCAGCTATACATAAATGTCTACAGCGGAAATAAACAAAATATGTACAATAGGAGCTGAACAGCATAAAAAGAAATAAATGATAGAATCCATCTTCAGCTCCAGCTATCCAGAAAGAACCAGCTAAACCTGAATACAAGGCTTCCCGTGTAGAAAAAGGGGCACCCGAGTTTGAAAGTGAAACAAACTACGAGTCAGTCATGGGACTGGTATGAGAAATCCACTCAACACATATATAATTGGCAAATCACAGGACCACGCCACTTTCGTGGAACGGGTTTACTCCATTGGATTGCCAGTGCTTTAAAAACAAATCTTTCTTTTCAACATCGCTATGCTTTTTATAAAAATGAAGCCGTTATAAGACTCAGTTCCCATCACACAATGCAACGCAAACCGGAGGATAGAGTTTTTACCTTATAACGGCCAAAATATGCTTGATACGAATAAAACAAAGGCATTTGATATTATTGCTAGTGTCTATATGTTTTTAAAACAATTTCAAATCATAACTATCAATCATAGACGACATGAGCGTCCCATGCCACTATGTCGCCAAATGTATATATACAATCGAAACCGCACGATGTCGTATTTGGAAATTGGATTTCCGTCATGAACCAAGGCAAAAGATAGTCCTTACCGAATTCAAGACGCTCTAGCCCGTGTCCCAGGCAAGTACTCAGTCAAGCCTTTGGATCGTCAGGGCCGGTCCACCGATGTGGATTAAAATTCCTGAACACTGCGTTTCCCCGCCCTTTGGGGCGTCAACGAGCCAACGAATGACTCCATCGGACCCGGATCGTCCGATCAAACCGAGGCGCCTCGCAACAGCAACAACCACATAGGTGAAAAGTATATAAATGTCAGGGCTGGTAGGTCACTGACACCACCCTAGCTAGAAAGAAACGCAGGCCCTCCCTGATGTCCTCTCCCGTTTTAGGTTCATACCGGGGTGTGAGGCTCGCGAATTCACGTTATACACAAAGCTACGCCACACAGGCGGTGCTTTGATCATCACCACAAGACTTTGCTTTTCAACAGAAGTCCTGATCATTGCATCTTAGCATGCCACACCGGCAATTCATGCTATGCGACTGATGTCCATCAATATACAACCTCTGAGCTCGTGCGTCTCAGAGAAGGGCGTTAAGCAAAAGAATAAATTCTCCGCCGCCAAACAGATGTATATTTAATAGAGATCAATCAACACAGAATAAAATCCAATGTCAGACACACAGTCCACTTACAAGTCTGTTCTGGGTCTGAACGAAACCGGAGGCACTAAATACCTCGCAAACCCATCGATCATCACGTACGTCTGGACGATCACCACTCATTATCCATATTTCGGGATGCCTCCCAATCAGGACCTCGGTTACCATCCAAACGAGGTGAAGATCTCCGGTCTTCGACCGTCGTCTTCATCTTCGAATTCCAATCGTCGGTCAATTATTTGAAATGAGAATTAACTCGGCCTTTTCAAATGATTCACGTATATTTAGAATTTCAAATCAATCTATTTCAATGGTTAAATTATTCGACAACACCAATTGTGTTCTTTAATGTAATTTTCACACCAAACACATTCAACCATCAAAAGCCACATAAATCAAGCAAATTCAGTTTATTTCCATTCCATATCGCTTATGATATTTTATAACTATTTATCGCTATTTTTATTTAATTTAAAATAGCTAATTTATTCAAAACGACGCTTCGGGCCATAAAGCGGCCGTGGCGCTGTTTTTCTTCAGATTTGATTTACACATATCTGAAAATCTAACCGTTGGATTTCACAAAATTTACATCATTAGAAAGGTCTTTTCAAAACGAATCCAACGGTTCCAGTTTCGGGAAAATCCAACGGTCGGATCTCCCGGTACAATCGTTTGAATTTTCGATTTCAAAATACGAACTGCAGCGTCCTTATTCGATTTAATATATAATTATATTTATATATATAAATATAATCGCTTCTGGCGCTGTTTTTCTTCAGATTTGAATTAAACATTCCAGACAATCCAACCGTTGGATCTTTACAAGGTTGGTGTCGTTGGAAAGATTATTCCAAGGCGAACCCGACGGTTGAGGTTTCGGGAAAATCCAAGGGTCGGATTTCCCGCATTAGTTGTTTGAAATCACGGTTTCAAAATACGAACTGCACGGCCTCGTTTCGTTTTAATTTTATTTATATTTATATATTTATATAAATATAGTTCATTCAATGATTTCCATATCGTTTTCACTTCAAATATTTTTCTAACACCTTAAAATTTTGGAAAATTTCGCCATAACCTCCCCTGCACCGGGAGCATCGGGAAATCGCAAATAGCTTTCCCGGTCCTTCTAATCTCAAAAAGAAAAAGAAAAAGCCAAGCGGCTAGCCAACAGGCTCATAAAATCATCACCCAAACAAAACAGTAAATGTGTACCTATTTGTCGGGCACAAAATTTTATTCCTCTTCTCTAGCCCCTTTGCTATAACTTGTTCAATGAATATGTATGTACAGATATACACAGTTCTTATCATTTATCATTTTCTATTCGACTTCATATTTGATTTCTATTTGGTTTAAAAACACCATTCATTCTAATGTTACATAAATAGGTGCAAATCATTTCATTAGCTAATTAATGAATATTTCAACTCATATATGTTTATTTTGAACAAGTGGCTATTTTTAACACTTCACATTTCAACGATTCATGCATACAATAAAAATGTGATTTTTATTGTAAAACAATTCATTTCAAAACACTATTTTTCTATATAGTTCATGTTGGTGATAAAAATGAGATCTTTATCATAAAACAATTTCTTTTAACACGAGATTACTTTACACAGTTCATATAATCGATAAAAGGTGATTTTTATTATCAAACAATTTATTTCAAAATATGAATACCATTCAACACATGAATTTCTAATCAACGAATGAATATCAATCCAACACATGAATGTTTTCTATAGTTTTTATATATAGATAAAAGGTGATTTTTATTGTCAAACAATTTATTTCAAAATAGGAATACCATTCAACACATGAATTTCTAATCAACGAATGAATATCAATTCAACACATGAATGTTTTCTATTCAACGAATAAATATAGTTTAAGCATATGAAAATAATTCAAACACGCGAATATTATTCAAAATTTCGGCGGCATAACGGCAGGGTAGTTAAAACCGGGACCGTCCCTAGTACGGCTCCTCGCTCTACCTTAAAACCTCGCGGTTTTTGACAATGGGGATCATGCATCTAGTTCGCACGCAGGCGGCATGTATATATTTATTTCATTTCCACAAACTAATCCTATGTGGTTTCAACCAAATATTTCTCAACCACAAACGGGTATTTTTCAACCACAATCAAATCAATATCAATCACAAACAATCCCAAACAATCATTCGCTGTCAATCAATTTTCACAACAATTCCAACCAATAAATATCGTCCATGGTTTGTGGACGAGGGGCGTATATATATATATATATATATATATTTATATATAGCAATTCACTTTTATTTTCACACATATGTATATATTTTTAAATCAGAAATCTCACCAATAGCTATCCAATAACACGATTCTTCCTTTATAGAAATCTTCGTCAATCTCGCCCTTTGTCGCTTTCGTTGCCCGTTTTCTCTACATATGTAAAAATCGAATTTTTACTATGTTATTCAATATATAAAAATCGAATTTCAAAAATATAGATTCCGCCTTTTCAAAAATAAAGATTATATTTTTAATATTCCTATGATGTAAAGATTATATTTTTATTACTTTAAAAATATAAAAATCATATCTTACTTCTTCTACTTAATAAAAATTCCGTCTTTTCTATTCTAAAAATATGATCTTTTCTATTCTAAAAAAATCTGATCTTTTTCTATCTAAAGTTCAAACCTTTTCTATTTTAAAGCTCAAACCTTTTTTCTTTTTAAAGTTCGAATCTTTTTTCTTTTTAAAGTTTTAAATTAAAAATCCAATTTATAACCTGCTCAAAATCAGTTTTTAAACTTCTTAAAAATCAGTTTCATACCTTTATAAAATCAGTTTTTAAACTTCTTAAAAATCAGTTTTATACCTTTATAAAATCAGTTTTTAAACCATTTTAAAAATCTGTTTTTAAATCATTTATAAAATCAGTTTTAAATCTTTCTAAAAATCAGTTTTGAATCTTTCTCAAAACCAGTTTTGAATCTTTCTCAAAATCCGAATTTACAGAATAAAAATAAAAATAAAAATAAATAAAATATTCACCGTAATCTGCGAAGGGGGGGCTGCTGCTGCTCTTGGCGGCGTCGGGGAGGCGTCGCGATGCTTCAGCGCCTCGAAAGGCAGGGGGCTCGTCTTCGTCGGAGCTGGCTTCGAGGTGGGCGGATGCTTCAGCGCCTCGAACTGGGAAGGCGGCTCGTCTTCGTCGGCGGCGTTCGCTTGAGGGGGGGCTGCTCGATAGGCTTAGGTTTTTTTTATTTTTTATTTGAAACTGAATCGGGAAGAAATGAACGGGGGGGGGGGGGGGCAGTTTGACTTAGTTAAAGGGGGAGAGAAAAGAATTTTTTTATTTATTAAATTATTTAATTTGCCAAAAAGTTGACTTTTACATATTACCTCTAAACGAGGCCCACCGCCTGTCGTCCATAGCGTTTTACCCCCATTCCGGACACAATGGGATATGTATCGCAAGCTGATTTGATCGTTACAATCAGTTTCCGTTGAATTTAAAGTGTACTTCTTTATATATTCAATTTAAACGCACATTTCAATTTAGTGGGGCCACATACGAACTCGAAAAATTCCAGAAAAATATTTTCTAGCTTCGTATTGACGATACGGTCCTAACAAAACTAGTTTCGTCGAATTCTGAGACCGTTTGAAAAATGGCCAATTTCCAGTCGATTAAAATTAACTGAAACTGGTCAAACGCATTTTCCTTTGCCACGCTCACATATTGATTCGAAAAATTATGAAATTTGAAACCTAGCAATAACTTGACACTGCGGATCTAACAAAGGTGGTTTCGTCGAAATCCGAGGTCATCTGCAAAATGTCCATTTTTAAGGGCCTGAATTCCATAGCGACTATTCAGAATTTTCAACTGGACATATCTTTTGATTCCCGCTATCAAATTTCGATTGGTCAGATTCGTTAGAAAGATATTCACTAACAGATTTAAATATTTTTGGTTTCACTAAAATCCGGATTGTTTTGCACCCGTTACAGTCCGACAAAGTTTGAATTCAATTTTTGAAACTGCCACGCCATTTCAGGCCTTGTTTATAATTATAATTAATTATATTCGTTTTCAATTGTCGATTCAAACTCAGTTTTCATCGCCATTATTTAAAATATTTATTTTAAATATTTAAAATCCATTATTTTAGCCAATTTAAAAATTTTAAATTGGTTCAGATTTTCTGGGTCGTTACATCTTCTTCTTCTATTCTAATTTTCTATCTTATCTATTCTCGCCCTCTAACTTCTTTCTATTAATGATCAGATATTTCAGATGTCTGAATAGTCAACATGGTAGTTTTATGTTGATTTTCGAAGTTGAAAATCCCAGTTCGTTACAGTGGTATCAGAGCTGTAGGTTAAGTGATTACCTTGGCTCTGTGGCATGACTCAGTAGAGTAGGGGTTAGTAATGCCCTGGATCGAGTTTGAGTGTATATATACGAGTGAACGTATTTGTAGATTTTATAAAAATTTGTTTTATATTGTGGAGATTTATGGGTTGAGTTGTTTATGAATTCTGGTCGATCAGTTTGATCCACTGTATCGATAGGGATTACCAAACACTCAAGTACGATAAACTGACACAGTATGTTTTGAAAGAGGGTACATGGAATTTTTTTACCCAAATTATATTTTAATATAAAAGAATGATTAGTATTTGGAGTATTATAGTATATTGGATGTTTTAGTTAATTATAATTGAAATGGTTATACAAATAACCAATTAGAGTCCGTATAATATTGAAATCAGATGGATTAAATCTGAATTTAAATCAAGATTGAAACTAAAACTCTGGAAATTTGAATAAGTTTTTATAAATGGATTGAATTTAATATATGAGAATTTTAAAATCCTGGGAGATTTTAAATTGTTTTACGGGCATTGTGTTTGGTATTTTGAAATAGATTTCAAAATGAAAATGTTTAAATATGGTTTGATAAGTGATATATTATTGAACTCACTTCGATAGCTGGGAAATAACTCTGATGATGTTGGCCACATCATCAATGTTCATTTTCGAGTGGTAAGTGTTGGATTACTACCAAAGATTTTGTGTCGAATTGTTTTGAGAAAACAAGTTGTCTTGAATTCTGAAAAGGAATATTTGATTTTTGAAAGAGCTAAACTGTTTAAAAAAAAACTCTGAGGAGGGATTGTTTGAACAAAAACAAAGTTAAACAGAAACTTGTGAAAGCAAGCTGGAATTGAATTGAAACCAATTAACTGGAAATTGAATTGGGAATATAACATATCAAGTAAAATCAGATTTTGAATTATGAGATAGGAAATCTGAAATGGTATTAAATCGATGAGTGAGTTGGAATCAAGAATGGAACTTTTCTTTGAAATGGAATTTTGGCATGGATACTTGATTGATTTGGTTTTGAGGATAAAATTGGAATTTTGTTTGGGAATGCATTTGTATATGCCAACAGGGTAGCAGATGGAAGGGATATAATGGTATGCCCGACAAAAGGTACATGTTTAAATTTCCATATGAGGTTTTATGTGCCGAATCGGCAAGCCGCTTGGCTGTTTGATTTTCTTTTGGGTTGAAGATGACCTAGAGAGGCGAGTTGGAGTATGAGCTATTGACCGATACAAAGGAGGTGCTGACGAAATATTTCAAAAAATTAAGGTGTTACAAAAATTTTAGGATTTTTTGAAAATTTTCGTTAATAGGAATGGATTAATATTTTAATTGAATTTTATTTTTTTAGTTGAAACTGAAGTTGATAAGTGAACAAATAAGTTCTAACCAGTTAATAGGGTTAGTTTTCTACCTCAGAAATTTCGAGGACGAAATTATTTTAAGGGGGGAAGAATGCAATGTCCCGTATTTTTGGCGGTTGAATAGTTAATTTATTTAATTATTAAATATCGATTTAGCGACATCGATAACTTGAATTAAATAATATTGAATATTTAATTAAAATAAATAATATAATAATATATTTAATTTCTGAAATAGTTAGAAATAGTGGAATTCACAAAATGGTGTGAATTGGATCATCTGTGATATTTAATTCAGTTTAGAATTGAATTAGAATAATGAATATATTTAAATAATGACAGTTTGAACGTATAATTATAATATAATTATAATCGAGCTCGAAATGGCGCGGCCGTTCGCTATTTGGCGATTTGAACTTCAACTGAAAATAGAGAATTCATTTTAAATCGGATTTCTGTGAAACAAGAAACGTTGGAATCTATTGAAATATATTTTCCTAATGGAAGAGAAAAATCAGGATTTCATTATGTAGATTTTGATATATGTCCAAATCAAATTTTAGAAAGGTCGTTATGGAATTTCCTTTATAATTTAGAACGATATATAAAAGGAATTTCAATATAAATTTGAATATCGATTTAACCGGGATTTGAATATCGAGTTGTAAAATCCTAGTGGAGATGCATGATATTCTGTTATGAATATATACGATAATATTTATTTATAAATATTTAATTTAATTGTTTTTAAATATATTTAATATTTAAAAAGGGTTATTTAGAGCTTTAAAAATTGTTAGTTTTGCAAACGGCCTCAGAATTCGACGAAACTAATTTTGTTGGATCTGGAATGTTAAATTATTGTTAGATTTCAATTTCTGTGATTTTTGAAGTCATTATGTGGTCGTACGGGATTTTAATGTGAAAAACAGTCGATATTCTAATGGTTAAAAATATGTCGTGTGAGCAAATTGAGTCGGAATTCGACGAAACAAGTTTCGTTGGGACCGTAATGTCGAACTATAATTGCATGCCAATTTTCATGATTTTTGGATATTGTATGTGATCACAGGAATTTTTAAAGGACATATACAGATAGCGTTTGCTTAAAATAAAATATAAAAATCGAATAAAAATATATAAAACCTATCCTATATAATAACTTAAACTTTATAAACCTAAACCTACTTTCTTCCTTAGTTAAAAATGGTTGCCGCTACTTTTCTTTCCACAGAAACAAAAGTGGCAACTTCAAAAATCCAAATAAATTCCTAGAAAAATATATAAATCATTATATATGTATATTCGGCTTTGGGAAGAGGTTAGCTTCACTTCTATATGTATTTCAATAGACTCGACGCCAGTTTTCCGTTGATCTGCTAGGCAGTGTGAAGCTAGGGCTCAGGTTTTGGTCAAAACGAGGAAGTGCTGGTTCGATTCGATGTCATTTTTGGATTGAGGATAGAAGATAATAGCTAGTTTGAATTTGTAGGATTTTATTAAAATTAAAAGGATCGATCCATGTACTGTAGTAGCGTGAAGAACACTGGAGACGGGATTCGAATCATGAGAGCAAGTTGAAATCGATGGTGCTTAGCATGTTAAGCTCGGGAAGAGATGATCATTGGTGGTGTTGGTTTATCGATCGATGGTCAGGAGAAGGAGAACGTGGAGGATTAAGGTGCGGTAATGGATTTGAGAGGCCACAGTGAACCCACGATGGTATTTGAGGAAGAAGAGGAGCGGGTATGGTAAAAGGATTTTGATGATGGGCCTTATTGAAGAGGTTAAGCCCAAGTGAAAGTTAATTTAAGTTTTATTTAAAATTCAAAATAGTGTATTAACTTCTATATTGTATAGCTTCGTCATACCTTATCAGAATTTGACGAAACTGGATCTATTGGGATCGTATGGACGTCGGCTACAACATGGAACTGACTGGAAGTGAATCGAAGCTCGTTACAATTTATGACGAAATAAATTGTCCATCTGAAAACAGACGCAAATCGTTATTTTACGGTTAACGCGAAATGTGAGTAAAACTCACTAACTCTTCTCAGTTATATTTTTATAACGTATTTTTAGAAATGATAAATGATGGTTGTTTGATGTGTGTTGGCTGTTTGATTGAACTTTTAGTCAGTTGATTGAAAATATAGATAACGATATAAGTATAAATCGTTAATCAAATATTGTTTCTATTTAGCAAAATATTTCATAGTGAAATGAAATTGATGTTAATTTTATTGTTTAACATCTGTGGATGCAGGGAAACAGGTCGGAGGGACCCAACTAGGTTCCTCAACATTCATTTTACTGTTTTTCATATATTGTGTTATATGATGTGATATGAAATCTGTTGTTGATTTTGTATGTTGGAATGATACCGATCATTGTTATATAGTACGTTAAATACCATAAGGAATACTGGAATGTTAAAAAGGAAAATTTCAATGTTATATTAAAAAAGAAATATTTATAAAATCAAAAGATTTTATAAAAAGAAAATATTTATTTATAAAATAAATAGATTAAAAGGGAATATTTATTTGTTAATCATATAGATAGAATTGAAGGGAAATATTTGTAAAACATCTACAAATAGAATTGAAAAAGAAATATTTGTAAACCATTTACAAATAGAATTGCAAAGGAATATTTATTTGAAAAATTAATAGAATAGAAAGAGGAAATATTTTTAAAATAAATAGAAAAGTAAATAGTTAGATTATCAAAGGAATTATTTATAAAATCAATGGATTTTATATAAAAAGAAAATATTTTATAAATAAATAGAATTATCAAAAAGGGATTTATTTGGTAAATAAATAGATTATAAAAAGGGAATACTTGAAAAGTGAATAGAATAGTATAAAAGAGGATTTTATATTTGAAATGGTTAGACCCGTGCTACGCACACGGGTATAATATGATATGGATTTAAAGCAAAGATTTTAAATAGAACATATTCTAACTGATAGATTGAGAAAATAAACTAATAAATAATATTTTATAAATTAAACATAATGTTTATCATTGGATAAATAGAATATATAAGTCGGGACTTATATAGAGAAGTAAGAATCAATTTCAACATCGACAATTGAAACTGAATAAGGACGTAGAGTTCATCTAAGGAGTTAATCAATTAGAGTTAATCAGTTAGAGTTAATTAGTTATGGTTAATCAGTTAGAGTAAATCGATTAGAGTTAGAATTAATCGAATTAGAGTTAATTAAACATAGTTAATAGGACTTATTGAATATTATTTATTCAATTAGAGTTGATCGGATATAGTTATTTGAGATAGAGTTAGTCAAACATAGTTATCCAGGATGAATTGCCATTTCGTATGACTGCTAGCGTAAATTCACAGGGCTGCGGATAGCCTACGGTGGTCTGATGTTTCCTGAGGGAATCAGGTGTAACCATTGTGATCGCTGCGATCTAGAGTCAAGCGAATGGAGTTAAATCGAACATTATCCATTTGAAATAAAGTTAAAACAGACATAGTTATTCGAATATAAGTTAATCGAATATTAGTTATTCAATAGGAGTTAAATAAGTTAAGTTAGTCAAGTTGAGTTAATCAAGTAAGTTAATCCAGTTGAGTTAATCGAGTTGAGTTTGTCAAGATGAGTTAATCAAATCGAGTTAATCAAAAGGAGTTATTCGAAATAGTTTTATTCGAATAGAATTAAAGGAGCTAATCGAATATAGTTTATTCAAAAGGAGATTTATCGAATGTAGAACATTCGAAGAGAGTTAATCGAATATAGTTATTCGGAGAGAGTTATCGAATATAGTTATTCGAAGAAAAAGTTATCGAATATAGTTTATTCGAAAAGAAGTTATCGAATAGAGACTTTTCGAAGGAGAGTTATACATTGAATTCGATTATATCGAATTTGGGAAAGTTATATTAAATTTCCGTTTTTAATCAAGATTTACTTATTTATTAATAAATTAGTGGTTTAGTTATTTAGTTAAATTATGGAATAAAAGTTATATTTTGAAATTAGATATTTAGGAAGAAGGGATTATAACGCCACAGTTATAATCAATGTTTTAAAATAAAGAAGTGGATTCGTAAATAGAATCCGAAAGTTTCGTAAGGAAGTTGTTAAAGATTTGAAAGATGAACTTTGTCTATTTTGAAGTTAGAAATGTTGTTCAGTTAAGGTCTGAGAGGTAATTATACCCCAACTTGATTGACTTCGTTTTTAACTAAGGGATGGGTAAGGTTCGATAGTGAAAGTTGGTTAAGTGAATTTAGTTAATGGGTATAATGGTTTGGATTAGCTTAGCGATGTTTTAGTTAAACATCTATTTAAATCAAATGAAGGAGTGTTGGAAATGTTTTTCCAATAAGAATCAGAAATGTTTTCTAACATAGAAAACAAAAAATGGAAGTAAATATGGTGATGTTCTCAAATGATTTATAAAATCTATTTTTTTTTAATTTAGAAAATAGGAATTTACAAATATATAGAATGGGAAATAAATAAATGAATGATAATTTAATTAAAAAAGATAAATGTTGAATGTTGATTGATCGATAGAATTTTCATCTGGAAATAATATCGTTGTTTGCACACCTGTTTTTCTTTGATAGTTAAATCACCGACTATCGAAGTTTCCGACCATTTTTCCATCGTTAATACGGAGAGACTGGGATCAGATTCATTATCTGAAAACCACTATGTATAGACATTAGCATTGCGATCAAATATGATGGAGATAATGAAGACGGAGTTATTCAAGGGCTATCATGTTATAGAATAGTTCCTTCGGTTTGTCCAGTCCCAGGACAAACGTGAATGGACGAATGTCTGACAAAGTATATCTAACGGATCGCGTAAGTTGATCTCTTCAAACGTACTTACGTTTGGTAGCGGAGGAATTCCTTTCTCTTAGCTTTATACCTGTGGTATTTTTGTGGAAATCAATTTGTGATTTAACAGGTATGACGATGTGGCATTCAAAGTGAAGGGTGGTCAGGTGTTCCAAAAGATACGTTATGACCTCAAGCCTCATCAACCGGGAAATGACAGAAATCGGGCAGGCAGCATGGCTAGGTGGGCCGCTCCCATAGGGTGTATATCACCTATCTAGAGAAAATCCATTTCATTCTTTTATCTATTCGATGTTGTCCCTTCTTGGGAAACGGTGGGTAGCTCCTAACCGTTAGTGACATACATTCAATACGCTCAAACGAAATGAATGGTCGGTCATGTGTGGGCCGGGTTGCAAGACGTTCTTGTTGAACCAAGTGTATTCGTCTCTAGAGATACACTATCGGCAGGTGGTCCCATACATTGTCATAGTCGGAATCCAATCTCCAATAAGTGCCCGCGGTTTTGTTTGTATACTATATATGTGGAACGTGAGATACAAGCGTTCTGCTAGATTGATAACTACTTGTGATTTGGCAGTATTATAATATCAGAGAAGTATTGATTTCCAAACTGCTTTGGGTTATCGTAAAGTAAAAACCGTCCATATTTGTGTGTGGATCAGTCTTACAATTATCTTTTCTTTTGAAAAGGATTTTGGAAAGTAAAACCAAATGATTTGAGTTTACTCACATCAGTCCCATGACTGACCCAGAGTTTATTTTGTTTGTTTTCCCTAAACTCTTTGGTGCCCAAATTTATACGGGCAGTCAAGTAGTTCATGTCTTTACAGAAATACTTGGAGGATCTTGAAGCAGGAGGCTTCAGGATTATATAGCTATTGTTATTTCCGATGTGTGTAAGTGTTGTACTCTGATAATGTTATTGTATATATATATACTGTTTTATTTCAAAGTTATGTTATAATATATTTTATTCGTTCCGCTGTGAGATTCGTGTTACTCTGATTTTGTTATGTGGTGATCTTCTTCTTCTTCTATTCTAATTTTCTATCTTATCTATTCTCACCCTCTAACTTCTTTCTATTACTGATCAGGTATTTCCGATGTCTGAATAGTCAACATGGTAGTTTTATGTTGATTTTCGGAGTCGAAAATCCCAATTCGTTACAAGTGGATTTATCTAATAAAAAGGTAAAGAACAACATGGAGATTGTGAATGGATAAGGGGAAAGGTGGTCCCCTTGCCGAAGCGCTCTAGTCGAGTGAACAAATCCCTTAGGAATTCCCTGGAAGAGGATGGAGAACATAGCAGCAGAAATACACACAAAAATAATATTTGTAAAATGAATTGGAAATCCCATTTTGTGCATGATGTAGCAAATGAAGCTTCGATTAACCATATCATAGGCTTTCTGCAAATCCACTTTAATAAAAAAAATTAGATATTCCCTGTAACAACCCGGAAGATCTGAGCCAATTTAAAAATTTTAATTTGGCTATTTTTGTGAATTTTGGATATTTAAAATAAATATTTTAAATAATAACGACGAAAAGTATGTTTGAATCGATGTTTGAAAATAAATATAATTATTTTTAATTATAAACAGGGCCTGAAATGGTGCGGCAGTTTCAAAATTGGAATTCAAACTTTGACTGACTGTATCGGGTGCAAAATAAAATGGATTTTAGTGAAATGAAAAATATTTAAATCTGTTAGTGAATATCTTTCTAACGAATCTGAAAAATCTAAGTTTCATAGCAGGAATCAAAAGTTATGGCCAAATGAATTTTCAAAAAGGTCGCTATAGAGAATATATCGCCCTTGAAAATAGACATTTTGCAAACGACCTCAGAATTCGACGAAACAACTTTTGTTGGATCCGGGATGTCAAATTATTGCTAGATTTCAAATTTCATAATTTTTGAAGTTAGTATGTGAGCGTGGCAAAGGAAAATGTGTTTGGTCGATTTCTGTTAAATTGGATCGACCAAAAAATGGATATTTTTCAAACGGTCTCAGAACTCGACGAAACTAGTTTTGTTGAGACCGTATCGTCAAAACATAGCTAGGTTTATTTGTCAGGAATTTTTGGGATCAGTATGTGGCCCCAAAAAATTGAAACGTACATTCAAATCAAATATTGAATGTTTTATATTTTAATTTGAGGAGAAACTGACTGAAACAGTCGAATGACGCCTACGAAACATAACCCATTGTGTTCGGAGTGGCGGTATTTAGCTAAGGGCGATAGTCATTGGGCTTGGATTGGAGTTAGTATGTGAAGAGGGGTATTTTTGGATTAAAAAATATATAAATATAAAAAATCCATCGTCCAATCACATCTCGACACCCCAGCTTTCTCTCTCCCTGTATGGCGATCACAGGCGGAAAACACTTCCATCCTTCCCAGGCGAATTCCGACCAAACCATGAAGAATTACACCCCGACCCAGTTGAACTTTTTGAAGAACTCTCTCTCCTCTTCAAATCCATATAAAGAGCATCATTTATCGTTGAGTGTTTTAGGAGAACGACCGCGGAGAAGTCGACGACTTCACATCGCCGCCGCCTGTACAGGCGATCGATCTGAGCTACGCCTCCAGGCGCAGGTGCGTGACTCCAAGCCCTACCTCGTGGTACTACCTGATTCGACGCAACACTGCCCCGTTTGATCGCAAATCCAATACCTAGTTTGGAAGAATTTTGAAAGGTAACGGTTTAAATTATATTAAACTGTTCTATGGCACTTATAAGCGCTACGATTTATGATTTTACAATAAAAATCATATCTTTTTCGTTTCTTGTCGAAATCCAGTGAAACAAGAGACAGTGGACTCGTGTGGACGTCTTCTACATTCAGAGACCGGATATTTTTCTGAGCCTTCTACAATTTTTGGTGGAGTGGAACCCAATGTGAGATTTCTGAATTATAAACGATATGGAAACAACTATGTATAAATTATATAGTCGAAGTATGAGTTATATAAGCATTGTACACCTCATGTATAAGCATTGTATAGGTTGTATGTTCGATGTATAAGTTATATATGCGTTGTAAAAATGATATATGCGTTGAAATAAATTGAAATGATAGTGAAATGAAATCGAAATATAGTTATATACGTATATCTATATCTATATATCTATATATATACACACACACGCTCCCCTCGTCCACAAACCATGGGCGATATATATATTGGTTGTGATATTGTTTGGATTATTGGTTGATGTGAAAATTTGGTGAATATCATGAATGGTTGATTTGAAATGATTGATTGTGGTTGAAATCCCAATCGGATTAGTATATGGGAAAATTCGTCTGCGTACGAACTAGATATTGAAAATCCCCATTGTCAAAAGCTGCGAGGATTTAAGGTAGAGCGAGGAGCCGTACTAGGGACGGTGCCTGTTTTAACTACCCTGTCGTTATGCTGCCGAAATTTTCTGAAAAATTCCTGTGTTTGATTTATATTCATGTGTTGAAATAAAATTCATGTGGTGAATAAAATTCATGTGTTGGAATAAAATTCATTGGTTCATGTGTTGAGATAAAATTCATGTGTTGAATTAAGTTCATGTATTGAAAAAATTCTTTGAAAAATAAAAATAACATTTTTATTATATATATAGACTACGTAAAATATTAATGTTTTAAATAAATTGTTTTAACACCAAAAATAACATTTTTACCTTATGTATAAACTATAAAAAATAATCGTGTTTTGAAATAAGTTGTTTTACAATAAAAATCACATTCTTATGATATATATAAATTGTATAAAATAATGATGTATTGAAATAAATTGTTTTACAATAAAGTTCATGTGTTGAATAGAAATTCATGTGTTGAAATAAAATTCATGTGTTGAATAGAAATTCATATGTTGAAATAAAATTCATGTGTTGAATAGAAATTCGTGTGTTGAAATAAAATACATGTGTTGAATAGAAATTCATGTGTAGAAATAAAATTAATGTGTTGAAATAAATAGCTGTTGGATAAAAATATCGTTTTTATCAAATGTGTGAAATGAATATGGTTTTGAAATCGAAAAATGTATTATATTTATATACATATAAATATAATTAAAATAAATCGAATAACAAAGCTGCAGTTTGTGTTTTGAAATTGTGATTTCAAACGATTAGTGCGGGAGATCCGACTATCAGATTTTCCTGAAACCGAAACCGTTGGGTTCGCTTTGGAAATATCTTTCCAATGGCACCAACTTTGTGAAGATCCAACGGTTGGATTGTCTGGAATGTTTAATTCAAATCTAAACAAAAACAACGCCAGAATCGATTATATTTGTATATATATATGTATAAATATATATAATTAAATTAAATCGAATAACGACGCTGTAGTTCGTAATTTGAAATCGTAACTTCAAACGATTAGTGCGGGAGATCCGACTGTCGGATTTTCCCAAAACTGAAACCGTTGGGTTCGTTTTGAAAAGATCTTTCTAATGATATAAAATTTGTGAAGATCCAACGGTTAGATTTTCAGATATGTGTAAATCATATCTGAAGAAAAACAGCGCCACGGCCGCGTTATGTCCTGAAGCGTCGTTTGAATGAATTGGATATTTTTAAATGAATAAAAATAGCGATAAATCGTTATAAAATATTATAAACGATATGGAATGGAAATAATCCGAATTTACTCAGTTTATTGGATATTTGATGGTTGAATATGTTTAGCATGAAAATTACATTTAAGAACAGAATTATTGATGTCGAATAATTTAACCATTGAAATGAATTGATTTAAATTCTAAATATACGTGAATTATTTGAAAAGGCCGAGTTAAATCTCATTTCAAATAATTGATCGGCGGTAAGAAGTCGATAATGAAGATGGTGGTTGAAGACCGGAGATCTTCACCTCGGTTGGTTGATTACTGATGTCTTGATTGGGAGGCATCCCAAAATATAGATAATAAGTGGTGATCGTCCAGACGTACTTGGAGATCGATGGATATGCGAGGTTTATGGGGCCTGCGGTTTCGTTCAGACCCAGAATGAACTTGTAAATGGACTGTGTGTCTGACATTGGATTTTGTTCTGTGCTGATTGATCTCTATTAAATATACATCTGTTAGTCGGCGGAGAATTTATTATCTTGCTTAATGTCGTTCTCTAAGACGTACAAGCTCAGGGGTTATATATCGATAGAAATCAATCGCATAGAGTGAATTGCCTGTGTGGCATGCCTAAGTGGCAGATGATCAAGGCTTCTGTTGAAAAGCAAAGTCTTGTGGTTGATGATCAAAGCATGGCCTGTGTGGCATAGCTTTGTGTATAACGTTGATTCGCGAGCCTCACACCCCGGTATGAACCAGAAACGGGAGAGGACCTCAGGGAGGACATGCGTTTCCTTCTAGCTAGGGTGGTGCCGGTGACCTACCATCCCTGACATTTATATTATTTTCACCTGTGTGGTTGTTGCTGTTGCGAGGCGCCTCAGATATGGAGTCATTGGGCTCATTTTTGCCCCATAGGGCGGGGGAACGCAGTGTCCAGGGTTTAAGTTTAATCCACATCGAGTGGACCGGCCCCGATGATCCAAGGGTCACTCGAGCTCTGATCCTGTGACATGGTAGGCTAGATTGTCTCAAAGCAGTGAGGACGATCCCTGGCCTCGGTTCATGACGGAAATCCAATTTCCAAATACGACACCGTACAGTTTTGATTGTATACATATATATGGCGACATGATACATGGTACCCATGTCGTCTATGATTGATAGTTATGATTGAAATTGTTTTTGTAACATATAAACACTAGTAACAATATCAAATGCTTTTGTTTTATTCGTATCAAGCATATTTTGGTCATTATAAGGTAAAACTCTATCCTCCGGTTTGCGTTGCGTTGTGTTATGGGAACTGATTCTTATAATGGCTTCATTTTTATAAAAAGCATTACGATGTTTAAAATGTTTACTTGTTTTAAAGCACTGGCAATCCAATGGAGTAAACCCATTCCGCGAAAGCGGCGTGGTCCTGTGATTGGCCATATTATAAAGTAAGTTAAGTAGATTTCTCATACCAGTCCTATGACTGACTCGTAGTTAGTTTCACTTGCAAACTCGGGTGCCCCTTTTTCTACATGCGCAGCCTTGTATTCAGGTTTTAGCAGGCTCTTTCTGGATTGCTGGAGCTGAAGATGGATTCTATCATTTATATCTTTTTATGTTGTTCAGCTCCTATTGTACATATTATGTTTTGTTTTCTGCTGTAGACATTTATGTATAGCTGAACTGTATTTTATTCTAAGTGTGATCCTGTATAATGTGTAACTCTGATGATTATGTTTATCCAGTGTATTCTATTGTACATTATCTGGTGTATTTATTTATTTCTGTTCTGTTGTTTCTGTTTATGTGTTATATTCCAAAGATTACCCTTACCACCGTCGTACGGGGTTTTGGGGTCGTCAGAACGAGATTTTCAAAGCAAATACAATGGCTAACAACTCAAGATCATGAGCTAGAAGTATGTTGTCACTGGTATACCTTTTGGGGATGTACGGAGACTAGTTTTTGGAGATGACAGGAGGGAGAAACAGCTTAATTCTGTTACACAATATTTTAGAAAAAATCTTGTAGTACATATTGCAGCAAGAGATGGGGCGGTAATGAGTAATATTGGTGGGTCTATCAATCTTTGGTATAAGAGTGATGAATGTATGATTGATGCCTTTTGGTAATTTTCCGGATGTAAAGATTTCAAAAACAGCAGCCAGCAAATTTTCTTCCAGCAAATCCCAATGCAGTATAAAAAAATTGGCATTGATTCCGTCGGGTCCAGGACTAGAATCATCATGCACTGAGAACACTGTATCTTTCAGTTCTTGTAATGATATGCGTTGGAGTAAATATTGTCGGTCGTGATGGTTAATCGTGGCAATTGGTTAGAAATCTGGAAAAGTAGTAGAAATAGGGCCATTGAAAGGAGATGTGAAATATGTAATTGCTTCATCTTCAATTTCATTACTCTTATATAATAGCTGACCGTCAGGGTTGATTAAAGCCTGAATGTTATTAAAGAACTTCCTTGTTGTCATTTTCGAATAGAAAAATTTATAATTTATGTCACCCTATTGGAGCCAGTTGATTTTTTCTTGCTGCTTCATGAATTTGGTTTTTATGGAAAGATGAGACTGAAATTCTCCCTTTGCCTATATGAAATCATCATAAAGTGCTTCATTTTCTAGATCAGAATCAATTGCTTGTTCAAGAAGAGAGAGTTGTTCCTCTAAAACATTCAGGTAATCATTTTCCTTAACTCTGATTTTGTTCCAAAGCTTTAATTCCCTTTTGCATAACAGGAGCTTGTGCATAAACTTGTAACTGGGAAATCCCGAAGTATTTGACTGTAAACCTCTTTGTATGCAAGACATATAACCATCCAATTTGTGCCAGTCATTTTTGTACTTGAAAGGGAAACCTTTAACTGGTGTAGTAGGGATTAAATCAAGGAGAATTAGGTTTTGGTCACTTGACATTTGGGATTGAGGTAAGGATTTCAAGTTGATGAAATTTTGTAGGCAGAGATTATTAACTAAAATTTTATCAATATGAGTCGCGATACCTTTTCTTCGCCAAGTATATAAAAAGCCTATAGGTTTAATTTCAACTAAGCCAGTTTGAAGTAGGCAATTTTGAAATGCTCTTAAATGTTGATACGGGATGGGAAGACCAACCTTTTTATCAATGCTGGATAACGCATTGTTAAAATCGCCCATTACAATCCAGGTATCGTGTGCATTCATACTTTTCTAAAGCAAAGAATTCCAAAGAAGTTGTCTTTCAGAGAAACTGTTACTTCCGTAGACAGCAGTAAAAGTTAAACTGAAATCACCTATGTTTGTTGCATGTACAGATATATGCTGCGAAAAGAAACTTGAAGGGTGGATGGACCAGACGGAGTTATCCCATAGAAACAAAATTCGACCAGTTTGGTGATCAATGTTATTGGTTAGAAGGCTCCATGATGATGGCAATTTGGCAAGAAAAACAGACAGGTTAGCATTATTCAATTTATTTTCAACTAAACCCACTAATGAGGGCTTAGCTGAGGTAAGGAGGTTAAGTACATCAAGCATACGAGTAGATTTATTCATCCCCCTCACGTTCCAAGTAAGGATACTCATTTAGCAGAGGAGGAGCTCCTCAAGCTTTTTTTAGGGGGAGCAAACTTTTTGTTTTTGTTTGAATTTAAATATGAGCAGTTTACATCAACCAAACCTGATACATTGTGGTTGTCATTTTTTTTCGTAGCTTCTTCCTGAATGGCATCGGCAATATTGTGCATCTGGTCGGGTAGGATGTCGGGTGGCAAAGTTCAATGTTGGAGTGATTTTTCAATTTGTTCTGTAAATGTAGCAGAAGCGGAATTTTCGAGTATGGCAGAAGTGGATGAGGATGCAACATCTGTAGGTGAAATCCATGTGGGTTCAGTTGCAGGATCATGACCACTGTCAGAATGACCAAAAACTAGGCATTTGGCACATTTTGGAGGGATAAATTTGTATTCTACCTTAATGTCAAGTTTAGTAGCATTATGTAGTAAAATGGGGATTGTTTGTTTAAGGTCTGTGCTGATGTTGGTCTCCAGTTGTAACCAAGCGTATTTAGTGAATCGTTTGAGAGCGGTGTTTTCGTCGATGAGGATGGGTTTGGAAATGAAACTTGTGATCATCTGAATAGCAGATTTTGTCCACATCTCCATAGGAAGATTCATAAAATGGACCCATACATTTGCAGTTGTAGCGTTCAGATTATTAAAATTATAACCTGGTGTCCAAGTATCAATTTTAATAAATCTACCGAAGTATGAATAAGTTGAGCATTCCATGATTTTTTTGTGGTCTTCATCCATCTCGAACTGAATAGCGAATTTATATTCCAGAGAAATGTGGATATGATAATTATTTGTAGGCTTCCATTATGTATTCTCTTAACTTGATGGCAGTAACTCGGAACTCAATAGGAAGAAGAGCAATAGTGTTCTTCCAAGAATTTTCCGACTGGTTGAACACAATTTCGGGGATGTAGACATACTTAGTGGAGGGTTAAACGAACTCGAGGTGACGGTCCATGGAGTTGGAAGATGTAGAGTTGTGGACGACATCATAGAAAGAAATGGTTGGGCGAACTGGCGGAGGAGAAGTTACAGATGAACGTGGAGGAGAAGTTGTTGCGTGAGGACGTGGATTGCATGGATATTTTGAGGGAGCGTTATCCACCATTTCGAGGGAGATTTTTTTTCTTATATTATATATATATCGTATTCAATCACTTTATTATTTTGGACTTGTTGTACCTATTGTGGTTGTATACCACGTTTTGTGACACTGTCTGTTGTATATCGTATGTATATGCATATGATGCTAGGTCGTATGTTTTGTGATGCTTATTGTATTAGTTAATCATATTTGTTCTTAATTTTATTATAGCCTGTATAGTTTTTTATTGGTTGAAGATTAAGAATGTCAATACACGTGAGAAAAAATTAGCACCTTTCATCAATACTCTTAATGTTTAATTAACACAAGACTTATAGTTGGTCGCCCCTAACCAGCCATATTATCTGCATTAGTAGACAACATTACCAGTTACTGTTCTTTACTAATGTGGGTCCTTGTGTAGATGACATGTTGGTCTAACCAGAAGAAATCAATGGATAAATTTGGTACTTACTTGAGGAATTTTGAATCTTATAAGCGCATGGACCCAAGACCTAGTCCTCTAAGGATTGTTTTTAGGAAGGTAAGGAATTTTCTGGAATAGTCTATTATAATAGTTTTTCCAAGATATAGATGTTCTTAACCTACTTCACTAAAAGGAATTTAGCTTTTTGTGGACACAAATTGGAAAACTATTTTTAAAGAGTTATGATTAATACTTTAGTGTAAGTTTTACTTGGTAGCATTAGTAAGAGGCCCACTAGAGTAGTTACCTTGGAATAACCACTATCAGTTTTCCAGCTAGGCTATGAGGCCGTTACCTATCATGAGAAAGATTTGAAATTTTAATGGCAGTTGATTATTGGTTTATTGTCCCCTGCAAGAAATTGGAACTTAAGACAATAAAGATTTATTGATTTTGCATGTCCAAAGGTTTTTTATTTTCTTATGCTCTGTGCAAAAGTAAGAACGTAGTTGACATTATATTCTTGGCATTTGGTATAATAATTTATGTAGCTTCTGTGGAAATTCCCTTAGAATTTTGGTAGGATATAAGGATGAATTTCACCATTAGATATGCTCAATGATCGGGAGTTTTATGTTCATGAAGGTTATATCGTTTGGGCATAAGACAAAGATCATAGAAATTCCGTTTAAAGAAGAATAACTTATAAGTTGACACTCAACCATAACAAATGAATTGATAGAATTGATCTTTATATGACCAACAAACTAAAGTAAGCAATAAGTTTAATTAGTAGAGAAGTGATTGAATGTTTATGTGAAAGGATATAGAGATTTCAAACTTGTTAATGATAGGGTGAAAAACTGGGTTTCAGGAAAGAATTTAGAAAAAGTGTATTTTGAATAAAAAGGAATTTTTTTGTCAAGTTTGAGTTTAAACCCCTCATATATATAGTTCTAGAAATAGAAATAAAGGCATGTTTTGTTATGAAATTCATAATTTCATAAAAATAACTATATATATTTTTCTAAAAGGAAATTTGTTTGTAACTCTATGAATAATAAGGTTTCATATTGAGATTTTTTAAATAAAACTTGGAGAAAAAAAGTTTTGAAGAGATATATATATATGTATACAGTTTAAAGAGAAGTATGTCCTTTCCGGATTGGACAATATAAGTGGAGCAAATAAAGGAATACATTACTGAAAAAGGAAAAGAGTTGAAATTAGAATATGGATACGATAAATGTGACTCTACTTGGAAGGTAGAACAGGCTTTAGAATTTTAAACCTGAGATGTGACAACGAATTAGCCATGTTAAACTAGTTCAGGGTAATGAGAAAAAGAAAGCAAACAGAAAACTTTGAAGATAAGCGGATAAACTTACTTGAAAGGTTTCTTCCTAAAGTATTTAGGGTGGGTAAGAAGGTAAAGTGCTCCAGTGGATTTGGTTAGAATGACTCCGCATTTATAAGGGAAACCATTCAGGTTGGTAATTTGGAAAACATACGAGTCAACAGTGAGTCATCATGTGATGATACATTAATAAATTCAACCATAATATCTTTCGTCGCATAGGGAAAACATCTAGTTATAGCAACATGGGTGTCTTCGAAGAATTTGAGTTTCTTACCGGTGTTTTTTTGCAAACATTTCTTTTCAGACATTCTATCTTATCATTTTCCTTTGATTATAATTTTTCTTTTAAGTATCTTTGTTAAGAGGAGGTCTTAGGATTAAGACTATGGATGGTTGGACTGATTGTAAACATGTATATAGAACATGTTATGTATGATGTACGCAAGTGGTTGGAAGTGGATGCAGTGGATAATTGATTAGCAAATTAGGATACTAAGCATATGCATTTGGACGTATGTGCATTTTTAATTTTTTTTGCACGGTATATATAATGGATGATTATCAAATGATTGTTGCATATGAATGATGTTTGAAGCACTCATGTCGAACTATATGTTACCATTAAGATTCTTTCATGCATTGGATAAATTGCACAAGCATAATTGCATAAAAAGAAGGCCAACTAAATCAGTAGGTCGCCTAATATTTTGCATTAGTTAGGGACATCCACACTAAACTACTGCATAATTATGTAAATAGCATGGGAAAACTTAAGGATAATGGATGTTAATGGATCATGGTTGTAGATATTTGGATGAAAGTACTTATCTCATTCTTCTGTCCTTAGAGATTTCGAGAACAAAATCCATTGAGGAGGAGAGAATGTAACAACCCAAAATATTAAAACACTATAATTTTTTTTTTTTTTTGAAAATGGGTCAAACTTTTATTAGGTATTTAGCCAAGAACTCGATGATGCACCACACGTGTGATCATACCACACTACAAAAATGTGTATATGCTACAATAGAAAAATCTGCATGTGACAGTTCGAACAATGAACATTCCAAAATAAAGAAAACATAAACAAAAGGAAAGAAAGAAATAGCTTTTTATCATTTACATTAACAATCATGGCGACCGAAAATCTCTTCATGGGCTTCCCTCCATTGAAGAGCACAAATCTATTGCTACGACATGAACTACACATCTATCCATCATAGTAAGTTTTCTTCGAACCCTCATGCTTACTAAATTCAATTCAACATAAAGAGTACGATCGAAGTCCCGTAATTTGTTTTCCTTTTGCTGAAATATTCCTTGTTTCACTCCTTCCAAACAACATAAATTAATACATAGAAGGAGATAACATGCTTTTTGGACTTCAAACCTACCTTTCTCCTAGGTCCAACAAGTAATCTATAATTTCTTGAATTTTGTTAGATCTATTATTAATTTCAAAAGAAAATTTGCATTTTTCCACGATAGCGGTAAAAAAGGGCACTTAAAAATAGATAAATATTTCTTCCTATTTGCATAAAACACATATGGTATCACCTGTAACTCTCCATCTGTGTAGTCTATCCCTAGCTGGAAGTCAACGCAAAGTAGCTTTGTATGCACTGAATGCCATTTTAGGGTTGTTAACATGGTCCCATATGATTTTTCTTCATTGCTTACTTTGATCTTTCTGCCTAATCTCACTCTATGTTGTTTTCGTTGTAAACTCACAACCTGTCGGCTTCCATTCCCACATGCCATTTTCACTGCCAAAAAATAGACGGATAAATTTGATTTTGTATTTCTAAGTCTGGTTTAGAGGGATGGCTCTAATACTCCGTTGATTGTCTTGAATGATCTCTTAAACAAGCTTATTAGGACAACCATAGTCCGAAAAGGTATAAATCCAAACAAGGCCATCTATTGATTCACGATCAATCCAAGGGTCTCTCCATAAATATTTATCCTCTCCTCTAGTTATCTCCCTCTCGCAACAGGAGGCTAATTTTTTCCTTATTTTTATAATTGCTTTCCATTGGCTGACGCATTGTTTTCAACATACATTTGTTAGAAATTCCTCGGGATATATCATTGTCTAATCCACCTTGCCCATAAACCACTGTTATTTATAATTTTACAAACTTGCTTCATGGTGTAAACTCTCTTATCTCACATAATGTTCTTAAGCCAAATCCTCCTTCCGTTCGAAGCCTGCATAGATTGTCATATTTGATTTTGTGCAGGCCTCCCCTCCATGTGAAGTCTGCTCAAACTTTTCCAAGCTTATTAAGTGATGCATCGAAGAGTTGAAAAGTTTGTAACCAAAAAGCAACCTTAGCTTCAATAACCGTATGCACTCGTTTAATTCTTCCCACTAGAGATAAAAGACGAGAACTCAGGCCTTGTAGTTTATCTCTTATTTTGGTTACAAGTTCAACACATACTTTATCACTAAATTTGTTTGAGTGTAGGGGACCTTTAGATATTTAACAGGTAATTCTCCTTCGATAACATTAGCACATCCTTGACTACATCATTATTTCCAAAAAAATTGTTGAAGTGCCATTTAGTTCTATTAGCATTGAGATTGAGCCTTACATTCCTTTCGATATTTTAAAATTCTGATTAATAGCTCTAGCCACTTCACTACCCAACTTACACACACAAGAAAGTCGTCCGTATATAGTAGATGACCGACCTTAAGTTGGAACCCAAATATAGGTTGAATTATTTTGTTGTGGCAAGTCAATTCCATCTGCAGAGAATACTACACTAGGAACGACCTTTAGCAGCGTTTGAAAAACCCTACTAAAACCTTTTGGCAGCTTTTTGGTTAACGCTACCAAAGGTCCCGCAACTAAAAATCTTGCTGTTTTGTTGCATTTTGATAATGCTACAAAATCTTTTGTACAATTACGATTTTCAAATGCTACTGAAGTTTTGTACATGGGTCATTTTTGCTTTTTTGTAGCATTTATTTTGTGCAATTAAAAAAATTTCATTGCAATTATTTGTTGCTACTAAAATTCAGGTGGTGTGTTACATTCATTTCTGCAGCATTTCTTAAATGCTACTAAAACATGTTG
This sequence comes from Allium sativum, assembly GCA_030737875.1. Lineage (NCBI taxonomy): Eukaryota > Viridiplantae > Streptophyta > Magnoliopsida > Asparagales > Amaryllidaceae > Allium > Allium sativum. The sequence continues at coordinate 270,244,852 of CM060911.1, forward strand.
ATTGTTTTGTAGCATATTTTAAATACAACTATATACTGTTAATGACTTATATTATTTCCAGCAACCAATTATATAGTAGTAATATTAAAATCAACAATCAATCAATCATATAACCATCATACTCAAATAACTGAAAACACATTATTCACATGTATTTTCCATAACCATTTAAATAATAGTTATTCGACAAAATCAGCAAATTCACATACCATAAGCATTCATAAATAAGTTTACACAATAAGTACTAACAAATATCATAATACATATAACAATTAAAATCATGTCCATTATTGTTGATGGTCTTCACTGTAGAAGAGCTAATTACCTATAGATAAGGTTGATAATCAACAATAAGAATTTGCCATGAATTACCGAGTAACATTCAAATAATAGTTTATGTCATCATCTATAAGTCAAGTTTACATAATTAAAACACATAACTATTATTTATTTACATAAATTACATACATGATACTCATAAATAATGGCATCATCTGTAAGTCAAACTTACATAATTTCCATAAACAAAAATAAACCATAAACTAATTTCATATGATATCCGTTAAACAAAGATACATCATCTATAAACAAAAACACTGTATAAATAAAACAAGTTTGCATTAAATACTATAACAACATGAGTTGCCAAAAAGTTTCATATGCTTACTATGGATGAAGCACATATCATTTTTTACTTTTGTACTAGCAATCTTTAGTTACCGACAGTGAAGAAATCCATAAGTTCGTGATCTTGTTATCAATACACGACATTATTTACTTTTGGTGTTTGTTATCACTTTCAGATTATTTATTAAGATTACTTAGAACATGCTTATTACTATGAAGACATTTATAAGTACTGGATGGAGCAACTAAGATTAGGTAGACATACTAGCCAAGACTATGTGTCACCAATATGATATATATTTAATAATTTAGTGTTATTAATATTACTATAAACTCAGCTAATTTTATAAAACTTAAATATTTTATTATATTAGTTATAATTTACTTAGCTAAACTATTATAATAAATTTAATAAATTTTTATAAAACTCGGTTAACTTGATTTATTATTATTATCATCTTCACCATCAAGGTCACGTCTTGCTACCACCAACTTACCTTCTCTAGCCGCTCTTACTCCTTCCCAAAATTTTGGAAGATTTCTGTCCCTATGTGAGTTTATTTCTTTCTTTAGTGCCTGGTTTATGAGAGGATCAACACTAGAGACATACCGATCCATAAAAATATTCCGATCAACCTGAGATGTACCCTATGTCATGCTTATTTAGTGTCAATCTCTCATCTCTTCCGAAGTTGTGATTTTAGCTTCTACATTTTAGTCTCCATTGTCGCTCACCTACTTGGATTCATCCCCTCTCCCTTTTACCACTTTTGATTACTAGCAATATTCTCATCTAGATCTGAACCTTGATAGCTTCACTGCAGCCTTCTACTGGACAATATGGATCGAGAGGAACAACAGATGCTTCAAACCGTCCTGTAGCCAGATCTCATTGTGTCCAGCCTTCTACTGGACAATATGGATCGAGAGGAACAACAAATGCTTCAATAACCATCCTGTAGCCAGATCTCATTGTGTCCCAAATTAACCCGCCTTTTTCTCTTCCTGGAACGGTGCTCACTAACTGCCGTCGTTTCATCTTCGCTTGAGAGAGGGCTCCAACAACTTGGCAGATTCAGTTGGAAGCTCTGTTACCACTAATTTCAGCTTCAGGAGGCTCTTCCCTCATCCATGGTAGTAGTTCACCTCAGTGATTAAAGCGTTTCATTTTCTGCATTTTGGTTCACTCAATGTTCGTATTAGCTGTTGTTTTTGCTTGTTTTTGGTTTTGCCCATGTTGTTTTTTGTTTTGGACCTGCTACTTTGATGCTATGTTGTTATTTTATCTACCAGAAATTGATTAGTTCGTTGTTTGGGTCATCGGTCGGACCTGTCGACCGATTTTATTTTATTTTCTTACTAATATTAATATAAAACCAGTTGTGTAGTGTTGTACCATAACAAGAAAAATGATTTTTTTTGTTGCAAGAATCAGTGGTGTTTATTTGCAAATGCAAGAAAAGGTGTTTTCACTCATAATATAAACACGGAATAAAAAATCACTTCCCTGCCACAAAAAATAGTTCGCTGGTGCAAAATAAACGTGACCACCTATTTTCTATTCCTCTACCACTCATACTTAGAATTTGTTAACCCTCGTTCCCTTTCCCGCAAATCGCTCTGCCAAAGAAATCCCCTTTCCTCCGAATCGCTCTGCCGAAGAAACCGCACCGGTTAACTTTCCTCGTGTCATCGTTAACTCTGTCGTACTCCACTCAACAACATCGCGGAAGCCAGCGAAAATCTCCGCTAATGGTATAGGTAAATTTAGGTATGAATTCTTTAACTCGATTTTGCGATTCTATTCGGATGGCAATATTTGAATGCATGCTATTTTCTCATCTCTTATCTTGCTAGGGTATAGTTATGGTATAATTGATTAATCCTATTTGCAATCATTTATTCTATTTTATTCCGTCCTTTTTTATTTTCTCATCTCCTATCTTGCTAGGGTTCGGTTATGGTATAACTGCTTGATTTTCATGTTTTATTTGGATGCTTTTCTAATAGCCTATTTTTATGATTATTATTATTGTGGATCATGTGACAGTTTATGTTGTATGCTGAATTATATTTTGGTACATTTTTTTGAATTTTTGTAGTTTTTATACCGGTTGAAGATTTTGTCAGCTTTGTTCTAAAAAACCAATTTGTATGTGCATGCTTATGTTTTCAATAGTATAGTGCACCCCATTTATGGATCAAATCAATTTGATTGGTGCTTGTATTCAGACTAAAATAGGATAAAGTATCTGAATTGGTGATAGGAGACGTGACATATATCATATACTCTCATTCAGGGACAAAACTACAAAGGGGCAAGTAGGGGCTATGCCCCCCTTGGTTTCCAAAACCGTGTACAGCCAATAATAAAAAACAAATTATTTGTTGTTTTCTATTGCTTCTATAAGTGATTTTAGTCTATATTTATCACTTTGAAGTGATCACATACAAGAAATATGACTCTTTTCAATCAATACAAAAGTTATAATTCTTCGAACACTTTTCAGTATCGTATACGCTACAGCATTTCAATTCAAACTCTTTAATTAAATAGAAAATGTGTTTCAAATCAAAAGTAAAAGAAGTTATTTTTGAATTTAACCTTATATTTATCGTTACAAAAAAAATTAACATACAAATTTTAGTGAGATTATGTTGTACGCTTTTGATGTGATGGAATTCTATTTAGTTATGGGGAGTAATGAGACATGAAATCCACTCAGGAGTTTTGAAATAGACAATATTTCCTATCTTATATGTGAATCTAGGATTTGTGATATCTTTATAATGTGTAATACTAAGCTGACGACAACATGTATGGTGTACATGGGTATAAGTGTATTTAAATTTAAGGTTAATTGATTTTTTTTCTTTTTTTGATGGTTCACTTCAATATGAAATATTCTAGACAAATTTGGCCCCTCTCTTGTCGAATTCCCGGCTCCGTTCCTGCACTCATTTACGTGAGATTTATCAAGTCTTTATTAATTGAATTTAAGTTAGGATAACAAATATCTATGTTTATTAGTATTCAGACTTCGTTAATTGAGTTCAAGTTAAGGTGAACAAATTATCTATGCATACCAATAGTTAGTGGCCTCAACTGAATGATATAGTATTGGTAAACAAGGTTCAGTGCTAAGTCGAGAAGAATTCATTAAGAAGCATGGGTTCATCTAGCATCGAATTTTAAATATAATTGACAACTCTCCGAAGATTATAGTAGTGTTGGAACTTCTTTTCCTTCTCTCTTAAACTTGTTCCTGGCGGATTTGTATTTGAACATATAATCAGATTCGTTGAAGTAGAATTAGGTAGTTAGTGCATCATTCATAAGATGTTTGGATATCTTTTTGGGTAATAACTTCAATGTGTAGTTATTCTTTTGCTAACAACAGATAACCAATTTATACGTCAAAGATTGGAAACTTATTTGCCTTCATATGTCGATGATGAAAAAAATTGTTTTTTTTAAATAGTTGATAAAACCATACTTAACTTAATACGTATTTTAAGAATTAGAACATATAATCTAATATTAAAACTCAATTTTTTTGTTTTTTTTACTTTTGTCATAGAATAGTATAGAGTACCAATAAGGGGCAATGAATTTCGTGCATGCTGCAAAGAGGAACGTAAGAAATGTTGAAAAAAAATTATGCCCTTACAGAGATAGTCGAAATATTAGTCACCATGATGACCAATTTATTGTTGATCATTTAACTATAAAAGAAACGGATCCTAGATACTTTGATAGTGAATGGTTTAATCATGGTGAAGAGATAAATATAGAAAAGAAAAGAAATACGTTTGACGTGATCTATTCAAGATGATTCATTATGAAGATGAAGATTTTATGAATAATGAATTTTTTTATGATGGTAAAGATAATGTTGATTCTCGAAGAAAAGAGGATGAGGTACTCAAGAACTTGGAAGATGTAGAAACTCCATTATATCCTGGTTGCATAGATCACACAAAATTATTTGCGATCGTCGTCTTGTGTAATCTTAAATGCGAGACTGGCTTGTCTGATAGTGGGTTTGATAAGCTTTTAGCTGTGCAATATCTATTTCTGCTGAAGGATAACATGCTTCCCAAAACCTTATATGAAGTCAAGAAATTTCTTAAAGCATTTGACGTGGGTTTTGAAAAGATGCATGCTTGTGAGAATGACTATTGCCTTTTCAGAAAAGAATAGAAAGATTTAGAAAATTGTCCAAATTGTGGTTCTTTAAGATGGAAGAAAAATTAAGATACTGAAGAGGTTATACAAGGTGTTCCAGTTAAAGTATTGAGATATTTCTCAATCATTTCGAGATTTAGAAGAATGTATAGATCTTAAAAAATGTCATAAGATTTAAGATTGCATTTTACTAATAAAAGTAACGATGAAAAAATGCATCATCCCGTGGATTCTATAACATGGAAAATGGTGGATGAAAAGTATAAATCTTTTTCATCAAATCCATGTAAATTTAGGCTTGGTCATGGTGCAAATGGATTCAATCCATTTTCCATGTTGAGTTCGAAATATAGTTGTTGGCCGGTAATGCTTGTGACATACAATCTCTCGCCTATGTTGTGTGAAGAAGGAAAATATTATGGTGACTTTACTTATTCTAGGCCCGAAGCAACCCGGGAACGATAGTGATGTATATTTGGCGCCTTTGGTGGAAGACTTGCATCACTTGTGGTCTAAGGAAAATATTATGTTGACTACACAACCGTCTTCCTAAAAAAACATATTCACATCTGCTAGGCTCCCTAGTATTCTCATTATGTGTTTCACCTTTAATTAATAAACTTATTATATATATTTAATTTCCCTTTTATTTTAATAATTACTTATTGATAAAAAATTCCAATTATTTTCTACTATTAAGCATAACAAAATATATTTTAAACTGACTACATAAATTTATCATATAAACATGTATTTTCATTTTACAATTTAACTGAAACCGATTATAAAAATGCTTATCATGTTAAATGTAGCTGTTATGAAATTAAAGAGGGAAAGAATGTATTCAAAGCATTCTATTATTTCGAACTAAAAAATGACACCCGGTTACAAGTATTTATACACAAGGAAAAGAAACAAAGAAAGGAAAACTCACAGCCCACACAAGTCCGACCTGATACAAGTTCATCCATCCCAACAACATCAAGCAAAAGAAAATAAGCATGTTGCTATGACTTGCAAACTATATATAGATAACACTCCCCCTCAAGTTGGAGCATAAAAATTCTCTATGCCGAACTTGTTGCACAAATAGTTCATTCGGCCTCCATTACGAGCCTTGGTAAACAAATATGCAGTTAGTTCACCAGTTTAAATATACTTTGTACATATTATTCCCTGCTGTATCTTCTCTCTAATAAAGTGAAAATCCACATCGATATGCTTACTTCTCTCATGGAACACAAGGTTTAATGAAATATATGTAGTTGCCTGACTATCATAGTTTAACACCATTAGAGTTTCAACTTCTATTCCCATCTCTGTCAGTAAATGCTTCGCACACATGATGTGATGACCGCACATAACTCATGCACTTAACAAGGGGAATATTGCACTAAAAGACGTGTCGAGCAGCTATGGACGATACCAAGGTAGGATAACACAAGCAGAACCTGTTGTATAACTCACAGCCAAAGGATAAAATATAATAGAATATATACAACATGCTACAATAGTGAAGCATATATGAGAAGAAATTTGAACTTCCATAACAACTAGAAAGAATATCCATGCATCCTTGGATTGCAACATAAGTGTCCGTACAAATTTTCCTTACTGCAACACTCAAAGTAAACACCAATCATAACAGCAGAAACATCCAATATGTAATATAGAGAAAGTAATAAGCAAGCTTCCCGCTTGTCATCGCTCTGCATCCTCGCCTCACTAAGCTCTGTTACCTGTAACCTGCTACTCAGTCTGCCCATCCACAATTGGATGAACAACCCGAGGTAATAAGAGGAAACATAAAATCTTGAGTCAGACAACCGTCTTAATAAGTGATAAAACAACTATTTAACTTCTTCAATAAAGTATATGAGAATAGGCAGATTAATCAGCTAATCTACCAACATCAACAAAGAAGAAACCAAATCCGTCTTCCCCACATCTGACGGTATAGCCTTTACAACAATCAGGTAGTAACAAACAGTACATTCATAACAATCAATTATCAAGCGTATACCATCCTAATCGATATCGAAATCTCCTAAGCACAAGCTCCAAAGGCCTAAACCAACATCAGACAAGCACCCAAGAGACATCTTCTTCGACGTTGAATAATCTACATAAGACGATACAAGTAAACAATCATTCATCCATGACTCTGGCTATCACCGCTAGTTCTTCTTTGAAATCATCATTAATTGTATGACCAGCTCAACATTATGATGTTCGTCAAGGGCTAATGGTACCCTCAATTCTAGCAAAAACTCCATACGCCTTTCTATAATACGTATCTAGGCCTTTCAACGATAACTAAGGTACTCGACCATACAACCAGTATTTTAGGAGTCCTTGTTATACCATTGCTTTGAGCTCGCTAGAACATATAACAACGATAATTCCTCAGCCTTCAGTATCTCGTCGTCATCACCAGCGACCATCCATAAGCTCAAACATACTCGAGTAACCATTATCCACGAGCTCAAAACACACTTGAGTCGTCTTCACATTCGTTGCATTTCAACGACCAACGCACACTTCACGATGCTTCATGCATTCCTTCTTGAATACGCGTCGAAGCTAGAACCATCGTTGACTCAAAAATAAGTTTTGTTTGGTCGAAACTGAATTTCCATCTTTTTCACCATGAAAAACTAGCCACAATTTCAAAACAGCCTTTTATAGCGTTTTTGAAATTCTATTATATGTCCGGGCTCAATTCTTGCACTTGGTACTCTGGCACTTGGTACTATGAAAACAGTGTAAATCCCCAGTGCTCACCATTGAAAATCGCTAATTTTACCATGTGCAGCACGTTTGGTACTTGGTACTCTGGCACTTGGTACTTTGGCATTTAGCCCGATCCACACCATAGAATTTAGGCCGATGCATGCTACTGTATTTAGCCCGATCCATAGGAAACTGCATGATCCATAGCATTTCTCCCGATCCATGCTATGAAATCTGCCAGAGTGTAACAACCCGGAAAATCTGAGCCAATTTAAAAATTTTATTTTGGCAATTTTAATGAATTTTGAATATTTAAAATGATTTATTTTAAATAGTAACGATGAGAAATTTATTTTGAATAGAATTAGAATGTATATATTCATTTGAATCAACGTTAGAATATAAATATTTATTTATTTTTATTATAAAAGGAATTGAAAATGGCGCAGTAGTTTGAAAATTCGATTTCAAATTTCAAATGAATGTACATGATTCAAAATAAAACAGATTTAAGTGAAACCAAAAATTTTAGAATCTATTTGAGAATATCTTTCCAACGGATCCGAAAAATCCAAATTTAATAGCGGGAATAACAGTTATGCCCAGTTGAAATTTTAGAATAGTCGCTATGGAAAATATAGCCCTTAAAAATGGAAATTTTGCAAACGACCTCCGTTTTCGACGATACCAATTTTGTTGGATCCGGGATGCCAAGTTATTGCTAGATTCCAAAATTCGTAATTTTCTAAATCAATATGTGAGCGTGGCAAAAGAAAACGTTTTTTGACAGTTTTAGTCAATTTGGATCGACCAGAAAATGGCCATTTTTCAAACGGTCTCCAAATTTGACGAAACTAGTTTTGTTAGAACAGTATCGTCAACACGAAGCTAGAAATAATTTTTCTATAATTTTTAGGGTATGTGTACGACCCCAGTAAATTGAAATGTGCGTTCAAATTCAATATATAGACTTATATTTTGATTTTGACGAAAACTGATCGTAAAGCTGCATTGTTTGTGAAACATATCCCATTGTGTTCGGAATGGAGGTAATTAGCTAGGGCTGATTTTCGTTGGGGTTCGTTAGGAGTCTGGATACGAAACTTTACTTTTGAAAAGTAATTAAAAGAATATAATATATATATATATATTATATACCTAAGATATAACCCTAATTTCATTTACACCCAAATACCCTCGTCGTTCAAAAGAAACCCGCCCCAAATCGAAAAACCCAACCCGTCGCCCCCCTTTATCTCCTCCGTCGGGCCTCCAGGTGGCCGCCGCCACACCTCAGGCCGTCGCCCCTCCCCTACCCTCTCTCTCCTCTTCCTCGAGCCCCAGTTCAAAGCCCTAGAGCGCCACGCCCCCAAATCCGCGCTGCTACCTCCCCTAGCCAACCACCAGAAGGTCGCCAGCCGCCTCCGACCATCTCTGACCACCCGCAAACTCCCCTCCTCACTCCAATTCGCAGCAAACCCCCTCCCTCTAAAGAAGAAAAAAACCCTGTAGGTTTTTATTTCCATATGCTTAATGAAATCAGATTTTTTATATATATTTTAGCGAAAGGAAAATTAGACTTTTTTATATATATTTGAGCAAAAGGAAAATCAGGTTTTTTATATATATTTTGGCAAAAGGAAAATCAGATCTTTATGTATACAAAAGCAAATTAAAAATATGATTCTGAATTAAAAATAAAAATATTTGATCTTTAGTTATTAAATAAAAAGACAAGATTTTTAGAAGTATAAAGGATTGATTTTTTTTAAATTAGATAAAAATGTGATTTTTATTTTATAAGTAGCATTATAAAAATTCAACCTTTATATATATGTTAGCAGGATAAAGATATCAATTTTTATATATGTAGCGATAGGATAAATATACGATTTTTATATATGAAGTGAAGATATAAAAACATGATTTTATATATGTATAGTAACGATAAAAATGTGATTTTTATATATGTAAAGTAACGATAAAAAATCGATTTTTACATGTATGGTTAAAGTATAAAGATTTGATTTTTAATAGTAGAAAAATTATATTTTTTCCCTGTAGAAAAATTAGATTTTTCATTGTAGAAAAAATAGGTTTTCATTTTGAAGTAGCAAAAATAAAAATTCAATCTTTATAAAAGAAGTAGAAAATAAAAATATAATTTTTATATAGAAAGAGGCATTGTAAATATATGAAGTAGAAATAAAAATATGATTTTTATTTATTGGAATGAAGTGATAAAAATATGATTTTTTATATATGAACAGCATGGAAAAGACTGCGTTGAATTTTGGGCAAATCCAAGCCATTCAGAAATGAAACAGCGGAGTGGAAACCCAAGGTGAGAACTTCTCACTTTTATTTTATTTTTCTAGTTAAAATATATACTAGGATGCAGATGGTGCTTAGCAGCACTCGACATCCATCGTCCACAGACCATGGATGACTTGTTTGTTTGATTGATTGCGTTGTGAAAATAGATTGTGTGAAATGGAATGAAATAAAATATTTTACAGTTAAAAATATTTTATGGTTATATAAAATATTTTATAGTTAAAAATATAATTTTTAACGTGGAAATGAATAAAATAAATATTTATAAACAAATCAGATGATTTGTTTATGTGCACACATTTGAGTGATATTAATTGGGACGATAAATCTTACACTTCGCCCAACTGCACAAATAAAATTCATTATTTGTTGATTGAAACCCCACACTGGTATTGGGATGATATTGGACATGCAATAGTCCCGATAATTAGCTGTATGTCGATCGATTGATTGACATGCTGTATAAGCGTTGAATATTTATATTTAATGCTTATACAGTGTAGAATGCACTTTGGATGATGGTTAATTGTTTATTGTTGTTCTTGTGTACATGCGTGTATGAAATCCATATAAATCACATTATATGGTAATTGATGGTGTCTGATTCCAGTTCAAAAAGAAAGAATATTTTAAAATAATGATTATTTTAAAATAATGAATATTTTAAAATAATATTCAGTAAAAGATCAAAATCTGATTTTGATGTCCGATTTGGGATGGACACGAATATATTTAAATATATAAAGCCGTGTTCATTAGATATGCGCTATTTTGACATAAACGATATTTATATCGATTTTATTCATTTTTATAATGAATATCAGAAAGGAATTGATTTCAAAATCTAAGGTAGTGTTTGGTTTACCATTTTAAGTTTTGGGTTTTCGTACATGCAAAAATGTGCACAACGCATGTAAATCATGGAAAACAACAATTTTAGAAAACAAAGTTAACACACAAAATAAAAAACAACTTTTATCCATTTTTCATGTTTTGAGAAATGAGAGAAATATGGAGACCAAATCCTCATTTCATGATTGCTACATCCCCTCTACGGTCCCCTCCATCTTGCTTTCATTCTACGATTCCTCCTTCTACACCTTTAAAGTTTTGTAATTAATTTTGAAAACTAAAAACCCAAAACTCATTTTTAACCAAACACACCCTAATGTTTTGAAAATATTATCATTTGTATATCAACGATATGGAATATTCAATTTTGATTAGAAGTTGAATATGAAGTTGAAATCATTTTGAAAATGAATTTAAAACGATTTATAAAATATGTTTTAAAAGAAAATCGACGAAATATATATAATATATATTATATATATAATGGCCTGAACAGAACGAGCCGCGCTACGGCAGTTCGCGAATTTCGACCATTGACTTCGAACGGACATTACGGGAGATCCAACCGTCGGATTCTCCTAAAACTGGAACCGTTGGGTTCGTATTGAAAAGATATTTTCAAAGAATATTAGAAATTTGAAATCTAATGGCTGGATTTGGAATTATGTCCAAATCAAATTCGGAAAAGGTCGCTGTAAGTGCGGTTTGATGGTCGTTTATGGAAATCGACTGTATAGCCTTGATAAAATTATTAAAAATATCAATAATTTGTGTAAAATCAAATTAAATGATTTGGAAAGAATTGGGGTGAAAAATCCCTTATTTGAAAAGATAAAAATAGATTTTATCAAAATGAACTAATTATGAACTAGAATTATAATCCAAATATTTTTAAAATAAATAAATTGGATTTGAAATGGTTTCAAAAATAACCAGAATCTCCAATATATAAATTGGAAATGGATTTGAATCGAAATTGTCTTCGGAATATTTCGATATTGGATTTCATGATTATATAGATATTGTTATGGAAGTTTGAAAGATATATATATATCGTTATTTCCAATACGATATTTGTTGATTTCAGAATTTGATATTGAATATAAGCCGATATATTTTATATTCAGAGCCTTGTGTTTAATATCAAATTGGATTTTGGGTTTGTCGCGAATGGTATCTTTAATAACATTATTCTTAAATCCAATGGAGTTAAGAAAATTAGAAACTGACTGGAGATTAGTTAAGTTGAATGGTTTCCTGGGTATTGATCTGATGTTGGTTTCGGCCTTCGGGGTTAACACTTAGGGAATTGTTCTCTTACTAATTTACGGTTAGAGACTGATGGAATGTGAATTGGGTTTGTTGTGAACTGTATTTTAGCGACATTCGTTCTTTAACCCGATTTATAGTGAAATGGGATTTGGAATTTATAAATCTTTTATTAAGATTTAAAGGAGATTTTACAAAGTAAAGTTTTCAAAATTAACATATTAAATTGGAATTGAATGGAATTCGATTTGGTAATAGTCGAAATAAGCTTCTGTAGAGGAATACGGTTAATATATATGGAATTTAGAAGACCTTATCGTTATTCCATTGATATTATCGGTTGGATATGGAAGTTTAAATCGATTATATACATATATATATATATATATCGATTTGTTTTCCACGAAGATTCCATTGTTAATGGAATGTGATTTTGGGTTTGTCGTGAATGGTATCTTTAATAATACCGTTCTTAGACCCAATGGAGTTAAGAAAATCAGAAACTAACTGGAGATTAGTTAAATTGAATGGTTTCCTGGGTATTGATCTGATGTTGGTTTCGGTCTTCGGGGTTAATACTTAGGGCGTTGTTCACTTGCTAATTTACGATTAAAGGCTGATGGAATGGAATGCGATTTTGGGTTCATCGTGAACCGTGTTTTAAAGGACATTGGTTCTTTAACCCAGTTAAAGGCAGGATATGATTTCCCAAGTTAAACAATCGTTAATATTGATTTCTGGGAAGATTAAAACCAAGTGGAGTTTTAATGCATCTTTAATTAGATTGAATTGATATCCAAAGGAAGATTAAAGAATAAATTTAAAGAATTTATCTTTGATAAAATTAATGGGAACCTTTCCCAAAGTATATGAATATTTGGATAAAGAAATATTCTGGATTGGAATGAGGCATATGTTGTGTTTTTATAGCACTTGTTTATTATATACGCGAGTTATTCAGAAAGACCGGGTTTATCCCATTTTGAATAACTGATTCGACGATGTGTCGAGAATTAAGACGGTGGTTGAAGACCGGAGGTCTTCACATCTTTTGGATGATTAGTGATGTCTTGATTGGGCTGTACACCCAAGGCAAGGTAATAAGTGGTGATCGTCCAGACGTACTTGGAGATCGATGGATATGCGAGGGCCTCTCCCGTGTATTATTGGACATATGGGGGAGGAATATGGTGCCTTCGGTTTCGTTCAGACCCAGAACGAACTTGTAAACGGATGTGCGTCTGATATCGGATTTCATTCTGTCTGATTGATAGACATCGTTGCATAGCGTGAATTGACTGTATGGCATGCTGAGATGCAAATGATCAAGGCTTCTATTGAAAAGAAGGATCTTGTGGTTGATGATCAAAGCACGGCTTTAATATAGCATAGCTTTGTGTAATGTTAATTCGCGAGCCTCACACCCCGGTGTGAACCAGAAACGGGAGAGGACATCAAGGAGAGCATGCATTTCCTTCTAGCTAGTAGTTGTGTCAGCGTTTTACTAGCCCTGACTTTTACTTATGTGGATGATGGATTGCGAGGTGCCTCAGTTATATCGGTCATTCCAAGGCCGATAGTTTGGTCGGGATATGACCAGTTGACGCCCCATAGGCAGGGAAACGCATTGTTCAAGCATTTTAATCCACTCCGTGTGGACCGGCCTTGACGATCGAAGGTGCAGTTGCGGTTGTATCCTGAGGGGCGGGCTAGAGCATCTCAAATTCGGTAAGGACGATCCCTTGCCTTGGTTCACAGATGAAAATCCAACTTCCAATACGACATTTTGCGGTTTTGATTGTAGAGCCTAGTATTGGCGACATGATATATGGTACCCATGTCGTCTATGATTGATACTTATGATTGAAATTGTTTTGACACTATACACTTACAGTAATAATAAAATATGAAATTTCACGTAGCAAGCATTATTTGGCTATTATAAGGTAAAACCCTATCCTCCGGCTTGTGTTGCATTGTGTGATGGGACCTGGGTCTTATAATGCCTTCATTGTTCTTCATTTAGCATTGCGCTGTTTGTTTTATGCACTGGTATTCTTATAAGGAATCCCGTTCCGTGTTACACAGCGTGGTCCCTTGATTTACCTAACTTTAAAAATAAAGATTAATAACTGTTTTAGTTCTCACACCAGTCACATGACTGACCTGGAGTTCGTTGTTTTAACCTAAACTCTGGGTGCCCCTATTTTCCACGGGCAGCTAGTAGTTTTGGTTTTGCAGATTTATATTCATAGGATCCTGGTTTGTAGCTGGAATGATATTCGGAAAGCTCTGTATCCGTTTATCTCTTTCAGTTGGATTTTGTATTATTTTCCGCTACTATGTAATGTAATTTAAATCTTTGATATTTTTCTGATGTATAATATTTATTCATACCCTCTATATTCTTGTATTCTAATGGAATTGTTGTAATAAGCAATGAAATATTCTTCTGTTTGTGTTCTGATTCGTCTAGTTCTCAAGTCAATCCGTTCTTCCTCTTCTCTTCAGAGATCGGGGAAGTTTCGGGTCCTGACATAGATCAATTAAAATGCCCTATCCATAGAATTTCTCCCGATCCATGCTATGAAGACTTCCAGATCCATGAAAATTGCACGATCCATAGCATTTCGTCCGATCCATGCTTTGAAAATTTCCAGATCCATAAAACACAATCCATAACATTTCTCCCTATCCATGCTATGGAAACACCCAGACCATCTTAACACCACTGATCAATTTCAAACACCACCGATCAATCTCAAACACCACTGATAAACAAATCAAACATTGATTCAAGCGATAGTCAACAAACATTAAAACAACGACTCAACAAGTGATCAAATCAATAATGGATATAAATATAGAATTAGCATATGAAATTATGGTTTAGAAGTTGCTAGAAAAGATCCTATGGTGATTTGAATTAAAATCATACTTACATCGATTAGATCTATATGAAACAACTTGAAGTGATGAACACAAGATCAAACAACTCATATACTTGATTCAGTCCGCGTGAGAGATGCTTATCACTCACCAATTCTTCGAATTAACTCAAAATCGCTAAATTCTCAATCCAGACAATGAAGAATTTGCTTTAATCCTCTTGATTTGATGTGATCTCTCTTCAGTTGGTGTAGATCTAGCTTCAAACAATGTAAATCTTTGATTCTCTTATGTAGATCTAGAATTTTAATGGCGGAAAGATGTATTTGATTGAGCAAGGAGGATCACGAGCTCAACCAAATGAGAGAATGAAGAAAAGTAACCCTCTATCCGTGCATCTAACCCACTATTTATAGCCTCCCACCATCCCACTATTGGATCTCCTCAAAGCAGCTCATCAATGACTCTAAAAACCTGAACAGAAATTGTGAAACACAAAAACAACAATTCCTCCCAAATCGCTAAATTATCAATCTGGACAGCGAAGAATATCCTTCAATCCTCTTGATTTGATGTGATCTCCCTTAAGTTGACGTAAATCTAGCTAGAAATAATGTAGATCTTCGGTTCTCTTATGCAGATCTCGAATTCTAATGGAGGAAAGGTGAATTTAATTAAGCAAGGAGGATCATGAGCTCAACCAAATGAGAGAATAAAGACAAGTAACTCTCTCTCCATGCGTCTAATGCCCTATTTATAGCCTCCCACTAGCCCACTAATGGGCCGCCTCAAATCAACCCATCAATGGCTCTAAAAACCTGAACAGAAATTATGAAACACAAAAACAACGATTCCTCCCAAACCGTTAAACCTAATCTTCAATGTGACCACTCTACGGAATTGACAACACCATTTCCTTCCCAATGAGACCGACCTAAGCACCTGATTTTATCCCAATCAAAAGTTATGCCCTATACAAGACCGACATGGGAAAAATGGTCACAAATAAAATTGGTAAAAAAATATGGACATGTCTCACATCCCCATAACCAGCATATGAGAATGATCCAACCTATAGGGAATTAAATAAAAATATTTCATGATCCTCCAATACGTAAAATGCGGGTTGTTACAGTCTCCCCTTTCCCCCCCCCCCCCCCCCCCACCATCTTTAAGAATTTCTCCCCTGAAATCCCAACAAGACAAGCAACCAAATCAATTCTACATGCCTATCGTCCATGAGTAACCAATTCTATCACCCAAACTAGCAGCCATAAAAAACATACATCCACAATATTGTCCTAGCACACGGAACTCTATCAACAATCACAATCACATAAGTTCAAGTTACAATGATGTAATGATGACATGATATTTATGAGTCATACTGACGAAGAGTTCTGAATGGGTCATCTACATGCTCTCTTCCATCTCCCACGTACAATCATCATCATCCTCACTCCACAATACCTTGACTAGCTTAACCGTCTTCCTCATAAGCTATTTCGTGTCGTTCCCCACAACATGAAGAGGTTTACGAGGTCTCGTAGCTACAATATCGACTTCTTGGTCTTCATACTGCTCCGGAGATACCTCCACGTTCGAATTGTGCACACATTTTCGTGGAAACGACACATCGACAACATTATGCACACTCAACATCTTCTGGGGTAACTCCAATCTATACGCGAGCTTTCCAATCTGTCCGACTATTAGAAACGGTCCAACAAACCTAGGAGCTAACTTTCCTTTACTTCCAAACCGAACCACATGCTTCAATGGCGAAATTTCCATGAAAATCATATCGCCAATGTTGAATTCCAAATCCTTACGACACATATCAGCATAACTCTTCTGACGTTCTTAGGCTGCCTTCGTTCAATGTCGAACGATCTCGATACAATCCGAGGTTTCTATTATCATCTCAGGCCCAACTATCAACTTATCTCCAGTCTCTAACCAACATGCTGGAGAATTACATGTTCTGCCATACAACGCCTCATATCATGTCATCCCAATGCCCGACTGATATCTATTATGTAACACCCCACGTCCATTAGTGTCACTCACAAAGGGAATGCACTAAGTTCTGTGGAGCATTTAGGGTAAAAGATGCAGATGAATTACAAGAAAGACATAAATTAAATAGCGGAAAAAAAATTGCTTTATTGATAAAATAGTTTGTACAATGGTTTCTTTACAATATCAGAGTATCATCTGTCTTACAAAATAAAGAAGCATAAAAACAACATTTATATTCCCCGATTTTAGCAAGAGCCAGCCATAGCATCTGAAAAGAGAATCCAAGCAAACTTCGACAAATCTTCAAGCTGGGAAAGAGTGGCAGTCCAACTTAACCTGAGCTAAACTATTCCCTCCTTTACTACCTGGGGGGGAAACGGAAGAAAAGAAGACGAAAGAAAAACAGAGTCAGACATAAAGCCTGAGTAAGTTCAGTAACTTCTAGCATGTGAACATGGAAAAACAAAACGACATGAATTAACTGAATACAAGATAACACCATGATGATAGGGTCAGCAAGATTAGACAAGGTCAACACAAGATATGCTAAGATAAGATAAACTGGATGTTCTCTAATACTTTCGCCGCTTCGCCATTTCCTGGTTATACGGATTTCTATTATCTCTGCACCGCCTAACTAGTGTCCCAACAAGTAACGATAACGTGATCCCAGTCCCTGTAGTTTCCATTGCCTTCAGACCTACATTAATTAATTGTTACCTAGATTTTCATCTAGGGTTTTCTATCAAGTGCTTTCTAGTTTCAACGCTGTCTGCTGAACGCTTCTCGGATTCAGGTTTTATGCCACCTAGTTTAACTAGTGCTACCTGTCGAACGATGCCCCCAAGTCTAGGACACACTACCTAGAGTGGTATATGTTCCTATACTTCCCCACGCATGTATCGCGAATCGTTATCGCTTGTCTAGATGCACATGTCCCATAATGTGCGGTCCGAGTCCTGTGTCAGGGCAAATCAAGGAATACAGAACTCGGTCGGGAGCTTTCAGATATCTGCCGATGCAGATGTTAAGGTCTGTTTTTGTTCCAGTGGCTATGGTCCCACTTGACCCCTCCCTCAACTAATGAAAGGCACACCTTGTAAAATGAGAACTATACGCCGGCCCCCGGTGCCCCACTATCCTATGGCCATCCTCACACATAACTAGATAGCAAGTATATGGTCTTTTGGAGTTCTCCTCCTTTCCGCTTCACGTATCTCGATTGACTGAAGATGGATGGTAAACGACGAGTTGCTATCACAGGGCTACCGTTTGCTCGCCGAATCACGCCGGTCCATCCTAGTCTTTAGGTTGCCATGTATTGCAACCAAGGCATACCCCTGGTTCTTCTACGCAGACCTTAACCTCTGTGGGCCTAGGCGGATCATCTGCAGCCTCACAGAGGGATACCAAGAGTATCCTCACGTCCCCTCGAAGCCTCGGGCTTCGTAACCCAATTCGTTGGAGCCTCCTTTTTACTCAGACGGACATTCGCTCCTTCCCGTGTTATACTAAGAATTACTACTTAGTTTTACTAACTAAGATTTACCACTTAGTTTCCAGAATCGTTGTTTTCTTAACTAAGGTTTACTACTTAGTTCTCTTTCCCGTCAATTTGGATTGGTTAAGTGTCATTAGTCGATTCAAGCCAACTTAACCCTCTTCATTCATCCTGTTATACTGGTTAAGTGTTATCCGTAATTCATGTTGACTTAACCCCACCACAAACCAATTTATATTGGTTAAGTATTTCTTATTACTTAACCATATCCATTCACCCTGTATTGGTTAAGTGTTCCTTTTTAACTTAACCTTGCCCGTCTGTCTTAACTAACATGTTATTAATGGTTAAGTATTATCCCTTCATGTTTAACCCTATTCTTTTATCACAATCTGATGGTTAAGTGTTCAAGTTTACTTAACCCTACGGTCTAGCCCAACTAACATATCAAAATTGGCTAAGTGTATTAGATTTTACTTAACCCCAACCTCTAGTCTAGTTAACATATAAATTTGGCTAAGTGTGTTAACTTTACTTAACCCCTACAAGTCTCGTTTTGCTACCTTGAGTTTGGTTAAGTGTCTCTATGGACTTAGCCCTCCCATTCTAGCTTAACTGTGTTAAGTGTCAGTCTGAACCTAACCCCACCCATCAGTCTTAGTTATCATGTTGAACTGGTTAAGTGTCTTTGTTAACTTAACCCTACCATTCTTGTTCTAGCTTTAAATAAATAAATTAAAGCCGCTACCACTCACATTAGACAGATATTGTTGCGAATACTGGATGTGCCGGTTGGTTCCGGGCAGGTTTACATCGCAACTCAGTCTAACCTCGGGTTAGGCATATTCGTGTTTTCTAAGTTCAAAGGGGTTTTGATTAGTTTTCAAATCTGGTTTTGAAAGTAACCATCCCGTCCGTCGGATCAGTTAGGGATAGCCAGGGAGAGCAGGAAACTTGTATTTTCCAAACTCAAGCCTAGTCACTATCCTCTCTGTCACCCTAGAACTTTCTGGCTTATTATTAAAAGAGATGTCGTTAATAAACCTTTAATTTCTCTAAATCCACATTTCCTCATTTAGGCCAGATTCTATAGGTAAATTATTCCTAATTTACTTATTTCCCAATTACTCTTTTAATGTAAATTGTCTACGTTTATTTCTATGGCCCATTTCCCTTCCTAAATCATATTTATGCTTTTTTGGTATATAAACTATACCAAATTAAGTGTCACTAACCATGATTTTTCTAAACCTGACAGTTATTCTCAATTATGGCAAATTTCACTTTTATGCCAATATGCTTACCGTGCCAAATTAGCTAATCCAATTCCGATTCAACATTCTAATTCACGTCAAACTAGACTTATTACTCTAGTTCACTATTCATGTAAATGCTAGATTTACATGTCAATACTAGATTCAAATTGCACATCTTATAATTCATGTCAAATTTATACAATTTGCATTTCTACGAACATGCCATAATACAGGTTCCCAATTTATCCCAATTTCCAAGTTAAACTACGTTTTTAGTAAATTTCATATTTTGCCCAAACCGCATTCCCACCGTTCGTATAATCGTGATTCATTCTATATTATAAATAAAGCTAGATTCGTCGATAAAAGGGAATGAACCAAAATGCCATGAGAGAACGGACATAACAACTGGCATACGATGGTAGTTCACAGGCAGATAGATTACGACGTAGGTTCGAGAGCGTGGGTAGACCTAACTTAATAGGTAAATTCGCAAGATCTAAAACCAAGAATAGATAGAGTAGGTTCAGAACATGGGTAGACCTAACTTAATAGGTAAATTCCCAAGGTTTAAAACCAAAGAAAACCAAGAACAGACATAATAGATAATCGGGTTTAGTCCCAATTTTATAGTCACAAAACCTAACCAACACTTTCCTAGTCATGAATCACAGATGTTTAACCACAGATGTCCTTGTTATGTCATAGGCAATGGTTTTAAGGTCCATAGTCACGGTTTTATTTGTCCTCGAATCATAACAGTTCTTAATTAGGTTCAAGAGTATATGCACCGATTCGGATAGAGAGAGAGAGATTTGGCATATTCTTTTATTCCTTTAATTTCATGTAATGAACAGAGAAAAACGTTCAAATCTAGAAATAACTGACTTACAGAGATTAGATTAGAATAGAAAGATGGCGTTGCTATGATTCGTAGAAAAACTGTCGTTACAGTTGTTCGAATCTTCACTTGAATTCTAGCTTGAATTTCCTCTTTGAAAGTCTTTGAGCAGCACCTCCTCGTCTTGATTTATTTTATATATATTATTCTATTTATTATTTTAGAGGAGGAGGAGAAGCCATGTCTAATAAGAATCTTTGCAGCATAAGGGTAGAAAAGAATTGTGAATAGAGAAGAAGACCAGGGTTGTTTATATAGTGTTAGGCGGACGAATCTGGTCAGAATGGCGTCTAGATACAGAAGAGCGAAATAGGTGCAGAAAACTGGAAAAACAGGGGGGGTCGACCCCCAGGTCGACTACCCAGTCGACCTGGGTGCCTTAGGCGGGAAAAATCCCGCCCACCCCAGCCTGGGTCTGTTTTCGAATTTGAATTCCTTTTTCTTCCCTGTTTTGAATTTTGAACCTTGCTGAAACTTCCGGAGGCCATATCTTCCTCATACGGACTTCGATTAACGCAAACTCGGACTCGTTTTCATGCAGAATTCCGAGACGAACGCAATGGCGTAGCCCGTTTCCCTTGATTTTGATTTTAACTTTTAATTCTGCCTTGATTTGTGAATCTTAGTGTTACAGAATTACGGGGTGTTACATTCTCCCCCACTTAAAAGGATTTCGTCCCCGAAATCTTCAAGTTAGGAAGAATGTGTCCTACCATCCAATCACCCATCTACTCAACCATCCAATCACAGGCATTCACTGTCCTTAAAAGATTTCTAATGCTTTCATGTTCATATGCATAGTGTGTGTACATGTCTTTATCTAATGCAAAATCAGGCGGTCTACTGATTCAGTTGACCTCCTTAATGCAAATCATGTCAGTGCCATGTATCCAATCATGTATGCAAACATCCCTAGTTATGTAAATACTACATCCGTGCACAGCCATTCATCCATATGCAACATCCATATGATAACATATCAGGCTCAACTTACAAACAAATACATATCTGTAAATGCAATATGAAAGCGTTCGAAATCATCTAGCGCCTAATACGTATGCATATGCATCCACGAGCAACCATTAGCAATCACTTGCAACCACCAACCATAACATGTTTCAAACACATGTTTACATCCATTGGCTTCTACCTAAAGATCGAAGATACGACCTAGGTGATATACTTCGGAAAGAGAGAAACAATTATGCGTAAAGCTCCTAAAACAAAGAAATCAAGGATGCACCCTCAAGGAAAAGGGTATGATGCTAGTATCTAGCCTTCTTGAGCTTTACTCCACTGTATCTTAACTAATTTAACTTCACGATTGTAAAGTTCCGGATCTCCATTTCCAAAATAAACAGATGTCAATCACGGTACCAGGTATACGTACTAAGATGATTAGTGGTTTCCCTCTTATCCGCCATGCCATGACTATAAGAGTCGAAAGGTCACTACGTGCTCTTTGGAGTGCCTGCCAAAACTATTCATCTCTCACGCAAACCATCCAAACCGAACTCGACATTCCTCAAGTACAAGCCCCAGAGGCCTAAACCAATATCAGACAAGCACCCAAGGAATATCTCCTCCGAATTTAGACGATCTACGTGAGATGATATAAGCAAACTCGATAGCTATTCTCAAATCCCTACTAACCAAAAAAATAAACTGGTCGGACCACCAATTGGATTTGAGACTCTAGTGGGATCTTTTTACTATACAAGTACTATGGTGCAGAACCCGACTATGGGAGTGGATATGAACAAATGAGAAGCGCTAGAACCTAAGGAAATAGCACGAACAGAAAACTAGACTCTTCCAATCGGACTACCTTTCTCCTAGGTACGCTTGGTGGCGAAAGCATGTACTTGTCCTTCTGAAAATCTCGTCCTCGTTCTTGCCCTATCATACCCTAGTAAAGATAATTCCTCTTGTCTTAGGTTTTATAATTTCTTCCTCCTTCGTGTGTTAAGTCTACATCCATGAATTCCTCATCCTAGGGTTATGCTCCTTAGCTGAACTCCTCATCCCCTTCCGTGTGTAGTCATGTTGACGAATCTCTCGAAAACTGCCTCCATCGTCCGGAAAACCCTATAAGCTTCGAAAGAAAACGGCCCGTAGATGAAACAACTACGACTATGGATGGAAGCCGGGCACTACTTTGCCCTTCGATGAGGTTACCACCCAGAAAGCCAGGAGCCCCAGAGACTCAAGAAAGAAGGAGACAAGAATTTAAACAGAGGAAGAGAAGATAGTGCGTATGGCTTTGGGGAATATGCCTTTTTAAAACCAATCTTTCCTTTTGAAAATGCTTCTTTTAAAACCGTTTTGAGAATAATTTTTCAAATCCTTCATCTGATCTGGTAACCTTCAGCTCTGATACCACGTGTAACACCCCACGTCCGTTAGTGTCACTCACAAAGGGAATGCACTAAGTTCTGTGGAGCATTTAGGGTAAAAGATGCAGATAAATTACAAGACAGACATAAATTAAACAGCGGAAAATAAAACTTTGCTTTATTGATAAAATAGTTTGTACAATGGTTTCTTTACAATATCAGAGTATCATCTATCTTACAAAATAAAGAAGCATAAAAACAACATTTATATTCCCCGATTTTAGCAAGAGCCAGCCATAGCATCTGAAAAGAGAATCCAAGCAAACTTCGACAAATCTTCAAGCTGGGAAATAGTGGCAGTCCAACTTAACCTGAGCTAAACTATTCCCTCCTTTACTACCTAGGGGGGGAACGGAAGAAAAGAAGACGAAAGAAAAACAGAGTCAGACATAAAGCCTGAGTAAGTTCAGTAACTTCTAGCATGTGAAAATGGAAAAACAAAACGACATGAATTAACTGAATACAAGATAACACCATGATGATAGGGTCAGCAAGATTAGACAAGGTCAACACAAGATATGCTAAGATAAGATAAACTGGATGTTCTCTAATACTTTCGTCGCTTCGCCATTTCCTGGTTATATGAATTTCTACTATCTCTGCACCGCCTAACTAGTGTCCCAACTAGTAACGATAACGTGATCCCAGTCCCTGTAGTTTCCATTGCCTTCAGGCCTACATTAATTAATTGTTACCTAGATTTTCATCTAGGGTTTTCTATCAAGTGCTTTCTAGTTTCAACGCTGTCTGCTGAACGCTTCTCGGATTCAGGTTTTATGCCACCTAGTTTAACTAGTGCTACCTGTCGAACGATGCCCCCAAGTCTAGGACACACTACCTAGAGTGGTATATGTTCCTATACTTCCCCACGCATGTATCGCGAATCGTTATCGCTTGTCTAGGTGCACATGTCCCATAATGTGCGGTCTGAGTCCTGTGTCAGGGCAAATCAAGGAATACAGAACTCGGTCGGGAGCTTTAAGATATCTGCCGATGCAGATGCTAAGGTCTGTTTTTGTTCCAGTGGTTATGGTCCCACTTGACCCCTCCCTCAACTAATGAAAGGCACACCTTGTAAAATGAGAACTATACGCCGGCCCCCGGTGCCCCACTATCCTATGGCCATCCTCACCCATAACTAGATAGCAAGTATATGGTCTTTTGGAGTTCTCCGCCTTTCCGCTTCACGTATCTCGATTGACTGAAGATGGATGGTAGACGACGAGTTGCTATCACAGGGCTACCGTTTGCTCGCCGAATCACGCCGGTCCATCCTAGTCTTTAGGTTGCCATGTATTGCAACCAAGGCATACCCCTGGTTCTTCTACGTAGACCTTAACCTCTGTGAGCCCAGGCGGATCATCTGCAGCCTCACAGAGGGATACCAAGAGTACCCTCACGTCCCCTCGAAGCCTCGGGCTTCGTAACCCAATTCGTTGGAGCCTCCTTTTTACTCAGACGGACATTCGCTCCTTCCCGTGTTATACTAAGAATTACTACTTAGTTTTACTAACTAAGATTTACCACTTAGTTTCCAGAATCGTTGTTTTCTTAACTAAGGTTTACTACTTAGTTCTCTTTCCTGTCAATTTGGATTGGTTAAGTGTCATTAGTCGATTCAAGCCAACTTAACCCTCTTCATTCATCCTGTTATACTGGTTAAGTGTTATCAGTAATTCATGTTGACTTAACCCCACCACAAACCAAGTTATATTGGTTAAGTATTTCTTATTACTTAACCCTACCCATTCACCCTGTATTGGTTAAGTGTTCCTTTTTAACTTAACCTTGCCCGTCTGTCTTAACTAACATGTTATTAATGGTTAAGTATTATCCCTTCATGTTTAACCCTATTCTTTTATCACAATCTGATGGTTAAGTGTTCAAGTTTACTTAACCCTACGGTCTAGCCCAGCTAACATATCAAAATTGGCTAAGTGTATTAGATTTTACTTAACCCCAACCTCTAGTCTAGTTAACATATAAATTTGGCTAAGTGTATTAACTTTACTTAACCCCTACAAGTCTCGTTTTGCTACCTTGAGTTTTGTTAAGTGTCTCTATGGACTTAGCCCTCCCATTCTAGCTTAACTGTGTTAAGTGTCAGTCTGAACCTAACCCCACCCATCAGTCTTAGTTATCATGTTGAACTGGTTAAGTGTCTTTGTTAACTTAACCCTACCATTCTTGTTCTAGCTTTAAATAAATAAATTAAAGCCGCTACCACTCACATTAGACAGATATTGTTGCGAATACTGGATGTGCCGGTTGGTTCCGGACAGGTTTACATCGCAACTCAGTCTAACCTCGGGTTAGGCATATTCGTGTTTTCTAAGTTCAAAGGGGTTTTGATTAGTTTTCAAATCTGGTTTTGAAAGTAACCATCCCGTCCGTCGGATCAGTTAGGGATAGCCAGGGAGAGCAGGAAACTTGTATTTTCCAAACTCAAGCCTAGTCACTATCCTCTCTGTCACCCTAGAACTTTCTGGCTTATTATTAAAAGAGATGTCGTTAATAAACCTTTAATTTATCTAAATCCACATTTCCTCATTTAGGCCAGATTCTATAGGTAAATTATTCCTAATTTACTTATTTCCCAATTACTCTTTTAATGTAAATTGTCTACGTTTATTTCTATGGCCCATTTCCCTTCCTAAATCATATTTATGCTTTTTTGGTATATAAACTATACCAAATTAAGTGTCACTAACCATGATTTTTCTAAACCTGACAGTTATTCTCAATTATGGCAAATTTCACTTTTATGCCAATATGCTTACCGTGCCAAATTAGCTAATCCAATTCCGATTCAACATTCTAATTCACGTCAAACTAGACTTATTACTCTAGTTCACTATTCATGTAAATGCTAGATTTACATGTCAATACTAGATTCAAATTGCACATCTTATAATTCATGTCAAATTTATACAATTTGCATTTCTACGAACATGCCATAATACAGGTTCCCAATTTATGCCAATTTCCAAGTTAAACTACGTTTTTAGTAAATTTCATATTTTGCCCAAACCGCATTCCCATCGTTCGTATAATCGTGATTCATTCTATATTATAAATAAAGCTAGATTCGTCGATAAAAGGGAATGAACCAAAATGCCATGAGAGAACGGACATAACAACTGGCATAAGATGGTATTTCACAGGAAGATAGATTACGACGTAGGTTCGAGAGCGTGGGTAGACCTAACTTAATAGGTAAATTCCCAAGATCTAAAACCAAGAATAGACAGAGTAGGTTCAGAACATGGGTAGACCTAACTTAATAGGTAAATTCCCAAGGTCTAAAACCAAAGAAAACCAAGAACAGACATAATAGATAATCGGGTTTAGTCCCAATTTTATAGTCACAAAACCTAAGCAACACTTTCCTAGTCATGAATCACAGATGTTTAACCATAGATGTCCTTGTTATGTCATAGGCAATGGTTTTAAGGTCCATAGTCACGGTTTTATTTGTCCTCGAATCATAACAGTTCTTAATTAGGTTCAAGAGTATAGGCACCGATTCGAATAGAGAGAGAGAGAGAGAGAGATTTGGCATATTCTTTTATTCCTTTAATTTCATGTCACGAACAGAGAAAAAGTTCAAATCTAGAAATAACTGACTTACAGAGATTAGATTAGAATAGAAAGATGGCGTTGCTATGATTCGTAGAAAAACAGTCGTTGTAGTTGTTCGAATCTTCACTTGAATTCTAGCTTGAATTTCCTCTTTGAAAATCTTTTAGCAGCACCTCCTCGTCTTGATTTATTTTATATATATTATTCTATTTATTATTTTAGAGGAGGAGGAGAAGCCATGTCTACTAAGAATCTTTGCAGCATAAGGGTAGAAAAGAATTGTGAATAGAGAAGAAGATCAGGGCTTTATATACTGTTAGGCGGACGAATCTGGTCAGAATGGCGTCTAGATACAGAAGAGCTAACTAGGTGCAGAAAACTGGAAAAACAGGGGGGTCGACCCCCAGGTCGACTACCCAGTCGACCTGGGTGACCCAGGTCGACTACCCAGTCGACCTGGGTGCCTTGGGCGGGAAAAATCCGGCCCACCCCAGCCTGGGTCTGTTTTCGAATTTGAATTCCTTTTTCTGCCCTTATTTGAATTTTGAACCTTGCTGAAACTTCCGGAGGCCATATCTTCCTTATACGGACTCCGATTTACGCAAACTCGGACTCGTTTTCATGCAAAATTCCGAGACGAACGCAACGGCATAGCCCGTCCCATGATTTTGATTTTAACTTTTAATTCTGCCTTGATTTGTGAATCTTAGTGTTACAGAATTACGGGGTGTTACATATTATTATATGCGAACTCAACTAGATGTCCTCCTATGATCCTACGAAGTCTAATACACAAGCTCTTAGGAGATCTTCCAAAACTCGGTTAACCCTCACGATTTAACCATTAGTTTGGGGATGATAAGCCTTACTCAAACATAGCTCGGTTCCCAAAGTCTCTTGCAAACCCTTCTGAAATCCACTCATGACAATGGATCTCAATCACTCACTATGCTCTTCAAGATACCATGGAATCGAACTATCCATTTTATATAAAGCTCGCCCAACTTTGATGTTGTCCTAGTTGATTTGACCGGAATAAATCTTGCACTTTTGGTCAAGCGATCCACGATGACCCAAATTCATTCGTTTCCTGCCCTAGTTCTAGGTAGTCCATTGATAAAATCCATTGATATCTGCTCCCACTTCCATGTAGGAACTTCCAATGGCTGAAGCAATCCACTCGGCTTCTTCTGTTCATATTTCACCAACTGACAATTCATGCACTTCTTTTCAATATCTCTTTTCATCCCTTCCCAGTAGTAAGATCGCTTTATGTCAACATCTTATTACTAGCAGGATGAATTGTCAATTTTGAGTGATGAATTCCCTCAGAACCTCATCCCCGAGTCCGCCATATCAGGAACGACCAATCGTCCTTGATTTTGAAGCCAACTTTCTCGATCGATCTCGAATTCTTTATCCTTTGGTTCCAATGTCTAGAAAAACTCATCAAGCTTTGCATCTCCTTTTGGCTCTCGCCAATCCTTTCTATGAGCGTAGGTCTTATCGATAAGCTGGATAAGGTTTCAGGTTCAAACTCACACCGTGGTTTGAAATCAAATCCTGCCATGTACTCGAGGCTTTTCCATTTCGAAAACATCGCTCCCAATCCTACATGTCTTCAACTCAATGCATCTGCAACTGCGTTACCTTTACCAGGAGTGTAGGCTATACCAAAATCATACGATGCCAGAAACTCTAACCACCTTTGTTGCCGAAGATTCAAATACTTTTGAGAGAAAAGATACTGTAATGACTTGTGATCTGTAAACAACTCAAATTGAACTCCTGACAGGTAATGTCTCCACATCTTCAGAGCAAACACAATCGCTGCCAACTCCAAATCATGAGTTGGGTAATTCCTTTCGTGTCACTTCAGCTATCGACTTGCGTAGGCCATAACCTTATCCTTCTGCATCAGCACTGCTCCAAGTCCAGTACCGCATGCATCAGTGTATACCACCATTTCTTCATTTCCACTTGGAATCGTCAAAACAAAAGCACTCGTTAGTCTCTATTTCAGGATTCCGAAAGCTTGCTAACACTTTGAATCTAATGTGAACACCTAATTCTTCATCATCAATCCTGTTAGTGGTGCCGCTATCTTGGAGAAATCCTTGATAAACCATCGGTAATAACCTGCCAATCCAAGGAAACTTCTCACGTCCATTGCATTCTTATGTCTATCCCAGTCCTGGATTGCTGCCACCTTAGCGGGATCAACTGTTATTCCATTTCTAGAAATTACATGTCCTAAGAACCTCATTTCACTCTTCCATAAGTGACACTTCGAAAACTTAGCCTTCAGGTGATGCTTTCTCAAGATTTCCAAAACAACTCTCAAGTGCGTCTTATGTTCTTCCTCATTCCAAGACTAAGCCAGAATATCATCCACGAACACAAGCACGAACTTATTCAATTGATCTCTGAAAACCCTGTTCATAAGATCCACAAAATACACTGGCGCGTTAGTCAACCCAAATGGCATCACCAACCATTCGAAGAAACCGGATGGTGTCCTAAAAGCAGTCTTCGGCACACTATCCTTTGCCACCCTCAACTGGTGGAATCCCGTTGCCAAATCGATATAAGAAAAAACCTTAACCTCGTGAAGCTAGTCAAACAAGTCATCTATCCTCGGCAGCAGATACTTGTTCTTCTTGGTCACCTTGTTCAGCTCAAGATAACCCACACACAATCTCAACGATCCGTCAGCCTTGGTTGCAAACACCACTGGTGCACCCCATTCGGATACACTTCTCCAAATGAATATTTTTCCTAAAAGGTCACGAACTTGCACCTTTGACACTCGTTGTTCCTTAAGCACCATCCGCCTAAGAGGCTTAACGATAGGTCTAGCAACCTTGACCAAATCGATTCTGAACTCAATCTTACGATGCAGCGGCAAGCCTTTTACTTCTTCAAAGACATCCTCAAACTCATTAGCGATCAGCACAGATGACAAGTCTTCCTATGGAATGACAAGTGAATATAAAAAGCTCACGAAGATGCCATCTTTGGGCTTACATCGAATCAAAACATTTCATCCTTCCACATCCCCGACACTCACCTCAAGCTTCGCACAATTCACTCTTGCTGGATTTCTCTTGAGCCATTTCATGCCCAGGATGATCCCAAACCCGGCGAAGTTAAAAAAAAAGCAATCACATACAAAGGAGCAACCATGACTCGATAACACAAGACCACAACAAAGCATACAAAGAGAAGATGAACCTACACTGGATTAGTTACAATCAAAAGTCTATTACAATAGCAGGTCCTAAACCAATTCAGCCTACAATCTTATTACTGATAAAAGAAGGCGATTCTCTTGTACCAAACAGAACTCAAACAAACCCCACTGACAAAAAGCATATCTAAACTAACAACTGCTTCTCCTAATTCTCATTAGGAATAAAAAAGGAAATCGTAACATCTTCCAAGACACATGCTTCCACCATCTGCTTATTCTTCATAAAATCAGGGAAATTCTTCTTCTCATGCCCAGGTTTTCCACACTTGAAACGCTTTTTTTCAACATTCGAATTCTTGCAATCTTGAGCGAAATGGCCCTTTTGCTGACAATTGAAGCAAGTGTCATCCTTCTTAGGTCACTTCTTTTGGCCATCATTTCCATTTTTCTTCCTTTTCTTTTTCTGATTCAGCTTCTCCTTAGAATTGGTGCCAGTAAAAGTATATTTAAGCAGCACATTCCTGCTTCTACCAGCTTCGTCCCAAGTAGCACTGATCCTTTCTTCTCGCTCCCTAACTCGACATCGAAATTTCTCCAAAGCTATACTTCTCCTCATCTCCTCTTCTTCATCTATAGAAGCATAATCCCTTGATCGCGAAGCCAAATCATCCTTAGGTACCTAGACAAGAACACCAACATCTTTCACAACTGCCTCTGGAGCGGTTACCCATCTCATGATCGCTGCCACTATGGCCTCGAACATAGCTAAGTAATCAGGTTGATCTCTTCCCAATCCCTATCTAGGAACAGTCTCCTCCTTAGTAGTATTTCCCAAAGTTTGACGGCTCATTCTTAATCTGAAAATTAGAATTATTAGTCCACATACGAGAAAACTGCAATGGAGTTCAAATGCTATCATACTACACACTGATATAAAGTATATATATCCATCAGAAATCCACAAATACATCTCTCGTAAATAATTATGTCTTAGAATTTTGTTAAAATCGATAACCAGAGCTCCGATACCAAATGTGATGAACGCCCATAACTTCTGTATTTAACAAGGGGAATAATGAGCTGAAAGACGTGTCAGGCAGCTATGGATAATCACCAAGGTAGGATAACACAAGCAGAACCTGCCGTACAACTCACAGCGTAAGGATAAAATATAATAGAACATATACAATAGGCTATAATAGTGAAACATATCTAAGCAGAAACTTGAACTTCCATAACAACTAGGAAGAATATCCATACATCCTTGGATTACATCATAAGTGTACAATTTTGTCTCACTGCAAGAGTAAATACCAATCATAACAGCAGAAACATCCAATATGTAATATAAAGAAACTAATACGCAAGCCTCCTGCTCGTCATCGCTCTGCATCCTCGCCTCACTAAGCTCTGCTACCTGTAACATGCTACTCAGTTTGCACATCCACAATTGAATGAACAACCCAAGGTAATAAGAGGAAACATAAAACCTTGAGTCAAACAACAGTTTTTATGAGCGATAAAACAGCTATCTAACTTCATCAATAAAGTATATGAGAATTGGCAGATTAATCAGCTAATCTGCCAACATCAACAACGAAGAAACCAAATCTATCTTCCCCACATCGGATAGTGGTAGCCTTTACAATAATCAGATAGAAACAAACAGTACATTCATAACAATAAATTATCAAGCGTAGACCATCCTAAATTATATTGACATCTCCTAAGCACAAACCCCAAAGGCCTAAACCAACATCAGACAAGCTCCCAAGAGATATCTCCTTCGACGTCAAATAATCTACACAAGATGATACAAGTAAACAATCACTCATCCATGACTCTGGCTATCACTTCCAATCTTGCTTTGAAACCATCGTCAATCATATGACCGGCTCAACATTACGTCGTCCGTCAAGGGCTAATGGTAACCCTGGTTATAGCAAAAACTCAATATGCCTTTATGCGATACATATCTAGGCCTTTCAATGATACCTAGGGTACTCGACCATACAACCAGTCTTTTAGGCGTCCTATTATACCCTTGCTTTGAACCCTCTAGAACCTACAACAAAAATAACTCCTCGGCCTTCAGTAACTCTAGTTGTCATCACCAGCGACCATCCATAAGTTCAAACATACTCGAGCAACCATTTTCCACTAGCTCAAAATACACTTGAGTCGTCTTCACATTTGTTGCATTTCGACGATCAATGAACACTTCATGATGCTTCAGACATTCCTCCTTGAATGCGCGTCGAATCTAGAACCATCGTTGATACAAAAAGAAGCTTTGTTTGGCCGATACTGCATTTCATATCATTTCCAGGTTTTTTTCTATAAATAACTTACCACAATGTCAAAATAGCCTTTTTGCAGTGTTTCTGAAATGTTATTATATGTTCTGGCTCAATTCTGGCACTCCTTGTCACTTAGTACCGTCGTCTGGTACTCTGGCACTTGGTATTGTGAAAACAGTGTAAATCCTCAGTGGGCACCTTGGAAAATCACTAAATTTACCATGTGTGGCACATTTGGTACTTGGTACTCTAGCACTTAGTATTTTGGCGCATGGTACTTTGGCATTTAGCCCGGTTTATACCATAACGTTTAGCTCGATCCATGCTATTGTATTTAGCTCGATCCATAGCATTTCTCCCGATCGATGCTATGAAATCTGCCAGATCCATTAAAATGCCAGATCCATAGCATTTCACCCGATCCATGCTACGAAAACTTCCAGATCCAAGAAAATTGCACGATCCATAGCATTTCGCCCGATCCATGCTATGAAAACTTCCATATCCTTAAAAAATTACCCGATCCATAGCGTTTCGCCCAATCCATGCTATGAAAACATCCAGATCCATCTCAAACACCACCGATCAATTTCAAACACTACCGATCAATCTCAAACACTACTGATAAACAAATCAACCATTGATTCAAGCAATAGTCAACAAACATTAAACAACGATTCAACATATGATCAAATCAATAAACGGATCTAAACATAGAATTAACAAATGAAATCATACTTACATCGATTAGATTTATATGAAAACAATTTGAAATGATGAACAAAAGATCAAACAACTCATATGTTTGATTCAATCCGCTTGAGAGATGCTTATCACACACCAATTCTTCGAATTAACTCAAAATCGCTAAATTCTCAATCTGAATAGCGAAGGATATGCTTCAATCCTCCTGATTTGATGTGATCTCTCTCCACTTGATGTAGATCTAGATTCAAACAATGTAGATTTTTGATTCTCTTATATAGATCTAGAATTTTAATGGTGGAAAGGTGTATTAGATTGAGCAAGGAGGTTCACGAGTTCAACCAAATGAGAGAATGAAGAAAGTAACCCTCTCTCCATGCGTCTAACCCCCAATTTATAGCCTCCCACCAGCCCACTAATGGTCCTATTCAAATCAGCCCATCAATGGCTCTAAAAACCTGAACAGAAATTGTGAAACACAAAAACAACGATTCCTCCCAAACCACTGAACCAAAGCTTCAGTGCGACCACTCTACGGAATTGGCAACACCATTTCCTTCCCAATAAGACCGACCTCAGCACCTGATTCAATCCCAGTCAAAAGTTATACCCTTTACAAGACTGACAGGAGTAAAATGGTCACAAATAAAATTAGTAAAAATTATGGACATGTCTCACAACCCAATAACCGACATATCAAAATATAAGAATGATCCAACCCTCAGGGAATTAAATAAAAATATTTTATGATCCTTCGATATGTAAAATGCGTGCTGTTATATTCTCCCCTCCCCCTTTAGGAATTTCTCCCCTAAAATTCCAACAACACAAGCAACCAAAACAATTATGCATGTCTATCATCCATGAGTAAACAATTCTATCACCCAAACTAGCAGCCATCAAGCCATACATCCACAGTATTATCCTAGCACGTGGAACTCTATCAACAATCACAATCACAATAGTTTAAGTTACAATGATATAATGATGACACAATATTTATGAGTCATACGGACGAAAAGATCTGGATGGGTCGTCTTCATAATCTCTTTCGTCTCCCATGTACAATCATCATCATCCTCACTCCATTGTACCTTGACTAGCTTAACTGTCTTCCTTCTAAGCTGTTTTGTGTCATTTCCCACAATATGAAGCGGCTTATGAGATCTCGTAACTACAATCTCGACTTCCAGGTCTTCATACTGCTCTGGCGATACCACTACATTTGAATAATGCACACATTTCTGTAGAAACGACCCATGGAAAACATTATGCACACTCGACATGTTCTCGGGTAACTCCAATCTATACGCGAGCTTTCCAATCCGCTCGGCTATCAGAAACGATCCAACAAACCTAGGAGCTAACTCTCCTTTACTTCCAAACTGAACCACATGCTTCATAGGCGAAATTTCCACGAAAAACATATTGCCAATGTCAAATTCCAAATCCTTACGATGCTTATCAACATAACTCTTCTGACGATCTTGGGTTGCCTTCATTCATTGTCGAACGATCTCGATACAATCCAAGGTTTCTCTTATTATCTCAGGCCCAATGTAACACCCCACGTCCATTAATGTCACTCACAAAGGGAATGCATTAACTTTCATGGAGCATTTTAAGTGTGTATAGAACAGAAACTTAACAACAAGGCAGATATAAACAGTACTAAAACTTTATTTCATTGCAGCGGAAAATACATAAGTTTGATTACATCATCAAAACCAGAGTCAAAGTACATAATATACATCTTGACCAACTCAAAGTACATAAATTGAAAGACATAACCCCAGTACAAAATAGCCATAAATAAGAGAGGCTGAACTTTACTTCAGCGATCCAAGCAACTTCTGAAAGCAGAGATACAGCTATCCAAAATCAAGCACCACTGGTGCTAGTTCCAACCTGAGCACCTTGGGGGAAAAGAAAGAAAAGAGGAGGAAACAAAGGGGGTCAGACATAAAGTCTGGCGAGTGCGATAACTTTAACAGTATAATTACCCAAGATAACTAGGCTAAGGCATAAGTTGGAAAATAAGGAAATGACTGTGAACAATTGAGTATGGCAGAGTATACAAGGAAATAAGGTTGAACTACGATAACGTTAAAGCGCACCTAAACCACTACAAGATAATTACTATACTGCACCATCACTACTATATTGCACCACCACTAGTCACCCTAAGGTTGATCCCGCCTACAGAACTTAATAATGATAATGGTAGTTTCGTGCACCCCTAGCTGCCTTCATAGGTGTCGCCTGCCCCTATCTCCACTAGGTGTACCCACTACCAACAAGCGATCGGATCCCTAACTCGTAGATACCCGTGTTGGCCCCACAGTGGGGTGTATCACTCCCCAAAGTGGCAACCCAATACCACCAATAATGCATGGCTTATACCTACACGATGCAACAACGTCTTACCTACCAACCCGGGTCCACACACGCATATGAACCCATTGGACTTGCATTTCCACCGTTAACCCGGTTTGGCCTCTTACAATCAAGCCCAGTATGCGTGTCCCGTCCTCGACTTGGGTCGAGCCCACAAAGATACGAATGGGTTACTGGTTGAAACGGGCCCCCATTACTTGACACAAGCTATCCACCTAAGCTTGGTCCCCTCTAGTACATCCTACTTAACCCTCTTCTTATTCATGTTCACTTACATGTTTCAATTTTGGTTAAGTGTTTCTAATTGTATTTCAAATGCCACCCAAGGCACCCACTTAATTCCACATGCCACCCAAGGCACCCACTTAAACCCCTCATGTCCCACTACATTTTTATCTAGTTAAGTGTTTCTTAATTCATTAAGACCATAACCTCATAAAGACCTCCCACATTAGACTGGCATTTGTGGCAGCTGGATTTGCCAGGCGGGTCCAGGCAGTCTTACACACAAAAGAGCCTGACCTCGTGTCTTTACAACTGTTACGCATTTAATTTATGCCTAAGACCTCCCACATTAGACTAGCATTTGTGGCAGCTGGATTTGCCAGGCGGGTCCGGGCAGTCTTACACCACAAAAGAGCCTAACCTCGTGTCTTAGACGATTAATTACTCCTAATTAATCATTCCCCAATTTGAATTAATTTCCCTATTCAAATTATCAATCAATTCCAAATTTAACTATAGCCATAATTGACTCAATTATGTCCATCTATTTATGGTATGTAAAATCATAGCAATTCTCATCACAAATTTATGTTATGCCATTTAAGGCATTTATGCCAATTCTCAATATTAAATTTTTTAATATTATCCCCTTGCCCCACGTTGTACATTCGTTCATTTAACGTAAAATATATGTTAGACTCAAATAGTCTAACTCATGGAATAAAAAGAAAACATCACAACATACATATAGATAAAACTAGATCTGAACATAAGGGGTGAACTTGCATGTGTGAATGATGTTCTACATCTAAAACTTGCAGAGGCCAAAGTTACAACTTGCATAAAACTACATATGTCATAGATCCAAATCTAAAGGTGTAAACTTGCGTAGGCAATAACCACAAACTTGAATAACATAATTCACATTCCAAACTCATATATTTATATAAACTTGCATATGTAATTTATGCAACATAACAATGGTGTAAACTTACATCTAAACATGTAAACTAGCGTGTAGAATTTAGCATATAACTCACACATGTCATAGCCTAACTTTAGATCAAATTTTCACATAAACTAGATATCATGAAACATGTAAGGTTACATATAATTTTCCCCAAATTGCATATGATTCATGTCTAAATCAAAATCTAAACTTGCATACATACATATGATTTATCATATGAATCAACATAACCAAACTAGCATATGAACAACATGATGATCTGATTATACATAAGCCAATCATAGAATTACAACATAGATGGTAGCATCATAACTTTACAACATAGATGATAACATCACAACAAAACATCATAGAATTTACAACATATATGATAACATCACAATTTGACAACATAATTATAACATGCGGTCAATAATTCACATCATATCCATATAATCCACATCATAACTTAATCCAATTAAATTGCTAATTATTTTATTAAATAAATCAAACTCACAACTCAAAGAAGGTCTTGAGTTCTGAATTCTGAGTTCTGAAGTTGTACTAGCTTTCCTTTGAAGAAGATTCGTTGTTAGTGTTGAATAGAATTGAATTTGATTTGCTTTCTTCCTCTCTAATTGGTGGCGGCTATTCTCTGTTGCTAGGTGACGGCATGGAGGCCATGAATCTAATTTTAATTTGATTTTAGGGTTTGATTCTTCATGTCTTTTTATAGAGTTTAGGATTAGTTTAGGCCGTCCGATCAACCCAGAATTAATCCCAGCCAATCAGAGCAGATCAGAAACCCTAATGAGTCAACACACAGTCACAAAGAGGTCATCAATCAAATCTGCCCGGGGAGGGGGGGAGGGGCAGGTCGACCCTATGGTCGACCTGGTCAGGGTAGGTCGACCCTATGGTCGAGCTGGCCCTGGCGGGAATTTTCCTGCCTAGCCCATCTGACTCTGAAATTTTGAATTTTGAAATCTGTTTTGAATTTTCTGAAACCTCCGATGGCCATAACTTTTTCATACGAAGTCCAATTCACGCAAACTCGGACTCTATCTCAACCATAATTCCGAGACGAACAAAATGGTGCAACCTATTTCCCTAAATTATCACATCTGAGATTAGTTTTTCCTTAATTTAGTTAATTCGATTATTCAAAAACCAGGGGTGTTACATTCTCCCCTTCCTAAAGGATTTCGCCCCCGAAATCTCCAAGTTAAGGAGAATGCATATCCTAACATCCAAACAACCAACTACTCAACCATCAAACACAGGCATCCATTGTCCTTATAAAATTCCTAATGCTGTATGAACATATGCAAGAAATGTGTGTATATGTTCTTTATCTAATGCAAAATCAGGCGGTCTACTGATTCAGTTGACCTCCTTAATGCAAACCATGATAGTGCCATGCGTCCATTATGTATGCGAAAGAATCCTATTGATACATATTATTTCTACATGTGTGCACAACCATTCACCAAAATGCAACATCCATATGATAACACAACCATTATACATCCATTAACTTAAATATGCACACACATTTATATGCAATATGTAACATGAAGTGACTGAGCCGATCTAGTGCCTAAAGTGTGTGTATATGCATCCACGAGCAACCACTAGCAAACACTTGCATCCACATGCATCCATCATACATAACATGTCTCAAACACATGTTTCAACCATAGGACTACTCTATCTAAAGGTCAAAGATACTAGTGAGAGGACATACTAAAGATAAGATAAGTACAAGCTAAGCGATAAAGGAGAAATTAAAAGACATACCCTCGGAAAGAAAAGGGTACAATGAACACATCTTCTCTTCCGTCTCCCAAGTAGCATTGCTCTCATTATCTCCCCATTGCACTTTGACTAGCTGGACCTCTCGATTCCTCAACTTCTTAATCTTCGACCCAAGAACGCACGTAGGAGCTCGTCGAATCGTCGCATCACGCTCGATCTCCACCTCTCTAAGCAAGCTTGGCTCTACCACTTCCGCGGTCTCATGCAAGCACTTCCTCAAATGTGATACATTGAATACATCGTGTACACCACTAAGTCTCTCGAGCAACTCCACTCTATACGCCATCTGTCCAATCCTCTCCTTAATATGAAACGGCCCTACGAACCTTGGTGTTAACTTCCCAACGGACTCAAAGAGAACGACGTTCCGTAATGGAGACACCTTGACAAAGACCATGTCCCCAATATCAAATTCAAGATCTGTCCTCCTCTTGTCTATATAAGATTTCTGCCTATCTTGCGTTGTCTTCATCCTCCTTCGAATCAAGTCGATCTTTTCCGAAGTCTTTCTAATCATATCGGGCCCAAGCAAGACCTTATCTGTAGATTCCCACCAAAATATAGGCGAACGACATGGCCGTCCATAAAGAGCTTCGAAAGGTGTCATGCCAATGCTAGACTGAAAGCTATTATTATATGCGAACTCTACCAACGGAAGATGTTCCACCCATGTACCTCCGAAGTCTAAGACACACAACCTCAACAAGTCCTCTAGAATACGATTCACCCTCTCGGTCTGGCCGTCCGTCTAAGGATGATATGCGGTGCTCAAACATAACTGAGTCCCTACCGCCTCTTGCAAGCTCTTCCAAAACTCACTAGTAAAGATAGGATCGCTCACTATGCTAGAAGGAACACCGTGCAAACGAACTATCTCTCGAATGTATACGGAGGCTAACCATGGAGCAGTCCTCTTACCCTTTACGGGAATGAAATGGGCGCTCTTAGTAAGTCTATCTACCACGACCCAAATCCCCATATTACCCTTCCTCGATCTCGGTAACCCATCAATAAAGTCCATCGAGACACTTTCCCATTTCCATTGTGGAACCTCCAATGGGTGAAGCAACCCATCGGGCTTCTTTTGCTCTGCTTTTACTTGTTGGCACACCAAGCATCTAGCGACAAACTCTGCCACATCCCTCTTCATGCCGGCCGAAAGTAAACTCGTCTCATGTCCATGTACATCTTGTCCCCGCCGGGATGGATGGTCATCTTCGAAAGATGTGCATCCTCAAGAGTGGTCTTCCTAAAATTCTCGTCCAGTGGTACACAAAGTCTACCGCCCCTACGTAACCAACCCTTATCATCTAGGGTATACCTACGGAGATGGCTCGATGAATCCCCTCTTTTGAGCTTCTCTACTAACTCAACCAACTGTGGGCCACCTCGCTATGCCTCACCAATCCGTCCCAAAAGCGTAGGTCTGACCTCCAAGGATGCTAGCAAACCGGGTACAAAGTCAATGGAAGGTCTAAAGTCAAACGTAGAGATGAACTCCAAGCTTCGCCGCTTAACAAAAAACGGATTCAAGGATAACCTTTTCCTACTTAAGGCATCTGCCACCAGGTTACCCTTGCCAGGGGTATATTCTCTCTCGAAGTCGTAGGATGCTAAGAATTCCATCCACCTTTGCTGCCTTAAGTTCAAGTCCTTTTGAGAGAACGAGTATTTTAACGATTTGTGGTCAGTGAACAATTCGAATTTCTCGCCAAGAAGATAATGGCGCCAAGACTTAAGCACGAAAACAATAGCGGCCAACTCTAGGTCATGTGTAGGGTAATTTCTCTCATGCACTCTCAACTGCCTTCCACCATAGGCTATTACCCTTCCCTCTTGCATTAAGACTGCGCCTAGTCATGTCCCACAAGCATCGGTATAAACAGTAAATGGCTTACTCCCATCTGGCAACACTAAGACTGGGGCAGTGGTCAAAGCTCTCTTGAAACGTTGGAACGCATCATCATAATCTACGTCCCACGTGAAGACTAAGTTCTTCTTCATCGAGCGTGTTAATGGGGCTGATATTTTTGCGAAGTCTTTGATGAACTTCCTATAGTAGCCATCCAAAACTAAGAAACTCCTCACCTCGGTAGCATTTTTAGGGACCTTCCAATCTTGGATGGCCACTACCTTCGTGGGATCCACAGCCATCCCATCTTTGGAAACCACGTGCCCTAAGAATAGCACTTCCTTTCTCCAAAAGTGGCATTTAGAAAATTTAGCTTTAAGGCTATGTGCTCGAAGAGTCTCCAACACTTCCCTAAGATGTAGGGCATGCTCTTCCTCGCTCTTAGAAAAGATCAAGATGTCGTCCACAAAAACTACCATGAATTTATTAAGGTACTCCCTAAACACCCTACTCATCAAGTCAACAAAGTATGCGGGGGCGTTTTTCAAACCGAAGGGCATCATAAGCCACTCGAAGAAGCCGTCTGGATTCCTAAAGGCAGTCTTGTCTATGTTATCCTCAGCCACTCTCAATTGATGGAAACCCGTGGCTAAGTCCAACTGCGAAAACACTGAGGCGCCAACTAACTGATCAAAGAGATCGTCAATCCTTGGCAGTGGGTGTCTATTCTTTTTAGTAAGCTTAT
The DNA here is from genome assembly GCA_030737875.1 of Allium sativum. Taxonomy (NCBI): domain Eukaryota; kingdom Viridiplantae; phylum Streptophyta; class Magnoliopsida; order Asparagales; family Amaryllidaceae; genus Allium; species Allium sativum. Next base: position 270,285,590 of record CM060911.1, read on the forward strand.
TAAGTTCTGTATAGTCCACACAAAGTCTAAGGGGCCTATCCACCTTTGTGGTAAATACTACTGGAGCACCCCACTCCGATATACTACGTCTTATGAACCCCTTCTCAAGCAATTCTTTCACTTGCTTACTGAGTTCTGTTCTCTCTCTTGGAGCCATATGGTGCACTGGCAATGTAAGTGGCTTTGCATTATCTACTAGATATATTCGAAAGTCTATCTCACGTTTTGGGGGTAAACCCCTCACCTCATCAAAGGGATCGACATATTCACGGACTATACAAACAGAATGTAAATCATCATCGGATGCGTCAAGGGATTCTAGGTAGCTAAGCATTACTGGACCTCTAGGGTCACAAGAAATATCAAGGGTCTTTCAACAATCAGTCAACAATCTAACTACCCTTCTTTCACAATCTAGGATGGCCCCGCATCTAGTTAGCCAATCCATACCTAGAATCAAGCCGTAGCCCATGAAGCCAAGAACAAAGGTGTTGCATTCAAATTCAATGCCCAAGATAAACACTCTCAAATCTCGATAGATCATAGAAAGATGAGCCGAACCACCAATAGGATTTGAGACTACTAAGGGATCTGTAACTAGACTAGTATCTAGGTGCAGTGTTTCAACTAATGATGTAGAGATAAACGAATGTGATGCGCGGGAATCGAATAAAGTATGGATAGGATGATCAAATAGAAAAACTGAACTTTCAACGGAAATTGCTCTACCTCTTTCTTGCAGCGGTGTGACCACGAGAGCCTGAACTTGTCCCTTGCCTGCCCTGGTGCCATAAGAGCCTGCACCTGTCCTCCCGAGGTAGACCCTACCCTCTGCCCTTTCTTTGGGCAGTCCTTAATCAGATGTCCCGCTTCGCCACAGTGGAAACAGCCAGTCTTCTTTTTCTTCCTACGATCTTTGCTTAGATGGTCTGGTGTCCCAGAGTTAAAGCATCTCTTCTTCCCCTTACCATTGTTGCCTTTTCCACCTTTCTTGTTCTGTTGTTGCTGTTGCGGTTTCTTTTGATCCCCTTTCTTCTCGGGTGCCTTATTAGCATTGGCGCCCTTCTCCTCTTCATGCATAAGCACCATGTCAACTAGCCTCTCAAAGGTAGTCCCCATAGGGATGTGGGTCATAGCTAACCCATGAAGCGGCTCGTTCAAACCCTTAACAAATCTCAGGACCTTCTTTTCTGTTGTATTCACCAAGTCCAAGCCAAATCTCGCCAACTGATTGAATTTGTTGACGTATTCTTTCACTGATAAATTCCCTTGCTTCAACGCCAAAAATCTTTCCATATATAAATTCTCTTCAGCCCATGAGAGAAACTTCGCCTCAAACCTCCGCCTGAAATCTGGTCGTGTATCGACTGGACGTTCTCCATTAGTGACCTCATTCACCAAAACGAGGCCTCATCCTTCATTAGCCAGGCAGCTAACTGGACCTTTCTTCCATCTTCCACTTCAAAGATTCCAAACAATTCTTCCACCTTCTTTAGCCAATTTCGAGCTTCAACAAATGTCTTCATCCTGTGAAAAGGTTTCCCACCCATTGCTCGAAAGTCCTTACATATCTTTGCAAAAGTATCGACACGAGGAGGAGGAGGAGGAGCATTTGCTGGACCTGTAGTGGTGGCCCTAGTCTCTGAATACCTCCTAAACCATCCTGGTATCGGTATCCCCTCGGGTGTCTCGGGAATTCCAGACATGCTGAAACGAAAAAGGAAAGTTTCAATACAAAAGAACCGAAGGAAAGATATATGGCTCTTGGGGTTATGATTTCTAAAATAAGGTTTTCTCTTGAAAATACTTTCCTTAAAACATACTTTTGAAGGTACTTCTTTATAAAAGTTGTTTTTCAAAAACACTTTTCAAAATTCATATATGTTCTGGTAACCTTCATCTCTAATACCACGTGTAACACCCCACGTCCATTAATGTCACTCACAAAGGGAATGGATTAACTTTTATGGAGCATTTTAAGTGTGTATAGAACAGAAACTTAACAACAAGACAGATATAAACAGTACTAAAACTATAAAACTTTATTTCATTGCAGCGGAAAATACATAAGTTTGATTACATCATCAAAACCAGAGTCAAAGTACATAATATCCATCTTGACCAACTCAAAGTACATAAATTGAAAGACATAACCCTAGTACAAAATAGCCATAAATAAGAGAGGTTGAACTTTACTTCAGCGATCCAAGCAACTTCTGAAAGTAGAGATACAACTATCCAAAACCAAGCTCCACTGGTGCTAGTTCCAATCTGAGCACCTGGGGGGGATGTAATCACCCGGATCCTTAGGGGTTAATTTTTGAATATTTAATATTTAATTTAAATATTGGGAGGGGATAATATAAATGGAATTTTATATTATGTTATTAGTTTAATAATCGATTTCGATTTAAAATCAAATATATTAAATTATCATAATAAGAAAATGGATTTAGTTGAATTCAAATTTTTAATTTGAATTGAAAACAGTTCAAATAATTAATATGAAAATTTAACGGTAATAATATTTAATTATTATCAAGGAGAATAAATAGTTTGAAATTTGATTTATATCAATATAAATTTTATCTTCTACAGACAATCGAATTGGATTCCGTGACCTATCCCAGTGTGTCCGGAATAGGGGTATTACCCTAGGTTTGTCAGTTGTTGGGTTCAAAAAGGGGTTCGAAATCAACGGAAAAATTTAATTAGTTAAATCACATTGGTTAATTAAATAATAAAATAAATATCCTTGATTTTGTGGACCTGAACAAAACATCAAGTAGAAAAGAAATGACCACGTCTTCCCCTTTCTAAAACCACAAATAAATTGGCCTCTCTGCCCCATTTAATACCACACCCCTCTTCTATTTATAAACCGCACCATCCTCGTTAAAATCAGAAACCAAAAACCGAATCTCCTCTTTCATGTATATCTCCACCAATTCGAAGTACTCAGGAAAACCGAACTCCCTCAAATCAAAATCGAAACCCCCAATTCAAAAATCCAACGCGTCTGTATATAACAAAGAGAAACCGGAACCTCTACTTCAAATCGCGAGGTACTGGAGTTCTTCGATAAAGCTGGAAGTCGCGAACGCTTCTAGTCATGAGTGCTCGAGTCAGTTGAGGGTGCGGTTGAGTGGCAAGGTCGATGTCGATGCTGGGAGATTGGAGATGGATTTTTGAGGGCCGACGTTGAAGGTTAGCAACTGAGGAAGTCGCGATGGAGTTTTTCGAACTAGTGACGAGGGAGCATCATTCGAAGATCGCGATGCTACTTCCAGGGTTTGTGAGGATCTCAGGCTCGGGTAGAAATCGCGATGGGATGGAGCGTGAAACTGATGTAGGTATTGGCGAAGTGGGATGACCAGCGTGGTAGCTAGGAGAGGTAGGAGGAAGTCAATGTTGGTTGCAGGAGGGTCTGGAGTTGGTCAGTATGGGTGCAGATGCAGAAATGAAGAAGCACCGACAATGAACATCAGTCGTTCGATGAAATGTCCAAGTGGGATTAAGGTATTAATTTAATAAATAAATTAGTTGATTTGCTTAATTTTATTTGATCAAAGATATTAATGCTATATATTTAATGTACACAAGTTTGCAAAATCGTAAAATGAGGTGAATTCCTATTTTTATTTGATTAGTAAATGTTTTAAAAACAGATGCGTACACTTTAAAGAAAAGGAATGTCGTTTTAATGCAAATCCGAAATTTGGAAACAAAAAGGGAAATTTAGTTAGTAAAATCATTATATAAATTTTGAATTAGATGAGTGAAATATTTAGTTTTAAAGTTCATAATCTAATCGAAAACCGGAAAGTTAGAAATAAAGGAAAATTTATTTTAGTATATTCTCGACACAAAACCTTGGTAAGAAAATTCATTAACTTATTTATAAAGTTCGAATTTTTCTTTGGAGAGGATAAATCAAATAAAAGAAACCATTCGTGTGGAGTCGAAGACTCAGAAATCAATGAAAGGAAATGGAAATTGATACAAGTACAGATAAAAATTCCGGTGAGTAAATCTCACATTTTATTTAGAATTATTTTTATATAGTTAAAAATAATTGTTATGCTTGTTTGAATGCTGTCTGATTGTTTTAATAAATATATATAGTTATTTAGGATTGGTTGACTACTATATATATATTGGGTTGATGATTGGTTGGATTCCCGCAGTATCATTAGCGGATGCCCGCGGTATCATTAGCGGATAATTACCCTATACGCCCCACGCTATGATAGTGGATGACCTTCATACCGCGATATCCTGCCTCGAAGCAGGATGGGTATTACTATGTTGACTAACATCTGTGGATGCAGGAAAACAGGTTGGAGGAATCCAACTGGATTCCTCAAAAATATATTATCTGTTTGTTGTTTGTTTGATTTCATATATATTCATATATGATGTGTTAAAAATCAAATGATTGAAAATTGGTTGATTTGATTATTTAAATAAGACTATAGAAAATATGGGATTTGAATTGAATTTATAAACTTTGTTTATAAATGAAAAGATGGAATTTGAATTGAATTTATAAACGTTGTTTATAAATGGAAAGGTGGGATTTGAATTGAAGTTATAAACGTTGTTTATAAATAATGCAGAGAATTCAAATAGAATTTGAATATTGAATTCGAATGGACTTTAAACTATAGATTTGAATATAGAAATTCAAATGGACTTTAAACTATAGATTTGAATATAGAAATTCAAATGGACTTTAAACTATAGATTTGAATATAGAAATTCAAATGGACTTTAAACGATAGATTTGAATATAGAAATTCAAACGGACTTTAAACTATGGAATTTGAATAATAGAAGTGAATTGGAGTTTGAATATAGAATTCAAATATTAAAAGAGAAATGGACTAAAGAGATAATTAACAAATTGAGTTAAAACGATTTGGTATAGTTAAATAGATTGGGCAGGTATAGATACAGGAGACAGGTATGGAATAAAGTATAGAAGTGAAATAAATAGAATGCCCGACAAAAAGGTACGTATTTAATTCATATATGAGATTTTATGCGCCGTATCGGCAAGCCGCTTGGCTTTTTCTTTTTCTTTTTTAGATGAGAAGGACCGGGAAAGCTATTTGAAATTTCCCGATGCTCCCGGTACAAAGGAGGTTATGGCGAATTTTTCCGGGAATTTAAGGAGATAGAATATTTTTAAGATAAATTGATGGTTAGAAATTAACATATCAAAATATATAGAAGTCGATAAGAAAACGAACTTAGAAATAGAATAGTATAATCAAAAAGGAAGTATAAGAATAAAACCTCGTAAGGATAAAAGAGAAAGTATATATGTGTTTAAAAGTGAAAAAAGTAGTGGTATGGTATTGGTTATTCGAGTAAGTAGTCTTGTCTGTTTTGACGTTAAATGTTATTCAGTCAAGGTCTGAGAGGTAATTATACCCCAACTTGGTTGATTTCATGATATACCGATAAGTAGCAAGATTCAGACTCGAAGATCAATGTGGAATAAGAATTAGTTAAATACTGTATTTGGGTTGTCGTAACGATGTTTTACACAACATCTGTTTTAACCCAAATATGTGCAAAGCTTGGAAATAGAATAATGAATATTTCCTAGTATAGAAAATAAAGAAGGCGATATTCGGAAATGTTTTCCAAATAACGTAAAAGGCCAATATGGTTATTGAAAATATTTGGTTAACAAATATTGATAAAGAAATAGAGAAAAGATTTAATTAATGGAATATTAATTAAAGGTTCAGTGATTGTTGGATGTTTGGATGAACACTTGTTTTATTCGATAGTTAAATCATCGACTATCGAAACACTTGTTTTTATTCGATAGTTAAATCACAGACTATCGAAGTTTTGACCATCGTTGTCAATATGGAGAGACCGGTTGGATTATTATCCGAAGAACCACTCCATATCGGCAGTAGCGTGCGAATCAGATTATATAAAGATAATCGAAGACGGAGTAGAGTGCAAGGACTTTTTCTATAAATAGAAATAGTGCCTTCGGTTCATCCTGTTCCTGGGTGACTTGTATGGATGAATGTCTGACAGGGTATTTCCAGAAAGGTCACGTACATTGATTTCTTCAACTGTACCAAGAGTGGAAGCGGAGGAGGAAACTTCTTTTAGCTAACACGTAATGTACTGTTGAGGACGTCAATCGGTGATTTGATGGATTTGACGATGTGACATTCGAAGTGAATCTGGTGTGATGATAAAGCGTAGCTTCTAGCCTCATCAACCGGTAAATGACAGAAATCGGGCAAGCAACATGGCTATGTAGGTCGCACCTATTAGGGTGTATAATCACCTGATCTAGAGTTTCATTTACTTCTAAAAATCTATTGTCGATGCTGACCCATTCGGTAAACGGTTGCTGATCCCAATCGTTGGTGATATACATTCGATACACTCAAGCGAAATGAGTGGTCGGTCATGTGTGGCTGAGTTGCAAGATGTTCTTGTTGAACTCGGTGTATTCTCCTCTAGAGATATACCAGCGGAAGGTGTTTCCATACCTTGTCATAGTTGGAAATCCATTACCCAATACGTGCTTGCGGTTTTGATTGTATATATATGTGGGACGTGAGATGCAAACGTTCCACTAGATTGTTATTTACTTGATTTAGACATTATTATAATATCAAAAGAGTTTTTGATATAAAGATAAGTCAAGTGTTTGGATTTTCATAAGGGAAAAACCCGTTCCGTGTTATACGGCGTGGTCTTATGAGATATCATTCAGTTTTCTGAAACTGTTTTTAAACTGTTTACTCATACCAGTCCCATGACTGACCCGGAGTTTATTTTGTTGTTTCCCTAAACTCTTGGGTGCCTAAATTTGTATGGGAAGTCAAGTAGTCAGGATTTACAGATATACTGGAAGAGCTGGAGCAGGAGGCTTCAGCATTATCTAGTTATAGTTTGTTCCGCTATGTTGTAAGTGTTGTACTCTGATAAGTGTATGTTATACAGTTAAGATTTTGTATTTCAAAGATGTGATATATTATATTTTGTTCCGCTGCGATGTGAGATTCTGTGTTGTTATTTCTGTTCTTCTTCTACCTCTTTCTTCTAAAAAGAAAAAAAAAATGTCTCGTATTTTCGTGATATTTGGGTTGGACGTATGATGTATATAGTCAACTCTGATGTTATGGAAATCTGGGTCATTACAGTTGGTATCAGAGCTTAGGTTGAGCGAATACCTTGGCTGTGTGGAAATGTGCTCATTAGAGATAGGATCAGTAGTATCCTAGAATGAGTTGAGTGTATATATATACGAGAGAGCGTACTTGTTATTTGATATAAAAACTGTTTTATATTGTGTTGACTAGTCTGTTGAGTGAATTATAAATTTTGGTCGAATCGTGGGACGCCACGAAGTCGATAGGAATTTATAAACACTTGAACAGAAGATTGGACACGATATTGTTTTCAAATAGTTAAGTTGATTGTTAGGATTATAATCGAATTAGATTATAAAACTGAAATAGTTATATATAACCAATGGAAATTGTATATGAAATCAAATATACAAATGTGATAAATTGAAATTGAATTCCAACCAGAATTCAGAATTTAAAATCCTGAGAGTTTGGGAAAATATTTTTTTCTAAATGGGTTTTGAAAGTAATATAGTACTGAACTCATTCAGTAGCTGGGAAATAATTCTGATGATGGTCGCAACATCATCAGTGTTCATTTTCGAGTTTCTAAGTGATGAATTGCTGCCTTAGAAAAGTTTTGATGGAAATTTGTTTGAAAAGAAACAAGTTGTTTGGAAATTCAAATGTTTTGAATTTGAGATAGATATAAATATATGTATATATTTATATAACTTCAAAAGGAATTTTGAAATAGGAATTGGAATATAGATTTCAAATAGAAGTGAATTTGAATTCAAAGGAATTCAAATGAGTTTGAATAAAGGAATTCTAATGGAATTTGAATATTGCAGATATAAGGGAATTCAAATATAGAATTTAAACATTGAAATTTAAATAGGATTTGAATAAAGAAAGTTCAAATTAAAATTGTATAAGAAAAATTGAAATGGAATTTGAATTCAAAGGAATTCAAATGGATTTGAATAAAGAAAAGTCAAATAGAGATTTGAATATTAGAATTCAAATGGAATTTGGTTAAATAGAATTTCAAAGAGAATATAAAGTGGAGGTTGAATATTAGAATTCAAAGAAAATATAAAGTTTGAAATAGAATTTGAATTCAAAGGAGTTAAAATAGAATTTAAATTCAAAGGATTTCAAATAGGAATTGAAGATAAGAAATTCAAATAGAATTTGAATAGAAGGAAATTCAGATAGAATTTGAATAGAAGGAAATTCAAATAGAAATTGAATAGAAGGAAATTCAAATGAGTTGGAATAAAGAAATTCAAATGGAATTTGAATATTGTAAATATATAGAATTTCAAATAGTAGGGAAATAGATCGGGAATATTATGTTGAAATGGAAAAATGGATTTGATAAGTATATCAGAATGGAGTTGAGTTTATTATAAACAAAGTTAAAATGTTTATATTTATAAATATAATTAAAACGAGCTCGTCGTAGCGCGGCAGTTCGTAAATTGGCGATTCGAACTTCAATTTAGTATACAGAACTCAATTGAAGTCGGAATTCTTTGAAACAAGAATCGTCGGGACCGGTTGAATAATAGTTTTCTAATGAAAGAGAAAAATCTGGATTTCGTCGTATAGATTTTGAGTTATGTCAAAATCAAATTTTTAGAAAAGCAGCGCCAGAAACCATTAAAAACCACAATGGTTTATATATATAAGTAAAAGGATTTTTAAAGTAAATAAAATCCGAATGGCCATGAGGAAAATATAGACTTGAGTTATAAAATAAATATGAACTCCAGTGAAGTAGGTAAAATGATTTTTAAGACAAAAATCATATTTTAAATAGTTAAATAGAATTAACTAAATTGGTGAATAATTAGTTAAAGGGAATTTGAATCGAAATTGGGTTTTTGGATAAGTGAAAGAGATTGAGAATTTATATTCGAAATCGAATATATAACTCGAGTTGAAAATATAATTAGATTAGTTTATAATTAAGTTGACATATATTTGAACAAGTGATATTCAAATAAAAAGGGTGAAATAGGCAAAACGGTTAATTAACAACTTGTTAATGGGAATTTGAACGATTGAAATTAAATTTAACTTAGGTAAGTTAAATGGATCGAAATGAATAAATTGAGTAAAATCAATGTGAATGAAATATGAATTGGGAAGTATAAAGGAAATATATTTGTAACACAAATACAAAGGAAGTCATGAGCAAACAAATAGAAGAAGGAGAAATATTTGTAAAAACATTTGCAAATAGAATTTGAACAGGAAATATTTGTAAAACATTTACAAATAGATTAAATGAAAATATTTATTTATAGAAAATAAATAGAATGTTATAAATGAGGTATTTATTTGTTAAATAAATAGAATTTAATCAAAGGAATATTTAGAAGATGAATAGAAAATGGAAATCTGTTTTTAACAGATAAGTAGAAAAGATTAATTTATAAATAACAGTTTATTAATTAAATTAAATATTTATCATTCGATAAATGGAATATATAAGTCTGAACTTATATAGAGAAGGGATATTGTTTTTTTAACACCGATAGTTTTAAATAGAAGGGGTACACAACACCTGTATAGATGAAGTAACGTTATTAAAGAGAACATTTATAAAGTGAAGAACCGTTACTAAAAGTAAATCTTTATAAATGAATAAACGTTATCCAATAGGAGTTATTCGAATAGGAGAAGTCGATTAGAGTTAGAAATAATCGATTAGAGTTAGAATAAATCGATTAGGATAAGAATTAACCATATAGAGTTAATTGAACATAGTTAATCGAATTAGGATTTAATTGAATGTTAGTTATTCAATTAAAGTTGATCGAATATAGTTATTGAGATAGAGTTGGTCAAACATAGTTACTCAGGATAAGTTACCATTTCATATGACTGCTAGCGTAATTCGCAGGGCTGCAGATAGCCTAGGGCGGTCGGATGTTTCCTGGGGGAATCAGGCGTAACCATTGTGATCGCTGCGATCTAGGGTCAAGCGAGTGGAGTTAAATCGAATATTAGTTTATTCGGATAGAATTAAAGGAGTTATCGATTATTAGTAAATCGAAGGAGTTATCGATTATTAGTTAATCGAAGGAGTTATCGATTATTAGTTAATCGAAGGAGTTATCAATTATTAGTAAATCGAAGGAGTATCGATTATTTGTTAATCGAAATGAGTTATCGATTATAGTTTAATCGAAAAGAGTTATCGATTAGTTTAATCGAAGTGAGTTATAGAATATTGGTTATTCGAAGGAGTTATCGAATTTAGTTATTCGATGGAGTTAATCGAAAAGAGTTAAATCCAATAGAGTTAATTGATAAGAGTAAATTGAATAGAGTAAATCGAATATAGCTTATTCGAAGAAAGGTTTTCGAATCTAGTTATTCAATAGAGGAGTTATCGAATATTAGTTATTCGAAGGGAGGAGTTATCGAATAAGGATTTATTCGAAAGAGAGTTACGTAAGGAAGTTTGAAATGTTGAGTATCAACATAAATAAGTTTTGAAAAAAATAATAAAATGGGTTTGTAGCACTTTTTTTCTACCTTAGCAATTTCGAGGACGAAATTATTTTAAGTGGGGAAGATTGTAATGACCCGGATCCTTAGGGGTTAATTTTTGAATATTTAATATTTAATTTAAATATTGGGAGGGGATAATATAAATGGAATTTTATATTATGTTATTAGTTTAATAATCGATTTCGATTTAAAATCAAATATATTAAATTATCATAATAAGAAAATGGATTTAGTTGAATTCAAATTTTAAATTTGAATTGAAAACAGTTCAAATAATTAATATGAAAATTTAACGGTAATAATATTTAATTATTATCAAGGAGAATAAATAGTTTGAAATTTGATTTATATCAACATAAATTTTATCTTCTACAGACAATCGAATTGGATTCTGTGACCTATCCCAGTGTGTCCGGAACAGGGGTATTACCCTAAGTTTGTCAGTTGTTGGGTTCAAAAAGGGGTTCGAAATCAACGGAAAAATTTAATTAGTTAAATCACATTGGTTAATTAAATAATAAAATAAATATACTTGATTTTGTGGACCTGAACAAACCATCAAGCAGAAAAGAAATGACCACGTCTTCCCCTTTCTAAAACCACAAATAAATTGGCCTCTCTGCCCCATTTAATACCACACCCCTCTTCTATTTATAAACCGCACCATCCTCGTTAAAATCAGAAACCAAAAACCGAATCTCCTCTTTCATGTATATCTCCACCAATTCGAAGTACTCAGGAAAACCGAACTCCCTCAAATCAAAATCGAAACCCCCAATTCAAAAATCCAACGCGTCTGTATATAACAGAGAGAAACCAGAACCTCTACTTCAAATCGCGAGGTACTGGAGTTCTTCGATAAAGCTGGAAGTCGCGAACGCTTCTAGTCATGAGTGCTCGAGTCAGTTGAGGGTGCGGTTGAGTGGCAAGGTCGATGTCGATGCTGGGAGATTGGAGATGGATTTTTGAGGGCCGACGTTGAGGGTTAGCGACTGAGGAAGTCGCGATGGAGTTTTTCGAACTAGTGACGAGGGAGCATCATTCGAAGATCGCGATGCTACTTCCAGGGTTTGTGAGGATCTCGGGCTCGGGTAGAAATCGCGATGGGATGGAGCGTGAAACTGATGTAGGTATTGGCGAAGTGGGATGACCAACGTGGTAGCTAGGAGAGGTAGGAGAAAGTCAATGTTGGTTGCAGGAGGGTCTGGAGTTGGTCAGTATGGGTGCAGATGCAGAAATGAAGAAGCACCGATAATGAACATCAGTCGTTCGATGAAATGTCCAAGTGGGATTAAGGTATTAATTTAATAAATAAATTAGTTGATTTGCTTAATTTTATTTGATCAAAGATATTAATGCTATATATTTAATGTACACAAGTTTGCAAAATCGTAAAATGAGGTGAATTCCTATTTTTATTTGATTAGTAAATGTTTTAAAAACAGATGCGTACACTTTAAAGAAAAGGAATGTCGTTTTAATGCAAATCCGAAATTTGGAAACAAAAAGGGAAATTTAGTTAGTAAAATCATTATATAAATTTTGGATTAGATGAGTGAAATATTTAGTTTTAAAGTTCATTATCTAATCGAAAACCGGAAAGTTAGAAATAAAGGAAAATTTATTTTAGTATATTCTCGACACAAAACCTTGGTAAGAAAATTCATTAACTTATTTATAAAGTTCGAATTTTTCTTAGGAGAGGATAAATCAAATAAAAGAAACCATTCGTGTGGAGTCGAAGACTCAGAAATCAATGAAAGGAAATGGAAATTGATACAAGTACAGATAAAAATTCCGGTGAGTAAATCTCACCTTTTATTTAGAATTATTTTTATATAGTTAAAAATAATTGTTATGCTTGTTTGAATGCTATCTGATTGTTTTAATAAATATATATAGTTATTTAGGATTGGTTGACTACTATATATATATTGGGTTGATGATTGGTTGGATTCCCGCAGTATCATTAGCGGATGCCCGCGGTATCATTAGCAGATGATTACCCTATACGCCCCACGCTATGATAGTGGATGACCTTCATACCGCGATATCCTGCCTCAAAGCAGGATGGGTATTACTATGTTGACTAACATCTGTGGATGCAGGAAAACAGGTTGGAGGAATCCAACTGGATTCCTCAAAAATATATTATCTGTTTGTTGTTTGTTTGATTTCATATATATTCATATATGATGTGTTAAAAATCAAATGATTGAAAATTGGTTGATTTGATTATTTAAATAAGACTATAGAAAATATGGGATTTGAATTGAATTTATAAACTTTGTTTATAAATGAAAAGATGGAATTTGAATTGAATTTATAAACGTTGTTTATAAATGGAAAGGTGGGATTTGAATTGAAGTTATAAACGTTGTTTATAAATAATGCAGAGAATTCAAATAGAATTTGAATATAGAATTCGAATGGACTTTAAACTATAGATTTGAATATAGAAATTCAAATGGACTTTAAACTATAGATTTGAATATAGAAATTCAAATGGACTTTAAACTATAGATTTGAATATAGAAATTCAAATGGACTTTAAACGATAGATTTGAATATAGAAATTCAAACGGACTTTAAACTATGGAATTTGAATAATAGAAGCGAATTGGAGTTTGAATATAGAATTCAAATATTAAAAGAGAAATGGACTAAAGAGATAATTAACAAATTGAGTTAAAACGATTTGGTATAGTTAAATAGATTGGGCAGGTATAGATACAGGAGACAGGTATGGAATAAAGTATAGAAGTGAAATAAATAGAATGCCCGACAAAAAGGTACGTATTTAATTCATATATGAGATTTTATGCGCCGTATCGGCAAGCCGCTTGGCTTTTTCTTTTTCTTTTTTAGATGAGAAGGACCGGGAAAGCTATTTGAAATTTCCCGATGCTCCCGGTACAAAGGAGGTTATGGCGAATTTTTCCGGGAATTTAAGGAGATAGAATATTTTTAAGATAAATTGATGGTTAGAAATTAACATATCAAAATATATAGAAGTCGATAAGAAAACGAACTTAGAAATAGAATAGTATAATCAAAAAGGAAGTATAAGAATAAAACCTCGTAAGGATAAAAGAGAAAGTATATATGTGTTTAAAAGTGAAAAAAGTAGTGGTATGGTATTGGTTATTCGAGTAAGTAGTCTTGTCTGTTTTGACGTTAAATGTTATTCAGTCAAGGTCTGAGAGGTAATTATACCCCAACTTGGTTGATTTCATGATATACCGATAAGTAGCAAGATTCAGACTCGAAGATCAATGTGGAATAAGAATTAGTTAAATACTGTATTTGGGTTGTCGTAACGATGTTTTACACAACATCTGTTTTAACCCAAATATGTGCAAAGCTTGGAAATAGAATAATGAATATTTCCTAGTATAGAAAATAAAGAAGGCGATATTCGGAAATGTTTTCCAAATAACGTAAAAGGCCAATATGGTTATTGAAAATATTTGGTTAACAAATATTGATAAAGAAATAGAGAAAAGATTTAATTAATGGAATATTAATTAAAGGTTCAGTGATTGTTGGATGTTTGGATGAACACTTGTTTTATTCGATAGTTAAATCATCGACTATCGAAACACTTGTTTTTATTCGATAGTTAAATCACAGACTATCGAAGTTTTGACCATCGTTGTCAATATGGAGAGACCGGTTGGATTATTATCCGAAGAACCACTCCATATCGGCAGTAGCGTGCGAATCAGATTATATAAAGATAATCGAAGACGGAGTAGAGTGCAAGGACTTTTTCTATAAATAGAAATAGTGCCTTCGGTTCATCCTGTTCCTGGGTGACTTGTATGGATGAATGTCTGACAGAGTATTTCCAGAAAGGTCACGTACATTGATTTCTTCAACTATACCAAGAGTGGAAGCGGAGGAGGAAACTTCTTTTAGCTAACACGTAATGTACTGTTGAGGACGTCAATCGGTGATTTGATGGATTTGACGATGTGACATTCGAAGTGAATCTGGTGTGATGATAAAGCGTAGCTTCTAGCATCATCAACCGGTAAATGACAGAAATCGGGCAAGCAACATGGCTATGTAGGTCGCACCTATTAGGGTGTATAATCACCTGATCTAGAGTTTCATTTACTTCTAAAAATCTATTGTCGATGCTGACCCATTCGGGAAACGGTTGTTGATCCCAATCGTTGGTGATATACATTCGATACACTCAAGCGAAATGAGTGGTCGGTCATGTGTGGCTGAGTTGCAAGATGTTCTTGTTGAACTCGGTGTATTCTCCTCTAGAGATATACCAGCGGAAGGTGTTTCCATACCTTGTCATAGTTGGAAATCCATTACCCAATACGTGCTTGCGGTTTTGATTGTATATATATGTGGGACGTGAGATGCAAACGTTCCACTAGATTGTTATTTACTTGATTTAGACATTATTATAATATCAAAAGAGTTTTTGATATAAAGATAAGTCAAGTGTTTGGATTTTCATAAGGGAAAAACCCGTTCCGTGTTATACGGCGTGGTCTTATGAGATATCATTCAGTTTTCTAAAACTGTTTTTAAACTGTTTACTCATACCAGTCCCATGACTGACCCGGAGTTTATTTTGTTGTTTCCCTAAACTCTTGGGTGCCTAAATTTGTATGGGCAGTCAAGTAGTCAGGATTTACAGATATACTGGAAGAGCTGGAGCAGGAGGCTTCAGCGTTATCTAGTTATAGTTTGTTCCGCTATGTTGTAAGTGTTGTACTCTGATAAGTGTATGTTATACAGTTAAGATTTTGTATTTCAAAGATGTGATATATTATATTTTGTTCCGCTGCGATGTGAGATTCTGTGTTGTTATTTCTGTTCTTCTTCTACCTCTTTCTTCTAAAAAGAAAAAAAAATGTCTCGTATTTTCGTGATATTTGGGTTGGACGTATGATGTATATAGTCAACTCTGATGTTATGGAAATCTGGGTCATTACAGGGGAAGGAAGAAAAGAGGAGGAAACAAAGGGGGTCAGACATAAAATCTGGCGAGTGCGATAACTTTAACAGTATAATTACCCAAAATAACTAGGCTAAGGCATAAGTTGGAAAATAAGGAAACGATTGTGAACAATTGAGTATGGCAGAGTATACAAGGAAATAAGGTTGAACTACCATATCGTTAAAGCGCACCTAAATCACTACAAGATAATTACTATACTGCACCACCACTACTATACTGCACCACCACTAGTCACCCTAAGGTTGATCCCACCTATAGAACTTAATAATGATAATGGTAGTTTCATACACCCCTAGCTGCCTTCATAAGTGTCGCCTGCCCCTATCTACACTAGGTGTACCCGCTACCCCCAAGCGATCGGCTCCCTAACTCGTAGATACCCGTGTTGGCCCCACAGTGGGGTGTATCACTCCCCAAAGTGGCAACCCGATACCACTAATAATGCACAGCTTATACCTACATGATGCAACAATGTCTTACCTACCAGCCCGGGTCCACATACGCATATGAACCCGTTGGACTTGCGTTGCCACCGCTAACCCGGTTTGGCCTCTTACAGTCAAGCCCAGTATGCATGTCCCGTCCTCGACTTGGGTCGAGCCCACAAAGATACGTATGGGTTACTGGTTGAAACGGGCCCTCACTACTTGACACAAGCTATCCACCTAAGCTTGGTCCCCTCTAGTGCATCCCACTTAACCCTCTTCTTATTCATGTTCACTTACATGTTTCAATTTTGGTTAAATGTTTCTAATCGTATTTCAAATGCCACCTAAGGCACCCACTTAATTCCACATGCCACCCAAGGCACCCACTTAACCCCTTCATGTCCCACTACATTTTTATCTGGTTAAGTGTTTCTTAATTCATTAAGACCGTAACCTCATAAAGACCTCCCACATTAGACTGGCATTTGTGGCAGTTGGATTTGTCGGGCGGGTCCGGGCAGTCTTACACCACAAAAGAGCCTAACCTTGTGTCTTTACAACTGTTACGCATTTAATTTATGCCTAAGACCTCCCACATTAGACTGGCATTTGTGGCAGCTGGATTTGTCGGGCGGGTCCGGGCAGTCTTACACCACAAAAGAGCCTAACCTCGTGTCTTGGATGATTAATTACTCCTAATTAATCATTCCCCAATTTGAATTAATTTCCCTATTCAAATTATCAATCAATTCCAAATTTAACTATGGCCATAATTGACTCAATTATGTACATTTATTTATGGTATGTAAAATCATACCAATTCTCATCACAAATTTATTTTATGCCATTTAAGGCATTTATGCCCATTCTCAATATTAAATCTTTTAATATTATCCCCTTACCCCACGTTGTACGTTCGTTTAACGTAAAATATACGTTAGACTCGAATAGTCTAACTCATGGAATAAAGAGAAAACATCACAACATACATATAGATAAAACTAGATCTAAACATAAGGGGTGAACTTGCATGTGTGAATGATGTTCTACATCTAAAACTTGCATAGGCCAAAGTTACAACTTGCATAAAACTACATATGTCATATATCTATATCTAAAGGCGTAAACTTGCATAGGCAATAACCACAAACTTGCATAACATGATTCACATTCCAAACTCATATATTTATATAAACTTGCATGTGATTTATGCAACATAACAATGGTGTAAACTTACATCTAAACATGTAAACTAGCATGTAGAATTTAGCATATAACTCACACATTTCATAGCCTAACTTTAGATCAAATTTTCACATAAACTAGATGTCATGAAACATGTAAGATTACATATAATTTTCCCTAACTTGCATATGATTCATGTCTAAATCAAAATCTAAACTTGCATACATACATATGATTTATCATATGAATCAACATAACCAAACTAGCATATGAACAACATGATGATTTGATTATACATAACCCAATCATAGAATTACAACATATGTGGTAGCATCATAACTTTACAACGTACATGATAACATTACAACATAACATCATAGAATTTACAACTATATTATAACATCACAATTTTACAACATAATTATAACATGCGGACAATAATTCACATCATATCCATATAATCCACATCATAACTTAATCCAATTAAATTGCTAATTATTTTATTAAAGAAATCAAACTCACAACTCAAAGAAGGCCTTGAGTTCTGAATTCTGAGGTCTGAAGTTGTATTAGCTCTCCTTTGAAGAAGATTCGTTGTTAGAGTTGAATAGAATTGAATTTGATTTGATTTCTTCCTCTCTAATTGGTGGCTGCTATTCTGAGTTGCTAGGTGACGGCATGGAGGCCATGAATCTAATTTTAATTCGATTGTAGGGTTTGAGTCTTCATGTCTTTTTATAGAGTTTAGGACTAGTTTAGGCCGTCCGATCAACCCAGAATTAATCCCAGCCAATCAGAGCAGATCAGAAACCCTAATGAGTCAGCACATAGACACAAACAGGTCATCAATCAAATCTGCCCGGGAGGGGGGGCAGGTCGACCCTATGGTCGACCTGGTCAGGGTAGGTCGACCCCCAGGTCGACCTGGCCCTGGAGGGAATTTACCCGCCTAGCCCATCTGAATCTGAAATTTTGAATTTTGAAATATGTTTTAAATTTTCTGAAACTTCCGATGGCGATAACTTCTTCATACGAAGTCCAATTCACGCAAACTCGGACTCTATCTCAACCAGAATTCTGAGACGAACACAATGGTGCAACCCGTGTCCCTTAATTCTCACATCTGAGATTAGTTATTCTTTAATTTAGTTAATTCGATTATTCAAAAATCCGGGGTGTTACACTCAAGTATCAAGTTATCTCCAGTCTCAAACTAACATGTCGGAGAATTACACGCTCTACCGTACAACGCCTCATATGGTGTCATCCTAATGCTCGACTGGTAGCTATTATTATATGCGAACTCAACTAGATGTAGATGGTCCTCCTAGGATCCTATGAAGACTAATACACAAGCTCTTAGGAGATCTTCCAAAACTCGATTAACCCTCATGGTTTAACCATTAGTTTGGGGATGATAAGCCGTACTCAAAACAACTCGGTTCCCAAAGTTTGTTGCAAACCCTTTCAAAATTCACTTGTGAACAATGGATCTCGATCACTCACTATGCTCTTCGGGATACCATGGAATCGAATTATCCATTTTATATAAAGCTCATCCAATTCCGATGTTGTCCTAGATGATTTGATAGGAATAAACCTTGCACTTTTGGTCAAGCGATCCACGATGACCTAAATTCATTCGTTTCCTGCCCTACTTCTAGGTAGTCCACTGATAAAATCCATTGATATCTTCTCCCACTTCCATGTAGGAACTTCCAATGGATGAAACAATCCACTTGGCTTCTTCTGTTTAGCTTTCACCAACAGACAGTTCATGCACTTGGAAATAAACTTTTCAATATCCCTTTTCATCCCTTCCCAATTGTAAGATTGCTTCATGTCCTGATACACCTTATTACCACCAAAATGAATCATCAACTTCGAGTGATGATATTCCCTTAGAACCTCATCCTTTAATCCATCGATATCAGGGACGACCAATCGTCCTTGCTTTCGAATCCAACCTTCTCTATCAACCTCGAATTCTTTATCCTCTGGTTCCAACATCTAGATAAACTCGACAAGCTTTGCATCTCGCTTTTGGCTCTTGCCATTCCTTTCGATGAGAGTAGGTCTTATCGATCAACTTGCTAACATTTCAGGTTCCAACTCACACTGGGGTTTGAAATCAAATTATGCCATGTACTTGAGGCTTTTCCATTTCGAAACATCACTCCCAGTCCCGCATATCTTCGACTCAAAGCATCTGCAACTGCGTTACCTTTACCAGGAGTGTAGGCTATACCAAAATCATACGATGCCTGAAAATCTAACCACCTTTGCTGCCGAAGATTCAATTACTTTTGGGAGAAAGGATACTTTAACGACTTGCGATCCGTAAACGACTCGAATCGAACTCCCAACATGTAATGTCTCCACATCTTCAGAGCAGACACAATTGACGCCAACTCCAAATCATGAGTATGGTAATTCCTTCCGTTCGGCTTCTGCTGTCGACTAGCGTAGGCCACAACCTTATCCTTCTGCGTCAACACTACTCCAAGTCCCACTTGGAATTGTCGAAATAAGAGCACTCGTCGGTCTCTCTTTCCGGATTCTGAAGGCATGCTCACCCTTTGCATCCAATGCGAACACCAGGTTCTTCTTCGTCAATCCTGTTAATGGTGAATCTATCTTGGAGAAATCCTTGATAAACGGTCGGTAATAACCTGCCAATCCAAGGAAACTTCTCTCGTCCATTGCATTCTTATGTCTATCCCAGTCCTGGATTGCTGCCACCTTAGCGGGGTTTACCGCTATTCCATTTCCAGATACTACATGGCCTAAGAACCTCACTTCGCTCTTCCAGATGTGACACTTCGAAAACTTAGCCTTCAGCTGATGCTTTCGCATGATTTCCAAAACAACTCTCAAGTGCATCTTATGTTCTTCCTTATTCCGAGAGTAAACCAGAATATCATCCACGAACACAAGCACGAACTTATTCAATTAATCTCTGAAAACCCTATTCATAAGATCAACAAAATACGATGGCGCGTTAGTCAACCCAAATGGCATCACTAACTATTCGAAGAAACCGGATGGTGTCCTAAAAGCATTCTTCGGCACACTGTTCTTTGCCACCCTCAACTAGTGGAATCCCGTTGCCGAATCCATTTGAAAAAACACCTTAACCTCATGAAGTTGATCGAATAATTCATCTATCTTCGGCAACAGATACTTGTTCTTCTTGATCACCTTGTTCAGCTCATGATAACCCACACACAATCTCAACGATCCGTTAGTCTTGGTTGCAAACACCACTGGTGCACCCTATTCAGATACACTTCTCCAAATGAATCTTTTTCCTAAAAGGTCATAACCTTGCACCGCAAACTCTAGCTGTCCCTTAGGCACCATCCGCCTAAAAGGCATAACGATAGGTCTAGCACCCTTGACCAAATCGATTCTGAACTCAATCTTACAATGCAGCAGGAAGCCTTTGAATTCTTCAAAGACATCCTCAAACTCATTAGAGATCAGCATGGATGACAAGTCTTCCTGTGGAATCACAAGCGAATATAAAAAGCTCACGAATACGCCTTCTCTGGGCTTACATCGAATCAAAACATTTCACCCTTCCACATCCCCGACACTCACCTAAAGCTTCTCGCAATCCACTCTTGCCGCATATCTCGTGAGCCAATCCATGCCCATGATGATCCCAAACCCAGCGAAGTTCAAAACAAAGTAATCACATGCAAAGGAGCAACCATGACTCGATAACAAATTACCACAACAAAGCATACAAATAGTAGATGAACCTACACTAGATTAGTTACAATTAAAGATCTATTACAATAGCAGGTCCAAAACCATTTAGCCTACTATCTTATTACTGGTAAAAGAAGGCGATTCTCTAGTACCAAACAAAACTCAAACAAACCACATTAACAGAAAGCATATCTAAACTAACAACTACTTCTCCTAATTCTCATTAGGAATACAAAAGGAAATCGGAATAGCTTCCAAGATACATGCTTCCACCATCTGCCTATTTGATATGCACATAAATATGCACGTTTATATTCACATATTTATTCTTGTTTAATTAAATAAATGAACATATTTGGGTATTTTATTTGATCAAACCATGTTTTAAATATTTTCATAATCATCACTCATTTGGGAAAAAAATGGTCATTTGTGCATGTTTTAATATGTGAGATCATTTACTTGTTCCTTGTAGTTGTCTTTTGTAGGAATTTAGGAGCCAAAAACATGTGTACACATGAAGATATGGAGAAAAACATGCATATACACCAGAGGAGATGGAATTAATTCATACACTACTTAGTGGAGGACCCCACCCACTCTCCCTCTTTCTCTAATGCTTCATATTAGTGGCTAATGCACAATTGGATGATACAAATAAGGCTTCATGCATTCTACATGACTCGTTAGTAGCTAAGACAAGATTAGAAGCTTCATGAATGGGCATTTTGGGGATTTCCCATTATGAGTGATTAGGGTTTTAGGGTTTTAGATAATGTATATATATACACCCTTTGTGTTTATGTATATCCTCTTCTTTTTGATCCCCTTCTTTAGTCTAGTTGAGAGAAGCACAATCTCTCCTGTATTTCCATGGCTACTTAGCCATTTTCTTTATGTAACTTCTTTGTTTTAATGCAATTTAATTCCTATGCTCTTTACTTTCATGTTCATAGCTTAGATTTACTTTCATGTTCATTTACTTTATGTTCATAGCTTATATTTACTTTATGTTCTTAGTTTGTTCTCTTCTTGTTCTACTTAGTTTTTCTTTCATTTTGCTTTATTTTCTAATGTAGAAACTTACATGTGTTGGTATGATAACACATGAGTGGCTAATCCCTGGATTTAGGGGTATTGATGCTCTCTAACTTTATGTAAGTTCAACAATTGTATGATTTGTGATCTCTAATTTGTGCTTCATGTTAGTGAGGGTAACACCCCACACCCGCTAAGGTCACTCACTAAGGGAATGCCTTAACTTCGGTGGAGTATTTTAAGTGAATATAGAACAGAAAAATTACAACAAGACAGATATAAATAATACTTGAAAATCTAAAACATCATTTCATTGCAGCAGAAGATAAACATGTTTGGTTACAGTACCAAAACCAACTAAAACAAGAGTCAAGTACTAAATATCCATCTTGATAAAAACATAAGTACATAATCCCACTACATAACTAATAGCCATAATAGAAAAGATGAGCTGAGCTTTACATCAATGGTCCAAGCTCCAAAAGATAGATAAAGCAATCTGATCAAAGCCCACTAGTGCTAGGCCCACTCTGAGAACCTAAGGGTTGGGAAAAAGATAAAAACAACGTGGTCAGACATAAGTCTGAGCGAGTCCTATAACTTTAACAATACAATCATTAAAGTAATTAGGGTATGATATAAACTTGGTACGGTAATGACTGGGGATAAATGACTACACTAAGCAGCCAACTAGACATAGGATGAACTAAGATATCGGAAAAGACGCATCTACCCACCCAAGGATAATTACTGAACTGCACCACACCAGTCATTCCTACTTAAAGGTTGATCCCACCCATGGACTTAGAAAATATAACTAGTAGTTTCGTGTACCCCTAGCTGACCACATAGGTGCCGTCTGCCCCTATCTCCACTAGGTGTACCCACTACTCCCCAAGCGATCGGCTCCCTAACGTAGATACCCGTGCTGGCCCCACAGTGGGGTGTATCACTCCCCAAAGTGGCAACCCGATACAACCAACGGTGCACGGCTTATACCTACACGATGCAACAACGTCTTACCTACCAGCCCGGGTCCACACACGCATATGAAACCCGTTGGACTTGCGTTGCCACCGCTAACCCGTTTTGGACTCTTATAGTCAAGCCCAGTACGCGTGTCCCGTCCTCGACATGGGTCGAGCCCACAAAGATACATATGGGTTACTGGTTGAAATGGGCCCCCACAAGCTACCCACCTAAGCTTGCTCCCTCTAGTGTGTCCCACTTAACCCTTTAATCATGTTTAATTGCATGTTTCCACTTTGGTTAAGTATTCTAATCGTATTTTCTATTGCCACCCAAGGCAACCCACTAGATTTCCACATGCCACCCAAGGCACTTACTTGATTTCCACATGCCACCCAAGGCGCCCACTTAACCCCTCATGCCCCACTACATGCTTATCTGGTTAAGTGTTTCTTAATTGATTAAGAACGTAACCTTTGTAAAGACCTCTCACATTAGACTGTCTTTTATGGCAGCTGGATTTGCCGGTCGGGTCCGGGCAGCCTTACGCCATAACAGAGTCTAACCTCGTATCTTTACACTTGTCACGTATTTAGTTTATGCCTAAGACCTCTCACATTGGGCCAATCATTTGTAGCCGCTGGATTTGCCGGTCGGGTCCGGGCAGTCTTATGCTACAAAAGGGTCCAACCTCGTGTCTTAGTCGATTAATTACACTTAATTAATCACCCCCATATTTTGAATTAATTTTCCCTAATTAATTCCAATTTAATGATGTACATAATTGACTCAATTATGTCCATCCACTTATGGTATGCAACATCATACCCATTTCACCACAATTTTGTTAACATGAATATTAACCCCATCGTTCCCCACGTAATACGCTAACATGACATACTTAAAAGGGAAGATTCATCACAAATTAAATGGGTTCAACTTAGCATAACATTAGCATCAACATGGGTTTTAAAGGTGTCAACTTGCATAACAACCCGCCATTTTGATCGTGCCGAATCGACAAAACATGTTAACTCGGAACGTCCAAAACAACAGATTGTTATTTGCTTCTGAGGTAAATAGAATAAATCACAGAATCACAGATCACAGATACATATACATATACAGAGTAACATAATATCTCGCAGCGGGAATTACAAAATACAATAGTAGTTCATGAAGCTACTAAATAAGTTTTACATCAGAGTTTACATAAATAATACAGCGGAAGACTAATACAGTAAATGAAAGATAACAACAAAAACAGAAATGACAAGAATAGCTAGAACTGGGTCAACTGGACAGGTAGATATAGATGAGCAAAATCCAACATAAGCTCCAACTCCAAGAGTAAATCTCGAAACTGTAATACTCGATCTGACCCGAGCAATAATGCAAAACAAAACAACTCGGATCAGGACTAACATTCTCATGGAAGTAAATCAACCCAAATGAAATGTTCGATGAAATGAAATCAGTAACTTAGAGGATGTTTGGGATCACCATCCTCTAAGGATCCGTCAAACTAATACTATATAGTATAATACGCTATATACAATAGTGTCTATCAGTAAAGTAAAAATATCAAAATAGCGTAAGCGGGATTACCATGATTACCCTTACACCGTTTATATATTCCCATAGTATATACAGTACCGTAATTCCTCCGTAAACTGGAGGTTGATCAGAGGGCACTCCATATAAAATAGTTCAAAACAAAATCGTAGTGGGCTCGTATAAGTCATGTGACAAGGCAAGCAAGGAATGCCAGGGTGGATTCACCATTTGCAGAGCCGGACTGGTGGTAACGCATAGTAGCAACTACCGCCCACCTCGATACACACTCCCATAATCAAAAGGGCCCAAATCGAATCTCAACAGCAATAGAATAATATCGAAGAAGTGTGCTCGATAAGAGGTATGACCTCACTTGGTCCGTGTGTAGCTCCTGTTTTAGCCACATAAAGCCGACTCAAGGTAGTCAGGGTCTCGTAATTAATATGAAATAAAAAAAATGGAGTCGTTCGCCAAGTCATCCCCTTCATTCTGGAACTCCACCGCGTACACAGTTGTCAAAGTGGTTTTCGGTATTGGCAGAGAGTATGACAATAGCCGATCCCGGTCTCTTTAACAACCAATCGTTTACATTTTTCACACTGTGGTCATTTTCCTTCATAAGGAATCATTTCAATTCGATTCATTTAAATCCGACATTTGATTCGAATTTGAATATACGATTCAAGTCAAAATTACATTTCAAATTAAACAAATTTTATCGTACTTTTTCACTCAAGTCATATAGTTCAAAATTGTTACTTTTACATTTTGAATCAAAATCTTATATTTCCATTCAAACGAATTACTATTTGAATCCATTCTTATGCATCAATTTAACAAAATTCTTAATTCAAACCAAACAATATAAAAACCAATTCCGCATATAACATATATATATATATATATATATATATATTCCAATTCATGTTTAATCAATTAAAAACTTGAATTCAATTCATATTGATTATAAATTAAAATAAATCAATTTACCCAATTCACATTCATTTCTTATCAAGGTTCATAATTTAAACCAAATCAAATTCAATTTCTTAATTTTATCAATTCAAGTTCATCTCTACTAAAATTCGTATCGGTTCCAATTCATAACATAATATGAGTTCATTCATTATTCAAACATCGTTATACAAATTTACATCTTTAAACTTCGAATTTAAATCGCGAAATCTAACCTATCCATCTTGACTTTAATAAAGTTTATGAAATATATATATATAAGAAAAATAAATTTTGAAAATAGATATATGTATATATATATATAAGTTTAAAAAAATTCTAAAGTAAATTAGAAATAGATTATAAACAAATAAGTTTAAAATAATATAAAAATAGATTTAAAGAAATATTTACAATAATATAAAAAGATTAAAATACTTATAGGAATAAATTATATGGTTTAAAATAAATAAATTTATAAGTAAAATCTTAAATAAACATTTAAATCCTTATTTACAAATAAATCATTCTAAAACACATAATTTAAAATATACAAAATAATTTATATTTAAATAAAATATAAATATATAAAGTCTTAAGTAAAAATTTAAAATAAAACTCATTTTACTTCGACAACATGACCGACGGTGTCCGTATATAGTTTTCTACCCTATGGTCAAGTGATACGGATATTTATCATTTCAACCCGCAATTGATAAAATTTCTACGGGTCTATCATTTCAACTCGCGATCCCAAATAAAAATCGTTCAGATCTATCATTTCAACCCATAACGATTTTTCCCTATTCTAATGTTCGTTCGGGTATGTATCATTTCAACCCTTAGTGGTTTTCCTAAAACTAGAGTATCAACAATCACATAGTATCAATCACAATAAATATATCATCAGTGCAACTACGTGTCATAAGAATATATCGTGTCGCATATGAAATGTACATACATATCAAATCAAACAATTTCTACTAGCAACCTATACATTTCATATAACAGTTCATTATTGATCTAACATCCATGAAAAATGTAAGTCAGGTGTGAGATAAACTCACCTTTCACGGCACAGAATTGGAGACAGAAATGAATTGACACCGAATGAAGCGACGATATCCAAGCACAACTCGAAATAGATTCAACTCGATAATCAACTCAATATATATTATTTTAAAAGAGGAGGCAGGATGACTCAATGGATTGGTATAACAATTGGGTTTCGGACGGTATGGTAATGGGTTTTGAAAATGTTTCGAAACTCAACACCAAATTCAACTAAAAAATAAACACAACAAAATTATTATGAAAAAAAAAAAAATATATATATATTTTTATATATACACAAATGGTAAATCTTATAATATACATATACTTGAAATAACACACCCCAAAACTGAATATAAAAATTTATATAACATCCCAATACCGTTAAATATATTATAAAATATATAAGTATATATATAATACACATTTTCAAAATCAACAAGTTTCAAAACACACCTTACATATAAATATATATATTTAAATTATATAAACACACACCACATACACTTAACACAACACCCACACAACTCATGCAAACACACCAACACACACATGTCAACACACTTACTGCACACACATACGTTCACACAAAAATACTCAGCACATAATCATGCACTACTGATCATTTACGCCAACACACACGCAAACATTTTTACACAAACACACCCATACATACACTACACCAATTACTCAACATGCACACAAACAATACTACACCAAAAATTTTAAAATAGGAACTCACGCTTTTGGGAGAAGAGGGGCTCGGCTAAGCTTAGTCAAGCGGGTGATAGTCTTGCAGGGGTCCGGCTTTTGAGCAGCTAGTCACGGTTTTTTTTTTCTTTTTTTTTCTTTCTTTTTTGCGGTTCTTGTCTGAGCAGGAAGTAGTTCGGCTAGCTGACGGGAAAAAGGGGTGGAGCTTGGGTGCTGTCGGGGTCAACAGGGCTGTCGTGGAGGCAAAGTGGGCGGAGGACTTGGCGGAGGCGAGAGCTCACGGGTACAGGGGTTGGAGGAGCAGTGGAAGCTGGGCGGTGGCTGCATGGGCAAGGGTCGAAGCGGCAGAAGGTGGAGCGGAGAGGTCGGTTGGTGAGAACAGCAAAGGGCGGAAGGAAAAAGGACATGGGGAAAGATGGTTACTGTGTCATTCAGTTTGTTTTGCTCGAAAAAAAATAAAAAAAAATAAAGTTGAAGCAGCTTTTCCTTCTGAGATGGAAAATGGGAAATAGAATAGAGAAAGAGAAATGGTCAGTAGCTACTGTTATAAGGTTTAAACCACACGCAAACGAGGCGTTCAATCCGGGAATAGTTGGAGCAGTTCTAACACATTTGGTTTGAAATTTGAAAAGAGAAATTGGGGTGAGAGAAAAAAAAAAGGAAGATAGAATCGGTCTATGAAGAACGTGGCAACGAGTGGAACCGCACTTATTTTTCAAATATAACGCTGGAACCGACTGTTTTAAATCAAATGGTGGCACATAAAAGTAGTTTTTCATTTCTTGACATGTTCAATGCACCGCATTGAAGATTTAAACAGCACCGAGTCACGAAATGGTAGGAATTTAATTTGCATTCGCACGTATAAAATTTTATGAAAGTAACGCATGGCATGCAAATGAAAGAATATAAATGTTCCAAGCTATGGAAACATGAAGGCATGAAGGAATGCAAATTTAAATATGCATTGGAAATGGAAAGAGTAAAAGGTACTAATGGTTTGTAGTGAAAAGTGGAACGTTAGATTTTTAATAAAGAAGAAAAAAGGATTTTAGGAAGGTGGACATGCATGGAAGAAAAAAAAAATGGACGTGCATGCTTTCCAGGTTTTGGAAAAATATGATGGAGTTCCACCGTATGCATGCATGTTGCATTGTAGTGTACAACTTATCCACCTGTAGAAAAAATGATAAATGGTGGTTTAACAAAAATAAAATGATGGGCTTTGCAGACCCAAAATTGCTAGAAAAATATGTAGAATCGTAAAAGGGACACATCGAACTCAAATGTCACCGTTTCAAAAATGAACTGCGCAAGCCTTTTCACAGTTTCAGCGCGAACCGAGCACTGAAACAGGCAAATAAATATATTTTGGTAATCAGCTTGACGAGATGGACACAACGGTGTATAATTTGCAGTGTCAGGATGCTCCGTTCAAAAGCGCGTTACGGACCCCTTTGACGTAAAAATGCGGACGGAAAATGGAGGTCAAAACGTCCGATTTCGCGAAACGAATTTCGCCGTCGGATTCGTGACAACGAATAGAATATTTTTCGTGTTTGTACGAACTGATTTCAGAGAGATTTTAAAATCGTTAAAATTTGAACTGATATGCGCAGCTTTGCACTGAAAATGGCGCGACCGACAACAGTCACATTTTCCGATGAAATTTTTACAGTTGCTACATCTCACTGTACGTATTACAAATTTCGAATTCCCGTTATGAAAAACCATAGAATAATATCAAAATAAAATTTTGATTTAAATCGGATTTTTAATCGTTTAAAATTACGGGATGTTACAATCTCCCCTACTCAAAACTTTTCGTCCCCGAAAAGGAACGAGGTAGGGAAATAGTAATTAAATAATTAATATATTTAAACCAATGGTTCATATTTATCCCTATACATATATAATTTTAAATATATATAAATCAAATGATAAAATATTTTCAAACATTTCAAGTATTCACTCGACGTTACGATTGGCTATATATATTTATCCCACTTTCGAAACCCGAAAGTAGATATCGATGATGCCGCGGTCATCACCAGAATCATTTTCAAGCGACTAGGGTGCGACTCTATATCAATCTAATACGTATAGGATTTAACATATACGTTGATCAGACGTATACACCAAGTCACTAAGTATTCGATAGGCCAATTTTAGCGTCAAATAAGTACTCAAAACATCTTTTTATATTTAAATAAAAATATATACCACACTCTAAATCATATATTATAAATAATATATTTCAAATCACTAAAATTTCAAGTAGGGAAAAATGTATCTCTCCCCCACTCATTTATTTGTAAAAATTCAAATACAATTCTTAATAAATATACAACAATATTATTATTAAATCAAATATATAGCAAAATCATTCTATACTATATCTAAATATTTTAAAATCCATGTTATCAATATTTAAACTTATAACACTTAATTAATTCTATAAGTTAACATATGAATACCTTACACATAAAATCTTTACAACCATTGGTATTACCAAATTATTTACAAATATCAAATTAAATATTACATTAAGAAGATCTTATATAATAATATCTTTCAAAATATAAATTTCAAACCAATATTTAATAAAGACAGACTGGCTAGAAGACTTATACTCTTCTTCTACTTCTTACCTTGAACTGGACAAGTATAAATTATAGAATTCGAGGTAAAAGCTGAAAGAACGAAAGAACCTAATCAAAGAGGATCTACGAAGGAAGATAGATTCAAATGGAAAGGAAACTCAGAAGAAGATTTAAATATTAAACAGAATTTTATATTCGAAATATTTATTTAAAAACATTTTAAAACCATTTTGAAAACTATTTTTACTTTAAAAATACGCTCTCTCAAGAAGGATTCTGCAACTGATTCCACTCATTCTAGGGTATCACTACCCTATCTCTAATGAGCTTTTACCCCATAGGCTAAAGCTTTGAAAAACCAAAGCTCTGATACCACTTGTAACAACCCGCCATTTTGATCGTGCCGAATCGACAAAACATGTTAACTCGGAACGTCCAAAACAACAGATTGTTATTTGCTTCTGAGGTAAATAGAATAAATCACAGAATCACAGATCACAGATACATATACATATACAGAGTAACATAATATCTCGCAGCGGGAATTACAAAATACAATAGTAGTTCATGAAGCTACTAAATAAGTTTTACATCAGAGTTTACATAAATAATACAGCGGAAGACTAATACAGTAAATGAAAGATAACAACAAAAACAGAAATGACAAGAATAGCTAGAACTGGGTCAACTGGACAGGTAGATATAGATGAGCAAAATCCAACATAAGCTCCAACTCCAAGAGTAAATCTCGAAACTGTAATACTCGATCTGACCCGAGCAATAATGCAAAACAAAACAACTCGGATCAGGACTAACATTCTCATGGAAGTAAATCAACTCAAATGAAATGTTCGATGAAATGAAATCAGTAACTTAGAGGATGTTTGGGATCACCATCCTCTAAGGATCCGTCAAACTAATACTATATAGTATAATACGCTATATACAATAGTGTCTATCAGTAAAGTAAAAATATCAAAATAGCATAAGCGGGATTACCATGATTACCCTTACACCGTTTATATATTCCCATAGTATATACAATACCGTAATTCCTCCGTAAACTGGAGGTTGATCAGAGGGCACTCCATATAAAACAGTACAAAACAAAATCGTAGTGGGCTCGTATAAGGCATGTGACAAGGCAAGCAAGGAATGCCAGGGTGGATTCACCATTTGCAGAGCCGGACTGGTGGTAACGCATAGTAGCAACTACCGCCCACGTCGATACACACTCCCATAATCAAAAGGGCCCAAATCGAATCTCAACAGCAATAGAATAATATCGAAGAAGTGTGCTCGATAAGAGGTATGACCTCACTTGGTCTGTGCGTAGCTCCTGTTTTAGCCACATAAAGCCGACTCAAGGTAGTCAGGGTCTCGTAATTAATATGAAATAAAAAAAATGGAGTCGTTCGCCAAGTCATCCCCTTCATTCTGGAACTCTACCGCGTACACAGTTGTCAAAGTGGTTTTCGGTATTGGCAGAGAGTATGACAATAGCCGATCCCGGTCTCTTTAACAACCAATCGTTTACATTTTTCACACTGTGGTCATTTTCCTTTATAAGGAATCATTTCAATTCGATTCATTTAAATCCGACATTTGATTCGAATTTGAATATACGATTCAAGTCAAAATTACATTTCAAATTAAACAAATTTTATCGTACTTTTTCACTCAAGTCATATAGTTCAAAATTGTTACTTTTACATTTTGAATCAAAATCTTATATTTCCATTCAAACGAATTACTATTTGAATCCATTCTTATGCATCAATTTAACAAAATTCTTAATTCAAACCAAACAATATAAAAACCAATTCCGCATATAACATATATATATATATATATATTCCAATTCATGTTTAATCAATTAAAAACTTGAATTCAATTCATATTGATTATAAATTAAAATAAATCAATTTACCCAATTCACATTCATTTCTTATCAAGGTTCATAATTTAAACCAAATCAAATTCAATTTCTTAATTTTATCAATTCAAGTTCATCTCTACTAAAATTCGTATCGGTTCCAATTCATAACATAATATGAGTTCATTCATTATTCAAACATCGTTATACAAATTTACATCTTTAAACTTCGAATTTAAATCGCGAAATCTAACCTATCCATCTTGACTTTAATAAAGTTTATGAAATATATATATATATAAGAAAAATAAATTTTGAAAATAGATATATGTATATATATATATAAGTTTAAAAAAATTCTAAAGTAAATTAGAAATAGATTATAAACAAATAAGTTTAAAATAATATAAAAATAGATTTAAAGAAATATTTACAATAATATAAAAAGATTAAAATACTTATAGGAATAAATTATATGGTTTAAAATAAATAAATTTATAAGTAAAATCTTAAATAAACATTTAAATACTTATTTACAAATAAATCATTCTAAAACACATAATTTAAAATATACAAAATAATTTATATTTAAATAAAATATAAATATATAAAGTCTTAAGTAAAAATTTAAAATAAAACTCATTTTACTTCGACAACAATACCGACGGTGTCCGTATATAGTTTTCTACCCTATGGTCAAGTGATACGGATATTTATCATTTCAACCCGCAATTGATAAAATTTCTATGGGTCTATCATTTCAACTCGCGATCCCAAATAAAAATCGTTCAGATCTATCATTTCAACCCATAACGATTTTTCCCTATTCTAATGTTCGTTCGGGTATGTATCATTTCAACCCTTAGTGATTTTCCTAAAACTAGTGTACCAACAATCACATAGTATCAATCACAATAAATATATCATCAGTGCAACTACGTGTCATAAGAATATATCGTGTCGCATATGAAATGTACATACATATCAAATCAAACAATTTCTACTAGCAACCTATACATTTCATATAACAGATCATTATTGATCTAACATCCATGAAAAATGTAAGTCAGGTGTGAGATAAACTCACCTTTCACGTGTAACAACCCGGAAAATCTGGGCCAGTTTGAAAATTTTATTTTGGCAATTTTAGCGAATTTTGATTATTTAAAATAGATTATTTTAAATAATATCGACGTGAAATCTATTTTGAATATAATTCGAACGTTTATATTATACACGTCGTCGTTAGAATATAAATAATTATATATAATTATAAATAGAATTGAAAATGGCGCGGTAGTTCGATAATTCGATTTCAAACTTCAATTGAATGTACCGGGTGCAAAATAATCCGGATTTTAGTGAAACCAAAAATAATGGAATCTAATAGTGAATATCTTTCCAACGAATCCGAAAAATTAAGATTTCATATCGGGAATCAAAAGATATGTCCAGTTGAAAATTCTGAATAGTCGCTATGGAATTCAGGCCCTTAAAAATGGACATTTTGCAAACGACCTCGGATTTCGACGAAACCAGTTTTGTTGGGTCCGGGATGTGAAGTTATTGCTAGGTTTCAAATTTCATAATTTTTCGAATCAATATGTGAGCGTGGCAAAAGAAAACGCGTTTGACCAGTTTCAGTTGATTTTAATCGACTTGAAATTGGCCATTTTTCTAACGGTCTCTGAATTCGACGAAACTAGTTTTGTTAGGACCGTATCGTCAATACGAAGCTAGAAAATATTTTTTTTGGAATTTTTTAGTTAGTATGTGACCCCGGTAATTAGAAATGTGCGTTTAAAATAATATAGTGATTTAAATGTAAATTCAAAGGAAACATATCGAGACGATCGAATTGGCCTGCGATACATATCCCATTGTGTTCGGAATGGGGGTAAAACGCTATGGGCGGCAGGCGGTGGACCTCGTTTAGTGGTCATATGTGAAAGTCAACTCTTTAATAAATAAATAATAAATAAAAAAAAAAAAAAAAAAAAAAAAATATAATATCCCTTCCCTTAAAACCTAGGCCCCCCCCCGTTCGTTTATCTCAGAAGGAAAAAAAAAACAAAAAAGAAAAAGAAAACAAAAATCGCGATAACCCCCCCCGTCGCTCCAGCCACCACCGCGCCCAGCGCCCACCGCCGCCACCACTTGCGAGGCTCCGCCCTTCCCCCCTCTGCCTCCCTCTCTCTCCTCCGCCTCGCAGGAACCACGAATCCCCTCGACGAAGCCGATGGCCCCCCTCCGATCAGATGCCCTCTCGCCTCCGACCAGCATGGGTCCGCCGCCACCACCTGAGGACGCAGCCCACCCCCTCCTCTAATTACAGTAAGATCTTGATTTTGTTTATATATATAAAAAAAAAAAAAAAAAAAAAAAGAACTGATTTCTGTTTTTATTAAGATTTAAAAACTGTTTTTATTAAGATTTAAAAACTGTTTTTATTAAGTTTTGAAAACTGATTTTATTAAAATTTAAAAACTGATTTTATAAAAAGGAATAAAAACTGATTTTATAAAAAAAACTGAATTTGAAAAATGATTTTTAAAGTATTTAAAAACTGAATGTTATTTTGATTTAAAACTTATTTTTAAAAAAGTATAAACTGATTTATTTTTTTAAAGTATAAACTGATTTATTTTTTTAAAGTATAAACTGATTTATTTTTTTTAAAGTATAAACTGATTTATTTTTTTAAAGTATAAACTGATTTATTTTTGAAAGAGAAAAACTGATTTTATTTTGAACTTTAAAATAGGAAAAAGATTAATCTTTTAGTAGAAAAAGATTTGAAAGCAAAAGTAGAAATCATATTTTTTTATATGTTGAAAGCGAACGTGAAAACATGATTTTTGTCATATTAAAGAAGTGATTTTTATTATATAAACATCATGACAAAAAATGAGATTTTTATTCATTTGAATAGCGATATAAAAATTCGATTTTTATATATTGAACTTTGAAATAAAAATATGATTTTTATATATTGAACTTTGAAATAAAAATTCGATTTTTATATATTGAACTTCGATATAAAAATTCGATTTTTATATATTGAACTTTGAACTAAAAATTCGATTTTTATATATTGAATAGCGAACTAAAAATTTGATTTTTATATATTGAATAACGAAGTAAAAATTCGATTTTTATATATGTAGTAGCTACGGACGACGAAGCTGGCGAAGATGCGAAAACAATGAAGACTTCTGCAAAAGAAGAGTCGAGATGGTTGGATAGCTAAATGTGAGAATTTCTCACCTTTCAATTTATATTTCTAGTTATATATATATACTAGGATGCAGACGGTGCTTAGTAGCACCCGACACAATCGTCCACAGACCATGGACTTGTTTGTTTGACTGTTTGGTGATTGATTGCGATATTGGTTTGAATGTGGTTTGTGGTGTGAAAAATCGAATCGATAAATTGGTTAGGATTAGACGTGCGCCGTTATAAGGCGAAGGGGTAAGGCTAGGTTAGATCCTTACTCCAAAGTTTGTGGTTTGCATAACGAATGGATTTGATTGATGTGTGAATGGCGTGGGCCTTCACTAGACCGGGGATAAGGCTAGGCCTTGTCCCGTTTCTAGTATCGTGCCGTTATGCCGCCGAAATTTTCTAAAATAAGTTAGAAAAATAAAAATAGCATTTTATTTAACGAATGAACTGAATAGAAATTCATATGTTAAAATAAAATGTGTTATCGTTAAAAATATAATTTTTAACGTGAATGTGAATAAATAAATATTCATTTACAAACCAGACGGTTTGTTTATGTACACCTATTTGAATGACGTTGATTGGGTCGATAAATTTTACACATCGCCTAACTGCACAAATAAAATATGTGTTTGATTGTTTGAAACCCCACACGGGTGTTAGGATGAAATTTGAAGTTCACTCATCCTGATTGATTAAATCTGTCGATCGATTGATTGACAAGCTGCTATAAGCGTTAAATGTCTATATTTGATGCTTATACAGTGTAGTGCACTTTGGTTGATGGTTGATTATTCATCGTTGTTGATATATCCATGTGTTGTAGAAAATCCATATAATTAACATTATATGGTAATTGATTGGGCCTCATTCCAGTTTCGAAGAAAAAAAAGAAATATTTGAAATAGAAATATTTGAAATAGAAATATTTGAAATAGAAATATTTGAAATAGAATATTTGAAAATAGAAATATGTGAAGCCGTGAGGATTAGATTGACGCCATTTTGACGTGAACGATATTTATATCGATTTTATTCATTTTAAAATGAATATTGAAAAGTGATTTCGAAATCAAATATTTTGAAATAAATTGAATTGAAAACGAATTCGAAATAAATTGAATTGAAAACGAATTCAAATTGAATTGAAAACGACTTCGAAATGAATTGAATTGAAAACGAATTCGAAATGAATTGAATTGAAAACGAATTCGAAATGAATTGAATTGAAAACGAATTCGAAATGAATTGAATTGAAAACAAATTCGAAATGAATTGAATTGAAAACGAATTCGAAAGGAATTGAATTGAAAGCGATTTCGAAATGAATTGAATTGAGAACGATTTCGAAATGAATTGAACTGAAAACGAATTCGAATTGAATTGAAAGCGAAGTGAAATAAATTCAAATTGAATTGAAATTTGAATTGAATAGAAATGGATTTTAAAACGAATTTATAAAGAAGAATTCAATTTTGATTTGAATTGAAATGGAAGTTGAAAATGTTTTTGAAACGAATTCAAAACTATTTATATAATTCGTTTTAAATAGAAATCGACGATATATATATTATATATATATTATATATAATATAATGGCCTGAATAGAACGCGCCACGCCGCGGCAGTTCGCGAATTTCGACCATTTATTTCAAACGGGCATTACGGGAGATCCGACCGTCGGATTCTCCTAAAACCGGAACCGTTGGGTTCGTATCGAAAAGAGCTTTCTAATGAATGTTAGAAATTTGAAATCTAACGGTTGGATTTGGAGATATGTCCAAATCAAATTCAAAAAAGGTCGCTGTAAGTGCAGTTCGATGGCCATTGATGGAAATCGACTGTACGGGCCTTGATAAAATTATTAAAAATAGCAATAATTTGTGTAAAATCATAATAAATGATTTAGAAAGAATTGGGATGAAAAACTCCATACTTGAAAAGATAAAAATAAATTTTTATCGAAATGAACTAGTTTTGAACTAGAATTATAATCCTATTTATTTTTAAATAAATAAATTGAATTCGAAAAGGGTTTTAAAAATAACCAAAATTTCCAATGATTGCATTGGAGTGGATTTGAATCGAAATTGTCTTCGGAATATTTCGATGTTGGAATTCGTGATTATACAGGTGTTGTTATGGAAATTTGAAAGATATATATTGATATCGTTATTTCCAATACGACATTTGTTAGTCGTAGAATTCGATATTGAATATAAGCCGATATATTTTCTATTCAGAGCCTTGTATTGAATATCGAATGTGATTTGGGTTTGTCGTGAATGGTGTCTTCACTAACACTATTCTTGAACCCAGTTGAGAAAAGATTAAATCTTTTTATTTAGATTTAATGAAGTGTACCAATTAAATAATATTTAATTGGAATTGAATAGATATTGATTTTTGGGCTTATCGTGAACAGTGTTTTAAATAACACTTGTTCTTTAACCCGATAATTAATGAATGTGATTTTGGGTTTATCGTGAACCGTGTTTTAAATGACACTGATTCTTTAACCCAGTTAACGATTAAAACTGAGTGGAGTTTTAATGAATCTTTAATTAGATTGAAAAGATCGAAAATGGAGTATCACCAGTTTTGCTCCAGGCGATAGTTAAATCTTTAATTAGATTTGAACGTGAAATTTAGAAACTAACTGTCGGTTAGCCAAGCAGAATGGTTTTCTGGATATTGATCTGATGTTGGTTTCGGCCTTCGGGGTTAATATTTGGGGAATTATTCTCTTGATTAATTTATGGTTAGTGACTAATGAATTGGAATGAGGCGTATGTTGTGTTTGTGTAACACTTATTTAAAATATACGCGAGTTATTCGGAAAGACCGGGTTTATCCCATTCTGAATAACTGATACGACGATAAGTCGAAGATGAAGACGATGGTAGAAGACCGGAGGTCTTCACGTCGTTTGGGTGATAACTGATGATCTTGATTGGGCTGTACACCCAAGAAGATGGAAACAGTTAGTGATCGTCCAGACGTACTTGGAGATCGATGGATATGCGGGGTACTAGGTGCCTCCGGTTTCGTTCAGACCCAGAACGGACTTGTAAATGGACTGTGTGTCTGACATCGGATTTCATTCTGTGTGACTGATATCGGTTGCATAGGATGGTTTGCCTGTGTGGCATGCTAAGATGCAAATGATCAAGGCTTCTGTTGAAAAGCAAAGTCTTGTGGTGATGATCAAAGCACGGCCTTTGTGGCGTAGCTTTGTGTAACGTTTACCTCGCGTGTTTCACACCAGGTATGAACCAAAAACGGGAGACGGACCTCAGGGAGGACTTGCGTTTCTTTCTAGCTAGAAGTGGCGTCAGTGGTTTTACACGCCCTGACGAGTTTGACTTATGTGGTTGTTGCTGTTGCGAGGCGCCTCGGTTATATCGGTTTCGGCCGAATGCATTCTGGTCGGCTGACGGACCAGACTTACACCCCATAGGGTGGGGAGACGTATTGTTCAGGCATAATAATCCACTCCGTGTGGACCGGCCCTGACGATCCAAGGGGCAGTTGCGGCTGTTCCTGAGGGGCGGGCTAGAGCGTCTCGAATCGGTTGAGGACTATCTTTTGCCTCGGTTCATAGATGGAAATCCAATTTCCAAATACGTGACATTTGCGGTTTTATTTGTAAACCTATATATGGCGACATAGTGGCATGGGACGCTCATGCCGCCTATGATTGATACTTATGATTTGAAGTTGTTTTATGCACTATGCACTTATAATAGTATCAAACGACTTGTTTTAACCGTATCAAGCATTCTTTGGCTGTTATAAGGGAAAACCCTATCCCCCGGCTTGCGTTTGCATTGTGTGATAGGACCTGGGTCTTATAACAGCTTCATTTTTCTTTATTTAGCATTGCGCTGTTTGTTTCATGCACTGGTATTCTTGGGAGGAAACCCGTTCCGTGTTATACGGCGTGGTCCCTTGATTTACCTAACTTTAAGAATAAAGAATAATAACTGTTTTAGTTCTCACACCAGTCACATGACTGACCTGGAGTTTATTGTTTTAACCTAAACTCTGGGTGCCCTTATTTTCGACACGGGCAGCTAGTAGTTTTGGTTTTGCAGATTTATATTCACAGGATCCTGGTTTACAGCTGGAATGATATCCGGAAAGCTTTGTATCCGTATATCTCTTCTAGTTGTGTATTGTATTATTTTCCGCTGCTATGTATTTAAATGTAATTTAAATCTCTGATATTTCTGTGTAATATTTATTCGTACTCTGTATATTCTTGTAATCTGATGCATTGTTGTAATATACAATGAAATGTTCTTTTATATGCGTTCTGTTGTGGTTTGTTCTCGAACTATCCGACGCTTTCCTTTACGGGGAAGTTACGGGTCTTCACAGTTGGTATCAGAGCTTTGGTTTACCAAGCTCAGAGAACAAGACACATTAGAACCATACGAAAGAATTCATCAGATATTGGATTAGTAATATCCAATTAGAATGACTCGTTAGAGATAGGATCAGTAGTATCCTAGAACGAGTGTGAAGAGTATATTTTTGAAAATGAAAACAAATTTTTGTTTTGAAAATTTAAATCAATTATTCGTATTTGATTATCTATTTATATTGATGTGGACAATCCAGTATATATAGATTTTGCATATACGTCTGATCCGCGTGTATTCGAAATTTTAATATACTGGATAGATATGGAATCACATTCTAGTCGCCCGAAGATGATTCTGATGATAGTTCGAACATCATCAGAATTGGTATTCGTGTTTCGAAGGTGTGATTTTCTATATATTTCCATTAGGCTGGTGTGAGAACCAAAACTTATATATAGCTAGAATTCATTGTTGTGATTTGGCATCAAAACATGATTTTTTGTATATGTATCAAAATTATGAATTTAAAACGTTAATCCACTAATTGATTGATGTTTGTGTTGTTTGTTTATTTGTTTGCCAATTTTGAACCATTATGCTTAATCGAATCAAATATTGAATTGTATTGAAAATTGGTCGCATCTGCTTGCATATACATATATATCATTGAACAGGTCATAGCAAGGAGGCTAGAGCAGAGAATAAAATTTGTTTGCCCGACAAATAGGTACATGTTTACTACATAATTTCCTGTTTTGTTTGGGTGATGATGATTTTGTGAGCCTATTGGCTAGCCGCTTGGCTTTTTCTTTTTCTTTTTGAGATCTGAAGGACCGGGAACGCTATTTGCAATTTCCCGATGCTCCCGGTGCAGGGGAGGTTATGGCGAAATTTTTCAAAAATTTAGGGTGTTAGCCAAATTTTTGAAATTTTGAAAATTCTCAGAAACCAAAGGGTTGGAGAATGAAAGCCAGATCGAACATAGAGCTGAATAATCAAATCACTTTCGACTTTGTTCCTTTTCGGGGACGAAAAGTTTTAAGTGGGGGAGATTGTAACAACCCGGAAAATCTGGGCCAGTTTGAAAATTTTATTTTGGCAATTTTAGCGAATTTTGATTATTTAAAATAGATTATTTTAAA
Organism: Allium sativum; assembly: GCA_030737875.1. NCBI lineage: Eukaryota > Viridiplantae > Streptophyta > Magnoliopsida > Asparagales > Amaryllidaceae > Allium > Allium sativum. The sequence continues at coordinate 270,326,060 of CM060911.1, forward strand.
TAATATCGACGTGAAATCTATTTTGAATATAATTCGAACGTTTATATTATACACGTCGTCGTTAGAATATAAATAATTATATATAATTATAAATAGAATTGAAAATGGCGCGGTAGTTCGATAATTCGATTTCAAACTTCAATTGAATGTACCGGGTGCAAAATAATCCGGATTTTAGTGAAACCAAAAATAATGGAATCTAATAGTGAATATCTTTCCAACGAATCCGAAAAATTAAGATTTCATATCGGGAATCAAAAGATATGTCCAGTTGAAAATTCTGAATAGTCGCTATGGAATTCAGGCCCTTAAAAATGGACATTTTGCAAACGACCTCGGATTTCGACGAAACCAGTTTTGTTGGGTCCGGGATGTGAAGTTATTGCTAGGTTTCAAATTTCATAATTTTTCGAATCAATATGTGAGCGTGGCAAAAGAAAACGCGTTTGACCAGTTTCAGTTGATTTTAATCGACTTGAAATTGGCCATTTTTCTAACGGTCTCTGAATTCGACGAAACTAGTTTTGTTAGGACCGTATCGTCAATACGAAGCTAGAAAATATTTTTTTTGGAATTTTTTAGTTAGTATGTGACCCCGGTAATTAGAAATGTGCGTTTAAAATAATATAGTGATTTAAATGTAAATTCAAAGGAAACATATCGAGACGATCGAATTGGCCTGCGATACATATCCCATTGTGTTCGGAATGGGGGTAAAACGCTATGGGCGGCAGGCGGTGGACCTCGTTTAGTGGTCATATGTGAAAGTCAACTCTTTAATAAATAAATAATAAATAAAAAAAAAAAAAAAAAAAAAAAAATATAATATCCCTTCCCTTAAAACCTAGGCCCCCCCCCGTTCGTTTATCTCAGAAGGAAAAAAAAAACAAAAAAGAAAAAGAAAACAAAAATCGCGATAACCCCCCCCGTCGCTCCAGCCACCACCGCGCCCAGCGCCCACCGCCGCCACCACTTGCGAGGCTCCGCCCTTCCCCCCTCTGCCTCCCTCTCTCTCCTCCGCCTCGCAGGAACCACGAATCCCCTCGACGAAGCCGATGGCCCCCCTCCGATCAGATGCCCTCTCGCCTCCGACCAGCATGGGTCCGCCGCCACCACCTGAGGACGCAGCCCACCCCCTCCTCTAATTACAGTAAGATCTTGATTTTGTTTATATATATAAAAAAAAAAAAAAAAAAAAAAAGAACTGATTTCTGTTTTTATTAAGATTTAAAAACTGTTTTTATTAAGATTTAAAAACTGTTTTTATTAAGTTTTGAAAACTGATTTTATTAAAATTTAAAAACTGATTTTATAAAAAGGAATAAAAACTGATTTTATAAAAAAAACTGAATTTGAAAAATGATTTTTAAAGTATTTAAAAACTGAATGTTATTTTGATTTAAAACTTATTTTTAAAAAAGTATAAACTGATTTATTTTTTTAAAGTATAAACTGATTTATTTTTTTAAAGTATAAACTGATTTATTTTTTTTAAAGTATAAACTGATTTATTTTTTTAAAGTATAAACTGATTTATTTTTGAAAGAGAAAAACTGATTTTATTTTGAACTTTAAAATAGGAAAAAGATTAATCTTTTAGTAGAAAAAGATTTGAAAGCAAAAGTAGAAATCATATTTTTTTTTATGTTGAAAGCGAACGTGAAAACATGATTTTTGTCATATTAAAGAAGTGATTTTTATTATATAAACATCATGACAAAAATGAGATTTTTATTCATTTGAATAGCGATATAAAAATTCGATTTTTATATATTGAACTTTGAAATAAAAATATGATTTTTATATATTGAACTTTGAAATAAAAATTCGATTTTTATATATTGAACTTCGATATAAAAATTCGATTTTTATATATTGAACTTTGAACTAAAAATTCGATTTTTATATATTGAATAGCGAACTAAAAATTTGATTTTTATATATTGAATAACGAAGTAAAAATTCGATTTTTATATATGTAGTAGCTACGGACGACGAAGCTGGCGAAGATGCGAAAACAATGAAGACTTCTGCAAAAGAAGAGTCGAGATGGTTGGATAGCTAAATGTGAGAATTTCTCACCTTTCAATTTATATTTCTAGTTATATATATATACTAGGATGCAGACGGTGCTTAGTAGCACCCGACACAATCGTCCACAGACCATGGACTTGTTTGTTTGACTGTTTGGTGATTGATTGCGATATTGGTTTGAATGTGGTTTGTGGTGTGAAAAATCGAATCGATAAATTGGTTAGGATTAGACGTGCGCCGTTATAAGGCGAAGGGGTAAGGCTAGGTTAGATCCTTACTCCAAAGTTTGTGGTTTGCATAACGAATGGATTTGATTGATGTGTGAATGGCGTGGGCCTTCACTAGACCGGGGATAAGGCTAGGCCTTGTCCCGTTTCTAGTATCGTGCCGTTATGCCGCCGAAATTTTCTAAAATAAGTTAGAAAAATAAAAATAGCATTTTATTTAACGAATGAACTGAATAGAAATTCATATGTTAAAATAAAATGTGTTATCGTTAAAAATATAATTTTTAACGTGAATGTGAATAAATAAATATTCATTTACAAACCAGACGGTTTGTTTATGTACACCTATTTGAATGACGTTGATTGGGTCGATAAATTTTACACATCGCCTAACTGCACAAATAAAATATGTGTTTGATTGTTTGAAACCCCACACGGGTGTTAGGATGAAATTTGAAGTTCACTCATCCTGATTGATTAAATCTGTCGATCGATTGATTGACAAGCTGCTATAAGCGTTAAATGTCTATATTTGATGCTTATACAGTGTAGTGCACTTTGGTTGATGGTTGATTATTCATCGTTGTTGATATATCCATGTGTTGTAGAAAATCCATATAATTAACATTATATGGTAATTGATTGGGCCTCATTCCAGTTTCGAAGAAAAAAAAGAAATATTTGAAATAGAAATATTTGAAATAGAAATATTTGAAATAGAAATATTTGAAATAGAATATTTGAAAATAGAAATATGTGAAGCCGTGAGGATTAGATTGACGCCATTTTGACGTGAACGATATTTATATCGATTTTATTCATTTTAAAATGAATATTGAAAAGTGATTTCGAAATCAAATATTTTGAAATAAATTGAATTGAAAACGAATTCGAAATAAATTGAATTGAAAACGAATTCAAATTGAATTGAAAACGACTTCGAAATGAATTGAATTGAAAACGAATTCGAAATGAATTGAATTGAAAACGAATTCGAAATGAATTGAATTGAAAACGAATTCGAAATGAATTGAATTGAAAACAAATTCGAAATGAATTGAATTGAAAACGAATTCGAAAGGAATTGAATTGAAAGCGATTTCGAAATGAATTGAATTGAGAACGATTTCGAAATGAATTGAACTGAAAACGAATTCGAATTGAATTGAAAGCGAAGTGAAATAAATTCAAATTGAATTGAAATTTGAATTGAATAGAAATGGATTTTAAAACGAATTTATAAAGAAGAATTCAATTTTGATTTGAATTGAAATGGAAGTTGAAAATGTTTTTGAAACGAATTCAAAACTATTTATATAATTCGTTTTAAATAGAAATCGACGATATATATATTATATATATATTATATATAATATAATGGCCTGAATAGAACGCGCCACGCCGCGGCAGTTCGCGAATTTCGACCATTTATTTCAAACGGGCATTACGGGAGATCCGACCGTCGGATTCTCCTAAAACCGGAACCGTTGGGTTCGTATCGAAAAGAGCTTTCTAATGAATGTTAGAAATTTGAAATCTAACGGTTGGATTTGGAGATATGTCCAAATCAAATTCAAAAAAGGTCGCTGTAAGTGCAGTTCGATGGCCATTGATGGAAATCGACTGTACGGGCCTTGATAAAATTATTAAAAATAGCAATAATTTGTGTAAAATCATAATAAATGATTTAGAAAGAATTGGGATGAAAAACTCCATACTTGAAAAGATAAAAATAAATTTTTATCGAAATGAACTAGTTTTGAACTAGAATTATAATCCTATTTATTTTTAAATAAATAAATTGAATTCGAAAAGGGTTTTAAAAATAACCAAAATTTCCAATGATTGCATTGGAGTGGATTTGAATCGAAATTGTCTTCGGAATATTTCGATGTTGGAATTCGTGATTATACAGGTGTTGTTATGGAAATTTGAAAGATATATATTGATATCGTTATTTCCAATACGACATTTGTTAGTCGTAGAATTCGATATTGAATATAAGCCGATATATTTTCTATTCAGAGCCTTGTATTGAATATCGAATGTGATTTGGGTTTGTCGTGAATGGTGTCTTCACTAACACTATTCTTGAACCCAGTTGAGAAAAGATTAAATCTTTTTATTTAGATTTAATGAAGTGTACCAATTAAATAATATTTAATTGGAATTGAATAGATATTGATTTTTGGGCTTATCGTGAACAGTGTTTTAAATAACACTTGTTCTTTAACCCGATAATTAATGAATGTGATTTTGGGTTTATCGTGAACCGTGTTTTAAATGACACTGATTCTTTAACCCAGTTAACGATTAAAACTGAGTGGAGTTTTAATGAATCTTTAATTAGATTGAAAAGATCGAAAATGGAGTATCACCAGTTTTGCTCCAGGCGATAGTTAAATCTTTAATTAGATTTGAACGTGAAATTTAGAAACTAACTGTCGGTTAGCCAAGCAGAATGGTTTTCTGGATATTGATCTGATGTTGGTTTCGGCCTTCGGGGTTAATATTTGGGGAATTATTCTCTTGATTAATTTATGGTTAGTGACTAATGAATTGGAATGAGGCGTATGTTGTGTTTGTGTAACACTTATTTAAAATATACGCGAGTTATTCGGAAAGACCGGGTTTATCCCATTCTGAATAACTGATACGACGATAAGTCGAAGATGAAGACGATGGTAGAAGACCGGAGGTCTTCACGTCGTTTGGGTGATAACTGATGATCTTGATTGGGCTGTACACCCAAGAAGATGGAAACAGTTAGTGATCGTCCAGACGTACTTGGAGATCGATGGATATGCGGGGTACTAGGTGCCTCCGGTTTCGTTCAGACCCAGAACGGACTTGTAAATGGACTGTGTGTCTGACATCGGATTTCATTCTGTGTGACTGATATCGGTTGCATAGGATGGTTTGCCTGTGTGGCATGCTAAGATGCAAATGATCAAGGCTTCTGTTGAAAAGCAAAGTCTTGTGGTGATGATCAAAGCACGGCCTTTGTGGCGTAGCTTTGTGTAACGTTTACCTCGCGTGTTTCACACCAGGTATGAACCAAAAACGGGAGACGGACCTCAGGGAGGACTTGCGTTTCTTTCTAGCTAGAAGTGGCGTCAGTGGTTTTACACGCCCTGACGAGTTTGACTTATGTGGTTGTTGCTGTTGCGAGGCGCCTCGGTTATATCGGTTTCGGCCGAATGCATTCTGGTCGGCTGACGGACCAGACTTACACCCCATAGGGTGGGGAGACGTATTGTTCAGGCATAATAATCCACTCCGTGTGGACCGGCCCTGACGATCCAAGGGGCAGTTGCGGCTGTTCCTGAGGGGCGGGCTAGAGCGTCTCGAATCGGTTGAGGACTATCTTTTGCCTCGGTTCATAGATGGAAATCCAATTTCCAAATACGTGACATTTGCGGTTTTATTTGTAAACCTATATATGGCGACATAGTGGCATGGGACGCTCATGCCGCCTATGATTGATACTTATGATTTGAAGTTGTTTTATGCACTATGCACTTATAATAGTATCAAACGACTTGTTTTAACCGTATCAAGCATTCTTTGGCTGTTATAAGGGAAAACCCTATCCCCCGGCTTGCGTTTGCATTGTGTGATAGGACCTGGGTCTTATAACAGCTTCATTTTTCTTTATTTAGCATTGCGCTGTTTGTTTCATGCACTGGTATTCTTGGGAGGAAACCCGTTCCGTGTTATACGGCGTGGTCCCTTGATTTACCTAACTTTAAGAATAAAGAATAATAACTGTTTTAGTTCTCACACCAGTCACATGACTGACCTGGAGTTTATTGTTTTAACCTAAACTCTGGGTGCCCTTATTTTCGACACGGGCAGCTAGTAGTTTTGGTTTTGCAGATTTATATTCACAGGATCCTGGTTTACAGCTGGAATGATATCCGGAAAGCTTTGTATCCGTATATCTCTTCTAGTTGTGTATTGTATTATTTTCCGCTGCTATGTATTTAAATGTAATTTAAATCTCTGATATTTCTGTGTAATATTTATTCGTACTCTGTATATTCTTGTAATCTGATGCATTGTTGTAATATACAATGAAATGTTCTTTTATATGCGTTCTGTTGTGGTTTGTTCTCGAACTATCCGACGCTTTCCTTTACGGGGAAGTTACGGGTCTTCACATCACGGCACAGAATTGGAGACAGAAATGAATTGACACCGAATGAAGCGACGATATCCAAGCACAACTCGAAATAGATTCAACTCGATAATCAACTCAATATATATTATTTTAAAAGAGGAGGCAGGATGACTCAATGGATTGGTATAATAATTGGGTTTCGGACGGTATGGTAATGGGTTTTGAAAATGTTTCGAAACTCAACACCAAATTCAACTAAAAAATAAACACAACAAAATTATTATGAAAAATAAAATAAAAATATATATTTTTATATATACACAAATGGTAAATCTTATAATATACATATACTTGAAATAACACACCCCAAAACTGAATATAAAAATTTATATAACACATACCAATACCGTTAAATATATTATAAAATATATAAGTATATATATAATACACATTTTCAAAATCAACAAGTTTCAAAACACACCTTACATATAAATATATATATTTAAATTATATAAACACACACCACATACACTTAACACAACACCCACACAACTCATGCAAACACACCAACACACACATGTCAACACACTTACTGCACACACATACGTTCACACAAAAATACTCAGCACATAATCATGCACTACTGATCATTTACGCCAACACACACGCAAACATTTTTACACAAACACACCCATACATACACTACACCAATTACTCAACATGCACACAAACAATACTACACCAAAAATTTTAAAACAGGAACTCACGCTTTTGGGAGAAGAGGGGCTCGGCTAGGCTTAGTCAGGCGGGTGATAGTCTTGCAGGGGTCCGGCTTTTGAGCAGCTAGTCACGGTTTTTTTTTCTTTTTTTTTTCTTTCTTTTTTGCGGTTCTTGTCTGAGCAGGAAGTAGGTCGGCTAGCTGACGGGAAAAAGGGGTGGAGCTTGGGTGTTGTCGGGGTCAACAGGGCTGTCGTGGAGGCAAAGTGGGCGGAGGACTTGGCGGAGGCGAGAGCTCGCGGGTACAGGGGTTGGAGGAGCAGTGGAAGCTGGGCGGTGGCTGCATGGGCAAGGGTCGAAGCGGCAGAAGGTGGAGCGGAGAGGTCGGTTGGTGAGAACAGCAAAGGGCGGAAGGAAAAAGGACATGGGGAAAGATGGTTACTGTGTCATTCAGTTTGTTTTGCTCGAAAAAAAATAAAAAAAAATAAAGTTGAAGCAGCTTTTCCTTCTGAGATGGAAAATGGGAAATAGAATAGAGAAAGAGAAATGGTCAGTAGCTACTGTTATAAGGTTTAAACCACACGCAAACGAGGCGTTCAATCCGGGAATAGTTGGAGCAGTTCTAACACATTTGGTTTGAAATTTGAAAAGAGAAATTGGGGTGAGAAAATAAAAATAAAAAAAAAGGAAGATAGAATCGGTCTATGAAGAACGTGGCAACGAGTGGAACCGCACTTATTTTTCAAATATAACGCTGGAACCGACTGTTTTAAATCAAATGGTGGCACATAAAAGTAGTTTTTCATTTCTTGACATGTTCAATGCACCGCATTGAAGATTTAAACAGCACCGAGTCACGAAATGGTAGGAATTTAATTTGCATTCGCACGTATAAAATTTTATGAAAGTAACGCATGGCATGCAAATGAAAGAATATAAATGTTCCAAGCTATGGAAACATGAAGGCATGAAGGAATGCAAATTTAAATATGCATTGGAAATGGAAAGAGTAAAAGGTACTAATGGTTTGTAGTGAAAAGTGGAACGTTAGATTTTTAATAAAGAAGAAAAAAGGATTTTAGGAAGGTGGACATGCATGGAAGAAAAAAAAAATGGACGTGCATGCTTTCCAGGTTTTGGAAAAATATGATGGAGTTCCACCGTATGCATGCATGTTGCATTGTAGTGTACAACTTATCCACCTGTAGAAAAAATGATAAATGGTGGTTTAACAAAAATAAAATGATGGGCTTTGCAGACCCAAAATTGCTAGAAAAATATGTAGAATCGTAAAAGGGACACATCGAACTCAAATGTCACCGTTTCAAAAATGAAGTGCGCAAGCCTTTTCACAGTTTCAGCGCGAACCGAGCACCGAAACTGGCAAATAAATATATTTTGGTAATCAGCTTGACGAGATGGACACAACGGTGTATAATTTGCAGTGTCAGGATGCTCCGTTCAAAAGCGCGTTACGGACCCCTTTGACGTAAAAATGCGGACGGAAAACGGAGGTTAAAACGTCCGATTTTCGCGAAACGAATTTCGCCGTCGGATTCGTGACAACGAATAGAATATTTTTCGTGTTTGTACGAACTGATTTCAGAGAGATTTTAAAATCGTTAAAATTTGAACTGATATGCGCAGCTTTGCACTGAAAATGGCGCGACCGACAACAGTCACATTTTCCGATGAAATTTTTACAGTTGCTACATCTCACTGTACGTATTACAAATTTCGAATTCCCGTTATGAAAAACCATAGAATAATATCAAAATAAAATTTTGGTTTAAATCGTACTTTTAATCGTTTAAAATTACGGGATGTTACATGACCATAGCTTCAAACCCAACTAGCATAAATAATCAACCCAAACTTGCATGAATCACATATGTCATAAAGAGGGTAACTTGCATAGATGTTCATGTCATAGACCTATCATAAAGGGAAAAACTTGCATACATGTCATAGGTCTAAAAAGGGATGAACTTGCATATGTTACTCATATCATAAAAAGGGGTAAACATGCATATATATGCATGACATACAAAGGGGTAAACTTGCATATGTATGCATATCATACAAAGGTGTAAACTTGCACATGTTACTTGCATTTAATCAAACACCAAACTTTCATAACATGTCATATATGAACTTGCATATAATCAAACACCAAACTTGCATAACATGTCATATATGAACTTGCATAACATGGTGTCATAATGGATCAATGTTTATCATAGAGATTTGCATAACTAGCATCATGAACATATAGCATAAAACTTGCATAACTAGCATCATGAACATATAGCATAAAACTTGCATAACTAGCTTCATGAACACATAGCATATGATAACATAACTTGCATTGATCCACATACATAACCATAACCTCATTATATCCTATCATAATTAGTTTAGCAATTGCTTGCTAAAGGCATAGAAACTCACAACTTGTTGATTAGCACTCCTATGAAGAAGATTAAGTTGCTAGAGTTGATTAGAAGTTGATTTGAGAAGCTATCTTCTTCTAAAATTTGATGGAGGCTCCTTCTACTTGCATTTTGACGGCATGACGACGTTGTATCTATTTTTAGTATGGATTAGGGTAGTCTTAGGGTGTATTTATAGATTTAGGATGTAGTTTAGGCCCTTAGATTAACCCTAGATTAGGTTAGAGTCGTCAGATTTCGTCACAAGCCCCAAAACACAGCCCAACAGCCAAAGCAGTGCACCCAGGCCAAACTGGCTCGGCCACCTGTGTCGACTCCCAAGTCGACTGGGCAGTCGACTTGGGTCTTGTGGTGTCGACTCCCAAGTCGACTCCCCAGTCGACTTGGGGTGTGGCGGGAATTTTCCCGCCTAGCACCATTTCTGCATTTTAAATCTGTTTTTGAAATTTGAATTTTCTGAAAACTTCTTCGGGCCTTAACTGGGTCATACGGACTCCGATTTTCGAAAACTCGGACTCTATTTCTCGTATTTTTCCGAGACGAACGCAATGGCATAGCCCGTTTCCCCTAATTACCACATCTGGGATTAGTTATTCTTTAATTTGTGAATGTCAATATTAACTGAAATTCAGGGTGTTACATTCTCCCCTACTTAAAGGATTTCGTCCCCGAAATCTCTAAGTCCAAAAGAACGTATCCTACCATCCAATCAACCATCTACTAAACCATCAAACACTAGCATCCATTGTCCTTAAAATTTCTAATGTTGTATGAACATATGCAAAAAGTGTGTGTATATGTTCCCTGTCTAATGCAAAATCAGGCGGTCTACTTATTCAGTTGACCTCCTTAATGCAAACCATGATAGTGCCATGCATCCAATATGTATGCGAAAGAACCTTATCGACACATACTATCTCTACATGTGTGCACAACCATACACCAAAATGCATCATCTATATGATAACACAACCATTATACATCCATTAATATAGCTACCTACACACAATTATATGCAATATGAAGTGACTGAGCCGATCTAGTGTCTAAAGTGTGTGTATATGCATCCACGAGCAACCACTAGCAAACACTTGCATCCACACGCATCCACCAATCATAACATGCCTCAAACACATGTTTCAACCATAAGTTTACCCTATCTAAAGGTCAAAGGTACTAATGAGAGGACATACTAAAGATAAGATAAGTACTAGACAAACGATAAAGGAGAAGTTAAAAGACATACCCTCAAAAAGGAATGGGTATAGTGAACACATCTTCACTTCTGTCTCCCAAGTAGCGTTGCTCTCATCATCTCCCCATTGCACTTTGACTAGTTGAACCTCTCTATTTCTGAACTTCCTAATCTCTGACCCAAGGATGCGAGTAGGAGCTCGTCGAATCGTCGCATCACGCTCTACCTCCACTTCTTTAAGCAAGCTCGGCTCTACCACCTCTGCGGTCTCATGTAGGCACTTCCTCAAATGTGACACATGGAATACGTCATGTACACCACTAAGTCTCTCGGGCAAATCCACTCTATATGCCATCTGTCCAATCCTTTCCTTAATAGGAAACGGTCCTACAAACCTTGGTGCTAACTTCCCAACGGACCCAAAGCGAACAACATTCCGTAATGGAGATACTTTGACAAAGACCATGTCCCCAACATCAAACTCAAGATCCGTCCTCCTCTTATCCACGTAAGATTTCTGCCTATCTTGTGCTGCTTTCATCCTTCTTCGAATCAAATCAATCTTTTCCGAAGTCTTTCTAACCATATCAGGCCCAAGTAAGATCTTATCCGTAGACTCCCACCAACATGTAGGTGATCGACAAGGCCTTCCATAAAGAGCTTCGAAAGGAGCCATGCCAATACTAGACTGAAAGCTGTTATTATAGGCGAACTCGACCAATGGAAGATGCTCTTCCCATGTACCTCCAAAATCTAAGATACATAGCCTCAAAAGGTCTTCAAGAATACGGTTCACCCTCTCGGTCTGGCCGTCCGTCTGAGGATGATATGCGGTGCTCAAACACAACTGAGTCCCTACCGCCTCTTGCAAACTCTTCCAAAACTCGCTAGTGAAGATAGGATCTCGATCGCTCACTATGCTAGAAGGTACACCATGCAACCGAATTATCTCTCGAATGTAGACTGAAGCTAGCCATGGAGCAGTCCTCTTACTCTTCACGGGTATGAAATGGGCGCTCTTAGTAAGTCTGTCTACCACAACCCAAATTCCCGTATTACCCTTCCTCGATCTCGGTAATCCATCAATAAAATCCATCGAGACGCTATCCCACTTCCATTGCGGAACCTCCAATGGGTGAAGCAACCCACCGGGTTTCCTTTGCTCCGCTTTCACTTGTTGGCACACCAAACATCTAGCGACATACTCGGCCACATCCTTCTTCATACCGGCCCAAAAGAAAACTCGCTTCATGTCTTGGTACATCTTGTCCCCACCGGGATGAATGGTCATCTTAGAACGATGTGCATCATCAAGTATAGCCTTCCTCAAACCCTCATCTTGCGGTACACAAAGTCTACCGTCTCTACGCAACCACCCCTTATCATCTAGGGTGTACCTACTCAAATGGCTGGACGACTCCCCCCTTATGAGCCTCTCTACCAACTCAACCAACTGTGGGTCGTCCCGCTGTGCCTCGCCAATCCATCCCAAAAGAGTAGGTCTGACCTCTAAGGATGCTAGCAAACCGGGTACAAAGTCAACGGAAGGACTGAAATCAAACATCGAGATAAATTCCAAGCTTCGTCATTCCACGAACAATGGACTCAAGGACAACCTTTTTCTGCTTAAGGCGTCTGCCACCACGTTACCCTTGCCAGGGGTATACGCTATCTCGAAATCATAGGATGCTAAGAACTCCATCCACCTTTGCTGTCTTAAGTTCAAATCCTTCTGAGAAAACAAGTACTTCAAAGATTTATGGTCGGTGAACAATTCGAACCTCTCGCCAAGAAGATAATGGCGCCAAGTCTTAAGCGCAAAAACAATAGCGGCCAACTCTAGATCATGTGTAGGGTAATTTTTCTCATGCACTCTCAACTGCCTTCCCCCATAGGCTATTACCCTTCCCTCTTGCATTAAGACTGCGCCTAGTCCTGTCCCACAAGCATCGGTATAAACAACAAATGGCTTACTCCCATCTGGCAACACTAAGACTGGAGCTATGGTTAAAGCTCTCTTTAACCGTTGGAACGCATCATCACAATCTACGTCCCATGTGAAGACTAGATTCTTCTTTGTCAAGCAAGTTAATGGGGCTAATATCTTCGCGAAGTCCTTGATAAACTTCCTATAGTAGCCAGCCAACCCCAAGAAACTCCTCACCTCGGTAGCATTCTTCGGAACCTTCCAATCTTGGATGGACACTACCTTCGTGGGATCCACAGCTATCCCTTCCTTAGAGGCCACATGCCCTAAGAACCACACTTCCTTCCTCCAAAGGTGACATTTAGAGAATTTAGCCTTAAGGCTCTGCGCTCGAAGAGTCTCCAACACTTCCCTAAGATGTAGGGCATGCTCTTCTTCACTCTTAGAAAAGACTAAGATGTCATCCACAAAGACCACCACGAACTTATTAAGGTACTCCCTGAACACCCTACTCATCAGATCAACAAAGTATGCGGGGGCGTTCGTCAAACCAAATGGCATCACAAGCCACTCATAGAAACCATCCGGAGTCCTAAAGGCAGCCACTCTCAACTGATGAAACCCCGTGGCTAAGTCCAACTGCGAAAACACTGAGGCGCCAAACAACTGATCAAAGAGATCATCAATCCTCGGCAATGGGTGTCTATTCTTCTTTGTAAGCTTGTTGAGTTCACTATAGTCTACACAAAGTCTGAGGGACCCATCCGCCTTCATGGCAAAAACCACTGGAGTACCCCACTCCGATATACTTCGTCTTATGAACCCCTTCTCAAGCAACTCCCCTACTTGCTTATGGAGTTCCCTCCTCTCACGAGGAGCCATGTGGCGCACTGGCAAAGATACTGGCTTAGCATTGTCCACCAGATATATTCGGAAGTCTATCTCCCGCTTCGGAGGTAAGCCCTTCACCTCCTCAAACACATCCGAGTATTCCCGGACCACTCTAACAGATCGCAAACTCTCGACCGAAGCGTCAAGCGATTCAAGATAACTTAGCATAACAGAATTCATGGGATTACAAGAGATCTCGAGAGTGTTCCCCAAGCGGGTCATGAGCCTAACCACTCTCCTTTCACAATCAAGAACGGCACCATTACTGGATAACCAGTCCATGCCCAAAATTAACCCATAGCCCGTGAAGCCCAAAACAAAAGCATCACATTTAAACTCAACGCTAAGTATGGAAATCTTCAAACCCAAACATATCATGGACAAATAAGTGGAGCCCCCAATTGGGTTTGAAACAACCAAGGGATCATCTACTAGACTGGTGTCTAAGTGCAGTGACTCAACTAATGACGATGAGATAAACGAATGCGATGCGCCAGAGTCGAATAAAGTACGGACAGGATGATCAAACAGAAAAACCAGATTTTCAACGGAAATAGTACTACCTCTTTCCTGAATCGGTGGAACCGCGAGAGCCTGAACTTGCCCCCTTGCCTGACCTGGTGCCATAAGAGCTTGCACCTGTCCTCCTGAGGTAGATCCCGTCCTCTGCCCCTTCTTAGGGCAGTCCTTCACTAGATGTCCTGCTTCGCCACAGTGGAAGCAGCCAGTCTTCTTCTTCTTCCGACAATCTTTGCTTAGGTGGTCTGGTGTCCCACAATTGAAGCACTTCTTCTTTCCCTTGCCACCGTTGCCTTTCCCACCCTTGTTTTGCTGTTGCTGTTGAGGTCTCTTCTGATCTCCTTTCTTCTTGGGTGCCTTATTAGCATTGGGACCCTTCTCTTCCTCATGCATAAGTGCCATGTCTACTAGCTTCTCAAAGGTGGCCCCCATAGGGATGTGAGTCATAGCCAATCCATGCATCGGTTCATTCAAGCCTTTAACGAACCTCAAAGCCTTCTTCTCCGGTGTATTCACCATGTCTATGCCAAACCTTGCCAACTGATTAAACTTGTTGATATATTCCTTCACTGATAGGTTTCCTTGCTTTAGAGTCAAGAACCTTTCCATATACAGATTTTCTTCCGCCCTTGAAAGAAACTTTGCCACAAACCTTTGTCTGAAATCCGCCCAAGAGTCAACAGGGCTCTCTCCATTAGTGACCTCCCACCAGAACGAGGCCTCTCCCTTCATTAACCAAGCAGCTAACTTGACTTTCTTTCCTTCTTCCATCTCAAAGATGTCTATCAACTCTTCCGTTTCCTTAAGCCAATCCCTAGCTTCCACAAAAGTTTCTGATCCTTGAAAAGGTTTCCCTCCCATAGCCTTAAATTCCTTGCAAGTCTTAGCAAAAGTATCCGTGCGAGGAGGAGGAGGGGGAGGAAGATCGGGTGCAACTGGTGGTGGAGGAACATTTGCTGGACCCGCAGCGGTGGCCCTAGCCTTCATCAATCTCCTATACCATACTGGTCTCGCTACACCCTCCAGAAAGTTAAGATCTTCAGCCATGCTGAAACGAAAAAGGAAAGATTCCAAACGGAGAATTCGAAAGATAAAGATATGGCTATTGGGGATTATGCTTTTCTTTCAAAAACTTTTCTCTTAAAAGACATGTTTTTGAAAATACTCCTTCCAAAAATGTTTTTAGAAAAATAGTTTTTCTAAAAGTTTTATCTGTTCTGGTAACCTTCAGCTCTGATACCACGTGTAACACCCCACACCCGCTAAGGTCACTCACTAAGGGAATGCCTTAACTTCGGTGGAGTATTTTAAGTGAATATAGAACAGAAAAATTACAACAAGACAGATATAAATAATACTTGAAAATCTAAAACATCATTTCATTGCAGCAGAAGATAAACATGTTTGGTTACAATACCAAAACCAACTAAAACAAGAATCAAGTACTAAATATCCATCTTGATAAAAACATAAGTACATAATCCCACTACATAACTAATAGCCATAATAGAAAAGATGAGCTGAGCTTTACATCAACGGTCCAAGCTCCAAAAGATAGATAAAGCAATCTGATCAAAGCCCACTAGTGCTAGGCCCACTCTGAGAACCTGAGGGTTGGGAAAAGGATAAAAACAACGGGGTCATACATAAGTCTGAGCGAGTCCTATAACTTTAACAATACAATCATTAAAGTAATTAGGGTATGATATAAACTTGGTACGGTAATGACTGGGGATAAATGACTACACTAAGCAGCCAACTAGACATAGGATGAACTAAGATATCGGTAAAGACGCATCTACCCACCCAAGGATAATTACTGAACTGCACCACACCAGTCATTCCTACTTAAAGGTTGATCCCACCCATGGACTTAGAAAATATAACTAGTAGTTTCGTGTACCCCTAGCTGACCACATAGGTGTCGTCTGCCCCTATCTCCACTAGGTGTACCCACTACTCCCCAAGCGATCGACTCCCTAACGTAGATACCCGTGCTGGCCCCACAGTGGGGTGTATCACTCCCCAAAGTGGCAACCCGATACAACCGACGGTGCATGGCTTATACCTACACGATGCAACAACGTCTTACCTACCAGCCCGGGTCCACACACGCATATGAAACCCGTTGGACTTGCGTTGCCACCGCTAACCCGTTTTGGCCTCTTATAGTCAAGCCCAGTACGCGTGTCCCGTCCTCGACATGGGTCGAGCCCACAAAGATACATATGGGTTACTGGTTGAAATGGGCCCCCACAAGCTACCCACCTAAGCTTGCTCCCTCTAGTGTATCCCACTTAACCCTTTAATCATGTTTAATTACATGTTTCCACTTTGGTTAAGTATTCTAATCGTATTTTCTATTTCCACCCAAGGCAACCCACTAGATTTCCACATGCCACCCAAGGCACTTACTTGATTTCCACATGCCACCCAAGGCACCCACTTAACCCCTCATGCCCCACTACATGCTTATCTGGTTAAGTGTTTCTTAATTGATTAAGAATGTAACCTTTGTAAAGACCTCTCACATTAGACTGTCTTTTATGGCAGCTGGATTTGCCGGTCGGGTCCGGGCAGCCTTACGCCATAACAGAGTCTAACCTCGTGTCTTTACACTTGTCACGTATTTAGTTTATGCCTAAGACCTCTCACATTGGGCCAATCATTTGTAGCCGCTGGATTTGCCGGTCGGGTCCAGGCAGTCTTATGCTACAAAAGGGTCCAACCTCGTGTCTTAGTCGATTAATTACACCTAATTAATCACCCCCATATTTTGAATTAATTTTCCCTAATTAATTCCAATTTAATGATGTACATAATTGACTCAATTATGTCCATCCACTTATGGTATGCAACATCATACCCATTTCACCACAATTTTGTTAACATGAATATTAACCCCATCGTTCCCCACGTAATACGCTAACATGACATACTTAAAAGGGAAGATTCATCACAAATACAATGGGTTCAACTTAGCATAACATTAGCATCAACATGGGTTTTAAAGGTGTCAACTTGCATATATGACCATAGCATCAAACCCAACTAGCATAAATAATCAACCCAAACTTGCATGAATCACATATGTCATAAAGAGGGTAACTTGCATAGATGTTCATGTCATAGACCTATCATAAAGGGAAAAACTTGCATACATGTCATAGGTCTAAAAAGGGATGAACTTGCATATGTTACTCATATCATAAAAAGGGGTAAACATGCATATATATGCATGACATACAAAGGGGTAAACTTGCATATGTATGCATATCATACAAAGGTGTAAACTTGCACATGTTACTTGCATTTAATCAAACACCAAACTTGCATAACATGTCATATATGAACTTGCATATAATCAAACACCAAACTTGCATAACATGTAATATATGAACTTGCATATAATCAAACACCAAATTTGCATAACATGTCATATATGAACTTGCATAACATGGTGTCATAATGGATCAATGTTTATCATAGTGATTTGCATAACTAGCATCATGAACATATAGCATAAAACTTGCATAACTAGCATCATGAACATATAGCATAAAACTTGCATAACTAGCTTCATGAACACATAGCATATGATAACATAACTTGCATTGATCCACATACATAACCATAACCTCATTATATCCTATCATAATTAGTTTAGCAATTGCTTGCTAAAGGCATAGAAACTCACAACTTGTTGATTAGCACTCCTATGAAGAAGATTAAGTTGCTAGAGTTGATTAGAAGTTGATTTGAGAAGCTATCTTCTTCTAAAATTTGATGGAGGCTCCTTCTACTTGCATTTTGACGGCATGACGACGTTGTATCTATTTTTAGTATGGATTAGGGTAGTCTTAGGGTGTATTTATAGATTTAGGATATAGTTTAGG
Source organism: Allium sativum (assembly GCA_030737875.1). Classification (NCBI taxonomy): domain Eukaryota; kingdom Viridiplantae; phylum Streptophyta; class Magnoliopsida; order Asparagales; family Amaryllidaceae; genus Allium; species Allium sativum. The sequence continues at coordinate 270,344,042 of CM060911.1, forward strand.
CCCTTAGATTAACCCTAGATTAGGTTAGAGCCGTCAGATTTCGTCACAAGCCCCAAAACACAGCCAAAGCAGTGCACCCAGGCCAAACTGGCTCGGCCACCTGTGTCGACTCCCAAGTCGACTGGGCAATCGACTTGGGTCTTGTGGTGTCGACTCCCAAGTCGACTTGGGGTGTGGCGGGAATTTTCCCGCCTAGCTCCATTTCTGCATTTGAAATCTGTTTTTGAAATTTGAATTTTCTGAAAACTTCTTCGGGCCTTAACTGGGTCATACGGACTCCGATTTTCGAAAACTCGGACTCTATTTCTCGTATTTTTCCAAGACGAACGCAATGGCATAGCCCGTTTCCCCTAATTCCCACATCTGGGATTATTTATTCTTTAATTTGTGAATTTCAATATTAACTGAAATTCGGGGTGTTACAGTGAGTGTTGATGTAAGTTTATACAAATGTTTTTTATAGTCTATGTTTGTTGACAACAAAATAGGTTATGCTTAGTCAATGTAAACACAAATTACATCAATATTTGCTAAGTGGTTATTGATTTTGAAATGAAAGTAAGAACAAAATTTTGTAGTCTATAGTTTTAGTTAATAATTCATAGGCCATACTTATAATAGTTTTGCATTAGTTCCATTTTCATGAGTATCATAAGTGATTTAAATATTGCATTTATATCACTTAATGGAGATCATAAATTGTATTTTTGATAAATTACATAAATGTGAGAGTTGATTTGCCTCTAAATTGTTTTCATTTCATATTTAGTTCTCAACTTAGTTTATAGTTTTCATTAGCTTTTATTAGTTAGAACTTCACTTGAATTTGGTTTAATTTGATTGCTGAGGATCGACTCGTATTCGCCACGTACTATAATTGCACGTCGTGCGCTTGTGGTATTATCACAATATTTCGTGTTAATAGTTTTCTAATTTAATAGAATATCCGTTTAGCGAACAAGCTTTTGGCGTCGTTGCCTGAGAGAGAATTTAATTTTGATTTTATTCTTCGAATTAATTTTCTTATTTGTTGCTTTTTTTTAAATAAAAAAAATGTGTTTGCTTTGTGTCATTTTGTTCAATTTAGTTTGTTAGTTTGTGTGTGATTGTTTATCTCTCTTTAGTATAGTTTATCTTTCTTTTTTCAAAAAAAAAAAAAAAAAACTTAAGTTCTTGTGTTTGTTCTCATATCTTTGTTCATTTGTGTGTGTGGTAACATTTGTTTTGTTTGATTTTGTGTTGTTTGTTTTCTTTGTGTGTTTGTTTTTTCTTTGTTCTTCTTATTTTCTTTAAAAAAAGTTCTTTTGATTTGTGCATTTCTGTTTTCCTATTGCAATCATAATTCTGTTCCTTCAGGTTTAACCATCTCTCTCTTGTTTTCTTTCTTGTTTTTCTTTTTTATAAAAAAAAATTCATCTCTCATTGTTTTTACTTATTCTTTGTTTCGCTGATTAATCTCTAATTGCATTTGCATACTGTTTTGACTTTTGATCAATTTGTTTACTATTCTTTTCTGTTTGTGGTTGCTGTTTTCATTTGTTCCTTCTGTTTTTACATTTCTGTGCAAAACAGTTTCACAGTACTGTTAAGTTCTCTTTTTTCATTTTGTGCAATACATTTATATTTCACATTCTGACTATAAAACAGTGCCTTTTCATTACATTTCATATTCACAAACCAGAGCCTTTTCACTATCCCCTCAAACCACTCCTTTTATCACAAACACCCTCTTCCAACCATACTGCTACCACCCACACCCTCTTCCATCCTTCACCTGCATTACATACAGACTTTAAACCATAGTCATAACCCAATACACTTTCTACTTAGCAATACCACAGGTCCACAAGATCTTGCCTAACTACATCAAAACATGTTACCATTTGCAAAACCCAAATTAACAAATCCCATACGAGCCAACATACATCATCCCCACCAGCAAACCATTCACCAACCTGCTCCAATTTCATTCATCACACTTCAACCACCAGCAAACCCATCAATTACACTACTCCACTAGTGAAGCAATCATATGCATCATCAACTTCCACCCTTACAACCTCACTCAAACACCGTCCTCTCACCAAACATCATCCTCCTCACCCAGACAACATTCAACTCACACTTGCCTTGCATACTGAACCACCCATCACCCTCTGACCGAATACGACAAACAGTATCGCCAACCAACTCAACTGTCATTCCACTACAGCCCTCACTACTCGATATCCCCCTCGAAATATCAGCAAATACCATACTCCAACTCCTCTTCTGTGAAACAATCCACCCACGCACAATCCACAACAATCACCAACCGAGACAATCTCCACCGTTAAAAACACTAAAATCCCCAAACGCCAGCAGCAACCAAGTACAATTCAACCGAGTCTTCATCTCCATCGCCTAATACCCGAATCCAAAATCGAAACCCCAATCAGCAACAAATTGAATCCCGAGTTTCACAAAACCAGAACCTTCCTCAAAACCAAATTCGAACTCAAAATCGAAATTTCCAGAACTCGAAATTGCCTCAAAAACGTAAACTCCTCAGTCCAATCCCCTTCTCAAAATCAGCAATCAAAATTCTTCACAGTTGAATTTGGACGCAATAGTTTTTTTAAGTTCAATTTCTTTTCCCCTTTTCTTTCGTGATTTTAAATGAGAGCCGGTTGGTGTCTATTTTAAAAGAGGGTCAGTGTTCTTTTTTTTGGGTGATTTTTGGGTCTTGGCCCTGCGTGAAATAGGCTAAAGAAATTCCTTTGTTTTCTTTTAGTGTTAATTGAGAGTCTTTAACAAAAAAAAGATGATTTGTTTATCTTTGATGGGTTTTTATTTAGCAATTTTTGTTTTCTTAAAAAAAAGTTTTATCCTTGTACAAAATCTTCATTTCAGGTTGCAGGAAATAAGAAGGAGAAGTATTCGCTCAAATATGCTTTACTTGCTCGCTTGCTAAAAAAAATTGCCACTAAAAAAAATTTTGCTAATAAATTTAGCCGCTCTGGTATTGTTTTATTTCCTTGGTTTTTATTTAATTGCATTGTTGTTTGCTTGCATTTGCATTTAGGAAAAAAATTCATTTGTAGTTGCATTGTTAATACACGTTTAACTTCTATTTTGCATTCATCTTATTTTTGTTTTTATTTTCTAAGGACATCATTGTATTCTGACAAATTGGTTTATTTCTAACGAATTATTTCTCGGTGTCTAGACTATGGCAGAGTAATAACCGTTTATAAATATTACGGTGATTCATAAATATTATATCGGTTGTTCCTCTTAAGGTACTTAAACCTTCGACTGCATTGCTAGGGTGATTCTTGGTGCACCGATAACTCCTGTCCGTTAACTGGCTGAAAAATCTTTTATTGAAATAAATCTAACAGTCATTATACAATTTTATAAATTTGTAAATTAGTAATTAGCAATCATATAGTTGCATTAGGTTCATGCATACATAAAAAAAACATTCAAAAATCCAAAAAGATTGAAAAAAAAGAGCTTTCCCTTTTGTATATAATTATTTCCTTTTAACCTAAAAAAAATCAATTTTCTTTTGTGAATATTTCTTTTTCTCTCAAAAAAAACTCCTTGCAAATGTCCCAATTTCCATATTCCTACGGATTTTACGATAGTTGTGAAAATCAATATAATCCATATAATTTTACACCAAATTCATATGGATATTTTAATAACAACTGTTGTACAAACAATTTGGATTTTGCACCACCAACTTTTCAAAATTTTCAAAATAGTCCTGATTTTGCACCACAAAATTTTCAAAATGATGATCAACCCTCAAGTCTTGAGATAAGTATTCAATCTCTAGTTGAAGAAAGTCAAAAATTAAATGAATCAATTTCGAATTCAATTCCGAATCCAAATTTAAATGATTTTGATTATAACCCTTGCCAATTCAATTTCGAACTCCGAAATGAATTTCAACTTCAACATGGAAATGTAAATCAATTTTCAAATAATTTTGGCAATGAAAATAATTTCAATTGTGGTGCAAATGAAAACACTTATTCCCAACAATTTCAAATTGAAATTTCTCATGTAAATAATTATAAATCTGATTTTGTTGAACAAATGAATGAAATTGACAATAATTACATGGATTTGTTGTTTGAAAACTACTTGAATTTTCATGAAAAACAAAATAATCAAAACCGAACTGTCATGATTCAAACGATAATCCATCTTTTACCAAACTCGATGATTTTCAAATAACGACTTTCGAAATTGAAAATGACGATCTTAACGAAATTATTGAAAATACAGTAATTGATTTGGATTTGAATTCTTTTGAGAGGGTGGAACAAAATTCAAAATTCGATCTTCCTTTTTCTGAAAATAACGAATTTCAAACAACAACTTTGGATTTTGAAAATGATACATGCATTGAAGCTGTTGACAATTCACCAAAGTAGGAGAAATTTGACGAACACGAATTTTTTGGACTTTTTGAAGATGAGTTGAATTCTGTACGAGTATATTTAAATCACCATTTTGATTTTGAAATCAATAATTCTAAAGAATTTTTCAATGATAATTTTGAAATTCAAATTGGTGAAACTAAACATGAAATTCAATCAATTATTCAATCTACCCAAAGAATCATCGAAAATAAACCAACTCATTCGATTTTTAATAAAATGAAATTTGTTTTTTTAAAATCTAAGTCTAACTTCGAAAGTTTTTACGATTTAGTTTTTCGAGCTTGAGCTGTGTCTCTCATACTTGAAGAGACAAATGAACCTGTTTTTAGAAGACCTTTTCATTTACTTCTTGTCAATATATTTTCTAATATACTGTAAAAAAAAACTCTTGTAAATATAGCGTATATTTCCAAAAAAAAAATCTTTTATTTTCTCTTTCCACTTTGGTTGACTGTGCGGACACAGTCAAAATCAAGTAGAGGGAGGGTTCATATTTATTTTGGTTTTTGCATAGATTTCGCTTTTCTTTTTTTTATCCAAAAAAATTCAAGAAAAAAATTGCATTTTAATTTACTTTTAAATGGGCACAATGAAGTAGATATACGGATTTGGTTGTATGATTAAAATATTTGGAATTTTACTTCTCTTAATGGATAACGAAAGAAAAGTTTGAATTATGAGCAAATTTACTATAACCGGTATATAGGGAAATTCATAAGTGATGAGTATGAAGTGTTTTCTAAATTGTAATCCGATTAAATGAATAGTTGATTTAGATTACTTACGATAACATTTTAGATCGTTTAAGTGAAGTTATGCTAAGATATTCTTGCTAAACTCTCTCTCTTAAAAAAAGGAAAAAGAAAGAATATATATATAATAATCCAAGGGTATCCAACATTGCTGGTACATCTGGCGTTGGTGTGCAAACCCGCCAAGCTCTTTCCGATACCTTGTTGACAAAGTCAGCGTTTGTATACCTTGGTCTCAATTTATGAGTTGGACACCTTAGGATTACTGACCCTCACGTAAGTCGTAGTGCAGTGTAGGGGTGGTGTACCTAGGTATTTGTAAATAATAATAATGTAAATATTCTGTAATAAAAAGAAAGTTAACACTTGAAATCCAAGCACACTCTTCACTTATTTGACCAAACTTGCTAACCAAAAATAAATAAATACGCCAATGAACGATTGTTGATATCGATTATATAATTCATTTCATATTTGCACTATGTTTCTACCAAAACAACTAGCCAAGCTGGAGGAGTTTGTAGCGATAACTGACTTTTGTTTGAAGTTTTGATTAGTAACGGACTTAAATTTCATAATGACGACCCAAACTTGTGTTAATCCTTCGTGTAAAATTTAAAAGTGAATTACCTATTTGTAAATAATCTTGCATTCATCTTGTATATATTTTCTAATCTTGCATTTTGTAAATATTTTTTGCATTTAACATTTGGATTTTGTGGGTAGTATCCGATGAAAACACTCGTCCTACTGGGGACACCCAGAGGTTTAACGACTTATTGCATACGCTCAATGCAATCGTGCTCCCTACGAAAACAGATTTATCAGGATTTTTCATTTGAGGATGAATAAAAAGATAAGTGTGGGGGTATTTGATATGCACGTAAAAATGCACATATATTCACATATTTATTCTTGTTTGATTAAATAAGTGAACATATTTGGGTATTTTATTTGACCAAACCATGTTTTAAACATTTTCATAATCATCACTCATTTTGGGGAAAAATGGTCATTTGTGCATGTTTTAATTTTTGAAATCATTTACTTGTTCCTTGTAGTTGTCTTTTGTAGGAATTTAGGAGCCAAAAAGATGTGTATACATGAAGATATGGAGAAAAACATGCATATACACAAGAGGAGATGGAAATAATTCATACACTATTTAGTGGAGGACCCCACACACTCTCCCTCTTTCTCTAATTCTTCATATTAGTGGCTAATGCACAATTGGATGACACAAATAAGGCTTCATGCATTCTACATCACTCATTAGTGGCTAAGACAAGATTAGAAGCTTCATGAAGGGCATTTTGGGGATTTCCCAATATGAGTGATTAGGGTTTTAGAGTTTTAAATCATGTATACATACCCCCTTTGTGTTCATGTATATCCTCTTCTTTTTTGATCCCCTTCTTTATTTTAGTTGAGAGGAGCTCAAGCTCTCTTGTATTTCCATGGATACTTAGCCATTTTCTTTATGTAACTTCTTTTTTTTAATGCAATTTAATTTCTATGCTCTTTACTTTCATGTTCATAGCTTAGATTTACATTCATATTCATAGCTTAGATTTACTTTCATGTTCATTTACTTTATGTTCATAGCTTAGATTTACTTTATGTTCTTAGTTTAGTTCTCTTCTTGTTCTACTTAGTTTTTCTTTCATTTTGCTTTATTTTCTAATGTTGAAACTTATATGTGTTGATATGATAACATATATGAGTGGCTAATCCCTTGATTTAGGGTAATGATGCTCTCTAACTTTTTGTAAGTTCAACATTTGTATGATTTGTGATCTCTAATTTGTGCTTCATGTTAGTGAATGTTGATGTAAGTTTATACGAATGGTTTTTATAGTCTATGTTTGTTGACAACAAAATAGGCTACGCTTAGTCAATGTAAACACAAATTACATCAATATTTGCAAAGTAGTTATTGATTTTGAAATGAAAGTAAGAACAAAATTTGATGGTCTATAGTTTTAGTTAATAATTCATAGGCCATACTTAGAATAGTTTTGCTTTAGTTCCATTTTCATGAGAATCATAAGTGGTTTAAATATTGCATTTATATCACTTAATGGAGATCATAAATTGTATTTTTGATAACTTACATAAATGTGAGAGTTGATTTTCCTCTAAATTGTTTTCATTTCATATTTAGCTCTCAACTTAGTTTATAGTTTTCATTAGCTTTTATCAGTTACAACTTCACTTGAATTTGGTTTAATTTGGTTAAATAAAATCTAGAATTAATTCTTTCCCTGCGGATCGACTCATATTCGCCACGTACTAGTAATTTTACGACGTGCGCTTGCGGTATTATCATGATATTTCGTGTTAACGGTTTTCTAATTTAATAGAATATCCATTTAGCGAACATTATTCTTCATAAAATCAGGGCAATCCTTCTTCTCATGTCCAGGGTTCCCACACTTGAAACACATCTTTTCAACTTCCGAATTCTTGCAATCTCGAGAGAATGGCCCTTCTGTTGATAGTTGAAGCAAGTGTCATCCCTTTTAGGTTCCTTCTTATGGCCATCATTTCCTTTCTGCTTACTTTTATTTTTCTGATTCAGCTTCTCCATAGAATTGGTGCCAGTAAAAGTATCATTAAGAGGCATATTCCTGCTTCTACCAGCTTCATCCCAAGTAACACTGGTCCTTTCTTCTCGCTCCCTAACTCGATGTCGAAGTTTCCCTAAAGCTATATTTCTCCTCATCTCCTCTTCTTCATCTATAGGAGCATAATCCCTTAATCACGAAGCCGAATCATACTTGGGTACCTGGATAGGAACACCAACATCTTTCACAACTACCTCTGGAGCGGGTACCCATCTCATGATCGCCGCCACTAGGGCCTCGAACATAGATAAGTAATTGGGTTGTTCTCTTCCGATCCCCCTCAAGGAACAGTCTCCTCCTTAGTAGTATTTCCTAAAGTTTGATGGCTCATTCTAAATCTAAAAATTAAAATTATTAGTCCACATATGAGAAAACTACAATAGAGTTCAAATGCTACCATACTATACACTAATATATAGTATATATCCATCAGAAATCCACAAATACATCTCTCTTAAATAATTACGTCTTAGAATTTTGTTAAAATCGATAACTAGAGCACTGATACCAAATGTGATGAACGCCCATAACTCCTGCACTTAACAAGGGGAATAATGCGCTGAAAGACGTGTCAGGCAGCTATGGACGATCACCAAGGTAGGATAACACAAGTGGAACCTGTCGTATAACTCACAGCGCAAAGATAAAATATAATAGAACATATACAATAGGCTATAATAGTGAAACATATCTAAGCAGAAACTTGAACTTCCATAACAACTAGAAAAAATATCCATACATCCTTAGATTACATCATAAGTGTACAAGTTTGCCTCACTGCAAGAGTAAATACCAATCATATCGGCGGAAACATCAAATATGTAATATAGAGAAACTAATACGCAAGCCTCCTGCTCGTCATCGCTCTGCACCCTCACCTCACTAAGATCTACTACCTGTAACCTACTACTCAGTTTGCACATCCACAATTGGATGAACAACCCAAGGTAATAAGAGGAAACATAAAACCTTGAGTCAGACAACAATTTTAATGAGCGATAAAACAACTATCTAACTTCATCAATAAAGTATATGAGAATAGTCAGATTAATCCGCTAATCTACCAACATCAACAAAGAAGAAACCAAATCCATCTTCCCCTCATTTGACTGTGGTAACCTTTACAACAATCAGGTAGAAACAAACAGTACATTCATAACAATCAATTATCAAGCGTAGACCATCATAATCGATATCGACATCTCCCAAGCACAAGCCCTGAAGGCCTAAACTAACATCAGACAAGCACCCAAGAGATATCTCCTTCGACGTTGAATAATCTACAAAAGATTATACAAGTAAACAATCATTCATCCATGATTCTGGCTATCACCGCCAATCCTGCTTTGAAATCATCGTTAATCGTATGACCAGCTCAACATTACACCGTCCGTCTAGGGCCAATGGTCTCGGTTCTATCAAAAACTCAATACGCCTTTCTGCGATATGTATCTAGGCCTTTTAAAGTACTCGACCCGACAACCGGTCTTTTAAGCGTCCCTATTATATCATTGCTTTGAGCCAACTAGAACCTACAATAACGATAATTCCTCGGCCTTCTGTATCTCTAGTCATCATCATCGGAGACCATCCATAAGCTCAATCATACTCAAGCAGCCATTATCCACGAGCTCAAAACACACTTGAGTCGTCTTCACATTTGTTTGCATTTCGACATCAATTAACACTTCACGATGCTTCAGACATTCCTCCTTTAATACACGTCGAAGCACGAACCATCATTGGCTTCATTTGGTTGATACTACATTTCATAGCATTTCTAGCCTTTTGTTATGAAAAACTGGCCATAATGTCAAAACATCCTTTTCACAGCGCTTCTGAAATGTATTATATGGCATGGCTCAATTCTGACACTCCTTGTCACTTGGCAATGTCATTTGGTACTCTGGCACTTGGTACTGTGAAAACAGTGTAAATCTGTAGCGCGCACCTTGGAAAATCACTAATTTCACTATGTGCAGCACATCTGGTACTTGGTACTCTGGCACTTGGTACTTTGGCACTTGGTACTTTGGCACTTGATACTTTAACACTTAGTACTTTGGCATTTAGCCCGATCCAAAGAAAATTGTACGATCCATGGCATTTCCCCCGATCCATGCTATGAAATCTGCCAGATCCATTAAAATGCCCTATCCATAGCATTTTGCCTGATCCATGCTATGAAAACTTCCACATCCATCAAAATTGCACAATTCATAGCATTTCGCCTGATCCATACTATGAATACTTCCAGATCCATAAAAAATTACCCGCTCCAGAGCATTTCGCCTGATCCGTGCTATGAAAACACCCAGATCCATCTCAAACACCATCGATCAATTTCAAACACCACCGATCAATCTCAAACACCACTGATAAACAAATCAACCATTGATTCAAGCAATAGTTAACAAACATTAAAACAACAATTCAACAAATGATCAAATCAACAAATCGATCTAAACATAGAATTAACATATGAAATTACCGTTTATAATTTGCTAGATTAGGTCCTATGGTGATATGAATTAAAATCATACTTACATCGATTAGATCTATATGAAAACAACTTTAAGTGATGAACACAAGATCAAACAACTCATATACTTGATTCAATCCGCGTGAGAGATGCTTATCACTCACCAATTCATCGAATTAACTCGAAATCACTAAATTCTCAATCCGAACAGCGAAGAATTTGCTTCAATCCTCTTGATTTGATGTGATGTGATCTCTCCTCACTTGGTGTAGATCTAGCTTCAAACAATGTAGATCTTTGATTCTCTTATGTAGATCTAGAATTTTAATGGCAGAAAGATGTATTTGATTGAGCAAGGAGGATCATGAGCTCAACCAAATGAGAAAATGAAGAAAAGTAACCCTCTCTCCATGCGTCTAACCTACTATTTATACCTCCCACCATCCCACTAATGGTCCTCCTCAAATCAGTTCATCAATGACTCTAAAAACCTGAACAGAAATTGTGAAACACAAAAACAACAATTCCTCCCAAATCGCTGAACCAAATCTTTAATGTGACCACTCTACGGAATTGGCAACACCATTTTCTTTCTAATGAGACCGACCTCAGCATCTGATTCAATCCTCGTCAAAAGTAATGCTATGTACATGACTGACTGGGGGAAAATGGTCATAAATAAAATTGGTAAAAGTTATGGACATGTCTCACATCCCCATAACCAACAAATCAAAATATGAAAATGATCCAACCCTCAGGGAATTAAATAAAAATATTTTACGATCCTCCGATATGTAAAATGTGGGTTGTTCCACATGACCTCCCGAACAGCTTTAGCCATTTCCCTATATTCCGACTCTGCACTTGAATGAGCTACAATGCTTTGCTTATTTGCTTTTCCATGACACAAGATTCCCACCTACAAATACACAATAACTAGAGGTAGACTTTCTATCCAGTCTTGATCCAACCCAATCAACATCAGAGAAGCAATCCAATTTTGTATCATAATGGTTCGAGTACCTAATACCCAGTCCAACTGTCCCTTTTAAGTACTCTAAAATATTCTCCAAAGCCTTCAACTGAAATATTTTGGGTGTAGCCATGTATTGACTAACAACACTAACAGCATATGATATATTTGGCCTAGTCACAGTCAGATAATTCAATTTTCCAACAAGCCTTCTATATTTTTATGGATCATTGAATGATTCACCATCAACTGCCAAATTTACATTTGGTATCATTGGTGTTTTACTTGGTTTTACCCCATGTTTTCCTGTCTCATTCAGTAAATCTAATATATACTTTCTTTGAGATAGAAATATACCACTACAATCTCTTGAACCTCAACACCCAAAAACTACCCTTGATTCTCCCAATTCTTTTGTATGAAACTGTGTATGAAGAAAGTTCTTGAGAGATAAAATACTTCTTCATCATATCCATTGATGACAATGTTATCCACATACATAACCAAGAAAGTAATTCTTGTTTGTGGTCTTCTGTAAAAGACTGAATGAACAAATTTACTTTTGGTTAATGCAAATGACTCAATAATCTAACTGAACTTCCAAACCATTCCCTTGGACTTTGCATCAAACCATATAGGTCTTATTAAGTTTACACACTAGTTCACCCTCCCTATGAACACTAAACCTAGGTGGTTGTAGCATATACATCTCTTCTTGAAGATCACCATGTAAGAAAGCATTCTTAGTATCTAATTGATGTAATTTCCAACTGTGAATAGCAGCAAGTGAAATGAACAATATTATTGAGGTTAATTTATCTATTGGAGAAAAAGTTTCTATATAATCTGCTCCATAAACTTGTGCACACCCTTTTGCAACAAGTCTAGCTTTATAGTGTGCCGTAGTTGCATCTGGATTAACTTTAACAGAATAAACCCATCTACATCCAATTGCCTTCTTTTTACAGGGCAAACAAACTATATCCCAAGTTTTATTCAACTTTAATGCATTCATTTCTTAATTCATAGCAGCATACCACTTTGGCTTAGACAAGGCTTCATTGATATTCCTTGGTGTAGAGACAGAGTCAAAAGGTTTAAGAAACAGCGGAGATGATAAATTATTATATGATACATAGGATGATATAGGATATGTGCACTGGCGTTTTCCTATTTTCAATGCAATAGGCATATCAAGTTCAGGATCAATCACAAGGGTTGGTTCACATATTGGATTAGGTTGTACATCATCACTACTTTCTTAAGTATCACTATCAAGTGAATATATAAGGAAATTGCCACTTTCTTGCTGTGGAAGCTCTGGTGATTTTTGAGATGATTGAAAATATGGTATGTCTTCATGAAATGTGACATCAATAGAAAACAGTACTTATCAAGACTTGGACAATAGCATCTATATCCTTTTTGAACTCGAGAATATCCAACAAACACACATTTAATTGACTTTGGGTCGAGTTTAGACAATTGTCGTCTAACATCCCCAGCAAAACAAGTGCTCCAAAATATTCTAGGTTTAATAGAATATGTTGATTATCTGGAGATAACAGTTTATATGGTTTCTCACCATTCAACACAGATGAGGGCACTCTGTTTATATGAAAACAAGCAGTAGATACTGCATCTGCCTAGAAATACTTTGGCACATTCATTTGAAACAATAGAGCTCTTGTTGTTTCTAAAGAAGTATATTCGATGTTTATTCTTTCATTCAACTACTCCATTTTGTTATGTTGTATCCACACATGAAGTTTCGTGGATCATACCCTTATCACTCATGAACTCAAGAAACAAATCTGATGTATACTCCTTAGCATTATCACTTCTCAATGTATTAATCATAGTATTAAATTGTCTTTTCAATTTCAGCACAAAATTTACAAAAAATTGAGTATAACTCAGATATACTTTTCATAAGAAACAACCTTATAGTACAAGTATAATCATCTACAAATGTAACAAAATATCTAAAACCAGGTTTAGACAGAACTGCTGATGGCACTCGTATATTAGAGTGAACAATTTCGAACATAGAATTAGCCCTTTTACTTAATCCTGGACTTGAACAAAGTCGATGACGTTTAATAAATTGACAAGATTCACATTCTAAAGATTGTAAAAACTTATATTGTGGACACAATTTCTATAAAATAGGTAAAGAAGGATAACCTAATTGACAATGAGTCTTGAGTGCTTGAACACTGCTTGTACAGGCAGCAGATATTGATGACTGAGTACCTAACACATATGAAACTTCTCGTTCATGTCCTTTACCAATATTCTTCTAGGTCACAAGCTCCTGGAATACACAATGATATAAAAGGATATGCAACAATTTTACTTCTTAGTTATTTTACTAACTTATAACAAATTAAATGCCATCTTTGGTGTATGCAAAACTGAGGTAAGTGGCAACAATGGAGTGAGATTAGTAGATCCAGATCCTCGTGTACTTGAAATATCAGATCTTAAAATTCAACTAAACACTTCTTGCAGAGAGGTGACATCAGATCTAAACAGGACTTGTGCTTTTGCAGATTCATATTTAGATTGAAGACCACTAAGAAAACTCATAACAGCCATTTGTTCACATTGTTGTTGCTGAATCTTAACATCAGAACTAGTAGGAAGGAGTAAATTGAACTCCTCATAAATCTTCTTAAAATTCATGAAATAGTTCATTAATATCAAATCTAATTTCTTAGCTGGATTAAATGACTTATAGATATCACACATTCTGCTCAAATTGCCTTTACCAAAGTATAAAAATTCCAAATAATCCATTTACTCCTACCTAAGTCCATAGTGGTTAATCAAACTAATAACACTGATATCAATAGTAATTCTGATCTGAAGAAACAACCGAGCATCATCCGTAAGCCATACCTGATCATCCTTGTCATTAGAATCCTCTTTTCAGTGGATCTTTTCTGAGATGGCCGTCTTTATCAATACTACGAATGTTAACGATATTTACGTAAATATCTAAAGTTTTAACAATTTGGTGTGCATGAGTGTAGGAGTGTGAATAGGCATGGATCCATTAATTTAAGAGTTTGCATGATTGTAGGAGTGTGAATAGGCTTGGATGCATTAGCTTAGGAGTTTGAATAGGTCGGTAGATGGTTGTATTAAATATTTGAAAGATCTGTAATGAAACGCAAGTAGTTCCTTTCATTATCAATTTTTCCACTTGTTTTAACATGGTATCAGAGCCTCCCTAAATTAGGGATTGCTAATAATTGTTATTTAGAAAGCTGAAGCTATGAGGAAAGACAAAACTCAGATGCTACCTTCGGGTGGTAGAGGGGGCCGTGATGGTAATTTCACCGCAAATATGAGTAGCAATAACCAAGGTGTAGCACAAGAGCTTGTCGATGATGATCGAGCATCTATTTCTACATTAAGTGATGCACAATTCAATTTCTTGATGACTACTCTCAATCAACACAAACTCTCATCCTCTACTCCAAATTTGCATGGTAAGAAAATCTATGTTGATTAGGGGATCATCGATACTGGGGCCTCAAATCACATGTCTGGTAATATTGAATTGTTCGCCTACTTGCATGATATACCTTCCTCTCCTGTTGGTTTACCAAATGAAAAGGTTACAAATGCTACTAAAGAAGGCCAAATAAAACTAAATGAAAAATTGATCCTAGAGAATGTATTATTTGTGTAACGAGTCGGATTTCGCCCGACCTTAATCGATCGCAAAATCGACCAAGACCGTTCAAAATCCGCATACGTTAACTTTGGGAATACAACCACATCAGAACAATAACAGAAGACTTTTATTACATCATGATAATATAACATCAGAGTATAGAATATATCAGAGTACATCGAAATTAAAATACAACGGAAGAAAATTTTACAATAAATTTAATACAGTGCAGCGGAAATAAAATAGATACAACGGAAGACAACTATGCTCTGGACACAACTTTAAGCTTCAATCCAGGATCCTGCTAAAGAGATAAACCTGTAGACAAACTGCTCGACTGCCCGTGTGGAGAAGAGGGCACCCGAGTTTGCAAAAAGATGGAAACAAACAACGGGTCAGTCGTGGGACTGGTGTGAGAATTCTTAACTAATTAATCACTATTAATAAGACAAATCCAAAGACCACGCCGCTAACGCGGAACGGGTTTTATTCCAATGGATTGCCGTGCATAACTTAAAGTAAATCGTAAAACAACGCAATGCTTTTTAGAAAAATGAAATCACCATAAGACTCAGGTCCCATCACACAATGAAACGCACACCAGAGTATAGAGTTTTACCTTATGATGATTAAACATGCTTGATACGTTAAAAACGAATTTGATATTATTATTAGTGTGTATATGTTTTAAAAACAATTTCAATCATAATGTATCAATCCTAGGAAGCATAGGTACCATATACTATGCCTCCATACTAGTAATACAATCAAAACCGCATGAGGCATATTGGAAATTGAGTTTCCATCATGAGTTAAGGCTAGGGAGGAGCTCCTTACCGATTCGAGACACTCTAGCTAATGTCTCAGGGTTCCCCGCAGTTAACCCTTGGAAAGCTGCAGGGCCGGTCCGCCATACGAGTTGCGGATTAGTTATTCCTGAACACATGTTTCCCAGTCCTATAGGACCTATCATCCGAGGCGCCTCATTCAATCATCCACATAAGTAAAATGTCAGGGCTGGTAGGTCACTGACACCACTCTAGCTAGAAAGAAACGTGCTGCTCTCCCTGCGTTCCCTTTTCCCGTTTAAGACTCCGCCGGTGTGTGAGGCTCACGAAGTCACGCTATACACAAAGCAATGCCTAAACAGACTATGCTTTGATCGTCCCACAAGGCCTGCTTTTCAACAAAGCCTTGATCATATGCATCTTAGCATGCCACATCATCACTCCATATCACACTACCAATCCTTCGCCGAAATATATGAATGGGTGTTAAGCAAGAGAATAAATTCTCTGCCACCAAACATCCATACATTCGACAGAAGATTAATATCATGATATATAATGGAGTACAATGTCAGACCACAATCCATTTAAAAGCTTATGCTCTGGGTCTGAGCGAAGCCAAACCCGTACAAATCAACACTACGTCCGGGCAACTCCTACTATTACCTTATCATGGTAGCGAGCCATTCTAAGGCAACAATCATCATCGTCCATTCGATGTGGAGATTTGACGGTCTTCAATCGCCGTCTTCCAATCTCGGATTTTTAAATGTCGTTTAATTATTTGGAATGAGATAAACTCGGACTTTCCAAATAATCCTCGTATATATACATATATGTAAAATCCTTCTTACACATTAATAATTATTTTTATTAACGATTCATTCCTATTTTAATTATTTAAAATAATTAAATTTTTATATAACGACGCCTTAAGTCCATGGGCGACTATGGCGCTGCATTCAACCAATTTTGATTTTCACATTTCTCAGAATCTAACCGTTGGATCTTAACGTAATATATATCGTTGGAAAGATTTTTCCAAGACGGTCCTAACAGTTTCAGTTTCAAGAAAATCCAACGGTCAGATCTTCTTGTATAGTCATTTAAAAGTACGAATTCAAAACGCGAACTACCACGCCCTTTTCGTTCAATTTTGATTATATATATATATAATCATTGAATCGTAATAACGTCGTTTGATTAAAACAACGCTCTACACAATTACCGACACTTACTAAATTTTAATTCATTTGAAAATGAAGATAATATTATCGCATCCTAAATTCATTCTTTCCTTACATTGAAAATGTAAATTCCACCCTTTTTATTTACATAAAAATGTAAGTTTAATTCCTATGCGAATTCCTATATTCTTTTTTTTTATGTACATGTAAAACAAATGTAAATTTTGATACATTCAAAATCCTACTTTTAAATTACATATAAAAACGTAGATTTCAACTTCAATGTACATTCTCATCTTAGTTACATTATAAAAATGTAACTTATATTTGCAGTGAATCCTATTTTAAATTTACATATCAAAATGTAAGTTTTAATTACAATGCAAACTCCACTTCCTATTTACATTGTAAAAATATGATTTCCAATTACTATGCAAACTCTACTTCCTATTTACATTGTAAAATATGATTTTTAATTACAATGCAAACACTACATCTAATTTACATTGTAAAAATATGATTTTTAATTACAACGCAAACACTACATCTAATTTACATTGTAAAAGTATGATTTTTAATTACAATGCAAACACTACATCTAATTTACATTGTAAAAATATGATTTTTAATTACAATTCAAACACTACATCTAATTTACATTGTAAAAATATGATTTTTAATTACAATGCAAACACTACATCTAATTCACATTGTAAAAATATGATTTTTTAATTACAATGCAAACACTACATCTAATTCATATTGTAAAAATATGATTTTTTAATTACAATGCAAACACTACATCTAATTCACATTGTAAAAATATGATTTTTTAATTACAATGCAAACACTACATCTAATTCACATTGTAAAAATATGATTTTTTAATTACAATGAAAAAACTACATCTTATTCACATTGTAAAAATATGATTTTTTAATTACACTGCAAACACTACATCTAATTCACATTGTAAAAATATAATTTTTAATTACAATGCAAACACTACATCTAATTCACATTGTAAAAATATAATTTTTAATTACAATGTCACATTTCTATGTCTAAATTACATATGAAATAAATCAATTTTATTTCTAATGTGCATTCTCATTTTATGTTACATATATATATATAAGAAAAATGCAAATTCTATCATACAATGAAATTGCATCCTTTAATTGCATAGAAAAATGTAGTTTTGTCATGCGGTATACTTTCCTATAGACATTACATATAAAAATGTAATATTTAACACACAATGTAAATTCATGTTTTAATTACATATAAAAATGTAAATTTTATCCTACGGTGTAATTCCCTATATAATTTACATATAAAAATGTAAATTTTAACATATGATGAAATTTCCATGTTAATTACAAAGAAAAATGTAATTTTTAACATTCAACGTTGATTCACTTTATAATTTACATATAAAAATGTAAATTCTGACATATGATGAAATTCACCTTTTAATTACAAAGAAAAATGTAATTTTTAACATTCAACGTTAATTCACTTTATAATTTACATATAAAAATGTAAATTCTGACATACAATGAATTTCACCTTTTAATTACAAAGAAAAATGTAATTTTTAACATACAACGTTAATTCACTTTATAATTTACATACAAAAATGTAAATTCTGACATATGATGAAATTCACCTTTTAATTACAAATAAAAATGTAATTTTTAACATACAACGTTAATTCACTTTATAATTTACATACAAAAATGTAAATTCTGACATACTGTGAAATTCAATATATTTACATTAATAAAAGTGTAAATTCCTCATTCGGTGAAATTCTTATTAACAAAAATGTAAATTTATATTCCATGTCACATTCTTATTTTATTTTCATTAAATAAAATGTAAACTTTCATTCTTGTCGCATTCTTATTTTATTTACATTGAATAAAATATAAACTTTCCATACGGTGAATATTTCCTTTATCTACATTAACAAAAATATAAACTTTGTCCTACGGTGAATATTCTAATAGTTTGCATTAAGAAAAATGTAAATTTTGTCTACGGTGAACATTCATATATATTACATTAAGAAAAATGTAAATTTTGTATACAGTGAACATCCATATATATTTACATTAAGAAAAATGTAAATTTCATCTACGGTGAACATTCATATATATTTACATTAAGAAAAATGTAAATTTCGTCTACGGTGAACATTCATATATATAATCACATTAAAAATTTGTGTAATTTCATTTATAGTGTAATTCCATGTTTCATCACTAAATCAAAATATACTTTTTCCCAATTACAATGAAAATTCCATTCTTAACATATTGGAAATTCCATTTTTAACATATTGGAAATTTTATTTTGAACATTTTGAAAATTCCATTCTTAACATATTGGAAATTTTATTTTTAACATTTTGAAAATTCCATTCTTAACATATTGGAAATTTCATTTTTAATTCAAAACAAAATCCCATGCTTTAATTCCATACAAAATTGCATACTTTAATTCCATACAAAATTGCGTACTTTAATTCCATACAAAATTGCATACTTGAATTCCGTGCTTTAATTTCATACTAAATTTCATACTTTAATTTCATCAAAAATTTCAATGTAAATGCCATACCTCATTTCAATGTTCAATAATATTCTTATCGTATTTCATGTCAAATCCCATAACAACAACATCCAAAACAAACCAACATGATCAAATCCAATAATTAACCTCCAGGCAATTTACAAGGTGAGGTTTAACTTGGCATATGGCAAATCAACAAGGTAGGATTAAAGAAATTAACACATAATTAATTCTAATCAATCAATCAATTCATATTTAACGATAAAATTTCAGATTTAATATCATGTCATTGTAGACAATTCAGATTCAATATTATACGGTATGAACATTTCAGATCCATGTTTTAGATATCATGTCAAATTTGATCTACTATTAATAATCATGGAAATAATAATTAAATAAATTAGATTAAAAATAAATTCTCACAGTGGTCTAGTCTGAGAAGATGATTCAGGTTCGATCCGATTCAGTGTTCGTATTCAAATAGATTTCAGATCTGGAACGATTCAAATACAAATACATATGAAAAATCAAAATTCAGCTTTTAACAACTGACACAGCGACATTTAAAAGCGTCGCAAAATCTGAAATAAATTTTACCTAGAGTGTTCAAAACTTTGAATCGAGATAACTCGAGCTACGATCGACGGTTTTACGAACGGTTTGCGGGAGATTGGAGAGCTACGAGAGGGCTATCTTCACCGGGAGTTGGAGGAGGTGCGGCGGCTTGTGGGTGGCGAGGTGGGGCTGTGTTCGGCGGCGGTTTGGGAGGGTGGTGCGGCGGCTACGGTCGATGAGAGGTGGTGATTCTTGTCGGAGATTGAAGAGCACGAAAATCTCTTCGAAACGTGTATTTATACGAAGGTTTTCGTTGAGAATTGAGGGAGAAATCGGAGAATGAATTTTTGAACCATGATGGGTTCGGCGGCTAAGAGAACGACGGAATGGAAAAGAAGAACCCGTGCGTGTTTTTATATTATTTAATTAGGTTAATATAATTATTATTTAATTAGCCCGTTAAAGCCCGTTTTGGTCCGAACTCAGAATCAGGCCTGCTTACTGTCGTTCTTAGGGTTTTGACGTCTTCTGAGCGCAATGGGCTATGTCTCGGGCCCCAATTCTGATGTCTGTAGCGTTTTTTTTTTAAATCCTATTAAAAATTAATTAATTAAATATTGACCGTACATGAAAATTCACCGGGGCCACAAATTAACTTCAAAAAATCTCGAAAAATATATTTTGCTATGTTTTGACGCTGCGGACCTAGAAAAATTAATTTCGTTCAATTCTGAGCTCGTATGAATTTTTAAAGTCAAAAATTGTCCGTTTACACTAAAAAATCAATTATAATTATATATTAATTCTAAAAATTACCGAAAAATCATTTTTAGCTTTGTTTTGACGATACGAACCCAACAAAATAATTTTCGTCGAATTCTGAGACTGTTTGAAAAATGGCTATTTTTCAGTCAATTAATTTTTGACCGAAATTGACAAAACACAGTTTCTTTTGCCACGCTCACATATTAATTCAAAAAATTCTGAAAATTGAAACCTAGCAATAATTTGACATTCCGGTTCCAACAAAAGTGGTTTCGTCGAAAACAGAGGTCGTTTGAAAAATGACTATTTTTTTAAGGCTAATATATTTAATATTAAAAATACCTTTTTTAAACAAATAATTTTCGAAACTCAAAATATATAAGTGTTTGATGTTTTTCAATGCAGAAACATCATTTCGAACTCAATAGAAGTGGTTTCAAGTTCAAATTCCTTCGTATGTGAAAAGTAGCCTTTCGGGTCATATATAATATATATATAAATTCTACAACAACCTTTCTAAAAATTGAATTGGCCATAAATTTTGATTTCCGCTATGAAATTTCAATTTTTCGGATTCGTTGGAAAGGTATTTTTAAATAGATTCGAATATTTTTGGTTTCACTAAAAATCCGTTAAATTTTGCGTCTTGTACGGTCAGTCAAAGTTCAAGTTTGACTTTTCAAACTACCGCGTTATTTCTAACCCCTTTTTATAATTAAAATTAAATTATTTATTCTAACTTCGATTTGAATCAAATTTGTGATCATTATTATTTAAAATAGATTATTTTAAATATCAAAACTCATTAAAATCACTTAAAATTAATTTTAAATTGGCCCCAAAATTCAGGGTTGTTACAGTCTCCCCCACTTAAAAACTTTTCGTCCTCGAAAAGGGACGAAGCTAAAAGTTGATTAATTAACTAACTAATTTATATATATATATATTCTCCATTGGTTTAAATAATTTCATTAGTTGATTAACCTTCAAATATATAACTTTTTATATATTCAAAATCATATTTTCTAAAATAGATTATAATTAATTACAAATACGTATATTATAGGCTTGCTACTCTCAACTCATTCTAGGGCATTACTAACCCTATCTCTAATGAGTTTTCTCATTCTAGGATACTGCTGATCCTATCTCTAATGAGTATTCTTATTGGATATTACTAATCCAATCTCTGATGAGCCTTTTGTTCAGTTCTAATGAGTTGTACCCCAAAGATTTGAGCTAACCAAAGCTCTGATACCAACTGTAACGAGTCGGATTTCGCCCGACCTTAAACGATCGCAAAATCGACCAAGACCGTTCAAAATCCGCATACGTTAACTTTGGGAATACAACCACATCAGAACAATAACAGCAGACTTTTATTACATCATGATAATATAACATCAGAGTACAGAATATATCAGAGTACATCGAAATTAAAATACAGCAGAAGAAAATTTTACAATAAATTTAATACAGTGCAGCGGAAATAAAATAGATACAGCGGAAGACAACTATGCTCTGGACACAGCTTTAAGCTTCAATCCAGGATCCTGCTAAAGAGATAAACCTGTAGACAAACTGCTCGACTGCCCGTGTGGAGAAGAGGGCACCCGAGTTTGCAAAAAGGTGGAAACAAACAACGGGTCAGTCATGGGACTGGTGTGAGAATTCTTAACTAATTAATCACTATTAATAAGACAAATCCAAAGATCATGCCGCTAACGCGGAACGGGTTTTATTCCAATGGATTGTCGTGCATAACTTAAAGTAAATCGTAAAACAACGCAATGCTTTTTAGAAAAATGAAATCACCATAAGACTCAGGTCCCATCACACAATGCAACGCACACCAGAGGATAGAGTTTTACCTTATGATGATTAAACATGCTTGATACGTTAAAAACGAATTTGATATTATTATTAGTGTGTATATGTTTTAAAAACAATTTCAATCATAATGTATCAATCCTAGGAAGCATAGGTACCATATACTATGCCTCCATACTAGTAATACAATCAAAACCGCATGGGGCGTATTGGAAATTGAGTTTCCATCATGATTCAAGGCTAGGGAGGAGCTCCTTACCGATTCGAGACACTCTAGCTAATGTCTCAGGGTTCCCCGCAGTTAACCCTTGGAAAGCTGCAGGGCCGGTCCGTCATCCGAGTTGCGGATTAGTTATTCCTGAACACACGTTTCCCAGTCCTATAGGACCTATCATCCGAGGCGCCTCATTCCATCATCCACATAAGTAAAATGTCAGGGCTGGTAGGTCACTGACACCACTCTAGCTAGAAAGAAACGTGCTGCTCTCCCTGCATTCCCTTCTCCCGTTTTAGACTCCGCCGGTGTGTGAGGCTCGCGAAGTCACGCTATAAACAAAGCTATGCCTAAACAGACTATGCTTTGATCGTCCCACAAGGCCTGCTTTTCAACAAAGCCTTGATCATATGCGTCTTAGCATGCCACATCATCACTCCATATCACACTACCAATCCTTCGCCGAAATATATGAATGGGTGTTAAGCAAGAGAATAAATTCTCCTTCACCAAACATCCATACATTCGACAGAAGATTAATAACATGATATATAATGGAGTACAATGTCAGACCACAATCCATTTAAAAGCTTATGCTCTGGGTCTGAGCGAAAGCCAAACCCGTACAAATCAACACTACGTCCGGGCAACTCCTACTATAACCTTATCATGGTAGCGAGCCATTCTAAGGCAACAATCATCATCGTCCATTCGATGTGGAGATTTGACGGTCTTCAATCGCCGTCTTCTAATCTCGGATTTTAAAACGTCGTTTAATTATTTGGAATGAGATAAACTCGGACTTTCCAAATAATCCTCGTATATAGACATATATGTAAAATCCTTCTTACACATTAATAATTATTTTTATTAACGATTCATTCCTATTTTAATTATTTAAAATAATTAAATTTTTATATAACCACGCCTTAAGTCCATGGGCGACTATGGCGCTGCATTCAACCAATTTTGATTTTCACATTTCTCAGAATCTAACCGTTGGATCTTAACGTAATATATATCGTTGGAAAGATTTTTCCAAGACGGTCCTAACGGTTTCAGTTTCAAGAAAATCCGACGGTCAGATCTTCTTGTATAGTCTTTAAAAGTACGATTTCAAAACGCGAACTACCACGCCCTATTCGTTCAATTTTGATTATATATATATAATCATTGAATCGTAATAACGTCGTTTGATTAAAACAACGCTCTACACAATTACCGACACTTACTAAATTTTAATTCATTTGAAAATGAAGATAATATTACCGCATCCTAAATTCATTCTTTCCTTACATTGATAATGTAAATTCCATCCTTTTTATTTACATAAAAACGTAAGTTTAATTCCTATGCGAATTCCTATATTCTTTTTTTTTATGTACATGTAAAACAAATGTAAATTTTGATACATTCAAAATCCTACTTTTAAATTACATATAAAAACGTAGATTTCAACTTCAATGTACATTCTCATCTTAGTTACATTATAAAAATGTAACTTATATTTGCAGTGAATCCTATTTTAAATTTACATATCAAAATGTAAGTTTTAATTACAATGCAAACTCTACTTCCTATTTACATTATAAAAATATGATTTCCAATTACTATGCAAACTCTACTTCCTATTTACATTGTAAAATATGATTTTTAATTACAATGCAAACACTACATCTAATTTACATTGTAAAAATATGATTTTTTAATTAAAACGCAAACACTACATCTAATTTACATTGTAAAAGTATGATTTTTAATTACAATGCAAACACTACATCTAATTCACATTGTAAAAATATGATTTTTTAATTACAATGCAAACACTACATCTAATTCACATTGTAAAAATATGATTTTTTAATTATAATGCAAACACTACATCTAATTCACATTGTAAAAATATGATTTTTAATTACAATGCAAACACTACATCTAATTCACATTGTAAAAATATGATTTTTTAATTATAATGCAAACAATACATCTAATTCACATTGTAAAAATATGATTTTTTTAATTACAATGCAAACACTACATCTAATTCACATTGTAAAAATATAATTTTTAATTACAATGCAAACACTACATCTAATTCACATTGTAAAAATATAATTTTTAATTACAATGTCACATTTCTACATCTAAATTACATATGAAATAAATAAATTTTATTTCTAATGTGCATTCTCATTTTATGTTACATATATATATATAAGAAAAATGCAAATTCTATCATACAATGAAATTGCATCCTTTAATTGCATAGAAAAATGTAGTTTTGTCATACGGTATACTTTCCTATAGACATTACATATAAAAATGTAATATTTAACACACAATGTAAATTCATGTTTTAATTACATATAAAAATGTAAATTTTATCCTACGGTGTAATTCCCTATATAATTTACATATAAAAATGTAAATTTTAACATATGATGAAATTTCCATGTTAGTTACAAAGAAAAATGTAATTTTTAACATTCAACGTTGATTCACTTTATAATTTACATATAAAAATGTAAATTCTGACATATGATGAAATTCACCTTTTAATTACAAAGAAAAATGTAATTTTTAACATTCAACGTTAATTCACTTTATAATTTACATATAAAAATGTAAATTCTGACATACAATGAATTTCACCTTTTAATTACAAAGAAAAATGTAAATTTTAACATACAACGTTAATTCACTTTATAATTTACATACAAAAATGTAAATTCTGACATATGATGAAATTCACCTTTTAATTACAAAGAAAAATGTAATTTTTAACATACAACGTTAATTCACTTTATAATTTACATACAAAAATGTAAATTCTGACATACGGTGAAATTCAATATATTTACATTAATAAAAGTGTAAATTCCTCATTCGGTGAAATTCTTATTAACAAAAATGTAAATTTATATTCCATGTCACATTCTTATTTTATTTTCATTAAATAAAATGTAAATTTTCATTCTTGTCGCATTTATATTTTATTTACATTAAATAAAATGTAAACTTTCCATACGGTGAATATTTCCTTTATCTACATTAACAAAAATATAAACTTTGTCCTACGGTGAATATTCTAATAGTTTGCATTAAGAAAAATGTAAATTTTGTCTACGGTGAACATTCATATATATTACATTAAGAAAAATGTAAATTTTGTATACAGTGAACATCCATATATATTTACATTAAGAAAAATGTAAATTTCATCTACGGTGAACATTCATATATATTTACATTAAGAAAAATGTAAATTTCGTCTACGGTGAACATTCATATATATAATCACATAAAAAATTTGTGTAATTTCATTTATAGTGTAATTCCATGTTTCATCACTAAATCAAAATATACTTTTTCCCAATTACAATGAAAATTCCATTCTTAACATATTGGAAATTCCATTTTTAACATATTGGAAATTTTATTTTGAACATTTTGAAAATTCCATTCTTAACATATTGGAAGTTTTATTTTTAACATTTTGAAAATTCCATTCTTAACATATTGGAAATTTCATTTTTAATTCAATACAAAATCCCATGCTTTAATTCCATACAAAATTGCATACTTTAATTCCATACAAAATTGCATACTTTAATTCCATACAAAATTGCATACTTTAATTCCATACAAAATTGCATACTTGAATTCCATGTTTTAATTTCATACTAAATTTCATACTTTAATTTCATCAAAAATTTCAATGTAAATGCCATACCTCATTTCAATGTTCAATAATATTCTTATCGTATTTCATGTCAAATCCCATAACAACAACATCCAAAACAAGCCAACATGATCAAATCCAATAATTAACCTCCAGGCAATTTACAAGGTGAGGTTTAACTTGGCATATGGCAAATCAACAAGGTAGGATTAAGGAAATTAACACATAATTAATTCTAATCAATCAATCAATTCATATTTAACGATAAAATTTCAGATTTAATATCATGTCATTGTAGACAATTCAGATTCAATATTATACTGTAACACCCCGAATTTTAGTTAATACTAATATTCACTAATTACAGAATAAATAATCTTAGATGTGAGAATCAGGGGAAACGGGTTACGTCATTGTGTTCGTCTCGGAAAAATACGCGAAATAGAGTCCGAGTTTTCGAGAATCGGAGTCCGTATGGCCCAGTTATGGCCTAATGAAGTTTTCAGAAAATTCAAAGTTCAAAACAGATTTAAAATTCAAGTTCAAATTTCGAAATTGGGGCCATTGGGCGCAGGCGGAAAAATTCCCGCCTAGCTAACCAAGTCGACAGCCCTGTCGACTGGGCAGTCGACTTGGCAAGGACCAAGTCGACAGCCCTGTCGACTTGTGTGTCGACAGGGGGTGCTCGGCCAGTTTGGCCTGGTGCACCATTTTAGAGTTTGGCTGTGTTTTGGGGCTGTTTTCTGGAAGCTTCCGAGATCTGATGGTCCTAATCTAACCTAGGGTTAATCTAAGGGTCTAAAACACATCCTAATCCTATAAATAAGACCCTAAGCTAGCCCTAAATGATCATAATCCTATCCTCTAACTAAACTATGCCAAAATTTTCTATGATCATGGCCTCCACTCAAAACCCTAGCCTCCATCCTCTTTCTAAACTATTTCTATGAAGGCTTTCATGTTCATACAATCATTTTTAAGTTGTATGAGTGATCATTAGCTTGCATTCATCATCAAGTTGCAAGCTTTATTTTCAAGGCTAGAGTTTTTGGGTGATTTTTGGCAAGGGTTTGCTTATTGGAGTTTAGTGGTGAGTTTCTATAGCCTTAATAATCAATTGTTAAATTGATTATGATAGGATATGATAAGATATGGCTATGTTTGTGGATCAATGTGTTCATGCAAGTTTAGTATAGTATATGTTGTGTGTTTTGCAAGTTTTATGCTATATGTTATGCAAGTTTAAGGCTATGTTTTATGATGCTCATTATGCAAAACACTATGTTGAACATTGATTCATATGTAACATGTTATGCAAGCTATATGTGAGATTATATGCAAGTTCATATGTAACATGTAATGCAAGTTATGTGCATGATTATATGCAAGTTCATATGTAACATGTTATGCAAGTTATGTGTTTGGTTATATGCAAGTTATGTGCATGATTATATGCAAGTTCATGTTATGCAAGTTATGTGTTTGGTTATATGCAAGTTATGTGCATGATTATATGCAAGTTCATATGTAACATGTTATGCAAGTTATGTGTTTGGTTATATGCAAGTTATGTGCATGATTATATGCAAGTTCATATGTAACATGTTATGCAAGTTATGTGTTTGGTTATATGCAAGTTATGTGCATGATTATATGCAAGTTCATATGTAACATGTTATGCAAGTTATGTGTTTGGTTATATACAAGTTAACATGTGACATGCTATGCAAGTTCACACCTTTGTATGACATAAGAATCATATGCAAGTTACCCCCTTTGTGACATATGTGCTTCATGCAAGTTTGGGTTAAATGCTAGCCGGGTTTAATGTATGCTCATATATGCAAGTTGACACCTTTTAAACCCATGATAAAGTTATATGCTATGTTGGTTAAACCCATGGCATTTGTGATGAATCTTCCCTTTATTATGTCATGTTATGAGAACGAATTACGTGGGGAACGATGGGGTTAATATGCATGTTAATAAAATGGTGTGAAATGGGTATGCTTAAGCATAACATAAAGTGAATGGACATAATTGGGAATTTACCTATTAAGTTAGGTCTACCCATATTATGGAATTGGGAATTTACCTATTGAGTTAGGTCTACCCATATTCTTGAAATTGGTAATTAATTAGGGATAATTAATACAAATTATGGGGGTGATTAATTAGGTGTAATTAATCGACTAAGACACGAGGTTGGACCCTTTTGTAGCATAAGACTGCCCGGAACCAACCGGCAAATCCAGCGGCTACAAATGATTGGCCCAATGTGAGGGGTCTTAGTCATAAACTAAATACGTGACAAGTGTATAGACACGAGGTTAGACTCTGTTATGGTGTAAGGCTGCCCGGAACCAACCGGCATATCCAGCCGCCATAAAAGAAAGTCTAATGTGAGAGGTCTTTACAAAGGTTACGATCTTAATTAATTAAGAAACACTTAACCAAATTAGCATGTAGTGGGGCATGAGGGGTTAAGTGGGTGCCTTGGGTGGCATGTAGTAACTAGTGGGGGTGCCTTGGGTGGCATGAGGAAACTAGTGGGTTACCTTGGGTGGCAATAGAAAATACGATTAGAATACTTAACCAAAGGGAACATGTAATTAAACATGATTAAAGGGTTAAGTAAGTGCCTTGGGTGGCATGTGGGAATCAAGTAAGTGCCTTGGGTGGCATGTGGGAATCAAGTAAGTGCCTTGGGTGGCATGTGGAAATCTAGTGGGTGCCTTGAGTGGCAATTAAAATATGATTAAAAGACTTAACCAAAATCTATAACATGTAAGTGGACATGGTTAAAGGGTTAAATGGGATTCAGTAGTAATGACAAGCTTAGGTGGGTAGCTTGTGGGGGCCCATTTCAACCAATATCCCAAACGTATCTTTGTGGGCTCGACCCAAGTCGAGGACGGGACACGCATATTGGGCTTGACTATAAGAGGCCAAAACGGGTTAGCGGTGGCAACGCAAGTCCAACGGGTTTCATATGCGTGTGTGGACCCGGGCTGGTAAGTAAGACGTTGTTGCATCGTGTAGGTATAAGCCGTGCACCGTTGATATTATCAGGTTGCCACTTTGGGGAATGATACACCCCACTGTGGGGCCAGCACGGGTATCTACGTTAGGGAGCCGATCGCTTGGGGAGTAGTGGGTACACCTAGTGGAGATAGGGGCAGACGACACCTATGTAGTCAGCTAGGGGTACACGAAACTACTATTAAAAAATTACTAAGTACACTTAGTGGGATCAACCTTAAGTAGGAATTACCCTTGGGTGGGTAGAACTGGTATGGTGCAGTGTAGGAATTACCCTTGGGTGGGTAGATCTGGGGTGGTGCAGTGTAGGAATTACCCTTGGGTGGGTAGATCTGGGGTGGTGCAGTGTAGGAATTACCCTTGGGTGGGTAGATCTGGGGTGGTGCAGTGTAGAAATTACCCTTGGGTGGGTAGATCTGGGGTGGTGCAGTGTAGTAATTATCCTTGGGTGGGTAAATGCGTCTTTTCGGTTATCTTAGTGTTTAGTTGGCTACTTAGTGTAGTCATTATCCCCAGAGGTACCGTACCTTGTTTATATCATACCCTAATTACTTTAATGATTGTATTGTTAAGGTTATGGGACTCGCTCAGACTTATGTCTGACCCCGTTGTTTTTTTATCTTTTTCCCAACCCTCAGGTTTTCAGAGTGGGCCTAGCACTAGTGGGCTTTGATCAGACTGCTTTATCTATCTTTTGGAGCTTGGACCGTGGATCTAAAGCTCAGTTTATCTTTTCTATTATGGCTATTAAGTTATGTAGTGGGATTATGTACTTTTGTTTTATCAGGATGGATATTATGTACTTGACTCTTGTTTATGGTTTTGGTGTAACCAAACATGTTTTACTTTCCGCTGCAATGAAATGATGTTTTAAATTCTCAAGTATTACTTATATCTGTCTTGTTGTAATTTTTCTGTTCTATATTCACTTAAAATACTCCACCGATGTTATGGCATTCCCTTAGTGAGTGACGTAGCGGGTGTGGGGTGTTACACGTGGTATCAGAGCTTAAGGTTACCAGAACAGATAAAATTTTTAGAAAAACTATTTTCTAAGAATATTTTTGAAAGGAGTATTTTCAAAAACATGTCTTTTAAGAGAAAAGTTTTTGAAAGAAAAGCATAATCCCCGATAGCCATATCTTTATCTTTCGAATTCTCCGTTTTGAATCTCTTCCTCTCTCGTTTTGAGTTTCCCCTCCGAATATAGATGATCTTTCTAAGATAGATAAGAATGGAAAACCACTTCAAGGGACTTAGACGTTAGTCGGATTAGAAGTTGGTTCAAGAAGGAGGAGGACTGGTAGGTACCTATAGGATAGACGATGGGAGGAAGGCTCAAATAGTTGTTTGGTTAATGAAGGATGAAACCTCATTGGTGGGAGATTACAAGTGGAGAATGGGAAGAAGAAGGTGAGTAGTTATCCTTTTGGGAGGAATAGGACACCTTATTAGGGTTGTCCAAAGGGGCAAGGGCAAGGTATGGAATCTTCTGGAGGGTAGTTGTATTCCCTCACGGCTAGTGTACCAGATGGGGATAAGACCGTCTAGGTTGGAATTTGGATTTCTTTATCATCCGGTTCAAACTTTATTTGATTCTGACGAATCGAGTTCGTTTATCTCATCATTGTTAGTTGAGTCACTGCACTTAGACACCAGTTTAGTAGATGATCCCTTAGTTGTTTCAAACCCAATTGGGGGCTCCATGATGTGTTTGGGTTTGAAAGTTTCTATACTTAGCATTGAGTTTAGATGTGATGCTTCTTGGGCTTCACGGGCTATGGGTTAGTTTTGGGTATGGACTGGTTATCCAGTAATGGTGTCGTTCTTGTTTGTGGAAGGAGAGTTGTTAGGCTTACGACCCGCTTGGGTAACACTCTCGAGATCTCTTGTAATCCCATGGAATCTGTTATGCTAAGTTATCTAGAATCGCTTGACATGTCGGTCTAGAGTTTGCGATCTGTTAGAGTGGTCCGGGAATACTCGGATGTGTTTGAGGAGGTGAAGGGCTTACCTCCGGAGCGGGAGATTGACTTCCGAATATATCTGGTAGACAGTGCCAAACCAGTATCTTGGCCAGTGTGCCACATGGCCCCTCGTGAGAGGAGGGAACTCCATAAGCAAGTAGGCGATTTGCTTGAGAAGGGGTTCATAAGACGAAGTATATCGGAGTGGGGTGCTCCAGTAGTTTTTGCCACGAAGGCGGATGGGTCCCTCATACTTTGTGTAGGCTAAAGAGAACTAAATAAACTCACAAAGAAGAATAGACACCCATTGCCGAGGATTGATGATCTCTTTGATCAGTTGGTTGGCGCCTCAGTGTTTTCGTAGTTGGACTTAGCCACGGGGTTTCATCAGTTGAGAGTGGCTGAGGATAGTATAGAGAAGACTACATTTAGGACTCCGGATGGGTTTTATGAGTGGCTGGTGATGCCATTTGGTTTGACAAACGCCCCCGCATACTTTGTTGATTTGATAAGAAGGGTGTTCAGGGAGTACCTAAATAAGTTTCACTACAAGAAAAATACCCTATTGCAACTAGCTATTTGCAACAGGCCTCAGATGTCAGTTGCAATAAATGATATTTAGCAACAGACCTTTCGTAGCTGTTGCAATAGATTAGATTTTGCAACAGGCTTTTCCTTCCTGTTGCGAAAAGCATATTTTTCGCAACAGCGCTTTCATGCCTGTTGCGAAAACATACTTTTAGCAACTGTCCTTCCATAACAGTTGCAACAAACATATTATTTGCAACTGGCTTCCAAGTTTGTTGCAAAAAGTAATATTTAATAATTATAGTTGACATTTACATTTGATTTTTAAAAGATAATAATTAATAAATTGAATTGGCTATTTAATAATTAATATTTAAAAGATTTAATAATTAGTAATTGAAAAATTAGTAACTAATAACTATAATTTAGTTAAAATTACTTGTAATAAATTTTATAATTAGTATATTAATAATTATTTAATAACTAAAAAATATTTAATAAATTATTATAATAACTACTAATAGTAAGTAAACTATTGTAAGTATTTATTAATTACATCTAATGATCAATGAGTATAATTAATAACTGGAAAATATAATTAATATTATATTATATAGTAGTTACTATTAGTATTTAATTTTAGATAACTACTGTATATTATATAAACTCAATTTAATAGTTAATAATTATGAAATTTTTAATAATAAGAGTTTCAGATTAACTTAATTCAAAAATTATTAACAATTTTAGTTAATTGAAGTTAAATTAATAATTAGTAATTAATATTCATAAAATTCGAAAAATAAAACGATACACATCTTAAAGTAATCTCAAATTCTATGTATTATATAAACTCCATAAAATATAAAAATATAAAAATATCAAAAATAAGAAAACTTATGTAGACGCAAATTACTGCAACTCATGTATTCAGTAATTGTTTTCTCTTCGTCGTACGCATTTCAAATTTTTACTATATTATACTTTTCGCATGTTTCTGCTGTCGTTACCATCCTAAAAATTGGCTCCAACCCTTAATTTTTTTGGCTCCATCGTGAAAATTTTGAACGTTAAATAGAAAGTGACGATGTTTCCAGAACCAGTCATTGGGGACTGTTCTCCTTCCACCGCTTTCATCTCTTCAGATCTAAAAAATTCGTCCATCCACCGCTAAATCTAGGGCACCAGCCCAGATTCGATTGTCTACAAAAAAAATTCACAATCCACACAAATCACGATCACGATGACGAAATAAAAACCGCAGATAGAGAAAGGAATCGGCGAGCAAACGATAATCCACCACCAAACGGAGAGATTCAAATCACATGGAAAGACAGGCACAGCACCGTAACTTCAGCGTTTCAGCTGATACTTTCAGTTCCAAAATCCCCAACCGATCTTCCTGATAATTCAAAATCACCAAGCTTTTCTACTGTGACTCCGAGGCTATTCGATGATTGGGTAAGAATTTTATTTTTCTTGAGATAATGGCGAATCGAACTGGACGTTTTAGGCCTGCAAATATGCGATTTGGGTTGATTTTCGTTTAGTAACATCCCTGTTAATGGATATTTAAGCTATTGAGAAGACTTTGGGGTTTACTAAGTTATCAACGGTTAGTACGAAGCAGTTTTATGGATTATAGTAGAATCATTCAAACTGTCTCTTTTTGCAAACATGTATGTTATGGTTTGAGAAGCAGTTTGGATAATTTACAGATAATCCCAATTTCACATGGATTCCTATATTGACTTCTACTCAAGTTTTCAACGATTTGAGAACTGTTAGTTTGAGCTGGTAATTTCTTTTGATAATTCATGTGCTTCGCCATCAAATCATGAAACCCCTATTTTTGGATTTTTTTTTGTTTATTAACTATATGTTTCTTTTAGGAGAAGGGTTTAATGAATCCTGTGTGCAAAGTTAATTGATTTTGACTTTAGTGGAATCAAATTTATTATGGATTTTAATTTTCGTGTTCTGTTTTGCTTGAGCAATTATGATCTCTGCTATGACATTACTCTCTCATTGGCACTTCTAGTTTTCACTCAGATTAACAGTTCATTTATTCTCCACTGGCAGCAAAAAATTCAATTTAGTTCTTATTGGACAATGTGAGAGTCTGTGTTTAGATCACTTTGGGAACTCAAGTGATGGGCGCTATATGTTCATGTCTGTGTTTGGATGATTGTGGAGAATCAACCCATTCAGATGCTTCGTCAGATAGGCATTGTATCCGTTTCAGATCCTTGGCTCAACAATTTATTCAGCTGGTATGATTTCCAAAATTTCAGTTTTAACCAAGATTGGAGATGTTAGAATTGATGTTAAAATTTTGCAGCTTTTAACAAATTGATAATCGAACTCTTCATTTATGAGGTACTCACATTTTTTTGAAGCTTCCAGCTACCGATATATACTAGATATTCCAAATTAATTTATATGTTATGTTTCATTATATACATAAATGACCTTAGTTTACACATCGAAAAGTAAAGTATAATCATCCATCTCCTTAAATGTATTTGTCATCTTATAATACCAATATGTGTTACCTTGAATGGATAATGTCCAACAATCAATTTCCATTTGTTGCTTTACAAACTAAGCTCCTGAACTATGGGCGTTATGGTTTCTATCAAATTGTTCATTAGAAATGTTCACAATTTCTCTTTGTTGTCGGCAACATGAACTTCTAATCAGCTGCTCAATTTACACAGTTTCCTTGTTTATATCATTAAATAGTATGTTAGTTAATTTCATTTATTTTACTTCAGTTTAGTACATACATAGGAAGAGAAGAAACACGAACAGACCCTTTACTTGGCCCAAAGGTAGATTCTTCTACATCATCTGAAGACACTTCTATATCTGATTTCCAGTCTCCGCCAGCACCTTTGCCTTACGATGATCCAAGGTGCTATCGTTATCGGCATAAATGTGACATGTCAAGCCAACCGCAAAGGGAAAGTGAACAATTAGAGTTAGCAATGATGATATAACTCAAAAAATGAGCGCTAGTCAGCAATGCAGTGGATCTAGTTATGAAGAAAAATCCAACTTTGTTAAAATACTCTATTCGAAAAAAATGTGTCGTGTGAGAGAAGAAATTGTTGTATATGAACGATGTATGAAAATTATAGAAATTTTTGTTGTAATTGTTTGTATTATTAAAACTTTGTTGAAATAAAAAATTTATTTGTTTATTTCATTTTGTGATATACATCGTTACTAAAACGAATACATTTAATATGTAATATCTATAAGCTGTGTAATAATTTTTTTTAACAAATTATGAATCTATTGCAACGGGCATACACTGTTGCAAAATGATTTGTTGCAACAACAAAAACCTGTTGCAAAAAAGTATACCGCAACATCTTATTGCAACAGGCAGAAAATGTTGCAGACTTTTAGCAACTTCGGCTATACCAACAGGCGCAGGCCTGTTGCAATAGGTCTATTGCAACAGATATCGCCTGTTGCGAAAAGTGTTTTTTGTTGTAGTGTTTGTGATGGTCTTTGTAAATGACATCTTGGTCTTTTCTAGGAGTGAAATGAGTTTTCGTGTGTGCTTAATAGGTTGAGCAAAGCCAGTTATGGGAAAAACGGTGGTTTTGGAGCGAGACTGGCGAGGACATCCAAAGTTGGTCAAAGGCTTAATTGTTTAGCCATTTTTACTAGTATCATCTCACGTAGGTCGTCTGAACTCGAAGGAGATATCCCTTGGGTGTTTGTTTGATATTGGTTTAGGCCTTTGGGGCTTGCACTTGGGGGAAGTCAAGTTCGACTAGGATGGTCTGCGTGAGAGATGGACAGTTGTGATGATTTTGGATGGGGTAATATCCTGGTTTTCTCTAAAAGTGGAGAAGAGCATGCCCTACATCTTAGGGAAGTGTTGGAGACTCTTCGAGCGCATAGTCTTAGGACAGCAAAAGTGGATGGGATTCTTAGCATCCTATGAGTTTGAGATAGCGTATACCCATGGCAAGGGTAACGTGGTAGCGGACGCCTTAAGTAGAAAAAGGTTGTCCTTGAGTTCATTGTTCGTTGAACGACGGAGCTTAGAGTTTATTTCTATGTTTGACTTTAGACCTTCCGTTGACTTTGTACCCGGTTTGCTAGCCTCCTTGGAGGTTAGGCCTACTCTTTTGGGGCGGATTGGCGGAGCACAGCGAGACGACCCACAGTTGGTTGATTTAGTAGAAAAGCTCATGAGGAGGGGGAGTCGTCCAGCCATTTGAGTAGGTACACCCTAGATGGTAAGGGGTGGTTGCGTAGAGATGGTAGACTTTGTGTACCGCAAGACGAGGGTTTGAGGAAGGCTATACTTGATGATGCACATCGTTCGAAGATGACCATTCATCCCGGTAGGGACAAGATGTACCAAGACATGAAGCGAGTTTTCATTTGGGCCGGTATGAAGAAAGACGCGGCCGAGTATGTCGCTAGATGCTTGGTGTGCCAACAAGTAAAAGCGGAGCAAAAGAAACCCGGTGGGTTGCTTCACCCATTGGAGGTTCCGCTATGGAAGTGGGATAGTGTCTCGATGGATTTCGTCAATGGATTACCAAGATCGAGGAAGGGTAATACGGGAATTTGGGTTGGGGTAGACAAACTTACTAAGAGTGCCCATTTTATACCCGTGAAGAGTAAGAGGACTGCTCAATGGCTAGCTTCAATCTACATTCGAGAGATTGTTAGATTGCATGGTGTACCTTCCAGCATAGTGAGTGATCGAGATCCTATCTTCACTAACGAGTTTTGGAAGAGTTTGAAAGAGGCGGTAGGGACTCAGTTGTGTTTGAGCACCGCAAATCATCCTTAGACGGACGGCCAGACCGGGAGGGTGAATCGCATTTTAGAAGACCTTTTGAGGCTATGTATCTTAGATTTTGGAGGTACATGGGAAGAGCATCTTCCATTGGTGGAGTTCGCATATAATAACAGCTTTCAGTCTAGTATTGGCATGGCTCCTTTCGAAGCTCTCTATGGAAGGCCTTATCGATCACCTACATGTTGATGGGAATCTACGGATAAGATTTTACTTAGGCCCGATATGGTTAGAGAGACTTCGGAAAAGATTGATTTGATTAGAAGAAGGATGAAAGCGGCGCAAGACAGACAGAAATCTTATGCGGACAAAAGGAGAACAGAGCTTGAGTTTGATGTTGGGGACATGGTCTTTGTCAAAGTATCTCCGTTACGGAATGTGGTTCGCTTTGGATCGGTAGGGAAGTTAGCACCAAGGTTTGTTGGACTGTTTCCTATTAAGGAAAGGATTGGACAGATGGCCTATAGAGTGGAGTTGCCCGACAGACTTAGTGGTGTACATGATGTATTCTATGTGTCACATTTGAGGAAGTGCCTACATGAGACCGCAGAGGTGGTAGAGCCGAGCTTGCTTAGAGAAGTAGAGATAGAGCGTGATGCGACTATTCGACGAGCTCCTACACGCATCCTTGGGTCAGAGATTAAGAGGATGAGAAACAGGGAGGTTCAACTAGTCAAAGTGCAATGGGGAGAAGATGAGAGCAACGCTACCTGGGAGACGGAAGCGAAAATGTGTTCATTATACCCATCCCTTTTTGAGGGTATGTCTTTTAACTTCTCCTTTATCGTTTGTCTAGTACTTATCTTATCTTTAGTATGTCCTCTTGTTAGTGCCTTTGACCTTTAGATAGGGTAAACCTATGGTTGAAACATGTGTTTGAGACATGTTATGATTGATGGATGCATGTGGATGCAAGTGTTTGCTAGTGGTTGCTCGTGGATGCATATACACACACTCTAGACACTAGATCGGCTCAATCACTTCATATTGCATATTGCATATAATTGTGTGTAGGTAGCTATATTTATGGATGTATAATGGTTGTGTTATCATATGGATGATGCATTTTGGTGAATGATTGTGCACTCATGTAGATATAGTATGTGTCGATAGGGTTCTCTCGCATACATATTGGATGCATGACACTATCATGGTTTGCATATGTTCATACATTAGATAGGGAACATATACACACACTTTTTGCATATGCTCATACCTCATTAGAAATTGTTTTAAGGACAATGGATGCCCGTGTTTGATGGATTGAGTAGATGGTTGTTTGGATGGTAGGATATGCATTCTCCTTAGCTTAGAGATTTTGGGGACGAAATCCTTTAAGGAGGGGAGAATGTAACACCCCGAATTTTAGTTAATACTAATATTCACTAATTACAGAATAAATAATCTTAGATGTGAGAATCAGGGGAAACGGGTTACGTCATTGTGTTCGTCTCGGAAAAATACGCGAAATAGAGTCCGAGTTTTCGAGAATCGGAGTCCGTATGTCCCAGTTATGGCCTAATGAAGTTTTCAGAAAATTCAAAGTTCAAAACAGATTTAAAATTCAAGTTCAAATTTCAAAATTGGGGCCATTGGGCGCAGGCGGAAAAATTCCCGCCTAGCTAACCAAGTCGACAGCCCTGTCGACTGGGCAGTCGACTTGGCTAGGACCAAATCGACAGCCCTGTCGACTTGTGTGTCGACAGGGGGTGGTCGGCCAATTTGGCCTGTTGCACCATTTTAGAGTTTGGCTGTGTTTTGGGGCTGTTTTCTGGAAGCTTCCGAGATCTGATGGTCCTAATCTAACCTAGGGTTAATCTAAGGGTCTAAAACACATCCTAATCCTATAAATAAGACCCTAAGCTAGCCCTAAATGATCATAATCCTATCCTCTAACTAAACTATGCCAAAATTTTCTATGATCATGGCCTCCACTCAAAACCCTAGCCTCCATCCTCTTTCTAAACTATTTCTATGAAGGCTTTCATGTTCATACAAGCATTTTTAAGTTGTATGAGTGATCATTAGCTTGCATTCATCATCAAGTTGCAAGCTTTATTTTCAAGGCTAGAGTTTTTGGGTGATTTTTGGCAAGGGTTTGCTTATTGGAGTTTAGTGGTGAGTTTCTATAGCCTTAATAATCAATTATTAAATTGATTATGATAGGATATGATAAGATATGGCTATGTTTGTGGATCAATGTGTTTATGCAAGTTTAGTATAGTATATGTTGTGTGTTTTGCAAGTTT
Organism: Allium sativum; assembly: GCA_030737875.1. NCBI lineage: Eukaryota > Viridiplantae > Streptophyta > Magnoliopsida > Asparagales > Amaryllidaceae > Allium > Allium sativum. The sequence goes on from CM060911.1 coordinate 270,383,227, forward strand.
TATGCTATATGTTATGCAAGTTTAAGGCTATGTTTTATGATGCTCATTATGCAAAACACTATGTTGAACATTGATTCATATGTAACATGTTATGCAAGCTATATGTGAGATTATATGCAAGTTCATATGTAACATGTAATACAAGTTATGTGCATGATTATATGCAAGTTCATATGTAACATGTTATGCAAGTTATGTGTTTGGTTATATGCAAGTTATGTGCATGATTATATGCAAGTTCATATGTAACATGTTATGCAAGTTATGTGTTTGGTTATATGCAAGTTATGTGCATGATTATATGCAAGTTCATATGTAACATGTTATGCAAGTTATGTGTTTGGTTATATACAAGTTAACATGTGACATGCTATGCAAGTTCACACCTTTGTATGACATAAGAATCATATGCAAGTTACCCCCTTTGTGACATATGTGCTTCATGCAAGTTTGGGTTAAATGCTAGTTGGATTTAATGTATGCTCATATATGCAAGTTGACACCTTTTAAACCCATGATAAAGTTATATGCTATGTTGGTTAAACCCATGGCATTTGTGATGAATCTTCCCTTTATTATGTCATGTTATGAGAACGAATTACGTGGGGAACGATGGGGTTAATATGCATGTTAATAAAATAGTGTGAAATGGGTATGCTTAAGCATAACATAAAGTGAATGGACATAATTGGGAATTTACCTATTAAGTTAGGTCTACCCATATTATGGAATTGGGAATTTACCTATTGAGTTAGGTCTACCCATATTCTTGAAATTGGTAATTAATTAGGGATAATTAATACAAATTATGGGGGTGATTAATTAGGTGTAATTAATCGACTAAGACACGAGGTTGGACCCTTTTGTAGCATAAGACTGCCCGGAACCAACCGGCAAATCCAGCGGCTACAAATGATTGGCCCAATGTGAGGGGTCTTAGTCATAAACTAAATACGTGACAAGTGTAAAGACACGAGGTTAGACTCTGTTATGGTGTAAGGCTGCCCGGAACCAACCGGCATATCCAGCCGCCATAAAAGAAAGTCTAATGTGAGAGGTCTTTACAAAGGTTACGATCTTAATTAATTAAGAAACACTTAACCAAATTAGCATGTAGTGGGGCATGAGGGGTTAAGTGGGTGCCTTGGGTGGCATGTAGTAACTAGTGGGGGTGCCTTGGGTGGCATGAGGAAACTAGTGGGTTACCTTGGGTGGCAATAGAAAATACGATTAGAATACTTAACCAAAGGGGAACATGTAATTAAACATGATTAAAGGGTTAAGTAAGTGCCTTGGGTGGCATGTGGGAATCAAGTAAGTGCCTTGGGTGGCATGTGGGAATCAAGTAAGTGCCTTGGGTGGCATGTGGAAATCTAGTGGGTGCCTTGAGTGGCAATTAAAATATGATAAAAAGACTTAACCAAAATCTATAACATGTAAGTGGACATGGTTAAAGGGTTAAATGGGATTCACTAGAAATGACAAGCTTAGGTGGGTAGCTTGTGGGGGCCCATTTCAACCAATATCCCAAACGTATCTTTGTGGGCTCGACCCAAGTCAAGGACGGGACACGCATATTGGGCTTGACTATAAGTGGCTAAAACGGGTTAGCGGTGGCAACGCAAGTCCAACGGGTTTCATATGCGTGTGTGGACCCGGGCTGGTAAGTAAGACGTTGTTGCATCGTGTAGGTATAAGCCGTGCACCGTTGATATTATCAGGTTGCCACTTTGGGGAATGATACACCCCACCGTGGGGCCAGCACGGGTATCTACGTTAGGGAGCCGATCGCTTGGGGAGTAGTGGGTACACCTAGTGGAGATAGGGGCAGACGGCACCTATGTAGTCAGCTAGGGGTACACGAAACTACTATTAAAAAATTACTAAGTACACTTAGTGGGATCAACCTTATGTAGGAATTACCCTTGGGTGGGTAGAACTCGTGTGGTGCAGTGTAGGTATTACCCTTGGGTGGGTAGATCTGGGGTGGTGCAGTGTAGGAATTACCCTTGGGTGGGTAGATCTGGGGTGGTGCAGTGTAGGAATTACCCTTGGGTGGGTAGATCTGGGGTGGTGCAGTGTAGGAATTACCCTTGGGTGGGTATATCTGGGGTGGTGCAGTGTAGTAATTATCCTTGGGTGGGTAAATGCGTCTTTTCGGCTATCTTAGTGTTTAGTTGGCTACTTAGTGTAGTCATTATCCCCAGAGGTACCGTACCTTGTTTATATCATACCCTAATTACTTTAATGATTGTATTGTTAAGGTTATGGGACTCGCTCAGACTTATGTCTAACCCCGTTGTTTTTTTTATCTTTTTCCCAACCCTCAGGTTTTCAGAGTGGGCCTAGCACTAGTGGGCTTTGATCAGACTGCTTTATCTATCTTTTGGAGCTTGGACCGTGGATCTAAAGCTCAGTTTATCTTTTCTATTATGGCTATTAAGTTATGTAGTGGGATTATGTACTTTTGTTTTATCAGGATGGATATTATGTACTTGACTCTTGTTTATGGTTTTGGTGTAACCAAACATGTTTTACTTTCCGCTGCAATGAAATGATGTTTTAAATTCTCAAGTATTACTTATATCTGTCTTGTTGTAATTTTTCTGTTCTATATTCACTTAAAATACTCCACCGATGTTATGGCATTCCCTTAGTGAGTGACGTAGCGGGTGTGGGGTGTTACATATACGGTATGAACATTTCAGATCCATGTTTTAGATATCATGTCAAATTTGATCTACTATTAATAATCATGGAAATAATAATTAAATAAATTAAATTAAAAATAAATTCTCACAGTGGTCTGGTCTGAGAAGATGATTCAGGTTCGATCCGATTCAGTGTTCGTATTCAAATAGATTTCAGATCTGGAACGATTCAAATACAAATACATATGAAAAATCAAAATTCAGCTTTTAACAACTGACACAGTGACATTTAAAAGCATCGCAAAATCTGAAATAAATTTTACCTAAGGTGTTCAAAATTTTGAATCGAGATAACTCGAGCTACGATCGACGGTTTTACGAACGGTTTGCGGGAGATTGGAGAGCTACGAGAGGGCTGTCTTCACCGGGAGTTGGAGGAGGTGCGGCGGCTTGTGGGTGGCGTGGTGGGGCTGCGTTCGGCGGCGGTTTGGGAGGGTGGTGCGGCGGCTACGGTCGATGAGAGGTGGTTATTCTTGTCGGAGATTGAAGAGCACGAAAATCTCTTCGAAACGTGTATTTATACGAAGGTTTTCGTTGAGAATTGAGGGAGAAATCGGAGAATGAATTTTTGAACCATGATGGGTTCGGCGGCTCAGAGAACGACGGAATGGAGAAGAAGAACCCGTGCGTGTTTTTATATTATTTAATTAGGTTAATCTAATTATTATTTAATTAGCCCGTTAAAGTCCGTTTTGGTCCGAACTTAGAATCAGGCCTGCTTACTGTCGTTCTTAGGGTTTTGACGTCTTCTGAGCGCAATGGGCTATGTCTCGGGCCCCAATTCTGATGTCTGTAGCGTTTTTTTTAAATCCTATTAAAAATTAATTAATTAAATATTGACCGTACATGAAAATTCACCGGGACCACAAATTAACTTCAAAAATTCCCGAAAAATATATTTAGCTATGTTTTGACGCTGCAGACCTAGAAAAATTAATTTCATTCAATTCTGAGCTCGTATGAATTTTTAAAGTCAAAAATTGTCCGTTTACACTAAAAAATCAATTATAATTATATATTAATTCTAAAAATTACCGAAAAATCATTTTTAGCTTTGTTTTGACGATACGAACCAACAAAATTATTTTCGTTGAATTCTGAGACTGTTTGAAAAATGGCTATTTTTCAGTCAATTAATTTTTGACCGAAATTGACAAAACACACTTTCTTTTGCCACGCTCACATATTAATTCGAAAAATTCTGAAAATTGAAACCTAGCAATAATTTGACATTCCGGTTCCAACAAAAGTGGTTTCGTCGAAAACAGAGGTCGTTTGAAAAATGACTATTTTTTAAGGCTAATATATTTAATATTAAAAATACCTTTTTTAAACAAATAATTTTCGAAACTCGAAATATATAAGTGTTTAATGTTTTTCAATGCAGAAACATCATTTCGAACTCAATAGAAGTGGTTTCGAGTTCAAATTCCTTCGTATGTGAAAAGTAGCCTTTCGGGCCATATATAATATATATATAAATTCTACAACAACCTTTCTAAAAATTGAATTGGCCATAAATTTTGATTTCCGCTATGAAATTTCAATTTTTCGGATTCGTTGGAAATATATTTTTAAATAGATTCTAATATTTTTGGTTTCACTAAAATCCGTTAAATTCTGCGTCCTATACGGTCAGTCAAAGTTCAAGTTTGACTTTTCAAACTACCGCGTTATTTCTAATCCCTTTTTATAATTAAAATTAAATTATTCATTCTAACTTCGATTTGAATCAAATTTGTGATCATTATTATTTAAAATAGATTATTTTAAATATCAAAACTCATTAAAATCACTTAAAATAAATTTTAAATTGGCCCCAAAATTCAGGGTTGTTACAATTTGTCCCTACTCTTACTTGTAATTTGTTGTATGCATCTCAGCTTTTGGAAAAGCAAAAGTTCTTTGTTTTATTCACTAGTAAGCTATGTATTATACAGGACCACACTTTGAGGAACCTGATTGGAGCTGGCAGGTAGAGTAATGGAGTCTATCTTTGTCACCCAATTCATATTTTCCAAGCAAATAAAGTGTCAGCAGAAGATTTGACAGTGTATGGCATCGGCGCTTGGGGCACCCTTCATCAAAAGTTGTGTTTTCTTTATTTGGAGTAGACAGTAGTAGTAAGAACTGTTTTGACAATTGTGAAGTATGTTATTTTACAAAACAACCTCGCACTTCTTTTCCAAATAGTATGAATAAAGCCGATGATTTATTTGACATTATTCATTGTGACACTTGGAGTCCTTATAATACTGCTTCTAGTTGTGGTGCATATTATTTTTTGATTATCGTGGATGATTGTTCTCGTGCTGTGTGCTGGAAAGTATGAAGTTGGTCATTTGATTCAAAAATTTTGTGCCATGGTTAGTACTCAATTTAATAAAAAGGTGAAAATTTTAAGAAGTGATAACGGACAAGAGTTTATTTTGAAGTCTTTTTATGCAAAGAATGGTATGGTTCATCAAACTTCTTGTGTCGATACACCTCAGCAAAATGATAGGGTGGAACGCAAGCATCAACATATTTTGATTGTAGCTCGTGCTTTAAAATTTCAGGCTAATTTATCAATGGAATTTTGGGTGGAATGTGTATTAGATGTTGTTCATCTATTTAATAGGACCCATACCCCAGTTTTAGATGGAAAAACACCTTATGAAGTTTTGTTTAAGCAACCACCATCACTATCTACTATATGTGTACTTGGGTGCTTATGTTATGTTGCAAATCGTCCTTGTGGAAAGGACAAATTTGGACCTCATAGTAGAAAATGCATGTTTGTAGAGTACCCCTTTGATAAAAAAGAGTGGCGAGTTTATGATTTGGAAACCCATGAATTTTTTGTTAGCCGAGATGTAAAATTTTGTGAGAATATTTTTCATTTTGCGGATACTGTGGATGATAATGATGATGCACAAAGGGAGGCCTATATTCACCAGCCTCCTTTGGAAGAGGATACTCGAGTGGTCAATAGTGACAAAGTTGCAGAAGAGGATGGTGAGGCTATGAATCTGATGGATGATGATAGTGTTGTGCAACCAATGTCCTCAAGCAGTGATGAGCTTAATGGTATTGTTCCTTATGACACTACTACTCTTCTACGTTTAGGAGAAAATTCTTCAATAAGGGAAAGCGAACAACTCGGCAAGGGTTGTCGAGTTCGTCTGCCGTCTTCGAGATTAAAGGGTTTTGTGACTTATACTGTTCATAAGATAGACTCCACTACTTATGCAGGGCCTGCTCAATTGAGTACCTCAGGTAAACCCTTTAATCTAACTTGTTACGTTGATTATAGTAATTTTACTACGAGGCACAAAGTTTTTTTGGCAGCAATTACTAAAGGTAAGGAGCCGACTTCATTCAAAGAGGCGGTCAAAGATTCAAGTTGGAGACAAGCTATGAAAGAGGAGATTGATGCACTTGAACATAGTGGTACATAGACTTTGGAAGACTTACCTTCAGAAGGCTATCGGTGGTGGATGGGTCTACAAAATCAAATATCGAGCTAATGGTGATATTGAACGTTTCAAAGGACGTCTTGTGGTTTTTGGAAATCGACAAGTTGAGGGTGTAGATTATAATGAGACGTTTGCCCCAGTTGCCAAAATGGGAACAGTTCGTATTTTTTTATCTGTTGTTGTCGCACGAAATTGGGAGTTACATCAGATGGATGTTTGTAATGCGTTTCTTCATGGTGATTTGGAAGAAGAAGTATATATGCAACTACCTCCTGGGTACCATAGTCCTATTCCAGGAAAGGTCTGCAGGTTACGTAAGTCTTTGTATGGTTTACGACAAGCTCCTCGACAATGGTTTGCTAAATTATCTAATGCTTTGAGGAGTTTTGGGTTTGCCCAGTCATACGCAGATTACTCCCTATTCACTTATCAATGGAGTAATGTTTCCTTGTATGTTCTTGTCTATGTGGATGATCTTATTATTGCTGGTTTCTCTCAAAATGCAATTTTGCAATTTAAACAATATTTGAGTTCTTGTTTTCATATGAAAGATCTTGGTATGCTAAAATATTTCTTAGACATTGAAGTTGCTCGTAGTGATGAAGGGATGTTTCTTTCCCAACGAAAGTAGGCATTAGATATACTAACAGAAGCAGGAATGTTGGGTTGCAAGCCTATTGATACTCCAATGGAGCAAAATCATCGCCTTGCTAATGTTGAGGGGGACCCATATCAACATCCAGATCAATATAGGCGTTTGGTTGGCCGTTTGGTATACTTATCTGTCACTCGTCCAGAGTTGAGTTACTCAGTTCATACTCTGGCTCAATTTCTTAGCAATCCGCAGGTTGCTCATTGGGGTGCTGCTATTCGTGTATTGCGTTATATTAAAGGAAGTATTGATCAAGGTATTTTGTTACAACCCAGTGATATGCAACTGAATGCGTTTTGTGACAGTGATTGGGCGGCGTGTCCCATAATTCGCCGGTCATTTTCAGGATATTATATTCTACTTGGTAGGTCTCCTATTTCTTGGAAGACGAAGAAGCAGCCTACAGTGGCTCGTTCATCTGCAGAGGCAGAATACCGCGCTATGGCAGTTGCTACTTATGAGCTTAAGTAGTTAAAATTATTGTTGCATTCTCTTGGTGTACTACACTCTAGGCTAATGCGATTATTCTGTGATAGTCAGTCTGCTCTTCATATTACAAAGAATTCAGTGTTTCACGAGCGAACGAAGCATATTGAAGCTGATTGCCATTTTATTCGTGATGAGTTACAATCTGGTAAAATATTTCTACAGCATATGTTCCGACGGGTCATCAACTGGTTATTGACAAAAGCTCTTGGACGTCAGCAATTTACATTTTTATTACGCAAGTTGGGCATTTGTGATTTACATGCTCCAACTTGAGGGGGAATGTTAACGATATTTATGTAAATATCTAAAGTTTGAACAATTTGGTGTGCATGAGTGTAGGAGTGTGAATAGGCTTGGATCCATTAGTTTAGGAGTTTGCATGATTGTAGGAGTGTGAATAGGCTTGGATGCATTAGTTTAGGAGTTTGAATAGGCCGGTAAATGGTTGTATTAAATATTTGAAAGATCTGTAATGAAACGCAAGTAGTTCCTTTCATTATCAATTTTTCCACTTGTTTTAACACCTATGATAAAGTCGAATGGTTTTGCTCCAATAGAAATAGTTCGAATCCCCCAACTTGTTATCAGTAATTTTTGATGTTACTGGCATGATATCCATAATCCATTTGCTTTTAGACATGGCTAGATTTGATTAGGAATGAAGAAGAACAGAAATCATATCATTTAGATCGATTCCGCTTTGATACCATGTTACAAAATCGAAGAGGGAAAGAATGCATTCAAAGTATTCTATTATTTTGAACTATAGAATGATACAGCCCAGTTACAAGTGTTTTTCCGTAAGGAAAAGAAACAAAGAAAGGAAAATAAACTCACAGCCCACACAGGCCCAACCAGATACAAGTTCATACAGCCCAACAACATCAAACAAATGATAATAAGCATGCTACTGCAACTTGCAAACAATATATAGATAACTGTAGGGAAACTTGTTACCAAACATACAAAATGTTTGGACAAGCCTGTTCTAAATTTTATTCCACGGAATTTTACATGATTTTAATAAGATAAATCAAAATTTTGACAATGTGGAGTTTATGATCATAAAAAATGTGGAGATCTTGAAAAATCTATGACAGCCAAAACGTTCGACGATGCCATATTAGTGGGGATCAAATCATTTATCACTGTTTTCCCGGCTTTCATATGCCCAGTTTATCTCAATCATCGTTGTTTACGTGATCTGATCATTTTAATAGCACGGCGAGTCACGATGATCAATTTAACCACACGATATGTTGTTGAGCTCTAATTGAACATATGGAGACAAGAGGATTGATGACAGATGAATTAAACTTACATTAGTGTAGCAAAAGAAAAGTGGAAACGATAGAAGCTGGAGCAATGGATAAAGTATCAGTACTTGATCCCTAGTGAAAACATGACATTTGGGAGCATACACAGATTTTAAATACAAAATAAAGTATCAGTACCATCCTAGATAATAGAAATGATATTCAAAAAGTACACACTTGTTCTTTGATTCAATTATCAAACACAAAGAGAACACGCATGAAATACAACGCATAGGAACTAATATTCAAACACATCCATTTACACAAACGTTTCTACACATTCTCCTGTACCCCCCCCCCCCCCCCCCCCCTTTGAGCTATATTGTTTCCAACTATATAAAAACCTGCACTACACGGCTACACAATCAGTATCCGAATTATCTTCACACGCGAGCACGATTCCAAGAAACTTTGTAGGCAAAATGCATCTTGTCCATTGGCAACCTGTAGAAAATGGTTCGGATGGAGGAACTATCGTTAACATGTTGTTGCTGTTTCTCTTCAGCACTCCCATTACACTGATTCTGTTTCCCTCTTTGATATACCTGTATATGTTTCAGATCTTCATATATGGTATCAGACAGAGTTCAATCACATGAGTGTAAACGCGAAGTCTGGTATGTTATCATCTTATAGTAATGCGTAAAAAATACTAGGATTTGCATGCCATAGCCTGAGTGAAATTATAATCTCAGACTCTTCCATTGCATATATTCATGATTTTTCTAAGCTAACATGTACCTTGAGCTATAAACTTAGCATAAAATGTTAACAAAGTGACTTTTTAACCCATGTTATAATCTGAACTTTACCATTGACCAATACAGATGTAGCATGCTTTCAAGTATGAACATATACCATTGGCTAAAATCATCATGGAATGACATAGAACTTGACTGTTTTTTTCAGTGTTTTATCAAGGATTTATGTATTATATTCACGTCTAATTTAGGAAGCCCGGTGCTCTTGTAATACCATAAACAGTTTACAGTTGAATTGGAACTTGTACAAGGTTTGTTACACAATGAAGAAATTAAACATCTTTCGAAAAGTAACAAATTAACAAGCCTTATATTCTAGCAGAAACAAGTTAAATGCCACATCAACAATTATAATTAAGGGAAATATATAAATAAATATGGAAAGTGCATAGATATAATTTCATACGTCCATTTGAAAATGGATAAAGAAATTACCCTTCTTTCATGTGCATGCGGCGTTGATCGCCAGATAGCTTCCTATCATTCAGCCACCTAGAGAACTCTTTGTTTATATTTTGTTTGTTTGTATTCATGTCCGCTACGATTTTTTCTTTAACATAGGGCGTCACTTTTGCACCGTGTCCTGTTTTCACTAACGCTCTCAAACCAGATTGGTCATCAGAAATATAAAAATCAGCTACATATCTCTGCAAGAAAAAGGAATATATATATATATATATATATATATATATATATATATATATATATATATATATATATATATATATATATATATATCACAAAGAACATATAACTGTTGTTTTCTTTTTCCCCAGCTAAACGTAATTTTGGTGTATACACTAGCTGCCTGTTTAATATGCATTGACTTCACCACACATATATGATTATCAACAAAGAGATTTACTATGGTTATCACAAATCGACAATCATTCGTCTACTTGTTATCTTAAATCTTAATGCTTTGTTCAGATATTTTAGGAGAAAAACAACATACAATATTGAGGAACATAATAAGGCATGCGTAAGTGGCATTATTAATCCGAAAACTGATTACATACAGCCAGGGTTGCATCTAGAGTATAACCACTTATACGTGCACTACACATATGTATTCATTCAACTTCAAGTTAACAACTTCAGTCATTTCTATAATAAAAATGTTGATACCTCAATAAATCTCAATCCCCATGTGAGACGCCGATGTTTGGGATTTGCTTTATTTGATCCCCAACTTCTATATTCATATAATCGTGAAGATGTGTACACGCATCTTGGAATTTTGCCAAGTGATGTCTCAAGTGGAATAGCTCCGCACGTCACAACCTACCAGAATAACTCCATTATGCAGACTAAAATTTCTAGAACAGTAGAGTTTATATGACAATATTTATAGTTGTGCCATGGATAACTGAATATCAAGTTCTAACATTGAAAGGTTAAGCTATCAATAAGAAACTTCAAATGTGTGAATCTATGTCCGAGTCAGAACATCATGCACCGCGTGCATTGCATGCTAGGTCTGTGCACATATTTGTTCGCTTTATGTATGTATTTGTTTGTATAGTTTAGAACTTAAGAAGGAAGGTACTTATGTTTGAAAACAAGTCAAAGCTTAATAGTTTGTACATTGTCCTAACTCGTAACTAATTACTGTTAAGTTTTTTTGTAATGTCTGATGTGGTAATTAATTCATATTACGTTATTGAAACCAATGTTATCATAACCGAACCGTAGATCAAACCGCGCAGCTTCAAGGTTTAATGTTTTGACGGTCGAACCGGTTGAACCGTTAGAACCGCGCTATGATAATTTTTTGTTTTAAACGTAATAATTTTGGTGTTAAAGTTAGCACAACAAATTGTTTTAGAATTAGACCATGAAGAAAACTATTTATTAAGAAAATATGTTAAAAGATTTGATAGCAATAATAATAATTATTTTATACATAATATATAATTAAGATTATGCTAATTTAGTGAAAGCAGCACACATTTTTAGCATGCAGTATCCTGCAATTTGGGTACAAATGCAATATATTTCAAGCTTCAAGTCCCACATCGGCTGCAAAGCAAAGGACCAAAGAATATTTTCCTATATAATAACCTCAGATCTACCATATCCCAACAACGTGGCATTGACGTTTCATTTAATGCATGTTAAGCCATGTTAAAATTTTGTGGTTTATTAACGGTTCAACAAAGGCTTTTTAACGGTTCAATCTGGGTTTTTGCGGTTTCTTACAGATCACGGTTTGAACTTGGTCCGTACCGTATTGGTCAGCGGTTCACGGTTAACCGTGGTTCGACCATGGTCCGGGCCGGTTATGATAAATGTGATTGAAACACTAAATAAGTTCGATTTTTTTATGATTGTTAGCAAACAAAATTTGATATATGCATTGTATAAGATGTTGAACATGTTAAATAAAAGTAGAATCTGATAAAAGTACTTACCCCATTGACTTTAACATATTGATCATTTTGTGCAGTTCTCAAATCAGCATCAGGATACCGAGCAATGAATCTTTCAACCGCGCTCTTCCCCCAGCATTTATTCCAAATGGATATTACAAGAAGCAAAACAAATAAAATTGATGTACCATATATAACGATGTACCTACTAAGATGATTTGTAAGTATGGATGCTCCTAGTGCGAACACGAACATGCACAAAACAACTAAACTCCAAAAACATATTATACTCATGCCACCTTCAATATGACGGTCTTTCTCGCTTAAATTAGTAATTGCATGATTATGATCCAAACGACCCGAATTTAATCGAAAAGACGTAGAGTTCAATGAGTCTGAAGTTAGCAAATCAGTAGATGGAAGTATAGGTTGAAGTGATCCCGATGACTTTTTCACTTGTTCTCCTTCATATTTGCTTTGAGATTCAGAACTTATCTTTCGTCTCTCAGAGTTACCAACAACTGAACTCGAGCTTAGCCGAGAAATAGAGTTGACATCGAGTTGTCCTGGTATCAACGTGGACCTATTAAATGATGAGTTTCTAGAAGAAACATTAGTTGAAACCCCAGACTTTCTTATTTTATCAACATTTGCATCAATCATTTTTTCTAATTCTCCAGAAGTTGGTATGTCGCCTCCAGTGTATGGTGCTATGGTCGAACTTATTGTGATAGTTTTTTCTTTTGTTAGCGCAGGTCGACCCGAAACATAAAGTCCATTGCTAAGTTGATGTGTTGGGAATCTGTTAGACATTTTCTATCCCAATTTAAATTTATGAGCCTTCAAGTTTGCCCTTGGAAAGATTGCAACTGTACAAACACTATTAGTAATCATAAAATTATAGCCAATAATAACTCAAACAAAAAAAATGTAATGAACCAAGGAAACAAACATTGAAATACTTATGCTACACACATATATTGAAAAACTAAAGTCCTATATAGGACACGTACTGCAAATTTCCATACATATATAAGAAGTATGACGAAACTATGTAAGTGTCTAGTTTTGTAATGAAAAATCTAGAGCTAGGTTCATTCCAAGGATGCTTTAACTGTTGCATATTTTTCACCTAGAATACTGAACGCATGAGGAACAAAAGAAGAGTATACAATTAAACCCAAATATAAAACGCACCCTTACTGATCTTCCACCAGTTTAGAAGGATACTTTAACTGTTGCATATGCAGGACGTATGTACAACATATAAATAACTACCGAAATGTTTATATCAAATCAAGAGCATTTTGAATAATTGTCTAAAAATAATTTACTTTGCCAACTGCTACTGGCGCCTTTCATTTTGTAGTTTATAAAGAACTTGATCAGAGATATTACTCGTCCATTTTGTGAATCGGAACAAAAAATTGAATGCAAAACTGCATCGTGAGAATAGAGAAGAAAATGGCAAACATCGGCTAATACCAAAATCACAAAACGCGTGATTAAAGCAAACCAATATTTTTATACTTGGTATACTAGAGTTCAAATTTTGACGTCAAGAAGTGAAGAAAGTGCATACCTTGATCTGATGATAGAAAAGAAACGGTTAGTATGGATGGAATGATTTCCAACTGCTAGATATTTTGTCATTAGATCAGGTTTTACCCTTAATTCTAGGAATTTCCTTTTCTTTACATAAAAGTCTCAGGATATTTTATTTTTGAACTTCAGATAACAGCATAACACATTCAAAATAGCATATCAGAAAGCAAGAATAAGTCTTCCAATTTGAATATATCCAAAATAATATCACGATCCAGTTTAGAAATTCACATATACAGATCGCCCATTCCACATGTACAAGTTTAGATAAATTAAGTACAATCTTAAAAATCAACAAGTTAAATTACAACCATTTACATCGCATGTACAACCGTTAAATGCACAGCTTCAGGGAACCCAATGCACAACATAACACTTTTCCAAGCTGGACTTATCCTCATATTACATATCCTATGCCATTTTCCTTTCGTTTTGTCTGCACGGCTTTTACTTATGTATTTGTTCCATTGGCTCCGTCAATGAATGTTTGAAAGAAAAAAAAAAAAAAAAAAAAACTGAATTTAGTTGGAATATCTCAGAATTACTAGCTTGAAATCCTTGCATGCGACCACTGTTTCTGGACATGATATATGACCATTTAGCTTTTATACACTTGACAATAACTGGAATTTTTTTTGGTTAAAATAGTATGAAAAAAAAAATGATGTATGTTCATTTTTCGGTTTTATCATACATCAGGGGTTTAGATCAAGCCTCAAAACCGTCATCATGGGCGGACATAATCAAGAAAAGGGGCCAAGTTTCAGATTTTGATCTGAAATTTATCCCTCCAACAGAAAAGATGAATGAATTGTTGTAGCGAGCGAGGAGACCAGCAGTAGAACCGAAGGGAAATGGGGGCTTTCGGTCGTTGCCTATGTGTTTGGCAAACGGCCACCCTATCACCACTTCAGGGCTTTCGTATCTCCGACATGGAATCCTACGGGTTCATTTGAAATCTTTAGACATTAAAGCGGATTCTTCATTATCAGATTTACTAATTGAGAAGATAGTGAAATATTACTAACAGGAAAATAGTGTGGAGGACAAAACTATTGGGTTTTTTGTCCAAAAGGACGGTCCATCTAAATTTTTTTCCCAAGGACAATATATAAGCTGCTTCGGTCATTTCGCGTGCGTTAGAAACTCGTTCAGAAAAATTAGCGATACCCTAATTTCGCCTTCTCCATCGTCCGCAAATTCAATCCTCTGCCGATTTCAACTTCGTCTTCTCTATCGTGTGCGATCAAAAATTATTTGCGGATCTTCGTCTTCTCCATCGCCGCACGCATTAGAAACTCGTTCAGAAAAATTAGCGATACCCTAATTTCGCCTTCTCCATCGTCCGCAAATTCAATCCTCCGCCGATTTCAACTTCGTCTTCTCTATCCTGTGCGATCAAAATTTATTTGTGGATCTTCGTCTTCTCCATCGTGTGCGGATTTTGATTGTGCGAATTTTCATCAAGTTTGAATTGAATTTAGGTCTGAAGATTATTTCTCAGGTTCGATTTTCCTTTTGCGTGATTATTTTTGGCTTTCTTTGCTCAGATTTTTCTTTTCATATTCATCTTTTTCAAAAAAAATTTAAATATATGTGATCGATTTTCTTCAGGTTTTCTTCAATTGATTTGAATTGGTTGATTAATGGATTCAATGTGCAGCAATATCAGGTTATATGTTTTATACTGAGTCTTTTATTTTTGTTTTTTTTCTTGTTTAGACTGTGTTCATAGATGTATCAAATTGTCCTCATTTTTTAGATTGTTTTCATTTTTGTTAGATCCTTTAGATTACACTATTGTAATGTGTTATGCTATGTGCTTAATGGATTTGGTATCAGTTTTATACTGTCAAATAGTATAAGTTGGTGTAACTCTATATTGCTTTCTCTTCAGGCATGTGGTATTGGTTGTATGTTCATAAAAATTATGCACAGATCTGTGGTATCAGTTTTATGCCATTGGTGGTATCAGTTTGTTCTCTGTTGTTAAATGTACAGCAATACAGTATCAGTTTTGAATCGAAAGTGGTATCAGTTTATTCTCTGTTGTTAACTTCACAGAAATACAATATCAGTTTTGAATGAAAAGTGGTATCAGTTTCATTTCTGTTGTTAACTATACAGCAATACAGTATCATTTTTTAATTAAAAGTGGTATCGGTTTTAATGTTGTACTATGAAATGTAGGTATCTTTTTTAAATGTAATCATTTGCTGATTGTATTTTATTTTTATTATGTTTTTTGCAGTGTTGATAGTAGTCTTCTTGTATTGTTTGAGTTCAATGATTCTACTATGAGTACTTAGTTGTTTCTTAATTGTTCATTGTTGATAGTAGTCTTCTTGATTGTTTGCAGTGTCGATCCTCTTATGCTAATCCAGTGAATCCAATTCCGAACTATGATAAACCCATTGTTGATCCTTCCATTGAAGATGTCTTTAAGCCTCCTAAAGACAAACATGGTGCTGGTAGACCTTCTACCAAACGAAAAGGCGGATCTGTAATTCTTCAGAACAAACAAAATCAGTATGGTGTGTGTAAGCAGTATGGCCACAACAAGCGCAACTGTCAAGCTTCAAAGAATTGATATTTTCTTACATTTGTTTTATAGATTTTACATTTTTTTTATTCACTTTATGCATTCAGATTTGAAAATGTAATAAATTTGACATTAATTGTGAGTATTCATTGAATTTTTGGTTTAGTATCTTGTTTAGGTTGATGCTTATATATATATACACACACACACACACACACACACACACACACTGTCTGTGTTTTATGTTGCTTTATTTGTAGATATCAGTTATTGATTGTATTGGTATCATTTATATCTTAAATGTTGTAATATACAGTTTCTGGTATCAGTTTTGGAAGCATACTGGTATCAGTTTTTGTACTGCGATTATGTTTAAACAAATGTAGTATCAGTTTTCCAAGCTAAGTGGTATCAGTTTTGATACTGAGAATCTTTTTATGTGACTATGGTATCATTTTTGCAAATTAACTAGTATCAGTTAAAAAACCATTCTGGTATCAGTATTAGAAAGCTTTGTGGTATCATTTTTTTTACTGGGCCTCTATTTACATGAATAAGGCGTCATTTTGGTATATAAATAGGCAGGTATCAGGATTTGAAAGCCATAAGTACCTGATTAGGCTTTTCATTCCGATGTCTTTTACATGTGATAGGTACGTGCTTGGTTTAACAATCCCTACTAGGTACGGTTTGGTTTCCAATCATGGGCTATTATATGTTGTAATAACAAAGTCAAGGTATTAGTCTTGGAAGCACACTAGTAAATAATGTTTTTATAAATAGCATGTCATTCTTGCAAATGTAATGGTATCAGTTTTCTTTCTTAAAATATGTTTACATTAATATGATATCAGTTTTACAAGCTTTCTAGTATCAGTTTTCTTATTAAGATTATGTTTATATAAAAAACTCATAACCGAGCCCATAATTGAGCCAGTAACGAGCATATAAGCCAGATCATAACCGAGACCATAACCGTTAACATAAATGAGTACATTACCAAACATATAAACAAGCACATAACCGAGCTTATAACTGGGTACATAAACGAGATTATAACCAAGTCCATAACAGAGCCTATAACTGAGCGTATAACTGAGCAAATAATTGAGATCATAACCGATCATTTTACGAAGCACATAAACAAGTCCACAACCGGGCATATAACCGGGTGTAGATTCAATGTTGAAGTATCGATTAGGCCTTGTGTTTGGAAGTCTTTTACGTGTTATATGTACTCGATTAGGCCTTGCGTCTACATATAGGTACTAGATTAGGCCTTGTGTGCAGATGTTTTTTACGTGTCATGGGTACCCGCTTAAGTCATAGGTACCCGATTAGGCATTGCGTGCGGAAGTATTTTACGTGTCACGGGTACCCGCTCGGTTAACTAATTCCTACTGGACGCAGAATCGTTGCTGGAGTACCCGATTATGCCTTGCGTGCAGAAGTCTTTTACGTGTCATAGGTACCCGATTAGGCATTGCGTACGGAAGTGTTTTACATGTCACGGGTACCCTCTCGGTTAACTAATTCTTACTGGGTGCAGAATCATTGCTGGAGTACCCGATTAGGCCTTGCGTGCAGAAGTCTTTTACATGTCATAGGTACCCGATTAGGCATTGCGTGCTGGAGTCTTTTACGTGTCACGGGTACCCGCTCGGTTAACTAATTCCTACTGGGTGCAGAATCATTGCTGGAGTACCCGATTAGGCCTTGCGTGCGGAAGTCTTTAACGTGTCATAGGTACTCGATTAAGCCTTGCGTGCAGAAGTCTTTTACGTGTCACGGGTACCAGCCCGGTTAACTAAATCCTACTGGGTGCAGAATCGTTGTTGGAGTACCCGATTAGGCCTTGCGTGCGGTAGTCTTTTACGTGTCATTGGTACCCGATTAGGCCTTGCATGCGAAAGTATATTACGTGTCACGGGTACCCGCTCGGTTAACTAATTCCTACTGGGTGCAGAATCGTTGCTGAAATACCCAATTAGGCCTTGCGTGCAGAAGTCTTTTACGTGTCATAGGTACCCGATTAGGCATTGCATGCGGAAGTCTTTTCTGCTTGTATATGTGGGTTTAAGTATTGTCGAGCCATGATTTTTTTAGATGCTACTCACTTGAAAGGACGACCTGGTGTACTGATGGGAGCCACTGCAAAAAATGGTAGCCAAGGTATATTTTTTTTGTTTTTTGTGTTCATGTTTTTTTTATTCTTACATATTGGTGTTTGTTGCGTTGTAGTATTAGCTTATGTTATGTCTTATTATCTATTGCTTTTATATATCTGTTTTAGGCGCTTCCTAGTATCGGTTTCTTTAAGTTTTAGTTAATATTTATTTTTCCTGTTACTTGGTATCTCTTTTCATAGCCTGATAGTATCAGTCTTTATGATGTCTTGTTAAAAATTAATTTTTCAGTTTCCAGGTACCAGTTTTATATGCCTGGTAGTATCAGTATTTTAAACTTTTAGTTACTATTTATTTTTCCAGTTTCCTGGTATCAGTTTTCATAGCCTGGTAGTATCATTTTTTTTGATGTCTTGTTAGAAAATTGATTTTGCAGTTTTCTGGTATCAGTTTTATGTGCCTGATAGTATCAGTTTTTCTTATTTTTGATTTTCATTACTAAATCTAAACTTCGAGTATACGATTTTGTTGAACACTATTTCACCGTAGACGCATATCGATCTTCTTATGCTAATCTAGTGAATCCAATTCCGAACTATGATAGGCCCATTGTTGATCCTTGCAATGAAGATGTCATTAAGCCTCCTAAAGACAAACGTGGTGCTGGTAGACCTTCTACCAAACGAAAAGGCGGATTTGCATTTTTCCAGAATAAACAAAATCAGTGTGGTGTGTGTAAGCAGTATGGCCACAACAAGCGCAACTGCCAAGCTTTGAAGAATTGGTATTTTCTTTCAATTGTATTACAAATTTTACAGTTTTTTCCTTCACTTTATGTATTCAGTTTTAGAAACGTAATAAATTTGAGATTAGTTGTGAGTATTCACTGAATTGTTGGTTTACTATCATGTTTTAGTTGATGCCTTATATATATATATATGTATGTATGTATATAAATATACATATATGTTTGTATGTACATATATGTATACGTATGTGCTGTGTGTGTTTTATGTTGCTTGATTTGTAGATATCAGTTATTGATTGTATTGGTATCATTTATATATTCAATGTTGTAATATACAGCTTCTGGTATCAGTACTTGAAGCAAAGTGGTATCAGTTTTGGTACTATGATTATGTATAAACAAATGTGGTATCAGTTTACCAATCTAACTGGTATCAATTTTGATAGCGAGATTTTGTTTATGTGAATATGGCATCTTTTTTTGCAAATTAAGTAGTATTAGAATATTCTAGTATCATTTTGAGCACATGATCGAGCATATGACAAACCACATGGTGGTAGAAGTCATGGTATGATCTTATCTATAATGTTAACTATTCTCAAATACTAGTTTTAATTTTTGTATAGTTAATAGTTTTCTAGTATCAGTTTTTCATTCATACTGGTATCAGTTGTGAGACAAATTGTTTTTAACATCAACTGGGTATCTGTTTTGAACCAAATGTTGTATCAGTTTTTCATTGTTCTCATGCTTTGATGAAATTGCAGTAAGTGGGTATCAGTTTTGGGTTAATGTTGGTATTAGTTTTTGGAAAAAAAAATGTAGTATCTGTTTTGAAAAAATGAGCTATCAATTTTATACACACAACCTCACAGCACATGATAGTTTACATTTTGACAGCATAAACACATTTGTAACAGCCATGCAATTTCGAACTAATATCATATCATCATATCAAAAAAACAGCTTACGCCACAAGAAATGTTGGACATTTGCAATATTTAACATCAAATACAACAGCTAAAAACAAGTACTTTTGAAACTAATATCATCATATTTACATTTGTAACAACCAAGCAATTTCAACTACCAAATTTAATCAATTTCCCTCCAAATATAGATTTGACATAAAGTCTACTAAATCCCAACAATAACCTTTGTTTGCCAAAATTTCGTAGACTAGTTGTGCTCTGCATTTCAACGTGCTCTCCTTGGCAACCTTTTTAGGTATCTCATTCCTGTTCTTTGATATTACTAATATCATTACAAGTATACCGCAGTCAAGCCTGTACAAATATAATTATGCTGTTAGTTGTATCAACATGATAAAGAATTACTGAGCTGGGTATGAAAATTAATATATCATAAAAAGTTACGTGTCATAGCCTTGTTGTGCACATTCTTCTTGACACATTTCAATATTACTGAGCTGCTTATCTTTAACATTGTTCATCAACCATAATTGCAAAACTAGTCGTTCAACTTCAATTCTCTGTATAAAAAAAATGATATACCATTATTGACTTTTTTTAAATAAATATAGCAGTTGTAGTTAATCTATAGTTTCGTTTTTGACAATTATTTCATACCAATTCCATTGCCGCTTTCAAGTTGTCATTATTGTTAGGGTTTGATCTTCTCGGCCGATTGAAGTCAAAATGCGACCACTGCATATTTGCATACGTTAAAGTCACTAGCGTCCAGTGACTTCCACAATGCAATGGAAAGTAAATCACTTCTGTGTATGCATTTTTCACTGCTTTTTCTAAAATAGGAAGAGCTACTGTATTTATAAACGAATCCCTTTTCTCAACCAGTGCTAACTAGTCATAAATAATATTGATATTGTTATTTACTAATTAAAAAAAAATACCTCACACAAGTGATCTGAAATTTTACTTACCGTTCCTACTGTTGGTATTGCATAATTGATCGGAGTTAATTCACAATATTTTGTAAACCAATCGATAATCTGCAATACCCATACAAATGTATATAAGAAGGCATATTATATTGTGAAAAAAAAAATGATACAAGAAGAATGGAAAATTAATTGTAAACCAGAAATCACAAAACTGATACTAAAGGACACTTAAAACTGATACGTAGAAACTGGAAAAATAATTTTTATCCATAAATCTTTAAAACTGATACTACCAGGCTCCTAAAATTGATACCAGAAAACTGGGAATATAAAATTAAAGTGATAATTCAAAAAACTGATACTTACAGGCACCATAAACTGATACCAAGAAACTGGAAAATTAAATTTAAAGCATAAATCAAAATAAATGAGACTACCAGGCTCCTAAAAGTGATACTAGAAAAATGAAAAAATAAATTTTAATAATTAAGAATTAAAACCGACCTCCTTTCTCTTTGTTGAAGTAATTTTTCTTTCATCTGTTCTAGAGTTTCTTCATTTTCAGGTTGTTTTGCAGTTGAATCTTCTCTTGTTTCTCTAGGTTTTTCAGTCGTGTTTATTTGCCCATGCGCTTCCTGATTCGGCTATTCTTGTTCTTCGACCAAATTTAGGGTTTCAGCATTTACATCGACTTGATTTTTTCCCATTTCTAGGGTTTCAGCTTCCGTCTGAACTTGATCAATAGTATTTCGGCTTGATTTTCCGCCGAATCAACTTGTGCCGATTTAGATTGAATGTCTGGCGATTTAGTTTGCTCTTCTTCAACAATCAAATTCGTAGGGTTTTTGGATGACATTTTTGTACAAAATTTCGAAAGTACGAACGATCGATTTTGTGAAGTAAAACGAAATGCAGATGGTTTTTTGAGAGAACGAACGGATGTGTTTTTTGAGTGAATTGTGTTACTGGACTGGGCTTTTGTCCTTCACATAAATTTTTTAAAGGCATGTCCTTTTGGATAAATAATTTATATTTTTTGTCCTTATCAAATTTTTCCCCTATTACTAATGGAGGGCCGTATTTTATAAATGGCAAATTAATAATCCTCAAGAGATGGTCAAAGAAATTAGTTCTTGATATAGATTTGTTGAGTACTTTGCCCATATGGATAAGGCTTCCAGAACTTAACTTGCAACTCTGGGACAAAGAGGCATTCAGTGCCATAGCAAGTTTAGTTGGTGTGCCTCCAAAGGTTGACGAGCAAACAACGAAATAAACAAGATTGAGTTATGCTCGTATTTTAGTTGAGATTAAGGCCGAAGATGAACTACCCAATAAAGCATGTATCTACATGCACGATGGGGAGATTATAACTCAGCAAATCACATATGAATTGATCCCCGATCGTTGCAAGATATGTAAGTGTTTTGGTCGTTCTTTAAATGATTGTGTTCATAATAAAGATAGGAGTGATAACCAAAAGGAGGATACTGTTCTTGATTCCAATATGGATACAAATGCAACGGGGATAAACTCAGATGTAATTCCACACAAATCTCTAGTGCATGATCATATTTCTCCACTTAACAATGGAGATAATATGAATCTGGACACTTTTGAATTCAATACAACGGACCTGGGTAATCCAAGTTTGGACACTCAATCTCAACATCATCAAGGGTTTGCTGACCATTCATTGAATATGCAAACCGAAGTTGCTCACTTCAAAACTGATGGAATTTCTACAGAACCATCAGTTATGAGGGAACATTCCAATCATCTATGCAATAAAATAAACAACACAGAAGTGAGAATTATAGAAAAGGTCATTGTATCCCCCATCCACATGAAGGATTCAAGTTATATTACAAATTCTGTCAATTTAAATGCTCTAAAGGAAGGAATTACGAAGTGTGCTAATCTCCTTGCTACATACCCCATTTTTACTGACAGCTATGTTAGGCACAGCAGAGTAAATATGTGGAGAGATAGATAAAAGATTTGATTTTTTTTCCTTGATGCTTCATTGATCACATGAGATACAACTTGTCTTTTATAATATAATGCGTTCTCTGGAATATTCCAGATAATGTCTTATCTAGATTTATCTAATTATGTCATATATAGGAATTCTTAAATTATTCCCTACATTGACAAATATGCTTTTGTATTAATGGTTTTGTGAACAAACTATATAGCCTATCTAAAACTATAAATACCAACAGCGGTATCGGAGCTCAGGATTAGAGCCAATGCAAAAAATACGTTTGTGCTTAACCGCCATACGTTCCCCACTCCATCCAAAATACTATGTTCACGTAGATGGCTCAAAATACGCCACACGTGAAGGAGTGATGAAAATAATAGTCCCACATCGGGAAATAATCAACTAAAATCCTGGATAAATACTAAGAGGCTATAGTTCACAACAACCAATTGGTTTTGTGAACAAACTATATAGCTCTCTAAAGTATAAAAAATGCCAACAAGCTCTCTTCTCTCTGAAGGATTAGCTCCTTCTAAACCATCTTCTATTTCTGATTCTGAAATCCAAAAAGCTGTCAGTCAGACATTATCTGCTTTGAAACCTGCAATTCCAATCAAAGAAAAGAAGAAAACTAAAACTAGAAGTCTAACTGACATTACTTCAATGGAAGAAACAGAGGTTGCAAATGACAATGAATTCAGGAAGAAGTATATTGAAAAGAACAGTAAATGGGAAAAACAGTTAAAGGCCACAGATAGCACTAGTTTTAAAAAAAGTTGCAAACAACCAGAGATTAGAGTGGAATGCAGCAAACACAGTGAACCACTGTAGCTGCACTGTATCCTTGGTTTTGTATCCTAATATAATTTCTTTTATATTTTTATTATATGGATATCATAGCGTGGAACATACGGGGGCTTAACTCCCCTGAAAGGCAACTTGACCTTTCTGATTTTTTGAATTAGTATAAACCTAGTATTATTGGTCACTTAGAGCACAAGCTAAATGACCAAAAATTATCAGATCTTCGTGTTAGGAGACTCTCAAACTGGAATTTGGTTAATAACAATTTAATGGGAGGTAATGGTAGGATTATGGTTTTACATAATCATGCCATATGGTCGCTCATTAATTATTTTATTGATTTTCAGTATATTCATTGTGTTTTTAAAAATAAGGGTGGATTGCTTATTAAGATCACTTCTATTTATGCTTCTAGTTTTGAGGTGGATAGAAGCAATTTATGGAATTGTATTGAGCAAATTAGTTCAAATATAAATGGTCCTTGGATTTTAATGGGGGATTTCAATACTATATTTGATAATTTTGAGAAAAAAGGTGGCAATCCTATACATTTTAAAAAATTGGAAAGGATTGCCAATTTTATTTTGAAATCTGGTTTGATCGAACCTGCTATCATGGAAACAAGTTCACTTGGAAATCATATAAATACAGAAATATTCACTGTAAATTGGATATGGTTTTATTTAACCAAGATTTTCAATTTTTTCTCAAATATAAAATGCAGTACTCTCCCCCCAAAACACTATTGGTCATACACCTATTTTAATCTCTTTTCTCGCTGATACAAGTGGTAATCACGGTACCCCTTTTAGTTTTGTAAAAGGGTGGGTGTATGAAGACAATTATAAGGATATTATTAATAATAGTTTGAATAATAGTTTATATCGTGCTGCTCGGTACAAATTTAATAAAACTTTGCAAATTGTTAAATCAAACCTCAAAAATTGGAATAACAGCAGAAATAAAAGTGATATTAAATCCATTAGGAATGAATGTGAGAGACTTCAGAATGATATGGATGATAACTTCTTAGACAAGGAAAAGGCTGAATCATTTTTTTATGCTCAGGCCAGTCTTGTTAAGGCCCTACATGTTAACTCAATTAATCTTAAACAAAATGCCAAGATTGATTGGTTATCCTATGGGGATGAAGCTTGCAGATTTTTTATACTAGAATGTCAAATAGAAGAAATAGAACTGACATTAGGAAAATTATTGATAGTAAGGGTAAAGTAGTTAATGAAGCATCTTTTATAGAGAGAGAAGCCATTAAATACTTTTACTCTTTATACAATTCATCTAACTACTACAATAATTTTCCTAGTATTGTTTTTAAATACACTGTTAATTCTAGTAGCTCAGAGATTTTGTTAGCTCCTATTAGAATTGAAGAGGTTAAAAATATTATTTTCCATGTTAACAATGACAAGAGCCCAGGACCAGATGGGTTTGGTGCAAAATTTTACAAAACTCACTGGTCTGAATTGCAAAATATATTATGTGATTCCATTATAGAAATTTTCAATTCTGGCAAATTATTGAAAAATACTAATCACACTTTCTAACTTTAATTTCTAAAGTGGAAACTCCTTTCGGATTAGATGACTATGGACATATAGCCTGCTGCAATATTATTTATAAGATTATTTCTACTATTTTTTTGTAATAGGTTGAAATGTTTTCTTAAGTTAATTATTTTTGAAAATTAGAGTGCCTCATGAGCTAATAAGGGATTTCAATAAGAAAAATAAAAATCTCATGTGTATTAAAATTGATTTGCATAAAGATTTTGATAAGATCAATAGGAGCTTTATCATTTACATTATGCAATTAATGGATTTTTGTGAGAATTTTTGTGATTTAGTTAAAGAATGCATCACTAGTGTGACTTATTCTGTTATGATTAATGGCTCCCCTAAAGGCTTTATCCACAACAGTAGAGGTATTAGGTAAGGAGATCCTTTGCCTCCTTATCTATTCTCTATTGTCATGGAATATTTTTCCATTTAAATGGAAATGGAAATGGAAATGAATAGGGGAAACATTAAACCAATTAATAGAAACAAGCCACATATTACTCATTTACTATATGCTGATGACATGTTACTTTTTTGAAAGCTAACAGGTTGAATGTTATTACTATTAAGAGAATTTTGGATGACATGGACAAGTATGCTGGTCTCTCTGTTAACTCTAGTAAAAGTAAGATTTATTTCAGCAAAGAGTCTTTATATAAAGAAGATATCCTAAAGATATTAGATTATAAAGAAGGGAATCTTCCTATTAAGTATCTTGGCCTTCCTTCAAGCATAAATTATGTTAAGGATAGGGACTGTGCTAGGCTTATTGATATTATTCATAGTAAACTAGAAGGCTGGTCTAGCAAACTACTCTCTCTTGCTGGCAGAATGGAACTCACACACACCGTCATCACTGCAGTTATCATGTACTGGGTTCAAACACATAACATCCCTATTAGCATTATTCAAAAGATTGAAAAAATGTGTTCAAATTTCATCTAGAAAGGAAAACAACATAAAATAGCTTAGGATAAAGTTTGTAGGCCTAAAATATATGGTGGGCTTGGGCTCAAAAACATTAGAGACCTATCAGAAATTTGTAATTTAAAATTATTTTGGAAATACTTGGATGGTAAGTCACTTTGGGCAAGATGGATGAAAGCCAATTATTTAAAGAATAAAAACTTCTGGGTTACTAGAAAAGAGAATTAACACTCTTATGTGTGGAAAAATATCCTAGATTGCTGAAATACTGGGAAAAATGCTTATTAATAGGAAACTGAAAATTGGCAATCAAACCAGTTTATGGTTTGATCCATGGAATTATGGAAATTCACTTGTTGATTTACTTGGTTGGATTAATCTTTACTCTTGGGAGGAGTGAAAGATAATGTTCAGAAAATAATATCAAATAATTGTTGGAGCCTTCAAAACAATACTGCTGCTACTATTTTTAGAGAGGCAATTCATAGTATTCACATTGATCAAAATTGTTTCAAAGACAATTAGTAATGGAATGTTCGTTCTAAAGGGAAATTTTCTTTTAAAAAAACATGGGAATTACTTAGAGGAGTAGAAACAGAGGTGGTTTGACATAAAGTGATTTGGTATAAAACTAATTGCCCAAAAACGGCTCACTGTACCTATGCAGTTAATGCCCCGCTGTTACCCCGCTATATCCCGTAGCGGATTTTCATCACTACACTTTTCTCAAATAGCCTCCCCACTTTAAGCCCCACTATATTCCGCTATTCCCAATATATCCATTTATTTCCGCTATATTACGCTATCCCTGCTATGTTTTGATGAAAGAAACAAACTAAAAAAAATGACATTTATGCATTGTAAAAATTATAAAGTTAGGTTTCTTAATTGAAATTTTTAATATACATTTTGAGAAACAAAATTACTCTATATTCTATAAAATTTAATTACTTAAACAACAGCTTACACTTATTTACAAGTGTTTGCACATGTTTTTGTTTAAAATTAAGAATGTACTCATTTTAGTTAAAATGGGTATTAATTTTTCATTTAATTATCATTTTTTACATTCGTAAAAACATTATTAACAAGTTACATGTGCTATTTTAGAGTCATCCACTATATCATGCTATTTCCTCGCTTTATCCCCGCTGTGACTTTTTGGACCTCCACCGCATCGGATTCGCTAGGCGCTTTAACTGCACAGCACTATACATACTTTGCTTTACTCAATAAACTCCCCACCAGAGAAAGATGTAGCAAATGGAGTGTTGTTTCTGAAAATACTTGTTTCTTTTGTAAAATAGAGGTTGAAAGCTCCAATCATTTATTTTTTGATTGCCCTTATTCCCAGTACATTTGGTATAATGCCAAATGCACTTTGGGAGTCAATCAATCCATTCCTACACTTGATACTAGAAGTAGTGTCGATTACATTCTAAAATCATTTAAGCCCAAGACCACCAGTTTTAAAAAGCATGTGTAATGTTAAATGCGATGACTTATCACATTTGGAAAGAGAGAAATCAGAGACTTCACACAAACAAGGAAACTAACTGTTATCAGCTTTGGAAATGCATAAAAGCTGAATGCAATATCATTATGGGAAAAGCCAACAGATATAAAAATGATTACTCTAACATTTAGTCCAAATTTAGCAAAGATGATAGTTATGATACTCAAGTTGAAGATTTCATACTCAATAGCAAGCATAGCTTCAAAGGGCAGGCTTCTTATAACATGAATAGCAGGAATAATGAAGGGCTTTCTGATTTCCTTCCTGGAGGCAACAACTCCTACCTCTACAAAAGTTCCAACTGCAATGGATGTAAACAGAATATTATTACCAATAATCTTTCAAAGTATAAAAAGTGGAATAATAATTTGTCTTGCTCACCTAATGCAGAGGATAGAGTATGTGACGGCCCACCCCGCATCAGCCGGCATTTCCTCCGAAATTGCGCTGTACACATGCCTGACTAGCACGGAACGGTCGCCAAAGAAAGGAAAGAAGAGAATGAACTAATCGAAAACCTGTAGAATGTCCCACAGTGCATGAAACAAAATATAATAATAATATACTTGACATAAAACAGGCGAGACAGTGCATAAGCTGATAACTAAAACCAACATCAACATCATCATCAGAGTAGCAGAAATCCAAATACATCTTATTACAACTTTCCAAATTACTGTCTCTAAACAAAAGAAAGAAAGGTACACCACTAATTCCCAAAGTAGTGACCGCAGCAACACAGGGAGAATATATATATATATATATATATATATCATACGTGGAAGTCTCCTGCTCGCCTCCGGTACAGCTACTCGTGCATACCACATAACCTGTCTCTAGTCTGCTCGTGAGAGCACCCGGAGTAATAAGAAGAGACATAAGACTCTGGGTCAGACAAAAAAGTCTGGTATGAGCGATAAGCAGCTAAACAGAACAATAACAGGTATACTAAACCATACCTGAACCTGGACCTGCAACCAAAGAGTTAGCACTACATACCGTACAATACTCTAATGTGCCACAAACATATGGTGTAAAGAGTACGGGGGTGGGGGTGTGCATGTCATAATGATGGCAAACAAATCAAACATAGCAACTATCCTCACATCTCTCACTCAGTGCATAAAGCATACGATGTTTACCACTTCGATCACTAGACCCATCGAAGTAGTGACGGAGTTCGACTTGTACAACTAGTGCTACTACCAAACTTACCCCATGGAGTCATGGCCAAATCTTTACAAATGACCCCACTTCATTGGTCTATAGCTCTTTAGTCGTACCTAGGCCACTGTGGCCCAGAATCTGTTCACGTACCCCCTACACATAGTGATCCAAAGTTATAGACATCGACAACCCTTACCACACGTCCCGCAGCAAAGCCCAATTCATGAAGTTAACTCTTTGGTTCCCAACTGGATCCTGAGTACAAACTTCCCACTTGGACTACCTTTGCATCTCGGGTTTTGGTCTTCTCCTTCGGATCAGTCTTCACTTGGTTCGTGACCTGTGCCTCACGTCCAATCTCCTTGGTTCAGCTCGTAGCATCTCCACTAGTTCGGATCGTGATACTCATCTGGGAAGGGTCGTGGCGCCAAGCTCCTGGTCATGACGTCATGCTCCAGTTCAGTTCGTGCTCAACATTTCAGTTTGTGACAAGCTTCTTCGGGTCGGATCGGGTCGTGCTCCTTCCACCGGGTCGGATCGTGATCCCTCCATCGGATCGAGTCGCGGTCGTCTAGTTTATGGCCTTCAAAGTGGAGCAGCTCATGGAGTAGGGTCAGCTCGTGAAGAGGTGGCCACGATCAGGTCGGGTCGTGGTAGAGAGGGGCGATCCGATCCGGTTGCGGGCCAATTTCCTGCAGTTCTTTCAGCGACTGTTTTACGCCATATGACGGCGTTTTCGACCATCCTAACTTTTCTAATCAATCAAAAAGCATACCATACAGTCATAGCAACATATAGAACTGACCACAAACACCAAAACAACAGTTTGATAGGTTAAAACGGATCAAACACCATATTTTCCCTTAAGCATGTTTAAACAAATCTAATGATATGATTAGCAAAACTTAACCAAATTAACCCAAACTTCTAACAGAGGTCTAAAACATCATTTCTAATTTTATAAATATTTTTCCAGAATTTATTAATGTATAAATTCGCTAATCAACATTAATTACCCCTAATTAACCGTAATTAGTGAGAAACTTTGCAAATCACTTACCTTTGCCACAAATAAAACTCAGATCTGAAATGAATCTCTGTTTGGCACGAATACTGATGTCTAACAGCAGTTCTAAGCTTGCTTTTGTGCTGTCTCTCCTTAACTTGATGTAGATTAGGCCAATACTTGATTAAAAGGTGATTAGAAGGTGTTTTAGACGTTGGAAGCCATGGCTAGGTTGATAGGAATGAATAGTGACGGCTGAAAAATGAGAAAAAGGTATACTCCAAACCCTAACAGCCCTTTTAAACTCCTAATCCCAAAATTCCCCTTTGGGCCTAGCTGTTAATCTCCCGGTTAAGCCCAATTAAGCTGTTTTTCACCATCTGAAACTTGTTTCAGCCATATCTCCCAAACGGTGAGTCCGTTTGGCTAGTGTGACCACTCTACGGAAAGGTAAACCATCATCCAGAGCCAATGGAAGTAGTTTTCGGTCAAAACTCCTTTCCAATCAAAAGTTATGGTCAAAACAAGATCAGCTAGTGGCAAAGTGATCATTTAAAAATCGGCAAAAATCATGAACATGGGAAATGACTCTAATAGTCGTCCCCTAAAGTTACACGACCATACGACTTTGTATGTGAAAGAAATAAATATCCTACGATCCTTCGATGCATAGAATGTGGGTCATTACACTCTCCACCCCTTAAGAAATTTCATCATCGAAATTCCTTAACCCAAAACATACAAAGTTTCCCGCATGCCTACCAGCCATATACAACAGTCAAACATGCAAAACAAACAAAACAAACCTATCCTAGCAGGCGGAAAGACTAAATTGAACTGAAATCTTACCAGGCGAAGAGATCTGGATACATCTTCCTAATGTTCTCCTCTGTCTCCCAAGTACAGTCATTCTCATTCTCGCCCCACTGAACTTTGACTAATTTCACCGCTTCCTTCGAAGTTGCTTCGTATCGTTCCCAACAATACGCATAGGCCTGCGGTTCCCAACCGCCTCAGGTTCAACCTCGATATCATCCAACTGATCAGGCGAAATAGTCACATCAGGGTCGTGCACGAATTTCCTTAACTGGGAAACATGAAATACGTTATGAACTCCTGCCATCTTCTCTGGTAATTCAACTTTATATGCCAAATTCCCAATTTGCTCTAGAACTGGGAATGGACCAACGAATCTTGGTGCTAACTTGCCTCTCCTGCCAAATCGTATCACGCTCTTTAACGGAGATATCTTGACAAACACCAAATCGCCAATGGAGAACTTTAAATCTCTTCTCCTCTTATCGGCATAACTCTTCTGCCTATCCTGGGCAGCCTTCATTCGTTGTTGGATAACCTAAATCTTGTCTGATGTTTCTCTTGTTACTTCTGGTCCAAGCACATATTTCTCACCGGTCTCTAATCAACAGGATGGTGAGTTGCATGGTCTTCCGTACAAAGCTTCAAATGGATCCATACCAATACTGGATTGATAACTATTATTATATGCAAACTCTACTAGGTGTAGATGGTCATCCCATGATCCACCAAAGTCTAATATGCAAGCTCTCAAGAGGTAATACTCGATTCACCCTCTCTGTCTGTCCATTGGTTTGAGGATGATACGCGGTACCAAGATGCAATTCTGATCCTAACGCCTCTTGTAAGCTTTTCCAAAATCCACTCGTGAACAACGGATCTCGGTCACTTACAATGCCTTTGGGTATTCCATGAAATCTCACTACCCACTATACATATAGTTCAGCTAATTTAGCTACTGTCCTATTTGACTTGACGGGTATAAACCTTGCACTCTTAGTCAATTAGTCCATAATCACCCAAATGCTATCATGGCCCGACCTCGTTCTTGGTAACCCATCAATAAAATCCATTGAGACTTGTTCCCATTTCCATTTTGGAATTTCTAATGGTTGCAACAAACCACTAGGCTTCTTTTGCTCAGCTTTAACTAGATGGCAATCCATGCATTTGGATATAAACTTCCCAACGTCTCTTTTCATCCCTTCCCAGTAGTAGGTCTGCTTCATGTCTCAATACATCTTGTTACCACCAGGATGTATAGTCAGTTTTGAGTGATGACATTCTCTAAGCACTTCATCTCTCAATCCATTGACATTGGGTAAAACTAGTCCTCTATTCTTTCTAAGTTATCCATCTCGATCAAGCCCATACTTGTTCATCTCTCCATCGATTTCCATCTCTAACTTTGAGATGATTTCCAATAGGTTAGGATCGTCCCTCTAACTGGAGCCAATCCGCTCAATCAAAGTGGGTCTGATCGTCAAACTTGCTAACATTTCTGGATCCAATTCGCACTTTGGTCTGAAATCATACCCAGCGATGTACTCTAGTTGCTTCCATTCTAGAAACATAGCCCTTAGACTGGCATGTTTTCTACTCAATGCATCAGCTACCGCATTGCCCTTTCCTGGTGTGTATGCGATATCGAAATCATAGGAAGCTAAGAGTTCTAACCATCTTTGTGGTTGGAGATTTAGATCCGTTTGAGAGAAAAGATACTTTAATGACTTATGATCAGTAAACAACTCGAATCTTTCTCCCAAGAGATAATGTCTCCACATCTTCAATGCAAACACGATCGCTGCCAATTCCAAATCATGGGTAGGGTATCTTTTCTCATGCGGTTTCAGTTGTCGACTTGCATAACCAACAACCCTACCTCCTTGCATCAATACAGCACCAAGTCCGGTACCACATGCATCTGTATATACCATCATCTCTTCATTCCCCTTAGGAATGACTAACACTGGTGAACATGTCAACTTTTCCTTTAGACTCTTGAATGCATTTTCACACTTTTCGTCCCAAACGAAAGCTTGATTCTTCTTGGTCAACTGAGTCAACGGTGCAGCTATCTTGGAGAAGTCTTGGATAAACTTATGATAATATCCAACTAATCCCAAAAAACTTCGTATGTCAGTTGCATTCTTGGGCGTAGACCAATCTTGTATAGTAGCCACCTTCGTAAAGTCCACGACAACACCATTTTCTGAAACAACATGGCCCAAGAATCTCACTTCCCTCCTCCAGAAGCGACACTTAGAAAACTTTGCTTTCAGTTGGTGTTTTCTCAACACCTCCATCACTATCCTCAGATGTTCCTTATGTTCTTCCTTTGTCCTCGAATAAACCAAGATATCGTCTACGAACACATGAACAAACTTATTCAATTGATCTCGAAATACTCTATTCATAAGATCCACAAAATATGCTGGGGCATTGGTCAACCCGAATGGCATGACCAACCACTCATAAAATCCAGACAGCGTTCGGAAGGCCGTTTTAGCTATACTCTCAGCTCCCACTCTAAGCTGATGAAAACCTGTCGCGAGATCCAACTGAGAGAATAATCTCGCGCCACCCAACTGATCAAACAAATCATCTATCCGTGGTATAGGATACTTGTTATTCCTCGTTACCTTATTCAACTCGCGATAGTCTACACACAAACGAAGGGAACCATCGGCCTTGGTAACAAACACAACTGGTGCTCCCCATTCAGAAACACTTCTTCTGATAAATCCGTTCTTCAAAATATCGCTTACTTGCACCCCAAGCTCTCGCTGCACCCTTGGCGCCATACGACGAAGTGGCATCACTATAGGTCTGGCATCTTTCACCAAATCAATACGGAACTCAATCTCTCGGTGTGGTGGAAGCCCGGTCTCTTCCTCGAAGACGTCCGGATACTGGCCAACCAGGGGCAAACCTGACAACTCACCATGCGGGATGTCGAGGAAATTTAGAAAACTAGCCATTACCCCATCACTAGGTAGACCACCAAACACTACCCTCTTCCCATCATCCGCTCTAGTTGTCACCAAAAAGCCCTCACAGTCTACCACTACCCCGTATCTTTGGAGACAATCGACTCCCAAAATAATGTCAAACCCAGTAAAGCCCAAAACAAAGCAATCACAAACAAACATGCATCCATGACTCGATAAGACCACATTACGACAAATCATGCTAAGGTTAGTCGAACCACCAATCGGGTTCATCGCTACTAAAGGTCTATCAACAATCTCGGGCTCCAATCCCAACCTATCTACCAGGTCATTAGGTATGAAGGAACTGGAAGCTCCGGTATCAAATAATACTTGAACAGGAACATCATAAACAGAAAGCATACCTTGAATAACGACATTCTTTCCCTTCCACTATAGTTGGGGAATTCGACGAAGAAGGAATAGCATTAAGGGCATATGCTTTCACCATCTGCTTTTCTTTAGGGGGTTGCGGACACTTGTCCTTGTGATGTCCCACTTGGCCACAGTTGAAGCACTTCTTGTCTACTGGCTTGGCTCGATAATTACTGGCATAATGGCCCTTCTTGCCACAGCTAAAGCACTCAACATCTTTCTTCTTCTTATAGCCATCCTTATTCTGGTTCTGTTTCCTCTTGTTCTGAGAACCATTCTTTCCTCCACCGCTTTCTTGCGGCTTTGGCTCCTCTGCAGATGCGACCTCAATCTTCGACTTAGGGTAAAGACTTTCCGATCTTAAAGCTTTCCCCACAATCGATTCAAACGTCTCATCGATGTGGTTAATAAGCCTTTCCCCCAAGTATCCATCCAAACAGTTATGAACTTCTCGTTCTTCTTCTCAGCAGTATCAATAAGAGATAACCCATATTTCGATAAAGTATCGAACTCAGCAATATACTCCGAGACAGCTCTGCCATTTTGCTTAAGCTCCAAGAATTTCTTAAACAACACCAACTTCTGAGTAGCTAGAATGAACTTATTGCTAAAGCGAGCCTTAAACTGATCCCTAGTAATCTGATCCTCGGGAGTAGCTGCCTTTATAACATTCCACCAATTCATTGCCCGTCCTTGCAGCTGACGGGATGCTAGTCTTCTCTTCATCACTTCCTCGATACCCAAGTCTTCGAAGATACGCTCGCAGCTATCTAACCAATCCTGAACATCCGTAGCAGACTCCGTTCCGTAGAACGGCTTCCCACCAAGACTAGTATAATCCTTGTTCAGCTTGGCGAAATCGGCCCTAGGCGCCTGCACTATTGGACCACCTCCATTACCAGCATTGGGAGCTGGCCTCTGAACATCTCTAAGCAACTCCCTCATGAGGTCAGTAAACATTGTCGTCATCTCAGCAGCATTCCCATTATTGGCTCCTCTACCAGCACCCCTTGCGTATCGGCTCATCGTTTAATCTACACAGAGAAAATGATTAACCATCTCCATAGTGGTGCCAGTGCAGTGCGACTTCATCCTTAACTATACTAATAATATATATGTATATATATAGCTTTTGAAAACCAAAATAATCACAAATACGCGCTCTCATATATGTATTATCTCTCCCTGGTGTCTTTCCCTAGGTTAACTACGCAACCTAGAGCTCTGATACCAAGTGTGACGGCCCGCCCGCATTAGCCAGTATTTCCTCCGAAAGTGTGCTGTACACATGCCCGACTAGCACGGAACGGTCGCCAAAGAAGGGAAAGAAGAGAATGAACTAATCGAAAACCTGTAGAATGTCTCACAGCGCATGGAACAAAATATAATAATAATATACTTGTCATAAAACAGGCGAGACAGTGCATAAGCTGATAACTAAAATCAACATCAACATCATCATTAGAGTAGCGGAAATCCAAATACAGCTTATTACAACTTTCCAAATTACTGTCTCTAAACAAAAGAAAGAAAGGTACAACACTAATGCCCAAAGTAGTGACCGCAGCAACACAGGGAGAATATATATATATATCATACGTGGAAGCCTTCTGCTCGCCTCCGGTACAGCTACTCGCATACCACCTAACCTGTCTCTAGTCTGCTCGTGAGAGAATCCAGAGTAATAAGAAGAGACAAAAAACTCTGGGTCAGACAAAAATTCTGGTATAAGCGATAAGCAGCCAAACAGAACAATAACAGGTATACTAAACCATACCTGAACCTGGACCTACAACCAAAGAGTTAGCACTACATACCGTACAATACTCTAAGGTGCCAATAACATATGGTGTAAAGAGTACGGGGGTGGGGGTGTGCATGTCATAATGATGGCAAACAAATCAAACATAGAACCATCCTCACATCTCTCACTCAGTGCATAAAGCATACGATGTCTACCGCTTCGATCACTAGACCCATCGAAGTAGTGACGGAGTTCGACTTGTACAACTACTGCTACTACCAAGCTTACCCCATGGAGTCATGACCAAATCTTTACAAATGACCCTACTTCACTGGTCTATAGCACTTTAGTCATACCTAGGCCAATGTGGCCCTGAATCTGTTCACATACCCCCTACACATAGTGATCCAAAGTTACAGACATCGACAACCCCTTAGCACACGTCCTACAACGAAGCCCAACTCATGAAGTTAACTCTTTGGTTCCCAACCAGATCCTGAGTACAAACTTCCCACTTGGACTACCTTTGCATCTCGGGTTTTAGTCTTCTCCTCCGGATCAATCTTCACTTGGTTCGTGACCTGTGCCTCGCATCCAATCTCTTTGGTTGAGCACGTAACATCTCCTCTGGTTCGGATCGGATCGTGATACTCATCTAGGACGGGTCGTGGTGCCAAGCTCCTGGTCGTGACGTCATGCTCCAGTTCAGTTCGTGCTCAACATTTCAGTTCGTGACAAGCTTCTTCGGGTCGGATCGGGTCGTGCTCCTTCTACTGGGTCAGATCGTGGTCCCTCCATCGGATCGAGTCGCGGTCTTCTGGTTCGTGGACTTCAAAGTGGAGCAGCTCATGGAGTAGGGTCAGCTCGTGAAGAGTTGGCCACGATCAGGTCGGGTCGTGGTGGAGAGGGGCGATCCGATCCGGTTGCTGGCCAATTTCTTGCAGTTCTTCCAGCAACTGTTTTACGCCATACGACAGTTTTTTCGACCATCCTAACTATTCTAATCAATCACAAAGTATACCATACAGTCATAGCAACATATAGAACTGACCACAAACACCAAAACAACAGTTTGATAGGTTAAAACGGATTAAACCCCATATTTTCCCTTAAGCATGTTTAAACAAATCTAATGATATGATTAGCAAAACTTAACCAAATTAACCCAAACTTCTAACAGAGGTCTAAAACATCATTTCGAATTTTATAAATATTTTTCCAGAATTTATTAATGTACAAATTCGCTAATCAACACTAATTACCCCTAATTAACCGTAATTAGTGAGAAACTTTGCAAATCACTCACCGTTGCCACAAAAAACTCAGATCTGAAATGAATCTCTATTTGGCACGAATACTGATGTCTAACAGCAGCTTTAACCTTGCTTTTGTGCTATCTCTCCTTAACTTGATGTAGATTAGGCCAATACTTGATTAAACGGTGATTAGAAGGTGTTTTAAATGAGAGAGACCATGTCTAGGTTGAGAGGAATGAATAGTAACGGTCGAAAAATGAGAAAAAGGTATTCTCCAAACCCTAACAGCCCTTTTAAACTCCTAATCCCGAAATTCCTCTTTGGGCCTAGCTGTTAATCACCCGGTTAAGCCCAATTAAGCTATTTTTCACCATCTGAAACTTGTTTCAACCATATCTCCCAAACGGTGAGTCCGTTTGGCTAATATGACCACTCTATGGAAAGGTAAACCATCATCCGGAGCCAATGGAAGTGGTTTTAGGTCAAAACTCCTTTCCAATCAAAAGTTATGGCCAAAATAAGATCAGTTAGGGGCAAAATGGTCATTTATAAATTGGTAAAAATCATGAACAGTGAAATGACCCTAATAGTCTTCCCCCAAAATTACACGACCATACGACTTCGTATGTGAAAGAAATAAATATCCTACGATCCTTGGATGCGTAGAATGCGGGTCGTTATAGAGTATGTCAAACTATCAGTAGTGATCCAGAAAACACTACTGATCAAAATAGAAGGTCCACAAATAAATCTCATGGATTTCAAGGCAAGAATAAAGATTATAGAGACATGGTTGAGCAACCTGGCTTCCTTCTTGGAGATCATAACCCTAATCTCGATAACATCTCTACCTTAATGGGAAGTAGACAGTTTATAGTAAAAAATAGTGCCTTTTTTGTTAAAAATTAGATAACAATGTAAATCGCTTACGTGTTACTAAGATGAAGAGCCACAATTCTTCCAACAGTGATCCAGAGTACCAGTCGCCTCTATAAATCGATAAAGGGAATGTTTTGCATCAGTTTCTACTCAAAGTAGGCGGTAATCATTACAAAAGCAAACTAAATGACCAGATCTATCACTTATCTTGCTAGAGTAGTGGACAAAGCAGCGGTCAAAGGAAGACTGAGGATACTCAGAGCTTGGAGAGATAGAAAGACAACAGCTTGAGCTCTATAATCACTGGGAAGCTCAGATCTGAGAGCTCAACAATTATTGAAGACATACTAGGGTTAAAGGTGACGCACGTAACCCTAGGTCCTTAAAGAGGCTAGTAAGAGTGAAGATTTCATCTGGAATCGACCATGAAGCTTCGATACTTGATGATGGAGATGGATATTCTCCTTTTCGATCGCCATTATTCTTTTAAGAGAATGTGTTTCTTTGTTTAGCTGATCTATTGTCAGCTAGGGTTTCATAATTTTTTTTGTGAGATATCGGGTTTTTGTTTGGTCATACCCAAAACTTTATTGTACTGGGCCTTGGGCTTTTTTTTACGTATTAAAAAAAAGCACCAAAAATAATTATCAATTTCATAAAGTTTAGATCACATTTCATTACTATTGCTCAATCTAGATATTCTCTATTATTAAGAGCGTAACGACACAATCTTCGCGCATAGATTATTGTTTCTAAAATGTTATGTGTTTCATGTATTTATTTGCATGTGAATTGTACATGGTCAAATTATTTACTAAAAAGTTGCTTAGATTTGAAAGCTTGGGTATGACTTATAGTCAAACAATTAAAATATCATAAAAAGCTTTGAGGGACTATGTTGATTCCCATAGCATATAAGTGTCCCTCAATGCAAGCACGTGAGTCTTGCAGTTGGGTACTTTCTGAATACTATAGACAATACCTCAGTAGGTTGATATTCCATGCATGCTAGTGATGCAGTCTCTATCCTAAGCCATCCAGCTCATGTTACAATATCCTATAATAAATTTGTACGTATTGGTATATGCTTCGCAATTATCACATAATTTAAGCGATATGGGACTAAGATAGAATTGCATATGTTTTTGTATAATTAAACATGCAACATAAAAATACATGATATGAAAGTAGTTAAATTGATCATATGTAATTAGATTTTTACATAAAAAGATAAGCGAAACAATCGGTAGAGATTATTACTGATGTGAATTACTTGCGTGATTTCAAAAACTTAGAAGAATTAATATGCCAATAGTAGTGATCCATATTCATTGCTTTTACCAAAATAAAACACATTATATTTGCATGAGATTCTGAAACTCAAGCATAAACATGCTATGGTAGAAGAGAGTATGAAGTATGTCACAGTAAACATAATATCAGGTTCGATTGGATGCTGCTGGGTTCAATAGCATACAATATGAGTCGTGTAGTTTAAATCATTTTCATATTGAATTAATAATGGGTTTGTATGAGTCATGTAATTTTCGTATGAGTCTAATCTGGTATAAAAATATGCAGGAATAGGTCAAGGCCACGGGGAAATATGCAGGAATAGGTCAAGCTTTAAAATACCCAGGTAAAACAGTAGTATTTCTTAGGGATTAGGTAAACTTAATGTGTGAAAATTTTATGGTTCTATTTTTTTGGGATTAAGTAAAACAGTTTTAGGTAATATTTACAAAATAAAGGGTAATTTCGTATTTCATGGTCGGACCAAAGGTTTGTGCTTTCAAAGAATTATTAATAAAGATGATTTATTATTATTATTATTTCATAACTTGAAATATTATGGCAAATCATTGGGAAAAAAATAATTAATTAAAATTCAAAACTTTTATTGTGATATATTTCTGTAAACACAAGATATCATCTTTAGTAAAATATATTTTCTTTTAACTACGGACTACCTTTTAAATCCCACATTACAACTTAAATTAAGAATGTTGCCGACAACTCACTTTTGAAATTTTCCATTTACGAACAAATAGTTTATTTAACGCCTTGCCAAAAAAGTTTATTTAACTAGAAATTATAAAACATTTGTTTTCACCAAAAAATGGCATAAACACCAAAGATACTAAAATTGTACTTCACCAATATGGTAGGGAAATAAATGGAGCCGTACTTGATAACAATTGAAAATGAAAATGCGAGGAAGATAAAATAGAGACAAGATTTAGAGTGGTTCAACCTTATATTAGGCCTATGTCCACTATGAAGATAGCTTGCATTCTTATAACGAGGATTACAAAATACATAAACTCTTTTTTTAATACATCTCTACATCCACTCAATATACTCTCGTCGAATCCTGGGACTTTATGAGAGAATGGTAGAGTTTGAGGAGGAGAAGGATGGGTGGATGATTGAGAAGGAGGATGTCTTTGTTTCCCGTAATTACAAAGTTGTACTTGACACCATAGCCAAATGGGTGATGGAACTTCGAGCAGAGAAGATGATCATTACTTCCAAGTGCTTGAGGAGTGACTGAGAATAGAATTTAGCAGCACTTTGAGGTTGAAAAGATCCCCTTTATGCTAGTAGCCATGGCGTATTTATAGTTGCGCTCTCTTCAGGAAATGATCTGAAGTCTGTATATGCAGGCTATGGGTCGTTCATTCCATTAATTACAAACATGTCATCGCCCAGCTGTAGCCAGCTGTTTGTAACTGTATCCAGTTGTCATGTGCGAGAAACTCTATAGGAGCTAGCGTTTTAAGTAGTTGAATGGGTGACTTTGATCGGTGTTCTTCGGGCGTGGCTATATCTGGCAATCGATGAGTGGTTATCTAATTTCGCTTAATTGTGAGACGAATGGGTAGATGATCATAGTTCCTTGATGCGGCTATGTCTGAACGTGAGTGAGCAGGCAATGATCCTTTTAGTTTGGTGGTGACTGACCAAGGCTTGCGACTTGAGATGTAAGTGCGCTCTTTCTAAGAGCTGATGAAAGACCGACTGGTAGATGATATCTGGCCAGAGTGTTGTCATTCGACTAGTAGGAACATTCGAGCGATAGGAGTTGCTATCCATGAGAGGTTGTCAAATGTACGTGCGACCTTGAATCCTGCCTTGATACGTACGATCGAACTTTGTTATTAGGTCAAGTGTCTTCCTTTGTTGTGGGCGACTTTTATTAGATATACAACCTTTATCTTTATTGAGCTATACTACTCATAATATATTGTGCCATCATTCCCGGTTGCGCAGGGTAACTGACTTGTCTTGAATTTGATGTTCGAATCTTGTTCTGCACAGTTGCTTCCTATCTTTCGTGAGTCGTTTAAGTGCCCCAAATAACATTGTGCATGACCGACCCTGATGGTGTATGTTCTGTAGCTCCTGCTCAGATCTTGTAACTCAATATGCATATGGATTTTTAGGGATCAACATTTTCCCCTCGAAGCTTGTAATTTTCTTTGGTAGAGAATTACTGGCTTCGACATGATTGATCGCGACATTGCTTGGTAGATCTAACCTGACTTATCGAAGGGTCGTTCATGCAAAACTTAGGATTTTTCATTGTGGTTGATTGGTTCCGTTTCCTTCGGGTAAGACGTTTGAACTATCTTGTCATCATTGCAAATGGCTGAATCTTGGGGAAGTGGTCATGCCAGTTGGATTCTGATGGGACACTTATTTCTGCAATCGAGTATTGAGATGACATGGCGA
This sequence comes from Allium sativum, assembly GCA_030737875.1. Classification (NCBI taxonomy): domain Eukaryota; kingdom Viridiplantae; phylum Streptophyta; class Magnoliopsida; order Asparagales; family Amaryllidaceae; genus Allium; species Allium sativum. The sequence continues at coordinate 270,424,650 of CM060911.1, forward strand.
GGAATTCTCTTGATGTATGTCCTTTAATCTCCCCCTTATTTTCTTATTTCTCATTCCATTTTGTTCTTATTTTCCTTCAACAAGGATTCCCAATCGAAAATCTCCGTGTTACTTTCCATTGCCATTTTGTATAGCACAGGTTTTTTGATTTTAACTTATTCTTGTTCTTCTCTTGGATCTTACGATTGTTCTCTGATCCGTCTACAGGATGGTTTCATCTCTAGGACAATGTCGATTGGAAAGATTCTTTGATTTGGATGTTCCAACTGACGAGATTCAGTCAACTGGTCAACCATCTGTGAATTCTCCCTTCAGTCCATCTCATACAGAGCTTCAGACTATCATCAATAGGCCGCGTTATGCTCCTGGGCCATGCAGTCCTAGGCTTGCTAAGTGGTTCCGGGGGTGGAACTTACAGGGAGTACCTTCTGACGTGGATATATCTCCGTATGACTCTCAGACCTTCTCTTATGACATGATTGCCGCAAAAGGTCAGATGTTAGCCCGTCACGAGACTGCTGTGCATCAATTTGGAAAACAAATGGATTTGCTAAAAATACCTTTCTGCAAAATGGATGAATGGTTGGCATACATTGGCTTGCAATCTTCAAAAGCTTCACAAGGACAATCTCGAGCGTATCTCTGTTTTAGAAGATGATAAGGCGAAGTTGATTCGTGCCCTTAGATCCAAAGATAGCATGGTTTCTTCTTTTGCCCTAGGAGATGTCGAGTCGGTGGTTTTTAAACGTGCTGATGAACTTCCATCCTGCTCCGCTCAGACTAAGAGGAAGGTAGGTGGGCCCAGGAAGGTCAGGGATCTGTAGTCTTCTTTTCCTGTCTTTGGTTGTTCCCTCTTTGAACTTTAAGACTGGTTTTGTAAGCAGGTGCGAGCCCTCGCTCATGACATTATGTTGGTTTGTGACATGTGTTAACCTTCGATGCTTTTGCAGACTTGACAAATGGTTGTTTTGCTAGTTGTATGATGCTCTTTGTGCCTTTATCTGCCACATCATGTCTCTTTGCCCTGCTTAGCAACATATATATATATTAATAATTTATACTATAATTTCCCTGACGATCGTACGTTAGTATCGTATTAAGGGTCGATCATATGTTAGTATCGTATTTACGACGCGTTACTATTAGCATTACTAATACGTTGTTATGATTGGTTTTATTATGGGTTTATTGAGCTGCGATCGTCCAGCTTTTTAGTATTTGTCTTGACCAGTGAGTTTCTCGTCATTCTTTATTTTAGTAATTAAGCCATTCAGACATTTTAATTAAATGTATGTTCATATATATGTTACGGTAGGTTTAGGATGCAATTAGATGTGTGTCCCCATGGGAGGACTTTGGTTTCAATGTTGTAACCAATTCCTGGCTCTGTTTGACTCGGCCAATAACAAAGAACAAGAACGGATACCCCCTTTCGGCTGGGAATTCTGTTTTGCACTGGTACTTCCAATATGTTTGATCCTTCCCCTTTTTTATGCTTCATCCCGAGGAGCGGACACTAATTTATCTCATCGAGTTTTCACTCAATTCAAAAAACTCGTGTCCTTCACCTAACAAGGTGCCCCCCGTTTTTTGGATTGGCAATTTTCCTTTTCCTTTTTGGGACATGTTTTTTCTGACTTTAAGCTTCACCCCAGGAAACAGACACTAGTTCACCTTATCGAGTTTTTTCTCAAGCCGGAGAACCCGTGTCCTACACCTAAGAAGGTGCCCCTTTTTATGGCCTCAGCAATTTTAACCGTGGGACATTTTTAACCGTGGGACTTTTTTAACCGTGGGGCATTTTGAGTTGCTTTCACCCCAACATTGATTCCTTAATCTAGTACCAAGCCTTTTGTTGGTTGTGTGCCAAAAGATTCGGTATTTCTTGATGAAAGTTGAAACTCCTTGAGTTGGCGCCCCCTGGTCACTTGTTTGCCTACACAAAGAAGTTAACTTTTAGTAGGAACTTGTGAATGAGTGATTCGTACATGTAAACGGAATTCCGTATTCATTCATTTTATGTACTTCATTCAAATGCGATTTTTTTTTGTAAATATTTGTTGTCTTTCCTACGTATTCGAACAATGTGTTATAAAAAATAACGACGAATATGCTCGCTATTCCATGCTCATTGAATCTGGATTCCATATGTGGTGGCCAATTTGAAAGTACAATCCTGGATTTTTTTATTATAACATAAGGCCCTTCCCAATTGGGTCCAAAACCCCGGTACCGGTCATTATGTTCTTCAAAACAAGGTCTCCAATTTCGAAAGTCCTATGTCTGAATTTTGAATTGAAATGCCTCGCCACCCTTCTTTAATGTGCAGCTACTCTGAGTTCTGCTTCCTTTCTTCTTTCCTCAAGCTGGTCGAGGGCTTCAAGTAGTAACTTCTCATTTTCTTTGTGATCAAAGTATATTCTTCTATGGGTAGGGACTTCTAGTTCCACTGGTATCATGGCTTTAGAGCCGTAAGATAAAGAAAAGGGAGTATGCCCGGTCGCAGTTTTATGCGTGGTGCGATAATCCCACAATGCTAGCAGGAGTTCATCTACCCAACCAACTTTAGATTTCTCTAGCCGTTTCTTAATGGTCGTTTTGATGATTTTATTTACTGCTTCCATTTTCCCGTTGGCTTGCGGATGAGCGATTGCTGAAAAGCTTTTCGGGATTTTATACTTGGCGCAAAAAATTTGGAACTCTTCACTTTCAAATTGGGTCCCGTTGTCTGTGATTATCTTTTGTGGTACCCCAAACCTGCATATGATATTTTTCAAGACAAAGTTAATAACTTTCTTCGAAGTTATGGTGGCCAACGGTTCTGCTTCGGCCCATTTTGTGAAGTAATCAACAGCGACAATTGCATATTTAAAACTGGATTTTGCAGTGGGAAGGGCTCCTATGAGGTCGATGCCCCAGACAGCAAATGGCCGTAGGCTGGCCATGTGGGTTATAATTGTGGATGGCTTCCTTGGAATCTTGGAAAATCTTTGATATATGTCACACTTTTTAGTTTAGGCCATCGAATCTTTATTTATATCTGGCTAGAAGTACCCGTATTGCAGGATTTTCTTAGCCAAAGTTTGTCCATCGGTATGACCTCTGCATTCCCCTTTGTGTAATTCTGCCATGATCGCCTTTGACTCCTTTTCCATAACACAACGAAGTAAGGGTGTAGAATATCCATGTCTGTATAGTTGTCCGTCGTGAATGAGATAGAAAGAGGCTTTTTGCAAAATCTTCCTTTGTTGCTTGGCTTCCGCTAGGAGCGTCCCGGTGATGAGGTATTCTTTGATTGGCGACATCCAAGAGTTTGGTTCATCAGTCGTTTCCATAATCCAATCCATCTCGGTCTGCCTCGTGCTTGGGATGGAAAGGACTTCCACTGGAACTAACCCCATGAGTTGTGCATCTCCTGTGCTTGCATATTTTGCCAATGAATCAGCTTTGGTATTTTCTCCCTAGGAACGTGAGATATGGTGTAATGCTTGAAAGCTTCCAACAGTTCCAAGGCTTTGGAAAGATAATCCGGCAAGTTACCCATTTTGGCTTGGAATTCTCCTAGAACTTGGCATACTATGAGCTGGGAGTCGCTGAAGATTTGTATAGTTTTTATCTGTAATTCTTTTGCTAATTTTATTCCTACGATGAGGGCTTCATACTCAGCTTCGTTATTTGTCGATGGAAATTCTAGCCTTAGTGCATAACATAAATATCTTCCTTAAGGGGTTTCAAAGACTACCCCTGCCCATAACAGTAATCATTCGAGGCTCCATCATCAAATAACTTCCATTGAAAGTCAATTTCAATATCATCTTCCTCTTTTATCTCCCCTCGATCAGTAAATTCTGCGATAAAGTCAGCAAGCGCTTGTCCGTTAATCACTTTTCGAGGGTGATACGTAATGTCGTATTGACTAAGCTCTATATTCCATTTTACTAACCTTTCGGAGATCTCTGGTTGGTACAAAACTTGCTTCAAAGGCTGGTCCGTGAGAACTTTGATAGGATAAGCCTAAAAGTAGGGCCGAAGTTTCTTCGATGCAATAAGCAAGCAATATGCGAGTTGCTTAAGCTTTGGATAATTCAGCTTTGCCCAAGATAATCTCTTACTGATGTAATAAACTAGTTTTTGTACCTTCAAATCTTCCCTAATAAATGTTGCACTCAGGGCATGGGCAGAGACCGCCGTGTATAGAAGCAAGTCTTCTCCGTCACTAGGCTTTGATAGCATAGGAGGTGTTGCCAAGTGTTGGACCAGCTCCTCAAAGGCTTTCTGACATTCAGTGGTCCATTGTATCTCTTTCTTTCCTTTCCTAAGGGCATCGAAGAATGGAAGACATATGTCCGTTGCCCAGGATATGAAGCAATTTAAAGCCACAATCTTCCTATTCAAACGCAAAAGTTCCTACTTGGTTCCTGGGGCACGCATTTCTCTTAAAGCTGATATTTTGGCTGGATTAGCTTCTATACCCCTACGTTGACCATGAATCCCAGGAACTTTCCCGAACTAACTCCGAAAGAACAGTCCAAGGGATTCAACTTCATGCCATATTGACAAAAGATATTGAACATTTGGGCTAAATCCTCTAGATGGTCTATTGCTCTTTTGATTTCACCAACATATCATCGACATAGACTTCCATCATCCTACCGATTTGCTTTTTGAACATAGTGTTTACCAGTCGCTGATAAGTTGCCCCTGTGTTCTTTGGACCAAACGGCATCACCTTATAGCAATATAGGCCGAGATTAGTAATGAAGCTCGTATCTTCCTGGTCCGGACCCTGCATCATGATTTGATTGTAGCCGGAATATGCGTCCATGAAGGACAACAACTCATGACTGGCCATAGAATCTACCAATTGGTCGATTTTGGGAAGAGGGAAACTATCTTTCGGACAAGCTTTATTAAGGTCTGAATAATCTACATAGACTCACCATTTACCGTTTGATTTCTTTATGAGCATAGGTTTGGAGACCCATTTTGGATAGGTAAATTCCCTAATAAAACCATTTTCCATTAACCTGTCGACTTCTTCCTTTAAGGTGCGTGACCTCTCTGACCCCTGGGTTCTCCTTTTCTATTTGACAGTCGGAACACGCGGGTCAATGTTTAGCTTATGGACCGCAATGTCTGGAGATATGCTGCACATGTCGGAATAGTTCCACGCGAACACATCTAAATTAGCTCTTAGGAAGATATTCAATTGATTTTCAGTTCAGGGCTTAACCAAGTTCCTTTATTCAATACATGGTTCGGGTCTTTTGGAATTACAGCTATAGGAATTGTGATTTCAGTTGATGCCGCCCTTTTGTCCTCTGCACTAGCTTTCCTAGGGTCGATTTCCTTTTGCTCTCCACTATGCTCGCCAGTGCATGGACCCTTCTTTAATTGCTATAAAAGGAGTTTTTGGATGCGGGGAAGAGCCTCCACATCCTTTCTCTAGTCTTTTTTCTTAGCCTCCCTCAGCTTTGTCACATGCAGTCTCTTGCAGCGATTTGGTCGCCTTTAATCACACTGATTCCCTTTTCAGTTGGGAACTTCATAGTCAAACATCATGAAGCTAGTGCAACTTTAAAACCCGAGAGAGTTGGCCTCCCAAGGAATGCATTGTAAGACGAAAACTCATCTATCATGACGAAAGTTTGTATCATAGAGACCCTACGTTCTCCATCTGCCAATTCCACGGGTAAGTCTATTGTTCTGATGGGTTGCGTAGGTTAACCCGTAAAACTATGGATCTTATTTGGATATGCGCACACTTCTGCCATAGGAAGATTCATTTTTTGGACAGTGCATGAAAATCACATTAACAGATGCCTCTGTGTCAACTAGGACCCTTTTACAACTGTAGGACTGAGACCAATTGTGATCACCATGGCGTCAATAGTTGGTGTCACTAATCCATCTGCATCTTTTTCTTTGAATATCACTTCATCGGTCGAAGTTTTGAGCATTTTCATCGGGAGCTCATTGTTGAAGATCATGCATCTTTCCTTTTTCGAGGCATCCTTCAATTCGTTAGCGTACTTTTCCATATCCGCCCAACTGTTCCCAGCCGGGTGGGGCCCCCCAAATATCATATTGATTACTGGCCTCGAATCGACTGATATTTGAGCTTCCTCACTCAAGTCGGGTTGGCTAACCATATTATTATGCCCTTGTGCAGCTGGAGTACTTTGAGGTTTTTTCACATACTGCTGGAGTTGATTCTTCCTGGTAATCTCTTCAATTAAACTCTTCAAGTGCCGACATTCGTTGGTGTTGTGTTCTGGTTGGTTATGAAACCGGCTGAATTTGCCGGAATTTTCTTGTTGCTTAGTTATCTTCTGCGGCTTCATCTGAGGAAAGATACCTGAATCCTTTACGGCGAAGTAAATTCTTTTTGGATTCTCATTTAGGAGAGTTAATTCGGATAGTTTATACAGCCGCGTCTTTTTTTAGGCTTTGCTATCCTTCTCATCACTTCCCCTCTTTTGTCCTGCATCATTCTTCTGCTCAACTCTGGACTCATTGCTTTTTCCTTCTCTGGTGGCGTTATTTTCCATAACCTTTTGGATGCTTGGAGCTTCATCTTCTACACTCATGTATTCCTCAGCTTCCTTATAAAACTTCTTCAGAGTTTTTTGGTTTCTTCATCTTGAGCCACTTCCCAAATTCTGAGTTCTTATCGATAGCCTCTTTCGGGGCTACCAATAAGTACTAAGGCTCTGGTTCTATGACTTCTGCTGCTGCCGTATGGAAGTGTGTAAGGAAAGCTATGATGGTTTCCCCAGGCTTTTGTTCCATTTCACAAAGTGAAATCACATCCCTCTCCTTGGTGGTTTGTAGCTGGAATTGATCTTGAAATCTCCTTGCCTAGTCGACAAACTAATCAATACACTTAGGTGGAAGTGTGGTGAACCATAGCGAGGCCACACCTTCTAGGCACACGGGAAAGTATAAGCACTTAATTTCATCAGTAGCCCTAGCTCCATTCATGTGTCGGTCGTATTTGAACAGAAAAATGTTTGGATCTCCAACTCCTCTATAAGGTGCTATTGTTGAGGGCATGAATTTCTTAGGGAATTTTTCTTGATGGATTTTCTCTATGAACGGATTTTTGCTGGGCAAGAACTCCCATTCTTTCTCTTCATCCTCTCGGGTCGCTTTCTCCTTCATTATTCATTGGATCATGTCTGCGATGCACCTCTCGTCTCCTACTTGTTCATCGGGATCGACATTGGTGTTCTTATCCGTGCGACCATGATTTGAGCTTTGACGCCTTGCACGTTTCTTGGGAGATGCTATATTGATGGGACTTGCGACAGCCTGAGTCGTACGTTTTTCTTTACGCCGTGGAGATCTGGCCTTAGAGTCCTCAAGGTAGGCCCCTCCTTTGTCTCCCACTAAATAGTGAGATCGACCAGGGTCTGAGGCTGACGAGTCCTCTTTTTCACCAGCGTTTGGTGGTAGTAAATTGGTTTGAGCATTAATCAAGCCATCAAACCTTTCCATCATCATCTTCGTCATATCGTCCATCTTTTTGTTCAAGTCGGTTACAACCACATTCAACTCGTCTCGCGTAATGGCCTAGGAGTTTCCCTAGCTCCTTGGTTCGGAGTTTGTGGTATAGTTTCATTATTATCCTCGCTGATAGTGGTAGCTTTAATAAATTTGCTGCTTTTCTTCGGTCCGGCCATGGCTTTTAAGGGAGAAAGCGATTTTGGATTTCTTTAGGTTGCTTTACTCTGAAAGAAAGTATGAGGCAAGGAATTATGAACATGGCCCCATGGTGGGCGCCAAAATGTTTTCACCAAAAAATGGCTTAAACACCAAAGGTACTGAAATTGTACTTCACCAATATGGTAGGGAAATAAATGGAGTTGTACTTGATAACAATTGAAAATGAAAATGCGAGGAAGATAAAATAGAGACAAGATTTAGAGTGGTTCAGCCTTATATTAGGCCTACGTCTACTATGAAGATAGCTTGCATTCTTATAATGAGGATTACAAAATACATAAGCTCTCTTTTTTCATACATCTCTATATCCACTCAATATACCTTCATTCATACATTTCAATCCTGGGATTTTATGAGAGAATGGTAGAGTTTGAGGAGGAGAAGGACGGGTGAATGATTGAGAAGGAGGATGTCTTTGTTTCCCCTAATTACAAGGTTGTACTTGACGCCATGGCCCAATGGGTGATGGAACTTCAAGTGGAGAAGATGATCATTACTTCCAAGTGCTTGAGGTGTGACTGAGAATATAATTTAGCATCACTTTATGGTTGAAAATATCCCCTTTACGCTGGCAGCAATGGCATATTTATAGGTGAGCTCTCTTCAGGAAATGATCTGAAGTCTGTATATGCAGGCTATGGGTCGTTCATTCCATTAATTACAAATATGCCATCGCCTAGTTGTAGCCAACTGTTCGTAGCTGTATCAAGTTTTCATGCGCAAGCGACTCTATAGGAGCGAGCGTTTTGAGTAGTTGAATAAGTGACATTGATCGGTGTTCTTCGGGCATGGCTATATCTGGCAATTGATGAGTGTTTATCTGATTAGCTTGATTGTGAGACGAGCGGGCAGACGATCATAGTTCCCTGATGTGGCTATGTCTGAACCTGAGTGAGCAGGCGATGATCCTTTTAGTCTGGAGGCGACTGACCAAGGCTTGCGACTTGAGATGTAAGTGTGCTCTTTCTAAGAGCTGATGCACGACCGACCGGTAGATGATATCTGGCCAAAGTGTTGACGTTCGACTAGTAGTAACATTCGAGCGATAGAAGTTGCTATCCATAAGCGGTTTTCAAATGTACGTGCGACCTTGAATCCTGCCTTGATACGTACGACCAAACTTTGGTATTAGGTCAAGCGACTTTCATTGTTGTGGGAAACTTTTATAACATATACGACCTTTATCTTTATTGAGCTGTACTACTCATAATATATTGTGCCATCATTCCCGGTTACGTTGGGCAACTGACTTGTCTTGAATTTGATGTTCGAACCTTATTCTGCATAGTTGCTTCCTATCTTTCGTGAGTCGTTTAAGTGCCCCAGATAACATTGTGCACGACCGACCCTGATGGAGTCTGTTCTGTAGCTTCTGCTCAGATCTTGTAACTCAATGTGTGTATGGATTTTTAGGGATCAACAACGCTAAATATTCAAAATAATTATGTTTCCTACATTAATTTATTTGTTAAATTATTTCAAAAATGGCAAATCCAATTTATATACCACTTTCATATTAACCCAAAAAAAAATTCAATCAAATATAAAAACTTATTAAATACATAACAAATAATATCAAATTAATCAATTTTCTACCAATCACTTCTTTGTTTTTTTCTTACCATCTGCATTTGAGTCCAGTACGAAAGCCTAAAACATAAGTAAAAATTTAACATGTTTTCAAAAAATCACTTGATTATATAAGTAAAAATAACAAAAATATTTTCTTTACTCAAACATAAAGGGTAAAATATATAACAAAAAATTATGCACCATAATTTTTTATAAAAAATTCCAAAAATCATTTACGTCGGTTAAATTATCAGATAATGCATAATAAACATTTTTTCCACTAATATTAAAAATATAGATTTAAAAAAATTACGTATGCAACGTACTGGTTACACACTAGTTCAAAATAATGGGCCAAAAAGGGGTGCTAACGGGTCTTTGCGAATGTCTTTTATTTTGTTGAATTGAAGATTGAAACTCAGACTAGGAAATATTTTAGACAACAAGAGTATAACCATATAGCAATGGAAAAACCGACCGCTTGATTATACAATTTTAAAAAAAAGTTTATTGTATCTTTAAATTAATTGAAAATAACAAGACTGATTTAAAATTTTACTGCATTTTTTTTAAATCTTCGTGTGGAACCTAAGACGTCACTCAAGGAAAAACTTGTTAGTCCTAGTAAATCCCACAGGTGGTGTATAAACTGGTTCTCAATGTCTTAGCACCACTGAGGTAGTCAACCTAGGGATTTGGTGATTGCGGTCCTCGAACCTAGGGTCCTGCCCATCACATTTCAATTTCGCACTTTACCAACTCGGCTTGAGTGCCGGTTATTTTTTGCATTTTTATATCAATCGATTTAAATATATAAAAGGGTACTGTTGTAAAAATAGAATATTACTCGTAGATCTGCAGTAAATTTGAAATGAAATGGTTTTTTTAGAGAAATTTTTAAGCATTAGAATTTAAAAAGTTGAAAATATTGGAGAGAGCAGTTTTTAACTGTAGATTTAAAATGAAGTGGGTTTTTTAAAGAAATTTTAGGTATCAGAATTTAAGCCGTTGAAAACATTGAAGAAAACAGATCTTAAATAAGGAAGGGTTATAATGACAGTAAGCAAATCTTCTAAACGGTTGGTTTAATGAAAAAAATGAATAATTGATGTCATTAAAAAATGTACATGCATAAACATTATCCTATAAGTTTAGTCGGTAATGTTTAAAATTCATCAAATACATAAACTATGTTGCATTGGTCATATTTATGCATGTAGTTGTCATTTCTTCTTCATTTTTTTTACTAACTTTGTATTTATTTTAAATTAACATACTGGTTTTAATTAAATTTCAAACATGCAGGATTCTTACAGTTTGACTGACAAATGGAAACTTCGAAATGATAGATTTTAAGAAATGATAAATATTCTTAGGGACAAATTAACTAAAATCTTTTTATAAAAGGACAATCGTTTGTTTTCTTTCTCTCAAGGACAAGCCTAAAGTCCATTGTTTTTAGGTAATTTTCTCTTCCTCGGATCGATATCAACTCTTCGACCTTCGTTGTACATCTCCATCTTGATCTCCGCAACATTTTCATCTTCTTCTATTATTCACCTCACTTTGTCAACTTCAACTCTCTCATTCGCACTTACTTCATACTCTGCAATTACCATTTTCCCATTCTATTCCATGCTAATCATACAAACTTTTGTTTCTTTAGTAGAAGATGATGAATCTATAATATCGCTCATGATAGATTCGATGATGAAGATAACGCAAAGAAGAGTGTAATGATTATTATATTTTTTAGTAAAAGCATAAAAAATTCATACAGACAGAAAACATCAAACAGACAAAAATTGAAAAAAATTAAAATAGACAAAAATTACAAAAAATGATATCCAAGAATGATTTTTATTGAACTGAACAATTGAAAGAAAAAGGTATAATTTATTTCAAAACTGATACATACAAAATCCTGAACTTAATAACAAAAATAACAACTATAGACTTCAATAATAAACATTTGATTTTAACTAATTTTAGTAAATACTTGATAGTAAGAAAAAACAATAATTCAACTTATATATTATCATAGTTAATCCATAATAAATTCTTCCTTTATAGAAAAAATCAAAAACAAAGATAAAATTTATTCGGTCAAAAATAATATAATAGTCTGTAAAACTAATACCTAAAATATGCTATTGAAATTAACATAAAAAACGATACCTATGATATGTAACAATAATACTGTTGATGTGCAAAAGTTAGAAACAACACCCAACGAGTTCCGAGATAATGATACTACACGTTCAGAATGGAAAATATGCAGGAAAGTAATAACACGGTGTTTATAGTGGTTCGGTCCGAGAGAACCTACGTCAACTTTGAAGGCTTAACTAGTTTTATTTATTTTAGTCAAGTACAATTTTTGGCACCATAGTAACAAGTAGTTACAAATGCAGTGGTGAGAAACAAGTTCTAGTAAATTAAAAAAAAAGGCCTGAGTTCTTCTTTTCGAGTTGCCTAGCCACCCAAAAATTCTAAGTCTTCAAGTAGAAGGTAAAGTCTTCTTCCCAAGGCTTCAAGGTGAACAATGATACCAAAGTGTCAAATCAGCCAAAATCGAGCTTTCTTCATGAAGCAGTAAGGGAGGTATTTATAGGTAGTGGGGCAAGTGATAAAAGGTACTGAGTGGGGTTTATTCCCCATATTTCGTACCTAGAGATCGGTATGTGTTAGCCTGCTTTGTGATTAGGCTATACAAAGCTGAGGAATCAATTGACGGATGCATTCACAAATGAACCATGTAGGAAGAAGGCATATGGATCGATTCGGGTTCTTATAACTGAACTTGTGCAGTTTATGCCCCGCTATTACCCCTCCATATCCTCGCTATATCATGTAGCGGATTTCTGCCGCTACGCTATTTCCAAATAGCCTATGAAATAGCCTTTCCGCTTTAATCCCTGTTATAATCTGATATTCCTGATATATCACATTATTTCAGCTATATTCCACTATATCTTCTATAAGAGAAATGAATTAAAAATGAAATTTATGCATTATAAAATTATTTTTTAAAAATTATTTTTTAACATATACTTTTCAAAATATAAGATGGTATAGTATCCTATTAAATTTAGTCAAGCTAAATAAATGTCTATACTTTTTTACATATATTTGCTTATGATTTTATATAAAATTAAGAATTTACTAATTATAATTAAGTTAATGTTAATTTTTAATTTATTTATCGTTTATATATTTGTAAAAGAATTAAATACAAGTTTTATATGCTATTTTAGACTCATCCGCTGTATCTTGCTATTTCCTCGCTTTATTATCCTCGCCACAACTTTTTGTGCCTTCCCTGCATCGGATCTGCTGAGCGCTTTAACTACACAGAACCAAACCCCTTCTCCTTTTCTCACACGCCAACTTACAGGCCAACTCCAAATGTCAGACCCCGACTTGGTTCGGCCCAAAGGCATCTACTCCGAACCACACACCCTTCACCCGACCCGAACCAAATTCCGTGTTGCCAAGCGGTTGCATCATATTCCTACAAGTCCGGAGAAATTATAACCCACGATTCCATGTAGCTTATGTGTTGTCCACGCCCTAGAGCGTTCAAATCCGAGATTCGTGGGATGGGCCCCACGCGGCACCCAGACCGATGGACTTTCAGTCTATAAATACCCCACAACACTTCATTTTGAGGGTTCTTTTGGCCATTTTTCTACACTAAATCCATCACCAACGAATTTCCTCTATTATTTCAGATTGTACTTAGAATCTTGGAATAAAATTCAAGGAAATTGAGAGAAATTATTGTTGTACTTGTGAGATTGAGTGAATATTGTCATTGTACTTGTATTCAATTCATCAATCAGAAAAGTATAAAGTGGACGTAGGCTCTTTAATGCTGAACCACTATAAATCTTGTGTTCTTGTTACTTTTTATTTGATTTTCTTTAGAATTATCATTCGATTGGGTGTTAGAACCACTTTCTGTTCTAATATTTTCGTGCTTTTCACTTAGAAATTTGAATTGTCAGCGTTTTGGGCTATCGTTCTACTATTTGGATTTTTTTTTAGAGCAAAACGGATATGTAGCGCGAGGCTACACAGCCGGTTAATTAATAGATAATAGTTTATATCCAACTGACATACCCAGTTGGTGGTCCAAAATACAACCATCACAAAGTTTAAGTTACATCATACAACACATATAGAGAGTATTACAGGTACAACTACAAAAGCGATCAGGTTAAACTGTAAACCATCATAATTATACAAGTAATATGCTGAAAAATAAAGCGGCATCATCAGTCATCACATGAGTTCCATACTAGACTCTGTATCATTACTATCAACCGAAGTAGCTGGAGAAGAGGCCGCAGGTAGTGCAAACCGGAATATGTCAGCATGATTGACTCCAGAACCTGATGAGGATGAATAAATATGAATGATACGATGACATACAGACATGATCGAGTTAGCCTTGTTATTAAAAATTCGTGCATTTCTTTCTTTCCATATACACCAACTATATGCAGCCAGTAAGATATCAAGATATGGACAAGGATCAGATTCCCAATGGTCAAAAAAAGAAGAGATGATGGGAATGAAACCAATTAAATGGGAACTCACTGCAGCCCAGATTGAAAAGGAATAGTCGCAGGAAAAGAAGAGGTGATGAATGGATTCAGCGTGAGAATTACAGAAAGGGCAGTTGGGGTCAGGAACGACGTTGCATTTGAAGAGCTTCTCTCTTGTATTGACTTTTTCGTGAATCAAACACCATTGGAAGAAGAGAATTCTTGGAGGCAGTTTGCATTTCCATAGTCTTGAGAATTTAAACAATCTACCCGAAAAATTCAGGTAATTGTAACATGAGGAAACAGTAAAACCTCTAGATGGAGAAAGAACCCAAACAAAGTGATCATCCAAGCTATTTAACTGAGTGTTGCTAATGAGAGCAAAGATTCTAAGCAACTGCAGAAGAATACTCCTATCAAACAGCGAACCTGGAACTAAGCTTACATAATCTTCATTAAAAGCATCAGCAACAGAAAGCAAAGGGTTAGATTGAAGAGAAAAGAGTGAAGAAAAGGAAAGAGAGAGAGGTACCTGACCAAACCAAATATCATGCCAAAATAGACAGTCTGAACCACCCCCCAAAGAGACATGAAACAGGAATTTAATACGAGGAAGACAGGATAGAATCCCATGCAAGAAGGGAGAGATTCTAGAGGAAGGTCGATGATGCAAAACAAGATGAGGGTTAGAAGAAAAGTATCGAGCTAAAATCCAATTTTTTCAAATGAAATTCCCAGTGCTTAGGAGTCTCCAAACCCATTTGGCCAGCAAAGCAATATTAAAATGATGAAGGTCAAGAACACCAAGCCCCCCTTGATCAGAGTGAAGGCATACCGTCCTCCAGTTGATTAATTTCTTGATTTTATGACCATTCCAAAGAAATGAACTTCGAATTGAATCAATCTTACAAATTACCCACTTGGGGAGTTTGTGAAAAGACATCCAATGTGTAGGGATAGCGGAGAGCACCGATTTAACTAGAGTTAGACGGCCCATAGATGATAATGAATCTGCTTTCCAAGATGCTAATCTAGTTTCAATCTTGTTGATGAGGGGAAACCAATCATTTTTATGAAGCTTAGAGGGTCTGAGAGGTAAACCAAGGTAGGTCATTGGGAATTTTGCTACTTTGCAGTTGAGAGTAGAAGAAATCAAGTCACCAAGATGATCAGACTTACCAAGCATGTAAATAACACTTTTGTTAAAATTAATGGAAAGACCAGATATCAACTCGAATACATATAACAGGATTTTGAGGCACTGGATATGGAAAGGATTAGGGGAAGAGAAAATAATTGTATCATCTGCATATTGTAAATTGTTAATGCATAGGGGAGTATTTGGGAGGGAAATACCATCCAAGTAGCCATGTGAAGAAGCTTGATTAACCATTTGGTTAAACACATCAGCAACAAGCACAAAAATCAAAGGGGAAAGAGGGTCACCTTGTCTAAGCCCACATTTAGGTTTGAATAGGTTTCCAGAAGCACCATTTACTGAAACGTATGAGCAGCTAGAGCTAAGTATATTATCAATCCATGAACACCATTTATCTGAAAAACCCCTGTGTTTAAAAACATCCTTGATAAAGGGCCAACTTACTGAGTCAAATGCTTTGGAAAAATCCAGCTTTAGTAAAACACCAGGGGTAGATGAATGATGACAGAAGGAGATTATTTCCTGGGTTGCAGCGATACAATCGTGAATGTTCCTACCCAGAATGAAAGCAGATTGTTCTGGTCCCACAAGTGTGGCAATAACAGATTGAAGACGATTAGCTAACACCTTTGTGATGATTTTAAAAGTAGTGTTTAGCAGACTAATAGGGCGGAAAGAAGCTAATGTGTTGGCCCCCGAATGCTTGGGAATGAGAATAATGTTAGCATAGTTTAGTCTGGCAATCGAAGTGGGATCATTATAAAATTCGTTGCACATGTCAATTATATCAAATTTTACCAAGGCCCAAAAATGCTTAAAGAAAACTGGGCCGAACCCATCAGGACCAGGGGCCTTATCATCCGACATATCCTTCAATGCAGCCCAAATTTCTGATTCAGAGAAAGGGTGATCAATGTGGATAGGCGCAGGGTTTGGATAAAGGTGATGCCATTCAACATCAGGTGCATTTGAATGTGAGCGACCAAGCTGGGATCGGAAGAAATCAGAAAAGAGAGAGAGGATGTCATTTTGATCAGAAAATGAGAGGCCATCTTTAATTATTTCCGATATGAATGTTGATCTCCGTCTGCCATTGGCCATTCGGTGAAAATATGATGTATTCCTATCTCCTTCCTCCAACCATTTGGCTTTGGATCTTTGCTTCCAACCAATTTCTTCTTGTTTCATCAATCTATCCAACTCATTTTCTAAAGAACGTAAATTATCATGCTCAGCTTCAAGAAGAGGGCGCTGTTCTTCTAAAATATTGATGTCAATAATTTCATTTTGAATAGAGGAGATGCGGGATCGGATAGAACCCCATATGTTTTTGGCCCATGGTTTAATAATTTTTCTAAGGGTTCTCAATTTTAGGACAATCCTTTGAGATGCTGATGCTACATTTAAGTTTTGAGACCAAATTGAATGAATAAAGTCATCAAACGAGGGTTCGAGAAGCCATAACCTTTCAAATTTGAAGGGGCGATTGATGCGTGCAGAAATGTCAGAATTTAACAGAATGGGGCAATGATCTGATATAACTGAAGCCAAACCGTACACAACAGTCAAAGGGAAAAGCTCATCCCAAGCGCCATTATATAGAAAACGGTCAAGTTTAGCCAATGATGGTGATGATCTATGGTTTGACCAGGTGAAGGAACGGTTACTTATCGGTGGATCGATCAAGGAGCAATCAAAAATGAAAGAATTGAAGTCATCTGAGTCTTGGGATAGATTGCCTGAGTTTCTATCAAAAACAAATCTGGTAGTGTTGAAATCTCCACCAATCACCCAGGGGCCCAAGAATTGGGGTGCAAGAGAGCAACAATCTAACCAGAGAAGGGATCTATCAGATGCATCCTGAGGGCCATAAATATTAGAGAAGAAGTAGATATGATTTGAGGGGATATGACGTAGTGCAACATGAAGTGCTGATTTGTTTTGAATAGACCAACATAAGGACCAGATTGATTCATTCCAGGCTGTAATTAAACCTCCACGTGTGTCAATTGCCTTAACAAAAGTCCAACCTGAAAGGAAGGAGCCTCCCACTAATCTAAAGAAGTTTGGAGAAGGGTCATCAAGTTTAGTTTCTTGGAGGAAAAGAACATCGATTTTTAAAGGGAGTAAAACCAGACTAATTGCATGGCATTTTGAGGGGTTGCCCAAGCCCCTAACATTCCATGAAACGATTTTCATTTGGCACCATTAATACGCTCAAGTTCCAAATCATGCATGGAAATATAGTGTGATTCACGTAAGTTAACACCCATGCAACGTGACATTTTTCTACATAGACTTTTATTAGCAGAAGAAAAAACAACAGGAGTAAATAAGCTACCCGAACCTTCAGGATGATCCACTCTATTCTTGAGCCTTGCGCTACGTCTGACAATGACCGGCGAAAGAAACTGGGTCCAGTTCTCTTCTTCTGCATTATGGGTAGCATCAGCTAGGAGGATTTGCTGGAGAGGGAGGATAGGTTGAGGTGGCGACTGATTGTCAAGTGGGATCACGTTGGGAGGGGCAATTGTTATAGGGTCATCAAATTGGAGAGGGGCAATTGGGAGGGGGATAGAGAACGGGAAGGACATAGGGATATTTTGAAAGAGCATATCAGTGTTAAAAAGGTGATTCATGTTCTGGTGAGGGGCTTGATCAATTTCGGGATCCACATCAGGTGTGGCCATAGCAGACATATCAATTGGTGCGATTTCAACAGAATCTTCAAAGTTGTCATGCATGCAGGGAATCGTTAGCTCTTCAATATTACCAATAAGTAAGGATTCGGGTTTAACTCCTGGGTGTTCATGGATGCAACGTTGGACTTTTATGAGATGTTTCTTCTTATTGATGTTAACCACAAGAAAAGTGTTCAGGTCAATTCCCTCAAAAAATTGAATTTTGATAAATAAGTTTCTGTGGTCGAAGTGAGCCCATTCACAGTCATCTAAAGCCATAACATTTCCCAAAGGACTAAGAATATTTTTAACTGCAGCAGAATTATACCTTAGAAATTCTGGAAAACCTACCACCTTTGCCCATGATTCGCACTCTAACACCGCTTCCGGTTCCCATTCAGCTTCAGACCAAGGCTCAAAGTATATAGATCCTCCAGGCTTCGCAAAGAGTTTCCAGAATAAGACTTGGTTTTTGATCCATTCGTTTGGGCAAGCGACGATGAAGGAGTTTTTTCTATATATCCACATGGGCCATTCGTGATAGTTGAAGGCCTTAGATAGGATGAAGTGGAGCGATGTGATACTCCAACCATCAGAAATCACTGTTCCAACAATGAAGTTTGATGAGTCTTCCATTACAAAGTGATTCATATTTTCAGTGCTATGTGTGGGAGAGAAGGATGGGGAGGGAATAGGAGTTGGAGGAGGCGTGGATTGTCGACAGCTGGATCGAAGCGGTCTTTTCTGTGATCGATCAGATTGAGATGATGTACGAGGGACCCACGCAGCAGAAGGTGCATCATTCCAATGGACACCTTTACGCACATGTTTTGAGATGCCTCTTTGCATTCTTTTTTTAGGGCAACGTGTACATAAATGGCCGTAACCAGAGCAAAAAAAACAAATTTTGGAATTCCTGCAGGCACTTGCCACGTGGCCTTTATCTGCACATTGAATACAGCGACGTTCGCTCTTCAGAAAATTGACCATATTCTGAATTGAAGAGAAGGCAGGTAAAATTGATGATTTTTTCGCAGTCGTGCGATCAGGTGAAACCAACGGTGGAGATGAAGCTACCTCCGCATAGGATTTTTTTGGCCTATCATCTGAAAGATTTTTCAGAGCGTCGAAACGATTATTACAGGTAAACCTTTGAGATGGTGGATGACTTAAATTTTGACGTGATGAGAATCTTGAAACGGGAGGAGAAACCGGATGATCAACATGACAAGATGAGGCAAGGGGACGGTGTGAGGAGGAAAGAGAAGGTTTACGAGAAGCTGAGCGAGAATAAGGTTGATATGGAGATTGGTGAGGAAGACGCGGAGGGAACGGAGGGCGAGATCGGAAGAAAGAAGGAGAACGATGAAATGAAGGGGAGGGAGGACGATGAGGCGGAGCAGGGCGAGAGCGGTTGAAAGAGGGAGGACGATGGACCGGGGGAGGGGGAGAGCGATGAGGCGGAGGAGGGGAAGGAAGGATGGGAGGACGGGGGTGGAACGCGGCACGATATTTAGTTGGGATAGGGTAAGTGAAGCGGAGGGAGTCCGCCATTGGATTTTTACGTCCGAAGAAGTTAGTCCGCTTTTCTATCATTTTTCGAAATTTTATAGATCTCAAAATACTTTGATTTTATGGCTCCAAGGAAAGGAAGCTCAAACTTCTCGGGAAAACGAGGCAAATGATAGTCCGCAGGCTGTGGTTGCTACCAGGTCACAAGGGGCTGGATCATCTCCGAACCGAACCGGAGGAGGCATACCGACCCGAACCGAGGTAAGCCTCGAACCGAACTGAAGAGTTGAATGTTACTGGTGGTGCTTCCCCGAACCAAACCGATGGTGCAATTACGACCCGGCCTCAACCGGCTACAGTTGAGGCTGGTACTTCTACTCGAGCCGCTGCAAATACGCCAATACTACCCACAATAACTAGCAATCATCCTACTCCCCTTGCACCTGTCACACACATGGATTTCTCGCGTTTGCTTGATATGCTAGACAGAACTAATGCTGCCTTAGAGGCCTAGAGACGTGATAGTGTTCTTATGCGAGAAAAAATGAAAGCTATGAGTAGAGAGATAGATGAACTTCATAGACAAAGAACACCCTCTCCAACTCATCGTCTCGAAGTAGATCATTCATCTTCTTTGAAAGAAAGGCATCCACGTTAGAGGAGGCATATGAAAGACCCGAGTACCTCGAGCAATTGACATTTGGATCATTGGGATCTCACGAAGGCACAACCCATGTCTTGGGAACTAGTGACCCTAGCCTGAGATAATCGATGTTGTTGCTAATGCAGGGATCTCATGTCCTTCCTAGAGATCTAAACATCACTAACCCTACTCAAGGACAGATCCTTCAACCCATTCATCCTGTGAATGACCGGGATCGTAGGGGGTAGGGAAGATCGGCTGCTGTCAGGAACCAAAGGGCATCACTTGATGTAGGGGCTGGACATATTAGGAGCACTAGAAGTGTGGATCTTGAAACAATGTTGACCAATGCCGAAGTAGAGGCAATGGTATGTCATATCATGTATGATAGTCGACATTACACCAATGAGGACTGGAGTATTGATCGTAGCCATACCCCGTTCACTGATGATATTCTTGATTTCCAGTTTCCTAGGCATTTCAACCTGCCCACAATGGATCAGTATGGAGGGAGAATCGATCCAAGACAATATTTGATAAGATATTCATGGTACATGAATGCCGCAACAACACCTGACGCTGTAAAATGTAAGGCTTTCCCGATATACCTCGAAGACGTCACATTGATGTGGTTTACCCGACTTCCCCCTCGATCAATATCCAAATTTAAGGAGCTAAGTGAAAGTTTTATGAACCAGTTCCGACTTCATTCTCGAACATCCAAAAGTGTCATTGAGTTGTCTGCAATCAAACAGGCTCCCAAGGAAACCATAAAGTCATATTTGGATCGCTTTAATCTGGCACTCACCGAGGTAAGTGACCCATATGAGTAGATTATTCTGATGGCATTAATAGATGGAGTTGATAAGGACACTGAGTTCAGAGGATACTTGGCTAGCAAGCTGCCATTCACTAGGGAGCTGTTCTATAAATAGGAAAATATTCGTCTACGACGAGAAGAAATATATGCTAACCGAAAGAGAAAGTAAGATGGAGCTCCTAGGGAAGACATTCAGAGCAACGTTGCTATTAAGCAGTCTGGAGACAGTGCAGGGAAAGTTGAAGCAAACATTGGTAATAAAAGTGGAGGAGATGGTAGCCAGGGTGGAAACGGTGGCAAAAGAAATAGGAATCGGGGGAACAATTCCAAGAAGAGACCTCGGTTTCAAACTTTCGATAATTTCACGCCTCTAAAGGATACTTTGGAGAACATCTATCTGGATATTTATAACGTTGTACAATACAAGAAACCTCCACCTAGGGACTTTATTGAGAAGGAACGCACAACTGGGAAATTCTGTCTGTTTCGTGAAACCCACGGTCACTCTACGAACGAGTGTCGTCATATTAGGGATGTTGTTGAAAAATTGCTTCGTGCAGGAAAGCTGGATGAATACAAAGTCGCCCCAAATGACAGGGGCAAGGAGGACAAGCTCTAAATCAGAACCAACCTGCCTCCAAACCTATTGCCCAGCAAAAGGGAAAGAATATTTTCATCAATACCATAATTGAGGGACCACATCCAGCCGGATCTATCAACAAGACAATGGAGCAATATGTTAACGCAAACAAACACACATAAATAGGAGAATGTAGTAATCTTAGAGACACCGCACCAGTAAAGCAGCAAAAGACAACTACAGATAATGTTATCTTCCGAGACAGAGAGAGTGTTGGTGTTGAAGCACCCAACACAGACCCACTAGTGTTAACTAACGTTATCGAACCTACAATAATTAAGAAAGTCTTGTGGATAATGGAAGTTCCGTTAACATCCTATTTAAAAAGGCTTTTGACCAAATGAAATTAGAAATGAAGGATTTAAAGCCATGTGAAGGTTGGATATGTGGTTTTAATGGATCATCAACTACTCCTATTGGACTGGTGGACTTACCCATTGAGCTAGGTAAGGGAGAGTGACAAAGAATAATGATCCTCTAATTCGTGATCATGTACATTGAATCACCTTACAACATTTTCTTAGGCCGACCGGCCCTTGCAGAGTTTAGAGCCTGCATCGCACCCTAGTGCATGTTAATGAAATTCCTAACTGAAGCTAGAATGGGAATGATTTGTGGTGACCAAGCTACTGGAAGAGCTTGTTACATGGCGGAAATAAGGATGCTACGCAATGGAAGGATGTAGAACCCAAGAGAGCCTCCCTTTCTGTGGAGGAAGGCTCAGCGTAGCAGCTAAAGAAAATGTCGCCGAGAGAGTCGCCTAATGACCTGCTTAAAGACATCAATCCTAGAGAGGATAAAGAACCAGGAAGGCGACGCCTAATGAAGCAACCATAGACATTCGGATTAATAACGACGACCTGACAAAGGTCTTGAAGATCGGATCTCACTTGGATTCTTTCCGGATGAAAGAATTGATAGATATTCTAAAAGCGAACTTGAACGTGTTTACCTAGACACACAATGATATGTGTAGGATTTTCCCCTCAATCATGAGCTATTCACTGAGCATAAACCCAAAGCATCCTCCTATGAAACAGAAAAGGCGTATGTTGGTCCCGGGGAGGTCAGTCGCTTTAAAAGAAGAAGTGGAAAAGTTACAAGCTAACGGGTTCTGTAACACCCCGTATTTTCTGTGAACATAAGAGTAACAAATCAGAGAATAATTAAATTGTAACAAGACAATTAAGGGAAACGGGTTACGCCATTGCGTTCATCTCAAAATTATGCTTGGAATAGAGTCCTAGTTTGCATAAATCGGACTCTGTATGAAGAAGATATGGCCTTCGGAAGTTTCAATAAAAACCAGCCCGAAATTCAAAATAGACACCCGGGCTGGGCTGGAAAATTCTGCCCAGGACCCCGGTCGACACTAGGGTCGGTCGACACTAGGGTCGACCTTCCCCCTCCCTTTCCAGATCTGGTGACAGATCCATTTTTCTGCACCTGGACACCTTTCTGACCGGATTCGTGAGCTCTAACCTATTTAAACACCCCGAAACTTAGCTTTCTCTCCACACAATTTCATTCTGCCTATACTCAGCCTCTATTCTAATTAAAAATAAAAATAAAAATGGCGTCACTACTCTGCTAGGATCAAAACTAGAACTAATGCATCTTCTTCCAATCTAAATAGAGAGAACAACTATTTTCTAATCTAATCGATAGTCTACGCCAAAGGAGCGCTATTCAGTGTCAGAATACAGATCCCGGAAATCAAGAATCGTTCCCTTTTTGTGAGTACGGTTATTTTCAGATATGAAATTTAATAATTATCTTGACATTTTTGTGAATTTGGATCTGAGGTTATGCATAATTTTCTGTGGATCTATCTTGTCAATATTATTGTGACTGTTCTGTATCTGTTCCCTCTTTTCTTCCTTTTTGATTATAGCCAGGCTACCACGAGCCTGGGCCAAATCTCATAAGAGATTAATGCACGAACGCTAAATTTTGGGGCTTTTAGAGAGTATTTTGTATTGTGCAATGTTTAACGAAAATTTGGGGGCATATATTGTATTATGAATTATGACCATGATTTGGGGCATGTAAGTTTACGCTTAATTTATGATTAGGAAAGATATGTAAATAGAATTTTAAGAAATTTAAATCTGCTAAATCTATTATCTGCTCTGCCAATCTGTTGAATTGCCTAATCTGCTAAATCTGTTGAATTGCCAAATCTGCTAAATCTTTTGAATTGCCTAATCTGCAAATCTGTTGAATCGCCTAATCTGCTAGATGTGTTATCTGTTGAATTGCCTAATCTATTGAAAGCTAAATAATTGTAATTTGGGTATGAAAATCCGTAGGCTCGATCTATGATTGAGTAAAACATGGAAATTTGATTAATCTGCTGTAACCTGTAAAGAAGTTTAATCTGTTAAATGGACATAATTAGTCTGATATCTGTATAATCTGTATTGGAATAAATTGGATATGACACGAGGTTAGATTCTGTTTGCGGTAGAAGCCTACCCGGAACAAACCGGCTTAACCAGAAACTGCAAACTGTCAGTCTAATGTGGGAGGTCGTAGGCATAAATAAAATATGCTTAGACACGAGGTTAGGTCTGGCTTGTGGCAGAAGTCTGCCGGGAACCGCCCGACACATCCAGCGGCCACAAGCTACCGACCTAATGTGAGAGGTCTATGCATTAATATTTAATTAATGCAAATTTAAGAGAAATATGGTGTCTAAAAACTTGTTGGGTGGATAAGGTTAAACCAACTGGACTGATGAATCTAATAAACCCATTTCGTGAATCTATAGGCCCAACACAAAGTTAGACAGTCTGTAAGCCTATTAAATCCGTACATCTGATCTGTTAATCTAAAAACTTGTTAACTTGATTGTCTGATCTGTGAACGAGTAATCTGAACTCTGTCTGAAACTTGTAAACAAGTTAATCTGAAATCTGCTAGTCTGGGGACACATGGTTAGGAGGGGAAATACTTGTGTCATCTGTTGTTTGGGACCCGTATTAGTCAGTTACCCTTTCTGGTATCAAAACTCTGACCCCACACTATGTAGGGGCCAGGGCACGCTTACTAAACTAATTATAAGCGGTTCATTCTGATAATAGCGATGGGTGTTGATGGCGCGTTCCAACCGGGTCATGTGCGTGCATGGATTCGGTCTGCTCTGAGGATGTAAGACACCGTGACATCTATAAATTGGTCTGCGCCAATAGGTTGCCACTTTAGGGAGTGATACACCCTATTGTGGGGCCGACACAGGGTATTTATGTTTTAGGGACACGATCGCTTAGAGGTAGGACTTAGGGTACACTTAGTTCTGTCTATTTCTGTTGGTACCGTCTGTTTCTGTTGGGTGGTAACACCTGTCTGTTTCTGCGTGGTACCGTCTATTGGGGTGGTAAAGGCCCATTACTAGTGCACACCTAATTCTAACATTCTGTTTCTGTAGAGATTATTCTGTTTCCGTCTCTGATTCTTTTTCCGATTCCGTTTCCATACCTTCTGTTTCCGTTCTTCTGTTAACCTGCTATTCCTGCTACGGTTAGCTCTCATCCAGTTTTATTTACATGTCATGATACTATTATTTGTTTATATGCTGAAAGTCACTGGACTCACCAAACTTATGTCTGACCTAATTTGTTTCGCCTCTTTTCTTTCCGTCCCCCCCTAGGTTTTCAGGGTGGAAACATAGGAGCTTGATTCAGATTCTCTCTGCTTGAAGTGTTTGAAGTATTTCTTGGCTTTGGCTCTATCTTTCCATGGCAGTTTGTATTGGGGATTATGGCTTTAAAAACTATGCATTCTGAAGGCTCTTGTACAAGGCCGATATTTATGTACTTGAATTCCGATATTGTGATTTTGAAAGATGTAACCAAACTTATTTCTATTTTTGTTGTAATAAAGTTATAAAATTTTCAAGTACTACTTTATCTATCTTGTAAATTTCTATTTTGTCTACTAAAAATGCTCCACTAAAGTTAAGGCATTCCCTTTGCGAGTGACCTTAACGGAGGTGGGGTATTACACTTGGTATCGGAGCTGAAGGTTACCAGATTTGATAAAAAGTTTTTGAAAACTATTTTCAAAAAGGTTTAAAAAGGAAGTATTTTCAAAAGTAGAGTTTATTTTGAAAAACATAATCCACAAATCCATATGCCTATCTTTATATCCTTTGTTTTGAATCTTTCCTTTTCTTTCTTTTCAGCATGTCTAGGGATCTTAACCTTCCGGAGGGCGTACCGATACCTGGCTGGTTCAGGAGGTACCTAGAAGCTAGGGCTAATGATGCGGGCCCAACAGACGTCCCTCCTCCCCCAGCTGCAGCGGTTCCTCCTCCTCCTCCGCGCGTGAATACTTTCCCGAAGATATGTAGACACTTTCGAGCCATGGGTGGGAATAACTTTAATGGAACTGAATCCTTCATGGAGGCGAGGAACTAGCTCAAAGAAACTGAGGATTTGTTCATTATCTTCGAGGTGGATGATAGGCAGAAGATACAGTTGGCGGTATGGTTGCTTAAGGACGAAACTTCTTTTTGGTGGGAGGTCACAAATGGAGAGCGTCCGTTAGAGACATGGATGGATTTCAGGCATAGGTTCGAGATGAAATTTCTCTCACGAGTAGAGGAGAGTCTATACGTAAATAGGTTCTTGGCGTTGAAGCAGGGGAATTTATCAGTGAGAGAGTACGTCAACAAGTTTAATCAGTTGGCGAGATTCGGCTTAGATTTGGTAAATACACCGCATAAGAAGGCACTAAGGTTTGCTAAAGGTTTGAACGAGCTGCTACACGGATTGGCAATGTCCCACATTCCTATGGGGGCTACCTTCGAGAAATTAGTTGACATGGCATTGATGCATGAAGAGGAAACCAAAAGTGAGAAGAAAGAAGAAAAGCTTGAGGGACCACAGAACAAGAAGGAGGGGCCCAAAAAGGAAACACAAAAGAAGGATGAGAAGTCTAAAGACAAGAAGGAGAAGAAGTTCTTTACTTGTGGAAGCTCGACCCATCTGAACAAGGGTTGCAGAAAGAGGAAGGGAACCTGCTTTAACTGTGGTGAGATGGGACACTTCACTAGGGACTGCCCGAAGAAACGAGGGCAAGGGCAGAGGACATGTCCTACTTCTGGAGGGCAGGCGAATACCCTCGAGGCTGGTGGATAGGATAGAAATAGGAAAATTTTCTGTAGAAGGTTTAATTTCCTTATCTGATTTTATTGAGTTAAAACTCTTTCTGATTATGGCATTTTGATTTTGTAATTGATACTCTGCACTTTAATACTAGTCTTGTTTCTGATCCTGCTGTAGACTCAGAACCGTAAGGGTTAATAAGTTGGGGTTTGAGGGTATCTGTGTTGGGCATTAAGTTGACTATGATGCATACGTTCTGGGTTTTAGTTTCCTAAGAATCATTTGGTAATCTGATATGTACCAGTAGTCTGTAAGTATCTAAATATTTCTGATAAGGTTATGGGTTTTTACTCGAAACATGAAGTAGATTTCCAGTCTGGCATTGTTTAAGGGGAGTAATTCACTGGGTGTCAATCTGATGTTGATTTCGGTCTTCGGGGTTGATACTTAGGGAATTATTTTCTTAACCGATGTCTAATAGGAACAAAGCTTTTGTTTTAATTATACTTGCTTCTATCACTCAGTTGTATCATATCGATCGAATCTTCGACCTTTAGGTAGAAAATAATGGGTGTAAGCATGTGTTTGAGACATGTTATGTTTGATGGTTGCAAGTGGATGCAAGTGTTTGCTAGTGGTTGCTCGTGGATGCATATACACACACTAGGCACTAGATCGGCTCAAAAACACTCTCATACTGCATATGGATGTGTGTGCATTTTTAAAATTTTTATGGATGCAAAATGGTTGACTCAGCACATGGATGTTGCATATGAATGAACGGTTGTGCATCATATAGAAGTTATATCTATCAAATAGGAAAATTGCATACATGTTGGACTCATGGCACTGACATAATTCGCATTAAGGAGGTCAACTGAATCAGTGGAACGCTTGATCTTTGCATTAAATGAGGAACATATACACACACTTTTGCATATGTTCATACAACATTAGAAGTTTCTAAGGACAATGGATGCTTGTGGATGATGGTTGAGTAGATGGGTGATTGGATGGTAGGACACATTCTTCATAACTTGAAGATTTCAGGGATGAAATCCTTTAAGGAGGGGAGAATGTGACACCCCGTATTTTTTTTGAACATAAGAGTAACAAATCAGAGAATAATTAAATTGTACCAAAATAATTAAGGAAAACGGGTTACGCCTTGTGTTCGTCTCGAAATTTTTCTTGGAATAGAGTCCAAGTTTGCATAAATCATACAACGTATGAAGAAATATGGCCTTTGGAAGTTTCAATAAAAACCAGCCCGAAATTCAAAATTCAGATTTCAAAATTCAAAACAGACACCCGGGCTAGGCAAGAAAATTCCCGCTCAGGACCCAGGTCGACACTAGGGTCGACCTGGGTGTCGACCTGGGTATCGACCTGGGTATACAGGTCGACACTAGGGTCGACCTAAGGGTCGACCTTCCCCCCATTTTCTAGATCTGGAGACAGATCCGTTTTTATGCACCTGGATGCCTTTTTGACCGGATTCGTGAGCTCTAACCTATTTAAACACCCCCAAACCTAGCTCTCTCTCCACACAATTTCATTCTGCCTATACTTTGCCTCTATTCTAATTAAAAAATAAAAATAAAAATGGCATCCCTACTCTGCTAGAATCAAAACTAGAACTAATGCATCTTCTTCCAATCTGAATAGAGAGAACAACTATTTTCTAATCTAATCGATAGTCTACGCCAAAGGAGCGCTATTCAGTGTCAGAATACAGATCCCGGAAATCAAGAATCGTTCCCTTTTGTGAGTATAGTTATTTTCAGATATTAAATTTAATAATTATCTTGACATTTTTGTGAATCTGGATCTGAGGTTACGCATACTTTTCTGTGGATCTATCTTGTTAATATTATTGTGATTGTTCTGTATCTGTTCCCTCTTTTCTTCCTTTTTGTTTATAGCCAGGCTACCACGAGCCTGCGCCAAATCTCATAAGAGATTAATGCACGAACGCTAAATTTTGGGGCATTTAGAGAGTATTCTGTGTTGAGTAAAGTTTAACGAAAATTTGGGGGCTTATATTGTATTATGAATTATGACCATGATTTGGGGCATGTAAGTTTACGCTAAATTTATGATTAAGCAAGATATGTAAATAGAAATTTAAGAAATTTAAATCTGCTAAATCTGTTATCTGCTCTGCCAATCTATTGAATTGCCTAATCTGCTAAATCTGTTTAATTGCCTAATGTGCTAAATCTGTTGAATTGCCTAATCTGCTAATCTGTTGAATCGCCTAATCTGCTAGATCTGTTATCTATTGAATTGCCTAGTCCGTTGAAAGCCAAATAATTATAATTTGGGTATGAAAATCCGTAGGCTCGATCTAGACTGAGTAAAACATGGAAATTTGATTAATCTGCTGTAACCTGTAAAGAAGTTTAATCTGTTAAATGGACATAATTAGTCTGATATCTGTATAATCTGTATTGGAATAAATTGGTTATGACACGAGGTTATACTCTGTTTGCAGTAGAAGCCTTCCCGGAACCAATCGGCTTAACCAGCAACCACAAACTGTCAGATTAATGTGAGAGGTCGTAGGCATAACTAAAATATGCTTAGACACGAGGTTAGGCCTGGCTTGCGGCAGAAGTCTGTCCGGAACCGCCCGGCACATCCAGCGGCCACAAGCTACCGACCTAATGTGAGAGGTCTATGCATTAATATTTAATTAATGCAAATTTAAGAGAAATGTGGTGTCTAAAAACGTGTTGGGTGGATAGAGTTAAACCAACTGGACTGATGAATCTAATAAACCCATTTCGTGAATCTGTAGGCCCGATACAAAGTTAAACAATCTATAAGTCTGTTAAATCTGTACATCTGATCTTCTAATCTGAAAACTTGTTAACTTGATTGTCTGATCTGTGAACGAGTAATCTAAACTATGTCTGAAACTTGTAAACAAGATAATCTGAAATCTTCTAGTCTGGGGATACAAGGTTAGGAAAGGAAATACCTGTATCATCTGTTGTTTGGGACCCATATTAGTCAGTAACCCTTTCTAGTGTCAAAACTCTGACCCCACACTATGTAGGGGTCCGGGCACGCTTACTGAACTAATTATAAGCGGTTCATTCTGATAATGGCGAGGGGGTGTTGATGGTGCATTCCAACCGGGTCATGTGCATGCATGGATCCGGTCTGCTCTGAGGATATAAGACACCGTGGCATCTGTAAATAGGTCTGTGCCAATAGGTTGCCACTTTAGGGAGTGATACAACCTACTGTGGGGCCGACACAGTGTATTTATGTATTAAGGAGCCGATCACTTGGGGGTAGGGCTTAGGGTACACTTAGGGTACACTTAGTTCTGTCTATTTCTGTTGGTACCGTTTGTTTCTGTTGAGTGGTAACACCTGTCTGTTTCTACGTGGTATCGTCTGTTGTGGTGGTAAAGGCCCATTACTAGTGTACACCTAATTCTAACATTCTGTTTCCATAGGGATTATTCTGTTTCCGTCTCTGATTCTGTTTTCAATTCTATTTCCATACCTTCTGTCTGCTGGGGTGGTAAAGGCCCATTAGTTGGGTGGTAAAGGCCCATTGTTAGGATTCTGCATCTATACCTTTTGTATGTTCGAGTGGTAAAGGCCCACTACTAGCATTATGTTTCTGTAGAGAATTGTTCTGTTTCCGTTTCTGTTTCAATTTAGACATTTGGGTAACACCTAATCCTGTTATACTAGTATTAGTGCAGAGAAGTGAAAAGCTTAGCTTAGCCTATATCATTCCGTTCTTCTGTTAACCTGTTATTCCTGTTACGGTTGTCTCTCATACAGTTTTATTTACATGTCATGATACTATTATCTGTTTATATGCTGAAAGTCACTGGACTCACCAGACTTATGTCTAACCTAGTTTGTTTCGCCTCTTTTCTTTCCGTCCCCCCCAAGGTTTTTAGGGTGGAAACATAGGAGCTTGATTCAGATTATCTCTGCTTGAAGTGTTTGAAGTATTGCTTGGCTTTGGCTCTATCTTTCCATGGCAGTTTGTATTAGGGATTATGGCTTTAAAAACTATGCATTCTGAAGGCTTTTGTGCAAGACCGATATTTATGTACTTGAATTCCGATATTGTGATTTTGAAAGATGTAACCAAACTTATTTCTGTTTCTGTTGTAATAAAGTTATAAATTTTTCAAGTACTACTTTATCTGTCTTGTAAATTTCTGTTCTGTCTACTAAAAATGCTCCACCAAAGTTAAGGCATTCCCTTTGCGAGTGACCTTAACGGAGGTGGGGTGTTACAGGTTCATTAGAGATTCGACATATCTCGAGTGGATATCGAATCCCGTCTTGGTCAAGAAATCCAATGAGAAATGGAGAACATGTATCAGCTTCTCTGATCTAAATAAAGCATGCCCCAAGGATAGCTTTCCGCTCCCTAGAATTGACCAATTGGTGGACTCAACGGCAGGGCATGAATTTCTCTCTTTCATGGATGCATATTCAGGGTACAACCAGATTCCCATGCATGTACTGGATCAGGAGCATACAAGTTTTATTACAGATTTGGGGTTGTACTATTATGGTGTTATGCCATTTGGATTGAAGAATGCAGGAGCCACTTATCAGCACTTAGTGAATCAGATGTTTTACAACCAGATTGGGAGAACAATGGAAGTATATGTGGACGATATGCTTGTAAAGTCAAAGTGATCAGCTGATCATGTAGCGGACAAAGCAGAAATGTTCAATATTCTTCGGCGATAAGGAATGAAACTTAATCCTCTGAAATACTCGTTCGAAGTCGCGTCTAGAAAATTTCTGGACTTCATAATCAGTTTCCGGGGAATCGAGATCAATCCCAATCAAATTGCACCCATCAGGAATATTGAAAAAACCGCGAAAGATCAAAGATGTTTAGAGCTTGGTGGGAAAGATTGCGGCATTGAGCATATTTATTTCTAAGGCCATAGACAAATGCGTTCCATTTTTCGACTTGATAAAACACGGAAAACGCAATTTTGAGTGGACCCCGAATTGCGTAGAAGCCTCTCAAAATCTGCTGGACTTCTTAAAAAAACCTTCGATACTATCTAAATCAGTAGATCATAAATATTTATTCGTATATTTGCTAGTATCATCCTATGCTATTAGTTCATCTCTGATTCGCGAGGAAGACGAGGTTCAGAGGCCAGTATATTATGTGAGCAAGAAGTTGGCAGCGACAGAATGCAATTATCCGGAGAAGCTTGCTTATAGCCTACTAATTTCTTCTAGAAAGCTCAGCCATTTTTTCCAGGCTCACCCAATCGTTGTATATACCAATCAACCGCTTTGACAGTTTCTACAACGACCTGAGGCATCTGGGCGATTACCTAAATGGAATATCGAACTAAGCCAGTTCGACTTGAACTTCCAACCTAGGAGATCAATAAGGGGGCAATCATTAGCTGACTGAATTGCTGAATTTATGATCCCTGAGGAGGATGCCATAGATGAAGAAGCTGGCCCCTTAGAACAGAAATTAGAACTTAGCCCATGGAAGTTATACACGTATGGTGCTAAGTATTATAGGGGATCTAGGACGGAGTTGTTTTGATAACTCCTGAAGGACGATCAATATATTATGCTCTGCGGTTAGAATTTTTTGCAACTAACAATGATTCCGAATACAAGGCCCTAATTGCCGGGTTGAAACTCGCTAAGAAATTAGGAGTAACAACATTGGACATTTTATGTGATTCAAAGATCATCATCTTTCAGGTTCGGAAGGAGTTCCAGGCTAAAGGACATCGACTCCTATCTTACCTGGAAAGGGTAGAAGAGTTATTAGACAACTTAGAACATTATAGCATAACTCACATTCCGCGGACACAAAAATAGAAAGCAGACAGGTTAGCTATGTTGGTAAGTGTAGATAATCTAGAGGAAACTGAGATGGTCCTAATCAAGATACTAGAATTTCCAAGCATCGACCAGATGGAAGTTGATCCGGTGCTAGAGACCGAACTGGAAAGAGAATCATGAATGACACCGATAAAGGACTTCCTACAAAGTGGAACGCTCCCAATGAAAAAGACAGAATGGCGAGTTGTGGTTCGCAAAGCATTGAGGTATGTTGTACAAGAAGGCGTCCATTACCGCCAGGGATTTTCTATGCCCTTGCACTGGTGTATAGCACATGACAACATCAAATGTGTACTAAAAGAAGTTCATGAAGGTGAATGTGGAGATCACACCAAAGGTCAAACATTGGCAAAGAAAATATTACGTTATGGCTATTTCTGGCCTACCATAAATAAAGATGCAGGTGATTATTCACAACGTTACGATAGGTTCTAGAAATTCATAAAAATTCCTAAGGCACCTCCAAGTCAACTTAAGTTAATGGTGTGCCCATAGTCGTTTACTATATAGGGAATAGTAATCATTGGAAGCCTACCGAACATTAAAGGTGGGGCCAAATATGCAATCGTGGTCGTAGATTATTTTACTAAATGGGCAGAAGCAGTGCCATTAACTATGATCACAACGAAGCGGGTAATCAATTTTGTAATCATAAACATAATATGCCTATTTGGAGTTCCCCAAGCCATCATAACTGATAATGGAACCCAATTCGATAGCATTAAGTTCAAAGATTTCTGCTAGAAATAAAAAATTGACAAGAGATACACCGCAGTAGCTCGCCCACAATCAAATGGACAAGTCGAAGAAGTAAACAAGATCATCAAGTCCATCCTTAAGAAGTAGCTAAAGCAAGCAAAATCTATGTGGGTTGATGAGTTACCTCTAGCATTATGGGCTTATTGGACGACTTATCAAACGACAACTAGTCATACCCCTTTCTCATTATCATTCGGATCAGAAGTGTTCATTCCAGTGGAGTTGAAAGTTCCCTCCCACAAAATAATGAATTACAATCCAATGACGAATAGAGCGCTTCTCCTTGAATCCTTGGACATGGTCGAGGAGGGATGAAGAAGACTTGCGCACATCGAGGCACAAACACCAAGTTACATGATATTATAATAGGAAGGTTCGATCTTAGACCTTTGAACATGGAGACTTAGTTCTAAAACATGTCTTCCCGACCCCCGTCCACATGGGTCCGAAATGGCAAGGACCGTTTACCATTCAGCGGAAACTTGACACAGGAGCTTTCAAGTTAAAGACCGTAGATGGTGAGGAAGTACCCCGAGCCTGGAATGCCCAACACTTGCGACAATACTTGACTTAAGATTGTACTGATTCTTTTGTTTTATAAACTATGTAAAAAGGCACGACTTGCCTAGAAAAGTCTAGTTAATATAAACAAAAGATTATAAAGTGGACGTAGGCTATGGTTTGGCCGAACCATTATAAAAATATTACGTGTCCTTTATTT
The DNA here is from genome assembly GCA_030737875.1 of Allium sativum. Classification (NCBI taxonomy): domain Eukaryota; kingdom Viridiplantae; phylum Streptophyta; class Magnoliopsida; order Asparagales; family Amaryllidaceae; genus Allium; species Allium sativum. The sequence continues at coordinate 270,458,431 of CM060911.1, forward strand.
TTCCTGCATTTATCACTTTATGTCCTTTGATCGTTTTGTTCTGGGTATGAAACATTAAACTTGAATTGAAACTGAAAACCAATATAATACTCAAGTCGGTGAAAATCAACCTTAAGAAATTAGGTATAGAAGGAAAACTAGAGCGAATGAGATTATCGTTTGCATAAGAGAGTATAAAGGACGGGAAGACGATGTCCCAGACTCTAACTCCCATGATTGGAGAGAGAGTATAAAGGACGGGAAGACGACGTCCCCAAGGCGTGATGATGCACCACGATTAGGACTGCCTTGACCGCACTTTGAACTAGGCATATGACAGGAGACTACAAAGGCACTGAGAGCAAGTGCCAAGAAAAAAGGATCCTTACCCCACTGAAGGATTGGGGGCAATCTAATACAAACCTAATTAATCTCGAACAAGCCCTGATCGGGAATTTTATTCAAGAATGATTGGAGGCATACATACACACATCACATTTCCCTATTGCTTATTACTTAATTTAGTAATGATTTTTGCACCATACATGTTATTGTTTGGAGGGAAATCCATGTAGGACTTTTTGTTTAACCTATGATGTGATTTATCATTCGCCACTTATGTTAATAATGTTTTAACTGCTAGTGCATTTACTTGAAACAACTGACAAACTTGCAAATACTTGGCATTGTAGAAAAACAAGCTACTTTATTTACATAAGCACAAGTTTGTACAAGGTGACTAATCAAAAGATGCGAGGGCCGCACTTGCTAAAACAACAGTAGGCCAGTGGAAAACAAAATGAAAAGATTAAGCCACGTTTCACTTGGATTTGAGGGAAGTTTTGGATTTTCGAGCAGCTTTCTGTTTCTATTTTTCTTCCCTCTCAACATCCTTGAGAAGTCATTTTTTTTACTTTTTTCTTTTCTGGAGGAGTAACTTGGGGAGAACCAAAAGACTGAGAAGCTAGCTGAGAAGAGATGGCTTCGAAACCTTAGCAATTATTTTTTTCCCAGGAGGTATTGACTGGATAGGATTAATGTTAAGGGGTTCTTCGGTTTCTGCCTCAGATTTAGCTTTCAGGAGCAAGTCAGTCTTCGCCTTCATCTCGGCCAAAGTCAAGTTGTCGGTTTCCCCCGAGCCTCCAGTTACCACAACATCATCATCTTCGTCATTTCCACCATTGCCTTTATCATCTTTCAAATTGTATATCATGTCCCCTTCCTTGGGAATCTCAGTACTAGACGACATGAGAGCTTTGTTGGTAACCTCTTCTTGCTTCTCCTCAGCCTTCTCAGCAGACTTTGCATCAGTAGCCTTGTCTTGGTTTTTTTTGGTCTTCTTGGCCGATTTTGCACCTACAGGATGAGAAGTAACTGTTATTAGCTCAGGAGAAAATGTGGGTTTTTCAATTGTTTGCCCAATGATATGACGGAAAGTTGAAATAGCTTTAATAAATTGAGGCGAAAAGATGGAGATACCTTCCCATGACTTTTCAATATAGGCAGCAGGAATTTCTGAGGTTTTTACGACAATTGGAGATAGGAGAGATGCTTTAGGAAGTCCTGGATTCTCAAGATCGTACCTCTCTGCTTCGGTAGCTTCCGAGGCAGCAGATGAAGAACCAACATCGAAAATGTGTTTTCCTTTGAGCTGGTACATCTCCTCCTCCATAGCGGCAGCAATAAGCATACGCCCTTTAGCCAAGTAATCCAACTCCTCACATTTTAAATACTTCTCCATGAGTTTTCCTTCATCAATGGAGTCCACCTTAAGCTGTTTTTTCTCCCATTCGATAACCTAATCCCATACGTAAACCAAAGTCATCGGGTAGTCCTCAATCCATGAAATATCCCGATAGCGGATTACTTGGGCAAAGAATTGAATCATGAACTCACTATAGTCGTCCGATTCTTTTGGAGTATTGGCAAGTTGTGTGTTAGCATCCTCGGCAGGTTTAATGGCAATACTTGTGTTCCTCTCTACTAGAATTGCCCTTAATTCAATCTCCACTATCTTTGCTTCAAAATCAGCATTCCTCTTCGCTAACTCCGCTTTCTCCTGCTCAAGGCGAGCGCAAGCTGACCTTTCCTTGATACTTTCGGATTTAGCATCCTCAGCTTGCTTCTTCAACTCTAATCATTCCTGACTATGAGTTTCCAGTTTGGTATGATAATGCTTTTATAGCTCTTCAAATTGCTTCTTGTAGTTGTCAACATTATGTTGTGCAAGAACAAGCTGAGCCTGTGCCTCCTCAACTTCTTTTTTTGTTTCTTCCATCATGCTCTCATCATACTCGGCCATTTCCTTCATGTTTTTCACATTCGTTATTAAGTCCCGAATGACTTTGGAAAGGTTATGCGAGTATTTTTACATCTCTTTATATTGTTTATCCGCTAAAACTATTTTAGCCTTAGCTTCATTTGCCCAATTCGAAGGCATTGGCTCGAGAGCAGGAATATAAAAGCATATTGTCAAAGTGATGATCCAGAAATTGTTTCTTCAGAAGTTTCAATTTTGCTTTATTCTCAAAATCGAGTGTCACAGGCTTCACTATCTATAGGTCAACATTTCGTCGCTTAGCAGGTACAAGGGATGTCTTGCCCTTTCACGGAAATTTTGATTTTATCCTGTGAACCAGAATGCTTTGATGGTGGCTTTTCTTGAGGATGTTTCTCTTTAGGGGGAGTTGGAGCCTTGGGATGTGATTTGTTTCCTTCACGACGATCCTGATGACTCCTATGTTTATCAACATCTAACCAACAAGGAGAACGAGAGCGTGAAGAGTAAGGACAATAAGAATCATGATGTCTCTTGCTATCTCCCCTGCGATCACCATCCCAATCATGCTCCATATCAGAATCAAACCTGGGCATGCTTGAGCAAACATTTCTGAGAGAGTAGCCATAGCGTGTCATTTGTCCTGGAAAATGACACAAGTAAACATTAGAAACAGAATTAATATGGTACCAAAATGTTGTTACGTGCAGTACAAGTGTAGTGTGTATATCCTAAGTGATCCCCCCAACGGACCAGAGCCCAAAGTTAAGCTTGTTTGTGCAGTCTCCCGGGCTTTCACTAGAGTGAATTCTTCCTCGGAAGTGGGAAAGAAAGAATCTGTTTCGAAATCTTGTGAAGTGTAAATGACATCGGGCAAGGGAAGCTTTCCCAGACCCTGATATATAGAATCATCTATATGGGGATCGTCAACTTGAGATTTGACTATCGGTGGCGTCTTCAGAGAAGTTCCTTTTTCAGGGGTAGCAGCGTCCTCGAGGGTAATATACTATTACCTATCTTTGGCAGGAATGTTTATTAATACATCGTCCTGAATTGGAAAAGGAGAAGGGCTATTTTGGAGCACAGTTGGATCTTCCCCCTCTGTTGTTTCTTTATCTTTTATTTGTAATTCTTTGCTAGAGACTATGAGTTCCTAACCCTTCGAACCCTCTCCCTTCTCAACTGAGGTTACCGCATGCCCCTCGACTGAGGACACGTACACGTAAGGACCATCCCCATGGCCTACGCTGCGAGTGATGGCGAGTAGACAATGGCGATGAAGATTACTATACAATCTCTGATGGTTAGAAATTTTCGGTCGCCACTAAGAAGAAGGTTTAGGTGATCCAAGTACACTTGATGCACCTCCTTCTTTGGGTTAGCGACTACAAATTAGAATGAGATGAATCAATACACTTACGGTAACAAATAAAGTTAAAGTGTCGGAGCGCCGAAACTCACTTGATTTGTGCCATCGCCTATCACATCACGGTTGTTGCTTGATATAGAACCATTCAGGGTTCACATCACCTACTTTGCTGCTAAACCGTTCATCAATTATCTTTTTTTGGTATTGACTCGAAACATACAAAGGACGGAGTATCTTTTTTCCAATGTTTAAAGTTGTAGAAGAAGCATATGTCTTCGAAGGTAAGTTCTGTCCCTAGAATTTTCAATAAGCGAGGTACAACGTGTACAGATAGTCATAGGCATTGGGATGGAGTTGCACAGGGGAAATTTGCATTCGTCTTAGAAAGTCGGCGACGAATGGAGGAAACAGAGGGATCACCCCGATAATGCACATTAATCGACTAACCGCCATATATCCTTCATGCGGATTATGAGTCTATATATTTCAATAGCCACTTTGTTATCTCTTCGGAGAATTCCATGTTTTAGACATAATTGCATAAGTTTGGGACCATTGATTATCGACTTAACTGAGTCTGTAGGTACTTTTGAGATAGTGGCAGTCTCAAATTCATCAAGAGCGTGGTTGTCTCCTACTCCTCCTTCCTCTTCTTCGTCTACAGAAACTTCACCTCCGGATGATTCCCGATTCTCATGGACCGCTATCTCATAATCCAAACCTGCACTATCCTAATCTGGGTCCAAAGTAGAGGACACGTCTTCGATGTTGGGATTTTCAGATTGCTCCACAGTTTCTTTTTTTTTTCTGCCTATCTAGTTGAACATCTTCCAAACATGATTGTTGTACTATCCAAGAGACAACAGAAATTTGAGTATAGTTGCTCGTGCCATCCATGTGTGTACGCGTACTAATTTGTGCTAGTGTATGCAATGCTAAATTCCAAAAAATACATAAAAGTAAACAAAACGAAATGTAGTATAGAGAAAAGTTAGCAATCATCCATTCGTTCAATCCGAAAATGTCCAATTATGAAGGGTCTATCCTAATTGTTCGTGAGTTTATGAGCTATATCTGATTTTGGTTAAGTTATACATGAAATTGTGTGCCATAAATTTGCTTTGTCCAAGCCTTAGGCCTTAAACTAAGTTTGAGTGATGCGATTACATTGTGCATATATTTCATATTGAGTGCTCTCGGGTTGGTTTGAAATCCAAGTTTCAAACAATGGTTCAGTTCGATAGTTTATATATGAAAACATGGGAGTGTTTGAATAGTCTCGTTGGTTTGGTTCAAAGTTAAGAGAAAACAGAAACCGGGTCGGATCGGATCTTGTGGAGTTATACCTATTCGGGTCGGTCAGCACCGAACCGAACCAAAACAACTTTTTGGAAATTAACTCCATCACTTAAGCATTTTTTTGAAACTTTATCTAGTATCCCCTTTTTGATCAGAACTGATCCCATTTTTGCCATCATTTCTCTTTGAACATGTCTGAAATTATTCCAGACTTATCCACTCTACTCCGGTCCGCTACTATACTTCCAGACTCATCATCTTCTTCTCCTTTTTGACTTTGTCCAAAAACTACAAACCCATCATCTTCTCTTTGTCCAATCAAGAAACACGTTCACTAACTAATACAATCAGTGCTCGGGCTCAGATCGACTTCACCATCACCTTGAGGTGACAATAAAGTCACCAACGACGGTGGCGGCAGACCAAAGGATGCTAACATCAAAATCGATGTTGGATTGAAGAAAAACACATAAATCGATTTCAATTTCGAGCGTAACTTGATAAAATAACGAGAAGAGATAAGAATTAAAACCTACCTATAAGACTAATTTGGAAATTATAAGGAATTTTAAGAATTTGGAAATTAGGGTTCTTAAGGAATTTTGGGAAATCGATGACAGAAAATGAAGAATGAAAGGGGAATGTGTGATTTATATACAAGAAGAAGGACTATTCATATTCTAATGGATGTGACAATCTGATCCGGCCTGCCTAAGATGGTAGATCGTGCAATTAAAGGCTTTATGGCTTAAGAACCGCTGTGGACCGAATAAAGATTAGATTAGATAAAACCGGTCCGATCCATGATGCTAATTTTGACTTGGTATCGATACTTTAATAACACCTGAAATAAAGACAAACAAATGGGAACGAAGGTGTCAGAATTTACAAACACACATCATAAAAAGATTACTTGGATAAAGTGCTTGGATCTTAAATTAAGTATCGAAGTTATTAAAAACCACAGAAATAATTCCTGGTCTCATGATATATTTATATGCCCCGCAAATACCAAAAGACACGACTTCATGAAGCTTCACGACCCTACCGAAGGACACAGCTTTTGACTAACATTGTTTTAGGAACAAATGAGTTGGAAGTTTCAAAGCATGCTTCATCTTCAATGAAAACGTACTTCGAGGGGGCAAAATGTTAGCCTGCTTTGTGATCAGGCCAAAAGCTAAGGAATCACTTGATGGATTCATCATGAATGAACCATGCAGGAAGGAGGCCTTCGGATCTATGAGCCAACTCCAAAAGTTAGACCCCGAATCAGTTCGGCCCAAAGGCATCCGATCCGAACCACACACCCTCCACTCGACTCAAACCAAATTCTGTGCTATGAAGCAGTTACATCATATTCCTACAATTCCGGAGTTGTTATAACCACGATCCCATGTAGCTTATGTGATGTCCATGCACTGCAGCGTTCAAATTCGAGATTCGTGGGATTTCCCCACGTGGCACCCGAACTGGATGGACTTTCAGTCTATAAATACCTTACAACACTTCATTTTGAGGGATCTTTTGGCCATTTTTCTACTCTAACTCCATCACCAATGAATTTCCTCTATTATTTCAGATTGTACTTAGAATCTTGGAGTATAAATCAAGGAAATTAAGAGAAATTATCGATTGTACTTATGAGATTGAGTGGATATTGTCATTGTACTTGTATTCAATTCATCAATTAGAAAAGTATAAAGTGGACATAGGCTCTTTAATGCCGAACAACTATAAATCTTGTGTTCTTGTTGCTTTTTGTTTGATTTTCTTTAGAATTATCATTCGATAGGGTGTTAGAACCACTTTCTGGTCTAACAGTATGTATCCCGGAGTATTGATTCTCTTTTTTTTTTTAGGCCCATGAGCTTTTCCTCCTTTCCTTTTCATATTATTACTTTTCACATCCCCTTACTTAGCCGAATTTGGGAGTGTGAGTTGGGGATACGTGTTATGGTGTGGATGCGGGATATAAAAGTTATTATGGAAGGGCTAGATACGAAGGACATCGGGAGATGAAATGTTGGAGTTGAGGCCAGCATACTAGTTTCTGAGTAATGGCTAGGGATACAAAAATGGTCATGGCGATTATGGAATACAAAATTTCCATGGGAGCTTTGAGATAGAATTCGTACTTAGTTGGTTTTTGAGGAGTTATGAGGCCCGGATACGATTTTGGTAATAAAGCCTAAATATCGATCCTGAAGTTTTTGTTGATTATTGAGCAATCTTGACGTGTTATGACAGCCATACTTGTGCGACTTTATCTAGGTTTCACTCTAAGTACCTTGACGACACATCTGGACCGTTTCACCATGCGATGGGCTAAGTCGTGTAGGCTTAGACCGCATTTGGTAGCCGGACCAAAAGGTCGGTTAACACTTTCCCCATAAAGGATGCCTTGTAATAACATGACGTGCTTTGATCTGAGACAAGCATTTCTAGAAGTCGGAAAGATCTCCAAGCTGTATCGATCAACTGGTCGTGACCTTTTTGTTAAGAACGTTGCTTCTGAGCAATAATGACGCTTATCGAAGCCTGTAGATGTGAGTATAAGTTCCAACATCATTAGGAATTTTGATTACTTGGACTGGAAATCATGTCTAGCTGCCCAAGTGAGTGTATAGTTCCTGTTTACTCGAGAAACTAAACTTCAGTTGTCGACTCCCACTTACGTTGGAATGTAAATGGGTCGTTATCGACATAATGTACGTACGCAGTCACATTCTTGCGTGTGATTTTGATTGATTCGGTCAGAGTTTATAATAAAACGTAATTGGAACGGTATGTCTCGAGCATACGATCATGTGAGTTAGTTTTTGGAAATGTTATTGAATCATAAATCCGATTGCTTGGCGCATACTCGGATGTTTAAATTCGCGAGCACACAATTTGTTAGCGAGTCGGGTCAGTCTCGATAATTGGAGTTTTGAAAATACGCACGTTGTCCTAGCCGCGATTTGGGGTAGAGAGTTTCACCGATCTCGATGTTGTGGAATGTTCTACTTTTTTTCTCCTTTCACTTCTCTTTTTTTCTCTCTTTTTTTTGGGGATCGATACCAATCCCAGGACTTAGGGAAAAATACTCTAAGTTTTCGTAGAATCAACTCCTACTTGCCCTATGTATATTAGATAAAAAATCACTTCTCCTTTTTTTTTCCAATTTCGTACTCTTGAATTCTAAGATCCCAGAATCTCGATCTCATCCTAATCAACAGTCGTAGAACACCATTACCACCAACTCTGACCACCGCTTCTCTGATCACCTCCGGAACATCATCTAAACCTTCACTGAATCTGGTGGGTCGATTCAACCTTGTTAAATCCAATGTATGACACAAACTAGAATTAAGGATGAAAGGAGACGAGGCTAAGGCTAGCGAATGGCAAGTAGATTGAGGCCATGGTGGATTAGATTTCGGAGGAGATGTAAATCGAGATGGGGAGAATGACGATTGGGAATACAAAATTGTTGGAGAGAAATCAGAGAGGATGTCGAAGTGTGAGGATATGAACTGAGTTTTGTATCCCGGGGGCGCTCTCTGTTTTTCATATCCCCAAAGGGGGCTCTCGAATCTGGGGATACAAAACATGTTTTCATATTCATGGACACTTTTCGTATCCATGGACTTAGGCAAAATCTCATGTCCCCGTATGGGATATGAAAATGAGAAGGAGGAAGATGCGAATTTGTAGGAGAGACAAGATCAAAGAAAGTAGGAAAAGAAAAATTGAAGGGTAGTGGGATACAAAATATCGGATTTCGTATCCCGACGCATAGAATTTTTTTCATCTCCTGGATATTGAGTCTGGGAATCTGAGCCGCTCTACAAAGACATGTGATCAGGTTAGACTTTTAAATCGGATGTATTAACAAAATGCCTTAATATTCGAATAGCGAAATTGCTTGCACTAATAATTAGTGAATGCACATGGGATTAGAGCATAAACTCGTACTATGAACATAGTAATGAATCACCAATTCCTTGCTCAATTTTCAACCCGATCACGACATAGTCACGACTCAATGCGAATTTCGCGATCTCGATTAGCGACGACGATAACTTAAGTTTTATGAAACTGGAAATTGTTGTTGTGTTCCAAAATACTCCAATATAATTGCATCAACACGCATGACACTGCACATTCAACATTAATTTACACCGACTTGGGGGGTATGAGTTTTAGTGTAGAAACTAATGCAGTTATCTTGAAAGTATAGTTTGCAACGACATCAAGAAGTACAAGAAGACTGCAAGGCTTGAAGACCGAAACTACAGAGTTACCACCCACATTAAACGAATCATCCCATGATTCCAGTCCCATAGGCAGTGAGCTTGAGACTTATACAATTTCTTTCCCTTCCCTATAAGCAGACCCGACCAGAAAGAACAATCAAAAAGGGCATTATGCAGGATCACAGTATCCCATTGAGCATATGGATGAACCAGAAATTACGAAAGAAGGAGAAATAGAAAAGGGTGGCTCAAAAACGAAGAGGATGTAGATGACGATTAGGAAGACATTCCTAAGGTGTCGGATATGATGGTGAGTTCTACCATTCTTCAGAATCTACAAGATTTGGTAATTTCATGAATTGATGAAACTGCGCTAAGACGGTTCTACAAGAAGGTGGACAGAGAGCACACATGTAACACCCCACCTCCGCCAGGGTGACTCTTGCAAGCACTCTGACTTTGGAGGGGCATTTGAATCAGGTAAACATGCACAATGATATATCAAGGCAGAACAAGAACATACATGTATATATGTAAACAGAGTAAATAACATAGATAAAACAGCGGAAGATTTTCAAACCATTTCAAAACAAGTCTAGTACATCATAATGTCAACTTTCCAAATAAACAAGTCTAGATAAAAACAACATCAACAGAAAAGCTGAAATACATAAGTACTATCCCCAAATAAGTGATAACCATAGCTAGCTTCATGTCGAAACCGTACATGAGCTGAAATCCCACCAGCAAGCTATCAGAAATCCAAGCTAAGCTCCAGTATTCCCTCCCTGAGAACCTGGGGGGGGGGGAACGGAAGAAAAAGGGGCGAAAGAAAACAGGTCAGTCAAAAAGACTGAGTAAGCCCTACTACAATCAATGTAAACTGATAAAGTTAACTGGCATGAGCAGCAGGGATGAACATAAGGATAACCACATACTAGCATGATGATTAACTAATCAAGGTAGATAAAGGTGTCATCGCATAATCAGGATTAAGGTTTTGCACCACAGGTGTACTAGCAAACTAACATGACTTGAATAAACCAGTATTGATCCCTTGGCCCAAGCTTTGGCCCAATAACATGAAGTGACCCTCATACGAGGTCCAATAACATGAAGTGACCCTAACACAAGGTCCAACCCAACGGTCTAGTCGATCGGCTCCCTAAGCCTAACTCGTCACGTGTTGGTGTCAATACGGCCCAAACATAATTGTAGTCGAACTGTGCCGGGTCCACCCTTCGGGTGTATCAAGCCCTAGGGTGTCAACCCCTGGACACCATGAACATGAGTGCACAGTCTCGATCTACTGGTACCCGTGCATGTTTTCTCCGGCTACGGACTATGTGCACGACCAGAGTCCGCCCGGAACTACACCGGCGTACCACCCTGCCATCGTTTATTGGTCGCTTACCTCCAGCCCAGTAATCGTGCCCCCACCCTAGCCTAGTCCCTAGGGTCATGATGATACAAACTAGGGATTACTGCTGGAGTGGACCCCCCATTGCTAGGATTTTTCTAGTGGGTTAAGTATGGTTTAACCCCTTTACTAATCATGGATTAACTTGGTTAAGTGTAACGATGAGTTCACGACTTAACCTCGATTAATCTACCAAGCCCAAATTGGTTAAGTATTAAATGGACCATGACTTAACCCTAATCATGAGGCATTAATTAATTAATGCGCCTTAACCTCTCACATTAGACTTCGTTGCGGTTACTAGTTAAGCCGGTCGGTTCCGGGTAGCTTTACACCACAACTTGGTCTAACCTCGGGTCCAAGGTACCACATGACCAACTTCTCACATTGGGTCCTATTGTTTGTAGCAACTAGTTAAGCCGGTCGGTTCCGGGTAGGTTTACGCTACAAACTCAACCCAACCTCGAGTTGGCCACACTTATATTTTCTAAGTGTCATGTCCATCGTGTTTCCAAAACACATTACAAGTTTTCAAGCAATTGGGTAGACCTAACTTAATAGGTAAATTCCCAATGGGTAGACCTAACTTAATAGGTAAATTCCCAAGCTTATGTTTTTATGTCTTTTAAGTTTACCCAACCCCAAACGCAATCCCATCGCTTACATATCGCAATAGCGCATAAAGGATAAAAAGAGGGAACTTGGCATAATCATGACATAAAAGTGTTGAAGCCACAAGTTCAACATGGTGGCATATGAAATATACATATGTTCATATACTTGCATATTACATTTTTAGGCCTCAAAAGCATGCATAAAACCAAACTTATCATATTGGTGATACATGGTGCTAAATGACATGTAAAAATGGCCATAAGTTCGCATTTAGCCTCACATGCAAGTTATCATAAGGGATATGATAACTTACATGTTGCCAAAATGCAACCTTTAGCATAAAGCTTGAAGCTTTATGTTCATAAGCCCAAGATAAGCTTGCATAATATGATAACATGAGCCAAATGATCAACCCAAACTTGCATAACATAACTTGCATATCATATGGCAACTTGCATATCAAACTTGCATAACATAACTTGCATATCATATGACAACTTGCATATCAAACTTGCATAACATAACTTGCATATCATATGACAACTTGCATATCATACTTGCATAACATAACTTGATGAACTTGCATATCACATCATAGTAAACTTGCATATCATGGCAAACTTGCATATCATACATTTAACTTTAGAGTTTAAGTATGAAAGTAGAATAGGGCTTACAATGCTTAAGAAGTCACAAAAATATGACAAAGCCCTTATGAAATCAATTAAACCCAAAATGCAAGCAAAACCCTTGAGCCAAAATGATCAAAACTCTTCCTTTATGATGCAAATATAGAAACTTGACTTGAATGCAAGCTAATGATGCTCATACAAGTTTGAAAACACTTGTATGCATGGAAAATCACTTAGAAATGACTTAGGAAATTTTATGAAGAGAGTGGAGGCCATGAGAGGGATGATTTTGCCATAGTTTAGTTACTTGGATGAATAATGATGATTTAGGGTAGGTTAGGGTCTTATTTATAGATTAGGCAAGTGTTTTAGGCCATAGGATTAAACCCTAGTTCCAATCTCAGCCCTCAAAACCGAATCTGGCCCCCAAGCTCAACACAATCTCTAAATGGTGCACCAGGCTAAACAGCCCGGCTGAGCCAAGTCGACAGCCAAGTCGACAGCCAAGTCGACAGGGCTGTCGACTTGGTCCAACCAAGTCGACTCCCAAGTCGACAGGGCTGTCGAATTGGGTGTTCTGGCGGGAACTTTCCCGCCTGGCCCAATAACCCCAATTTCCAAATTCAGATTTGAATTTGAAATCTGTTTTTTACTTTGAAATTTTCAGAAAACTTCGTTGGGCCTTAATCGGGTCATACGGACTCCGATTTTCGAAAACTCGGACTCTATTTCGCGTATTTTTCCGAGACGAACGCAATGGCATAGCCCGTTTCCCTTGATTCAGATTTATAAATTAAATTCTACCTCGATTTATGTTATAACAGATTATTGAAAATACGGGTTGTTACAACACAACTCCATAAGGGTACACTGCCTAGAATAGGCACATGTGCACTGTCGAATTCATGCCTTTGTCTGCCTATTCATCCAAGATATGATGTGCTTCTTTCGGTTAGCGCCGACCCAGCTTCATACGAATGTGTATGCCTTCTTGCTCACCACCTACATCATGTTCATCGAAAACTTAGATGTGGAGCCAACCAGTGAAGACATTCAGTTTCTATCCTCCATGAAGAAGAAACCTACCGCTGTGCCTTCACTTGTCTACTTGGAGGTGCAAGCTAATACTCGTTTCATCATAGAGGTATGAAACAAGCTAATTTATTTTAAACAGGATTGGATCTACATTCGATGCCCCATGGGATTTGCAAGGAGATGGCTCATTGGACGTAAATACCCTATACTTACATTGCGGCTTAAGTTAATCGAGTTGTAAGATCTTGACTAACTTAAGGTTTTTAGTGTGACTGGTATTCCGCTAATACCAAAGGATGATGTTTACTTTGAGCGTATTACGACACTGAGGGAGGTCCTAGCTGGGTTTCGCGACGTCCAGTCTTTACTGATAGATCACCTCCTTTATTTTTTTTGCTTGCTTCTAGAGGGATGTTCAATTGGTCGTCTGAATGGTGATAAAGAAAAAGAGGATGAAGCGGAAGCTGAGGGAGGAGTTGCTGCTCTGAGTCCATAGATGGAACTTCTCCATTTCGTGCACCCTGTTGTGCCTCCGGTCAAAGAGGTATTTATAGGAGCTTAAGGGGAAGTTAGTAGCCATGAAAACGATGATGAATAGGAATCCGTTGGAGGAGATGAGTTGATGCCTACTACCGTTCCATTTTCGGAAGAGGAGATTGGGAGAAGGGTTTAAACCAGCTTCACCAACAGTGACCTCCGAGATTGGGGTTCCAGGAGTCATCAACGACTGAAAGTGGAGCCGTAAGTAGTTTTATATGGAGTGCGGACTTGTATTTGCCACCTTGATAATTTTATAACCACGATAGTGGTCGGCGATGTCAGGACCAACTGCGTCACTCAGCATCTCCACCACCAAGTATCCAGCCAGCCGAGCAGAGAAAAGGTCAAAAGTAGTTAGCACAAGGCAAATGTCATTGAAAATTCTTTCTTATGTCTTACCTGCTGCACCTAGTGGGTAGAATTACAAGAAAAGACAAAGTCGAATGGAGCTCAGTACCCGGCAGAAGAGATGTGAAGATGCAAGGTCGACGATGCCTAATAATCGGTGATCCCAAAGCTTAGCAATGAGGAGAAAAAAGTGTTATTAAAGAAGTTGTTCCTAGGCTTCTGCTTTGACGAGTTGTTATGGATGCCCAACATGCATCAGATCCCACTTCACGTCGACGAAGATACATGGTCTAAGGTATATAACATCTATCATCAATATTGGGACCTGTACAAGTACGCAAAGAGGCTCTCTGACCTAATCTTTCAAAGAACGTCGAGATTCAAGGCTTACAGGTCGAGGCTAAAAGTGAAAGGGATAGCCTCAAAAATCAAGATGTTGTAATGAGTAAGACAGAAACATCAATTCACGTCTATTTCTGCATATTTAAGTAACATATTTATATGCTAACTCTTTATCGCCTAAACAGACGGATTAAAGAGGGACCTTGAAAGGGTCAAAGCAAAGATGGTCCAGGGTTGGGAAGCGCACAAAGAGATATTGGCCTCGACCTCAGATCGAGAGACAATGCTCGAAAAGGGTAATAAAGCCATCTCTGAGGGAAATGCATGGTTGCTGCAAGAAAATAAGGAGGTACATGATGTGAATCGCGCTGAGGTCGAGTAGGCGAGGAAAGATGAGGAGGCCGTGGAAACAAGAAGCTGCAGGAGGAGAACGAGCGAGCACAAAAACTGATTAAGGAAAATGAAGAGCTCAAACAACTAAAGTCAAATCGCGCTGAGGTCGAGTAGGCGAGGAAAGATGAGGAGGCCATGGAGGCCTCAAACAGGAAAGCGTTAGGCTAGATAGACAACGTGAAAGTGAATTCCGTGCCCAACTAGAGAAGTTTAGTGTTGAAGCTGACAAGGCTTGTAAAAATCACACTCATAGCTAGAGCCAATGATATGGACCTTTACGTCAAGACACTTTGATTTCACAGAATCCCATGGGTCGAAGATTATCCCTACATGCTGGCTCAAGCCTTGAAAAAGTTAGTGGAATACGAGGCTAGGATCCAAGAAGTGGATTTGGCCGACGAGACAGTGCTAATGGTCCAATATTCAAGGGGAGAAGAGCCTTAGGTGTTGGCATAAGGCAGGGCGATATTTAAAGAGGATGCCGAGGCAGAGGAGGCAGAATGACTTACTATTGAGAAGGCGAAAGCCCTTGTTACGGAGAGTGTGGTGGTCGCTCAAGAATTTGAAGGTGGTAGTTCTCAACAAAAGTAAATCTTTCCACTTGGTTCCACTGGCGATACATCAATTCCATCTCCCGTCGTCACGGAATATGATCCTGACTATCCATGGTTGGATCATGGATGCTCCCTTCTACCAACAACCAAGAGCACGATGCCCATCATAACTGTAACACCGCACCTCCATTAAGGTCACTCACAAAGGGAATGCCTTAACTTCAGTGGTGCGTTTTAGGTAAACAGATACAGAATGTCACAAGACAGATATTAATTTTTTTGCAAGGGAAACAAATAGCTTTATTAAATCATCAAAATACCTTGTTACATAATACTATGGGTCATAAAACCCTTACAACAAAACATTTATGTCTTACATTATCAGAGTACATAGGTATTTAAAAGAAAAACATCAATCCCTATATTAAAGAGCAAGCCATATAAGAGACAGAGACTCGAGCCATACTTTAGAAGTAGCTCCTAGAAGATGATATCCAAATCCTGACTAAACCTGGTTGTTTCCTCCCTGAGAACCTGGGGGGAACGGAAGAAAAGAGGTGAAACAAACTAGGTCAGACATACATCTGGTGAGTCTGGTAACTTTTAGCCAGTAAATAAATAAAGGGAAACATGACATGCATACAAAGTGGATAAGAGGATTCATGGTACAGATGGCAGGTATGACAGGACAAATAAGGTAAGATGTATGCTTCACTACAAACTACTAACTATTATGCACTATTACTAGTCAAATCAAGATGGAATGATCCCTTCTGCTAATGATAACGATGGTGGTAGTTTCATGTATTCCTAGCTGCTGTCATAGGTGCCGCCTGCTCCTATCTCAACTAGTCGTACCCACTACCCTCCTACTATAAATTGGTAGACTTAGGGCATACGTCCGGGTATACCCTAACCACTTCCCTAATCGATCGGCTCCCTACTCTGTAGATACCCTGTGCTAGTCCCACAACTAGGGGGTATCACTTCCCTAAAGTGGCAACCTAAGGTGTGCACAGTTATACCTACTGGTGTCACGGTCGTCTTGTCCCCCTCTGCCCGGCCCATGCACGCACATGTCCCCGGTCGGTTTGCGCCGCCCACACCATCCGTCTCGTTTTGGATCTCTTACAATAAATAAGTAAGCATGCCCCTTCCCCGCCTAGTATGGAGTTCTTACTTTGATACCCCTCCGGGTTACTGACTGAAATGGGTCCCATACAACATGATACAAGCTCTCCCCAATGTCTTGTATCCCCACTAGGTTTTCTACTGACTATGTATACCCTAAGGTGTCTTTAATTACATAGCCCTCAATCAGTTATGCGTACCTATAAGTGTCTTTAATACATAACCCCTATTCTACCTATCAGTTATGCGTACCAATAGGTGTCTTTAATACATAACTCTATCTATTCCCATTAGTTATGCGTACCCCTAAGGGTGTCTTTAATACATAACTTTACTATTCTGCCCCGGTTATGTATACCATTAGGTGTCTTTAATTACATAACCCTTTTCATCCGGTTAAGTTTGTGGGCCTATATGTATTAATATTACTCACCTACCCCTTTAGTTGTACTTAACCCTCCCTCTTATTTGATCTTATTTATTTAATGGTTAAGTTTGTGGGCCTATATATATTAATATTACCCACCTACCCATCAGTTGTACTTAACCCACCCACAATCCAATTCGTTTTACTTAACCCTAACTTACGTCTATCATCGTACAGTCCATATGTATTAAGTTAGGTTAAGTAGTCTTTAATCAGCATTAATTAATTATTGAGACACCTAATCGTATTTCACATGCCACCCAAGGCAATCACTTAATTCCACATGCCACCCAAGGCACCCACTTAACCCCACTACATGCTTATCTGGTTAAGTGTTTCTTAATTCATTAAGACCGTAACCTTATAAAGACCTCTCACATTAGACTGGCATTTGTGGCACCTGGATTTGCCGGGCGGGTCCGGGAAGTCTTACACCAAAAACGAGTCTAGCCTCGTGTCTTTACAACTATTACGCATTTAATTTATGCCTAAGACCTCCCACGTTAGACTGGCATTTGTGGCAGCTGGATTTGCCGGGCGGGTCCGGGCAGTCTTACACCACAAACGAACCTAACCTCATGTCTTAGACGATTAATTATTCCTAATTAATCATTCCCCAATTTGAATTAATTTCCCTATTCAAATTATCAATTAATTCCAAATTTAACAATGGCCATAATTGACTCAATTATGTCCATCTATTTATGGTATGCAAAATCATACCAATTTTCATCACAAATTTATTTTATGTCATTTAAGGCATTTATGCCAATTAAATCTTTAGACTTCAATTGCTTAAACATTCCTCTTTTGATTAATTATGTTAATTAAATAAATCCTTCCTTATTATAGGTGTCCATACCTATCTTATTAACAATTTGAATTTCCAATCCATAAATGGTCATATTCAAATTATACCATTTTAACCCAATTTTACCCATGTCATGATAGGTAATTATTTATATGTTTCCCTACTAGAATCATGTGTCCAATTTACATAATCACTATGCCTATTACAAATTCCCCTTTTTCCCCGTTTCTTAACTAGCGTAACCGTTTGCATTTTTGGCATCATCGAGGCTACAAGGTAGCCTCGCCATAACAAAAAAATAAAGGGAATGACAAGATGATTGTTTTCAGTACAATTTTGGCATAAGCATGACAACTAGGGAAAATGACATGATAATTTTGCATATAACTATGATTCACTACATAATTAACAACTTGCATAGATTCATGATTTTGCAACATAACAACTTGAATAGGTTCATGAACTAACAACATAATTAACACTAACATAGGTTCAAGATTCACAACATAACAACTTGCATAGGTGACTTGCATAGGTTCATGAATTAACAACATAATTAACACTAACATAGGTTCGGGATTCACAACTTGCATAGGTGACTTGCATAGGTTCATGAATTAACAACGTAATTAACAACTCACATAGATTCATGATTTACAACATGTTTAACCACTTGCATAACATAACAACTTGCATAGTTTTATGAATAATAACTTGCATTATCTCATAACAATTTGCATAGATTCATGATAACAACTTGCATAGATTCATAATAACGACTTGCATAGATTCATAATAACGACTTGCATAGATTCATGATAACAACTTGCATAGATTCATGAATTCATCACACAATAACTTACATAATTTCATGGTCAACAATAACAATATACTTGCATAATTTCATGATCCACAACAAAAATAAACTTGCATAACTACAAACAACATATACCCAAATCATTGTCTACCACGATTCACTTTTATTTATTTAAACCTAAATCTGACTAGAACTCACAGAAAAAGAGGGTCTTGAGTTCTGGGTTCTGAATTCTGTAATTGATTAGCGTTCCCTTGTTGTAGACAATTTCGTTGTTGTAGTTTTAGGCTTGATTTGAATTGAATTGTTGTCTTTAATTTGCTTTCTTCCTCTCTAATTGGTGGCAGCTATTCTGAGTTGCTAGGTGATGGCATGAGGCCATGAGTCTAATTTTATTTTGATTTTAGGGTTTGAGTCTACATGTCTTTTTATAGAGTTTAGGATTAGTTTAGGTCGTCCGATCAACCCAGAATTAATCCCAGCCACCCTAATGAGTCAGCATCTAGTCACTAACAGGTCATTAAACAAATCTGCCGGGGGGAGGGCAGGTTGACCCCTAGGTCGATCTGGTTAGGGAAGGTCGACCCTATGGTCGACCTGGCCCTGGCGGGAATTTTCCCGCCTAGCCATCTGACTCTGAATTTTGAATTTTCGAAATCTGTTTAAATTTTTATGAAACTTCCGATAGCCATAACTTCTTCATACGAAGTCCAATTCACGTAAACTCGGACTCTATCTCAAGCAGAATTCCAAGACGAATGCAATGGCGCGACCCGTTTCCCTTGATTCCCTGAGATGACCCGATTTCCCGTTCTCACGGAAACAAGGTTATCTTTGGAATATAACACAGAAACATATAATAGCAGAACAGAATTAAATAAATACACCAGAATGAACAACAAAATATACTGGATAAAAGTAATCATCAAAGTTACACAGTATACAGGATCTTACTTAGTACAAATACAGTTCAGCTATACATAAATGTCTACAGCGGAAATAAACAAAATATGTACAATAGGAGCTGAACAGCATAAAAAGAAATAAATGATAGAATCCATCTTCAGCTCCAGCTATCCAGAAAGAACCAGCTAAACCTGAATACAAGGCTGCCCATGTAGAAAAAGGGGCACCCGAGTTTGAAAGTGAAACAAACTACGAGTCAGTCATGGGACTGGTATGAGAAATCTACTCAACACATATATAATTTGGCTAATCACAGGACCACGCCACTTTCGTGGAACGGGTTTACTCCATTGGATTGCCAGTGCTTTTAAAACAAATCTTTCTTTTAAACATCGCTATGCTTTTTATAAAAATGAAGCCATTATAAGACTCAGTTCCCATCACACAATGCAACGCAAACCGGAGGATAGAGTTTTACCTTATAATGGCCAAAATATGATTGATACGAATAAAACAAAGGCAATTGATATTATTGCTAGTGTTTATATGTTTTGAAAACAATTTCAAATCATAACTATCAATCATAGACGGCATTAATGCCCCATACCACTATGTCGCCATATATAGGTATACAATCAAAACCGCACGATGTCGTATTTGGAAATTGGATTTCCGTCATGAACCAAGGCAAAAGATAGTCCTTACCGAATTCGAGACTGCCTAGCCCGAGCCTCAGGAACAGCCGCAACTGCCCCTTGGATCGTCAGGGCCGGTCCACCGATGTGGATTATTATGCCTGAACAATACGTTTCCCCGCCCTTTGGGGCGTAAACGAGCCAACGAATGACTCCATCGGACCCGGATCGTCCGATCAAACCGAGGCGCCTCGCAACAGCAACAACCACATAGGTGAAAAGTATATAAATGTCAGGGCTGGTAGGTCACTGACACCACCCTAGCTAGGAAGAAACGCATGCCCTCCCTGAGGTCCTTCTCCCGTTTTAGGTTCATACCGGGGTGTGAGGCTCGCGAATTCACGTTATACACAAAGCTACGCCACACAGGCGGTGCTTTGATCATCACCACAAGACTTTGCTTTTCAACAGAAGCCCTGATCACTGCATCTTAGCATGCCACACAGAATAAATCCTATGTCAGACACACAGTCCATTTACAAGTCCGTTCTGGGTCTGAACGAAACCGGAGGCACTAAATACCTCGCAAACCCATCGATCACCACGTACGTCTGGACGATCACCACTCATTATCCATATTTCGGGATACCTCCCAATCAGGACCTCGGTTACCGTCCAAACGAGGTGAAGATCTCCGGTCTTCGACCATCGTCTTCATCTTCGACTTTCAATCGTCGATCAATTATTCGAAATGAGAATTAACTCGGCCTTTTCAAATAATCCACGTATATTTAGAATTTCAAATCAATTTATTTCAATGGTTAAATTATTCGACAACACCAATATTGTTTTTAAATGTAATTTTCACACCAAACACATTCAACCATCAAAAGCCACATAAATCAAGCAAATTCAGTTTATTTCCATTCCATATCGCTTATGATATTTTATAACTATTTATCGCTATTTTTATTTATTTTAAAATAGCCATTTTATTTAAAACGACGCTTCGGGCCATAAGGCGGCCGTGGCGTTGTTTTTCTTCAGATTTGATTTACACATATCTGAAAATCTAACCGTTGGATCTTCACAAAATTTACATCATTAGAAAGGTCTTTTCAAAACGAACCCAACGGTTCCAGTTTCGGGAAAATCCGACGGTCGGATCTCCCGGTACAATCGTTTGAATTTTCGATTTCAAAATACGAACTGCAGCGTTGTTATTCGATTAAATATAATTATATTTATATATAAAAATAAATATAATCGTTTCTGGCGCTGTTTTTCTTCAGATTTGAATTAAACATTCCAGTCAATCCAACCGTTGGATTTTTACAAGGTTGGTGCCGTTGGAAAGATTATTCCAAGGCGAACCCGACGGTTGAGGTTTCGGGAAAATCCAATGGTCGGATTTCCCGTACTAGTCGTTTGAAATCACGGTTTCAAAATACGAACTGCACGGCCTCGTTTCGTTTTAATTTTATTTATATTCATATATTTATATAAATATAGTTCATTCAACAATCTCAATATCGTTTTCACTTCAAATATTTTTCTAACGCCTTAAATTTTGGAAAAATTTCGCCATAACCTCCCCTGCACCGGGAGCATCGGGAAATCGCAAATAGCGTCCCGGTCCTTCTAATCTCAAAAAGAAAAAGAAAAAGCCAAGCGGCTAGCCAACAGGCTCAAAATCATCACCCAAACAAATCAGTAAATGTGTACCTATTTGTCGGGCACAAAATTTTATTCCTCTTCTCTAGCCCCTTTGCTATAACCTGTTCAATGAATATTGCATGCACATATATATATATACAGTTCTTATCATTTATCAATTTCTATTCGACTTCATATTTGATTTCTATTTGGTTTAAAAACTCCATTCATTCTAATGTTACATAAATAGGTGCAAATCATTTCATTAGCCAATTAATGAATATTTCAACTCATATATGTTTATTTTGAACAAGTGGCTATTTTTAACACTTCACATTTCAACGATTTATGCATACAATAAAAATGTGATTTTTATTGTAAAACAATTCATTTCAAAACACTATTTTTCTATATAGTTCATATAGGTGACAAAATAGGATTTTTATCATAAAACAATTTATTTCAAAATATGAATACCATTCAACACATGAATTTCTAAACAACGAATGAATATCAATTCAACACATGAATGTTTTCTATGGTTTCTATATATAGATAAAAATGTGATTTTTATTATCGAACAATTTATTTCAAAATATGAATACCATTCAACACATGAATTTCTAAACAACGAATGAATATCAATTCAACACATGAATGTTTCAATAGTTTTTATATATAGATAAAAATGTGATTTTTATTATCGAACAATTTATTTCAAAATATGAATACCATTCAACACATGAATTTCTAAACAACGAATGAATATCAATTCAACACATGAATGTTTCAATAGTTTTTATATATAGATAAAAATGTGATTTTTATTATCGAACAATTTATTTCAAAATATGAATACCATTCAACACATGAATTTCTAAACAACGAATGAATATCAATTCAACACATGAATGTTTTAATAGTTTTTATATATAGATAAAAATGTGATTTTTATTATCGAACAATTTATTTCAAAATATGAATACCATTCAACACATGAATTTCTAAACAACGAATGAATATCAATTCAACACATGAATGTTTTCTATACAATGAATAAATATAGTTTAAGCATATGAAAATAATTCAAACACACAAATATTATTCAAAATTTCGGCAGCATAACGGCAAGGTAGTTACACCGGCACCGTCCCTAGTACGGCTCCTCGCTCTACCTTAAAACCTCGCGGTTTTTGACAATGGGGTTCATGCATCTAGTTCGCACGCAGGCGGCATGTATATATTTATTTCATTTCCACAAACTAATCCTATGTGGTTTCAACCAAATATTTCACAACCACAAATGGGTATTTTTCAACCACAATCAACCAATATCAATCACAAACAATCCCAAACAACCATTCGCTATCAATCAATTTTCACAACAATTTCAACCAATAAATATCGTCCATGGTTTGTGGACGAGGGGCGTATATATATATATATATATAGATATTTATATATAGCAATTCACTTTCATTTTCAACACATATATAAATTTTTAAATCAGAAATCTCACCAATAGCTATCCAACTCCACGACTCTTCCTTTAGAGAAATCTTCGCCTTTTGTCGCTTTCGCCCGTATTCTCTACATATGTAAAAATCGAATTTTTACTATGTTATTCAATATATAAAAATCAGTTTTTCTTTGCTTTTAAAATCAGTTTTCAATTGCTTTTAAAATCAGTTTTTATCTTTTCTAAAAATCAGTTTTTATCTTTTCTAAAAATCAGTTTTTATCTTTTCTAAAAATCAGTTTTTATCTTTTCTAAAAATCAGTTTTTATCTTTTCTAAAAATCAGTTTTTATCTTTTAAAAATTCAGTTTTAAACTTTTAACAAAATCGGTTTTTTTTTCTTTAAAAACAAAACAGTTTTTACTTTAAAAACAAAACAGTTTTTACTTTAAAAACAAAACAGTTTTTACTTTCTTTAAAAAAAATCTGTTTTTATTCTTTTTAAAATCCAGTTTTATTCTTTTTTATAAAATCAGTTTTTAACTTTTAAAAACCAAATCAGTTTTTAAATGTATAAAAATAAAATTAGTTTAAATTTCTTTTAAAATCTGTTTTAACCCTTATAAAAAAAAACAGTTTAAATCTTTTTATAAAAACAGTTTTAATCCTAAAAAAAAACAGTTTTAAATCCTTATAAAAATCAGTTTAAAATACTTATAAAATAATAAAAAACTTACGGCGAGGGGAGGGCTGCTGCTGCTCTTGGCGGCAGTCGGGGAGGCATCGCGTCGAGGGGGGGGGGGGCTGCTCGATGTCAGGGTCGGCGGCTTCGAGGTAAGGCGGAGGCTGCGGGGTGAGGCGACGGCTTCGGGTTGAGGCGACGGCTTCGGGTTGAGGCGACGGCGATGTCTGGAGGGGGGCGGCGATCCGATTTAGGTTTTTTTCTCTTTTTTTTGTTTTCTGATAACTGAACCGGGGGGGGGGGCAATGAAGATAAAAGGGGGGGAGAAAATTATATTTTATTTTTTTATTTTATTTAATTATTTATATTTTGCAAAAAGGTTGACTTTTACATACGACCACTAAACGAGGCCCACCGCCTGCCGTCCATAGCGTTTTACCCTCATTCTGAACACAATGGGATATGAATCGCAAGCTGATTTGATCGCTACAATCAGTTTCCTTTTGAATTTTCATTTAAATCATTATATTGAATTTTAAACGCACATTTCAAATTACCGGGGTCACATACTAACTAGAAAAATTCCAGAAAAATATTTTCTAGCTTCGTATTGACGATACGGTCCTAACAAAACTAGTTTCGTCGAATTCTGAGACCGTTGGAAAAATGGCCAATTTCCAGTCGATTGAAATCAACTGAAACTGGTCAAACGCGTTTTCTTTTGCCACGCTCACATATTGATTCGAAAAATTATGAAATTTGAAACCTAACAATATCTTGACACTACGGATCTAACAAGAGTGGTTTCGTCGAAATCCGAGGTCATTTGCAAAATGTCCATTTTTAAGGGCCTGAATTCCATAGCGACTATTCAGAATCTTCAATTGGACATATCTTTTGATTCCCGCTATCAAATTTCGATTGGTCGGATTCGTTAGAAAGATATTATCAATTAGATTCCATTATTTTTGGTTTCACTAAAATCCGGATTGTTTTGCACCCGGTATATTCAATTGAAGTTTGAAATCGAATTTATCGAACTACCGCGCCATTTTCAATTCTATATATAATTATAATTAATTATATTGGTTTTCAAATGTCGATTTCAACTCAGTTTTCATCGCCATTATTTAAAATATTTATTTTAAATATTTAAAATCCATTATTTTAGCCAATTTAAAAATTTTAAATTGGTTCAGATTTTTTTGGGTCGTTACAATCTCCCCCACTTAAAACTTTTCGTCCCCGAAAAGGAACAAAGTCGAAGGTGGTTTGATAAATCTACAATCACACAACACAACAACCAATCCAATTGTTTTAACCTTCAAAAATATACTAATCAAATCCTATACCCTGTAAAGATCATTCAGACTATATAATTAAAAGTGTACACCTATGAAAAGAAAATAACAATAGAGTAGAGAATTGAATGGTAATGCAAAGTAGGGTAAAAGTACCTTGCACCGGAGTCAATCAGAGATATCTACTCGGCATCTGGGATAAGCTTTCTGAATGCTCTCCTCAGTTTCCCAAGTACAATCTCGAGGATCTCCACTCCATTGCACTTTGACTAAGTGAACTTTCTTGTTCCTCAGCTCTTTGGTTTCTTTGCCGATAATCTTTAGCGGCTCACGCCTCACGGCTAATTCTGGAGTAATTTCAATATCCTGTTGAGCTGCTTCTTCCACGATCAAGTCTGGATCATGAACGTGCTTTCGAAGTTGAGATATATGAAATACATCATGCACTCCAGGCAACCAGTCAGGCAGTTTGACCCTATAAGCGAGAGTCCCAATCCGTTCCAGAATAGGAAACGGACCAATGAATTTGGGTGCCAACTTTCCAGTTTTACCGAACCGGATAACTCCTCTCATCGGCGATACTTTCAAATATACATAGTCGCCAACTTCAAAGGATATATCTCTTCTTCTTCTATCGGCATAGCTCTTTTGTCGGCTTTGAGCGGCGAGTAATCGCTTCTTAATAAAATCGACTTTGTCGGCAGCTTCTCGAATCATATCGGGACCCAACACCAGTCTATTCCCAGGCTCGACCCAACAAGCAGGAGATCGGCACGGTCTACCATACAATGCTTCGAATGGCGACATTGTCAGACTCGCCTGGTAGCTGTTGTTATAAGAGAATTCAGCCAAATGCAGATTGTCTTCCCATGATCCACCGAAATCTATAACACAAGCCCGCAATAGATCTTCTAAAATGCGATTCACCCTCTCAGTCTGACCGTCTGTCTGAGGATGATAAGCGGTGCTCAAGTTTAACTTCGTTCCTAGCTCGACTTGAAATGCTTCCCAGAATTTGCTAGTGAATAATGTATCTCTATCACTTACTATACTGAGCGGCACTCCATGTAGTCTAACTATTTCCCTGAAGTATATCTGTGCCAGACTCTGAGCAGTTCTGTTTGATCTGACAGGTATGAAATGGGCGGTCTTCGTGAAGCGATCTACGATCACCCAAATACTGTCATTTCCTTTTCTGGTCCTGGGCAGACCATCAATGAAATCCATAGAAATATGCTCCCACTTCCAACCAGGAACTTCTAGTGGTTGCAATAGTCCAGCCAATTTCTGTTGGTCGCTTTTGACTAGCTGGCAAGTAGGGCATCGGCTAACGTATATTGAAACGTCTCTCTTCATAGCCTTCCACCAGAACGTTCTTTTGAGATCGTTATACATTTTGGCCACGCCAGGATGGATACTTAGCTTGGACTTGTGACACTCGTCTAACACTTCCCTTTTTAGCTCAGGAACGTCAGGAACACAAATCCTTCCTTTTAACCTCAAGGTCTCGTCGTTATCTATTTGAAAACACGAGGGTTCGCCTTTCTGAATCCTTTTAATCATATCCTTAATAAAGTTATCCTCCTTCTGAAGAATAGATATTTTTTCCATCAAGGAAGTCGTGATAATAAAGCTGGCAATCATTACATTCTTTCGGCTCAGAGCATCGGCCACGACGTTGGCTTTTCCTGGAGTATATATAATTTCAAAGTCGTATGCTGCAAGAAACTCTAGCCAACGTTGCTGCCTCAAATTTAAGTCCTTCTGAGTGAACAGATACTTTAACGACTGATGATCTGTAAACAGTTCGAATCTCTCACCCAGAAGATAGTGTCTCCAGATTTTCAAAGAGAATATGATAGCCAATAATTCAAGATCATGAGTTACATAGTTTTTCTCGTGTGGCTTAAGTTGACGGCTAGCATAAGCAATTACTTGGCCTCTTTGCATTAACACTGCTCCAATGCCTTCTCTAGACGCATCAGTCCAGACTTTTAGATCTTGGTTGCCATCGATGATGGTTAACACTGGAGCTGTCGTTAATCTCAACTTTAGCTCTTCGAAAGCCTCCTCACTTTCTTGAGTCCATTTGAACTTAGAATGCTTCTTTGTAAGCTTCGTTAAGTGGCCAGATATCTTAGAAAAGTCTTTAACGAACTTCCGATAATAGCTAGCCAATCCGAGAAAGCTGCGGACTTCAGTGGGAGTACTGGGCTGTTTCCAATTTTGAATAGCCGTGATTTTACTTGGGTCCACAGCAATTCCTTCTTTCGATACAACATGGCCCAGAAATTTCACTTCATCTTGCCAGAATATACATTTGGAAAACTTGGCTTTCAATACATTCCTTCTGAGGATTTCTAGAACCTGTTCCAGATGCTTTTCATGCTCGGCCTTTGATTTAGAGAAGATTAGAATATCGTCAATAAAAACCAGAACAAATTTATTCAAAACTCCTCTAAAAACTCTGTTCATCAGATCGACGAAGTAAGCTGGAGCGTTACATAAGCCGAACGGCATTACTAACCACTCGTAGAATAAGTCGGGGCCTCTGAACGCTGTCATTGGAACACACTCTTCGGCAATTCGAAGTTGATGGAATCCTGTAGCTAGGTCCATTCGTGAGAATACTTGTGCTCCATTTAATCGATCCAACAAATCATCTATTCGCGGCAATGGATATTTGTTCTTTATCGTCTGTTTGTTCAGATCACGATAATCCACACATAACCGTAGAGTACCGTCAGATTTTGGGACAAATACCACGGCTGCACCCCAATCAGAGAAACTGGGTCTGATCAGACCTTTCCATACTAGCTGTCGTGTTTGATTGTCTAATTCCTCCTTCTCTTTCAAGGACATTCTTCGAATAGCGTGAACTACCGGCCTTGCATTGGGAATCAAAGCAATCTTGAAATCTATTTCTCTTTGCGGAGGTAAGCGAACAACTTCTTCGAACACATCCGCATAGTTCTTGACGACAGGAATATCTTTAATGAGGTCAGGAATATTCTCAGTGATTTCAGGGATATTTTCTATTTGGGCTGGAGAAACATTCAAAGCTGCCCAGAAGTCTTTTCTATTAGCATTCTGACCTTCACAGGGAATGGTTATATAATCACCTGATTTAATCCTCGCTTTTACGACTCTGTCGGCGCATTTAACTTCAGCTTCATATTTGGTCAACCAGTCCAACCCCAAGATAAGATCAAACTCTTTAAAATTCATGACGACTGCGATGGTAGGAAACCGATAACGAGAAAAGGAAACCGGCACTCCACAAATCCAACTGAGATCAATGGAACCCCCAACTGGATTCTGGACAGTCATTGGTTCCTTGAGCTTCTTCAAATTCAAATCCAGTTTCTTAGCTGCATCTTTGGAAATGAAGCTTCGTGACGCGCCTGTGTCAAACAGTACTTTAACTGGGATGTCTTTGACAGTTAGCGTGCCTTCTAAAACATCTGGCCTTTCCTGAATAGCTGAGGGCTCAGAAATTTCTGCCACTTCATTCACTTGAACTATATCAGTCTTTTTCAACTGCCAGCAATCTTGCTTTACGTGACCAGCCTGATGGCAGAGATTGCATTTACTATTTCCTTTAACCTTGCTCTTTGATTTAGACCCCTCCTTCTTTTGCAATTTCAAGGACTTACATTTCCGGGACAAATGACCTTTTCGATTGCAGTTTAAGCACATAGCGGTCATTGCTGATTCTTTCTCAGGTCTGGCCCTTTTCCGACTTACTTTGGGCTTCTTACTGACCTCAGACACTGTACTTGCCTCAGGATGATCAGTTTCTGACTCTGTTTTGTCACTAGAATAGACTTCTTCTTCGTCGCGCAACATTCCTTTCTTATGGAGGTCTTCATACTGATAAGCCATGTAAATCATTTCTGGAAAAGGAAGCTTCACATGCCCCAATACTTTATTCTGGTATTTCCTTTGAAGTCCATTGATAAATCTCAAATTCTTCCTCCTCAGATTTTGAATTAGATGAGGAGCAAAATGAGAAAGTTCGTTGAATTTCTTATGATATTCGGGAATGGTCATATCACCTTGTATTAGATAAGAAAATTCATCACATAATCTCTCGGTTGCTTCGGGAGGAGTAAATCTCTCTAGGAAAATCACTTTGAATCCGTCCCAGGTGATATCACCTTCTGGATTATCTTTGATGATTGTTTCCCACCAGATTAAAGCTTCTTCTTTGAGCGCCCAAGATGCTACTAACCGTTTCTGGTCATCTCTCAGCTGGATATGCTCAAAGATTCTTTCGACAGAACTCAACCAAGCTTGAGTTTGAATAATAGATTCATTGCCCGAGAATTGCGCTCCGTTCAGATTTCGATATTTCTTTAATAGAGCCTCTAGATCGGGTTCTGTATTCCTTCTGTTTCTGGCACTCATTTTTCTAGTACTTCTGCAATTAGCAGATCAAGTGTCAGGTCACAGAAAAGATATTTTCAAACATAGAAACATATACTTCAAATGTAAATGTGTCTATCGAGGTGTAATTTATTCTGCTTTACTCATACTAGGATATTGCTGATCCTATCTGTATAGAGTTACCCATCCTAGAACACTACTGGTTCTATTTCTGACGAGTTCGTTCAAATGTTATATTCCAGAACTAAGCTTAACCAAAGCTCTGATACCACATTGAGACGACCCGATTTCCCGTTCTCACGGAAACAAGGTTATCTTTGGAATATAACACAGAAACATATAATAGCAGAACATAATTAAATAAATACACCAGAATGAACAACAAAATATACTGGATAAAAGTAATCATCAGAGTTACACAGTATACAGGATCTTACTTAGTACAAATACAGTTCAGCTATACATAAATGTCTACAGCGGAAATAAACAAAATATGTACAATAGGAGCTGAACAGCATAAAAAGAAATAAATGATAGAATCCATCTTCAGCTCCAGCTATCCAAAAAGAACCAGCTAAACCTGAATACAAGGCTGCCCGTGTAGAAAAAGGGGCACCCGAGTTTGAAAGTGAAACAAACTACGAGTCAGTCATGGGACTGGTATGAGAAATCTACTCAACACATATATAATTTGGCTAATCACAGGACCACGCCACTTTCGTGGAACGGGTTTACTCCATTGGATTGCCAGTGCTTTTAAAACAAATCTTTCTTTTAAACATCGCTATGCTTTTTATAAAAATGAAGCCATTATAAGACTCAGTTCCCATCACACAATGCAACGCAAACCGGAGGATAGAGTTTTACCTTATAATGGCCAAAATATGATTGATACGAATAAAACAAAGGCAATTGATATTATTGCTAGTGTTTATATGTTTTGAAAACAATTTCAAATCATAACTATCAATCATAGACGGCATTAATGCCCCCATACCACTATGTCGCCATATATAGGTATACAATCAAAACCGCACGATGTCGTATTTGGAAATTGGATTTCCGTCATGAACCAAGGCAAAAGATAGTCCTTACCGAATTCGAGACTGCCTAGCCCGAGCCTCAGGAACAGCCGCAACTGCCCCTTGGATCGTCAGGGCCGGTCCGCCGATGTGGATTATTATGCCTGAACAATACGTTTCCCCGCCCTTTGGGGCGTAAACGAGCCAACGAATGACTCCATCGGACCCGGATCGTCCGATCAAACCGAGGCGCCTCGCAACAGCAACAACCACATAGGTGAAAAGTATATAAATGTCAGGGCTGGTAGGTCACTGACACCACCCTAGCTAGGAAGAAACGCATGCCCTCCCTGAGGTCCTTCTCCCGTTTTAGGTTCATACCGGGGTGTGAGGCTCGCGAATTCACGTTATACACAAAGCTACGCCACACAGGCGGTGCTTTGATCATCACCACAAGACTTTGCTTTTCAACAGAAGCCCTGATCACTGCATCTTAGCATGCCACACAGAATAAATCCTATGTCAGACACACAGTCCATTTACAAGTCCGTTCTGGGTCTGAACGAAACCGGAGGCACTAAATACCTCGCAAACCCATCGATCACCACGTACGTCTGGACGATCACCACTCATTATCCATATTTCGGGATGCCTCCCAATCAGGACCTCGGTTACCGTCCAAACGAGGTGAAGATCTCCGGTCTTCGACCATCGTCTTCATCTTCGACTTTCAATCGTCGATCAATTATTCGAAATGAGAATTAACTCGGCCTTTTCAAATAATCCACGTATATTTAGAATTTCAAATCAATTTATTTCAATGGTTAAATTATTCGACAACACCAATATTGTTTTTAAATGTAATTTTCACACCAAACACATTCAACCATCAAAAGCCACATAAATCAAGCAAATTCAGTTTATTTCCATTCCATATCGCTTATGATATTTTATAACTATTTATCGCTATTTTTATTTATTTTAAAATAGCCATTTTATTTAAAACGACGCTTCGGGCCATAAGGCGGCCGTGGCGCTGTTTTTCTTCAGATTTGATTTACACATATCTGAAAATCTAACCGTTGGATCTTCACAAAATTTACATCATTAGAAAGGTCTTTTCAAAACGAACCCAACGGTTCCAGTTTCGGGAAAATCCGACGGTCGGATCTCCCGGTACAATCGTTTGAATTTTCGATTTCAAAATACGAACTGCAGCGTCGTTATTCGATTAAATATAATTATATTTATATATATAAATAAATATAATCGTTTCTGGCGCTGTTTTTCTTCAGATTTGAATTAAACATTCCAGTCAATCCAACCGTTGGATTTTTACAAGGTTGGTGCCGTTGGAAAGATTATTCCAAGGCGAACCCGACGGTTGAGGTTTCGGGAAAATCCAATGGTCGGATTTCCCGTACTAGTCGTTTGAAATCACGGTTTCAAAATACGAACTGCACGGCCTCGTTTCGTTTTAATTTTATTTATATTTATATATTTATATAAATATAGTTCATTCAACAATCTCAATATCGTTTTCACTTCAAATATTTTTCTAACGCCTTAAATTTTGGAAAATTTTCGCCATAACCTCCCCTGCACCGGGAGCATCGGGAAATCGCAAATAGCGTCCCGGTCCTTCTAATCTCAAAAAGAAAAAGAAAAAGCCAAGCGGCTAGCCAACAGGCTCAAAATCATCACCCAAACAAATCAGTAAATGTGTACCTATTTGTCGGGCGCAAAATTTTATTCCTCTTCTCTAGCCCCTTTGCTATAACATGTTCAATGAATATTGCATGCACATATATATATACAGTTCTTATCATTTATCAATTTCTATTCGACTTCATATTTGATTTCTATTTGGTTTAAAAACTCCATTCATTCTAATGTTACATAAATAGGTGCAAATCATTTCATTAGCCAATTAATGAATATTTCAACTCATATATGTTTATTTTGAACAAGTGGCTATTTTTAACACTTCACATTTCAACGATTTATGCATACAACAAAAATGTGATTTTTATTGTAAAACAATTCATTTCAAAACACTATTTTTCTATATAGTTCATATAGGTGACAAAATAGGATTTTTATCATAAAACAATTTATTTCAAAATATGAATACCATTCAACACATGAATTTCTAAACAACGAATGAATATCAATTCAACACATGAATGTTTTCTATGGTTTCTATATATAGATAAAAATGTGATTTTTATTATCGAACAATTTATTTCAAAATATGAATACCATTCAACACATGAATTTCTAAACAACGAATGAATATCAATTCAACACATGAATGTTTCAATAGTTTTTATATATAGATAAAAATGTGATTTTTATTATCGAACAATTTATTTCAAAATATGAATACCATTCAACACATGAATTTCTAAACAACGAATGAATATCAATTCAACACATGAATGTTTCAATAGTTTTTATATATAGATAAAAATGTGATTTTTATTATCGAACAATTTATTTCAAAATATGAATACCATTCAACACATGAATTTCTAAACAACGAATGAATATCAATTCAACACATGAATGTTTTAATAGTTTTTATATATAGATAAAAATGTGATTTTTATTATCGAACAATTTATTTCAAAATATGAATACCATTCAACACATGAATTTCTAAACAACGAATGAATATCAATTCAACACATGAATGTTTTCTATACAATGAATAAATATAGTTTAAGCATATGAAAATAATTCAAACACACAAATATTATTCAAAATTTCGGCAGCATAACGGCAGGGTAGTTACACCGGCACCGTCCCTAGTACGGCTCCTCGCTCTACCTTAAAACCTCGCGGTTTTTGACAATGGGGTTCATGCATCTAGTTCGCACGCAGGCGGCATGTATATATTTATTTCATTTCCACAAACTAATCCTATGTGGTTTCAACCAAATATTTCACAACCACAAATGGGTATTTTTCAACCACAATCAACCAATATCAATCACAAACAATCCCAAACAACCATTCGCTATCAATCAATTTTCACAACAATTTCAACCAATAAATATCGTCCATGGTTTGTGGACGAGGGGCGTATATATATATATATAGATATTTATATATAGCAATTCACTTTCATTTTCAACACATATATAAATTTTTAAATCAGAAATCTCACCAATAGCTATCCAACTCCACGACTCTTCCTTTAGAGAAATCTTCGCCTTTTGTCGCTTTCGCCCGTATTCTCTACATATGTAAAAATCGAATTTTTACTATGTTATTCAATATATAAAAATCAGTTTTTCTTTGCTTTTAAAATCAGTTTTCAATTGCTTTTAAAATCAGTTTTTATCTTTTCTAAAAATCAGTTTTTATCTTTTCTAAAAATCAGTTTTAATCTTTTCTAAAAATCAGTTTTTATCTTTTCTAAAAATCAGTTTTTATCTTTTCTAAAAATCAGTTTTTATCTTTTCTAAAAATCAGTTTTTATCTTTTAAAAATTCAGTTTTAAACTTTTAACAAAATCGGTTTTTTTTTCTTTAAAAACAAAACAGTTTTTACTTTAAAAACAAAACAGTTTTTACTTTAAAAACAAAACAGTTTTTACTTTAAAAACAAAACAGTTTTTACTTTCTTTAAAAAAAATCTGTTTTTATTCTTTTTAAAATCCAGTTTTATTCTTTTTTATAAAATCAGTTTTTAACTTTTAAAAACCAAATCAGTTTTTAAATGTATAAAAATAAAATTAGTTTAAAGTTCTTTTAAAATCTGTTTTAACCCTTATCAAAAAAAACAGTTTAAATCTTTTTATAAAAACAGTTTTAATCCTAAAAAAACAGTTTTAAATCCTTATAAAAATCAGTTTAAAATACTTATAAAATAATAAAAAACTTACGGCGAGGGGAGGGCTGCTGCTGCTCTTGGCGGCAGTCGGGGAGGCGTCGCGTCGAGGGGGGGGGGCTGCTCGATGTCAGGGTCGGCGGCTTCGAGGTAAGGCGGAGGCTGCGGGGTGAGGCGACGGCTTCGGGTTGAGGCGACGACTTCGGGTTGAGGCGGCGGCGATGTCTGGAGGGGGGCGGCGATCCGATTTAGGTTTTTTTCTCTTTTTTTTTTGTTTTCTAATAACTGAATCGGGGGGGGGGGGGGGCAATGAAGATAAAAGGGGGGGAGAAAATTATATTTTATTTTTTTATTTTATTTAATTATTTATATTTTGCAAAAAGGTTGACTTTTACATACGACCACTAAACGAGGCCCACCGCCTGCCGTCCATAGCGTTTTACCCTCATTCTGAACACAATGGGATATGAATCGCAAGCTGATTTGATCGCTACAATCAGTTTCCTTTTGAATTTTCATTTAAATCATTATATTGAATTTTAAACGCACATTTCAAATTACCGGGGTCACATACTAACTAGAAAAATTCCAGAAAAATATTTTCTAGCTTCGTATTGACGATACGGTCCTAACAAAACTAGTTTCGTCGAATTCTGAGACCGTTGAAAAAATGGCCAATTTCCAGTCGATTGAAATCAACTGAAACTGGTCAAACGCGTTTTCTTTTGCCACGCTCACATATTGATTCGAAAAATTATGAAATTTGAAACCTAACAATATCTTGACACTACGGATCTAACAAGAGTGGTTTCGTCGAAATCCGAGGTCATTTGCAAAATGTCCATTTTTAAGGGCCTGAATTCCATAGCGACTATTCAGAATCTTCAATTGGACATATCTTTTGATTCCCGCTATCAAATTTCGATTGGTCGGATTCGTTAGAAAGATATTATCAATTAGATTCCATTATTTTTGGTTTCACTAAAATCTGGATTGTTTTGCACCCGGTATATTCAATTGAAGTTTGAAATCGAATTTATCGAACTACCGCGCCATTTTCAATTCTATATATAATTATAATTAATTATATTGGTTTTCAAATGTCGATTTCAACTCAGTTTTCATCGCCATTATTTAAAATATTTATTTTAAATATTTAAAATCCATTATTTTAGCCAATTTAAAAATTTTAAATTGGTTCAGATTTTTTTGGGTCGTTACATTCCCACATTTGAATTTAGATATTCTTTAATTCGTTAACATTAATATTAAAATTACGGGGTGTTACATTCTCCCCTCCTTAAAGGATTTCGTCCCCGAAATCTTCAAGTCAAGAAGAATGTGCATCCTACCACACAATCACCCATCTACTCAACCATAAAACACAGGTATCCATTGTCCTTAAAAGATTTCTAATGCTGTATGAACATATGCAAAAAGTGTGTGTATATGTTCCTTATCTAATGCAAAATCAGGCGGTCTACTGATTCAGTTGACCTCCTTAATGCAAACCATGATGGTGTCGTGCGTCCATTATGTATGCGAAAGAATCCTATCGATACATATTATTTCTACATGTGTGCTCAACCATTCATCGAAATGCAGCATCCATATGATAACATAACCATTGTTCATCCATTAACCTAAATATGCACACACATTTATATGCAATATGAAAGTGATTTGAGCCGATCTAGTGCCTAATGTGTGTGTAAATGCATCCACGAGCAACCACTAGCAAACACTTGCATCCACTTGCAACCATCAAACTTAACATGTCCCAAGCACATGTTTACATCCATGGATTTCCTATCTAAAGGTCGAAAATCTGGTCGATGGGATATAAACAAATGATATGACTAAAACAAAAGCTCTGTTCCTATTTGACATCGGTTAAGAGAATAATTCCCTAAGTCTCAGCCCTGAAGACCGAAATCAACATCAGACTGACACCCAAAGAATTACCCCATTAAACAATGTCAAAACTGGAGATCTACTTCATGCTTCGAGTAGAAACCCCTATCCCTTAGAAATTTTCAGATACTTACAGACTACTAGTACAGATCAGATTATAGAATGATTCTCAGAAAGCTAAGCATAACAGACCCTTGCGGGTCACAAGAAACTTTGGGGGTCTTCCCATGACAAGTTAGAAACTTAACGACCCTCCTCTCAAAATCTAGAATGTCCCTCTACATAGAAAGCTGGTCCATTTAGAACCAACCCATAGCCCATAAACTTGAGCACACAAATGTCACATTCAAATTTTTGACGCCTAACACAGATAATTTCAAACCCTTACCAATAAATTAGCCGAACCACCAAAGGGGTCTGAAACAACTACAGGATCAGAATTAAGACTAGTATTAAAGTGCAGAGTCTCAATTACAAAATCAAAATGCAAGAATCCAAAAGAGTCTTTACTTCATAAGGAAATTAAACCTTTTACATAAATTTTTCCTATCTCTATCCTATCCATCTGCCACGAGAGCATTCGCTTGCCCTCCAGAGGTCCCTTGCGATCCCTGCGCCTTCGGGCATTCCTTGGAGAAATGTCCGACCTCTCCACACTTAAAGCAATTGAACTTCCTCCTTTTACATTCTTTGACTAGGTGAACTTCTTTCCCAGAATAGTGGCATTTCCTCTTATCCTTTCCCTTGTCATCCTTCTTGCCTTTCTTCTGCTGTTGCTGTTGCTGTCCTTTCTTGGGTCTCGCCTTCTCATTTTTCAATGTCCCTTCAACTTTTTCCTCTTTCTTTGCTCCCTTGTCCTCTTCATGCATTAGGGCCATATCCACCAGCTTTTCAAAAGCGGCCCCCATGGGAACGTGGGTCATAGCCAATCCATGTAGCGGCTCATTCAACCCTTTAACAAATCTCAGAGCCTTCTTCTCGGGTGTGTTTACTAAGTCTAAGCCAAACCTCGCCAACTGATTGAACTTGTTGACGTACTCTTTTACCGACAAATCCCCCTTCTTCAATGCCAAGAACCTTTCCATGTATAAATTTTCTTCTGCTCATGAGAGAAATTTCGCCTCAAACCTGCGCCTGAAATCCGGCCATGTATCAACTAGACGCTCTCCATTAGTGACCTCCCACCAAAACGAGGCCTCATCCTTCATTAACCAGGAAGCTAACTAGACCTTTCTTCCATCTTCTACCTCAAAGATTCCAAACAATTCTTACACCTCCTTTAGCCAATTTCGAGCTTCAACAAACGTCTCCGACCCGTGAAAAGGTTTCCCGCCCATTGCCCGAAAGTTCTTACAAATCTTTGCAAAAGTATCAACACGAGGAGGGGGAGGAGGAGGAGGAATGGGTGCATCTGGGGGAGGAGGAACATTTGCAGGACCTGCGGTGGTGGCCCTAGCTTCCAAATACCTCCTAAATCATCCCGGTATCGGTACACCCTCTGGAAGGTTAAGATCCTCAGACATGCTAAGAAGAAAAAGGGAGAGATTTTAGAAAAAGGACCGAGAGATACTACATATGGCTTTTCGTGGAATGTTTTTCAAAACTCCTTTTTGAAAATACTTCCTTTTAAAACCTTTTGAAAAATATTTTTTAAACTTTTATCTAATCCGGTAACCTTCAGCTCTGATACCAAGTGTAACACCCCACCTCCATTAAGGTCACTTACAAAGGGAATTCCTTAACTTCAGTGGTGCGTTTTAGGTAAACAAATACAGAATGTCACAAGACAGATATTAATTTTTTTGCAATGGAAACAAATAGCTTTATTAAGTCATCAAAATACCCTGTTACATAATACTATAGGTCATAAAACCCTTACAACAAAACATTTCTGTCTTACATTATTAGAGTACATAGGTATTTAAAAGAAAAACATCATTCCCCAGATTAAAGAGCAAGCCATATAAGAGACAGAGACTCGAACCATACTTTAGAAGTAGCTCCTAGAAGATGATATCCAAATCCTGACTAAACCTGGTTGTTTCCTCCCTGAGAACCTGGGGGGAACGGAAGAAAAGAGGCGAAAACAAACTAGGTTAGACATACGTCTGGTGAGTCCAGTAACTTTTAGCCAGTAAATAAATAAAGGGAAACATGACAGGCATACAAAGTGGATAAGAGGATTCATGGTACAGATGGCAGGTATGACAGGACAAATAAGGTAAGATGTATGCTTCACTACAAACTACTAACTATTCTGCACTATTACTAGTCAAATCAAGATGGAATGATCCCTTCTGCTAATGATAACGATGGTGGTAATTTCATGTATTCCTAGCTGCTGTCATAGGTGCCGCGTGCTCCTATCTCAACTAGTCGTACCCACTACCCTCCTACTATAAATTGGTAGACTTAGGGCATACGTCCGGGTATACCCTAACCACTTCCCTAATCGATCGGCTCCCTACTCTATAGATACCCTGTGCTAGTCCCACAACTAGGGGGTATCACTTCCCAAAAGTGGCAACCTAAGGTGTGCACAGTTATACCTACTGGTGTCACGGTCGTCTTGTCCCCCTCTGCCCGGCCCATGCACGCACATGTCCCCGGTCGGTTTGCGCCGCCCACACCATCCGTCTCGTTTTGGATCTCTTACAATAAATCAGTAAGCGTGCCCCTTCCCCGCCTAGTATGGAGTTCTTACTTTGATACCCCTCCGGGTTACTGACTGAGATGGGTCCCATACAACATGATACAAGCTCCCCCCTATGTCTTGTATCCCCACTAGGTTTTCTACTGACTATGTATACCCTAAGGTGTCTTTAATTACATAGCCCTCAATCAGTTATGCGTACCTATAAGTGTCTTTAATACATAACCCCTATTCTACCTATCGGTTATGCGTACCTATGGGTGTCTTTAATACATAACTCTATCTATTCCCATTAGTTATGCGTACCCCTAAGGGTGTTTTTAATACATAACTTTACTATTCTGCCCCGGTTATGTGTACCATTAGGTGTCTTTAATTACATAACCCTTTTTATCTGGTTAAGTTTGTAGGCCAATATGTATTAATATTACCCACCTACCCCTTTAGTTGTACTTAACCCTCCCTCTTATTTGATCTTATTTATTTAATGGTTAAGTTTGTGGGCCTATATATATTAATATTACCCACCAACCCATCAGTTGTACTTAACCCACCCACAA
The DNA here is from genome assembly GCA_030737875.1 of Allium sativum. Lineage (NCBI taxonomy): Eukaryota > Viridiplantae > Streptophyta > Magnoliopsida > Asparagales > Amaryllidaceae > Allium > Allium sativum. Next base: position 270,497,675 of record CM060911.1, read on the forward strand.
TCCAATTCGTTTTACTTAACCCTAACTTATGTCTATCATCGTACAGTCCATATGTATTAAGTTAGGTTAAGTAGTCTTTAATCAGCATTAATTAATTATTGAGACACCTAATCATATTTCACATGCCACCCAAGGCAATGACTTAATTCCACATGCCACCCAAGGCACCCACTTAACCCCACTACATGCTTATTTGGTTAAGTGTTTCTTAATTCATTAAGACTGTAACCTTATAAAGACCTCTCACATTAGACTGGCATTTGTGGCACCTGGATTTGTCGGGAGGGTCCGGGCAGTTTTACACCAAAAACGAGTCTACCCTTGTGTCTTTACAACTATTACGCATTTAATTTATGCCTAAGACCTCCCACGTTAGACTGGCATTTGTGGCAGCTGGATTTGCCGGGCGGGTCCGGGCAGTCTTACACCACAAACGAACCTAACCTCGTGTCTCAGACGATTAATTATTCCTAATTAATCATTCCCTAATTTGAATTAATTTCCATATTCAAATTATCAATTAATTCCAAATTTAACAATGGCCATAATTGACTCAATTATGTCCATCTATTTATGGTATGCAAAATCATACCAATTTTCATCACAAATTTATTTTATGTCATTTAAGGCATTTATGCCAATTAAATCTTTAGACTTCAATTGCTTAAACATTCCTCTTTTGATTAATTATGTTATAAATCCTTCCTTATTATAGGTGTCCATACCTATCTTATTAACAATTTGAATTTCCTATCCATAAATGGTCATATTCAAATTATACCATTTTTACCCAATTTTACCCATGTCATGATAGGTAATTATGTATATGTTTCCCTACTAGAATCATGTGTCCAATTTACATAATCACTATGCCTATTACAAATTCCCCTTTTTCCCCGTTTCTTAACTAGCGTAACCGTTTGCATTTTTGGCATCATCGAGGCTACAAGGTAGCCTCGCCATAACAACAAAATAAAGGGAATGACTAGATGATTGTTTTCAGTACAATTTTGGCATAAGCATGACAACTAGGGAAAATGACATGATAATTTTGCATATAACTATGATTCACTACATAATCAACAACTTGCATAGATTCATGATTTTGCAACATAACAACTTGAATAGGTTCATGAACTAACAACATAATTAACACTAACATAGGTTCAAGATTCACAACATAACAACTTGCATATGTGACTTGCATAGGTTCATGAATTAACAACATAATTAACACTAACATAGGTTCGGGATTCACAACTTGCATAGGTGACTTGCATAGGTTCATGAATTAACAACGTAATTAACAACTCACATAGATTCATGATTTACAACATGTTTAACCACTTGCATAACATAACAACTTGCATAGTTTTATGAATAATAACTTGCATTATCTCATAACAATTTGCATAGATTCATGATAACAACTTGCATAGATTCATAATAACGACTTGCATAGATTCATAATAACAACTTGCATAGATTCATGATAACAACTTACATAGATTCATGAATTCATCACACAATAACTTACATAATTTCATGGTCAACAATAACAATATACTTGCATAATTTCATGATCCACAACAAAAATAAACTTGCATAACTACAAACAACATATACCCAAATCATTGTCTACCACGATTCACTTTTATTTATTTAAACCTAAAAGTGACTAGAACTCACAGAAAAAGAGGGTCTTGAGTTCTGGGTTCTGAATTCTGTAATTGATTAGCGTTCCCTTGTTGTAGACAATTTCGTTGTTGTAGTTTTAGGCTTGATTTGAATTGAATTGTTGTCTTTAATTTGCTTTCTTCCTCTCTAATTGGTGGCAGCTATTCTGAGTTGCTAGGTGATGGCATGAGGCCATGAGTCTAATTTTATTTTGATTTTAGGGTTTGAGTCTACATGTTTTTTTATAGAGTTTTGGATTAGTTTAGGTCATCCGATCAACCCAGAATTAATCCCAGCAACCCTAATGAGTCAGCATCTAGTCACTAACAGGTCATTAAACAAATCTGCCGGGGGGAGGGCAGGTTGACCCCTAGGTCGACCTGGTTAGGGCAGGTCGACCCCCAGGTCGACCCTATGGTCGACCTGGCCCTGGCGGGAATTTTCCCGCCTAGCCATCTGACTCTGAATTTTGAATTTTCGAAATCTGTTTAAATTTTTCTGAAACTTCAGATAGCCATAACTTCTTCATACGAAGTCCAATTCACGAAAACTCGGACTCTATCTCAAGCAGAATTCCGAGACGAACGCAATGGCGTGACCCGTTTCCCTTGATTCCCACATTTGAATTTAGTTATTCTTTAATTCGTTAACATTAATATTAAAATTACGGGGTGTTACATTCTCCCCTCCTTAAAGGATTTCGTCCCCGAAATCTTCAAGTCAAGAAGAATGTGCATCCTACAACACAATCATCCATCTACTCAACCATAAAACACAGGCATCCATTGTCCTTAAAAGATTTCTAATGCTGTATGAACATATGCAAAAAGTGTGTGTATATGTTCCTTATCTAATGCAAAATCAGGCGGTCTAATGATTCAGTTGACCTCCTTAATGCAAACCATGATGGTGTCGTGCGTCCATTATGTATGCGAAAGAATCCTATCGATACATATTATTTCTACATGTGTGCTCAACCATTCATCAAAATGCAGCATCCATATGATAACATAACCATTGTTCATCCATTAACCTAAATATGCACACAAATTTATATGCAATATGAAAGTGATGACATAACCATTGTTCATCCCTTTCGATGATGATAACGATGTTGGTAGTTTCGTGTATTCCTAGCTGCTGTCATAGGTGTCGCATGCTCCTATCTCAACTAGTCGTACCCACTACCCTCCTACTATAAATTGGTAGACTTAGGGCATACGTCTGGGTATAACCCAACCACTACCCTAATCGATCGACTCCTTACTCTGTAGATACCCTGTGCTGGTCCCACAACTAAGGGGTATCACTTCCCAAAAGTAGCAACCTAAGGTATGCACAGTTATACCTACTGGTGTCACAGTCGTCTTGTCCCCCTTTGCCCGGCCCATGCACGCACATGTCCCCGGTCGGTTTGTGCCGCCCACACCATCCGTCTCCTTTTTGATCTGTTACAATCAATCAGTAAGCGTGCCCCTTCCTCGCCTAGTACGGAGTTCTTACTTTGATACCCCTCCGGGTTAATGGCTGAAATGGGTCCCACACAACATGATAAAAGCTCTCCCTTATGTCTTGTATCCCCACTAGGTTTTCTACTAACTATGTATACCCTAAGGTGTCTTTAATTACATAGCCCTCAATCAGTTATGCGTACCTATAGGTGTCTTTAATACATAAACCCTATTCTACCTATCGGTTATGCGTACCTATAGGTGTCTTTAATACATAACTCTATCTATTCCCATTAGTTATGCATACCCCTAAGGGTGTCTTTAATACATAACTTTACTATTCTGCCCCGGTTATGTATACCATTATGTGTCTTTAATTACATAACCCTTTTTATCCAGTTAAGTTTGTCGGCCTATATGTATTAATATTACCCACCTACCCTTTCAGTTGTACTTAACCCTCCCTCTGATTTGATCCTATTTATTTAATGGTTAAGTTTGTCGGCCTATATATATTAATATTACCCACCGACCCATCAGTTGTACTTAACCCACCCACAGTCCAATTCGTTTTACTTAACCCTAACTTATGTCTATCATCATACAGTCCATATGTATTAAGTTAGGTTAAGGAGTCTTTAATCAGCATTAATTAATTATTGAGACACCTAATCGTATTTCACATGCCACCCAAGGCACCCACTTAACCCCACATGACACCCAAGGCACCCACTTAACCCCACTACTTGTTTATCTGGTTAAGTGTTTCTTAATTCATTAAGACCGTAACCTTATAAAGACCTCTCACATTAGACTGGCATTTGTGGCAGCTGGATTTGCCGGGCGGGTCCGGGCAGTCTTACACCACAAATGAGTCTAACCTCGTGTCTTTACAACTATTACACATTTAATTTATGCCTAATACCTCCCACATTAGACTGGCATTTGTAGCAACTGGATTTGCCGGGCGGGTCCGGGCAGTGTTACACCACAAACGAGCCTAACCTCATGTCTTAGACGATTAATTATTCCTACTTAATCATTCCCCAATTTGAATTAATTTCCCTATTCAAATTATCAATTAATTCCAAATTTAACAATGGCCATAATTGACTCAATTATGTCCATCTATTTATGGTATGCAAAATCATACCAATTTTCATCACAAATTTATTTTATGCCATTTAAGGCATTTATGCCAATTAAATCTTTAGACTTCAATTGCTTAAACATTCCTCTTTTGATTAATTATGTTAATCAAATAAATCCTTCCTTTTTATAGGTGTCCATACCTATCTTATTAACAATTTGAATTTCCTATCCATAAATGGTCATATTCAAATTATACCATTTTTACCCAATTTTACCCATGTCATGATAGGTAATTATTTATATGTTTCCCTACTAGAATCATGTGTCCAATTTACATAATCTTATTACAAATTCCCCTTTTCCCCCGTTTCTTAACTAGCGTAACCGTTTGCGTTTTTGGCGTCATCGAGGCTACATAGTAGCCTCGCCATAATAGAAAAATAAAGGGAATGTCAAGATGATTGTTTTCCGTACAATTTTGTCATAAGCATGACGACTAGGGAAAGTGACATGATAATTTTGCATATAATTATGATTCACTACATAATTAACAACTTGCATAGATTCATGATTTTGCAACATAACAACTTGCATAGGTTCATGAATTAACAACATAATTAACACTAACATATGTTCAGGATTCACAACATAACAACTTGCAAAGGTGACTTGCATAGGTTCATGAATTAAAAACATAATTAACACGAACATAGGTTCGGGATTCACAACTTGTATAGGTGACTTGCATAGGTTCATGAATTAACAAAATAATTAACAACTCACATAGATTCATGATTTACAACATGTTTAACCGCTGCATAACATAACAACTTGCATAGTTTTATGAATAATAGCTTGCATGATCTCATAACAATTTGCATAGATTCATGATAATAACGTGCATAGATTGATAATAACGACTTGCATAGATTCATGATAACAACTTGCATAGATTCATGAATTCATCACATAATAACTTACATAATTTCATGATCAACAATAACAATAAACTTGCATAATTTCATGATCCACAACAAAAATAAACTTGCATAACTACAAACAACATATACCCAAATCATAGTCTACCACGATTCATTTTTATTTATTTAAATCTAAAAATGACTAGAACTCTCAGAAAAAGAGGGTCTTGAGTTCTGGGTTCTGAATTCTGTAATTGATTAGCCTTCCCTTGTTGTAGACAATTTCGTTGTTGTAGTTTTAGGCTTGATTTGAATTGTTGTCTTTAATTTGCTTTCTTCCTCTCTAATTGGTGGCGGCTATTCTGAGTTGCTTGGTGACGGCATGGAGGCCATGAGTCTAATTTTATATTGATTTTAGGGTTTGAGTCTACATGTCTTTTTATAGAGTTTAGGATTAGTTTAGGCCGTCCGTTCAACCCAGAATTAATCCCAGCCAATCAGAGCAGTTCATAAACCCTAACGAGTCAACATCTAGTCACTAACAGGTCATTAAACAAATTTTCCCGGGAGGGGGGGGGGGTAGGTCGACCCCTAGGTCGACCCTATGGTCGACCTGGTTAGGGCAGGTCGACCCCCAGGTCGTCCTGGCCCTAGCGGGAATTTTCCTGCCTAGCCCATCTGACTCTGAATTTTGAATTTTCGAAATCTGTTTAATTTTTTTTGAAACTTCCGATAGCCATAACTTCTTCATACGAAGTCCAATTCACGCAAACTCGGACTCTATCTCAACCAGAATTCTGAGACGAATGCAATGGCTTAACCCGTTTCCCTTAATTCCCACATTTGAAATTAGTTATTCTTTAATTCGTTAACATTAATATTAAAATTATTGGGTGTTACAATAACCATGCAGCTAGTGTCAAAAGGTAACTCACTTCTTTATCAATACTAAAAACGATAGTAACGCGAAGTCGAAATAGAGTAATTTGATTTCGTCTTCACCGTACAGGTTCCTTCGGAGCAGGAGCGATAGACGGTTATGCGCCGACGTTGCCCTCCATATTCAGGTTTGACGTGGAGTCTTAGCGGAGATAGTTGGGAAAGTATTTTGGTCACTTGGATACGTTCCTGGAGCTGGAAAAGGGAAATATTAGGATGGATGACTTCGACAAGCTATTTTTCTAGGATGGTAAGGGTTGGCAGGAGGCGGACAATCAGGTAGTCTGATTGACATAAGCAGGTGTGGACTATGCATGAATTAGTCAAGCAACAGAAAGCCCAAATACCTGTGAAGTCAGAGGAGAGGGAGGAAAAGAAGAAAATCAATGAGGAGGATCTCCTAAAGGCCTAGGAGGAGATGAGGGCAGAAGCCAAGGCGAAGGCACAAACCAAGATCAAGGAAGCTCGAAAGAAGGATGAGAAGGAGGTGACCCTAAAAAGGGATGAAGAGGAATTTTCCATGCTTACGGCTGAGGCGAAAGCTAAGATGAAAGCAGAGACGGAGACCCAGAAGAATGCCAAGAGGGCAGTGAAGAGGAAGGATGACAGGGAGGCCAAGAAAGCTAAGCAGGTAGCCCTAGTGGAGTTGGACAAATATGTGGTGTTGAAAATTCACATGGAACCCCAGCCCAAACCCCTAAAGGTCATGCTTGGCCCCAACGTGAAAGCATACGTTACCAAAATTTCGAGTGACTTCAATGATGAACTATTGCTCGAGGGAGATCCGGAGTTCGAAATAAGGTCTCGTGGTCAGCCGATTCCATTGGAAGGACGAAAGGATAGCAGTGGAAGTGGACTTCAGACGAAGAGGAAGGAAACAGAGGAGCCACTCGAGTCTAGATCGGGAAAGAAGGAAAAGAGTGACCTTCCAAATTGATTGTTATTAGTAGGTAGCTTTTTGGTTGTAAACTAATAGTATATGCGAGTATGACCCTCACTTTTGGAGGCATGATGTGGTCTTGATGTATATCGTGTTGTTAGAAAGAAAGATAGTTATATTTTAACTTATGAATGAAAGTTAGTTTCCTTTTCTTATATCACATATTGTCTTAAGTGTTCAAGTATTCTATACATTTTCCAGTAACGTACTTATGTAAATTAACTTGTCGTTGCACTTAAGCTTATATCGTTTGAGAATCACTCTTGAGATGCTCAGGTCTTGTGAAGTTCGAGTATGATGACTCCATTCTCGACTTCTCCTTTTGGTCGTTGATATCCAGTTGTTTGGAGTTTAAGTGTGTGAACTTCACTGTCGAGACCTCCTTTGATCATTGGTTTTGAGCCGCGTGGAGGTCGTTGATTCCTACTTGTGAGGAGTCATGATTGGATGTCGTTGTTTCATCCTTTATACCCTCCTGTCGTTTCGTTCGGGTTTAAGTTAAAGGCGTCATTGGTACACAAGTTTTTGTACCCGTATTCGATCATTAGGGATCAGACTTAGCCAAGCAAGCGGTCTGTGTCACACTTACTGGACTGGTGAGTTTCCCTAAAGTCCGAAGACAAAGGGATGGAGTTGGAAACTTCAATCCGTAAGTGTTGCGAGTTATTTATACTTGGCCCCATCATTGGTTCGAGACTCGAGTTGACTTGAAGAAGGCGGACCACTCCATAAGGTTTGAGTCTTAGTAAAGACTAGAATGGTGGATCGATTCCAGGCCCTAAGATATTGTTGATATAGTATCATGCGCTCGTTGTTCACGAACAAATTGAATAATTGTAAATAATTATTTAATTCGTTCGGCTTTCCTAAACAACATGGGTTATTGTGAAGGGTGTTACACCTCGTAATTTTAAAATATTAAAATTAACATATTAAAGAACACTTAATTTTTAGAAGAAGAATTAAGGGAAATGGACTACGCCAGTGCGTTTGTCTCGGAATTCTGCTTTGGATAGAGTCCGGGTTTGCATAAATCGGATATCGTATGGAGAAGTTATATGCCTTAGAAGTTTGTATATGCATAAGGAAGAACATAGATATAAATTGAAACACCCCACCTCCATTAATGTCACTCACAAAGGGAATGCATTAAATTCAGTGAAACGTTATAGGTAAAATATGCAGACAAATTACAAGACAGAAAAATAAAGCAGCGGAAAACAAATTCATTTTATAAGCAACGTAGTTCAGTCAAGCTTTTACAACAATTGACTCAATCACACATAAAAGTACTACGTAAAAACTTTTGTCTTGATTCAAAAACTTCCAAGTATATAAGAAGCATAAAACATAGAAAAGAAGCATAAGTCCCCAAATTAAAGTGCAAACACAGCTATAGCCAAGGATAAGAGGATTCAAGCAATACATCAAAGAATCTTCAAGCTTGGAAAGGGAAACGGTCCAAACTAAGCTGAGTTATTCCCTCCCTGACTACCTGGGGGAGAAACGGAAGAAAAGAAGATGAAAGAAAATGGGTCAGATATAAAGCCTGGTAAGTCCAGTGACTTTCAGTAGGTAAACAAGTAAAAGCAACATGACATGAATAAATTGAATATAAGACAATACCGTGATAAGAGGGATAACAAGATAAGATTAGCATAAGATATGATAAGGCAAGATAAGATGAATGCGCTTCTACTTTTTCTCTTCTTTGCTACTACCCTGTTATTCTGGTTTCTATATCTATGCACCACCTAACTAGTATCCCAACTAGAAATCTGTATAAAATGATAACGTGTGCCCAATCCCCGCAATTGTGGCAGCCTTCAGGAGTACATCTATTATGAGGATCCCACCTCAATCTTCCTAATTGCCATGGATTTGTTAGATGTACCCTTACTACCCTATTGATCGGCTCCCTAACTAGCATGTATGTATTACTTGTGTCATTTGACCTCACTTATATGCATTCATTACTTGTGTCATTCGGCCCCGCTTGTATGTAGATACCTGTGCTGGCCCCATCATAGGGTGTATCAATTCCCATGATGGCAACCCGACACGTTTCAAGATGTACACGGTATACGACTGATGCCTAGTGCCTGCTTTTCCACTCCGGAGCACGTGCCTGCCCATACTCCGTCGGAACTACACTACTGCACCACCCACCGCTATTTTGACCACTTATCTTCAGCCCAGTAATCGTGTCGCACCCTGCTAGCTTTGGGTACCATGATACATCTATGTGGGTTATTGCTGAAATGGGTCCCCGGTACTAGGGTTTCCTAATCAACATGTTTTTAATGGTTAAGTGTTCTCAATTTAAATTAACCCCACCCATTTGCTTAATTAACATGTTGTACTGGTTAAGTGTTGCTTATTTATATGTTACTTAACCTTCTCACTGATTCATGCATGTTTATTTAACGGTTAAGTTTGTGGGCCTATATATACTATTACCCACTTACCCAAGATTTACTTAACACTTTCCCCTTACCAAGTCCATATGTATTTTTGGTTAAGCTTGCTTTAACCCTATCCACTTTGTTCATGTAATATTGGTTAAGTGGTCTTCTTGTCCATGTTAACTTAACCCACCCACATAACATGTCATATTGGTTAAGTGTTTATCATTAACTTAACCCTTCCCAATCATCATGTTGTATTGGTTAAGTGTTTCCTATTAACTTAACCCTATTCATTCATCATGTTGTATTGGTTAAGTGTTTCCTATTAACTTAACCCCACTCGTTCATCATGTTATATTGGTTAAGTGTTTCCCATTAACTTAACCCGACTCGTTAATCATGTTATATTGGTTAAGTGTTTCCCTCTTCTGTTAACTTGACCCTACCACTTGTCATGTTACACTGTTAAGTGTTGCCCTCTTGTGTTACTTAACCCTACCATTCTTAGCATATCCGTTCATTAGCATTAATTCATTTATTAATGCCTCAACCTCTCACATTAGAAGTGTTATTTACGGTTGCTGGATGTGCCAGGAGGTTCCAGTTAGACTTCTACCGCAAACTCATTCTAACCTCGGGTTTTGGGCTTAATGCGCTAACCTCTCAGATTAGATCTATATTGTTGCAGTCGCTGGATGTGCCGGGCGGTTCCAGGCAGTCTTACACCGCAACTCAATCTAACCTCGGGTTAGGCACGTTCATCTTTTAGCCAATTTACATATTTACCATTCATGTCCAAGTCTAGATTTTATATGCTAATTATCCCAAATTTTACAAAACTAGTCATGTTCCAATTCTCAAGTCATGCCGAACCAAGCCAATTGCAAGTTATGCCCCACAAATTCAAATAAAAGTTATTGTTCAAAATAGGTTACACCCAATCTTCCCAAATTTGCAATAATAGTCATGCTCCAAAAATCACATTATACCTTATGCTTGGCGTCCCGGCCAATAGTTATGCCCAATCTAGATTTAATATTCCAATTTACAGTTTACACCCAATCTAGATTTAATATTTCAATTTACTTCAAATTCGCAACAATAACAATTATGCCCCAAATCACAAGTTACAAATTATGTTCCACCATTACCAAATAGATTATTCCCCAATATTAATTACAAGTTATGCCCAACAATTTCACCAAAATAGGTTATACCCAAATATTCCCCATAGTCCAATCGTTCGTATTTCGCGATTTCAGCCTAGGTTCGAAGGCAACCCAGGTTCATAAAAGAAAAAGGAAATATGGAGAGTTAGAGAAGGAGCATAAAATAAGAATAGGCATAAAAATAGGCATGTGACAACAGACCTAATACAAGAAATTTAGATCCAATAAAAATAGATTCTTGAATAACCCGATACAATCATTATTGCAGGCATAAGAATAACATATGAACCAAAAAGGATTATATATTCGATGTTCAACAAAGATAGGCATGATTGAATCGAATAGTAACTTCTTAGGCATGTAAAATCATCGATTCAATAGAAAAATAGGGGTAAATATGAAAAGATTGTCTCATCATCAAGCATAGACTTAGATCCATTTTATTACATGCCAAGATTACTATTAGGTGTTTAAATCTAAAAATAACATGAACTTACGATGCTACAATTTAGAAAAGAAAATTGAATAGTTGTTGTTGCAGAGACTCTGATTTGATGTTGACTAATCTTCAAAGTTGATTTGAGGTTCTCTAATTTGATTTCTAGTTTGGAGAAGGTGGCGGTGCTAGGCTAGATTGAAGATGAACAGCATGACGGCGTCATAGCTTTGGAGCAATAGAATTAGGGTTGGGTTACGAGTGTATATATAGATGTCTAGGATTATTTCTAGCCTTTAAATCAACCTAGGATCCATCCAAGCCATCCAGTCCAAGAAAATTCGTCATCAGGCCAATCAGGTAATGATACATCAGCCCTAGGCCGTAAAAATACGTCACTGGATCTGGATCAAAAAGGGGTCGACTCCTTATAGGGTGGGGGGTCGTCACCTATGTCGACACCCCTTTAGGGGGGTCGTCACCTATGTCGACTCGCCTTATGGGAGGGGTCGACACCTCTGAGCGGGAAATTTCCCACTCAGCCCGCTCTGACCGATTTTTGAATTTTGAACAGTTTTGACCTTTAATTATTATTTTAATTTAATTTCTGTTTAAACTTGAAATCTTCTGAACTCCATAACTTCTTCATACGAGCCTGATTTACGCAAACTCGGACTCTATCTCAAGCAGAATTCCGAGACGAATGCAATGGAGTAACCCGTTTCCCCTAATTCTTCTTTTAAAAATTAAGTTTTCTTAGATTTGTTAATTTTAATATGCATAGAAAATACGGGGTGTTACATTCTTCCCTCCTTAAAGGACTTCGTCCCCGAAATCTCTAAGTTAAGAAGAATGTATCCTAACATCCAACATCCATCTACTCAACCATCAATCACAGGCATCCATTGTCCTTAAAAAGATTTCTAATGCTTTCATAATCATATGCATGGTGTGTGTATATGTCCTTATCTAATGCAAAATCAGGCGGTCAACTGATTCAGTTGACCTCCTTAATGCGAATTATGTTAGTGCTATGAGTCTATCATATATGCAATTACTCCTAATCGTATTTTATAACTTCTACATGAGTGCCCAATCATTCATACAAATGCAACATCCATATGATAACACATCAAGTTTCAATCCATATACAAATACATATATGCATATGCAATATGAAATTGGCTGAGCCGATCTAGTTCCTAATGTGTGTGTATATGCATCCACGAGCAACCACTAGCAAATACTTACATCCACTTGCATCCACCAAGCATAACATGTCTCAAAAACATGTTTACATCCATTGGCTTCTACCTAAGGATCGAGGATAGGACCGAGAGGATATACTTAAAAGATAAAGACTAGCATGCAAATAAACTTTATAGGAAAAAAAGAGATCAAGGATATACCCTCAAAAAGGGTATGATGCGCGTATCTAGTCTTCAATCTCCCAAGTCGCGTCTTCTTCAGCGTCACCCCATTGTACTTCAACTAGCTTGACCTCATGATTTCGAAGCTTCTTGACCTCCATTTCCAAAACCCACTAGTAAAGATAGGATCTCGACCACTTATTATGCTAGAGGGTATCCCATGTAGTCAGACAATCTTTCCAAGATAAACAAATGTTAACCACGATACCAAGTGTATATACTAAGATGATTAGAGGTCTCTCCTCTACTTAGCTTATCCATCATGTCACAAATCTGAGGGTCTTCATGTTACGCCGCTTCTATCCGATCCAAAAGCGTAGGTCGCTCTTACAAGGATGCTAACGAACCAGGTACGAACTTGACTGAGGGTCTAAAGCTAAAGGTTGCTATGTACTTCAAACTTTACTCCTCTTAAGGTCAGTCTCTTTCTACTTAGGGTGCATGCCACAACGTTACCCTTGCTGGAGGTATAAGCAATCTCAAGGTCGTATGAGGCAAGAAATTCCATCTATCGCTGTTGTCTCAAATTTCAATTCTTTTTGCGGGAACAAATATCTTATGGAATTAGGATCCGTATATAGTTCAAGCTTTCTCTCTTAAAAGATAATGATGCCATGACTTAAGAGCGAACACTATAACAGCTAATTCCAAGTCGTGGGTAGGATAGTCTTTCTCATGTACTTTCAACTGTCTTCTTCCATAACTAACTACCCGCTCTTCTAGCATTAAAACAGCGTCTAGCTGTGTCCCGCATGCATTCGTATAAACTATAAACATCTTGTTCCCTTCGGGCAATGTCAACACTGGGGTTGGCGTCAAGGTTCTCTTCAGTCATTGGAAAGCAACATCACGAATCAAATCCCAAGAAAAATTTAGATTCTTCTTTGCCAATCTAGTAGGTGGAGCTGATACCTTCACAAAGCTCTTAATTAACTTCCTATACCAGCCCGCTAATCCAAGAAAACTTCTTACTCCCGTTGCATTCCTTGGGACCCTCTAATCTTGCACCATAACTACTTTTGCGGGGTCTACTGTTATCCCTTCCTTGGATATCACATGTCTTAGAATCCTTACTTCTTCTCTCCAAGAATGATATTTGGAGAACCTAGCCTTAAGCTAATGCGCTTGGAGGGTATCCGAGACTTCCCTTAAATGCAAAGCATGTTCTTCCTCACTCTTAGAGAAAACTAAAATATCATCTATGCACAAGCAAGTCAACCATCCGCCTTTATAGCGAAAACAACTGGAGCACCCCATTCAGAAATACTTAGCCTTATGAACCCTTTCTCAAGTAACTCTTTTACTTGTTTATTGAGCCCTTCCTTCCCCTTGGAGTCATGTGTCGTACAGGTAATGCAACTGGCTTTGCATTGTCAACTATATATATGTGGAAGTCTATCTCGCGTTTTAGGGGACAAACCCCTAACCTAATCAAAAATATCTGTGTACTCATGGACTACACTAACAGATTGCAAATCGTCGGTAGGTGCATCAAGTGATTCTAGGTAGCTAAGCCAAACTGATCCCTTAGTATCGCACAAAATCTTGAGGGTGTTCCCGAGGCAAGTCAAAAGCCTAACTACCCTCCTTTCCCAATTACTAACTAACCAATCCATGCCTAGAATCAACCCATAGCCCATGAAACCAAAAACATAAGCATTACACTTAAACTCAGTACTTAATAAGCTATTCTCAAATCCTTACAAACCAAAGATAAATGAGACGAACCACCAGTTGGATTTGAGACAATAATGGAATCTTCTACTATACAAGTACTAAGGTGCAGAGACTCAACTATGGAAGCAGATATAACCGAATGTGAAGCGCTAAAATCAAAAAGAGTACTAACGGGATGATCAAAAAGAAAAACTAAACCTTTTTCAATAGAAACTTTACTACCTTTTCTTAGGTACGCTGGCGGTGAGAGCATGCACTTGCCCTCCTGAAAAACATGTCCTTTGTTCTTGCCCTTCTCCTTAATTATATGACCTGTTATACCATAATAAAGACACTTCCTCTTGTCTTAGGTTTTACTATTCTTTCCTCCCTTCTTGTCTGGTGTTTCTTCCACTTACACCTCTTTCTTTTTACCTCCTTTGTGAACCAAGTCCATATTCATGAGTTTCTCATCCTTGGGTTGTGCTCCTTAGCCAAACTCCATCATTCTCATCTTTACCACCCTTGTGTAACATGTTGACAAGTCTCTCGAAAGCTGCCTCCATCGCACGGAAAACCCGACAAAGCTTGAAAGTCAACTAGCCGCAGATGAAACTACTGCGGTTATATATGGAAGTTAGGCACTTCTTCACCCTTTGACAGGTGTCGTAGTCTCATCAATCCTACGGAACCATGCCGCGATGAGGTTACCTCCAGAAATCCAGGAGTCCCGGAGATTCAGGAAACAAGGATTTAAATAGAGGATCAAAAGTTAGTGCATATGGCTTTGGGGAATATGCCTTTAAAACAAAACTTTTCTTTTGGAAATGCTTCTTTTAAAACCGTTTGAAAATAATTTTTCAAATCTTTTATCTGATCGGGTAACCTTCAGCTCTAATACCAAGTGAAACACCCCACCTCCATTAATTACACTCACAAAGAAAATGCATTAACTTCAGTGAAACGTTATAGGTAAAGGATGCAGATAAATTACAAGATAGACAAATAAAGCAGCGGAAAACAAAGTCATTTTATAAGTAACGTAGTTCAGTCAAGCTTTTACAACAATTGACTTAATCATACTTAAAAGTACTACATAAAAACTTCTGTCTTGATTCAAAAACTTCCAAGAATATAAGAAGCATAAAACATAACAAAGTAGTATAAGTCCCCAAATTAAAGTGCAAACACAGCCATAGCCAAGGATAAGAGGATCCAAGCAATACATCAAAGAATCTTCAAGCTTGGAAAGAGAAATGGTCAAACTAAGCTGAGTCATTCCCTCCCTGACTATCTGGGGGGAAATGGAAGAAAAGAAGACGAAAGAAAACGAGTCAGACATAAAGCCTGGTAAGTTCAGTGAATTTCAGTATGTAAACAGGTAAAAGCAACATGACATGAATAAACAGAATATAAGACAATACCGTGATAAGAGGGATAACAAGATAAGATTAGCATAAGATATGGTAAGGCAAGATAAGTTGAATGCGCTTCTACTTTTTCTCTACTTCGCTACTACCCTGTTATTCTGGTTTCTATATCTCTACACCACCTAACTAGTGTCCCAACTATAAATCTGTATAAAATGATAATTTGATCCCAATCCCCGCAATTGTGGTAGCCTTCAGGAGTACATCTATTATGAGGATCCCACCTCATTCTGCCTAACTGCCATGGATATGTTAGATGTACCCTTACCACCCTATTGATTGGCTCCCAAACTCGCAT
The DNA here is from genome assembly GCA_030737875.1 of Allium sativum. NCBI lineage: Eukaryota > Viridiplantae > Streptophyta > Magnoliopsida > Asparagales > Amaryllidaceae > Allium > Allium sativum. Next base: position 270,513,521 of record CM060911.1, read on the forward strand.
GTATGTATTACTTGTGTCATTTGACCTCGCTTGTATGCATTCATTACTAGTGTCATTCGGCCCCGCTTGTATGTAGATACCTATGCTAGCCCCATCATGGGGTGTATCAATTCGCATGATGGCAACCCGACACGATTCAAGATGCACAATGTATACTACTGATGCCCAGTGCCTTCTTTTCCACTCCGAAGCATGTGCACGCCCATACTCCATCGGAACTACACTGCTGCACCACCCGCCGCTATTTTAACCACTTATAATCAGCCTAGTAATCGTGCCCCACCCTTCTAGCTTAGGGTACTGTGATACATCTATGTGGGTTACTACTGAAATAGGTACCCGTTACTAGGGTTTCCTAATAAACATGTTTTTAATGGTTAAGTGTTCTCAATTTAACTTAACCCCACCCATTTGCTTAATTACATGTTGTACTGGTTAAGTGTTGCCTATTCATATGTTACCTAACCTTCTCACTGATTCACGCATGTTTATTTAACGGTCAAGTTTGTTGGCCTATATATACTAATATTACCCACTTACCCAAGATTTACTTAACCCTTTCCCGTTACCAAGTCCATATGTATTTTTGGTTAAGCTTGCCTTAACCATATCCACTTTGTTCATGTAATATTGGTTAAGTTGTCTTCTTGTCCATGTTAACTTAACCCACCCACCCAACATGTCATATTGGTTAAGTGTTTCTCATTAACTTAACCCTTCCCATTCATTATGTTGTATTGGTTAAATGTTTCCTATTAACTTAACCTTGTTCATTCATCATGTTATATTGGTTAAGTGTTTCCCCTTAACTTAACCCCACTTGTCCATCATGTTGTGTTGGTTAAGTGTTTCCTATTAACTTAACCCCACTCGTTCATCATGTTATATTGGTTAAGTGTTGCCCTCTTGTGTTACTTAACCCTACCATTCTTAGCATGTCCATTCAATAGCATTAATACATTTATTAATGCCTTAATCTCTCACATTAGAACTGTTGTTTGCGGTTGATGCATCTGTCGGGCCGTTCCGGGCAGACTTCTACCGCAAACTCATTCCTAACCTCGGGTTTTGGGCTTAATGCGCTAACCTCTCACATTAGATCTATATTGTTACGGTCGCTGGATGTGCCGGGCGGTTCCGGGCAGTCTTACACCGCAACTCAATCTAACCTCGGGTTAGGCACATTCATCTTTTAGCCAATTTACATATTTACCATTCATGTCCAAGTCTAGATTTTATATGCTAATTATCCCAAATTTTACAAAACTAGTCATGTTCCAATTCTCAAGTTATGCCCAACCTAGCCAATTGCAAGTTATGCCCCACAAATTCATTTACAAGTTATTGCTCAAAATAGGTTACACCCATTCTTCCTAAATTTGCAATAATATTCATGCCCCAAAAATCACATTATACCTTATGCTTGGCGTCCCGGCCAATAGTTATGCCCAATCTAGATTTAATATTCCAATTTACAGTTTACACCCAATCTAGATTTAATATTTCAATTTACCTCAAATTCGCAACAATAAAAATTATGCCCAAATCACAAGTTACAAATTATGTTCCACCATTACCAAATAGATTATTCCCCAATATTAATTATAAGTTATGCCCAACAATTTCACCAAAATAGGTTATACCCAAATATTCCCCATACTCCAGTCGTTCGTATTTCGCGATTTCAGCCTAGGTTTGAAGGCAACCCAGGTTCATAAAAGAAAAAGGAAATAGAGGGAGTGAGAGAAGGAGCATAAAATAAGAATAGGCATAAAAATAGGCATGTAACAACAGACCTAATACAAGCAATTTAGATCCAACAAAGATAGATTCTTGAATAAGCTGATACAATCATTATTGCAAGCATAAGAATAACATCATGAACCAGAAAGGATTATATATTTGATGTTCAACAAAGATAGGCATGATTGAATCGATATAGTAACTTCTTAGGCATGTAAAATCATCGATTCAATAGAAAGATAGGGGTAAATCTGAAAAGACTGTCTCATCATCAAGCACAGACTTAGATCCATTTTATTACATGCCAAGATTACTATTAGGTGTTTAAATCTAAAAATAACATGAACTTACGATGCTAGGATTTAGAAAAGAAAATTGAATCGTTGTTGTTGCAGAGACTATGATTTGATGTTGACTAATCTTCAAAGTTGATTTGTGGTTCTCTAATTTGATTTCTAGTTTGGAGAAGATGGCAGAGGCTAGATTGAAGATGAACAGCATGACGGCGTCATAGCTTCGGAGCAATAGAATTAGGGTTGGGTTATGAGTGTATATATAGATGACTAGGATTATTTCTAGACTTTAGATCAACGTAGGATCCATCCAAGCCATCTAGTCCAAGAAAATTCATCATCAGGCCAATCAGGTAATGACACATCAGCCCTAGGCTGTAAAAATACGTCACCGGATCTGGATCAAAAGGGGTCGACTCCCTACGGGGGGGGGGGGGGGGGGGGTATAGACACCTATGTCGACTCTCCTATAGGGGGTCGACATCTATGTCGACTCCCCCTTGGTGGGGGTCGACATCTCTGAGCGGGAAATTTCCTGCTCAGCCCGCTGTGACCGAATTTCGGATTTTAAACAGTTTTGACCTTTAATTATTATTTTAATTTAATTTCTTTTTAAACTTGAAATATTCTAAACTCCATAACTTCTTCATACAGAGCCCGATTTACGCAAACTCGGACTCTATCTCAAGCAGAATTCCGAGATGAACATAACAGCGTAACCCGTTTCCCCTAATTCTTCTTTTAAAAATTAAGTGTCCTTAGATTTGTTAATATTAATATGTATAGAAAATACGGGGTGTTACATATATATATAATAATTCCTGAACCTTCAAAATCGTTCGCAAATCAAAATCCAACCAAAGCGGGCTGAGTGGGAAAATCCCCGCTCGTGGGCGTCGACCTTCCCAGGGGGTATCGACCACCCCCTCCCCCCCCCCCCCCCCCCCGTGGGCATATCTGGGTAGAATCCGTTTTACGTACCTGGACTTTATTCTGGGTCTGATTCATTGGTCCTAGGCTATGAATATGGTCCCCTATTCTCCCATTTTCTTCATTGGAGATTATGGGAGCCATGTGCTATTGGGTTGCAAACTAAAACAGAATCAAGTCCTACAACAACGGTTTAGCTAATGAAATTTAAAATTCAAAATTCAGATCTATTCTCTCTTAGTTCTCTAAACCTAATGTTGTGAGTCTCTAGATTACTTTTAGGGTTATATAATTAAAAGTATGATTTGATAGACAATGAATAGATATGTTGTAAAGTATGATTTTGTGTTGATATGAAACTTTATCCTATGTCATGACAAGATCTAATTTCCTAGATCTAATATAATTGTGGTGATTCGATTATAATGTTTATATGGATCTTGACTAGTAACTATGTTGTGGTAAATGTTAATATATTAATCTTGATAGTTGCAACATTGCTTAGATCTAATTTTGTGTGTAAATCACCTTTCATGTTGTGATCAACTTAGATATGTTGTAATTTGGACATATTTAGATTTAAACATGTTATTATCATGTTTTATGCTAGATCTACTTTATGATCATGTTTTATGCTAGATCTATTTTATAATCATATCTTATGCTATGATAGATCTATCTCTCGAGATCCAATTCAAATGTGATTTTTCTAGTATGTTATTTTTGTTTCATTTGGATAGATCAAACTATTTATGTGAACCATGAACATATGCCACCTTGAATTGATTAGGATTGGGTCCACACTTTTATCTTAATTGTAACCTCTATGATGTGGATTTGGGTAGATCTATTTATAAACCCATAGATCTAAACCTTTATTTATGATAGATCTAATTTAATCTATTAGATCTAAAGCATATGAACATTTATGTAGATCTAAAGCAATGTTTATGTTAGATCTCATTATGATAATGATTACATGTCCATGACAATATGTATGTTCAGCTTGATATGATGTTAATTACATGTCCATTCACTTTGTTATCATGATAGTATGTTTATCCCAATATATGTTGAAACAATCACCCCATCATATTCCCTTTTTCATTATTATGCTAGACTACTTATTAGCCTAGATGCCGCCAAAATACATGTGAATATGTTAGTGAAGGAAACGGGGGAAAAGGGATCTATAATTGGCATGTAATCTTTAAATGAATTGATATGTAATTTAAATCATCAGTAAAATAGGTATTGACACCTATAAAAGGAAAGGATTAGTTAATCAAAAATGTAATGTTTAGTAATTACAATTAGGGACTGTAAATGTACTTATGACATGAGGTTAGGTTACATTAGTGGTGGAAGTCTGCCTGGACTCGACCGACATATCCAGCAGCCACTAATGTTGAACCTAATGTGGGACGTCTAAGTACGTAGATACGAATCGAGCTAAGACACGAGGTTAGGCCTAACTATGGAATAAGACTGCCCGGACCTGGCCGACATATCCAGCATCCACATGTTGTAGGCCTAATGTGGGAGGTCTAGCCCACTATAACCATAAATGGAAATGGTAATAAATTGGACTACTTAACCTAAGTTAATCCATAGGGATTGTATGAACTTAAATTTAGGTTGGGGGTTAAGTAAACTTGGTTGAATAAAACGGGAGGGTAAAGTAAATCTTGGGTAGGTGGGTAATATTAGTATATATAGGCCCACAAACTTAACTGTTAAATAAACATGCTTGAATCAGCGGGAGGGTTAAGTAAATCTTGGGTAGGTGGGTAATATTATTATATATAGGCCCACAAACTTAACCACTTAAAATAAACATGCTTGAATCAGTGGGAGGGTTAAGTAAATCTTGGGTAGGTGAGTAATATTAGTATATATAGGCCCACAAACTTAAACCAGTTGAAAACCTAGTAGTGGGGATGCAAGACAAAGGGGAGAGCTTGCATTATTTGGTGTGCGACCCATTTCAGTCAGTAACCCTTAAATAGGTATTAAATGAGTACTCCGCACTAGGTCAGAGTGGGGCACGCATACTGAGCTGATTGTAAGAGATCCAAACGTGGGGGTGGTGTTGACGGCGCATTCCAACGGGGTCATGTGCGTGCATGACTCCGCCTGCTGGGGAAAATAAGACGCTGTGACATCAATAGATATGGTTGTGCACATCCAAAAAATAAAGTGTTGCCACTTTAGGGAGTGATACACCCTACTGTGGGGCCAGCACAGGGTATCTACGAAATAGGGAGACGATCGATTGGGGATAGTAAATAAGGCACATCTAGCCCTATCTGTTTCTGTGGGGTACCTGTGTTTCTGTCTGGGTTAACACCCGTTATTTTTGTTTAGGTACCAGTTCTGTTTGGGTTAAACCTCGTTACTAGAGTACACATAAAAAACTACCATTATGTTTCTATTAGGATCATCCTGTTTTTGTTAAGCAATTGGGGAGTATGTAATCCTATTACATATCTGTTATGCTAGTAATGGTGCAGGGCAAGGAAAGTATTAAGACGCGCTATCTATTCTATCCTGTTGTCCTGTTTACCTTGTCATACATGCCATTTATGTAGTGATCTCTCTTATCCACTTCGTATGCCTATCATGTTACTTTTATTTATTTACTGGCTAAAAGTAACTAGACTCACCAAACTTTATGTCTAGCCCTTTTTGTTTCCCCTTCTTTCTTCCGTTTCCCCTTAGGTTCTCAGGGAGTAAATACACAGGCTTGATCATGATTCTGCTTATTTTGCTGGAGCTGCAGATATGTATGGATCAAGCTACTATCCTTGTTGCTATGGCCATATTTTGTTCTTGGGGAATTTTCTTTCTTTTATGTACTCTGATATTTCTGAAGTACAAGACAGTGGTTTTTATGTTGTAATGGGTTTTTATATTTCAGACAAATTGGACCATGGTATTTGGATGATTAATAAAGTTGTTTATTTCCACTGCAAAAAAATTTATATCTGTCTTGTAATATTCTATGTCTGTTTACCTAAACGCTTCACGAAACTTAATGCATTCCCTTTGTGAGCGATATTAATGGATGTTGGGTGTCACACTTGGTATCAGAGCTGAAGGTTACCAGATTAGATAAAACTTTTTGAAAATTATTTTCAAAAAGGTTTTAAAGAAAGCATTTTTCAAAAAAGAAAGTTTGTTTTGAAAAACATTCCCCAAAAAGCCATATGTAGTATCCTTCGGTCCTTTATCTAAATTCTTTCCTTTTTCCTTTTTTAGCATGTCTGGGAAACAAAACATTCCTAATATCCCATAGGGCGTCACAATATCCGGATGCTTCCGTAGGTATTTGGAGGCCACGGCGCCTGCCGAAGGCCAAAGATACGTTCCTCCCCAGCTGCGCCAATCATTCCTCCTCCTCCCCCTCCAAGAGTATATAACTTCGCCAAGATCTACGAAGACTTTCGTGCTATGGGAGGGAAGCCATTCCATGGGAATGAGACATTCGTTGAAGCTCGAAATTAGCTCAAGAGACTGAGGACATGTTCGTAATCTTTGGAGTAGAGGATAGAAGGAAAATTCAATTAGCTGCTTAGCTGTTAAAGGATGAAGCCTCATTTTGGTGGGAAGTCGCCTAAGTTGGACGTTCGGTGGAAGCTTGGGAAGATTTTAGGCAAAGATATGAAATGAAATGTCTTTCCCAAGCCAAGAAAAGCATGCAGATGGAGTGGTTCTTAGCACTCAAACAAGGAAATTTGACGGTGAAAGAATATGTGAACAAATTCAACCAGTTAGCAAGGTTCAGTTTAGAATTGGTGGACACACCGCACAAAAAAGGCTTTGCGATTTGCTAAAGGGCTGAATGAACCCCTTTATGGGTTAGCAATGTCCCATATCCCAATGGGATCCACTTTGGAAAAACTTGTTGATATGGCCCTAATGCATAAGGAAGACAAGGGAGAAAAGAAGGAAGTAAAGGCTGAGGAAGCAAAGCAAAATGAGAAGGTGTAGCCCAAGAAGGGACGACAGGAGAAGAAAGGCTAAAAGAATGACAAGGTTAAAGATAAGAGGAAGTGCCATAGTTGTGGGTGAGAGGGTCACTTAGCCAAGGAATGCAGGAAAAGTAAGAATGCTTGCTTCGCTTGTGGAGAGGTCGTGAATCTTATTAAGGATTGCCCAAAGAAACAGGGACAAGGTCAAAGGGTAGGAATTTCTGGAGGGCAGGTGCATGTCTCGCGATCATTGCTCCTGAAATAGGTAGAAAAATTTCCATAGAAAGTTTAGTTTCTCTTTCAAATCATCCAGTTAGAAAACATTTTAATTCGGGCGCTTCACACTCATTTATATCTAGTTCTGTTGTTAAATCTCTGCACTTGGTTACTAGTATGGTAGTGGATCCCGTAGTTGTCTCAAACCCCATTGGTGGTTCGGCTCATTTATCTATGATTTGTAGGGGTTTGAGAATATCCGTGTTAGGCATCAAATTTGAATGCGACGCATATGTGCTTAGGTTTATGGGCTATGGGTTGATTCTAGGGATGGGTTGGCTTATCACATATGGTGCCATTCTGGGTGGTGAGAGGAGGGTCGTTAATCTTCTAAATTGTCATGGGAGGACCCTCGGAATTTCTTGTGACCCACAAGGGTCTGTCATGCCTAGATTCCTAGAGTCTCTTCAGGCGTCTATCGACGATATGCGATCGGCACCAGTAGTCCATGAGTATCCTGATGTCTTAGATGAGGTTCGGGGTTTACCCCCAAGGCGCGAGTGTGATAACCCGTAACTTCCCCACGAAGGAAAGCACGGATTGCTTTGAGGACAAGACGAATCAGAACGCAAAGAGAAGAACATTTCATTGTTTATTACAACAATTCCATCAGAATATAAGAATATACAGAGTATGAATAAATATTACACATTCGATAAATATCAGATATTACAATAAATTACATAGCCGCGGAAAAATAATACAACACGCAACTGAAAGGAGATATATGGATACAGAGCTTTCGAATATCATTCCAGCTGTAAACCAGGATCCTGTGAATATAAATCTGCAAAACCAAAACTACTAGCTGCCCGTGTGGAAAATAGGGGCACCTAGAGTTTAGGTTAAAACAATAAACTCCAGGTCAGTCATGTGACTAGTGTGAGAACTAAAACAGTTATTAATTTTTATTTTTAAAGTTAGGTAAATCAAGGGACCACGCCGTATAACACGGAACGGGTTTCCTCCCAAGAATACCAGTGCATAAACAAACAGCGCAATGCTAAATAAAGAACAATGAAGCTATTATAAGACCCAGGTCCCATCACACAATGCAACGCAACCGGTGGATAGGGTTTTTATCTTATAATAGCCAAAAATGCTTGGTATGTGAAATTTCATCTTTTATTATTACTATAAGTGAAGAAAACAATTTCAATCATAAGTATCAATCATAGACGGCATAAGTGTCCCATACCACTATGTCGCCATACTAGGCTCTACAAATAAAACCAAAAGTCACATATTGGAAATTGGATTCCATCATGAGTTGAGGCAAGGGGCAAGCTCCTCTCCGATTCGAGACACTATAGCAAATGTTTCAGGACCACACACAACGATCCCTTGGAACCTCCAAGGCCGGTCCTCTCTTACTTTTGAGGATTGGAAATTCCTGAACACACGTTTCTCGATCCTATAGGACCTATATAATGGTCTTTACATCGGCTCACATAGTGCCAGTTATCGACCATATATTCGAGGCGCCTCGCATCCAACAACCACACAGGTAAAAAGTATATAAATGTCAGGACTGGTAGGTCACTGACATCACCCATAGCTAGAAAGAAACGTCGTGCACTCCTTGGGTCCTCATCCCATTTTTGACTCATACCGAGGTGTGAGGCTCGCGAACTAACACTATACACAAAGCTGTTCCATACAGGCCGTGCTTTGATCATCAACCACAAGACTTTGCTTTTCAACAGAAGCCTTGATCATCTGCCACTTAGGCATGCCACACAGGCAATTAACTCCATGCGACTGATGTCCGTCGATACACAACCTCTGAGCTCGTACATCTCAAAGAAGGGCGTTAAGCAAGTGAATAAATTCTCCGTTGCCAAACAGATGTATATTTAATAGAGATCAATCAACACAGAATAAAATCCAATGTCCAACACACAGTCCATTTACAAGTTCGTTCTGGGTCTGAACGAAACCGGAGGCACTTTCCTCGCACATCCATCGATCTCCAAGTACATCTGGACGATCACCAACTGATTCCCTCCTCTTGAGTGTACAGCCCAATCAAGATCATCAATAATCATCCAAACGATGTGAGGACTTCCGGTCTTCAACCACCATCTTCATCTTCGACATATCGTCGAATCGGTTATTCAAAATGGGTATAAACCCGGTCTTTCTGAATAACCCGCGTATATAATAAACAAGTGTTACACAAACCCAACATACGCCTCATTCCAACTCAGAATATTCTCTTATTCAATTATTCACATTCTTAAGGAAAGGTTCCCATTAATTTTATCAAGGATAAATTCTTCTAAATTTATTCTTTAATCTTCCTTTGGATATCACTTTAACCATATTATGGTTTTCCTAACTAGTCGGGATTAGCGAACCACACCGAAGTAATTATTTATTTTATTTCCCAATCCCCACCTATTCATCCCATGGAGCAAAAGTGGTAATACTCCATATCTAACACCACGGTGTTATCGGTAAATATTAATTACCATTTCACGTTCAAATCTAATTAAAGATTTAACTATCGCTTTGGAGCAAAACTGGTGATACTCCATTCTCGGTCATTTTAATCTAATTAAAGATTCATTAAAACTCCACTTAGTTTTAATCTTCTCAAAAATCAATATCCTATCTTTAACTGGGTTAAAGAACCAATGTCACCTAAAACACGATTCACGTTAAACCCAATATCACTTTCTATTGTTAATCGGGTTAAAGAACAAGTGTTATTCAAAACACCGCTCACGATAAACCCCAAAAACCAATTCAAATTCAATTCCAATTAAATACTAATTAACTGGAAAATTTCACTAAATCTTAATTAAAAGATTTATTCTTTTTTAAACTGGGTTCAAGAACAATGTTATTTAAGACACCATTCATGACGAACCAAAAATCCTATTTAATATTAAATACAAGGCTTTGAATAGAAAATATATCGACTTATATTCAATATCAAATTCTGAAACCAACAAATATCGTATTGGAAATAAAGCTATAAATATATCTTTCAGATTTCCACAACCATATCTGTATAATCACGAAATCCAACATCGAAATATTCCGAAGATAATTTCGATTCAAATCCATTCCAATTCACGTATTGGAAATTCTGATTGTTTTCAAAACCATTTCAAATCTAGTTCAAAACTAGTACATTTCGATAAAAATATATTTTTATCCTTTCAAATGTGGAATTTTTCATCCCAGTTCTTTCCAATTCATTTATTATGATTTTACACAAATTATTAATATTTTTAATAATTTTATCAAGGCCCGTACAGTCGGTTTTCAATAACGGCCACCGAACTGTACTTACAACGACCTTTTCCAAATTTGATTTGGACATAATTCCAAATCCAACTATTAGATTTCAAATTTCTAATATTCATTAGAAAGATCTTTTCGATACGAACCCAACGGTTCCGGTTTTAGGAGAATCCGACGGTCGGATCTCCCGCGACGTCAATTCGAAGTCAATGGTCGAAATTCACGAACAGCCGCGGCGCGGCGCGTTCTATTCAGGCCATTATATATATAATATATATTATATATATTTCTTCGATTTCCTTTTAAAACGTATTTTATAAATCATTTTAAATTCATTTTTGAAATGATTTCAACTTCATATTAAATTTCGAATCAAAATTGAATATTCCACATCACCGATATACAAATGATAATATTTTCAAAACGTTATATTTTGAAATCACTTCCTTTTCTATAATCATTATAAAAATGAATATAATCGATATAAATATCGTTCGCATCAAAATGGCGCATCTCTAATCAACACGGCTTTATATATTTCAATAACTTCGTTATTCTATTCAATACATTCATTTATTCTATTCAACACATGAATATATATTTTTCTTTCAACACATGAATATTTATTTTTCTTTCAACACATGAGCATCGTCAACACATGACTATTTATGTTATTTAATATATTTTATAAAATTATGATAAAGATGTAAATTTGATTGTTTAAAATATTTTACTCAACACATGAATATATATTTTATTCAACACATGAATATTCTTTATTCTATTCAACACATGAATATATATTTTATTCAACACATGAATATTATTTTATTCAACACATGAATCTATATTTTAATATTCTTTATTTTTCCAATTGGAATAAGGCCCAATCAATTACCATATAATGTTAATTATATGGATTCCATACAACACATGTATATAATAGCAATGATAAATAATCAACCATCATCCAAAGTGCACCACACAACTGTATAAGCATTAAATATAAATATTTAACGCTCATATAGTCTGTCAATCAAACGATCGACATACCACCAAACAATTGGGATTAGTGTACATCAAATATCATCCCAACACCCGTGTGGGGTTTCAATCCACAAACACTGAATGTTATTTGTGCAGTTTGGCGATGTGTAAAATTTATCGTTCCAATCAATATCCTTCAAATAGGTGTACATAAACAAACCGTCCGGTTTGTAAATGAATATTTATTTATTCACATTCATGTTAAAAATTATATTTTTAATGATAATTAATTTATTTCAACACATGAATGTTATATTATCCATTTCACATCAAAATCACAAACAAACTTCACAACACATCAAACAAGCATACAAGTCGTCCATGGTCTGTGGACGATGGGTGTCAGGTGCTGCTAAGCACCGTCTGCATCCTAGTATATATTTTTAACTAGAAAACAAGATATAAAGTGAGAAGTTCTCACCGACTAGCTAAACCAACGCCACGACTAGCTAAACCAACGCCACGACTCTTCATATATAGGAAATCTTGTCGTGCTCGCCTTTTGTCACTTTCGTTGTCCGTGTTCGCTACATATATAAAAAGTATATCTTTATACTTTGCATACAATGAAAATGATATTTTCATACTCTACATACAATAAAAATTATATTTTTATTCTCTTCATAGAATAAAAATTATATTTTTATATCGCTTCATCTCAATAAATAAAAATCATATTTTTATTTCTTCTTTATATATTTTTACAACGCTTCTTCCTATATAAAAAAACCAAATCTTTATCTTTATGAAAAATCATATCCTTTTTAACTATAAAAATCTCGCCTTTATAATAAAAAAAATCTCGCCTTTATAATAATAAAAATCTCGCCTTTATAATAATAAAAATCTCGCCTTTATAATAATAAAAAAATCTCGCCTTTATAAAAATAAAAAAAATCTTGCCTTTATAATAATAAAAATCTCGCCTTTATAATATTAAAAATCTCGCCTTTATAATAATAAAAATCTCTCCATTATAATAATAAAAAAATCTCACCTTTATAAAAATAAATAAAATCTCGTCTTTATAATAATAAAAATCTCGCCTTTATAAAAATAAAAAAAATAACTGTTTTAGTTCTCACACCAGTCACATGACTGACCTAGAGTTTTTTGTTTTAACCTAAACTTTGGGTGCCCCTATTTTCCACACGGGCGGCTAGTAGTTTTGGTTTTGCAGATTTATATTCATAGGATCCTGGTTTACAACTGGAATGATTTCGGAAAGCTCTGTATCCGTATATCTCCTTTCAGTTGTGTGTTGTATTATTTTTCCGCTGCTATGTAATTTATTGTAATCTCCGATATTTATCGAATGTGTAATATTTATTCATACTCTATATATTCTTGTATTCTGATGGAATTGTTGTAATAAACAATGAAATGTTCTTCTGTTTGCATTCTGATTCGTCTTGTCCTCACAACAATCCGTGCTTTCCTTCGCGGGAAAGTTGCGGGTTATCACGGGGTCATTACAGTGAGATTGATTTCCGTATATACCTGGTGGACAATGCAAAGTCAGTAGCATTACCTGTGCGCCATATGGCTCTTAAAAGAAAAGAGGGAACTTGATAAGCAAGTGGCGGGACTACTTGAGAAGAGGTTTGATAGGTGAATCATATCAGGATGGGAAACCTATTGAAGACAGCCCTTGAGGAAGCCCATCATTCCAAGATGAATATTCATCCAAGTGGCGATAAAATGTATATAGTTCGAGGTAGTGGGGCCAAACTTGCAAAAGGAAGTGAAAATAAAGAAGGAAGCAATGATTGGATGAGTTCTGACTTGCATACTTGGATCAGAGGTTAAGAAGCTACGCAAACGAGAAGTCAAGTGGGTGAAGGTCCAGTGGGGAGACAACCAAGAAGATGCAACTTGGGAGACCGAAGACAATATTTTTATGTTTCATGCCCCTTCCTTTTCAAGGGAATGTTCTTAACTTCTCTTCCAAAAGCTTTTATTCGCATTTGCTTCTATCATCTGGGTATATCATATTGATTGAATCTTTGACCTTTAGGTAGGAAATCCCATGATTGTAAACATGTGTTTGAGACATGTTATGTTTGATGGATGCAAGTGTTTGTTAGTGGTTGCCTGTGGATGCATATACACACGCATTAGGCACTAGACCGGCTCAATCACTCTCTCATACTGCATACAGATGCGTGTGCATTTTATTTTCTTTTATGGATGAAAGTGAATGAGTTAGCATATGGATGTTGCACTTGGATGAATGGACATGCATACATGTAGAACTTACATGTTATAATAGGATTATTTGCATACATATTGGATTCATGGTACTAATCATACATCACATTAAGGAGGTCAACTGGATCAGCAGACCACCTGATTTTCGCATTAGTATTGGAACATATACACACACCTCTGCATATACTCATATAAGCATTAGAAATCTTTTAAGGACAATGGATGCTTGTGGATGATGAATGAGTAGATGGATGATGGATGGTAGAATACGTTCTTCTTAACTTGAAGATTTCGGGGACGGAATCCTTTAAGGAGGGGAGAATGTAACACCTCATAATTTTAAAATATTAAAATTAACAGATTAAAGAATACTTAATTTTTTGAAGAAGAATTAAAGGAAACGGGTTGCGCCATTGCTTTCATCTCAGAATTCTGCTTGGGATAGAGTCCGGGTTTGCGTAAATCGGATATCGTATGGAGAAGTTATAAGCCGTAGAACTTTGTATACGCATAAGGAAGTACATATACATACATATATATACATATATATAATTCCAGAGCCTTTAAAACAGTTCAAAAATCAAAATTCAACCAAAGCGGGCTGAGCGGGAAAATTCCCGCTCGTGGGTGTCAACCCCCCCAAGGGGTGTCGACCCCCCTTAGGGGGTGTCTCCCCCCTATAGGGGTGTCGACCCCGCCCTGGGCAGATCTGGGTAGAATTCGTTTTACGTACCTAGAATTGATTCTGGGTCTGATTCATTCGTTCTAGGCTATAAATATGTTCCCATATTCTCCTATTTTCTTCATTGGAGATCATGGGAGCCATATGCAGTCGGGTTGCAAATAGAAACAGAATCAAGTCCTACAACAGCGGTTTAGCTAATCAAATTCAAAATTCAAATCTATACTCTCTTAGTTCTCTAAACATAATGCTGTAAGTTTCCAGATTAGTTTTAGGTTTAGATAAATAAAAGTATGCTTCGATAGACAATGAACTGGATATGTTGTAAAGTATGATTTTCTGTTGATATGAAACATTATCAAATGTCATGACAAGATCTAATTTCCTAGATCTAATATAATTGTGGTGATTCAATTATAATGTTTATATGGATCTTGACTTGTAACTATGTTGCGGTAAATGTAATTCTATTAATCTTGATAGTTGCAACATTGGTTAGATCTAATTTTGTATGTAAATCACCTTTCATGTTGCGATCAACTTAGATATGTTATAAGTTGGACATATTTAGATCTAAACATGTTGTTATCATGTTTTATGCTAGATCTACTTTATGATCATGTTCTATGCTAGATCCATTTTATGATCATATCTTATGCTATGATAGATCTATCTCTCGAGATCCAATTCAAATGTGATTTTTCTAGTATGTTATTTTTGTTTCATTTGGATAGATAAAATTATTTATGTGAACCATGAACATATGCCACCTTGAATTGATTAGGATTGGGTCCACACTATTATCTTAGTTGTAACCTCTATGATGTGGATTTGGGTAGATCTATTTATAAACCCATAGATCTAAACCTTTATTTATGACAGTTCTAATTTAATCTATTAGATCTAAAGCATGTGAACATTTATGTATATCTAAAGCAATATTTATGTTAGATCCCGCTATGATGATGATTACATGTCCATGATAATATGTATGTTCACCTTGATATGATGTTAATTGTAACGTCCCGCATTTTTATCGGTTTGTATTTGAATATTTAAATCAGTTTAAATATTGAATTCGTAGTATAAGTGGATTTATATATTAATTAAAACGGATTTGAACGTATAAAATTATATATAATAAATACAATCGAGCCTGAAATATTGCGGCAGTTCGTAATTTAACGTTCTGAACTTCAACTGAGTGTATATGACTCGTTTTAAATCAGATTTCTTCGAAACAAGAAACGTTTGAACCCGTTGAATGGTATTTTTCTAATGGAAGTGAAAAACCAAGATTTCACATTATAAATGGGAAGTTATGTCCAAATTAAATATTCAGAAAAGCAGCGGCATATTCGTTTTTGGCCATAACGGTTTATTTGAAATAACTAGATATCGGATTCGAATTTGGACAAGGTTCTTTTGAGACATAGTGATAATTAAATTTTTAGAATTTTACTGTAATTTTTAATTAATTAAATACGCAACTTTTTATTTAGAGTATTTTGCACCCTTAATCAATATTTTAGGGTTTCAAAAATATAAGTTAAACTACCAATATTATTATATTTTTGGGATAGTGGTACCTCACTGGACACGACCGTACTTTGAACTCTGTCTGTAGCAGAACAGACATGAACGAAAACCTTATATGTAACAACCCGGAAAATCCAAACCAATTTAAAAATGTGACGACCCCAAACTTCCGTTTAACGAAAGTAAGGAAAATCGTATGGAACATAAATAACTAGAACAATAACAGATCTCAGTATATAGCAGAACATATAAATCATTGCAGCGGAAAGAAATGTCATCACAAACATCATCACTGAAACATCAGAGTATGCAGCACAGGATTACACTTAGCAAAATAAATGTCTCAAAGAAAAGGAATAGAGTCTCAATCTCTCAAATTACATCAATACTAAGTACTGTCTCAAAATCTTAAGCAGAAAATAAAAGATAAAAAGAAAGTTTCTTCAGCATCTTCATCAGTAAGCTTCCATCCAGCGAATATCCAAGCCTAACCTGTCACTTGGCTGCCCATGTAGAAAGAGGGCACCCGAGTTTGCAAAAGGTGAAACAAACTACGAGTCAGTCATGAGACTGGTATGAGATATCTTAATTAACTAACGGGTTTGACAATCACGAGGACCATGCCGCTATCGCGGAACGGGTTTACTCCATGGGATTATCAGTGCAATAAATAAAGTAAAACGTTAAATAACGCAATGCTTTTTAGAAAAATGAAACCATTATAAGACCCAAGTCCCATCACACAATGCAACGCAAACCGGAGGATAGGATTTTACCTTATAATGGTCAAAAGATGATAAATACGCAAAATACGATATTATTATTAGCGTGTATATGTTTTAAGAAAATATTTCAATTATAATATTAATCCTAGACGGCATAACTACCATCTACTATGTCGCCATACTAGTTATACAATCAAAACCGTATGGGACGTATTGGTAGTTGGGTTTCCATCATGACTCAAGGCGAGGAACGATCTCCTGATCGATTCAAGACACTCTAGCAATGTCCCAGGATTCAGACGTTGGCGAACCTTTGGATACAGCAGGGCTGGTCCACAAATACTTTAGTTGATTAGTTATGCCAGAACACACGCTTTCCGATCCTATTGGACCTATAAATTGACCGAGGGCGGCCAATAAAAATCCGAGGCGCCTCAAAATCCATCAACCACATAAGTAAAATGTCAGCCAGTTTAAGCACTGACACCACTTCTAGCTAGAAAGAAACGTGCGCACTCCCTGCGTTCCCTTGCTCCGTTTTAGACTCTACCGGGGTGTGAGGCTCGCGAAGTAACGCTATACACAAAGCTGGGTCTGAACATACTATGCTTTGATCATCAATTACAAGGTCTGCTTTTCAACATAACCTTGATCATTTGCATCTTGGCGTGCCCCGTTGACAATCCATGCCATGAAACTAACAACTATCAATGCACAACCTCTGAGGGTGTTGAGCGAAAGAATAAATTCTTTTGCCACCAACGGTTGTACATTAAACAGAAATCAGTTTACATGGTATGAAGTTCAACGTCAGACATGCATCCATTTAGAAGTCCGTTCTAGGTCTGAACGGAACCGGAGACACCTGAGAGGTTCTCGTATATCCGAAAAATCATCACATACGTCCGGACGACTACCGCCGAAATCCCTTCAGGGTAGCTACTCCTATCGAGGACCTCAGCAGCAATACATCCGTTCGATGTGAAGACCGCCAGTCTTCAACACCGTCTTCGTCTCTTCATCGACGTATAGTTATTTGAAATGAGTAAAACTCGGACTTTTCAAATAATTATCGAATAATTATTATTTAAATCATTTCATATCGTTAATATTTATTTATAACGATTTATCGCTATTTTTATTTATTTAAAAATAGCTCAATAGAATCAAACGACGCTTCGGGTTAAGTGTAGCTTTGGCGATGTTTTTCTCAACATTTGATTTACACATATCTTGAAATTTAACCGTTGGATTTTGACAAAATTTGTCTTATTGGAAAGATCTTCCCAAAGCGGTCCTAACGGCTCCGGTTTTGGGAAAATCCGACGGTTGGATCTTTCGGTACAATCGTTTAATGTCACAATTGCGAAAACGCGAACTGCCGCGCGCGATTCGTTTAATTTCTATTTATATATATATATATATTCTTAAACGATTACATTCACGTGAATATCACACCAAATAAAGGTGTGAATTTTATACCGATCATATATTCATGTTTATTACTTTTGCTAAAACATGTTTTTATTCATACACCAATTTGATAGTATATTGACTATAAATTGTATTGTTCATTCATTCATGATTTTTTTTAATGTCAATTCATGTTTCAACTTCCTTACCTATACCAAGTGCAAATTTCTTTTATAATGAACAAATTGCATATTTCAGTTCATTTAATTTTAAGGAATGAAATTGTTGATTTCCATCCAATGAACAAAAATGAATATTTTTGTTCAATCCCTTTTATGAACAAAATGTGAATTCCTTCCAATGCTTCTAACCCTACATTAAAATTGTATTTTAATACAAAACATATTTCAAAATGAAATATGATTCTTATTCTCTTCCTTTTAAAATCACATTAAAAATGCAGTCTTTAATTCTCATGTTTTATTTGCATTCTGGACTGCAAATAAAAATGTATATTATCCTATTCATGATTTATTTGTGTTGAGGAACGCAAATAAAAATGTATCTTTTAATTTTAATTTTATTTACAACAAGGAATGTAAATAAAAGAACAACTTTTTATTTCATGTTTATTTACATTAAGGGATGAAAATAAATAAAAGAAAAATGTAATCTTTCTTTTAATATTTTGTTCGCATCTAGATTTCTTCTGCTAATTTGTTTGCATCTTAAATTGCAAACAAAAATGTATCTTTTTATTTATTGTTTGTTTGCATCTAAAATTGCAAACAAAAATGTATCTTTTTATTTATAATTTGTTTGCATCTAAAATTGCAAACAAAAATGTATCTTTTAATTTTATCTGCATGGAAAAATGCAAATAAAAATATATTTTTTATTCTTTATGTTTCATTTGTATAGTAGAAGGCAAATGAAAATGTGAATTTTTAATTTACATCCATTGTTTGCATTGTAGAATGCAAACACAAAATAAAATCTCTTTTCTCTTTTTCTTTTTGTAGCGTTTGCATTTTGGAATGCAAACATAAAATGTAATTTTATATTTTTATTTTCTATCTCGTTACATTAAGAAATGCAAAAGATGATATTTTATCTTTCCACAGTTTGTTCGCATTAAGGAATGCAACAAAAATGATATTTCATTTTCTACATCTTGTTTGCATTAGAGAATGCAACAAAAATGATAATTTATTTTCTACATTTTGTTCGCATTAGAGAATGCAACAAAAATGATAATTTATTTTCTACATTTTGTTTGCATTAGAGAATGCAACAAAAATGATAATTTATTTTCTACATTTTGTTCGCATTAGAGAATGCAACAAAAATAATAATTTATTTTCTACATTTTGTTCGCATTAAAGAATTCAACAAAAATGATAATTTATTTTCTACATTTTTACATTTAAAAAGGTAAGTAAAAATGTGCTACCCTTTAAACATTTTTTTTATTTGCGTTGGAGAACACAAATAAAAATACACCTTTTTATTGTTAATATTTTATTTGTGTTTGAGAACACACTAAAATGTCATTCAATTTTTCTATGAAATATTTGTGTTTATGGACACAAATAAAATGTAATCAAATGTTCTATGTAATATTTGTGTTTAAGAACACAAATAAAATGTCAATCAATCTACGATGTATATATTTGTGTTTATAGTCACAAATAAAATGAATAACTTATTTCAACCCAATGAGGTGACAAGGTATGTTCTATATTGGATTGACAATTCTATGTTCTGTATTGGATTGACAATTCTATTTCAATCCAATAATAATGATAAAATATAGTTTAATCATTGAATTGCTAATTTATCTAAAGTGACAAATTTATCTTCTAAGTTGAATTGATAAACTAAATCAATTCAAACAAAAAGGCAGATTCTACTTTTGTCCAAACAAATCAATTCAAATAATAAGGCAATATTATTTTCTCTATATTGAATTGATTAACTAGATCAATTCAAATAAATAAAATAAAACAATATTTGTTTTCTATATGTTGAATTGATAAACTAGATCAATCCCTTTACGAAGCAAATTGTATGATTTGATATTGAAATGATGACCTAAATCAATTCACTATTATTATCAACATTATTAACACATTTTTTTTCACATGTAGATCTATGATTATTCATTATATAAATGAATATTGAATTGATTTTCTAACTCAATCCAATAAAATAAAATAAATGATTAAAACACATGACACTCTACATAGCAATCCATAATATCCAACAGACAATCATTATACAACATCCACATATTTACATCTGAAATGAATAACTATAAATAAAATAAATAAATAAATAAATAAATAAATTAAAAACAAGAGAAATCTCACAGTCGTTCGTGATTTTAGCCAAAATTCCAACTGCTTAGAAATTCCCCGTTTCAGTCTAGAACTGTAGTTCAGGATCTGTCCAACGCTTCAGAAATTGTGTAATTCTGAGTTTATTTGACAAAGTTATGGGTAAAATACGATTAGGAATTAATTTAATCATTAAATTAAGTAAAAATAATTAAGTTAATCCATCTTCCTCCTTACAGTATTCTCGGCTGACACTTTATCCCTTTATTCAAAACTAGGGTAATGTGACGACCCCAAACTTCCGTTTAACGAAAGTAAGGAAAATCGTATGGAACATAACATAACTAGAACAATAACAGATCTCAGTATATAGCAAAACATATAAATCATTGCAGCGGAAAGAAATGTCATCACAAACATCATCACTGAAACATCAGAGTATGCAGCACAGGATTACACTTAGCAAAATAAATGTCTCAAAGAAAAGGAATAGAGTCTCAATCTCTCAAATTACATCAATACTAAGTACTGTCTCAAAGTCTTAAGCAGAAAATAAAAGATAAAAAAAAAGTTTCTTCGGCATCTTCATCATCAAGCTTCCATCCAGCGAATATCCAAGCCTAACCTGTCACTTGGCTGCCCGTGCAGAAAGAGGACACCCGAGTTTGCAAAAGGTGAAACAAACTACGAGTCAGTCATGGGAGTGGTATGAGATATCTTAATTAACTAACGGGTTTGACAATCACGAGGACCACGCCGCTATCGCGGAACGAGTTTACTCCATGGGATTATCAGTGCAATAAATAAAGTAAAACGTTAAATAACGCAATGCTTTTTAGAAAAATGAAACCATTATAAGACCCAAGTCCCATCACACAATGCAACGCAAACCGGAGGATAGGGTTTTACCTTATAATGGTCAAAAGATGATAAATACGCAAAATACGATATTATTATTAGTGTGTGTATGTTTTAAGAAAATATTTCAATTATAATATTAGTCCTAGACGGCATAACTACCATATACTATGTCGCCATACTAGTTATACAATCAAAACCGTATGGGACGTATTGGAAGTTGGGTTTCCATCATGAGTCAAGGCTAGGAACGTCTCCTGACCGATTCGAGACACTCTAGCAATGTCCCAGGATTTGGACGCTGGCGAACCCTTGGATACAGCAGGGCCGGTCCACAAATACTTTAGTGGATTAGTTATACCTGAACACACGCTTCCCGATCCTATTGGACCTATAAATTGGCCGAGGGCGGCCAATAAAAATCCGAGGAGCCTCAAAATCCATCAACCACATAAGTAAAATGTCAGCCAGTTTAAGCACTGACACCACTTCTAGCTAGAAAGAAACGTGTGCACTCCTGGCATTCCCTTGCTCCGTTTTAGACTCTACCGGGGTGTGAGGCTCGCGAAGTAACGCTATACACAAAGTTGGGTCTGAACAGACTATGCTTTGATCATCAATTACAAGGTCTGCTTTTCAACATTACCTTGATCATTTGCATCTTGGCGTGCCCCGTTGACAATCCATGCCATGAAACTAACAACTATCAATACACAACCTCTGAGGGTGTTGAGCGAAAGAATAAACTCTTTTGCCACCAACGGTTGTATATTAAACAGAAATCAGTTTACATGGTACGAAGTTCAACGTCAGACATGCATCCATTTACAAGTCCGTTCTGGGTCTGAACAGAACCGGAGACACCTGAGAGGCTCTCGTATATCCGGACAATCATCACATACGTCCAGATGACTACCGCCGAAATCCCTTCAGGGTAGCTACTCCTATCGAGGACCTCAGTAGCAATACATCCTTTCGATGTGAAGACTGCCGGTCTTCAACACCGTCTTCGTCTCTTCATCGACGTATAGTTATTTGAAAAGAGTAAAACTCGGACTTCTCAAATAATTATCGAATAATTATTATTTAAATCATTTCATATCGTTAATATTTATTTATAACGATGTATCGCTATTTTTATTTATTTAAAAATAGCTCAATAGAATCAAACGACGCTTCGGGTTAAGTGTAGCTTTGGCGCTGTTTTTCTCAACATTTGATTTACACATGTCTTGAAATCTAACCGTTGGATTTTGACAAAATTTGTCTTATTGGAAAGATCTTCCCAAAGCGGTCCTAACGGCTCCGGTTTTGGGAAAATCCGACGGTTGGATCTTTCGGTACAATCTTTTAAAGTCACGATTGCCGAAACTCGAACTAACGCACGCGATTCGTTTAATTTCTATTTTTATTTTTATATATATATATTTTCTTAAGCGATTACATTCACGTGAATATCACACCGAATAAAGGTGTGAATTATATACCAATCATATATTCATGTTTATTACTTTTGCTAAAACTTGTTTTTATTCATACACCAATTTGATAGTATATTGACTATAAATTGTACTGTTCGTTCATTCATGATTTTTTTTAATGTCAATTCATGTTTCAACTTCCTTACCTATACCAAGTGTAAATTTCTTTTATAATGAACAAATTGCGTATTTCTGTTCATTTAATTTTAAGGAATGAAATTGTTGATTTCCATCCAATGAACAAAAATGAATATTTTTGTTCAATCCCTTTTATGAACAAAATGTGAATTCCTTCCAATGCTTCTAACCCTACATTAAAATTGTATTTTAATACAAAACATATTTCTAAATGAAATATGATTCTTATTCTCTTCCTTTTAAAATCACATTAAAAATGCAGTCTTTAATTCTCATATTTTATTTGCATTCTGGACTGCAAATAAAAATGTATATTATCCTATTCATGATTTATTTGTGTTGAGGAACGCAAATAAAAATGTATCTTTTAATTTTAATTTTATTTACAACAAGGAATGTAAATAAAAGAACAACTTTTAATTTTATGTTTATTTACATTAAGGGATGTAAATAAATAAAAGAAAAATGTAATCTTTCTTTTAATATTTTGTTCGCATCTAGATTTCTTCTACTAATTTGTTTGCATCTAAAATTGCAAACAAAAATGTTTCTTTTTATTTATTCTTTGTTTGCATCTAAAATTGCAAACAAAAATGTATCTTTTTATTTATAATTTGTTTGCATCTAAAATTGCAAACAAAAATGTATCTTTTAATTTTATCTGCATGGAAAAATGCAAATAAAAATATATTTTCTATTCTCTATGTTTCATTTGTATAGTAGAAGGCAAATGAAAATGTGAATTTTTAATTTACATGCATTGATTGCATTGTAGAATGCAAACACAAAATAAAATCTCTTTTCTCTTTTCTCTTTTTCTTTTTGTAGCGTTTGCATTTTGGAATGCAAACATAAAATGTAATTTTATATTTTTATTTTCTATCTCGTTACATTAAGAAATGCAAAAGATGATATTTTATCTTTCCACAGTTTGTTCGCATTAAGGAATGCAACAAAAATGATATTTCATTTTCTACATCTTGTTTGCATTAGAGAATGCAACAAAAATGATAATTTATTTTCTACATTTTGTTCGCATTAGAGAATGCAACCAAAATGATAATTTATTTTCTACATTTTGTTTGCATTAGAGAATGCAACAAAAATGATAATTTATTTTCTACATTTTGTTCGCATTAGAGAATGCAACAAAAATGATAATTTATTTTCTACATTTTGTTCGCATTAGAGAATTCAACATAAATGATAATTTATTTTCTACATTTTTACATTGAAAATGGTAAGTAAAAATGTGCTACCCTTTAAACATTTTTTTTTATTTGCGTTGGAGAACACAAATGAAAATACACCTTTTTATTGTTAATATTTTATTTGTATTTGAGAACACACTAAAATGTCATTCAATTTTTCTATGAAATATTTGTGTTTATGGACACAAATAAAATATAATCAAATGTTCTATGTAATATTTGTGTTTAAGAACACAAATAAAATGTCAATCAATCTACGATGTATAAATTTGTGTTTATAGTCACAAATAAAATGAATAATTTATTTCAACCCAATGAGGTGACAAGGTATGTTCTATATTGGATTGACAATTCTATGTTCTGTATTGAATTGACAATTCCATTTCAATCCAATAATAATGATAAAATATAGTTTAATCATTGAATTGCTAATTTATCTAAAGTGACAAATTTATCCTCTAAGTTGAATTGATAAACTAAATCAATTCAAACAAAAAGGCAGATTCTATTTTTGTCCAAACAAATCAATTCAAATAATAAGGCAATTTTATTTTCTCTATATTGAATTGATTAACTAGATCAATTGAAATAAATAAAATAAAACAATATTTGTTTTCTATATGTTGAATTGATAAACCAGATCAATCCCTTTACGAAGCAAATTGTATGATTTGATATTGATATGGTGACCTTAATCAATTCACTATTATTATTAACATTATTAACACATTTTTCTTTACATGTAGATCTATGATTATTCGTTATATAAATGAATATTGAATTGATTTTCTAACTCAATCCAATAAAATAAAATAAACGATTAAAACACATGACACTCTACATAGCAATCCATAATATCCAACAGACAATCATTATACAACATCCACACAATCAGATCTGAAATGAATAACTATAAATAAATAAATAAATAAATTAAAAACAAGAGATATCTCAGAGTCATTCGTGATTTTAGCCAAAATTCCAACTGCTCAAAAATTCCCCGTTTCAGTCTAGAACTGTAGTTCAGGATCGTACGAGTCCAACGCTTCAGAAATTGTGCAATTCTGAGTTTATTTGACAAAGTTATGGGTAAAATACGATTAGGAATTAATTTGATCATTAAATTAAGTAAAAATAATTAAGTTATTCCATCTTCCTCCTTACAGTATTCTCGGCCGACACTTTATCCCTTTGTTCAAAACTAGGGTTGCCTCTATCTTCCAATTCAAGCCACCAGTGTTCAATCAGAGGATGTTGCAGCGAAGAGGACGGAGAGGCGCACGCGTGGGGCCCGGAGTGGTTGAACTCGGTTGGGTTTAGGGGGGTGCGACGCGGGATGTAGGCGGCGGGTGTGGGTGCGTGGTTTGAGGAGATGGTGGCACTAGAGAAGATCTAACCGTATGAGATTGTAGAGGAGGAGAATATCTTCAGTATGGGATAGAGTTTGGGTTTTAATTCGTTGTGGATTGGAAGAAATTGAATGGGGAAGTTTCGGCCATTGATAGGGGGGCGGCGGCTGTAGGAGATGGTGAATAGTGGTTTGGAAATTAGGGTTTTACAATCTTTTTATAATATTTAAATGTTATTTTTACAAAAAAAACCAAATCTCTTAAGGTATTCAGAATTCAGTCCAACAAGAAGCTACCCTACCCAATAACCCCTATTTCGGATCCATCTAACCATGTCTCGCAGGCCCAAGAGGTAAACTCAGCCCCCGTTTTTCAAATTTAAAATTAATTCTTTTTATTATTAATTTTTCACATATTCAAAAATCAACCGGAGCCACATACGAACCCCGAAAATTCCCAAAAAAATATTTTTGGCTATGTCTTGACGATACGAATCCAACAAAATTAATTTCGTCGAATTCTGAGACTGTTTGAAAAACGGCTATTTTCCAGTCGTTCAATTTTGACTGTATTTGACCAAACACAGTTTCTTTTGCCATGCTCGCATACTAAATCAGAACATTCTAAAAATTGAAACCTAACAATAATTTGACATTCCAGTTCCAACAAAAGTGGTTTCGTCGAAAACAGAGGTCGTTTGAAAATTGACTATTTTCACTGGCTTTAATATTATTTAAAAAATAGAATTTTTAAATTTGGGCACATTTTCTAACCAATTCATTAAAAATAAAATTTTTAAATTGGTTCGGATTTTCCGGGTTGTTACAGTATCCCCCACTTAAAAACTTTTCGTCCTCGAAAAGGGAAATAAAAGTAAAGTAGGAACAAAATGGAAAATGCAAGGTATTATAAATGTACCTCAACATAAAGCTATTCGGAGATATCCGCTCTACACTTGGGATAGGCTTGCTTGAAGCTATCCTCGGTCTCCCAAGTGCAGTTTCTAAGATCCCTGCTCCATTGGACCTTGACGAGGTTGATCTTCTTATTCCTCAATGCTCTGATTTCCTTGCCTATAATTTTTACTGGCTCTCTCTTTACGGCTAAGCTCGGAGTAATTTCCAAATCTCGTTGTGCTTCTTGCTCCCCAACTAAATCTGGATCATGAACATGCTTCCTAAGTTGGGACACGTGAAATACATCGTGCACCCCTGGCAGCCAGTTGGGTAACTGTACTCGATAAGCTAGAGTCCCAATCCTTTCAAGAATAGGGAATGGACCAATGAACCTCGGTGCCAACTTTCCAGTCTTTCCAAAACGAATTACGCCTCTTAATGGAGAAACCTTCAAGTACACAAGATCACCAACGGAGAATTCTAGATCTCTTCTTCGAGCGTCTGCATTACTCTTCTGTCGACTTTGAGCAGCCAGCAAACGATTCTTAATAAAATCAACTTTATCTGATGCTTCCCGAATCGTATCGGGCCCCAAGACTATTCTATTGCCTGGCTCCACCCAACAAGCCGGAGATTTGCATGGCCTGCCATATAAAGCTTCGAATGGCAACATTTCCAGGCTTGCTTGATAGCTATTATTATAAGAGAATTCCACCAAATGAAGATGATCCTCCCATGAACCGCCAAAGTCAAGGATGCATGCTCGCAACAAATCTTCTAGGATGCGGTTTACCCTCTCAGTCTGGCCGTCTGTCTGAGGGTGATAAGCTGTACTCATATTCAACTTGGTTCCTAGCTCTTCTTGGAAAGCTTCCCAGAACTTGGTAGTAAATATTGGATCGCGGTCACTGACAACGCTGCTGGGAACTCCATGAAGTCTGACAATCTCTCTCTTAAATAAAGTTGTGCCAAACTTTGAGCCGTTCTATTGGATTTGACAGGGATGAAATGAGCAGCTTTTGTCAAGCGATCTACAATCACCCATATGCTATCATTCCCTCTCCTAGTCCGAGGCAAACCATCAATAAAGTCCATAGAAACTTCGTCCCACTTCCAATTAGGAACTCCTAATGGCTGCAATAGACCTGCTAGCTTTTGCTGATCACTCTTGACTAGCTGGCAGGTGGGGGCATTTAGAAACAAATATGGAGATGTCCCTCTTCATTGCTTTCCACCAAAAGGTACGCTTAAGATCGTGGTACATCTTGCTTACTCCAGGATGAATATTGAGCTTGGATTTGTGACATTCGTCCATAACTTCCCTTCTTAGTTCAGGAATGTTTGGGACACAAATCCGGCCTCGTAGCCTCTAAACTCCTTTGTCATCAATTTGAAAGCTCGTGGGTTCGCCTTCTCGAATTCTTTTGCTAATCCTTTGGATAAACTCATCATCTTTTTAAAGGGTAGAGATCTTGTCGATCAAAGAAGGAGTAATAATGAGATGGGCAAGGATAAGATTGGTGCTGGCCATGTTCTTTCTGCTGAGAGCATCTGTCACTACATTTGCTTTCCCCGGAGTATATAGGATATCCAGATCGTAGGGTGCAAGGAATTCAACCCAACGCTGTTGTCTTAGGTTTAAAACTTTTTGGGTAAATAGATGCTTTAAGGATTGGTGGTCCGTATATAGCTCGAACTTTTTCCCCAAGAGATAATGCCTCCATATCTTTAGAGCGAATACAATGGCCATTAGCTCAAGATCATGAGTGGCATACTTCTTTTCATGCGGTTTCAATTGCCTGCTTGCGTATGCTACCAGTCTACATTTTTGCATAAGCATCACACCAATACCTTAAATAGACAGAAAGGTAGCATGTTAAAATGAGATTTGACATCAAAAGAAAATGTTATCTCAGACATGTTTTATTCAGATAAAGAGAATGACCTTCTTTGGAAGCATCTGTCCAGACCTTCAGATCCTCATTGCCATCTATGATGGTCAACACAGGAGCAGTGATCAATCTCTGTTTCAGCTCTTGGAATGCAGCCTCACATTCAGGTGTCCAAACGAACTTTGAATGCTTCTTAGTTAATTTCGTCAGTGGGCAAGATAATTTCGAAAAATCCTTAACGAACTTTCGATAATAACCAGCTAGTCCTAAGAAACTTCGGACTTCTGTGGGAGTGGTAGGCTACTTCCAGTCTTGGATGGCCGAGATCTTTCCTGGATCTACTGAGATGCCTTCTTTTGATACCACGTGGCCGAGGAATTTCACCTCTTCTTGCCAAAATATGCATTTGGAAAATTTAGCTTTCAGCACATTCCTCTGCAAAATCTCCAAGACTTCTTTCAAATGTTTCTCATGTTCAATAATGGTTTTGGAAAAGATAAGGATATCATCAATGAACACAAGCACGAATTTATTCAGAACCCAACGAAATACTCTATTCATCAAATCTACAAAGTAGGCTGGGGCATTGCATATACCGAAAGGCATTACTAGCCATTCGTAAAATAGACCAGGCCCTCTGAAAGCAGTTAAGGGGATACTCTCTTCTGCAATGCGCAGTTGATGGAATCCTGTGGCTAGGTCCATTTTAGAGAATACTTGTGCTCCATGCAGATGGTCTAATAGATCATCAATCTAGGCAATGGATATTTGTTTTTCATCGTTTGCTTGTTTAGATCGCGGTAGTCTACACACAAACGGAGTGTGCCATCTGACTTTGGGACAAATACCACTGCTGCACCCTATTCTGAGAAGCTAGGTCTAATCAGACCCTTGGCCAAAAGCTGCTTAGTTTGATTGCTTAACTCTTCTCTTTCTTTTGGCGACATTCGCCTAATTGGATGCACCACAGGCCTTGCATTAGGAACCAAGTCAATGTTGAAATCGATTTCTCTGTGGGGAGGTAAGTTGTTTACTTCTTCAAATACATCAGCATAGCCTTTGACGATGGGAATTGTTTCAATAGAAGGAGGGGTGACTTCTAAAGAAGACCAGAATTCTTTTCTATCCGTGCTGAGCCGTGACATGGTATAGTCATTATATTCCCAAATTTCGTTTTAATTTTAACAACCCTTTCAGCACACAGCAACTCAGCCCCATACTTTGTTAGCCAATCTAGCCCAAGTATGACATCATATCCAGAAAAGTTCATGATGATTAAATTGAAAGGAAATAGGAAGTGAGAGTAAGAAACGGGCACTCTACAGTACTGATCAAGAATAAGTGAACCTCCTATTGGGCTATGGGCTTTAATCAGTTCTTTAAGTTTCCTTGGTTTCAGTTTAAGCTTTTTAATAGTGTCATTTGATATGAAACTTCTAGACGCACCAGTATCAAACAAGACAGTAATGGGGATATCCTTAATGTTAAGAGTACCGCCTAAAACATCAGGCTTACCTGCTCCTTCAGAAGAAGCTGGTGCAGCCGTGCCTTCATAGACGTGTGCTACTTCAGATTTCTTGAGCAGAGGGCAATTCTTGATAAGATGTCCAGGCTTGTGGCAGTTGTAGCACTCTTTTGGACCACTGGGATTTTGTCCACTACTTTGGCTCGGCCCAGACTCGTTCCTCTTTGGCTTCTTCGGGGCCCTGCACTCATAGTCGTAATGTCCCATCTTCTGGCAATTGAAGCATTTGACTTTAGATTTGTCTCTCTTCTTGTTTCCTTGAGGTTTTGTGGTCGAAGAACTTCCTTCTCCTGTTTTCTTGTCCGCCTCCTTCTTCTTATTAGCTTGATTCCTGGCCTTTTCTAGCTGAGCACCCTTCTGATCAATTTCTTCGTATCTGCATGCCATCTCTATCACCTTGGCAAATGGGCTCTCAATATGGGCTGTCACTTTGTTATGGTATCGCCTTGCAATCCCATTTATGTCACGCAGGGAGTGCACATGTTTCTTTCTAGCTAGAAGTGGTGTCAATGCTTAAACTGGCTGACATTTTACTTATGTGGTTGATGGATTTTGAGGCGCCTCGGATTTTTATTGGCCGCCCTCGGCCAATTTATAGGTCCAATAGGATCGGGAAGCGTGTGTTCAGGCATAACTAATCCACTAAAGTATTTGTGGACCGGCCCTGCTGTATCCAAGGGTTCGCCAGTGTCCGAATCCTGGGACATTGCTAGAGTGTCTCGAATCGGTCAGGAGATCGTTCCTAGCCTTGACTCAGGATGGAAACCCAACTTCCAATGCATCCCATATGGTTTTGATTGTATAACTAGTATGGCGACATAGTAGATGGTAGCTATGCCATCTAGGATTAATATTATAATTGAAATATTTTCTTAAAACATATACACACTAATAATAATATCGTATTTTGCGTATTTATCATCTTTTGACCATTATAAGGTAAAACACTATCCTCCGGTTTGCGTTGCATTGTGTGATGGGACTTGGGTCTTATAATGGTTTCATTTTTCTAAAAAGCATTGCGTTATTTAACGTTTTACTTTATTTATTTCACTGATAATCCCATGGAGTAAACTCGTTCCGCGATAGCGGTGTGGTCCTCGTGATTGTCAAACCCGTTAGTTAATTAAGATATCTCATACCAGTACCATGACTGACTCGTAATTTGTTTCACCTTTTGCAAACTCGGGTGCCCTCTTTCTACACGGGCAGCCAAGTGACAGGTTAGGCTTGGATATTCGCTGGGTGGAAGCTTGCTGATGAAGATGCTGAAGAAACTTTCTTTTTATCTTTTATTTTCTGCTTAAGACTTTGAGATAGTACTTAGTATTGATGTAATTTGAGAGATTGAGACTCTATTCCTTTTCTTTGAGACATTTATTTTGCTAAGTGTAATCCTGTGTTGCATACTCTAATGTTTCAATGATGATGTTTGTGATGACATATCTTTCCGCTGCAATGATTTATATGTTCTGCTATATACTGAGATCTGTTATTGTTCTATTTATGTTATGTTCCATACGATTTTCCTTACTTTCGTTAAATGGAAGTTTGGGGTCGTCACATTTTTATGAACCTCTTATTTTTCTGTAAGGCGTCTTGCACTAGCTCAGGGGCATACCTAGAAAGCTCCTCAAATTTCTTTACGTACTCTGCAATGGTCATGGTGCCTTGCTGCAGATTAGCAAATTCATCGTGTAGACGTTCTACTTCATGAGGCGGGATAAACTTTTCATTAAAAAGCTCTTTAAATCTTGCCCAAGTTATCTCTGCAACGTCTCTCCCTATCATGGCTGTTTCCCACCAAGTTTGAGCATGTCCTTGCATGAACCATACTGCCATAAAATGCTTCCTATGATCCTCAAGCTCCAAACCTCCCAAGATCTTTTCCATCGTCTTAAGCCATTCTTGCGCTTCTACCGTCTCTCTACCAGTGAAATGTACTCCTCCAAGATTCTTGATTTTCTTCGCCACTTTATCAAGGTCAAAAGCAACTGGGGGTGGTGGTGGTGGTGGCACCTCGACCTCAGAATTGGGTTGGTCTTGCTCAGTTGGGGGTGTATCTCTTGTTGGATCTAGATTAACCCTAGAGGGGGTGAATAGGGTTTATTGCAAATTATCGCAGAGTTCAAATATCACAGGATATTAAAACATTCAAAGATTATAGAATATAGCAGAAATAGAAATGCAGAAAAGTAAATGACACTAGATATACCCAGCTTCGGCAAAATCCTGCCTACTGCTGCATTCCTAAGGTTTCTACTAGATGATAGAACAGATCCCGCATACAAGACCATGTACACTTGCGAACCCCTCGCTCCTATTCTAACTCTACGCTCAAAACTCTAGACTAGTCTAAATCCCCTAGACCAGATTTCTCCTAGTTTTACAGACGCTAGTAAACTGCCAGTTAACACCCTAACTGGATTCCCCTAGAATTTTACAGACTCTAGAAAACTGTTTGAACGATTACAAAAGAAATAAACAATAAAAACAATAAAACCCCCTTTGTCTAAAGTAATATAGGCCTGGAACTTTGCTTTGTCAAAAAAAAAACTTGCTCTCCTCTTTGTTGATGGTGGCTGAGAAAATAAAGTGGGGTTTTGCCCCAAATCAATTCGACTTCGATTGAAAAAAAATTGATTCTCTGATGATCTTTAACGTTGTTCTTCGTCTATGATTTGGTTGAGGTTGCGATCGAAAACAAAGTGAGTAGTACTGATTTGAACTTGTTTTCTTTTTGAGTTGTTGCTTTTGTTTTTCTGTGCACTAATGCCTGTGATGAAGTGGTGATTAAATAGGATTATAGAATCCTATTAATGCTATGATTTCGACGAGTGACTTGGCTTTGATTTTTTTTGCTGCCCCTTTTGAATGCTCTGTAAATTACCTTCTTTGTTGCCAAGTTTGAATTTGAGTGATTTAAAAACTTTGCCATGAATAACTTGTTGATTGTTGGAAATACATTGAACCTTGACAGAAGAATTCCTCACTGATTGTGTATTTGTGGAAATGTTTGACATCATGTTTCCTGGAAATTTAAAACTGACATGAACATCTCAGGAAATATTTCAAAGACCTTGCCAAATATGTCTCTCTGAATTCTTGAAAAAAAAACATTTTGTTTGATTGATGCTACAAAAACTATCACCAAAATGTTTTTCCTAAAAAGTTTTCTTGCCTAGTACCATACTGGAAAAAAAAATTTGTTTCCAGGAAATTTACGACTTGCCACAAATTGTCAATTGATTGCATTGCTTGAAAGATGTAATTACTTGCCAAAAAATGTTGTTCACTGATTGAGTACTTGCCACAATATTTATTCATTTCTGAAAAGACAATTGTATATGATTTAGGAAATCATTCACTTGTTTTTCTTGGCCCTGAATAAAATCCTTAAATGCATGAAACATTAAAGAGTGTTCAATTTGATTTTTGTCAATTATGGAAACATAAAAAATGTTTTCTTGCCAAAGATATCTTTGTCCAAAACATGTGTGCTCTTGTGTGATTTAGACAATCATTTAAAAACTTTATTTTGCCATAAAGACTTGAATTGTGGTTTTCTGGAAACTGATTTGTTGTGCATGATTTGTCCTACCTTTGATCACTCTTCTTCACCATTGTTGTCCATATTCATATGTTGCACCACATGCAAAAACAGTATTCACATGCATTGAAGTTGCTCAATGTTCATGCAACTTGTTCGCTTAAAAAATTTGCCGTGTCGGGTTGAATGTGTACACAGGCCTTGACACTGCTCTTTATCAATGTGAATGCGCACTTGCCAAAAATAAACTTTTTGCTATACTTCTGAAAAACTGAAAACATTTTAGAGAATTTTCTTTCCTAAAAACTATGCATGTTGATGAACTAAATTGCCTTTTTATATTTTTCCAAAAATGAGACATTAAAGTTAAAAAGAAACTTCCCTTGTATACTTTCTGAATTGCTCGTACACATATTTGTGTAAACCTTCCATGTTTTTCACTGGTCCACTATTTTGTACTTGCTTGACCATACTTGATCATACTGGTTCATGTTGACTTGAGGTATCACCCTAACATGATGTTGCATGCATGCTTGTTGGCTTATCCTCTGCATGTATGTTGCTACAAAATAAAAATGTTTTCTAAGTTAGATTCTGCATGTGCTAGATTTTTCAAACCAGGAAACTGCTTTTTGATTGTGTATTATTGCACCATGCAATTATGAATACATGTATGATAAAAAAGTTGTTTTATCCAAATCTTTTCTTATCAAATTTTACATTTGCCAAGGTTGCAAGCTTAATCTCTTTCCTTCTTTTGAACCTGTGACTTTTCTTTTCAATTTTCAAAAGAGATTCCCCTTTTTTTTTTTACCCATTTGAACATGAAAATAATTCTTTGTTGCTCCACTAAACCTCTGCATGTCTATTTTCATCAAATTAGTTCACTTGAGCCTTGCATGTTGATGCATGTTGTACACTGTCGCTTTTGGCCTTTTTTTAACATCTTGCTTGAAATGAAGATTGCTTTGTAGTTGCCAAATTTTCACATGTTCAAAAAATAATAATTGAAACATGCCCTTTTTCACTGTTGTACACTTGTGAACATCACCTGCTTGCATACTTGGTTTCTTGCTTTGTTCTTTGGCTTGATAATTTGTATTAGTATCATTGTGAGCTACTAGGACAGAAAAAAAATGTTGTTCCTCCTTTTTTGTGTTCCATAATTGTAATGTGAATGAGTGAAATGCTGTAGTGAGACAATGACTGTATTTGTGATGAGTGTTTGTAGCGATGAACAAATGTATAGAATGAGAAAAATAGTACTGATATTTGTAATAAACAAATTTGATTGAAATAAAATATTATTTTATTGTGTTCAAACAAATTTATCTATCGTATTCAGTTTATATACAAGTACAATATCATGTGAACGAATATGAAATGTGAAATATTAGTGAAGTGTACATATAGTGGAGTTATAAAACTGTACTATTTGAAAATTGAAATAAAATATTATATTTAAACAAAATACTGTGTAAAGATCTGAATGTCTGTACAGTTGTATTTTGTTTGAATATAAATAATATATTCCTATCTGTGATGATATATGAAAACAGTACAGTAACAAACGCATTTAAAATAATAAATATTTGGTTGTTATCATCAAACAAAAATCATATAATTGTGTATACAACACCGTTATATACAACAATCTCCCCCTTTTGATGATGACAAAAGAATATAAGATTTTGAGCATAATAAATGTGTTTGACAGTGAATACTGAACTCCCCCTATTTATTAGCTCCCCCTACAGCAAAAAAACTCCCCCTATAACTGTGCATGAGTAAAAAATATTGAATAATAATGAATTTTAAAAATTAAAAATATTTATAAAATATTCACCCATAAATCAAAATCTCAACCCATTCTCCCCCTTTTGTTATCATCAAAAGGGTATAGAATTTAAAATATAGATGACAAATGACTAAGAAATACAATATCAGCTTAAGAGGAAGAACGGTCATCATAAATCTCAATCAGTCAAACAAAAATCATAATAAACTAAGAACTGGTGGCATATTTCACATTGTAGAGAATGAAGGATTTACGATGAATTTTATATAAAATGAAGAGATTTACAAAAATATGATTTCCAATTATTTTGTTAAATTTAGCACAAAAACAGTGATGGATTTGGACTATAGTTAATAATTCAATTTAAGTGACAAATTCGTATAATCTCAAATCCCAATAGCTATCAATCAACAAATCATAATACTTCATAAGATTTCAACACATTTCACATATTAGAAAGATGGATTGATAGGCTGGTTTTTGTGCACCAAGGAGAATTTCATATTAATTTCAATTTATAGCACAATATTTCCTTTTTCTTTTTATTTTATTTAAGAGCACACTGACCACGCATAACCAGAGCTTGGATTTTTAAATGAGGTCAGTCGCAGCTTAAATTATAAGTTGTCTTATAACCATGCATGACCAGAGCTTGGATTTTTAAATGAGGTTAGAGACATACTTATGTATTAATTATATATTTATCGTTTTCAGCTTCAAAAGAAAAAACTCCTCGGTATATACAACCAATATGAATGATAGAAATGTGGTAGATACAGAAATGGACTATGAAATAAATTTCTAAATTAATTATATTATGAAATATGCTCGACTGTACCGGGATCATTGAAAATTTTCAATTATCACTAATTCTGAAAAATAACATAGTCCAATTTCTATCACAAATATCTTCACTGTTTATTTAAAAAGTTTTTTTTTAAATATTAAACTCTCCACATTAATATAAAAAACATGACGGATGACAGAATAATGGTAGATAAAGAAGAAGGTCGTGAAATAATCGCCAATTCA
This sequence comes from Allium sativum, assembly GCA_030737875.1. Taxonomy (NCBI): domain Eukaryota; kingdom Viridiplantae; phylum Streptophyta; class Magnoliopsida; order Asparagales; family Amaryllidaceae; genus Allium; species Allium sativum. The sequence goes on from CM060911.1 coordinate 270,549,678, forward strand.
AAGATATTATAATAATTATTCAACCATCATGAAAATCTAAATAAAATCTCCTCTTGATGTGAAATATACTACAGTCACAATTCATCACAGTTTCAAAATCTAATAATAATTTTGATGAATTAAAAATATAGTTCAATTTGGATATTGATTTCAATTTCTGAATGAATAGTAAATAAATAATTTTAAAATTGAAAATCAATTACAAGAGGGATTTGAAAGATCTATACAAGACATGAGAGATTAAAAATATATACAGCAAAACAAATTCAGTATCTCCACTTTATGTCTCTATTAATGAGGATTGTAACAAGACACTGGAGACAAACAAGGATATCACAAACAAAAGAATTTTAAGCACCAAGCCCAAATAGACAAGACTAACAAATCAGGCTTTTTTTATCAGAGCAGCAAACAGTTCTTCTCAAAACAAGCAGTCATTTAAAGCATTTTTCAAATCAAGATCTTATAATTAGAACAGCATGATAACCAATTTTAAAGCAGACTTGTCAAGATGATGGTCACATAAGATGATTCATGATCCAAGATTAAAATACAGTTTATTTGAAATCATTTGAGAAATATGAAACTCTTAAGATTCAGTGAATCAGTCACACCAAAATGTAAACTTTAGATTCAAGATATGTGTGTGATTCAATAAATCAATAACTTCAAATGATTTTAAACTAACATATATTCAAATCAAATAATCATGAAATACCAATAAATTTCAAGACCCAAATTTTTCAAGGAATTTTTCAAAACAATTTCTGACAAGCACATGAGTAATTTCAGATCATTTACATCAAACTTAAGAGATATTCATGATCCAGAAAATTAAAAAAAAAAAAAATTTGAAATCACTTGAATCAATGTCAAGTTTTGAGATATAATGAATCAGTCACACAAGATTGAGAATTTCAAATGTGAGATTCAGAATATCAAGTATTTCAGATGATTTCAAACAAAAAGATTCAACCATAAAATGATCATGAATATAAGAAGAATTTCTAGATGTATCACTGTAATTCAAGACATTTCAAAATATCCAAGCCAATCTGAAAAACAATGAAATTTTCACAACTGAGAAGTAGTAGTGTGCTGTAATGAGTATAATATTTCAAGCTTTTCTAAAATGAATTAGAAGAAACTCAAAACTGCAGAGGTGCGTGAATTTCCATTTAATTTTCAGATCTTCAAAAATTTAGAATTCACATTAACAGTGTTCAAGATATAACAAGAATACATCAATATTGTTATGAATTCAGAAAACAGAAAATAAACTTCAAAACAATTGCAGATATTTACAAATTTGTATTCAAGATCTGAAAAAGACTAAAACATCAGATTTTCATTCAAGTGAAGCACATTTCCAGAAAATCAAGAGTTTTGCAATTGGAAGTTAATGAAGCCCAAAAGAAGTTACAATGATATAACAGTGACAAATCAAAACAGAAAACAAAGAAAAATAAACAGAAGGGACAAAAGGAGAAATAACAAAGAAAATAAAAACAGAGAATATTCACAAAGGCGAGTTTAGAGATCATACCAGAATCCAATGTAAATCAGAATCTCTAACTCAACAAATCTTGGCCAAGGAACTATAAAGAATACAGAAATATAGAACAGCTTGAAGTCAATCTCTTTTCAGCACAGCAGTTCCTCAACCTTCTTTGGTACCTAACAGTTGAAAGGATTGAGTGGTCTAACAAAATTTGTAAAACTACTCATAGTTTTGTTAACATCATTCAGTACCCAAACTTGTTTGTATAACAATCCATTTGAATCTACCTTTGTGCCTTTGGTAACCCAAACATGTTTAGTTTTTCCGAAAATCATTTTATTTCTTTTTGGGGTCCACAACTGTTCAACTGGATTGTTATCAAACCAATTCTTGTCTCGTTTGTGATTTAAAAACCTTTTAGAATTTTCACAATTCAAATTTTCTGAATGACCCATCTTGAAGCAGTTTGAAGGATTTTTAAAATCACACGAGCTCAAAAAATCATTTCCTTTCGCAAAACCAATACCCTTTTTATTTCTCGAAAATTGTTGATTTTTCAACAACATATTTAAAGATTTTTCTCCGTTAGAGAATTTGATTAGAGTTAATTCAAGTTTTTGAATTTTAGATTTAAGGTTAGAATTCTCTTTCATTAGATTCGAACAACGATTAATGCTAATCTTTCTCTTTTCAATATCTTTCTGTTTCAAAATAAAATTTTCATTTTCAAGGAACTTGATTTTGGTCTTGGATTCAAGAATCTCAGATTCAAAATTAATTTGTTTTTCAAATTCAACTTTCTTGAAATTTTCAATCTCTTTTTCAAGCTCATTTAAAATCAAATCACTTTTCAACAAGCTTTCTTTTTTAGCAATTTCATGTTTGGAATTTTTGATGGCTTTAAAATTATTAAATTCTTTATGCAAAGAATTGTTTGAATCTTTTAACTCAACCTCGTTATCTTTTAAAATCAAAATTTCCCCTTTAAGCCTTTGAATATTTTTATTGAGATGAACGACGTCAGTTTTCAACTTCAAACAACTTTCACAGTTAGAACTTTCTAACTTCACGACATTTGTAACTTCTGATTCCAAACAGTTAATTTTGCTACATAACTCATGATTTTTAGATTTTAAAGATTTATTTTTACGATGGAGTTTATCAACGATTTTTGTCAAATCAGTACACATATAAACCAAATCTTCATATGAGAAGCTTTCAGTTTCATTGTCTGTTGAGTCTCTATCGTCTGATCTACTTGAATTTTCATCTGTTTCTTCTTCCGAGCATAGATCCGAATCTGAGTTGATCTTTTTGGGTTTTGAGTTGTTGTTGTCAATTTTTCCATACCTCGTATTGAGAGTATTCCATATTTCCTGTGCAGTTAAACAATGGGAGATAAGGCCATACTGAACATCATCAATATGGGAATATAAGATATGTGTAGCATGATTATTAAAACATTTATCTTCCTTATCATAACCATTAATAACAACATCCCAACATTTAAAATTAATAGATTTTAAAAAGGATTCCATTTCTGACTTCCAATTTGAAAAATCCGAACCACTAAAAATAGATGGAATGCGACTGGACCGACTCTCTAAGGACTGACAACTAGAATGACCCATGACTCTAGAGTTAAAGAAATAACCTGCTCTGATACCACTTGTTGGATCTAGATTAACCCTAGAGGGGGTGAATAGGGTTTATTGCAAATTATCGCAGAGTTCAAATATCACAGGATATTAAAACATTCAAAGTTCATAGAATATAGCAGAAATAGAAATGCAGAAAAGTAAATGACACAAGATATACCTAGCTTCGGCAAAATCCTGCCTACTGCTGCATTCCTAAGGTTTCTACTAGATGATAGAACAGATCCCGCATACAAGACCATGTACACTTGCGAACCCCTCGCTCCTATTCTAACTCTACGCTCAAAACTCTAGACTAGTCTAAATCCCCTAGACCAGATTTCCCCTAGTTTTACAGACGCTAGTAAACTGCCAGTTAACACCCTAACTGGATTCCCCTAGAATTTTACAGACTCTAGAAAACTGTTTGAACGATTACAAAAGAAATAAACAATAAAAACAATAAAACCCCCTTTGTCTAAAGTAATATAGGCCTGCCACTTTGCTTTGTCAAAAAAAAAACTTGCTCTCCTCTTTGTTGATGGTGGCTGAGAAAATAAAGTGGGGTTTTGCCTCAAATCAATTCGACTTCGATTGAAAAAAAAATGATTCTCTGATGATCTTTAACGTTGTTCTTCGTCTATGATTTGGCTGAGGTTGCGATCGAAAACAAAGTGAGTAGTACTGATTTGAACTTGTTTTCTTTTTGAGTTGTTGCTTTTGTTTTTCCGTGCACTAATGCCTGTGATGAAGTGGTGATTAAATAGGATTATAGAATCCTATTAATGCTATGATTTCGACTAGTGACTTGGCTTTGATTTTTTTTGTTGCTCCTTTTGAATGCTCTGTAAATTACCTTCTTTGTTGCCAAGTTTGAATTTGAGTGATTTAAAAACTTTGTCGTGAATAACTTGTTGATTGCTGGAAATACATTGAACCTTGACAGATGAATTCCTCACTGATTGTGTATTTGTGGAAATGTTTGACAGCATGTTTCCTGGAAATTAAAAACTGACATGAACATCTCAGGAAATATTTCAAAGACCTTGCCAAATATGTCTCTCTGAATTCTTGAAAAAAAAACATTTTGCTTGATTGATGCTACAAAAACTATCACCAAAAATGTTTTTCCTAAAAAGTTTTCTTGCCTAGTACCATACTGGAAAAAAAACTTGTTTCCAGGAAATTTACAACTTGCCATAAATTGTCAATTGATTGCTTTGCTGGAAAGATGTAATTACTTGCCAAAAAATGTTGTTCACTGATTGAGTACTTGCCACAATATTTATTCATTTCTGAAAAAACAATTGTATATGATTTAGGAAATCATTCAATTGTTTTTCTTGGCCCTGAATAAAATCCTTAAATGCATGAAACATTAAAGAGTGTTCAATTTGATTTTTGATAATTCTGGAAACATAAAAAATGTTTTCTTGCCAAAGATATCTTTGTCCAAAACATGTGTGCTCTTGTGTGATTTAGACAATCATTTAAAAACTTTATTTTGCCATAAAGACTTGAATTGTGGTTTTCTGGAAACTGATTTGTTGTGCATGATTTGTCCTTCCTTTGATCACTCTTCTTCACCATTGTTGTCCATATTCATGTGTTGCACCACATGTAAAAACAGTATTCACATGCATTGAAGTTGCTCCATGTTCATGCAACTTGTTCACTTAAAAAATTTGCCGTGTCGGGTTGAATGTGTACACAGGCCTTGACACTGTTCTTTATCAATGTGAGTGCGCACTTGCCAAAAATAAATTTTTTGCCATACTTCTGAAAAACTGAAAACATTTTAGAGAATGTTCTTGCCCAAAAACTGTGCATGTTGATGAACTAAATTGCCTTTTTATATTTTTCCAAAAATGAGACATTAAAGTTAAAAAGAAACTTCCCTTGTATACTTTCTGAATTGCTCGTACACATATTTGTGTAAACCTTCCATGTTTTTCACTGGTCCATTATTTTGTACTTGCTTGACCATACTTGATCATACTGGTTCATGTAGACTTGAGGTATCACCCTAACATGATGTTGAATGCATGCTTGTTGGCTTATCCTCTACATGTATGTTCCTACAAAATAAAAATGTTTTCTAAGTTAGATTCTGCATGTGCTAGATTTTTCAAACCAGGAAACTACTTTTTGATTGTGTATTATTGCACCATGCAATTATGAATACATGCATGATAAAAAAGATGTTTAATCCAAATCTTTTCTTGTCAAATTTTACATTTGCCAAGGTTGCAAGCTTAATCTCTTTCCTTCTTTTGAACCTGTGACTTTTCTTTTCAAATTTCAAAAGAGATTCCCCTTTTTTTTACCCATTTGAACATCAAAAGAATTCTTTGTTGCTCCACTGAACCTCTGCATGTCTATTTTCATCAAATTAGTTCACTTGAGCCTTGCATGTTGATGCATGTTGTACACTGTCGCTTTTGGCCTTTTTTTAACATCTTGCTTGAAATGAAGATTGCTTTGTAGTTGCCAAATTTTCACATGTTCAAAAAATAATAATTGAAACATGCCCTTTTTCACTGTTGTACACTTGTGAACATCACCTGCTTGCATACTTGGTTTCTTGCTTTGTTCTTTGGCTTGATAATTTGTATTAGTATCATTGTGAGCTACTTGGACAGAAAAAAAATGTTGTTCCTCCTTTTTTGTGTTCCATAATTGTAATGTGAATGAGTGAAATGTTGTAGTGAGACAATGACTGTATTTGTGATGAGCGTTTATAGCGATGAACAAATGTATAGAATGAGAAAATTTGTACTGATATTTGTAATAAACAAATTTGATTGAAATAAAATATTATTTTATTGTGTTCAAACAAATTTATCTATCGTATTCAGTTTATATACAAGTACAATATCATGTGAACGAATATGAAATGTGAAATATTAGTGAAGTGTACAAATAGTGGAGTTGTAAAACTGTACTATTTGAAAATTGAAATAAAATATTATATTTAAATAAAATACTGTGTAAATATCTGAATGTCTGTACAGTTGTATTTTGTTTGAATATAAATAATATATTCCTATCTGTGATGATATATGAAAACAGTACAATAACAAACACATTTAAAATAATAAATATTTGGTTGTTGTCATCAAACAAAAATCATATAATTGTGTATACAACACCGTTATATACAACATCTCTCTCTCTCTCCGCCCCTACCAGCTACTCCGCCACGACCTCTTCCTCTTGTCCTAGCTCTTGTACTCATCTTTTAATTAGTCTGTACCATCAAGGAAAGAGTCAGACCAAAGGAAATGATAAATTCAAAGAGAAGGTTGAAAGTAGAGACATATCCACGTGATAATGAAGTAATGACTGATAAATATGTGCTATTCTGTTTAAGTTCATTCTAGGATATTGTTAATCCTATCTCTAATGAACCTCTCGTCTTAGAACACTACTGATTCTATCTAGACGAATTGTTCTAAAATGTTATATTCCAAAGCTAAGGTTAACCAAGGCTCTGATACCAAGTGTGACGACCCCAAACTTCCATTTAACGAAAGTAAGGAAAATCGTATGGAACATAACATAACTAGAACAATAACAGATCTCAGTATATAGCAGAACATATAAATCATTGCAGAGGAAAGAAATGTCATCACAAACATCATCACTGAAACATCAGAGTATGGAGCACAGGATTACACTTAGCAAAATAAATGTCTCAAAGAAAAGGAATAGAGTCTCAATCTCTCAAATTACATCAATACTAAGTACTGTCTCAAAGTATTAAGCAGAAAATAAAAGATGCTGAAGAAACTTTCTTTTTATCTTTTATTTTCTGCTTAAGACTTTGAGACAACACTTAGTATTGATGTAATTTGAGAGATTGAGACTCTATTCCTTTTCTTTGAGACATTTATTTTGCTAAGTGTAATCCTGTGCTGCATACTCTGATGTTTCAATGATGATGTTTGTGATGACATTTTTTTCCGCTGCAATGATTTATATGTTCTGCTATATACTGAGATCTGTTATTGTTCTAGTTATGTTATGTTCCATACGATTTTCCTTACTTTCGTTAAACGGAAGTTTGGGTTCGTCACATTATATACCCAATATAACAATAACCTTACCCTATAACATAACATCCATGTTAAGTGATTTGGTAAATAAGAATAACAAATATAGTTTAGTATATTTTTCCATATACGACAGAAGGAACCTACAACCTAGACTATGTTGTACAACAACGTGTTTTCAGTATCGTGCATACCATACAGATGATTTAAAGCAAGCCATACTTCAGACAGCCTAGCCTAGAAACTAAGGTACCTGCTACTGCTTAACAATTAAGCTTCCTTTGCTATAAATACATCACCTAACTTGTACCAACAAAAAAGCGACCCTTCCTCTATCTTTCTTCTATGTAAACGGGTGCATCTTCCTTCTACTCCAGGAATGAAAACCACATGTTTAAGACTCCTAAAATGAAAAAAAATCGCAAAAAGTTAATTAGTGGACTTCGTCTAAGTTTGTAATGCTTGGCCCAAAAGCTGGGAGTTTTGAATGCAAAAAGCAAGTTTCGACAGCAGGCTTTGAGTGGGATCTCTGGGCTATGGGGTTACATTCAGGGGTTAGAGTTGACGGTGTGAACTGATCTTGGTAATGAGGTGGTTGTGAGAATAGTGGAGTTTGTTTATGAGTAAACGTATGGGGGTTGAACTTGTGAGGAAGTTGCATGGGAATACTGTGTTTGCACTTCGTGCAGGGTGTGTTAGGTTGTGGAGATCCTTACAAGGAGTGTGGATCAAAGGAGAAAACACAGTGATTATTTGCATGGGATAGGAAGGCGAGTTCGTCGGGGTGCGTGGAGTTGTGGCAGGCGATCACGGAGGAGATGGTCACGTGGTATACACGGTGGAAAGATGGCGCAAGCTAACTGCACGGAAGAAGAAGTCTGGAGGACGAACACCGAGATGGGAGCGGCAAATCGGAAGTTGCTGTATGAATTGAGGCGGTAAGGCTTAACGTTCGGTTTTTACTGGAGAAACACTAATCTATGACAGAAAGAAGGAGAAAGCAAGAACTAGGAAACAAAATTCAAAACGGGGAAGAAGACTATAGAGAGAAAGATGAAAATGCTTTCGGGTATGCACGTAAAATGAGGGGAATGGACGAGTTACATAGAATCACGAACGGTCCGTCACGTTGAAATCGCACGAAAGCTAGCGATGGAACAATTTGAAGGACGTTGAATTTATGGCAGAACTGAACGCCTGGTTTAATCGACTGACGCAAATCGTTATTTAACGGTTAACGCGCAAATGTGAGTAAATTCACTAACTCTGTTTTAATTTAAAATATTATAATTATATTTTAAAATAATGGTTGAATGTTGCATGATGGTTGATTAGGTAAATTACAGTTAAATTGGTTGAATATCGTTATATATATATATATATATATCGATTATGGATTGGATATTGACTCCATCGGTTATAAAATTCCATAGTATGAAATTAGTGTAAATTGTATGGACTTACATCTGTGGGTGCAGGAAACCGGTTGGAGGAATCCAACCGGATTCCACGATATTTATATGTAATGTTGGTTTTATATTATTTATATAAGCGTGACTATTATGTCTAAATTAGTTATAAAGGTGAATATTACAGCGTATGACAAGTCTTTGAACTATAACGATAAAATAATGTTGTTGACTAGGCTTAAGCGTGACTGTTGTGTCAAGATTAGTTATAAAGGGAAATATTATAGTGCATGACAATCTTTTGAACTATAGCGATAAATTAGCATTGTTGACCAAGCTTAAGCGTGATTTTTATATATAGCACTACTCCCTAGGAAATGTATTAAAGTAATTTATTTTAGAAATTATAATCTGATAGGATAATTAATATTTGGTTTTAAACCAATAAATTATAGTAGGGTATGAAATCGATATTTAGTTATAAACTTGATATTGATTTAATAAGAACCTGACTTAGAAATAGAATTTATCAAATAAAATGGGAATATAAATTATAAAAGGAAGTCGGTAAATAGGATATGAACCCGTAAGGGTATTTATTTCTAGAACGAAGAGTTAAGCAAATAATTTGCAGATTGAAATGGTTAAATGAGAACTGGAAATGTTTTCCAAAGATTCATAAGGTATATTTTCTAAAGTATAGAAAATAAGAAATGGGGAAAATGATAGGAATGGTTTCGAACATTAGTAACGTATTTCTTCTGGAATATGGGAAGTTGGAAAATTAATATAAAATAAAAAGGGGCTAGTGATTGTGTGATGTTTAGTCGTACATTTGAATGGATGTTTGTTTTTACTTTGATAGTTAAATAACTGAATATCGAAGTGTTTGACCATCGTTGTCAATATGGAGAGATCGATTGGACATATTACCTGAAAACCACTCTGTATAGGCATAAGCGCTGCGAATTAGATTATGCTGAAGATAATTGAAGACGGAGTGAAATGCAAGGGTCGTTCTGTTCCAGAATGGTGTTTTCTGTTTGTCCCGTCCCAGGACAACTTGTATGGACGAATGTCTGACAGAGTATACCTAACCAATCACGTATGGTTGATCTTTTAAAGGTATTATGTCTGGTGGCGGAGGAATTCGTTCCTCTTAGCTTTTTATACCCGTGATATTTTTGGAAATCGATCAGTGAATCGACAGGTTTGACGATGTGGCATTCAAAAGTGAATGGTGATTAGATGTTCTGTAGATAGATGTAGCCTCTAGCCTCACAACCAGGACGTAACAAAAGTTGGTCTAGACAAAATGGCTAAGCAGGGTGTATTGTCATCGATCTAGAGAAAATTCATATTTGTTCTTCTTTCTGTTTTTGTATCTTCAGATGACGATTGGATGGCCAACAACCGTGGGTGGCAATATATTCGATACACTCAAGCTAAATGAGTGGTCGGTCATGTGTGGCCGGGGTTGCAAGACATTCTTGTTGAACCTGCAGTGTATACCCTCTAGAGTACACTGATCAGAAGGTGCTCCCATACCTTGTCCGTTGGAATCCAATCTCCAATAAGAGCTCTCCGGTTTTAGATTTTATATTATATATGTGGAGCGTGAGATGCAAGCGTTCGGCTATTTGATTATTTATTTGATTTGAAATTATTATAATATCACTGAAGTTTGATATCAAAGTATTTTGGGTTATATTAAGGTAAAAACCATCCATGTTTATGTATGGGCTGGTCTTACTATTATCTTTGTTTTTCAAAGGATTCTCAAAAGCTAAACAGTATGGTTGGAATTTACTCACACCAGTCCCATGACTGACCCAGAGTTTATTTTGTTTGTTTTTCCCTAAACTCTTGGGTACCCAAATTTGTACGGGCAGTCAAGTGTTTCAGGCTTTGCAGATATACTTGGAGGAGCTCAAAACTGGCGGCTTCACCGATTAGTTATTTACAGATTATTTCCGCTGTGATGTATATGAGTTATACTCTGATATGATATGTAAGTAAAATTCATATTTTGTATTTCAAAGTTATGTTATAATACAATTTATTCATTCCACTGTGAGATTCGTGTTTACACTGATTATGTTCAGCTGTGTTCTTCTTCTTCTATTCTATTAGTTCTATCTTTTCTATCTCATCCTCTTACTTCTTTCTATTAATGATCTGAATTTTCATGCACTTTGAGTTGAATGTGTTGAATATTAGTCAGCTCAAATTGGTACGGATTTTCTGGCCGTTACAATTGGTATCAGAGCTGAAGGTTAAGTGATTAACTTGGCTCTGTGGCGTAACTCAGTAGAGATGGAGTTAGTAATACTCTAGATTAAGTTTGAGTGTATATATATGAGTGCGTATCTGTAAATTTGTATAAAAACTGTTTTATATTGTGTTGACTAGTCAGTCAAGTGGTTTATGAATTCTGGTCAAAACAGTAATGTAAACTGTGTCGATAGGTGTTTCTAAACTCTTGAACAGAGTAATTCGACACGGTATGTTTTGAAAAGAGGGTAAATGAAATAATCTTACCCAAAAATATATTCTGATATAAAGAAAGCATATATATTGGAATTATCTAATATATATTGAATGTGTTGGTTGAAATTATGATCGAATAAGATTTATAATTGGGTTGATTATATAAATAACCAATCGAAATATTATATAAGTATAATATGCAAAATTAGATGAAATGAATCTGAATTTAAAACCAGAATTGAATTAAAACTCTAGAAACTTAGAAAGTTGTTGTAAATAAATTGTGGACTAAATATATGGGAATTTTAAATTCTGGGGAAATTTGGAAATGTTTTCCAAACATTTTGAAAGGTATTTTGAAGATATTTCAAAATGAAAGTATTTGAAAATTAGTTTTGAAAATAATATAGTATTGAACTCACTTCGATTGCTGGAAAATAATTCCGATGATGAAGTCGACCATCATCGGTGTTCATTTTCGAGTTTCTAAGTGACGGATTACTACCAAAGATTTTGTTTTGAATCATTGTGAGGAAACAAGTTGTTAGAAATTCAAATGTTTTGAATTACCATTAATATATGCAAATAATATATTATTTCAAACTTATTTGAAATAAAAATCCCAGGAATTTGAATTTTGAAATTTAAAATTTACTTATGAAGTAAATAAATAGAAATTTAACTAAGTTAAATTAAAATTGGTTTGGATTAGAGATAATCTGGAATGGAATGGAATTGATGAATAAAGAGTTGGAATTGAGTTTGGAATTGGAGTTTAAATGGAGTTATAAGTGGATGATGTGGTTTCAGGATAATTTGAAAGGAAATCGAGTGGAAATTAAATGGTATATGCTGAAGTGGCGGCAAACCACAGAGATAGAGTTGAATGCCAATAAAAGGTACATGTTTAAATTATATTGAGTATGGGGTTTATGAGCCAGTTTGACAAGCCGCTTGGCTTTTTGAATTTCTTTTGGATTGGAGAAGGCCCAGAAAGACAAGTTGTAGTAGTACCGATTTAGCCGTGCAGAGGAGATGCTGGCAAAATCCTTAGAAAATTTAAAGCGTTAGAAAATTCTCAGAATTTTCAAGATGTTCGTTAATAAGAAATTAATATTGAAATAAATTGGTTCAACTGAAATAGAAGATATAAAATAAAATATATTTTTTAAAACTGGTTATAGTATGAATTGTAACATTTTTCCTACCTTAGTAATTTCGAGGACGAAATTCTTTTTAGGGGGAAGGACTGTAACGTCCCGCATTTTTATCGGTTTGTATTTGAATATTTAAATTAGTTTAAATATTGAATTCGTAGTATAAGTGGATTTATATATTAATTAAAACGGAGTTGAACGTATAAAAATATTTATTAAATACAATCGAGCCTGAAATACCGCAGCAGTTCGTAATTTAACGTTCTGAACTTCAACAGAGTGTACATGACTTGTTTTAAATCGGATTTCTTCGAAACAAGAAATGTTCGAATCTGTTGAACGGTATTTTTCTAATGGAAGTGAAAAACCAAGATTTCGTATTATAAATGGGAAGTTATGTCCAAATTAAATATTCAGAAAAGCAACGGCATATTCGTTTATGGCCATAACGGTTTATTTGAAATAACTAGATATCGGATTCGAATTTGGACAAGGTTCTTTTGAGACATAGTGATAATTAAATTTTTAGAATATTACTATAATTTTTAATTAATTAAATACGCAACTTTTTATTTTGAGTATTTTGAACCCTTAATCAATATTTTAGGGTTTCAAAAAATATAAGTTAAACTACTGATATTATTATATTTTTGGGATCGTGGTACCTCGCTAGACACGACCATACTTTGAACTCTGTCCGTAGCAGTACAGACATAAACGAAAACCTTATATACCCAATATAACAATAACCTTACCCTATAACATAACATCCATGTTAAGTGATTTGGTAAATAAGAATAACAAATATAGTTTAGTATATTTTTCCATATACGACAGAAGGAACCTACAACCTAGACTATGTTTTACAGCAACGTGTTTTCAGTATCGTGCATACCATACTGACGAAATAAAGCAAGCCATACTTCAGACAGCCTAGCCTAGAAACTAAGGTACCTGCTACTGCTTAACAATTAAGCTTCCTTTGCTATAAATACATCACCAAACTTGTACCAAAAAGAAATCGAACCCTTCCTCTGCCTTTCTTCTATGTAAACGGGTGCATCTTCCTTCTACTTCAGGAATGAAAACCACAAGTTTAAGAATCCTGAAATGAAACAAAATCGCAAAACGTTAATTAGTGGACTTCGTCTAAGTTTGTAACGCTCGGCCCAAAAGCTGGGAGTTTTGAATGCAAAAAGCAAGTTCAGACAGCAGGCTTTGAGTGGGATCTCTGGCCTACGGGGTTGCATTCAGGGTTTGGAGTTGATGGCGTGAACTGATCTTGGTAATGAGGTGGTTGTGAGAATAGTGGAGTTTGTTTATGAGCAAACGTATGGGAGTTGAACTTATGAGGAAGTTGCATAGGAATACTGTGTTCGCACTTTGTGCAGGGCATGTATGGTGGTGGAGAACCTTACAAGGAGTGTGGATCAAAGGAGAAAAGACAGTGATCATTTGCATGGGGATAGGAAGGCAAGTTCGTCGGGGTGCGTGGAGTTGTGGCAGGCGACCATGGAGGAGATGATCACGTGGTATACACGGTGGAAAGATGGCGCGAGCTAACTACACAGAAGAAGAAGTTTGTAGGACGAACACCGAGATAGGAGCGGCAAATCGGAAGTTTCTGTATGAATTGAGGCGGTGAGGCTTAACGTTGTGTTTTTACTCGAGAAACACTAATGTATGACATAAAGAAGGAAAAAGCAAGAACTAGGAATCAAAATTCAAAACGGGGAAGAAGACTATAGAGAGGAAGATGAAAATGCTTTCGGATATGCACGTAAAATGAGGATGGTGTTTGGGAATGGACGAGTTACATAGAATCACGAACGGTCTGTCACGTTGAAATCACACGGAAGCTAGCAACGGAGCAATTTGAAGCACATTGAATTTATGGCAGAACTGAACGCCTGGTTTAATCGACTGACGCAAATCGTTATTTAACGGTTAGCGCACAAATGTGAGTAAATTCACTAACTCTGTTTTAATTTAAAATATTATAATTATATTTTAAAATAATGGTTGAATGCTGCGTGATGGTTGATTAGGTAAATTACAATTAAATTGGTTGAATATCGTCATATATATACCGATCACGGATTGGATACTGACTCCATCGGTTATAAAATTCCATAGTATGAAATTAGTTGTAAATTGTATGGACTAACATCTGTGGGTGCAGGAAACCGGTTGGAGGAATCCAACCGGATTCCACGATATTTATATGTAATGTTGGTTTTATATTATTTATATAAGCGTGACTAATATGTCGAAATTAGTTATAAAGGTGAATATTACAGCATATGACAAGTCTTTGAACTATAACGATAAAATAATGTTGTTGACTAGGCTTAAGCGTGACTGTTGTGTCAAGATTAGTTATAAAGGGAAATATTACAGCGCATGACAAGCTTTTGAACTATAGCGATAAATTAGCGTTGTTGACCAAGCTTAAGCGTGATTTTTATACATAGCACTACTCCCTAGGGAATGTATTAAAGTAATTTATTTTAGAAATTATAATCTGACAGGATAGTTAATATTTGGTTTTAAACCAATAAATTATAGTAGGGTATGAAATCGATATTTAGTTATAAACTTGATATTGATTTAATAAGAAACTGACTTAGAAATAGAGTTTATCAAATAGAATGGGAATATAAATTATAAAAGGAAGTCAGTAAATTGGATATGAACCTGTAAGGGTATTTATTTCTAGAACGAAGAGTTAAGCAAATAATTTGCAGATTGAAATGATTGAATGAGAACTGGAAATGTTTTCCAAAGATTTATACGGTATATTTTCTAAAGTATAGAAAATAAGAAATGGGAAAATGATAGGAATGGTTTCGAACATTAATAACGTATATCTTCTGGGATATGGGAAGTTGGAAAATTAATATAAAATAAAAAGGGGCTAGTGATTGTGTGATGTTTAGTCATATATTTGAATGGATGTTTGTTTTTACTTCGATAGTTAAATAACCGACTATCGAAGTGTTTTACCATCGTTGTTAATACGGAGAGACCGGTTGGATATATTATCTAAAAACCACTCCGTATAGGCATAAGCACCGCGAATTAGATTATGTTGAAGACAACTGAAGACGGAGTGAAATGCAAGGGTCGTTCTATTCCAGAATGGTGTTTCCTGTTTGTCCAGTCCCACGACAACTTGTATGGACGAGTGTCTGACAGAGTATACCTAACCAATCACGTAAGGTTAATCTTTTAAAGGTATTACGTCTGGTGGCGGAGGAATTCGTTCCTCTTAGCTTTTTATACCCGTGATATTTTTGGAAATCGATCAGTTAATTGACGGGTTTGACGATGTGGCATTCAAAAGTGAATGGTGATCAGATGTTCTGAAGATAGACGTAGCCTCTAGACTCACAACCAGGAAGTAACAAAAGTTGGGCTAGGCAACATGGCTAGTTGGGTCATACCCAAGCAGGGTGTATTGTCACCGATCTAGAGAAAATTCATATTTGTTCTTCTTTTCATTTTTGTATCTTCAGATGACGGTTGGATGTCCAACAACCATGGGTGGCAATATATTCGATACACTCAAGCTAAATGAGTGGTCGGTCATGTGTGGCCAGGTTGCAAGACGTTCTTGTTGAACCTGCAGTGTATACCCTCTAGAGTACACTGATCAGAAGGTGCTCCCATACCTTATCCGTTGGAATCCAATCTCCAATAAGCGCTCTGCGGTTTTAGATTTTATATTATATATGCTGAGCGTGAGATGCAAGCGTTCGGCTATTTGATTATTTATTTGATTAGACATTATTATAATATCGCTGAAGTATCAAAGTATTTTGGGTTATAGTAAGGTAAAAACCGTCCATGTTTATGTGTGGGCTGGTCTTACTATTATCTTTGTTTTTCAAAGGATTCTCAAAAGTTAAACAGTATGGTTGGAATTTACTCACACCAGTCCCATGACTGACCCAGAGTTTATTTTGTTTGTTTTTCCCTAAACTCTTGGGTGCCCAAATTTGTACGAGAAGTCAAGTATTTCAGGCTTTGCAGATATACTTGGAGGAGCTCAAAACTGGCGGCTTCACCGATTAGTTATTTAGAGATTATTTCCGCTGTGATGTGTATGAGTTTTACTCTGATATGATATGTACGTACAAATTCATATTTTGTATTTCAAAGTTATGTTATAATACAATTTATTCGTTCTGCTGTGAGATTCGTGTTTACTCTGATTATGTTCAACTGTTTTATTGTTCTTCTTCTATTCTTTTAGTTCTATCTTTTCTATCTCATCCTCTAACTTCTTTCTATTAATGATCTGAATTTTCGTGCACTTTGAGTTGAATGTGTAGGATATTAGTCAGCTCAAATTGGTACGGATTTTCTGGCCGTTACATTAATTACATGTCCATTCACTTTGTTATCATGATAGTATGTTAATGCCAGTATATGTTGAAACTATCACCCCATCATATTCTCTTTTTCATTGTTATGGTTAGACTACTTATTAGCCTAGATGCCGCGAATATACATGCAAATATGTTAGTGAAGGAAACGGGGGAAAAGGTATTTACAATCGGGATGTAATCTTTAAATGAATTGATATGTAATTCAAATCATCAGTAAAATAGGCATTGACACCTATAAAAGGAAAGGATTAATTAATAAATTAATTAATCAAAAATGGAATGTTTAGTAATTACAATTATGAATTGTAATTGTACTTATGACACGAGGTTAGGTTACATTAGTGGTGGAAGTCTTCCTGGACCCGACCAGCATATAAGCAACCACTAATGTTGAACCTAATGTGAGAGGTCTAAGTACGTAAAAATGAATCAAGCTAAGACACGAGGTTAGGCCCAACTGTGGAATAAGACTGCCCGGACCCGACCGACATATCCAGAATCCACATGTTGAAGGCCTAATGTGGGAGGTCTAGCCCATTGTAACCATAAACGAACATGGTAATAAATTGGACTACTTAACCGAAGTTAATCCATCGGGATAGTATGAACTTAAATTTAAGTTAGGGGTTAAGTAAACTTGGCTGAATAAAAGGGAAGGGTTAAGTAAATCTTGGGTAGGCGGATAATATTTGTATATATAGGCCCACAAACTTAACCGTTAAATAAACATGCTTGAATCAGTGAGATGGTTAAGTTAATCTTGGGTAGGTGGGTAATATTAGCATATATAGGCCCACAAACTTAACCGTTAAATAAACATGCTTGAATCAGTGGGAGGGTTAAGTAAATCCTAAGTAGGTGGGTAATATTAGCATATATAGGCCCACAAACTTAACCTGATAAGGTTATGTAATTAAAGACACCTTTTAGGTAAACATAACCAGTTGAAAACCTAGCAATGGGGATGCAAGACAAAGGGGAGAGCTTGCATCATCTGGTGTGGGACCCATTTCTGTCAGTAACCCTTAAACAGGTATCAAAAGGATACTCCGAACTAGGTCGGAGTGGGGCACGCTTACTGAGCTGATTGTAAGATATCAAAATGTGGAGGCGGTGTTGATGGCGCGTTCCAACGGGGTCATGTGCGTGCATGATTCCGCATGCTGGGAAAATAAGACGCTGTGGCATCAGTAGATATGGTTGTGCACATCCGGAAGATAAAGGGTTGCTACTTTAGGGAGTGATACACCATAGTGTGGGGCCAGCACTGGGTATCTACGAATAGGGAGCCAATCGATTGGGGGTAGTAAATATGGTACATCTAGTCCTGTATGTTTCTGTGGGATACCTGTGTTTCTGTCTGGACTAACACCCATTATTTCTATTTAGGTACCAGTTCTGTTTGGGTTTAAATCAGTTACTAGAGTACACCTAAAACTACCATTATGTTTCTGTTGACATCATCCTGTTTTTGTTACGCAATCGTGGAGTATGTAATCCTATTACATATATGTTATACTAGTACTGGTGCATTGCAAGGAAAGTATTAAGAAGCGCTATCTGTTCTATCCTATTGTCCTGTTTACCTTCTCATACATGCCATTTATGTAGTGATCTCTCTTATCCACTTCGTATGCCTATCATGTTACTTTTATTTATTTACTGGCTAAAAGTAACTAGACTCGCCGGACTTTATGTCTGGCCCTATTTGTTTCCCCTTCTTTCTTCCGTTTTCCCCCAGGTTCTCAGGTAGGAAACATACATGCTTGATCGTGATTCTGCTTATTTTGTTAGAGCCGCTGATATGTATGGATCAAGCTCCTATCCTTGTTGCTATGGCATATTTTGTTCTTGGGAATTTTCTTTCTTTTATGTACTCTGATATTTCTGAAGTACAAGATAGTGGTTTTTATGTTGTAATGGGTTACTATATTTCATACAAATGATGCTTTGGACCACGGTATTTTGATGATTAATAAAGTTGTTTATTTCTACTACATTTTTTTTTTATATTTGTCTAGTAATATTCTGTGTCTGTTTACCTAAACGCTTCACGAAACTTAATGCATTCCTTTTGAGAGTGACATTAACGGATGTGGGGTGTCACAAAGAGTGTCGAACTCTGGGACCAAAATGTTGTATATAACAGTGTTGTATACACAATTATATGATTTTTGTTTGATGATAACAACCACATATATTTTATTATTATTGAATGTGTATGTAACTATACCGGTATACTACACAACAGACAGGAATATAAATTTCTATTTAAATAAAATACAATGGTACAGAAATTTAAATATTCACGCGGTATTTTATTTGAGTAAGAATATTTTATTTCAATATTTAAACAGTACAGATTTACAACTCCACTATTTGTATATACATCACTGATATACATTTCAATATATTCAATTTCATACTAAGCTTCTCTCTATAACACTTACACTCTCATTAACTCATACATTGACACTGTTATTGTCTTCTGACTTCTGTCTTCACTGCATCTTCACTGTCAGTCCAGTCATCATCTGCTTACTTGTCACATGAAACACACACAGAGTACACTGTAATAGAAATGAAATTAAATACAAGCAAATAAAAAATTATTTTTAAATTTTATTTGCCTCAGAATTTTGGTGTGTTTCTCATCATTTTTCTAGACTTGGTCTGATATGTAGGTACAGGAAAAATTATTGTCTGGTGGCTGCATGTACACACGTGTATAAATATACACGTGTGCACTACCTCGCCAATCAACGAGCAACTGAGGAGTAGCCACGTAGACCATCTCGACCCAGTGCAACAATAATCAATGTGGTCAAGAATAAGTAAACATGGCATGGTTGAGCCAAAAGTGCAAATAAAAATAAAAAACCAAAATGGTCGAAAAAATTCAAAAGGTGATGCAAGTATACAAAAGAGCCAAGCACCAAGTCAGGTTCAAATTAGAACAACATGGACTACATGAGTGCAATAGTGTGTGAGTGAAACAGGGATGTAAAAGGGCAACAAGCAAGTACACACATGGAAATGGAGCAATGACAAAAACAAGAACACAAAAGAATAAGAGATTCAATCAACACTATTACGTGGTAATGGTCCAGGTCAAACAGGAACAACTAGAACCAGGATCGAGGATACAAGCACAAGACCACATGAAGCACAAGTGTAATAAAAGTTGGTGCAGGTTCCTAGCATGGGTAAAATGGCATAGAAATTTCAGTCCAAACATAGAGTAGCATCTAAAGTATAGTGAGCTAGTTCCAAACAAAGGGGAGAATCACACATAAATACAGTAGTGCACATGTGATACTGCAAATTAAATAATATGGCAGATCAAGTATACTGTCTAAGTCATAACAAAATTTCAAGTACAGTCTCAGTTCTAGTCATAATTGCTTTAAGCTGAATAAAATGGGTCGACGCAACATAATTGGTTCTTGATGAAGCAATTTCAAGATGCAAATACATGTGCTATGGTTGGTGCATGCTAGTATTTCCAGTGGAACAAGATCAAGCAGCACTGCAAAAAGAATGCTAACAAGCATATACTAATAGGATCAATGCATTGTGGTCAAAGACAAGTGCAGGACGATGACACACAAACAATTTAAGTGTGCATGTCATGCAAGTGAAACAAGCATAGGAGTAAATTAGTATATAAGATACATGAAAGTATGACCTGAGGATATACAAGATGCATGGAAACAACTACAATAAACTGGACAAATACAGTGCAGTTTCAAGCATGGTAGCACAAAGTGATGCAACAAAGTGAAGTTTGTATACATGCAATTTTGGTGATCACAAACATGAGTTTCTCAACTATATATATGTTGTGCAACATGGTTTAGAAAATACAAGTGTCATGATAGCTAAATAAAGTTCATAGTTAATGGTCGAGGAACTCAAGAAGCATGAGATCTACAAATGTCAAGAGCAGGTACAATGCATCTTTGCATGAATACATGGCATGGAGACATATACACATGGTGACACAGCAATCAATATACAGTGGCATAAATAAGGTGAATGCAATCATTACAGTGTACAAGTTTATTTTTAAATAGTGAAGCAGCATATCATGAAGGATTACAGAAAGGATCATTTAAACAAGCCGAGAAGTCAGTACAAAAATGTCAAATAGGAAGAATAAGTCGAGTGTGAAATGGGAAGTCAAGCAGGGATGATCAAGTACAATAAATGTTCTTATCAATTCAAAGAATGATAACTGGCAAGTTCAAGTACAAAAGAAATCATGCCAAACTGATCAAGTATCATATCCATTCTTATTAGTTCAAAATCAAGGAAAATATAATCCAGAAAAACTATTCAAGATTGAAATCGATCAAGACCAATTCAAAGTTCAAAAACCACACGCAAAGTTCAAAATTTCCAGAATGTTTGATTCTAGAAAAATATATACGACAATTATTTTTAAGGATCAATTCAAGGCAACGAAGTCACACACAAGTATTACAAGGTTGAAGTTTTCAAATCCGTAAAATAAGAAGCCAAAAGATTTCAAAAAAAGCCCCAAAATTCATGAACATATCATGACCAAATCACTAGATGAAATCAGAGATATTTTTAGACTTGTAACCCTATTTAGCACCCTCATCCTCATCGACAATTAATCATCCAAGTTTCCACGCAATTAAAGAGAAATTCAAAGTAAAAAATCATACCAATATATTTACTTGGATCTGAATCGAGTGAAGTTTGCAAATCAAAGGACACCAAAGAGGAAGTTGCAGCTCAAATCAAAGGAGAATTGAAACTTTATTGCAATCGCCTCCGCCATCTTCTTCCAGAAGTAAAACCCTAGGAGCCACCATTTCTATTTCAAGAGAGACAAAGGAGATCTGGTTTAAAGTGGTGAAACAAATAAGAAAGGGGTCGACCAAGTATACAATAAAAGGGGTTAAAGGATTTATTTATTTAAAATAGAAACTAGGGTTTTATTATAAGGGTTTTTAAAATTGTTTTTGTTTGTTTTTAGATTTTAAACTTGTAATCGAGTTGTAGTTTTCTAGTTTGTTTCTAAAACTAAGTAGACGAATTACGGGATTTGTAATTCGGGGAAATCTGGTTTCGGGGATAGAAACTAGTGCTGGGTTTTGAGCATAGGGTTAAGAATAGTTGGGAGTGAGTGTCACTAGTTTACAAGGGATTGTAAGCGTAGAGATTGTTTTAACTCCTAGTAGAAACCTTGGGGAATGCAGCAGTAGGCAGGGTTTTGCCGAAGCTGGGTATATCTGTGTATTATTTATTTTCCGCATTTATTCTGATTATTATCTGGGCTGTTGTTGTTTAATTGCTCTGTGAAAATCTACGATAAACCCTATTCACCCCCTCTAGGGTTAATTTAGATCCTACAAATGGTATCAAGGCAGGTATTTTTTATTTTATTTTAACCCTGGAGTCATGAATCTGTCTAATAACGCTTTTTCTGAGGGTCAATCCATAGTTAGGCCACCAATGTTTAATGGAACTGATTATGCCTATTGGAAAGCTAGGATGAAAATTTATTTGAGTTCAGTCGATTATGATGTGTGGGATATTATCGAAACGGGTTATAGATCTCCCATAGTTATTGTTAATGGTGTTGAAATTCCTAAATCAAAAGATAGGTGGGATGCTAATGATAAAAAATTATTTTCAACTAGTGCCAAAGCGATGAATGCTTTAATATGTGCTCTTGATAAAACAGAATTTAATCGAATTTCTCATTGTGAAACTGCACAGGAAATATGGCATACGTTGAAGGTCACACATGAAGGTACATCTCAAGTTAAGGAATCTCGTCCCACTCTACTCAGCAACAAATATGAAAATATCTCAATGCAAAAGGATGAAGATAAAAAAGAGATGTATGGATGCTTCTCATTACTAGTCTACAATGCAAAAACTCTTAGCAAAACTTATACTGAAGTGGAATTGATCAGAAAAATATTGGGAGTACTACCGATGAACTTTGAAGCTAAGGTGACGGCGATTCAAGAATCAAAAGATCTGAATAAAATAAACATGGAAGAGTTGATCGAAAATCTGATTACTTATGAGATGGAGTTAAAAGCAAGAGAAGTACGAAATGATTCTGAATCAAAGAAAAAGACGATCGCTCTAAATAATTATGTTGAAAGTAATGATGATGATCCCGCTGAAGAGCTAGCCATGGTTTTGAGAAAGTGGGCCAAAGGAAATTACAAACCACAAAAGAAGAATTCAAAAACTGACAAGTCCGAAAGCTCAGAAAGTTCAGACGATGAAGTATTTTGCTACAATTGCAAGAAACCCGGACATATCAAACCAAATTCCCCACAACTTAAAAATGAAAAGAAGAAGAAGTTCAGAAGGAAGAAGAAGGATTTTGCTGCTACATAGGATGACAAGGAAGGAGAAGAAGTTTCTGAAAGTGATAAAGAGAAAGATAACTTGTGTCTTATGGCTCAATCTGATTCGGAAATTAGTGAAGAGGATTCAAGTGAGGTATCAAATTTTACTTATAAAGATTTAATTTTAATGTGTCACGATCTCACAAAAACCATTGATTCTCTTGAACTAAAAGTAAAGAAATTGAAATCCGATAGGTCAAAACTAGTTCAAGAAAATAACAGTTTAAAGAAAACTTGAAAAAGTTAAGAATTCACTGTTTTCAGAATGCGAAAAATGTCAATTTTTGAGTAATGATCCTTTGGAATTCAAAACTGATTTTGAATTACTTAAAAGTTAAAATGTGAATTTGAAAAATGAAATTCGTGATTTTGAAAAGAAGATTGAAAAGTTTAGAGAATCTAAAAAACTTGATTTTGAAAAGCGAAAACAATTTGAAATTGAAATTTCTAAGTCCAATGCTAAAATCAAAGCACTCGAAAACGAAAATTTGATTTTAAAACAAACTGATGCTGAAAAGAAGAAAATCGCTATTAATCGTTGTTCAAGTTTAATGAAAGAAAATAGCGATCTTAAATTTAAAATTCAACGACTTGAGTCAGCTTTGACTAAATTTTCTAAAGGAGAGAAATCGTTGAATATATTGTTAAAAAATCAATTTTTTGTTCAAAATAAAAAGAGACTTGGTTTTGGATTTGATCCAGTTGAAAAACAAAATCTTAATGATTTTAAAAATCCTTTAAATGATTTTGAAATTGATCAAATTGAAAATTTGAACTCTAACAATTTTAAAGGGTTTTTAAATCATGAACGATATAAAAACTCATTTAGAAACAATTTAATTAAATGAATTTGGATTTCAAAAAATAACAAAATGAATATGAATAAATCTAAAATAATTTGGGTTCTAATGGGTATGCTAGTGGATAGTAATGGATTGTTATATACACTGGTTTGGGTACCAAAGCGTGTATACGAAGATAAGAGTGGTAAAATAATTTTTGTTTGACCGTCGATCCTATAAACATTTAGGTACCGGGGATAAGCTAAGGAACAATTGTGTTTAAAAGATAATAATTCAAAATTGTTTCATTTTTATAGAATTGTTTGAAGTTCCTTAGCCATAGATTCAGAATTGGAGATTCATTGGATCACATCGATTATGGTAAGTCAGGTATGATCTCTAAACTCGTATTTTTATTTTAAATTCCTTTTTAGTTTATTTTCCTTTTTTAGTTTTTATTTCTTTTATTTTCTTTATTTTTTACTTAGCTGATTTTGATATCATTTGTTATTGATTGTTGAAATTCTTGGGTTATAAAAATTTGATTTTTTTTTCAAGTGATTTTAAGTAGTTACTTCAGATTTGATCATTGAATGTTTCTTGTGCTTGTCTCAAATTCTCTGAAAAGTTCACTTGTGATTCTTACTTTAAAAATGATCTTGTGCTGCTCTGATAAGGAAAAAGATTTGATTCGTTTGAATATCTTTGTGATTAGATGATGAGTTGAAAATCAGTGATTAGATTTCTTTAAAATTTGAATTTCATATATTTTTTATAAAAAAAATTGTCTAGGAGCAATAAGTGTTAAAAATATTAGAAACTTCCATATCCTACTGATTGTTTTTTTGAAACTGACTTTCAACTCGCATTGATATTTTCAAAAACTCCTCTTGAAATTGATATTTTCAATTTTAATTATTTTTGATTATTTATTCAAAAATTGAAATTATTGATTGATTTGAACCGTTTTGAGACTCATCAAAATTATTAATAGATTTATGAAATTGTGATGAGTTGTGACTTTGGTATAATTCGTAACTATAGGAAATGTTATTTTAAATCTCATGATGATTGGACAGATTTTATAATATCTTTGAATTGGAGCTTATTTCACGACCATCTTCTATGTTTTTCATATTTCTGTCATTCATCATATTTTATTTAATTTGGAGAGTTCAAATTGTTTTTCAAAATAAAAATATCTTAAAAATAATAATAATAATAATAATAAATAATAAATAAATAATTTATTCTTGGTATTCACTCCCATTTAAAAGTCCACGCGGTTATGCGTGGGTGAATTACCTTAATCTCTATGAGCTTCCATTCTCACTTAAACGACCTTTGGGCTGTGCATGGATGGAACTCATCAGAGAGGATAAAGTTAAGTTACTACTAACCCCATTTAAAAGACCTTTGGGCTATGCGTGGTTAGCAGGTGCTTAACACATTTTGAGAATATTTAAAATCTTCAAAATTCAAATTCAAATATTCAATTTTTATTGAACTCTCCTCATTCTATAAAATCCATCGTAAATCCATTCATTCTGAAAGTGAAATTTTTCTTCTGATTTAAAGATTATTATGATTTTTGTTTGATTAAATGGGTTTTACAATATATGTTCTCTCTCTTAATCTTAATTTATATTATAGTCTATATTCATCACTACTTCGATTTCTATTATCCTTTTGATGATAACAAAAGGGGGAGAATTGTCAAGATTTGATTGATGAGTATTTAATTCAAAAATATTTTAAGATTGGAAATTAAATATCTAGGGGCAGAATGGTCAATTGAATTTCAATTATTTTCCACATATATAGGGGATTTCAATTGTAGGTGGAGCATACAAATAGGGGGAGTAATATGTTTCACGTTCAAACACATTCAATTTTTTTTATTTATTTGTCATCATCAAAAGGGGGAGATTGTTGTATATAACAGTGCTGTACACACAATTATATGATTTTTGTTTGATGATAACAACCAAATATATTTTATTATAATTGAAAGTGTTTGTATCTGTACTAGTATACTACACAATAGACAGGACTATAATATTTCTTTTTAAATAAAATACAATGGTACAGAAATTTAAATATTCACACAGTATTTTATTTGAATAAGAATATTTTATTTCAATATTTAAACAGTACAGATTTACAACTCCACTATTTGTATATACATCATTGATATGCATTTCAATATATTCAATTTCATACTCAGCTTCTCTCTAGAACACTTACACTCACATATACAGACACTCTCATTAGCTCATACATTGACACTGTTATTGTCTTCTGACTTCTGTCTTCACTGCATCTTCACTGTCAGTCTAGTCATCATCTGCTTACCTGTCACATGAAACACACACACAATACACTGCAATAGAAATATCAAATACAAGCAAATAAAAATTTATTTTTAAATTTTATTTGCCTCAAAATTTTGGTGTGTTTCTCATCATTTTTCTAGACTTGGTCTAATATGCAGGCACAGGGAAAATTGTCTGATGGCTGCATGTACACACGTGTACAAATATACATGTGTGCACTGCCTCGCTAATCAGCGAGCAACTGAGGAGTATCTGCGTAGACCATCTCGACCCAGTGCAACAATAATCAATGTGGTAAAGAACAAGTAAACATGGCATGTTCGAGCCAAAAGTGCAAATAAAAATAAAAAGCCAAAACGATGGGAAAATTTAAAAAGGGGATGCAAGTACACAAAAGAGCCAAGCACCAAGTCAGGTTCAAATTAGAGAAACATGGACTACATTAGTGCAACAGTGTATGAGTGAAACAGAGATGTAAAAGTGCAACAAGCAAGTACACACATGGAAATGGAGCAATGACAAAATCAAGAACACAAAAGCATAAGAGATTCGATCAACACTATTACATGGTGATGGTCCAGGTCAAACAGGAACAACTAGAACCAGGATCGAGGACACAAGCACAAGACCACATAGAGCACAAGTGTAATAAAAGTTGGTGCAGGTTCATAGCATGGGTAAAATGGCATAGAAATTTCAGTCCAAACATGCAGTAGCATTTAAAGTATGGTGAGCTAGTTCCAAACAAAGGGGAGAATTGCACATAAATACAGTGGTGCTCATGTGATATTGCAAATAAAATAATATGGAAGATCAAGTATACTGTCTAAGTCGTGGAAAAATTTCAAGTATAGTCTCAGTTCTAGTCGTAGTAGCTTTAAGCTGAATAAAATGGGTTGACGCTACATAATTGTTGCTTGATGAAGCAATTTCAAGATGCAAATACATGTGCTATAGTTGGTGCATGCTAGTATTTCTAGTGGAACAAGATCAAGCACCACAGCAAGAAGAATGCTAACAAGCATGTACCAATAGGATCAACGCTTGTGGTTAAGGACAAGTGCAGGATGATGACACACAAACAATTCAAGTGTGCATGTCATGCAAGTGAAACAAGCATAGGAGTAAATTAGTATACAAGGTACATGAAAGTATGACCTGAGGATATACAAGATGTGTGGCAACAACTACAATGAACTAGACAAATACAGTGCAGTTTCAAGCATGGCAGCACAAAGTGATGCAGCAAAGTGAAGTTTGTATACATGCAACATTGGTGATCACAAATAGGAGTTTCTCAACTATATATATGTTATGCAACATGGTTCATAAAACACAAGTGTCATGATAGCTAAATAAAGTTCCTGGTTAATGGTCGAGGAACTCAAGAAGTGTGAGAGCTACAAATGTCAAGAGAAGGTACAATGCAGCTTTGCATGAATACATGGCATGGAGACATATACACATGGAGACACAACAATCAATATACAGTGGCACAAATAAGGTTAATACAATCATTACAGTGTACAAGTTTATTTTTAAATAGTGAAGCAGCATATCATGAGGGATTACAAAAAGGCTCATTTAAACAAGCCGAGGTCAGTACAAAAATGTCAAATAGGAAGAATAAGTCGAGTGTGAAATGGCAAGTCGAGCAGGGATGATCAAGTACAATAAATGTTCTTATCAATTCAAAGAATGATAATTGGCAAGTTCAAGTACAAAATAAATCATGCTAAACTGATCAAGTATTGTATACATTCTTATTAGTTCAAAATCAAGGAAGATATATTCTAGAAAAACTGTTCAAGGTTGAAATCGATCAAGACCAATTCAAAGTTCAAAAGTCGCACGCAAAGTTCAAAATTTCCAAAAATGTTTGATTCCAGAAAAATATATACGACAATTATTTTTAAGGATCAATTCAAAGCAACGAAGTCACACACAAGTATTACAAGGTTGAAGTTTTCAAATCCATAAAATAAGAAACCAAAAGATTTCAAAAAAAGACCCAAAATTCATGAATATATCATGACCAAATCACTAGACGAAATCAGAGATATTTTGGGACCTGTAACCCTATATAACACCCTCATCCTCATCAGCAATTAATCATCCAAGTTTCCACGCAACTCAAGAGAAATTCGAAGTGAAAAATCATACAAATATATTTACTTGGATCTGAATCGAGTGAAGTTTGCAAATCAAAGGAAACCAAAGAAGAAGCGGCAACTCAAATCAAAGGAGAATCGAAACCGTATTGCAATCGCCTCCGCCATCTTCTTACAGAAGTAAAACCCTAGGAGCTGCCATCTCTATTTCCAGAGAGACAAAGGAGATCGGGCTTAAAGTGGTGAAGCAAATAAGAAAGGGGCTGGCCAAGTTTTCTATAAAAGGGGTTAAAGGACTTATTTATTTAAAATAGAAACTAGGGTTTTATTATAAGGGTTTTAAAATTGTTTTTATTTGTTTTTAGATTTTCAATTTGTAATTGAGTTGTAGTTTTCTAGTTTGTCTCTAAAACAAGGGAGACAAATTACGGGATTTGTAATTCGAGGAAATCTGGTTTCGGGAATAGAAACCAGTGCAAGGTTTTGAGCGTAGTGTTAACAATAGTTGGGAGCGAGTGTCGCGAGTTTATAGGGGATTGTAAGCGTAGAGATTATTTTAACTCCTAGTAGAAACCTTGGGGAATCCAGCAGTAGGCAGGGTTTTGCCGAAGCTAGGTATATCTGCATGTTATTTATTTTCCGCATTTATTTTGATTATTATCTGTGTGTTATTGTTTAACTACTCTGTGAAAATCTGCGATAAACCCTATTCGCCTTCCCCCCTCTAGGGTTAGTTTAGATCCTACACAAAATTATTTGAAGTAATAAATCCAATCAAGTTATTCCAAAATTTTGATTGTTTGAAAATAGCAGAAAATAAACAAACAGAAAGTTTTTAATAATAAGTGAAAGCAATTAGGGAGCAATGACATAAACTAGATTAATATAAATTAATAATCAGATTAATACATATCTAATTCATGTTTCTGTCACAAACATGAACCAACGATAATTAGGTTTCTAGAAACAAATAGGTGAATAACGATAAGTATAGCCTATGCAGGAGCTAAGCTCTTAAACAACCATAGGCTATCAGGACAGATTCACTATTTCATTTCTAAAACACAAAAAGTTAGATCTAAATCTGATAAGCGTTACATCGAACTCGAATATACCCTGTGAAGGAGCATAGCTCTTAAATGAAACAGAGTATGAAGGTTCAGATCTAACCCTTGGTTCAAATCTAGATCTATATAAATAAAACCATAATCTTTTTGGCTATGCGATTCATATTGAATCTAGTCTAAGCATCATCCCCCTTAATTAAAGGGGATTATCTAGACATAGCTAAATAAGAAAAAGGGGAAAAGAAAATAAACAACATAAACATAAATAAAATAAAACAACAACTAAGAAGAGAAGGGGAAGAATAATTTTATTTTAGAGAAGAGTTACAGAATAAAACCCAATGTAATTACAAATGACGGAGTTACAGTGTATTTATAGGTGGTCAAGACTAAGTGGCCAAATACACGATGTGGGACAAAAGCCCTTTTCCCAATTAACAAATAAATCAAATAGCTAAATGTGAATGCATGTGAATGAACATGCAAATGTCATAGCTTGCAGGCATCAAATGGCATCAACTTCAATTGTTTTGAGCATTAATAAGAACTCCATGACATCTGAGGCAAGCGATCTTTATGAAAAGACATTGAATCTTTAAAATATGCGGTAGAAGGTGGCTGAACAACAACATTTCTTCTGGTCTTCAAGCTTTAATCCAACTCTAAAAATCAACACTCTTCATGCATCAATTCTTCAAGCTTTTCAACAATTAAGTGCATCAATCCATTTATCTTAAATAATCTGAAAACACAACTATAAATACACAGTACCAATTATATTAAATAGAAAACAAGATAAATAAGCGGATAAAATATACGCATTTACTTGTGTATCAAATACTCCCACACTTATCTTTTTATTCGTCCTCGAATGAACTAAACTAAGAAATGTCATATTTTCGTAGGAAACACGATTGCATTTAGCATATGCAGCAAGCCGTTAAACCCCTATGTGTCCCTAGTAGGACAAGTGTTGTCTCATGAGGGTTTTCAGCGGTACTACCCACAAATTCCAAAGCATCTTATGTACACGGATTAATCAAATGATATATTTAAGGTCTTTCACATTCCAAGGACTTTTCCTAACTTTGCTAACAATGGTTTAGTCCTAAATTGTCCATCCCATTGTTGGTGCAAAATTGAATAAAAAATTTCAAGCTGAATTGTACTTCATTGATAACACTGTAATTGCCTTGAAGGTTAAGAGTGTGGTGTCAACCAAAGTTCTACACATGACAATGTGTACCCAATCATTTATTCATATTATTATTTTTTAATAATTTTGCACTAGTGTAACTGTAATGCATTGGATGTGAGTTATGCATAGATGAAGGAGAATTTTGTAAGTTCTAAAAATATCATGGATAAGAGGGAAACTATATTAGTTGAACTTCAAGATACAAAAGATAAAGTAATATTACAGCACATATGGTCATTTTGTTTCCTTCATATCCTCTACTGCAATCCTCGCTTCTAAGTACGGTATAATGGATGTGGATGGAATAGAAATGAATGCTTTATAGTCAAGAATAACGAATGACTATTTTATTCTTGGAGATTTTCTCTTTATTGCCTTTTTTTTTTTTTTTTTTTTGAAAATCCATGATGAATGATGAGTGGAGATGGAATGGAATGATACATATTTTATTTCATTTGATTCCTCCTCTACTAAGCGAATCATAACCAACACATCATGAAAGGAAAGTTTTGTGCCCTAGTTACTCTACTTCTATAACCCTAATTCAACACACGAGTCTAGATTGAGGTTATATAAAAAGCTAAAAGGAGAGATAAGCAAAGTTTCATAAGATATATAACCCATATAAAATAAGATGTGGTATATGGTTATCCTACCTTAAAACAAGTACGGAGTGGGTAGTGAAGTATTGGTATAAAAAGTGACGTTTTTGAATTTTTGAAAATAAATCAGCAAAAGATTCTATAGTATACCAATATAAGAAAAACTTGTCAAAACATGGATGTAAATCGACTAAAACTTGCGTTTGAATAATGTGGGTTATTGAAGAAAAACACTACAATGAGTCATTTCTCCTTTAGTGGACCAAGTGGAATTTAGAACTTACGAGCTTGAAAATTTGAGTGAGAAAAATATTATGCATGAAAACGAACTCAGAAAATCCAACAATTGTAGGTGCAAAATCATTTTTATTTTATTTTTCTTATGATTATTTTTACTTGCACATTCTAACATGTATAACAAGGGCTGACACGCTTACTCCAGAACACGACTGACGTCTGCGCAGTCTCAAGCTAGCATCTTAAAGAGACATTACAACTCAATGAATAAACAATGTTCATTCCCATCACCCAACAATTCAACTTATCTAACAAGAACCAAGGTGTAATTTATGAATTTTAAGTTAGTCCTTGTTCAACGAATGACCTAGTTCATAAAATTTGATTGCTGATGTAATGTAAATCCCCCTCCCCCCCCCACACAGTTAAGTGTGACTGTATCCTCATAGTCGCTAATTAGACATATCTTAGTGAAAGTAAATTTTTTAACAAGAGAATATTTACATATGTACAAAAAATAGTTAGTGCGTCTTAACGAATGCAATGTGGCTCATGGAGGACCATGAGCTCTTCCTCTTGGTTGGGTGTTGGTTCCAAGTAAGGTTTAAGGCATTGACCATTGACCTTATAGGATGATCCACCGGGTGAATACTGAATTTCTACCGTACCATATGGAAAAACGGTTTGTACAATGTAAGGTATGTCTATCTAGATTTTAACTTACTAGTAAATAAATGCAATTTTTAGTCATATAACAGAACTTTTTGACCTGGCATGAAAGTTTTACGTAAAATTGATTTATCATGAAAAACTTTCGTTTTGTCCTTATAAATTCGGTTATTTTCATAGGCATCATTTTGAATTTCATCAAGTTCATTAAGTTAAAGTTTCCTAAGTTCACCTGCTTGCTCTAAGTCAAGGTTTAGAGTTCTTATTGCCCATAACACCCTATGTTCTAGTTCAACTGGCAAGTGGCATGGCTTACCAAAAATCAACCGATAAGGGGACATACCTAAGTTTGTTTTGAAACCGGTGCAGTAAGCCCAAAGAGAACCGGTTAACTTTAGGGACCAATCCTTATGATTTCGATTCACAGTTTTCTCAAGGATTTGTTTAATTTACCTATTTGATACTTCAACTTGCCCACAAGTTTGAGGATGGTAAGGAGTGGATAACTTGTGGGTTGTTGAATATTTTCTCATGAGGGCTTCAAAAGAACGATTACAGAAGTGTGTTCCGTTGTCGCTGATTATTGTGAGAGGTATACCAAACCTAGAAAAGATGTTTTCTTTTAAGAAGCGCACAACAACCTTATTATCATTTGTTTTGCATGGAACAACTTCGACCCATTTAGAAACATAATCAATGGATAAGAGAACATAAAGGTTCCCAAAAGAATTAGGGAAGGGTCCCATGAAGTCTATACCCCAAACATCAAAAACTTCAACTTCTTGAATGGGGTTTAGGGGCATCATATTTCATTTGGAAATTTTACCCAAGAATTGACATCGATCACAAGTTTTGCAAAATTCGTAACCGTCTTTGAAAAGGTTGGGCCAGTAGAAACCAGAGTGGAGAACCTTTCCAGCTGTCTTTTTGGGATCGAAGTGACCACCAGAGGCTCGTTCATGACAGAAAGAGAGGAAACTGCGAGTTTCAGTGTCGGGAACACACCTTCGAATGATTTGGCCGGGACAATACTTGAAAAGATAAGGGTCATCCCAATAAAAATGTTTCACTTGGGAAAAAAATTGTTTATCCTGTTTAGACCAAAAAGAAGGGGTCTGCTTGGTGACTAAGTAGTTGACAATGTCAGCGAACCAAAGATCAGTGGATAAAGAAAAGACTTGTTCATCCCGAAAATTCTCGTTGATAGGGAGAGAAGAAGACAGGGCATTTGGAAGATGAGACAAGTGGTCCGCAATAACGTTGTCGGATCCTTTGTTATCCTTAATGGTAATGTCAAATTCTTGAAGTAGAAGGATCCAACTAATGAGAAGATCTCTAGCATCCTTTTTATAGAAAAGTTACCTAAGTGCAGAGTGATCGGTATGAACAGTGATGTGTGAACCAACTAGATAAGGTCTGAATTTTTCTAGAGAGAAAACGACTGGCAAAAATCCTTTTTAGTGGTCGTATAATTGATTTGAGCATCGTTCAAAGTCTTACTCGCGTAGTAAATAACATGAAGAATTTTATCGATACGTTGCCCTAAGACAACGCCTACAGCGAAATTCGAGGCATCACACATGATTTCAAAAGGCAGCTTCCAGCTGGGAGAGCAGATAATAGGGGCAGAGGCCGGTTCATTTTTGAGATGCTAAAAAGATGAAATACAGTCAGAGTTGAAATCAAAATGAACATCTTTACCAAGAAAATTAGTTAAAGGTCGAGTGATTTTGATAAAATCCTTTATAAAGCGACACTAAAAATCAGCATGACCTAAAAAAGATCAGATGTCCTTAATGGATTTGGGAATGGGAAGATTAGAGATAACTTTGATTTTGGCTTTGTCTACTTCAATTCCTTTATTAGAGATGACATGTCCTAAAACAATGCCATGTTTGACCATGAAGTGACATTTTTCCCAGTTAAGAATTAAGTATTTATCTTTGCAATGACTAAGAACAAAATCAAGGTGATGTAAACACCCAGTGTAAATGTCCAAAGATGGAAAAATCATCCATGAAAACTTCCAAAAATCGCTCGATCTTATCAGAAAAAATGCTAATCATGCACCTTTAAAAGCTTGCAGGTCCATTGCAGAGATCGAAAGCCATACGACGATACGCAAATGTACCGAATGGACAAGTGAAAGTGGTTTTCTCTTAGTCCTCAAGAGCGATAGGGATTTGATTATAGACCAAGTACCCGTCAAGGAAACAGTAGTACTCGTGACCGACTGGTCGTTCTAACATTTGATCGAAAAATGGAAGAGGGAAATGATCCTTACGTGTTGTAGTGTTAAGTTTCCTATAATCAATGCAAACACGCCAACCCGTCTGGGTGCGGGTTGGGATCAGCTCGTTAGCTTCATTTTGGATCACAGTTATCCCTGATTTCTTAGGTACGACATGAATCAGACTAACCCATTGACTATCGGAAATTGGGTAGATGATTCCATTGTCAAGACATTTAAGGATCTCATCACGAACTGCTTCTTTCATGATGGGGTGTAGTCGACGCTGGGGATCACGAGTGAACTTGGCATCATCTATAAGGTGGATTAGATGTTGGAATATCGAATGACTAATCCCCTTAATATCATCCATGGTCCAACCAATTGCTTCCTTATTTTTCTGAAGGATGGGAAGGAGCAATTGTTACTGCTTTATAGTAAGGTCGGAAGCAATAATGATAGGAAGAGTTTCATTGTCTCCTAAGTAAGTGTACTTAAGATGACTGTGCAACATTTTGAGTTCGAATTTGGGAGACGACTCAACCGAAGAAATTGGTTGAGGGATAGACTCAGGTGTGAGCGGCTCGATAGGAATTGATTTATAGACATTTTTGGGAATATCTTGAAATAAAGTTTTGTAATTTTATTCAATTTCGTTGTTCAGATGGTCGAGCTTAGCTTCATTGTTGTGGACAGCATGGATTTCAGAAAACTAGTCTACATAAGAGTTAGGAGAGTTTTCGGTTCTAAAGATGTTTAGTTCGATGGTCATGTTACCGAAAGAAAGTTTAATACACCCATTTCTATAGTTGATAAGCACATTGGAGGTTGGTAAGAAGGGTCATCCTAAAATCAAAGGGATTCGGTTCACAGGATTGCTTACGTGTTGAGTTTCTAGGACAATGAAGTCAACTAGAAAGATGAATTCCCCTACTTTTATCTATACATCCTCGATTTCACCCACAGGTCTCTTAATTGAACGGTCAGCAAGTTGAAGGGTAACCTTGGTGGGTTTCAGTTCTCCTAGTCCTAATTGGCGGTAGACGGAATATGGAAGCAAGTTAACACTAGCACCTAAGTCTAGCAGGCATCCATCGATTTTCTTGTCCCCAATAGTACATGATATTATAGGGCATCCAAGATCCTTGTATTTCACAGGCATTGATTGGGATAGGACTTCGCTTAGAGTTGCCTCTAGAAACACTTTCTTAGGTATTTATGTATGGCGTTTTTGAGTGCACAAATCTTTTAGAAATTTCATGTACTGTGGAACTTATCGTATAATATCTAAAAGAGGAATGTTCACTTTAACTTGCTTAAATATTTATATTATCTTTTCTAGCTTATCTGTCTTTTTCCTAGGTCAGAGCCTATGAGGAAATGGAGCAGACAACTCAGTAGGTTGGGCTACTTGAGTTTGAGGATGGTCCTTTTCAGAAATTGGCTCAATATTTTTATCCAAATTGGTCAAATTTTTGGTAGGGTTTGGAAAATTGTCCGGTAAATCATTTGGGTTGACCACATGGTTGTCAATCTTTTTGCCAGATTTAAGAGTCGTGACCTCATTCAAGTGACTAATTTTTGAATCTTAAATGATGTGAATTTGGTTGGAGTTCGAATTTTGCCCTCTAGGGTTTTGGATGGGTTGACTTGGAAACGTACCCTTTTCCCTTTCGCTTAATCTAGCGTTAAGTTGAGATATTTGTTCTTGGAGTTCACCCATTTGTTGATTCGTGTTTTGCATATATGATTTTAATAAGTTTTTATTTTCAGCACTTTGCTTAGTCATTTGTGCTAATAGCTGACCCACTTGGGTGCAACCATTTGATGAGGTTTGTGGAAAGGTGCCTTATTCGAATTGTACTAATTCTTCTTAAAGGGATTGTTCGAAGCATTGTTCGAAAATGCTTGATTCGAAGGTCTATTGATCAGGGGGTTATTTGGACCATAAGAAAGATTTGGGTGGTTGTTGGGTCTGTTGAAAGCATTCACTTGCTCAAGGGACTGGGGGCAGTCATTAGCCATATGATCAGAGTTAAGACATATGTGACACATAGTTTGGGAAACGTTATTAGACTTTGTGTGTGTTCTAACAACATTCAGTAATGCATTTTCAAGAGCCTTAGAAGAAGAGGATTCGATGGAATTACTACTGGAATGCAAATAGAGAGATTTTTCATTGGTTCGTTCCCATTATTTTGATTTTTCTACTAACTCGTCCAGAAATTCCTAAGCTTATATGTCAGTCTGTTTAGGAAATTGCCTTGACACAT
Organism: Allium sativum; assembly: GCA_030737875.1. Classification (NCBI taxonomy): domain Eukaryota; kingdom Viridiplantae; phylum Streptophyta; class Magnoliopsida; order Asparagales; family Amaryllidaceae; genus Allium; species Allium sativum. Next base: position 270,586,230 of record CM060911.1, read on the forward strand.
AGACTCTAACATTTGCCTAGAACCATTACCAAGTCCATCGTATACAGTTTGACATAACGTCCATGTTTCGTAACCATGATAGAGACAACTTAACAACAGTTCTTTAAATCTTTTGAAATATTGCCAAAAAGATTCCCCTCCCCTTTTTGGTGAAAATTAGTGATTTCATTTCTGACTCTAGCTGTTTTTTCTAGGGGTTAAAACTTTTTAAGGAAAACTGCTGTAAATTCTTTTAATTTTCTTATCGAATTCGGAGGCAAGCCGAGAAACCATTTTTCTGTGGAGTTAGTTAATGCGAATGGAATAAAGTGAAGTTTAATATCATCCTCACATAACTGTTATAATTAAAGGTTGCACAAGCATATTCAAGTTTCACTAAGAAACTATATGGTTCGTCATGAGAAAAATTACCGAATTTGGGGAGGATGCTTATTTGACTCGTTCGGATTTCGGAGTGGTTACCCACGGGATTGGGTAACTAAATGCAAAAAGAGACAGAAGCTCTATTGGTAAGGAATCTTTACATTAGGGTAAGACGTGCAGATTCGTCAGTCATTTCTAAGGGTTGTTCGAGTAAAATGGTTTTTGGGGAAAGAGGAGGTGGTCTGACTCTAACTAAACGACAAGATTCTTCGTCACCGGTCCAAGTTTGCATGCACCCGAAAGAAGAACAAAAGAGTTCGCCAAAGAAATTTAGACAATGGAAAAGTTCGGAAAGAGGTGAGAAAGAGAAAAAAGTTTTGAAAATGGGAGTTTTGGAGAATTAACGAGGGCTAAAGAGTAATTTTTTTAATTTGGTTTCTATTTTTCAAATTTTTTTTCACTTTTGAGGAGTTTTAATTTAATTTTTATTACAATCACAAAACAATCAAACACATAAAATTAGCTACAATGACATTTTCTGTCCTTAATAGCTCCTAACTGAAAATTTATAAACCTAATAACTTCAAACTACACAAGTAACAAGTCCCAGCCAGATTGGGTCAGGATTTATCAGTGCACCGCGAATTTGCAACTGAAGTTTTAAGAACCTGATTGAGTTTGAAACTCTACCCTTTCTTAGATACTGGGAAAGTTAGCTAGTATAGTCTTAGTTATTAAGAGAATAAACTTTACCCTAATTTAGCCTGTGACACTCTTAAGTCCAGAGTCTACAATTTTTATTTATTAATGCAGCTTTTTCCTAGTATGAATGCAATTTTCTGGGCCAAGGAAGGGTAATGACTTCCCCACCTTATGTGAATTGGGTTGTGCCCTTAATAGAATGAATAAAGATGCAGAAATAATAATCACAGAAATTAGAAGACTTTACAAGCAAGCCACTACCACTGCAGAAGAATTTTACAAGAGATTTCTATATTTTTCAAGCAGCAGTAGTCCCTGTAGAGTTTAGAAAATTCTCACCTAGATCGGCAGTCCGTCCAGTGCAACTGAGTAGCGCTAGCGTGTTCACACCCCACTTGGTGTGCAACCGCTCCAACCCAAATTTGTTTGCAAATTGCTTGGCTTCTCCTATTTGTTGTTGAGTCAGGCCCTTTTAGTTAACAAACAGAGAAAGTAATATCTGGAAAAAATATCCTGAACTGATCCAATAAACAAATAGAATGAAAACAACTTTCCTCGCCAATGACCAAAACGTTTCTCACCTATTTAAGTTTACTACAGACCCCAACAATGATATAACTCACACCCTTATTTTTTCTTTCTTTTTTGAAAACATTTAACAATCGAAATGTGAACTGAAAACTAAATTTAAAAAAATATTCGTTCAAATAAAAAATTCAGCATAATAAAAAAAAGGAAAGCACAAATTCAAACTCTAGGAAAAAAAGGACTTAGCAAAAACGGTCATGGACTTTGCTCCAAATAAAGGGAACTCACCCACCCATTATGTCACACATTCAAGAGTTCGGATGACCTGCACATTATAAAAAATGGCCAAGATTAAGTAAACAAATATACTGTTTCTCACAGAATCTAATCCCAAATAAAATCAACCACTTTATTTTAGAAAACAAATCAAATCTCTACTTTTCTTTTTCTAGTTTTCAGAAAGAAAATAAATCTGCCCCTTTCTTTAAAATCGATTAAAAATTTAAGCTTTTGGAGTTCTTTGAGTCCAACCTTTGTTTGCAAGATCGTAGTTGGTAACAACCAAGGGTGGCGCGATATTTGAGGGAAGCGAGGCGTCGATTAAGGTTCTTTGCGTTAGCAATTTGGTGTTTGCGTTAATGGTGTGGGATTTGTTGAGGTTTTGGATTGAGGAGTTGTGTTGTGATATTGGTTGCGAATTGTGGTTGGTTGCCGATAAGTTGCAGTTAATGGTTCAGATTAAATTCACGATGAGTTTCTTTACGTGGATTGGAGAACGTGATCGCGATGTAGTTGAGCACTATTGGTCCCGATGTGATGCGATGGGAATTTGAGGTTCTGGCCTAGTTTTTTTTTTGAAGACGTGGATGTGGTGCTATTGGTGAACGGTTTGGGATAATGGTGCGGTGGAGCAGTGGTGTGGTCAGGGTGCTCGGGTTGTTTGCGTGATGAAGGGTGGGTGATTGTTGGGAGAAGTGGATTTGTGAGTTATGGGTGTTTGGTGGTTTGAAAGGCTTATGTGAGAATTTGGTCGAAGGGATGTTTGGGTTTATAGATTTCCGACAGTATCGGGGCAAGGAATAATGAACATGGTTGTTTTGTCGGAACTATTTAAGGTACTTTGGCCAGATGAAGTTTGGCTGATTGGTTGTGAGAGATTTTTGGTTTTAGAGAAGGTGTACCGGGGGTGGTGTGATTATTGCAGTTAGCTTGCGGATTTGAAGAACTGAATCAGTTGTAATGTGGTTGCGTGATGCTTGAGAGTATTTATAGAGGCGTAGGACTGAGCTGGATGGTGTAAGAATTGGTGTAGATGTTTGTAGGGGATGATTTGGTGATTGTGTGATCGGAGTAATGGATTGTTGGCAGAAGATGTGGTGCAAGAAATGAAAGAGTTGTACTTTCTTGTGACGGTGGAGGCTTAATGAAGAAACATGAAAAAAAAGAAACTTTGTATTTTTTTTTGTTTCGTTTTTATTTTGGAAAGAAATCAAATTGTAAAAGAATGGTAAGAAGGAAAAGAAATAAAAGAAAGGAAAAAAAATCAAACAAAATTAGCAATTTTTTTTTGTAAAAAGGAAAGAAATTGTAAAAATATTTGGAAAAAGGAGATTGTAGAAATTGGAGAGGATATTAAAAAGTGGTAAGAAATCGAGAAAAAGGGCAAAAATTGAAAGAAAAAATGGATTTTTTCCCCTTTTGTTTAGTTGATGATAGTATCAATGAAACTGATAAATCAAATCACTAAACAAGATATATTTTTCTCTACATATGAAAGAAAACAAAAGGAATAAAAAAATTGTGTTTTTTATGGAAATAAAATAAAATATAACCCGCAGGATTTAGTAATAAAAATTATTTTGATCCCCGGCAATAGCGCTAAAATTTGTTTGTGAACAAATTGAACAATTGTAAACAATTATTTAATTCGTTTGGCTTTTCTAAACAACAAGGGTTGTCGTGAAGGGTGTCGAGCTCTAGGACCAAAATTATTTTAAGTAATAAATCCAATCAAGTTATTCCGAAATTTTGATTGTTTGAAGATAACAGAAAATAAACAAACAGAGAGTTTTTAATATAAGTGAAAGCAATTAGGGAGCAATGACATAAACTAGATTAATATGAATTAATAACCAAACAGATTAATACAGATCTAATTCATGTTTCTTTCACAAACATGAATCATTGATAATTAGGTTTCTAGGAACAAATAGGTGAATAATGACAAGTATAGCCTACGCAGGATCTAAGCTCTTAAACAACCATTGGCTATCCGGACAATTTCACTATTTCATTTCTAAAACCCTAAAAGTTAGATCTAAATCAGATAAGCTTTAGATCGAACTCGAATATACCCTGTGAAGGAGCATAGCTCTTAAACGACACAGAGTATGAAGGTTCGGATCTAACCCTTGGTTCAGATCTAGATCTATATAAATAAAACCCTAATTTTTTTGGCTATGCGATTCATATTGAATATAGTCTAAGCATCATCACCCCCTAATTAAAGGGGATTAGCTAGCCATAGCTAAATAAGAAAAAAGGAAAAATAAAATAAACAACATAAATAAAATAAAATAACAACTAAGAAGAGAAAGGAAAAGATTCATTTTATTCGAGAGAAGAGTTACAGAATAAAACCCAGTGTAATTACAAACGAAGGAGATACAATGTATTTATAGCTACTATGGTCAAGACTAAGTGGCCAATTACACGATGTGCGACAAAAGCCCTTTTCCCAATTAACAAATAAACCAAATAACTAAATGTGAACGCATGTGAATGGACATGCAAATGTCATTGCTTGCGTGCATCGAATGACATCAACTTCAATTGTTTTGAGCATGAATAAGAACTCCATAACATCTGAGACAAGCGATATTTATGAAAAAGCATTGAATCTTTAAAATATACGGCAGAAGGTGGTTGAACACAACATTTCTTCTGGTCTTCAAGGTTTAATCCAGCTCCAAAAATCAACACTCTTCATGCACCAATTCTTCAAGCTTTTCAACAGTTAAGTGCATCAATCCATTTATCTTAAATAATCTGAAAACACAACTATAAATACACAGTATCAATTATTTTAAATAGAAAACAGGACAAATAAGCGGATAAAATATACACATTTACGTGTATATCACTCGTGTATGCAAGTCGATCATTATCACAGCTCAAACATACTAAGTAGAAAATAACATACCATGAACATGGAGATTCGAACATACTTACTGATAATTGTCGGTTGTAATAGCCTATTATTTACGATGCCTTGAACTTAAAACCAAAACAATTTTGGAAAGCCGTAAATCTGTATAATAAACCAGGGGAAGTAGCGAAGAAGATGCTCGTTGTTCCATACCATGCAATTGGTAGTTCGGCGCCATCAATGGTCGTTAGCTTGAAGGTACGATCTTCAAGCCTCTATTGAATGATGTACGAACCTTCACAGTAAGGACCGAGTCTAGAAGGTGTGGGAAAGACCGGCTTAAGGACAATGTTGTCGATGTCAAAGCGTTTTGGATGAACTTTGGTGTTGTAATAGCGGGCGACCCATTGGCAGTGTGCAGTGTCCTGAGTTTAGACTCATCCCTTTTTTCTTTCAGTAAGTCGAGAGATTCCATAAGGAGATCTCTGTTGGTCTTCGTATCAACTCGATTAGATTGTAGTTCAATCTCGATAGGAATTACAGATTAGATCCACACGAGAAAGCGAATGGAGTGTGGTCGATCGTTGACTTTTGGGTAGTCCAGCAAGCCCAAAAGGCTAGAGGGTGTTCGACTACCCACTTACCTCCAACCTTTTCCAAATGCTTCTCGATGGTGGACTTGATGACTTTGTTTATAGCTTCGAATTGTCTGTTGGCTTGAGGATGAGCTATTACCAAGAATCGCTTCTCAATACGGTAATGTCGGTAAAATTCTTTGAACTTAGATCTCTCGAATTATGTCGCATTATTGGAAGCGATAATCATAGAAACCCTAAAGTGATAGATAATGTTGAGGACAATGAAGTTGATTACTTTCTTGGTAGTGATCGTCGTAAGAGCCTCAGTTTCGGCCCATTTGGTAAAGTAATCAACTCAACTGCGATGATAGCATATCGAGCATCGCATTTTTCCATTAGAAGAGTTCTAATAATATCGATTCCCTATATCGCGAATGGCCAAGGACTAACCATCTGAGTAAGTTCTATAGGCGGGACTTGTGGAATCTTGGTGAATTTTTGGCACTTGTCGCATTTGCAGGTGTACTCAGCTACATCTCGCTTGAGAGTTGGCCAAAAGTATCTATATCGGAGTATCTTCTTTGTCAAATTTTGCCCCCCACTGTGGTCACAGCGCTCGCCTTCAAGTACGTCCAATAACACACTTTTGGCATCATTGTGGGCTACACACATGAGCAAGGGAACAAAAAGCCTCTTAAATAGAGCACTCCTTTTTGAATGATGTATCACGAAGCTTTACGATGGAGCGCCCGCTTTTCGTTTCGAAAGTCTGAGAAGATTCCATATTGCAATTAGCCTTTGATAGGAGTCATCCACAAATATGGTTCGAGCTCGATCTCCGTCACTAATATCAAATAGGTCTCTATATGATTGATACTCCAAGAGTTAAGCACTTCGACAAAGACAAGTCCCAAGAGTTGCACATCTCTAGAACTTGCAAACTGGGTTAATGAATTAGCTTTCTCGTTTTGTTCTTAGGGGATGTGAGTAATTATGTAATGATCGAAGTAAGTAAGCAAGTCAAGGACCTGAGCTAGGTAAGGGGTGAGCCATGCGCTCTTTACTTAATATTCCCCGTGGACTAGGCAGACGATGAGTTAGGAACCCGAGAAAATCTAGAAATCCCTGATGTTGAGTTTGATTGCAATTCTAAGTCCAGCAATCAAGGCTTCATATTCAGCATCATTGTTAGTTAAAGGGAAATTAAGATTCAAAGAGTGACAAATCTGGTATTCCTCTGGAGTGACCTGAAAACTCTGGCGTCAGAACACTAATTGTTTGATGAATCATCCACTGGATGTTAGGAGGCTCACTATCTTCCGGAGGGTCTTCAGGAATAGCGAACTCTGCAATGAAGTCTTCCATGGCTTGTCCGAGGAGTGCTCGGTGAGGAATGGAGGTGAGCTCAAATTGACTCGGCTTGATGTTCCACTTCAAAAGTGTACCAGATACCTCAGGTTGTTGAAGGACCTGTCGTAGTGGCTGGTCAATGTAGACTTCGATTGGATGAGACCGAAGGAAAGGTCGAAGCTTTCGAGAAGAGATCAATAAGATGTTAGCGAGATTTTCAAGCTTTAGATAGTTCTTTTCGGCTCCTTCCAATCTCTTGTTGATGTAATGGAGTGGCCTATTGACGCGATATTCTTTGCGCACAAGCGCCAAGCTAATTTCCTGCGCAAAAACAACCAAATGGATATATAAGTCCTCGTGTTCCACAGGTTTCGATACGACAGGTGGTCGTTCTGAATGATTGAGGAGGTCATGGAACATGGCGACGCAATCCGGTTTCCATGCAAAGTTGCACTTCCTTTTGTTGTCCAAATCAAAAAAAGGAATGCACTTGTTGATTGCCTTCAAAATGAATCGACTTAGGGTGTCCACTTTCCCTTTCAAGATTTGAACATCCTCAATGTTATCTGGGGCTTTAATGCCTTGAATAGCTCCAAATAGCTTCGATCTTTTCTAGATTTTCCTCGATTCCACGTGAATTGATGATGAAACCCAAAAAATTTCTTGAAGCAATGCCAAAAGAGCAGTTTAAGGGATCGAGTTTCATGTTGTATTTACGGAGAACACTGAACATTTTCATTAGGTCGTTGACATGGTTGTTCAACAATTTTGTTTTCACGAGCATGTCATCCACGTAAACTTCCATGGATCTCCCAATCTGGTCTTCGAACATCTTGTTGATGAGTCGTTGATATGTGGCTCCAGCATTCTTGAGACCCAACGACATGAAAACATATCAATACAGCTCGAGGTCGATGATAAATAAAGTGTGTTCCTGATTTGAAATTTACATCAGAATTTGATTGCAGCCAAAATATGCATCCATGAAGGAGAGATGTTGGTGGCCCTGTAGTTGAATCAACGATCCAGACGATCTTCAGAAGTGGGAAGCTGTCCTTCGAGCATGCTTTATTCAAATTAGAATAACCCATTCAATTTCTTGACTAAGACCAGATTGGAGATCCATTCAGGATAGAGGGTGTCACGAATAAAGTCGTTGTCTTGTAGCCTATCCACCTCCTTTCTGAGTGCCTCTGATCTTTCAGTTCCCGATATTCATTATTTCTATTTGATGGGAAGATGCTTCAAATCGATACCAAGCATGTGACAAGCGATTCTTGGGTCGATGCCACACATTTTGGAGTGGGTCCAAGTGAATACATCCATGTTGGTTCGTAAGAAGTCTACGAGTTGTTCCTTGATTATCGGCTGAAGCTGCGATCCAACTTTCAAGACCAAAGATGGGTTAACGGGGTTGATCACAACATCGATGGTTGGCTCCACTGGAGTAGCCCGCTCGTATCGAGCTCTTCGTCCTTCCAAGGATCAAGATCCTTGGAGAGATAACTGTGGCGTCTGAACAGATACTCAAATTTCGCTGGTTGCTATGCGTTGAGGGTTTTGGGGTAGAGTGTTGTCTCCACGCCTTTTCTTTGTTGGTAGCGTTTTCCCACTCAGTAAGGTAGCAGGCTCTTGTCGCGACTTGGTTTCCTTGGATAATTCTAACTCTATTGTCTGTCGAGAACTTCATGTGGAGGCACCAAGGCACCATGAATATGTAGAACTCGACAAGGAAGGTCGTTTGAGAAAGCGTTGTAGCGAGAGGGGACTTCGATAACGATGAAGGTGAGGATCTGAGCTCGGCTTTGATCTCCGTCCCCTAGTTGTATCGGCAGATCTACTAGATCGATTGGCCAGTTGAAGCACCGTTAAATCCGTGAATGATGGCTTTTCATGGCTTCAAATCTCCAGCCTCAAGCTTCATTTGATCGTAGGCTAATTTGAAGATAATGTTGATATAACTCCCCGTGTGGACGAGAACTTTCTAGACATAGGCTAGACCAATATAGTTTGAGATAACTAGCGGATCTGTAGTGATAATGTCGATTCCTATAGCGTCCTTCTCTCAGAACACTATTTTATCCCTCATGGTCTTCTGCAGCTTCACCAAGACATATTCCCCCATGACGGCGGAGCGCGCTTGCTGGTCGGCATGCTCAATGGAGGTTGTGTATCCTTGCATACATTAAAAGCTCTCATTTACGGGTTGAGCTCCACCACAAATAGTATTGATCATGATGCCCCTTTGAGGAGACCTCGGATTGGACAACCTAGGTGTCGTTTGGTTCCGAGGACGAGCAGGCATTGAAGGGACCGCAGTTGCTTCTTTCGGTGTAGGATTTTGGACGTATTGCTCGAGTCATTTCTCAAGAATGAGTTCCTGAGTAGCATCTCTGAGGAGTCGGAAGATTATTTGTGTTGTGGCCGAACGTATCGTGGAACATGCAGTACTTGCAGAGTTCATCTCTCGGTCGGCCGATTCTCGAGACGTCGGCTTCTTGTACTACATGTTATTGCATGTCTCTAAATATATTGCCTCCAACTCAAAATTGAGTGGAGCGTATACCTAATAAGTCGGGAAGCGACCACGCTTCTTAAAGTCTTCTTTCATATTATTGTGACTTCCTAGCTTGTCATTGTTTGGCTTGGTCCTGAACTGAGCTTTGCTCTTGTCAGAGCCTTCTTTAACTTGCTTGAACTTGATGCTATCTTGTGCGGAAGGCTAGTGAGGATGGTTAGGAAGCCCGTCTCGAGAAGCCCTATTCCTAGCACATAAACTGATTTGCTTTTCATATAAATCTTCTGGAGACTTTAATTTCTTCATATCCAAGCACCAAATTTGGAATTAGATAGAATGCCCTTGAAAAGTTATACAAGGACAGTGCAGGTTTCAAGCTCTTTGACCTCGGCCAAGGCTTTGTTGAAGCGTTCAAAGCAGCTCTTAAACGTTTCCATGGTGCCTTGGTATATGTTGAACAGAGACAAAGTGTCCTTCGGCCTGGTGACATGCATTCAGAACTGCTTTACTAATTCAGTAGCCAGTTAGTCGAAGGTTGTAATGGTTCTCAGCAGGAGTCAAAAGAACGAAAGTAGGACCACGCCTTCGAGTAAGATAGGAAAGCACTTGCTTTTGATTGCATCAGTGGCACGACTCAAATCCATGTGCTATTTATTGTAGTTGAGGATGTTTTGGGGATCAGTCTTCCCTAAGTAAGCCGTCAGTTACGACATATCAAAACGTTGCGGCCGCTCGGTGTTGAGGATTGCCGAAGTAAAGAGGTTACGTCTCATATTGATTTCCCACATGTCAATGGCATGCCCCTCATTTCTCTCATGATCCTAAGGACCATGTCGGTGAGAGCCGCAAGATGGACCTAAGTTGGATTCCAGTGGTTGTGGTCCTCCTTGGGAATTTGTGGCCTTAGGCGGCTTCTCGAATGAACATCAGCATCATCCTCGGGTAAGTCATTAACCTCAATTCTTTGATCCTGTGGAGGTTGGTTAAGAGGAACTTCATCCTATTTCGCAGCCAACTAATTCGACGCTAATTCTAAATGATGGTAGGTCGAGGTTACCTCGTCGAGGGTTGGGTACTAGTTCCGGGATTGATACTAGGACCTAAACGAGAGCGGTCAGAACTATGGCCCATCTCTCTGATTGTGAGCGTAGCACCATTTGTGACACCCCACGTCCATTAATGTCACTCTTTATCGGAATGCGTTAAGTTTTGTGAAGCGTTATAGGTAAACAGAAACAGAAACGTCACAAGATAGATATAAAATAACAGTGTAATTAAAATTTTATTAAATAGAAAAGCTTCATGGTCCAAACTCAATTACATAATAAGTCTGAAATGCTGAAAATTCATTTCATCAACATAAAACTTTTGGCTTGTACCAAAATCATCACTAGAGTACAATAATACATAAAAAGCATAATCCCCAAAATATAGCTATAATAGATAAGATATGAAATCAAGCGGTACATCAAAGTATCTTCAAGCAAAATGAAAAAGAGAATCCAAATCAAGCCTGAGTATTCCCATCCTGAGAACCTGGGAGAAACAGAAGAGAGATAAGAGGAAACAAAATTGGTCAAACATAAAGTCTGACGAGTCCAGTTACTTTTATCATATAAATAAGTAAAAGCATCATGTCATGCATATAAAATGGATGAGAGAGAAAACAATATCATAAGAAAGGTATAATAGGCTGAGTAAGATAACAGAATAAGCATAATAGGATATATTGCGCTTCTCAAGTACTTTTCTTAGCACCAATATTAGTATAACAGAACAAGATAATCCCTGCATAAATAGATGGTAGACTTAGGTGTACATCTAGTGACGGGTTTTACCCCAATAATCCATCCCAATAGAAAAGACAGGTGTTACCCTCAACAAGAATAATGGGCTTCTACATAAGCAAGACTAGATATACCCTAATTACTACCCCAATCGATCGGCTCCCTACTCTGTAGAGACCCCATGCTGGCCCCACAGTAGGATGTATCACTTCCTAAAGTGGCAATCCATTTATTTTCAAGATGCACAACAATGTTTACGGATGTCACAGCGTCTTAATTTTCCACAAGCAAGCCGGAACCATGCACGCACATGACTCCTTTGGGTCCCGTGCTATCAACACCCTCGCCTATTTGAACCTCTTACAATCAACTCAGTAAGCGTGCCCTAACCCCGACCTAGTTCAAGGTTCCTCGTTTGATACCAAGATGGGTTACTGACTGATAAGAGTCCTGCACAGATGATACAAGCTACCCGCCTAGGCTTGTATCCCCACTAATAGGATTTTGACAGGTTTTACCTAACGGTTTAACAAGATTGCATAACTCCAACATGCAATACAGGTCAAGTTTGTTGGTTTTATATAAGATAACTTAACCCCTCTCATTGATTCAAGTAACATGTTATAGATTAAGTTTGTCGGTTTTATACAAGATAACTTAACCCCTCCCACTGATTCAAGTAACATGTTATACTGGTTAGGTTTGTCGGTTTTATACAAGATAACTTAACCCCTCCCACTGATTCAAGTAACATATTATACAGGTTAAGTTTGTCGGTTTTGTACAAGATAACTTCACCCCTCCCACTTATTTAAGTAACATGTTATACAGGTTAAGTTTGTCAGTTTTATACAAGATAACTTAACCCCTCCCACTGATTCAAGCAAGTTTTCTTAACCCCTACTCAATTTGACAAGTTCATGTAAGCCCTATATATTTGAACAGGTTAAGTATTTATGATTAACAGATTCTTTTCATTTTCCATTTATGTCTGCTAATGCACCAAACCTCTCACATTAAGTCGACTACTTGTGGTCACTGGATATGCCAAGTGATTCCGGCCAGACTTCTACCACAAGCTAGACTTAACGTCGTGTCTTAGCACCATTACGTGTAAATTTGTGCCCTTGACCCCTTACATTAGATTAACCACTTGTGGTTGTTGGATTTGTCGGGCGGTTCCAGGAAGACTTCTACCACAGTGTAATCTAACCTCGTGTCTAAGTGTAGTTACAGTTTCTATTTACTGTAGTTTTAGGCATATTGGTTCTTATCCAATTATTCATGTTCATCGTAGGTTTCTCAACTACAGTATTCAGCTTCAAAATATTTCAGCAGATTATTCATTTTAATGGGTTAAACATCTCTACAAGTTACAACAGGTTACTAACAGTTTCATTATAATGTTCTGCTAAATCTTAAATTAAGCCTACAGATTTATATACCCCAAATTATGGTCATAATTCACAATATAAAATTTGCCCCAAGTTTTAGGCAAATTGTACAGTATAGGTTATTCCCCAAAAACCCCAATCATGATTCATAATACGATTTATGCCCAAATTATAACTTTAGATCAATGTATAGATTATACCCCCCAAAAACCCCAATCAAGTTATGTACAAAATCCCAATACAAGTTATGCCCTAATTTTAACGTTCCCCATTGTTCCTAATTTCGCGCGCTCGCATATTTCAGCGATAGGTCTAGGCTCAAAAGTAGCCTAGTTATAAAAATAAAAAGGGAAAGTGGAAGAGAAGAGAACGAGAATAGACATAATAACAAAATAGACATAATAAAAAAATAGGAATATGCTAACAGAAATGGGCATAATGAAAGAATAGGCATGTGAACAGTAGGTCAGGGGTACATGTAATGGTAGATCTGTTCAACTATGATTCAGGTTACTAAAAGGCACAGGCTTAGATCCAAACTTATAAACATGTCAAGATTAATTATTAAATGTTCATATCTAAAAATAACATGAAATCACAGAGATTGGATCTAAAGAACAGAGAACAACAGGCTGAAGTTGTAGAAGAAATTCTTGAATGCGTGTAGGCTGTTATTGAAGGAAATAGGCTAACTCAATCTAAATTGGGGCAGCGTCTCGTTGTCTCCATTGTTTTTTATGTGTAAAAAAATAGAAATGGGGTTCTATTTATATCCTAAAGCCGACGAACCAAGCCACAGAACAAGTCCACGTTCGAAAAACTGAATCTGCCCAGATCTGTATAGGTGTCGACCCATGGGTCGACCCCAAACACCCTGAGTAGACCCCAGGGTCGACCCACAGAATGGATCGGTTCCTCTCCTGGTCTTCCCACTTCCCTGTTTTGAATTAATATGAATATTTTGATTTGTTTGTATATATATATAATTCTCTTGTGCGTATACAAACTTATAGGCTTAATAACTTCTTCATACGATATCTGTTTCATGCAAACTCGGAGTCTATCTTAAGAAAAATTCCGAGATGAACGCAATGGCACAGTCCATTTTACTAAATTCCAATTATTTAATTAAGTATTCTTTAATTTATCATTATAATGTTTTCTTAAAGTTACAGGGTGTTACATTCTCCCCTACTTAAAGTATTTCGTCTCCAAAATTTCTAAGTTAAGAAGAATGTATATCCTAACATCCATCATCCATCATCCATCTACTCTTCCACCAATCACAAGCGTCCATTGTCCTTAAAAGATTTCTAATGCTTATATGAACACATACAAAGGTGTGTGTATATGTCCCTATGCTAATGCGAAATATCAGGCGGTCTACTGATTCAGTTGAGCTCCTTAATGCAATGTATGTTAGTACCATGAATTCAACATGTATGCAAATAGTCCTAATATATCATATATAGGCTATATGTGTGCACAATCATCCATCCAAATGCAACATTCATATGCTGATACACACATTTCCATCCATAAAATTTTAAATTGCAAACACATCCATATGCAATATGAGAGTGATTGAGCCGATCTAGTGCCTAATGTGTGTGTATATGCATCCCCGAGAAACCATTGGAAAACACTTGCATCCACTTGCATCCATCAAACATAACATGTCTCAAACACATGTTTACATCCATGGGATTTCTACCTAAAGGTCGAAGATTTGATCGATAGGATATACTTAAATGACAGAAGCAAGTATGAATAAAAGCTTTGGAAAAGAGGTTAAGAACATACCCTTGAAAAGAAAAGGGTACAAAGCATGGATCTTGTCTTCGGTCTCTAAGGTTGCATCCTCATGGTCATCTCCCCACTGAACTTTCATCAACCCGGCCTCTCGGTTGTGTAACCTCTTAACCATTGATCCAAGAATACGGGTAGGAAGTCATCTAACTGTTGCTTCTTGCTCCACTTTTACTTCCTCAAGCATACTCGGCTCAAATACTTCGGCGGTATCATGCAAGCACTTCCGTAAATGAGAAACGTGGAAAACATCATGAACACCCGTCAATCTCTCTGGTAGCTTCACCCTATAAGCCATTTGGCCAATCCTTTCTGTTATGGGAAAGGGCCCTACAAATCTTGGTGCCAATTTCCCTACCGATCCAAAGTGAACCACAGTCCTCAATGGAGATACCTTGAAGAAAACCATGTCTCTCACCTCAAGTTCAATATCAGTCCTTCTCTTATCTGCGTATGACTTCTGCCTGTCCTGAGCTGTCTTCATGCGCCTGTGGATAAGATCAATCTTTTCTGAAGTTTCTCTAATCGTCTCAGGTCCAAGTAGAAGCCTATCTCAGCTGTCTCGATTTGAGATCCTTCTGTGAGAACAAATACTTGTGCGACTTATGGTCCGTGTATATCTCAAACCTCTCTCTAAGCCGATAATGCCGCCAAGCCTTAAGCGCGAATACTATAGCAGCTAATTCCAAAACATGGGTAAGGTAGTTCTTCTTGTGAACTCTCAACAGTCTACCATCGTAACATACCACCCTTCCCTCTTGCATTAGAACAACACCAAGACCCGTACCACATGCATAAGTGGACTGTTAACACCTTGTTCTCATCAGGCAAAGTCAAGACTGGGGCTATTGTCAGAGCCCTCTTCAATGGCTGAAAAGCATCCTCATAGTCTATACCCTAAGAAAATGATTGATTCTTCTTTGTAAGTCTGGTGAGTGAGGCTGATATCTTTGTGAATTCCTTAATGAACTTCCTATTATAGATGGCTAAAACAAGAAAACTCTTCACCTCCGTTGCATTCCTTGGTTTCTTCCAATCTTGAACTGTAACTTCCTTCGTAGGATCTACTGCTATCCTATCCTTAGAGACTACAAGCCCTAGAAATCTAACTTCTTTTCTCCAAAAATGACATTTAGAGAATTTCGTCTTAAGCTGGTGCGCATAGAGACTTTTTAAAACCTCACTTAAATATTGGGCATACTCTTCCTCGCTCTTCTAGAAAATCAAGATATCATCAACAAAGACCACAACAAACATATTTAGAAATTCCCGAAACACCCTATTCATCAAATCTACAAAATAGGTGGGTGCATTCGTCAAACCAAAAGGCATGACGAGCCACTCGAATAAACCATTTGGAGTTCTAAAGTTAGTCTTGTCTATACTGTCCTCGGCCATCCTCGACTGATGTAATCCCATGGCCAAGTCTAACTGGGAGAAAATAGACGCACTAACAAGCTGGTCAAACAAATCATTTTTCTTAGTGAGCTTATTCAACTCTTTATAACCCACATATAAGTGAAGCGAACCATCCTACTTAGTTGTGAATACCACTTGAGCACCCCATTCAGATATGCTTCGCCTAATAAACCCTTTCTCAATTAGCTCCCATACTTTCTTGATAAGCTCCCTTCTCTCGGAGCTATGTAGAGCATAGGCAATGCAACTGGCTTTGCATTGTCCACCAAGTATACACGGAAATCAATCTTGCGCCTCAAAGTAAGGCTCGAACATCCTCAAAAACATTAGGATACTCATGGACTATTGGTACAGATCGTAAATCATCGATAGATGCATCAAGCGACTCTAGGAAACTAAGCATGACAGACCCTTTAGGGTCATAAGAAATCTCGAAGGTACTCCCATGGCAAGTCAAAAGTTTAACAACCCTCCTCTCATTATCTAGAATGACACCATACATGGCTAGCCAATCCATCCCTAGAATCAAACCGTAGCCCATGAAACCAAGCACGTATGCATCGAATTCAAACTCGACGCCCAACACAGATATTCTTAAACCCAGACAAATCATAGACAAATAAGTCGTAACTCCTATGGGGTTTGAGACGACAATAGGATCCAAAACTATACTAGTACTAAGGTACAGTTACTCAACCACAAATTGAGATATAAAAGAATGTGAAGCGCCAGAATCAAAAAGAGTTCTAACAGGATGATCGAAAATCAAACCTTCAACAGAAACTTTTCTACCTCTATCTGGTACACTACCCACGAGAACATGCATATGCCCTCCAGAAGATCATGCCCTTTGGCCCTGTCCTTGCTTCATCCGGTACTCCCCAGTGTAGTGTCTGACTTTGCCATGGTTGAAACAAGCGTTATTCCTTTTTCTGCAACCTTTGCCTAAATGACCCACACATCCATAATTATAACATTTCCTCTTTTCTCGGGCTTTGTCATTCTTTCAGCCCTTCTTTTGTTGTTGTTATTGTTCTTTCTTCGGCCACACTTTCTCATCCTTGGGTTGTGCTCCTTAGCCTTAACTCCCTTATTCTCCTTTTTACCATCCTTGTGTAACATGCCAACAAGTCTCTCGAAAGCTGCCTCCATCGCATGGAAATCCTTACTAAGCTTGAGAGAAAATTACCCGCAAGTGAAACTATTGCGGCTACAGATGGAGGTTGGGCACTTCCTTGCCCTTCGACATGTGTCGTAGTTTTAACATGCCTTACGGAACCATGCCATGATGGGGAAACCCTTCAGGAAGAATCATTTCCCCAGACATGCTGAAAAGAAAAGGAAGGGGACTCAAACGGAGAATCGAGAGATATTTTATATGGCTTTGGGGAATATGTTTTCCAAAAACAGACTTTTCTTTGAAAATACTTTCTTTAAACATTTTGAAAACAATTTTCAAAACCTTTTCATTCGATCTGGTAACCTTCAGCTCTGATACCAAGTGTGACACCCCATGTCTGTTAATGTCACTCTTTATCAGAATGCATTAAGTTTCGTGAAGCGTTATAGGTAAACAAAAACAGAAACATCACAAGACATATAAAATAACAACGGAATTAAAACTTTATTAAACAGAAACGCTTCATTGTTCAAACCTAATTACACAATAAGTCTGAAATGCTAAAAACCCATTACATCAACATAAAACTTCTATCTTGTACCAAAATCATCACAAGAGTACGATAATACATAAAAAGCATAATCCCCAAAATATAGCCATAATAGAGAAGATGCGAAATCAAGCGGTACATCAAAGAAGTTCCAACCAGAATGAAAGAGAGAATCCAAATCAAGCCGAAGTATTCCCATCCTGAGAACCTGGGGGGAGACGGAAGAGAGAGAAGAGGGAACAAAATGGGTCAGACAAAAAGTTTGGCGAGTCCATTTACTTTTATCATATAAATAAGTAAAAGCATGGTGACAGACATATAAAATGGATGAGAGAGATAGCAATATCATAAGACAGGTATAACAGGATGAGTAGGATAACAAAATAAACATAACGTAATATATTGCGCTTCTCAAGTACTTTTCTCTGCACCAATACTAGTATAACAGAACAAGATGATCCCTACACAAACGGATGGTAGACTTAGGTGTACTTCTGGTGACAGGTTTTACCCCAACAATCCATCCCAACAGAAATGACAGGTGTTACCCCCAACAAGAATAATGGGTTTCTTCACAAGCAAGACCAGATGTACCCTAATTACTTCCCCAATCGATCGGCTCCCTACTCTGTAGATACCCCATGCTAGTCCCACAGTAGGATGTATGACTTCCTAAAGTGGCAACTCGTTTATTTTTCAAGATGTACAACAATGTCTTACTAATGTCACAACATCTTAATTTTCCACAAACAAGCTGAAACCATGCACGCACATGACTCTGTTGGGTCCCATGATGTCAACACCCTCTCATATTCTGATATTATAATAATGTCCAACACAAGTAAAAACAATCTAGTAGAAATGCTTACATCTAACGTTCTACATATATAATATACAATCAAAACCGCGGGCTCATATTTGGGGAATGGATTCCAACTATGACAAGGTATGAATCCACCTTCTGCTCAATGTACTCTAGAAGTGATACACTGGAGTTCAACAAGAACATCTTGTAACTCAGCCACACATGATCGACCACTCATTCGCTTGAGTGTATCGAATATATTGTCACCTTACAGTTGGTAAACCAACATAACCATTCCCGGGAGATACAGAATTGAAAGAAGTAAAAAATATGAATATTCTCTAGATGGTGACAATATACCCTACTTGGGTGTGGCCCACTTAGCTAGGCTGCATGCCGAAATTTCTGTCATTTCCCAATTGATGAGGCTGGAGGTCATAATGTATCTTTCAACAGATTACTCATTCATTTACTTTGAATGCCGCATCGTCATACCCGTCAAACCACAATTCCTCAAAAATACCACGGGTATAGGCTAAGAGAAACGAATTCCTCCGCCACCAACGTAAATACGTTTGAAACGATCAACTCACGTGATCCACCAGATATACTCTGTCAAACATTCTTCCATATAGGTTGTCCTGGGAATGGACAAACCGAAGGCACTATTCTGTAAATAGGATAGCCCTTGCATAATTCCGTATTCAATTTGTCTTCGATCCATTTGATTCGAAATGCTAACGCCCATACGGAGTGGTTCTTGGATAAATATCCAACTGGTCTCTCCGTATTGACGACGGAAAAATGGTCAAAACTTTGATAGTCTATGATTTAACTATCAAACATCGCCATGCCAACTCAAACCATTTCACTCATTAACTAAATTCACTTAACCATCCTTTACTATCAAACCTTAGCCATTCCTTAGTTAAGAAGAAAGTCAATCAAGTTGGGGTATAATTACCTTTTAGACCTTAACTGAACAACGTTTTAACTTCGGAATAGACAAAGTTTATCTTTTTAAACCTTTAACAACTTCCTTGTGAACCTCACGGATTATATTTATGAATCCACTTCTCTTATAAAAACATTGGTTATAACGATTACGTTATAATCCCTACTTTCGAAATATCTAACTTCAAATATAACTTTTATTCTTTAATTTGAATAAATAAATAAAGACCTTATTTATAAATAAACAAATCTTGATTTAAACACCGGAAAGTATAAGTACTTTCCCGAATTTGACGATTAACTCTCTTCGAATAACTAATATTCGATTAACTCACTTCGAATAACTAATATTCGATTAACTCGATTCAAATAACTAATATTCGAATAACTCACTTCAAATAAATTATATTCGATTTAACTCCATTAGAATAACTCTATTCGATAAATTCTTATCTTCGATTAATCAATACTCGACGAACTCTAACTCGATTAACTAACACTCAACTAACTCTAACTCGATTAACTCTAATTCGATCAACTTCTTTTGATTAACTCCATCATTCTATTCGAATAAACTATATTAGATCAACTCTTTTAATTCTATTCGAATAAATTATGTCTGTTTTAACATTATTTCGAATAGCTGATATTCGATTTAACTCCATTCGCTTGACTCTAGATCGCAGCGATCACAATGGTTACGCCTGATTCCCTCAGGAAACATCCGACCACCGTAGGCTATCTGCAGCCCTGCGAATTACGCTAGCAATCGTATGAAATGGCAACTCATCCTAAATAACTATGTTTGACTAACTCTATCTCAAATAACTATATTTGATCAACTCTAATTGAAAAACTAATATTCAATTAAATCCTAATTCGATTAACTATGTTCAACTAACTCTTTCTGGCTAACTCTTTATTCGAATAACTAATATTCGATTAACTCTAATTTAATAACTAATATTCAATTAACTCTAACTAGTTAACTCTAACTGGTTAACTCTAATTGATTAACTCTAACTGATTAACTCTAACTTCTTAACACTAACTGGTTAACTCTACGTCAATATCCAGTTTCAAATATCGATGTTGAAATCGATTCTTACTTCTCCATATAAGTCCTGACTTATATATTCTATTTATCCAATGATAAATATTTTATTTTATTTATAAAATATTATTTATAAATTTATCTTCTCCACTTATC
Organism: Allium sativum; assembly: GCA_030737875.1. Lineage (NCBI taxonomy): Eukaryota > Viridiplantae > Streptophyta > Magnoliopsida > Asparagales > Amaryllidaceae > Allium > Allium sativum. The sequence continues at coordinate 270,606,465 of CM060911.1, forward strand.
TATTAAAATAGATCTCCATTTAAAATCTATTTTAAATTCATATTCTGTTATACCCGTGTGCGAAGCACGGGTCTAAACTTTCCTAGTATATCTCATTTTATATAATTATATTTAATTATCAAAAAAAATTCCCTTTTGTACTTCTATTTATTTTCTAAATAAATAATCCTTTTACATTTCTTTTACAAGTATTTTCCTTTATATTTGTCTTACAAATATTTTCCTTTATATTTATTTTTTACAAATAATTCCCTTTTCAACTCTTTGATTTTATAATCATTTCCATTTAAAAAATCCTTTTCCTTTTATGTATAAAATCTATTGATTTTATACAAATAATTTATTTACAAAACATACTTTGAAAATCCCCATTTTTACATCCCAGTATTTCTTACGGTATGTAAAATACCATATAACAATGATCGATATCATTTAAACACACATAATCATCAACATATTATATATCACATCATACATTACAATATATGAAAAACGCTAAAATAAATGTTGAGGAATGCTGTTGATCCCTCCAATCTGTTTCCCTGTATCCACAGATGTTAAACAGTATAATTAACATCACTTCCATTTCAACTTGAAATATTCTGATAAACAAAATCAATATATATTTAATGGTCTAAATATATATATATATATATATGTATGTATATGTATATATTTTATGCATATATAAAATAAATTTCAACCAACTAACTAGCAGTTCATCCAAACAGTCAACACACAGCAATCAACCAACATTTATAAGTTCTAAAAATATAACTGTTCAGAGTTAGTGAGTTTTACTCACATTGGATGATCATCGTTAATAACGATAACCATCGCTTGATTCATACCGACAATTTATTTCGCTATAAATGGTAACAAGCTCCGATGGACTTCCGGTCAGTTCCATTGTTTTGCTCCCGTCCATATGATCCTGACGGATCTTGATTTGCTGAATTCTGATATTATATGAGTGAAATATCGCGTTAACAATTTCGTATGCTAATTTAAATTAAATAATCATAATTTTAATTAAACCCTTTTCGCCTCACCATTAAATTCCTCGACCCTTCCTCTAATACCCGTCGCTCCTCCTATAACATTGCTTCATCTCCACCTTCAATTTTTTTCTTCCATCAACAAGATATATATATATATATATATATATATTTACAAAGTTCTGGGCTTTCCCGACAATTGGCCCATCTTCTCACTTGAAGACTCACGGTATACTAAAACCAGATCCGCACCCACTCATTTCTTCTTCCTCGAACAAAACTCTGTCGCTCCCTCCAGTATACCCAAACCTTTGACCGCTAGTTTGACCTCTCTCCACCGCTACCTCGTCCACCGACAGACCTCGCAACCACCACCCACTGACTCAGTGCCTTAAGCCGCACCCGCCTGTCACCCGTATGTCAAACACGAACAGCCCCTGTTCATCGCGTCCCCAGGCACAAACCGCCTTCTACAGTTGAAGACAGCGAACTATCTTCGCACAGAATGCCTCTAAAAAAAGTCACACAAGTCCTACTTCTATCGCTGAGCTGAAAACAATCGATGAATCCTCGAATTAAGGCTTCCAATAGTTTCAAATCTTAACCCTAATACCGCCATTCAGTTCGACAGTACCGTAAACTCCATCGCCTCCCCAAATACTTGTCATCGCACCCTTCCACATAGGTATAGAATTGAAGAGGATCCCTCACAGGTTTCGAAAATGGTGGAGTTGCCTTTATAATAATTTATTTGAATTTTATTTGATTTTGCAAACACTCGTTTTTCTCTGGAAGAAGATAGGAAAAGTGACGGCTGGTTTTTCTTTGATCAGAGAGAACGAGGGTTTAGGTCTTAAGGAATTTGGATGAAGTGTATTTATAAAAGTTTGTTTTGAGGGTGATATCTTTCCACTTTTTTGGTTTGAAGCCACAAAGAACTGGTTGATGAAACAAAGCAATGTGTGGCCTTCTTTATGTTCACAAATTTGTTTATAGCTTTTATTAATGCCTGTTCTTCGTTAGTCCACGAAATGCTTTTATCCATCCTTGCTTGCCCATTTGAATTTAGCGTGTCCGTTATATGAATCTCTACTTATTTACGGATTGTTATCGACAGAAATAAACATACAGTTGTGACGAGCAAGGCGCCACGATTCCAAAAATATAATAACATCGGTAGATTAACTCATTTTGTGAAACCTTAAAATGTTGATTACAGGGTGCAAAATACTCCAAATAAAAAGTTGCTTATTTAATTAATTAAAAATTACAATAAAATTATAAAAATTAAATTATCACTACGTCTCAAAAGAATCTTGTCTAAATTCGAAACCGGTATCTAGTTAAATCAAATAAACCATTATGGTCGATAAACGATTCTATAGCAACTATTTTTAAAAATGATTTGGACATAAATCAAAATCTACACAATGAAATCCCGATTTTTCTCTTCCATTAGAAAAATATACTTCACCAGCTCCGAACGTTTCTTGTTTCACGGAAATCCGATTTAAAACGGACCATGTACATTCAGTTGAAGTTCGAATCGCCAAACAGCGAACTACAACGCTATTTCGAGCTCGATTTTAATTATAATATATTTATACGTTCAAACTGTCGTTCAAATAATATATTCGTCATTCTAATTCAATTCTATGCTGAATTAAATTCTTTGAATTGTCCAGTTCACAATATGTTGTCAATTCACTATTTCTGATTACTTCAAAAATTAAATATATTATTCTATTATTTATTTTAATTAAATATTCAATATAAATTTAATTAAACGACCATTTAGATCTCTAAATCGCCTTTTAAATAATTAAATTAATTAATTATTACACCGTAAAAATACGGGACATTACATTCTTCCCCCCTTAAAAATAATTTCGTCCTCGAAATTGCTAAGGTAGAAAACAAACTCCACCAACTGGGTTAAACATTATTTATTTACTTCCTTTTCCATTTCAATTGAACCCATTAATTTAAATTGAAATATTAATTAATTCTTATCAACGAAAATCTTCAAAAATCCTGAAAATTTTCTAACACCCGAATTTTTTTGCTAGCACCTCCTTTGTACTGGTCAATCGGTACAACTACAACTTGCCTCTCTGGGCCTTCTCCATCCCAAAAGAAAATCAAATCGCCAAACGTCTTGCCAATTCGGCTCAAAAATCTCATGCTATACCAAATATAAACTTGTACCTTTTTATCGGGCATTTAAACTTTATCACTTTAACCTGTTATCAATTCAACACATACTAATGTCATCTCAACCAATTTCCAATCAATATCTGTTCAACCAAATCATTCGCTTATAACAAAGTCGAATTTCGTTTGGAACTCAAGTTCTATCCTAGATCCCAAATTCTTAATTCATCAGCTCAATATCGTTTCAAATTCCTATCTCATAAATCTAATTTTGTTTTGATACCATTCTAAACCAATCCAATTCCAGTTACAACTTAACTGGCATTATTTCAATTCCAATTTGCTTTTACAAATTTCAATTCAATTTGGTTTTAAGTCAAACAATCTTTCCCTAGAAATTTTAAATCACTTAGCTTTTCAAAAATCAAATATCCCTTTTCGGAATTCAAAACAACTTGCTTTTCTCAAAACAATTCAAAACAAAATCTTTGGTAGTAATCCGTCACTTAGCAACTCGAAAATGAACACCGATGATGATCGACTTCATCATCGGAATTTATTTTCCAGCGATCGAAGTGAGTTAAATACTATATCATTTCAAAACTCATTTCTAAATACTTCCATTTTGAAATATATTTCAAAATACCTTTCCCAATGATTGTAAACAATTTAAAATCTCCTAGGATTTTAAAATTCTCATATATTTAATTCAATTCCATTTACAAACACTCCTCCAACTTTTAATTCCAATTCTGATTCTAAATTCAGATTTACTTCATCTTATTTCATGTATTATATTCATAAGAATTCTGATTGGCTAATTACATAACCATTCCAATTATAATCTTATTCGATTGTAATTACAACTAACACATTCAATAATAATATCAATATAAATCATCTGTTTATATCAAAAAAATATTTTCGGTAAAATTATATCATTTACCGCCTTTTCAACACATATCATGTCGGTTCATCGTATTCGAGTGTTTAGAAACCATTACCGATACAATGGATCAAATTGATTGACCAGAACTTATAAACAACTCAACCAATAAATCTCCACAACATAAAACAATTTTATATTGAAATCTACAAATACGTTCTCTCGTATATATACACTCAAACTCAATCTAGGGTATTGCTGACCCCATCTCTACTGAGTCACGCCACAGAGCCAGGGTAATTACTTAACCTTAAGCTCTGATACCACTGTAACGACCCGGGGATTTTGTCGACCTTGGTTACCGACATATACTCAATATCGACACTCCAATCGTCGGAAAATACCGGATAGTCCATGAAAGAAATTAGAGGGTGAGGAAAGATAAGATAGAAACTTAGAATAGAAGAAGAAGAACATACAACATCAGAGTAACACGAATCTTACAGCGGAACGAATAACATATAATATATAACATAACTATGAAATATAAATCTGTACTTGAATATACATATCATTTCCAAAGTACAGCACTTACAACAGAGCAGAAATAACCATAGCTATATAGTCCTGAAGCCTCCTGCTCAAGCTCTTCAAATATATCTGTAAATCCCGACTCTGGACTACCTGCACAAAATTGGGCACCCAAGAGTTTAGGGAAAATAAAACAAAATAAACTCCGGGTCAGTCATGTGACTGGTGTGAGTAAACTCAAATCATTTGTTTAACTTTAAAAATCCTTTCAAAAGAAAGAATAATCGTAAGACCGATCCACACATAAACACGGATGGTTTTTACCTTACGATAACCCAAATCATGTGTAAACAATATTATTCTGATATTATAATAATGTCTAACACAAGTAATATCAATCTAGCAGAAATGCTTGCATCTAACGTTCTACATATATAATATACAATCAAAACCGCGGGCTCTTATTTGGGGAATGGATCCAAACTATGGTAAGGTACGGATCCACCTTCCGCTTAGTGTACTCTAGAAGCGATACACTGGAGTTCAACAAGAACATCTTGCAACTCGGCCATACATGACCGACCACTCATTTCGCTTGAGTGTATTGAATATATTGCCACCTTACAGTTGGTAAACCAACATAACCATTCTCGGGAGATACAGAATTGAAACAAGTAACAAATATGAATATTCTCTAGATGGTGACAATATACCCTACTTGGGTGCGGCCCAATTAGCCATGTTGCCTGCCCGATTTCTGTAATTTCCCAGTTGATAAGGATGGAGGTCATAACGTATCTTTCAGCAGATTACTCATTCATTTACTTTGAATGCCACATCGTCATACCCGTCAAAACACAAGTTGATTTCCCCAAAAATACCACGGGTATAAGCTAAGAGAAACGAATTCCTCTGCCACAAACGTAAATACGTTTGAAACGATCAACTCACGTGATCCACCAGATATACTCTGTCAAACATTCTTCCATACAGGTTGTCCTAGGACTGGACAAACCGAAGGCACTATTCTGTAAACAAGATAGCCCTTGCAGAACTCCGTCTTCAATTTGTCTTTGATCTATTTGATTCGAAATGCTAACGCACATATGGAGTGGTTCTCGGATAAATATCCAACCGGCCTCTCCGTACTGACGACGGAAAAATGGTCAAAACTTTGTTAGTCTGTGATTTAACTATCAAAGAAAAAGACATGTGCAAACAACGATATTATTTCCAGATGGAAATTATATTGATCAATCATCGTTTAACATTTATCTCCTTAGTTCATTAATTTACTTATCTCATATTTCCATATATTCTAAATTCTTATTTCTATTATCAGAAAACATTTCTGATTCTTACTTGGAAAACATTTCCAAAACTCCTTTATTGGATTTAAACTGATGTTTAAATCAAACATCGCCATGCCAACTCAAACCATTTCACTCATTAACTAAATTCACTTAACCATCCTTTACTATCAAACCTTAGTCATTCCTTAGTTAAGAAGGAAGTCAATCAAGTTGGGGTATAATTACCTCTCAGACCTCAACTAAACAACGTGTTAACTTCGGAATAGACAAACTTTATCTTTTTAAACCTTTAACAATTTCCTTGCGAACCTCACGGATTATATTTACGAATCCACTTCTCTTATAAAAAAATTGGTTATAACGATAACGTTATAATCCCTACTTTCGAAATATCTAACTTCAAATATAACTGTTATTCTTTAATTTGAATAAATAAATAAACACCTAATTTATAAATAAATAAATCTTGATTTAAACACTCGAAAGTATAAGTACTTTCCCGAATTCGATATAATCGAATTCGACGATTAACTCTCTTTGAATAACTAATAATCGATTAAATCACTTCGAATAACTAATATTCGATTAACTCACTTCGAATAACTAATATTCGATTAACTCACTTTGAATAACTTATATTCGATTTAACTCCATTCGAATAACTCTATTTGATAAATTTTTATCTTCGATTAATTAATACTCGACGAACTCTAACTCGATTAACTAACACTCGACTAACTCTAACTCAATTAACTCAAATTTGATTAATCATTTCGATTAACTTCTTTTGATTAACTCCTTCATTCTATTCGAATAAACTATATTCGATTTACTCTTTTAATTCTATTCGAATAAACTATGTCTGTTTTAACTTTATTTCGAATAGCTAATATTCGATTTAACTCCATTCGCTTGACTCTATATCGCAGCGATCACAATGGTTACGCCTGATTCCCTCAGGAAACATCCGACCGCCGTAGGCTATCTCTAGCCCTGTGAATTACGCTAGCAATCATACGAAATGGAAACTCATCATGAATAACTATGTTTGACTAACTCTATCTCAAATAACTATATTCGATCAATTCTAATTAAATAAATAATATTCAATTAAATCCTAATTCGATTAACTATGTTCAGTTAACTCTATCTGGTTAACTCTTTATTCGAATAACTAATATTCGATTAACTCTAATTGAATAACTAATATTCAATTAACTCTACTGATTAACTCTAACTGGTTAACTCTAACTATTTAACTCTATCTAATTAACTTTAACTGATTAACTCTAACTGGCTAACTCTAACTGGTTAACTCTACGTTAATATTCAGTTTCAAATATCGATGTTGAAATCGATTCTTACTTCTCCATATAAGTCCTTGTAACACCCCTAAGTCCCACATCGTGGAAGCCTGTGTGAAGTGGGCACTTATATAGTAGATCCCATCTCTTACTAACGCCGAGGCCTTTTGAGGAACAAAACCCCACACCTATACGGTGGCTAAGTTGGGGACAATATCTTGCGTGAACGGAGGTGCGGGCTGTTACAGTCCTGACTTATATATTCTATTTATCCAATGATAAATATTTTACTTAATTTATAAAATATTATTTATAAATTTATCTTCTCCACTTATCTATTAAAATAGATTTCTATTTAAAATCTATTTTAAATTTATATTCTGTTATACTCATGTGCGAAGCACGGGTCTAAACTTTCCTAGTGTAAAATTTTCTTTTTATACAATTCTATTTAATTATCAAACAATCCCCTTTTGTACTTATATTTATTTTCTAAATAAATAATCCTTTTACATTCCTTTAACAAGTATTTTCCTTTATATTTGTCTTACAAATATTTTCCTTTATATTTGTTTTACAATAATTCCCTTTTCAACTCTTTGATTTTATAATTATTTCCTTTTAAAAAATCCTTTTCCTTTTATATATAAAATCCATTGATTTTATATAAATAATTTATTTACAAAATGTACTTTGAAAATCCCCTTTTCTACATCTCAGTATTTCTTACGGTATTTAAAATACCATATAACAATGATCGATATCATTTAAACACACATAATCATCAACAGATTATATATCACATCATATATTACAATATATGAAAAACATTAAAATAAAGGTTGAGGAATCCTGTTGGATCCCTACAACCTGTTTCCCTGCATCCACAGATGTTAAACAATATAATTAACATCACTTCCATTTCAACATGAAATATTCTGATAAATAAAATCAATATATATTTAACGATATAAATTATATATATATATAATAAATTTCAACCAACTGACAAGCAGTACATCCAAACAGACAACATAGAGCAATCAACCAACATTTATCAGTTCTAAAAATACGTTATAAAAATATAACTATTCAGAGTCAGTGAGTTTTACTCACATTGGACGATCATCGTTAATAACGATAACCATCGCTTGATTCAGACCGACAATTTATTTGACTATAAATTGTAACGAGATCCGATGGACTTCCGGTCAGTTCTATTGTTTTGCTCCTGTCCATACGATCCTGACGGATCTTGATTTGCTGAATTCTGATATCATATGAGTGAAATATCGCGTTAACAATTTCGTATGCTAATTTAAATTAAATAACCATAATTTTAATTAAACCCTTTTCTCCTCACCATTTAAATTCCTCGGCCCATCCTCTAATACCCGTCGCTCCTCCTATAACATTGCTTCAGCTCCACCTTCACTTTTTTTCTTCATCCGCAAGATATATATATATATATATATATATTTTACAAAGTTCTGGGCTTTACCGAAAATTGGCCCATCTTCTCACTTGAAGACTCACGGTCCACTAAAACCAGATCCACACCCACTCATTTCTTCTTCCCCGAACAAAACTTTATCGCTCCCTCCAGTATACCCAAACCTTTGACCACTAGTTTGACCTCTCTCCACCGCTACCTCATCCACCGACAGACCTCGCAACCACCACCCACCGACTCAGTGCCTTAAGCCGCACCCGCCTGCCACCCGTATGTCAAACTCGAACAGCCCCTGTTCATCGCGTCTCTAGGCACAAACCGCCTTCTACAGTTGAAAACATTGAACTATCTTCGCATAGAATACCTCTAAGAAAATCGCACAAGTCTTACTTCCATCGCTGAGATGAAAATAGTCTATGAATCCCCGAATTAAGCCATCCAATAGTTTCGAATCTGAACCCTAATACCGCCATTCAGTTCGACAGTACCATAAACTCCATCGCCTCCCTAAATACTTGTCATCGCACCCTTCCACATAGGTATAGAATTGAAGAGGATCCCTCACAGGTTTCGAAAATGGTTGAGTTGCCATTTATAAGAATTTATTTGAATTTTATTTGATTTTGCAAACACTCGTTTTTCTCTGGAAGAAGATAGGAAAAGTGACGGCTTGTTTTTCTTTGATCAGAGAGAATGAGGGTTTAGGTCTTATGGAATTTGGATGAAGTGTATTTATAAAAGTTTGTTTTAAGGGTGATATTTTTCCACATTTTTTGTTTGAAGCCATAAAGAACTGGTGGATGAAACAAAGCAATGTGTGGCCTTCTTTATGTTCACAAATTTTGTTTATAGCTTTTATAAATGCCTGGTCTTCGTTAGTCCACGAAATGCTTTTATCCATCCTTGCTTGCCCATTTGAATTTAGAGTGTCCGTTATATGAAACTCTACTTGTTTACAGATTTCTATCGACAGAAATAAACATACTATTGTGACGAGCAAGGCGCCACGATTCCAAAAATATAATAATATCAGTTGATTAACTCATTTTGTGAAACCTCAAAATGTTGATTACTAGGTGCAAAATACTCAAGATAAAAAATTGCTTATTTAATTAATTAAAAATTACAATAAAATTCTAAAAATTAAATTATCACTACGTCTCAAAAGAATCTTGTCTAAATTCGAAACTGGTATCTAATTATATCAAATAAACCGTTACGGTCGATAAACGATTCTATAGCGACTATTTTTAAAATTTGATTTGGACATAAATCAAAATCTACACAATGAAATCCCAATTTTTCTCTTCCATTAGAAAAATATACTTCACCAGCTCCGAACGTTTCTTGTTTCACGGAAATCCGATTTAAACGGACCCTGTACATTCAGTTGAAGTTCGAATCGCCAAATAGCGAACTGTAGCGCCATTTCGAGCTCGATTTTAATTATAATATAATTATACATTCAAATTGTCGTTCAAATAATATATTCGCCATTCTAATTCAATTCTAATCTGAATTAAATTCTTTGAATAGTCCAGTTCACATTATATTGTCAATTCACTATTTTTGATTATTTCAGATATTAAATATATTATTCTATTATTTATATTAATTAAATATTCAATATAATTTAATTAAATGTCCATTTAGATCTCCAAATCACCTTTCAAATAATTAAATTAATTAATTATTACACCGTAAAATATAGGACATTACAGCACCAAACCTTCACATTCAGTCAACTACTTGTGGTCCCTGGATATGTTGGGCGGTTCCGGGCAGACTTCTACCACAAGCTAGACTTAACCTCGTGTCTTATCACCGTTACGTGTACATTTGTCCCCTCGGCCCCTCACATTAGATTAACCACTTGTGGTTGTTGGATTTGTCGGGCGAGTACGGGCAGACTTCTACCACAAGTGTAATCTAACCTCATGTCTAAGTGCAGTTACAGTTTCTGTTTACTGTAGTTTTAGGCATATTCATTTTTAGCCAATTATTCATGTTCATCGTAGGTTTCTAAATTACAGTATTCGATTTCAACAGATTTTAGTAGATTATTCATTTAACGGGTTAAACATCTCCGCAAGTTACAGCAGGTTACTAACAGTCTCATTATCATGTTTTGCTAAATCTTAAATTAAGCCTATAGATTTATATACCCCAAATTATGGTCATAATTCACAATATAATGTTTGCCCCAAGTTTTAGTCAAATTGTACAATATAGGTTATGCCCCAAAACCCCAATCATGATTCATAATACGAGTTATGCCCAAATTATAGCTTTAGATCAATGTATAGATTATGTCCCCAAAAACCCCAATCAAGTTATGCCCAAAATCCCAATACAAGTTATGCCCCCAATTTTAATGTCCTCCATCATTCCCAATTTTGTGAGCTTGCATATTTCATTGATAGGCCTAGGCTCGAAGGTAGCCTGGCTATAAAAATAAAAAGGGAAAGAGGAAGAGAAGAGAACAAGAATAGGCATAATAACAAAATAGGCATATGCTAATAGAAATGGGCATAATGACAGAACAAGCATATGAACAGTAGGCCAGGGGTACATGTAATGGTAGATCCGTTCAACCATGATTCAGGTCAATAAAAGTCACAAGCTTAGATCCAAACTTATAAACATGTCAAGATTACTTATTAAATGTTTATATTTAAAAATAACATGAACTCAAAGAGATGGGATCTAAAGAACAGAGAACAATAGGCTGAAGTTGTAGAAGAAATTCTTGAATGCGTATATGCTGTTGTTGAAGGAAATAGGCTAACCCAATCTAAGATGGAGCAGCATCTTGTTGTCTCCATTGTTTTCTATGTGTAAAAAGAAAAGAAATTGGGTCCTACTTATAGCCTAAAGCCAACGTATCAAGCCACAAAACAAGTCCACGTTTGAAAAATTGAATCTTCCCAGATCTGTATAGGGGTCAACCCCAAACACCCTGATTCGACCTCGGGATTGACCCAACGGGAACTCGGGTCGACCTTCAAAATGGGTCGGTTCCGCTCCTGGTCTTCCAGCTTCGCTGTTTTGAATTAATTTGAATACTTTGATTTGTTCGTATATATATAATTCTCTTGTGCGTATACAAACTTCTAGGCTTAATTACTTCTTCATACGATGCCTGTTTGACGCAAACTCGGAGTCTATCTTAAGAAACATTCCCAGACGAACGCAATGGCGCAGTCTGTTTTACTTAATTCCAATTATTTAAGTAAGTATTGTTTAATTTATCATTATAATGTTTTCTTAAAATTACGGGGCGTTACACCGTTGGTGTTAACATGTTGGTTACGGTTGCTGTCGTAAGTGTCAAAAGAAGAACTTTTCGAAAGGTATCGAGTGGGTGGAGGTGCCCTGTTGGCCTAAAGGTGCATGATATACCTATGGGTATTCTGGTGCAACCATTTTGTCTAGTCAATATTTTGCTTAATCTTCTCATTAAGCTATCGTTGAGTTTCCTCCAACCTTTAGGTTAGTTCGAAGAGTTTCTCTTGGGTAATCGACGCATTCGGTTTAGAGGAAGCCACTATATCTATAGCGCTCGGGCGCACAAAAGTTTATTGTTACAGAGAGGCTTTCGGTTCGATTGTCGAAGGTTCGGCAAAAGGTTTTTTTCTTTTCTTCGCCATTATGAGAAAACTTGGTAGGTAATTCTTGTGAGGCCTAAGTAGCACTTCCAAGTTTTAAATGAAGATGGTAGGAAAGACAAAATCTCACTCTTAATGAAAGCACCAGAATGTTGATACATAAAAGTTGGCAACAACACCCAACGAGTTCCAAGACAAAAAAAACCACGCACCCAGGATGGAAAATATGTAGGAAAGTAAACAACACAATATTTATAGTGGTTCGGTATGCGAGAACCTACATCCACTTTGAAGGCTTTACTAGTTTTATTCACTTTAGTCAAGTACAATGGTTGGCACCACAATTACAAGTTGCTATAAAGGCAATGATGAGAAATAAGTTCTCGTAAGTCCAAAAACAAGGCCTAAGTTCTTCTTTCTGAGTTGCTTATGCAGCCCAAAAAGGCTAAATCTTCAAGAAGGAGGTAAAACCTTCTTCCTAATGTTTCAAGGTGAACAATGGTAGCCAAAGGTCAAAATCTCCTTATCAAAGTGTCAAATAAGCCAAAATCTATCCCTCTTCACGTAGCAAGAAGGAGGTATTTATAGGTAGTGGAGAAGGTGGGAGATGGTTGGGAATGAGTCTCACTCCCCATATTTCGTACCCTAGGATGGGTACCGATCCCAAGATTGGTACGTATCTCAAGGTGTTGATTCTCTATTGCCTTTGCTTCGAGGCCCATGCACTTTTCGTCTTTGCCTTTTTGTATTCATGTTTTTCACATTCCCTTACTTAGTTGAATTCGGGAGTGTGAGTTGGGAATATAGGTTTTGGTGTGGAGGTGGGATAGGAAAAATTATAATGGAAAGGATGGATACCAAAAACATTGGGAGATGAAATATTGGAGTGTAGGTCAGGATATGAGTTCTGAGTGGTGGTCGGGGATATAAAAATGGTCATAGCAATTATGGAATACAAAATTCCCCTGGGAGCTTTGGAATATGAATTTGTAATTAGTGAATTTTTTAGGAGGTGTGAGGTCGGGATACAGTTTTGGTGATGAAGCCTCAATACCGATCCCAAAGTGTTTGTTGATTGTTGAGAAGTCTTGACGAGTTGTGGAGACTAACTTGAGCAACTTCATCTGAGCTTCACTCATGGGTACCTTGGCGGAACTTCTAGCCCATTTCCCCACATGATGGGCTGAGTCATGTGGGCTTGGACTACTTTTGGTAGCCAAACCAAAAGGCCAGTTAACATATACCTAAAACCTACTAAAATTAATAAAAGAATGATACTTGAATTAATAAAAAAATATTTGAGTCTATAAATAAACTAGTAAGAATAAAGCTAAGGGAAAAAGAAGTTAGAATGAGCAAAAATGTGAGTATAGAAGGAGGGGAACCATGTAAAGGATGACAAAGTTCAAATTTTAAGCTTCAAATTAATGGAATGACAACATTAATTTGATGTTTTCTGTATAAAATTGTAGATCGGCATATATTTGTGTTTTAACATTTCTTAAATTACAAACCTAACAAAAATGCAAATAGAAAAAATGCATCTAAATAGTTATAGACAGTAAACAAGATTAACGAGGCCAAAATAATTAATAATAATACAGTGATGTCAAAATAATGCAAAATGGATGCATACTAGATGAATGATTAAAATCTATGCTTTGTTATTTTATGAGCTATTTTGACTGATGTTTATAACAAAACCATTATATATAACTGATATCCAATTTTTGCTTGATTATTTTATTTTATTTTACTACAAAACTGATATCTATGTACACATGAAAATGATACTCAATTGTCATGTTATATAATATGATGCACTATGAATGTAATTATAGTCCATAACCATGCATAGTAAATAAAAGTGATGCTAAAATAATCAAAATTCGTAACTAATAGTTGTTTGATTTGAATTAATACTTGCTTACATTATAAATTATTTCAAATGTTATTTTCAGTAAAATAGATACCCACATATATGCAACATCGGTACCCAATAGCAGTTTGATATAATATGATTTACATAAATTTAATTATTTAATTTACTATCATGCATGAAAGGTGATAACAAAATAATGCAAATTCATAACTAATAGCTACTTAATTTGAATCCGCCCTTCTTTTTTTATAAATTTTATTTTTGACTAAAATGATACCCACATATATACAAAAATGATATTCAGTAACTCGTAGATATATTGTGATACTCTATAATGTGATTATTTAGTTAACTATCATTGTCGCGTATGACAAAACTGGTGCTAAAGTATTTCAAACTCATGCCCAGTTGCTTTTCTAATTTGAATTCATGTTTAGTTTTATTTCACTATAACATATTATAAACAACATATTGGCATTTAAACTCGTAGTTTTGCACTTCATAACTCGACATACAAATCATAGCAATCACTTCAAAGCTAGATAGGAGGTAAAAATTATCATATAAAAATGATGCTAATAGAAAATAAAAAATAAGATTATAATTATCTATACCTATGATATTATAAACATGTAAAAATCAATATTTAAATTTGAAATACATGGAAATGTTATTAATATCATGCATAAACTGATATTAAAGTTTCATGTTCTTGAAATTGACACTAGGCGTACTAAAAACTGATACTAAACTATAAATATTTTTGAAACAAGTTGTCCGAAATGAAAAAACTCATCATTTCATGTGTAATCTATATATTCTTAATATATGTTATTTAATTAGAAGTGAAAATACATAAGCAAGTTCAATTACAAAGAGCGAATCAATGTATATATTAGTATGTGCTAAACCAATATAGCTATGTGACCAAGCTCATGTATATAAAATTGCCCAAATACACATACAACCACATATAGATCTCAACAAGTTCATATATTATTAAAATCATAAAAATTATTCTTATTGTGCTTATATTCTTCCACACACCACGTCTATTTTGCTTATATTGAAATTATGCAAATCTTCCCATTTAACAAGCAAATCAGTCCAAATACCAAAAGCCTTATCCTTAAAGAAATTCATTGTAACAATTCACCGATTATACAAAATTAAAATTGTACTTCTTCAAATTCAATACATGTTAGCAACTATTCCATTTCCCTTCAACCATATTTTGAAGAGAAACTATACCCATAGCTAAAGATGAAAAATACCTGCAAATAATAATCTAAAAAATAATGTTAACATAGCACTTAATTAACTGTGAGCTCAAAAACTGGTATCTAAAAACTACTCAATAACTCAAAGCTGATAGCTAAATTGTGATACCATAGACACTATAAAGCTAATACCTTGATTGTAACACCACACACACTATAAACTTATATCTAAAAACTGATATCTAAATTTTGCTATCATATACACTATAAAATTAATACCTAAAATCTGATATTGAGATTAATAAAAAAAAGTTACAAAAAATATATTGAAATGAATGTTTGACACCAACATAATTTTGTGGATGTTTAATGATCATTGAATTGATCATGCAATATAATCCATGTTCATTTACCCCTAGTAGTTATTGGTAAAGAAAGTAGAAATAAAAAAACTAGGGCAAGATCGATGCTTGTCATAACTTGAATCTGTTGAGTGGTTAATCTTTATATGGATGAAGTCGCATTAATGTGTCGAACATTGTGGCAGTCTTTGATCATCTCTCATTGGTAAAAATTGAGATTCATAACCATTGCAACTCATATTTACTTTTTTTTGGATTTATTGAAATTTCACAGATTTGGAATTGACAGTGGTCAAAAGGTTCACTGAAAGTTGCTGAGTTCACTGGGGCTAGTGGCATAGAATTTCACGGTTGAAGGAGGAAGATTAAAGTTGTCGACTAGATCCAAGAAGGAGAAGAAGATGACACGTGATACTTAGGTTTAGAACTTTGCCCTTCAAAACAAAATATTAACAGACAGTCATTACGAGTAAAAAGCCTTCTAACTTTGTCTTTGATAATATTTTCCTGAATCTACTAAAATCAGATATTTTTTTTCATTTCAACCTCTTAAGCCTAATTTGAAAGGCCTGAAAACCGAAAATCAAAATATATAACAAACATATGGGTAACACTCTCCCTTTTAAGGCCACAAAAATGTGGTATTATTTAGTGAGAAAAACCATCGACTTTTTCAAATTTTATGCCAAATCATCGAAATTAGGTAAATTCAATTTTCACTTTCTTATTTATCTGGCACGCTTCAATCTGGAAATAGCTATGGTTAAATATTTGAATCGCTTGACGATCTAGATTGATTTTTATTTTGTGAATTAGGGTTTAACTTTTACATAGTTTGTTGCATACTCGATGGTAAGTACTTGCAATTTATTTAGGTTATGGTAAGTATGTTTGTCATGCTATTTAAGATGATGATTTATCATGTTGTATGTTGTAAAATATTTACATAATGATTTTGAAATTTTATTGCTTATATTCAAGTTTGTTTATCATCTCAATTTGGACAATATTTATAGTGTCTATATTTATATATCAGATGTACTAGTAGTTTAGCAATGTATCACTAGACATTATGGATTTTGGTCATTACATTTAAATTTCCTAATTTTACGAACTTAACTATTGAAAGTTATAGAAGGAGACATTTATCTGGAAAATTCAATAGGGTATAGGACAAAAAGATATGAGTCTTTAGTGTTATTATTACATATTCAGACATTATGAATTCCATTTGGAATAAAAATTCTCCTTTGATTTTGGCATGTGCTCTATATTTCACGCTTATCTATGCCAATGATCATATCCACGATTGTTAGTTTTTATGGAAAAGAATCATTAACGAATCAATAGTTATTTCACAAAATTTGGTTTCGGTAGGGATTTCAATAACTCTTCGTCACCTTTAGGTAAAAAGGGAGGGCTACCTATTCCATTGCAGCACTTAAGAGCATTCAACACTTGTTTGACGCAATCAGGTTTGATATAGATTAAAGTTGTTGGCTATAATTACCCATGGAGGCGAAAGGGCATTGTAAATAATATTGAAATATCCATCAACTACCACTTCCTTTTGCATTTTACTGATATGAAAGCCTTGTCACTATCTCAACTTTCAAGTGATGATAATTCATTGCTTTGGGATTTGATTCCTATGCATTACTCTAAAGGATATCCATTTAGGTATTCAATAGAGTGGCATTTAAATGAAGGATATTATGATTTCTTCTACAGGGGGACTCAAGCATTTACATGGAATTTTCGTAATTATAATTTCCAACCAAATTACATGCATGCAAAGAGGAGCTTAAAAGCTGGAATAAAATTAGGCCAAAGGATGAGTACCTGCTGTTGGAAGATGAACAAAGGTTTGCAGAACTTGAACTGGCTTTCGATAATGATCTTGAAAATACACAGCTTTATGAAAAAATGTTGCAAGCTAAGCAAAACTGGTTGTTCAAAAACATACAAAGTTTTGGAGTCTTAAACAAAAATCAAAGGTAAAAATGTCTTTGGGAGGGTGATACAAATTCAAAATTCTTTCACTCCAAAATGTCTGCACGTCGTCATAATAATAATCTCACAACTCTAATTAATCACTCTGACAAATTGCTTTGCAAGCTTGAAGAAGTAGAAAAAAAGGCTATTGGCTAATTTTCATCATTGTTTAATGGTCCACCTACCAATCAAATTCCTTAGTTTCAAAGCATATCTTGGATTAATTCAACAGGGCACCAATTTCTGGTGCAATCCATTAATATAAACAAGGTTAAGACTATTGTATTCTCCGTAAGCGATGATTCAAGTCCAAGACCTGATGGACTTAACTCTAAGTTTTACAAATTGCATTGGAAAGACTTGAAATATGGTTTGCTAGAAGCCATGCAAGATATGTTCATTTCAGGTAAACTTCCTAAAGGAAGCAATCATACATTCATGACCTTGACCCCTAAGAATGTTCGACCCACTGATATATCATAGAATAGACTAATATCCTACTGTAACATGTACTACAAGATTTTTATTAAGATTTTTTGCAATAGAATTAAGACCCTCCTGCCATATTTAGTCTCTTGAAATCAATGTGCATTTATTAGTGGTAGGCAGATTAGCAATAACATCTTATTAGCTCATGGGATGTTGAGGGATTTAAAGAAGCCAGGGATTTCAAAGTCTACGTTAAAGTAGATCTACATAAGTCATTTAATGAAGATCATGGGATTACCTACGTACTTTATTAATATTATATATAAGTTCATATCGACGGCCTCTTTTTCATATCTTAATTCAAGGTATGCCAAAATGATTCATGTCCATAGTGGGATTCGTCAAGGAGATCCTCTCTCCCCTTATTTGTTTTCATTAGCAATGGAATACTTTACATTTTGCATGGATGAAGCTACATATAAACATATTATGCCAACCTACAACTTCAATCCTACAATCACCCACTTGCTTTATGCAAACGATTTAATGGTCTTTGGAAAGAGTTCGGCTATTTGTGCATTAAATCTAAAATCAATTTTCAATAAGCTAAGTGATTTTACGAGTTTAAAGGTCAGCGTCCTAAAAAATAAAGTGTACTTTAGTGTTGGGGCTTGCCTATGAAATTATCCAACTATTGGGTCTTGACGCTGGTTACTTGCATATAAAGTATTTGAGGGTCCCCCTTCCGTCCACCTATGTTCATTACACAAAATATTAGGTTTTGCTGCAAGGATTTCATAGTAAATTGCATTTGTGGAATGCTAAATTCCTTAGCTTTGCTGGTCATGCAGAGCTTATTCAAATGGTCATAACCCCTATGGTATTCTACTAGCTTTTTATTTATCAGCTACTTGATTATACTATCCACAAATTACACACTTTTTGTGCTGTTTTTTTTTTGGGTGGTGCTAAGCAAAAAGTCAATTAAGCTAAGTTATGAACACCTAAATGTGAAGGGGCTATTGGTATGAAATCCTTGAAAAGGTAGCTTGCATTAAATTGATGTTGAATCATTTAACAAAAGACATCTTTGGAGCACTTGGATGGCAAATAAATATTGTAGTTGAAAATTTTTCTGGCATATGCAGATGGACAATAATTCATTATGTTCATGGAAATCTATTTTGAGATTACGTACACAAGGAGAGAAATTATTAAACAACATCATATCTTCTAGGTCAACTACTTCATTGTGGTTTGATCCATGGATCAACGACAAATGTTTAGTTGATTTGATTGGATTTCATATTATTGGGAGATCAAATGAACTAGTATCATCTATTATTTGCAACGGTCAGATACACCCAATTCTCTTTTCTTCTCTCCTCTCTATGGCCAAGCAAAAGAAATCGAAGCCTCCATCCTCATCATCCATAATGACTAGATCTAGAAGCCACAATCAAGCCCTCTCATCTTTGTCAGACTCAGATGTTGATCTTGATTATGTAGCAATCGGAGCTCTTGCTCGACCCATGTACGCACTACCTAAGTCCCACCCTCTCAACGCCTTGATTGCTGAGATAGTTGCCGTTTGACCTTCATCTTCCACGGAAGCCCCAAACTCTGGTAAGTCCTCTTTGTCTCCCATGCTTGCGCAGGCTTCACCTGCTTGGCCTCTACCAGGTGCGAGTATTGTTGTGTCCTTTGGTTTTGGTGATTTTGAGGCCAACTTAGTTTTAGATCCACCGATTAACAGTTGTGTCTTTGGAAATGTTGGTAATGTTCAATGAGTTTGGTTCAGTGTTAGTGGATGATATTGGTCTGAATGCTAGTTGGCTCCCTTGTTCTTCACCTTGTGAGAATCAGCAATGTTCACCATCTGTTCGATTTAATTCCCCATCCATACCGCGAACTCATTCTGCTACTCCCACCCAAAATGCAACTCTTGGAAATGCTTCGTGGACATCCCTATTTTCCCCTCTTCCAAATATTGTAGGTGACTATACACCTATTGATTTTACCATACACCTGGATAAGCTAGGTTCGTGTCCCCCACCTGAAGTGCATCGTGAAGCTTCTCTGTTTTGGAAGGACCAAGTTGTTGGTTTTTTCTTAGACATTAGGCCTCCTGATGTTGATATGACCACTGCTTGTCATTCTTCTTGTTTACTTCGAGCGGATTTGTGTATGACTAGTGTTAATGACCATTAGTATCTGAAGTTCTCGCCTGCTAATGAGCGTTTACGAGTCTTGGAATCGCCCCCTTCTATCATAGCTAGTAAACTTTTCATTGTGATACCATGGAAATCTTCTATAGATAAGGTAAGGAAGGAAGTTTTATCTATACATGTCTGGACATAATTTACTCATGTACCATCTGTTCTTCAACCCCTCCTAAGCCTTAATGGTTGGCCTATCATATTGGTAAACTAAGATGGTTTGACGCTAACACTGTTGTTAGCAAAAAAAAAATCTTTTTTTGCTAGAGCTCTGATTGAGATTTCCCCTGATAAGCCCCTTCCTTCTAAAATTAAGGTTCGAATTGATGATCGTGAGTATTTGGTACAAGTGAGTTACAAATGGAAGCCTGACATTTGCACGTTGTGCAAGGTCTTTGGTCATTCTATGGAAGCTTCTGGTCTACCGACTGATGCCCCACCCACTATCAGACCCCCTCCTCTTCCTCGTCCTCCTCGTCGAGTTTGGGTTCCTAAAGTGAAACTTCCCAATCCCACCGTTGTCCCTCTTGTTGTAGCCCCTGTCATGGACATGGTTGCTGATCCATAGGATTCTACCTATCAGTTATCTTCTCACCTTGATTGTGATATTGATCCTGATCCTGATCCTGATTTCTCTTTGGCTCCTAAGGATAGAGCCTGGGTGCATGCACCTACTGGTATGCGTCATGATTTTGAGTACTATTTCTACAATCTTGTTGGTCCTGGTTATTTGCTCCACCTTTTCTATCAGCCTGTTAATAGTGACCTACAACTATGGGATGAAGGTGAACTTGCTATGGATAACACAATTATTATGCAGGATACTTCCTGGGACAGAAGCACTACATTCTCCCCAGACTCCTCGAATTATGTGGATAATTTAGTAAGACAATTTGCTCATCACATTAGGATTATGACAACTTTTAAGGGTACTTTCTATGAGGAGTTTCCCCTTGAGCTGAACTATGATGTGTGCAATTTTTGTTATTTTGAAGCTAGACAATGACTGGACACTTCAAACCAGATAGTTGATCTATACATGTGCAGAGCACCTGTTTCTTTTTTTTTATAATAAAAGTGATATGGCTACTATAATCCTGCTTGCCTTGCAAAAAAAACTTAAGTTAAACATTTCACCAAGCATTATGATGACAATGGAGACTTTGACTTTATTTCACCAGTTCAAGGAAAATGTGACGACCCCGATAAGACGGTGGCAAGGGTAATCTTTGGAATATAACACATAAACAGATAACAGCAGAACAAAAATAAATAAATACGCCAGATAATGTACAATAGAATACACTGGATAAACATAATCATCAGAGTTACACAGTATACAGGATCATACTTAGTACAAATACAGTTCAGCTATACATAAATGTCTACAGTGGAAAATAAAACATAATATGTACAATAGGAGCTGAACAGCATAAAAAGAGATAAATGATAGAATCCATCTTCGGCTCCAGCTATCCAGAAAGCGCCTACTAAAACCTAAATACAAGGCTGCCCGTGTAGGAAAAGGGGCACCCGAGTTTGCAAGTGAAACAAACTACGAGTCAGTCATGGGACTGGTATGAGAAATCTACTTAACACATTTTATAACATGGCCAATCACAGGACCACGCCATTTTCGCGGAACGGGTTTACTCCATTGGATTGACAGTGTTTTAAAACAAGTAAATCTTTTAAACATCACAATGCTTTTTATAAAAATGAAGCCATTATAAGACTCAGTTCCCATCACACAATGCAACACAAACCAGAGGATAGAGTTTTACCTTATAATGGCCAAAATATGCTTGATACGAATAAAACAAAAGCATTAGATATTATTACTAGTGTTTATATGTTTCAAAAACAATTTCAATCATAAGTATCAATCATAGATGGCATTAATGCCCCATACCACAATGTCGCCATATATATGTATACAATCAAAACCGCACGGTATCGTATTTGGAAATTGGATTTCCGTCATGAACCAAGGCAAAAGATAGTCCTTACCGAATTCGAGACAATCTAGCCTACCATGTCTCAGGAACAGCCGCAACTGCACCTAGGAGCCACAGGGCCGGTCCACCGATGTGGATTAAAATACATGAACACTGCGTCTCCCTGCCCTTTAGGGCGTAAAAGAGTCCTATGACTCCATCGGCTCCTCATAGTCACTGATATATCTGAGGCGCCTCGCAACAGCAACAACCACACAGGTGAAAATAATATAAATGTCAGGGCTGGTAGGTCACTGCCACCACCCTAGCCAGAAAGAAACGCATGTCCTCCTTGGATCCTTCTCCTGTTTCTAGTCCATACCGGGGTGTGAGGCTCGCGTATCAACGTCATACACAAAGCTATGCCACACAGGCTGCACTTTGATCATCAACCACAAGACTTTACTTTTCAATAGAAGCCTTGATCGTCTGCCACTTAGGCATGCCACACAGGCAATTCATTCCATGCGACTGATTTCTATCGATATATAATCTCTGAGCTCGTACGTCCCAGAGAAGGGCGTTAAGCAAGAGAATAAATTCTCCGCTGCCAAACAGATATATATTTGATAGAGATTAATCATCACAGAACAAAATCCAATGTCAGACACACAGTCCATTTACAAGTTCGTTCTGGGTCTGAACGAAACTGAAGGCACTCAATACCTCGCACATCCGTATAATCAATAAGTACGTCTGGACGGCTACTACTTCAACCCCTTCAAGGTAGCTACTCCTATCATGAGCATCAGTTGCACCCCTCCATTCGACGTGAAGATCATCGGTCTTGCACCGTCTTCATATCTTCGACTTTCACTTGTCGATCAATTATTTGAAATGAGAATCAACTCGGCCTTTTCAAATAATTCACGTATATTTAGAATTTCAAATCAATTCATTTCAATGTTAAATTATTCGATATCACTAATTCTGTTCTTTAATGTAATTTTCACGCCAAACACATTCAACCATCAAATATCAAATAAAATGAGCAAATTCAGTTTATTTCCATTCCATATCGTTTATACTATTTTATCACGATTTATCGCTATTTTTATTTATTTAAAATTAGCCAATTTATTCAAACGACGCTTCAGGCCATAATGCGGTCGTGGCGCTGTTTTTCTTCAAATTTGATTTACACATATC
Source organism: Allium sativum (assembly GCA_030737875.1). NCBI lineage: Eukaryota > Viridiplantae > Streptophyta > Magnoliopsida > Asparagales > Amaryllidaceae > Allium > Allium sativum. Next base: position 270,629,965 of record CM060911.1, read on the forward strand.
TGAAAGTCTAACCATTGGATCTTCACAAATTTTATATTATTAGAAAGATCTTTTTGAAACGAATCCAATGGTTCCAGTTTTGGTAAAATCCGATGGTCGGATTTCCCGGTACAATCGTTTGAAGTTACGATTTCAAAATACAAACTATAGCGTCGTTATTCGATATAATTTATTTATATATATATATATAATTGATTCTGGTGCTGCTTTTCTTCAGATTTGAATTAAACAATCCAGACAATCCAACCGTTGGATCTTCACAAAGTGGGTGTCGTTGGAAAGATATTTTAAAAGCGAACCCAAGGTTTTGGTTTCGGGAAAATCCAATGGTCGGATCTCCTGCACTAATCGTTTGAAAACACGGTTTCAAAACACGAACTGCAGGTTCGTTATTCGATTTATTTTAATTATATTTATATAATTATATATAAATATAATTCTTTCTTCGATTTCAAAACTACATTCATTTCATATATTTGATAAAAATGATATTTTTATCATCGAAATATTTATTCAACACATGAATATTTTTAGCACTTCATATTCACAATAAAAATGTAGATTTTATTGTTCAATCTATATATTCAACACATGAATGTTTTTTTGACTTCACACATACGATAAAAATATGATTTTTATCGTTTTATTCAACACATGAATATTTTCTATAGTTGATATATATAATAAAAATGTTATTTTTATCTTTCAAAGAATTCATTGAACACATGGGCTTCATTCAACACATGAATTTCTATTCAACACATGAATTTCTACTCAACACATGAATTTCTATTCAACACATGAATATAGTTTCAACACATGAAAATAATTCTAACACATGAATATTATTGAAAATTTCGGCAGCACAACGACAGGGTAGTTAAAACCGGCACCGTCCCTAGTACGGCTCCTGCTCTACCTTAAAACCTCACGGTTTTTGACAATGGGGATTTTCAATATCTAGTTCGTATGCAGATGAATTTTCCCATATACTAATCCTATTGGTGTTTCAACCACACTCAATAATTTCAAATCAACCGTTCATGATATTCACCAAATTTCACATCAACCAATAATCCAAACAATATCACAACCAATATATATCGTCCATGGTCTGTGGACGAGGGGAGTATATATATAGGTATACATATATAACTATATTTCAATTTCATTTCAATATCATTTCAATTTATTTCAACGCATATTTTTTTTATAATGCATATATAACTTATACATCGAACATACAACTTATAAAACGCTTATACATGTGGTGTACAACGCTTACATAACTCATACATCGACTATATAATTTATACATCGTTGTTTTCCATATCATTTATAAATTAGAAATCTCACATTGGGTTCCACTCCACCAAAAATTGCAGAAGGCTTAGAAAAATATGCGGTCTCTTCTAGAATGTAGAAGACGTTCGCATGATCCCGGTATCTCTTGTTTCACTGGATTTCGACCACAAACGTTAAAGATACGATTTTTACACTAAAATCAACTTCGCAACGAATAAAAAGTGTCGCAAACCTTTAAAATAAACTCAGCCATATACTTCAGTTTTTGATTCAAAACTAGGTCTTCGATTTGCTTCCCATCTGTGAATTGTTGCCTCGATCAGACTTCACCACGACAACGGGCTAAGAAATCCGCTCCAGAGGGTCCCAACCCTGCCAAACTCGATCGCAGCCATAGGCCGTACTTCGGTGGTGAACGGCGGCAACACAGGGGCTCGGATCTCGAGAAATGGTCAACGATATTAGACGAGGAGAGTATGGATATAAGGAGGAGAGAAGGATCTACAAAAAGTTGCAAAGGGGCACTGGGTTTTGGTGAAGGGGTTGGCCAGAACGGAGGAGAGAAGGTGGGGAGTACAGCAGCCGTCGGGTTTCTGAGAGGAGCGGGTTTTTTAGTCAGCGCGTTTTTGTGAAGGAAGAAAATGATTGGTCCATTTTTTTTATAATTATTTTTAATTCTTTTTAAATTCAAAAATACCAATTTCTCCATACGAACTCCAATCCAAACCCAACGACTGTCGTCCCTAGCTAAATACCCCTATTTCAAACACAATGGGATATGTTTCATAGGCCCATTCGACTGTTTCGGTCAGTTTTTCTTCAAATTAAAATATAAAACATTCAATATTTGATTTGAATGTACATTTCAATTTGCCGGGCCACATAGTAATTCTAAAAATTCCCAAAAAATAAATCTAGCTATGTTTTGACAATACGGTCCCAACAAAACTAGTTTCGTCGAATCTTGAAACTATTTGAAAAATGGCCATTTTTTGGTTGATCCAATTTAACTATAATTGACCAAACACATTTTCCTTCGCCACGCTCACATATTAACTTCAAAAATTATGGAATTTGAAACCTAGAAATATTTTGACATCCCGGATCCAACAAAAGAGGTTTCGTCGAATTCTGAGGTCGTTTGCAAAATGTCTATTTTCACGGGCTATATATTCTCTATAGCGACCTTTTTGAAAATTCATTTGGCCATAACTTTTGATTCCCACTATGAAACTTCGATTTTTCAGATTTGTTAGAAAGATATTCATAAAAAGATTTAAATATTTTTGGTTTCACTAAAATCCGTTTTATTTTGCACCAGGTACAGTCAGTCAAAGTTCGAATTGAAATTTTGAAACTACCGCGCCATTTCAGGACTTGTTTATAATTTAAAATATTTATATTTATTTTCAAACATCGATTCAAACTACTTTTCGTTGTTATTATTAAAATAATTTATTTTAAATATCTAAAATCCACTAAAATAGCCAAATTTTTAAACTTGCTCAGATTTTCCGGGTTGTTACAGAAAAGGGTTAGAAGAAAGATATTGCGTTTACAGAATTCACAACCAAAGTCTACCCCATTTGGAAAAAGCGAAATATGAGAGTATTTCAGAACTAAATCATTTCTAGAGAAATTAGATTACATATATTGAGAAAGACATTAAGTACCTTGTTAACTGTAATGGCAGCACTTCAGTGAGATTGCCTGAGAATTTACAGTTCTTGCTTCAATGGGAAATGACCTACATGATGTTGGACAAATAGAAGAAGTACATTAGTTTTTGAAGCAGGGTGTTTAATTTCAATGGTCTGTGCTTGTTCTACTGATCATTTGTTTAATTTAAAACTAAGCTTTGGTTTGCTTTTCCCTTCGTATATGTAATTGTTAATATATATATATATATGAAATTTATACGTACTCTTTTCCCTTGTAGGAACCCACTTAGGTTACGATGGTTATAAGGTTTTGATGAGGCATATAAAGGAAGTATATGATTGGTTTGGCAATAAAGTGTACCAATTTTAAAAAAAATGGTGGATAGTGAATGAAAAGGTGAAATCTCATTTAGTCTTCACATAATCTATTTCAAGTATTTGTATCTAATGCCGGTACATTTCTATAAGATGGATTGTCACTCTAAGAGTATGATATATATATATATATATGAGATGATATTAAAATTATTTTAAGACCACAGTATATGCTGGTTGTACATAAGTTACAAGCACGCTAACCCACCCACTTTTAGGTGTAAAATTACATTCCCAGTAATCTAACCAAAACTCAAATTATATAACCTATTATTGATGTCCAAAACTTGGCACAACATCCAAAGATTTGCACGATAGTGAAATAAATGAAAATGAGGATTATATAGGAGAAATGCAAGAAAACAACAATATAATATTTAAAGTGATTTGGTTTTTCAAAACATGCATCCACTCTCAAGATTTTAGCACTTAATTGATGAAACTCAATAGTCACAAGCTCAAATCGGCATTAATCATAGGTGCTTACAATACTTGGTGAAGATAAGTGCCATAAGATCCTCCTTTGGCTCAAGAACGGGGTATCTATAGGTGAAACCGGAGGAAAGCCAGGCAGGTGCATGGGAAGGAGGGCACAAAGCCTAAGAAAATAATGTATCGGGATTAGTACTGAACCGAAGATTGGTACCGACCCCTATGACTTGTCATGGTTTTTATGCTTGTGATTTGTGAACTTCTTTCCTTTGCCTTGCCTTGTCTTCTGTTGAAATCCCGTTGGAAGTTGCATGATGGATTGGGAAGTACGAAGGCTTGAAGTTTTTTGTGAGTTGTTAAACTTTCAGATCTCGTGATTCATACCCATCCCCGAAGTGTTAGAGTGAATTCGTGGTTATTGTTCAGTTATACCAACCCTGGATGGTTTGGTGTTCCCTACCGATCCCTGAATGTTTCGTGATTCCTATCGAATCATAGATGTTTAGTGACTCCTACCAATCCCGAGAGACTTGGAGTGTGAAATACACTGTAAAATATACCTTAAATAGACACAGACAATTAAATTAAATACAAATAATAATAAACAATAATAAATTTGTAAAATATTAGTGGGATGAGTGTAACACCCCACGTCCATTAATGTCACTCACAAAGGGAATGCATTAACTTCCATGGAGGTTATAAGTGAATATAGAACAGAAAAATTACAACAAGGCAGATAATAAGTAGTACTTGGAAATCTAAAACTTCATTTTATTGCAGCGGAAACATGTTCATTACATCACAAAACCAATAATCAGAGTCAAGTACATTATCCATCTTCATAAAACAAAATACATAATCCCATTACACAAACAACCATTAAAGAAGATAACAAGCTAGACTTTACTTCAAGGGTCCAAGCTTTCCAAAGAGATGAAGCAATCCAATCAAGCTCCACTGGAGCTGGGTCCAACCTGAGGACCTGGAGGGGGAAAAGGATAGAAATGGAGGGGGTCAGACATAAAGTCTGGCGAGTATGATAATTCTAACAATACTATTATCAAAATAACTAGACTAAGGCATAAGCTGGAAGACAAGTAAATGTCTATGAACTCTTAGGAAGATAAAGATAGCGTTTAAGATAACGTTAAAGATAATGGTAAAGGCATACCTAATTACTAACGAATAATTACTATACTGCACCGCACATTACTACACCGCACCGCACCAGTCACCCTAAAGGTTGATCCCACTTGCTTCACACAGAAACAATATAAATAGCCTTACGTACCCCTAGCTGACTACATAGGTGCCGTCTGCCCCTATCTCCACTAGGTGTACCCCACTACTCACTTGCGATCGGCTCCCTACTCGTAGATACCCGTGCTGGCCCCACAGTGGGGTGTATCACTCCCCTAAAGTGGCAACCCGATACAACTTGAGAATGCACGGCTTATACCTACACGATGCAACAACGTCTTACCTACCAGCCCGGGTCCACACACGCATATGAAACCCGTTGGACTTGCGTTGCCACCGCTCCCCGTTTTGGCCTCTTATAGTCAAACTCGGTATGCGTGTCCCATCCTCGACTTGGGTCGAGCCCACAAAGATACGTTTGGGATACTGGTTGAAATGGGCCCCCACAAGCTACCCACCTAAGCTTGTCATTAATATATCCCACTTAACCCTCTTAGTCATGTTCATTTACATGTGTGTTTGGTTAAGTCTTACTAATCGTATTTCACATGCCGCTAAGGGCACCCACTAGATTCCTCATGCCACCCAAGGCACCTACTTAACCCCCATGTCCCACTTTACATGTTTATCTGGTTAAGTATTTCTTAATTCATTCAGGCCATAACCTCATAAAGACCTCTCACATTAGACTGGCTTTTATGGCAGCTGGATTTGCCGAGCGGTTCTGGGCAGTCTTACACCATAAAAGAGTCTAACCTTATGTCTTTACAACTGTTATGCTTTAGTTTAGGCCTAGGACCTCTCACATTGGGTTGACGTTTGTGACCACTGGATTTGTCGGGCGGGTCCGGGCAGGTTTACGTCACAAACGAGTCCAACCTCGTGTCCTAAGCATTGATTATCACTTATAATCTTTTACCCCAGTTTTAATAATTCCCTATCCAAATTATTAATTAAGTCCACTTTTATTGATGTCCATAATTGATTCAATTATGGTCATCCACTCATGGTATGCAAAATCTTATCAATTGCACCCCAACATCTTATTATTAAATCCTTAATATTACCCCTACCCCACGTTTATACGTTCGCTTATTCAACGCATAATATAGGCTAGACTTGAATAGTCTAACGCATAGCACAAAGATAAATTATCACAACATATAGACAATTAAAATAAATCTAATCATAATAGGGATGAAACTTGCATAAACTACGCATGTTAAGGATCAAAAGGTGTCAACTTGTTAAATGTCACAATTTACATGACATGATCATAGCCCAAATCTATACATAAACTTGCATATGGGGTTTTTAGGCAACATAATGATGGTGTGAACTAGCATAGGATATCACATATGTCAAAGCATAATTCTAGATGTCATAATAGATGTCATGGCATATGTTCATAACTTTTCAAATCAATCTAACTTGCATATGTAACTTGTCATATAGATCAACATAGCCCAAACATGATGATTTAATTAATATGAACTAACTAGCATAGATGGCTTTCTAACATGTATGACTCATCACAACTTAGCAAAGTAACTTTCAACATACATAACATCATCATAGCATGATTTACAACATATAGGATATCATCACCACATAGCATAGGATTAATAACATACATGATAACATATACGAAAATTCACATCATCCACTCATAATCCATTCATGAATTAACATAATTAAAATGATAATAATCTTGTTAAGTCTATCATACTCACAATTAGAGAAGAAAAGAGAGTTTTGCTTTGCTTTAGGGTTGAGAGAATTAGAATTGAATTAGCTTTTCTTCCTTCTTAGTTGGTGGCGGCTCCATTGATTTCCATGGCGACGGTATGACGGTAACTATTCTATTTTTCTTATGAATTAGGGTGAGAGACTACCTAGGTATTTATAGAGTTAGGATTTATTTTAGACCGTTAGATCAGTTCAGAACTAATCCCAGCCAACCAGATTAGGTCAGAAACCCTAATGGGTCATTAGCCCATTAAAAACAGGTCAGCCAGAAACCCTAGCCGCCAGACCCAGGTCGACACCCAGGTCGACACTATAGTCGACTTGGGGGGGGGGGGGCAGGTCGACATTATAGTCGACCTGGGGGGGCAGGTTGACACTAGTGTCGACCCCCCAGTCGACCTGCCTGGGCGGGAATTTTTCCCGCCCAACCCGCTTCTGCACTTTTCAGTTTGAATTTTAAATTTCCTGCGAGCTGTTTTGAATTTTCTGAAACTTCCCATGGCCATAACTTCTTCATACGAAGTCCAATTCACGCAAACTCGGACTCTATTTCAACCAGAATTCCGAGTCGAACACAATGGCACAACCCGTTTCCCACAATTCTCACGTCTGAGATTAGTTATTCTTTAATTTGTGGATATTAATATTAACAGAATTACGGGGTGTTACATTCTCCCCTCCTTAAAGGATTTCGACCCCGAAATCTTCAAGTCAAGAAGAATGTATATCCTAACATCCAAATAACCATCTACTCAACCATCAAACACAGGCATCCATTGTCCTTATAGACTTCTAATGCTTTCATGTTTAAATGCACAGTGTGTGTATATGTCCCTATCTAATGCAAAATCAGGCGGTCCACTGATTCAGTTGACCTCCTTTAATGCAAACCATGATAGTGCCATGCGTCCATTATGTATGCAAAAGTTCCCTAATGCTACATATTATTTCTACATGTGTGCACAACCATTCACCAAAATGTGGTATCCATATGATAGCACAACCATTATACATCCATTTTACTAAATACAGCCATTTATATGAAATATGCAGTATGAAGTGACTGAGCCGATCTAGTGCCTAATAGTGTGTGTATATGCATCCACGAGCAACCACTAGCAAACACTTGCATCCACTTTGCATTCATCATACATAACATGTCTCAAATACATGTTTCAACCATAGGATGATCCTAACTAAAGGTCAAAGATACTAGCGAGAGGATACGCTAAAGATAAGATAAGTACAAGATAAGCGATAAAGGTGAAATTAAAAGACATACCCTCAAAAAAAAAAGGGTACAACGAACGCATCTTTTCTTCCGTCTCCCACGTAGCGTTGCTCTCATCATCTCCCCATTGTACTTTGACTAGTCTGACCTCTCGATTTCTCAGCTTCTTAATCTCCGACCCAAGAATGCGCGTTGGAGCTCGTCGAATCATCGCGTCGCGCTCGATCTCCACCTCTCTAAGCAAGCTCGGCTCTACCACTTCTGCGGTCTCGTGCAAGCACTTCCTCAAATGTGACACATGGAATACGTCATGTACACCACTAAGTCTCTCAGGCAACTCCACTCTATACGCCATCTGTCCAATCTTCTCCTTAATAGGAAACGGTCCTACGAACCTTGGTGCTAACTTCCCAACGGACCCAAGGCGAACAACGTTTCGTAATGGAGACACTTTGACTAAGACCATGTCCCCAACTTCAAATTCAAGATCCGTCCTTCTCTTATCCGCATATGATTTCTGCCTATCTTGCGCTGCTTTCATCCTCCTCCGAATCAAGTCGATCTTCTCCGAAGTCTCTCTAATCATATCGGGCCCAAGTAAGATCTTATCGGTAGATTCCCACCAACATGTAGGCGAATGACACGGCCGTCCATAAAGAGCTTCGAATGGTGCCATACCAATGCTAGATTGAAAGTTGTTATTATATGCGAACTCCACCAGTGGAAGATGCTCTTCCCATGTACCCCCAAAGTCTAGGATACATAGCCTCAAAAGATCCTCTAGAATGCGATTCACCCTCTCGGTTTGGTCGTCCGTCTGAGGATGATATGCGGTGCTCAAACATAACTGAGTCCTTACCGCCTCTTGTAAGCTTCTCCAAAATTCGCTAGTGAAAATAGGATCGCGATCGCTCACTATGCTAGAAGGAACACCGTGCAAATGAACTATTTCTCGGACGTATACAGAAGCTAACCATGGAGCAGTCCTCTTACTCTTCATGGGAATGAAATGGGCGCTCTTAGTAAGTCTATCTACTATAACCCAAATCCCCATATTACCCTTTCTCGATCTCAGTAATCCGTCAATAAAGTCCATCGAGACGCTTTCCCACTTCCATAGTGGAACCTCCAATGGGTGAAGTAACCCACCGGGTTTCTTTTGCTCCGCTTTTACTTGTTGGCACACCAAGCATCTAGCGACATACTCGGCCACGTCCCTCTTTATACCGGCCCAAAAGAAAGCTCGCTTCATGTCTTTGTACATCTTGTCCCTACCGGGATGAATGGTCATCTTCGAACGATGTGCATCGTCAAGAATAGTCTTCCTTAGGTCATCGTCTTTTGGTACACAAAGTCTACCGTCCCTACGTAACCAACCCTTATCATCTAGGGTATACCTACCGAGATGGCTTGATGACTCCCCTCCTTTGAGCTTTTATACTAACTCAACCAACTACAGGTCGTCTCGCTGTGCCTCGCCAATCCGTCCCAAAAGCGTAGGTCTGACCTCCAAGGATGCTAGCAAACCGGATACGAAGTCAACGGAAGGTCTAAAATCAAACATAGAGATAAACTCTAAACTTCACCGCTCAACAAACAAAGGACTTAAGGATAATCTTTTTCTACTTAAGGCATCGTCCACCACGTTACCCTTGCCAGGGGTATATGCTATCTCAAAGTCGTAGGATGCTAAGAACTCCATCCACCTTTGCTGCCTTAAGTTCAAGTCCTTTTGAGAAAATAAGTATTTTAGCGATTTATGGTCAGTGAATAATTCGAATTTCTCGCCAAGAAGATAATGACGCCAAGACTTAAGCGCGAAAACAATAGCGGCCAACTCTAGGTCATGCGTGGGGTAATTCTTCTCATGCGCTCTCAACTGCCTTCCACCATAGGCTATTACCCTACCTTCTTGCATTAAGACTGTGCCTAGTCCTGTCCCACAAGCGTCAGTATATACGGTAAATGGCTTACTCCCGTCTGGCAGCACTAAGACTGGGGCTGAGGTCAAAGCTCTCCTCAAACGTTGGAACGCATCATCACAATCTGCGTCCCATGTGAAAACTAGGTTCTTCTTCGTCAAGCGTTTCAATGGAGCTGATATCTTTGCAAAGTCTTTGATACACTTCCTATAGTAGCCAGCCAACACTAAGAAACTTCTCACTTCAGTAGCATTTTTAGGGACCTCCCAATCTTGGATGGCCACCACCTTCGCGGGATCCACGGCTATCCCTTCTTTGGAAACCACGTGCCCTAAGAACCGTACTTCCTTCCTCCAGAAGTGACACTTAGAAAATTTTGCTTTAAGGCTATGCGCTCGAAGAGTCTCCAACACTTCCCTAAGATGTAGGGCATGCTCTTCTTCATCCTTAGAAAAGATCAAGATGTCGTCTACAAAGACTACCACGAATTTGTTAAGGTACTCCCTAAACACCCTACTCATCTAATCAACAAAGTATGCGATGGCATTTGTCAAACCGAAGGGCATCACTAGCCATTCATAGAAACCGTCTGGACTCCTAAAGGCAGTCTTGTCAATGCTATCCTCAGCCACTCTCAACTGATGGAAACCAGTGGCTAAGTCCAACTGCGAAAACACTGAGGCGCCAACTAACTGATCGAAGAGATCGTCAATCCTCGGCAGTGGGTGTCTATTCTTCTTAGTAAGCTTATTATGTTCTCTATAGTCCACACAAAGTCTAAGGGACCCATCTGCCTTCATGGAAAATACTACTGGAGCACCCCACTCTGATATACTACGTCTTATGAACCCCTTCTCAAGCAACTCCTTCACTTGCTTATCGAGTTCCCTCCTTTCACATGGAGCCATGTGGCGTACTGGCAAAGATACTGGTTTCGCATTATCCACAAGATATATTCAAAAATATATCTCCCGCTTCGGAGGCAAGCCCTTCACCTCCTCAAACACATCCGAATACTCTCGGACCACTCTAACAGATCGTAGATTTTTCTCAGACGCGTCAAGCGATTCTAGATAACTTAGCATAACAGAATTGATGGGATTATAAAAGATTTCGAGAGTGTTGCCAAGGCGAGTCACGATCCTAACTACTCTCCTTTCACAATCAAGAACGGCCCCATTTCTGGATAGCCAATCCATTCCTAAAATTAGCCCATAGCCCGTGAAGCCCAACACATAAGCATCACATCTAAACTCAACGCTAAGTATAGAAATTTTCAAATCCAAACACATCATGGGCAAATGAGCTGAGCCCCCAATTGGATTCGAAACAACTAAGGGATCCTCTACTAAACTGGTGTTTAAGTGCAGTGATTCAACTAATGAAGTAGAGATAAACGAATGCGACGCGCCCGAATCGAATAAGGTACGGACAGGATGATCAAACAGAAAAACTAAGCTTTCAATAGAAATGGTTCTACCTCGTTCTTGCAGCGGTGGGACCGCGAGAGCCTGAACTTGTCCCCTAGCCTGCCCTGGTGCCATAAGAGCCTGCACCTGTCCTCCCGAGGTAGCTCATGCCCTCTGCCCCTTCTTTGGGCAGTCCTTCACTAAATGTCCCGCATCGCCACAATGAAAACAACCAGTCTTCTTTTTCTTTCGGCAATCCTTGCTGAGATGGCCTGGGGTTCCACAGTTAAAGCACTTCTTCTTTCCCTTGCCGTTATTGTCTTTTCCACCCTTCTTGTTTCGCTGTTGTGGTTTCTTATGATCCCCTTTCTTCTCGGGTGCCTTATTAGCATTAGCGCTTTTCTCCTCGTGCATGAGCGCCATTTCTACTAGCTTCTCAAAGGTGGCCCCCATAAGGATGTGGGTCATGGCCAACCCTTGCAATGGTTCATTCAAGCCATTCACGAACCTAAGTGCCTTCTTCTCCGGCGAGTTTACTAAGTCCAAACCAAACCTTGCTAGCTGATTAAATTTGTTGACATATTCTTTCACTGACGAGCTTCCTTGCTTCAATGTCAAGAACCTTTCCATATATAGATTTTCTTCCGCCCTAGAGAGAATCTTCGCCTCGAACCTACGTCTAAAATCCGCCCAAGAGTCAACAGGACGCTCCCCATTAGTGACCTCCCACCAGAACGAGGCCTCTCCCTTCATTAACCAAGCTGCTAATTTAACTCTCTTTCCTTCTTCCACTTCAAAGATTTCTAGCAATTCTTCCACCTCCTTAAGCCAATCTCTAGCTTCCACAAACGTTTCTGACCCTTGAAAGGGTTTTCCACCCATAGCTTTAAATTCCTTGCACGTCTTTGCAAAAGTATCTACGTGAGGAGGAGGAGGAGGAATGGGTGCAACTGGTGGTGGAGGAACATTGGCTGGACCTGCATCGGCCCTAGCCTCTAATAGCCTCCTATACCATCCTGGTGTCGTTACACCGTCAGGTAGGTTAAGATCTTCAGCCATGCTGAAACGAAAAAGGAAAGATTCAAAATGGAGAATTCGAAAGATAAAGATATATGGCTATTTGGGGGATTATGTTTTTCATAAAAACTTTCCTCTTTAAATTTCTCATTAAAACATGTTTTTGAAAACATTTCTTTCAAAAATAACTATTTTTCTAAAGTATTTTTATCTGTTCTGGTAACCTTAAGCTCTGATACCACGTGTAACACCCCACGCCCATTAATGTCACTCACAAAGGGAATGCATTAACTTCCATGGAGGTTATAAGTGAATATAGAACAGAAAAATTACAACAAGACAGATAATAAGTAGTACTTGGAAATCTAAAACTTCATTTTATTGCAGCGGAAACATGTTTATTACATCACAAAACCATTAATCATAGTCAAGTACATTATCCATCTTCATAATACAAAATACATAATCCCATTACACAAACAGCCATTAAAGAAGATAACAAGCTGGACTTTACGTCAAGGGTCCAAGCTTTCCAAAGAGATGAAGCAATCCAATCAAGCTCCACTAGAGCTGGGTCCAACCTGAGGACCTGGAGGGGGAAAAGGATAGAAATGGAGGGGGTCAGACATAAAGTCTGGCGAGTATGATAATTCTAACAATACTATTATCAAAATAACTAGACTAAGGCATAAGCTGGAAGACAAGTAAATGTCTATGAACTCTTAGGAAGATAAAGATAGCGTTTAAGATAACGTTAAAGATAACGGTAAAGGCATACCTAATTACTAACGAATAATTACTATACTGCACCGCACATTACTACACTGCACCGCACCAGTCACCCTAAAGGTTGATCCCACTTGCTTCACACAGAAACAATATAAATAGCCTTACGTACCCCTAGCTGACTACATAGGTGTCGTCTGCCCCTATCTCCACTAGGTGTACCCCACTACCCACTTGCGATCGGCTCCCTACTCGTAGATACCCGTGCTGGCCCCACAGTGGGGTGTATCACTCCCCTAAAGTGGCAACCCGATACAACTTGAGAATGCACGGCTTATACCTACACAATGCAACAACGTCTTACCTACCAGCCCGGGTCCACACACGCATATGAAACCCGTTGGACTTGCGTTGCCACCGCTCCCCGTTTTGGCCTCTTATAGTCAAACTCAGTATGCGTGTCCCATCCTCGACTTGGGTCAAGCCCACAAAGATACAATTAGGATACTGGTTGAAATGGGCCCCCACAAGCTACCCACCTAAGCTTGTCATTAATATATCCCACTTAACCCTCTTAGTCATGTTCATTTACATGTGTGTTTGGTTAAGTCTTACTAATCGTATTTCACATGCCGCTAAGGGCACCCACTAGATTCCTCATGCCACCCAAGGCACCTACTTAACCCCCATGTCCCACTTTACATGTTTTTCTGGTTAAGTATTTCTTAATTCATTCAGGCCATAACCTCATAAAGACCTCTCTCATTAGACTGGCTTTTATGGCAGCTGGATTTGCCGGGCGGTTCCGGGCAGTCTTACACCATAAAAGAGTCTAACCTCGTGTCTTTACAACTGTTATGCTTTAGTTTAGGCCTAGGACCTCTCACATTGGGCTGACGTTTGTGACCACTGGATTTGCCGGGCGGGTCCGGGCAGGTTTACGTCACAAACGAGTCCAACCTCGTGTCCTAAGCATTGATTATCACTTATAATCTTTTACCCCAGTTTTAATAATTCCCTATCCAAATTATTAATTAAGCCCACTTTTATTGATGTCCATAATTGACTCAATTATGGTCATCCACTCATGGTATGCAAAATCATATCAATTGCACCCCAACATCTTATTATTAAATCCTTAATATTACCCCTACCCCATGTTTATACGTTCGCTTATTCAACGCATAATATAGGCTAGACTTGAATAGTCCAACGCATATCACAAAGATAAATTATCACAACATATAGACAATTAAAATAAATCTAATCATAATAGGGGTGAAACTTGCATAAACTACGCATGTTAAGGATCAAAAGGTGTCAACTTGTTAAATGTCACAATTTACATGACATGATCATAGCCCAAATCTATACATAAACTTGCATATGGGGTTTTTAGGCAACATAATGATGGTGTGAACTAGCATAGGATATCTCATATGTCATAGCATAATTCTAGATGTCATAATAGATGTCATGGCATATGTTCATAACTTTTCTAATCAATCTAACTTGCATATGTAACTTGTCATATAGATCAACATAGCCCAAACATGATGATTTAATTAATATGAACTAACTAGCATAGATGGCTTTCTAACATGTATGACTCATCACAACTTAGCATAGAAACTTTCAACATACATAACATCATCATATCATGATTTACAACATATACGATATCATCACCACATAGCATAGGATTAATAACATACATGATAACATATACGACAATTCACATCATCTACTCATAATCCATTCATGAGTTAACCTAATTAAAATGATAATAATCTTGTTAAGACTATCATACTCACAATTAGAGAAGAAAAGAGAGTTTTTCTTTGCTTTAGGGTTGAGAGAATTAGAATTGAATTAGCTTTTCTTCCTTCTTAGTTGGTGGTGGCTCCATTGATTTCCATGGCGACGGTATGACGGTAACTATTCTATTTTTCTTATGAATTAGGGTGAGAGACTACCTTGGTATTTATAGACTTAGGATTTATTTTAGACCGTTAGATCAGTTCAGAACTAATCCCAGCCAACCAGATTAGGTCAGAAACCCTAATGGGTCATTAGCCCATTAAAAACAGGTCAGCCAGAAACCCTAGCCGCCAGACCCAGGTCGACACTATAGTCGACCTGGGGGGCAGGTCGACACTATAGTCGACCTGGGGGGGGGGGGCAGGTCGACACTAGTGTCGACCCCCCAGTCGACCTGTCTGGGCGGGAATTTTTCCCGCCCAGCCCGCTTCCGCACTTTTCAGTTTGAATTTTAAATTTCCTGCGAGCTGTTTTGAATTTTCTGAAACTTCCGATGGCCATAACTTCTTCATACGAAGTCCAATTCACGCAAACTCGGACTCTATTTCAACCAGAATTCTGAGACGAACACAATGGCGCAACCCGTTTCCCACAATTCTCACGTCTGAGATTAGTTATTCTTTAATTTGTGGATATTAATATTAACAGAATTACGAGGTGTTACATTGAAAATATTTTTTATAATTGAGAAGTAGGCCACGAAAGTATTACTATTGTATTTTTAGTGAGATTCTAGTCTATTTTCATAGTTTATTTGTTGAAAATGGAGTTCGTATGAAGAAGCTATTAATAAAACAATGTATACATAAATTGTATACACATAAGATTTGAAATTCAAATTGAATAAATATAAACCGGGAATAAAATTATCGTAATGAAATATTCCTTAGAGATTTGAATTTGTGCATGAATACATACATACATACACACACACACACACACACATATATATATATATATATATATATATATATGCAAGAGGGAACAACAATAAATAAATAAATAACGGAAAGAATCAATCAATATTCAATACACAGTTAATATATAAATGAAACGGCAGGAGAATTAAATTCTCCTATGCCTCGACCCAAGGGGGGTCGACCTCTTCCCATTGAGGGGGTCGACGTGGGGGTTAAGCGACTGCCCTCCTATGGAGGATGTCGATCGCCCTAGGGTAAAAATGGAGGATGTTGGTTGTTTTGCTGAGGACTTTTTGTTTATTTTGCAGAATGGATGGTTGAGATTTTATAAAATAAATCCAACAACCCACACACATTCCAGTAAGTATAAATAAACTCTCAACCTCACTCTCAAAACCCTACATCCTCTCCCATGTACACCTGTCTCTCCACCATTTTCTTTATTCCAGAAACGGGTTAGGTTTCTACTCTTCTTCTAACATGTATTCAATCTCTTCTAAAACTATATTCTTACTTAGATTATGGAATTATATATAGTGTGTGTATATATATATATATACATGAGATTTTAAATATGATTCTTGTATATATATAGGAGAACTTGGAGTACGATGATTCGAAATGTTCAATCCAGATTTGTTAGATTCCACATTGAATTCATTATTTTTCTCTTCCTATCTCTATGAGTGGAAATTACATCAGTTTTCTATTTTCTTTATTCTGTAGTGCAGATTTGGATTGTTATGTCAAAAGAGGTTTGGATTTTCATGAAAACAAAATGTAAAGAGACTCTCCAAATCCCTTATAATTTGTGGAAATGGTCAATCAATTGGTGTAAATTAAGATTTGGTTATTGATGTAATAAAAGATAGGCTTTGGGTGTTGTAGAATTTCTAGTAAATAGTGTGATTCATTTTCTTGTAAAATTTAAAAAATATGTAAGCCTGTGCAAAGGCATAAGACTTGAGTATTGTAAATTTAACAAGTTTAAGTATCTATTTTTAAAATAGACAGTTTGAACTTATTGTACAAAAATCACTGAAGTCTTAAGTTTGTATGCGTGTGTGTGTATATCATATGAAAAGTGAAGCAGTACCAAAAAGGAGATTCTACATATATCACTTTGTCTTTCTTTTATTATTGAAATAATCCTTTAAACCTTGGTTACAATTATTATGTATATGTTGCTATTTCCCTGTTGTTGATTGAATGTAAATATACATGTTTATGTTGTATTGATAAAATTAGAGAAATAAACTTGTAAACCTTATTTTGATGTTAAGATTGACATTTCAGCATTTATGATGTTTTTTATGTGTGCTTGAATCATATTTTATTTATTACTATTTATAGCATAATTAATGTATTACAAATCTGTATTAAATTCTCAATAGGAGCGTACTAAATGCATAAAATTGGAAACTATAATTATAAATGTCCCCATAGGAAATATGTATGCATAAGTATTAATGGCTTTTATTAGTATGAATGACACAAAGACACGAGGTTAATCCCACTTGTAGTAGAATCCTACAGGAAACCGACTAGCATATCCAGCATCTACAAGTTAGTCGGTTTGATATGAGAGATCTAGGTACCATGGGCCATTATAATTATTATGAGGTTAAGCCTAGTTTGTAGTAAAAATCTGTCCAAAACCGTCCTGTGAATCCAATATCTACAAATGGTTAGTTTAATGTAAAATGTCTTGTGTATACATGTATGTATATATATATATATATGTGTGTGTGTGTGTGTGTGTGTGTGTGTGAGAGAGAGAGAGAGAGAGAGTGAGTGAGAGAGAGAGAGTAAATTAGGCCTGCCTCAAGAAGGTACTAAGTGGATGATCTACCTTATTAAGGTCTTAAGTGTCCATTAGGTCCACCTTTCTCTTATAAAGTTATAAGGTATTAAATGGTCCTTAGTAATACGATAGAAGTATGGGTAAGGTAATTCTTCGAAAATTGTTAAATTCTTATTTAGGGCATACTTAGAGACATGTAAATAAGAATTCCTAAGAAAAACTAATGGGACCACCCATCTAAGGGAAGTATTAAGTGACTAGGAGTTCACCTGTAATGACAACTAGAATGTAATGCATGGGTCATCCAGGAGGGTCATATGGCAATAAATTGATACCTAATCCTGGTATTAAGTGACAGATTACTATCTCTCAATTTACATTAAGAGTATACTTAATAGCGATGATGATTATAGGACAAGGCCTTAAGTGACTTAAGAGTAGTCCGCCTAATTAATATATACTATTTGTGTGTGTTGAATTTGTGTAGGCATAACTTGATGAATTTATACAGCTAAGTATAGGAAATAGGCACTCCTTAAACTTATGTGATTTTCATTCACCGTAACTTATTTTTCAGACCTTCCTCCTTATAACAATTAAATAGGTTAGTAGGTGGGAACGCTTGAGTGAGGGAGTCATGGAGACTAAAGCCAGGCGAAGGAGATCTATAGTTGTTATTATTAGCAATTTATTGAAATTCGTGGGATAATATTATTATTGATGTACCTTTTATAACAGTTAGAATTTGATGTAATTGACAATATTATGTTCTATTTAATGGTACATCATTTTTCTGTTATTGTATTATATCCCTTCCGCTATGAGATTTTGATTTCGTTTTTAGTTGGATTTTTTTTATGTAATCCTTTTAGGAACCAATGCTCCAAGTTCCGTAGGCCTTTTCTGGGCCAAAATTTAAGCTTATTCAAGCGAGTTGTTGTATTTGTTATCAGGTCTTAGGTTACCCGATTACAGGAGACTATACGTATGAGAGGTGTGCTTGTTATTCTAAAAAGGTTTTTCGAAAGTTTTATTTTACATAAGTGTGTGTGTATATATATAAACTATGCGTAATTGTATAGAGTAGTATCTGTAGTTCCATCTAAGAGAGTATTGACATTAATTTCTAGAAATACACTAGAAACCATATAGTGATTTAGCAACTTCCTTATTAATTGAGAAATCAATAAGCATGTAATGGCTGTAAGGACCACAGGTTTGAAAAGTTGAAAGGATTTAAACTCACGATTTAGTTGGCAATAAATGGAAATCAAATCAACGACTTAATTATCATTTATAGGTAGAAATAAATATAATGAACTTGGAATAGGTGTCCATTTGGATAACCAGTAATAAGGACAAATATATGTTCATTGCATAAGAATATCTTGAATCGTAAGGAAAGATGGAAGCACAACTTTCGTTAAATGGTATAAATGTTAGGGATTGCGGAATGGACCGTTAAGGCAAAACAAACACTAGCAGGGGTCGAATATTGGTCATGAGAATCTAAACAAAATCTAAAACTTATGTGAATTACAGAATGAATCAAACACCACAGACACAGATTCAAGCACAGATGCAAAATAAACAGGAATAAAAATGCAGAAAAGGAAAGAACACACCGAATTTTATACTGGTTCGGGTCACTCCCATATCCAGTCCCTCACAACGCTGGATTGTATAGAGTTTTATTACTATATCAATAGTCAAGTGCAACCTCCTTGATTTCACGGCTATAAGGGATACCACCGATTCCGTCCTTGATTTCATGGCTACAAGAGATACCACCTATTCCGTCCTTGATTTCATGGCTACAAGGGATACCACCGATTCAGCTCAAATACAACCCAAACAATTACAAACAGCCCTATAACTCTTCAATAGCACTTGTTTTGGAGAGAGATGAGAAGTGAGTGTAGAGAGAAGAAGTTTGATTAAAACGGAATTGAATTCGGTAGAGTACAAGTGTAGAAAACATAAAAATGATTAAGAACAATTATATAATGAAAGAGAGTGAAGTGGAGAAGAAGAGATGATTAAAAATTCGAATTCAAGGAATTTTTATAGTGTATGAAAGGCTGCAAGTTTCTGAAATGTTTCAAATGGTGAAAAGACACTTCGTTTCAAATTTAAATTTATGATAGTTATATGTCGACATAGCGTTTTCTGTATGTCGACATACTCTAGTGCAAATTTGAATTTTAGACATTTTTCAAGTGTTTTGATATAAATATAATTTTAGAAATTCTTGAATAAAAATATAGTGTTGTAAATTAATATTATAAAGTAGAAAACATATGAAAACATAAATTTAAACAATATAAACATATTTATAAAATTATAATGTTTTAAACTATATATAAATATAAAGTATAGAATTATAAATATATAAAACTTAAGTTTGAAAAAACAAAGATAAATAAGAAAGGAAAATAGAAAAGATAAAAAATAAAATAGAGAGAATTAAGGATAGAAAATAGAATATGAAAATCAGAGTTTGAAAATCAGAATTTGAATATCGAACCTGGAGTGCTATTTAGAGTCTTACAAAATCTGGACTCTATAACTATATTAATCTTGGACTCTTGAAATCTTGAATACTCATGAGTCTTGATATTTCTCTGAATTCTCAATCTCTATCATCTTTAAACTGTACAGTCTTCGGTAATATTTCCTATATATAATTCTTGCATATATGTGTATATATTCTATACAAAAGTGTTAGTATTTATTTTATAATCAATGATAATTGAAATAAGGTTATTGTCATCAAAACTCCATTCTCCAACAATAAACTTCCATAATAGTAAATATGGAAATTCGAAATTTGAAAAAGTACTAAATGGTCAATAAGTGAAAGGATATTGGAAATGAAAAATATTAATGGAGTAATTTAGACCATTTATGCGAAGGTATGAATATTGACTTTGAATTAGATAATAAATGTCCATAGGAACGTGGATTACTAAAACGG
Organism: Allium sativum; assembly: GCA_030737875.1. Classification (NCBI taxonomy): domain Eukaryota; kingdom Viridiplantae; phylum Streptophyta; class Magnoliopsida; order Asparagales; family Amaryllidaceae; genus Allium; species Allium sativum. Next base: position 270,650,517 of record CM060911.1, read on the forward strand.
GTTAAAATGGATATAAATGACATTTCTAAGGCATCTATTAGGAATGTTAAGAAATGAAATAACATGAATGTGGAAGAAAAGTGTAACAACCCAGAATTTTTGAACCAATTTAAAAAAATTTATTTTAGCTATTTTAATGGGTTTTGAATATTTAAAATAATTTATTTTAAATAATAATGACTAAAAATTTATTTAAATCGAAGTTAGAACGTATTAATTTATATTAATTATAAAACAATCCCAAAATGGCGCGATAGTTTGAAAATTCGATTTTAAATTTCAAATGAATGTATAGGATTCAAAATAAATCGGATTTCAGTAAAACAAGAAATGTTGGAATCTATTTAACTATATCTTTCTAATGAATGTAAGAAACTGAAATTTCACTTTATAAATTATAAGTTATGATCAGTTTAAAATTTGAAATAGTCGCTATGGAATTTATATATATTTTAATATAATATATAGCCCTTAAAAATAACCATTTTACAAACTACCTCCATTTTTGACGAAACCACTTTTGTTGGATCCGGAATGTCAAATTATTGTTAGGTTTCAAATTTCACGATTTTTGGAATTAATATGTGAGTGTGGTAAATTTAAATGTGTTTGGTAATTTCATTTTGAATTTAAACGACTAGAAAAATTTCCAACTTTCAAACGGTCTCCAAATTCAACGAAATTAGTTTTGTTAGGACTGTATCGTCAAAACATAGCTAGATTAATTTTTGTGTAATTTTTGGAGTCGGTACGTGGCCCCGGTAAATTAAAATGTACGTTTAAATTCAATAGATATTAACTTATATTTTAATTTTGATGAAAACTGATCAAATGATAGAATTGGCTTACGAAACATATCCTATTGTGTCCGGAATAGGGGTATTTGGCTAGGGGAGACAGTCATTGGGTTCGATTGGAGTTCGGATCGATAAAGAAGTAAGTTGGGATTAAATATTAATAAATAGATAAAAGGGGCTATAGTATAAAAAAAGGGCCAACCCTAATTTCCCATTTAGAGCCGTCGCCTGTTTAAAATCAACAGCTGAAAATGCTCCAAAGTTTATCCTCGAAAATCTCCAAATCCTGATCGAATTAATCTATGAATTTAGTAGGAAGATCGTAGAAGGAGATGAGAGCTTCGAATCCAAACTGGTATGATTATTTATCATGGAGTAAATTGGTCGATTTTCCTACTCAAACCGCTCCGCTCGCGTTCGAGCATGGATTACGAGGAGGAGGGGGAACCGAGTGCCTAGCCACTCACGGTGGTGATGGGGTAGGCCAATGTCGTCGTCAAGGTAGTGGGCGATCGATTCCAGGCGGCGCGTAGGAGGAGCGGCAGTCGGTCAAAGGATTTGGGAGATGGGTTTTCTCAATCCAGGCGTGAACAAGAAGAACGACATGGAAGGTAATTAATTAATTTAATTAATCTAAATTAGTGACATCATCAATTTGTTCATTGTTTAAAATCATCGTAACTTATCCAAACGAAAACAGAACCGAATGATTTCAAGTGCATTGGAATCGTGTCGAAGAGTACTATGCGATGGAACTAACCAGAACAGAAAATGGAGCAGTTTGCAGTTTTTGATAAATTAAACGACCAGTTCAATTTTATTAGAAATAAAATCGCTAAATAAAGACTAATGGAGTGGAAACCAAAGTGAGAACTCCTTCTCACTAAATTATATTTTATCATGTTATTGTATCATGTATAAAAACGAGTGGAAACCCGTGCGATGCACGGAAGCATAGAATTTCGAGTGTTGTAGTTTGCATTTATGAATAAGTGGTGAGAACATATTGTATAATTTAAGTGATAAATCTACGTGTTCCGATTCTACGGTGGAAACTAAATTTTGCTGCAAGAAGTACATAATGCATGTATATCGAGTAGGTACAGCTTACACGTAGTGTAAACGGTGTAAAATTTTATGTAACTATGTTGAATTGATGAAAAGATATATGTATGAAATGATGAATTAAGCAACTATATATGTGTTAATCTGCATAGACTTTCCTTGCACTTTGTTTATAGTCATAGCATAAACTTACTTTACATAAAATTGTCTTCTAGACATGTTTATGGTTATGGTTGAAGAGATATTGTTGAGATAAAAACAAAATTCCCACTCTTATCACTTGTTAGAATCAGAGATTCAACAATCCTTTTTGCAAGGATGTGTATTTTATTTGTGTATAATGCATTGAATCAAAGGTTTCCCAAAATATTGTGCAGACTATGTGATTTGATCAAGAAACATGAGTAATCAAGCGATATTTGAATTATTGTTAAACTTGGTACTTTTATATGTATTATCGTTGTTTTTAATTTATACAGTGGGCATGATTTTGGTTTTATAATTATAATTTGTTATGCGTACAAATAATTATGTTAAAAAAATAATTAAGTCAAAGAATATATATGATTAGTGAACTCTGAGTATTATTCATGTATTAATATTTCTTGTTACATTTCTATTATACAAACTTACGTATAACTGTGTGACATTTTTTCTGACCTCTTCTATAATGTGTTGATAGATTTAGACACTTTTTCGATTTTCTCATTATAATAGAAGACATGATAAGACATGATATTCAAATATAAGTAGATATGTTATATTTTGACAGTAGGTAAATATAATCTATGTTTGCCAATAAAATCCTTTGTACATGCGTCTATGTGGTCAAACAATTTATAGTTAAATCCTTCCTCCCCAAATAACTTGTCAAGGTCAAAAAGTTGGTAAAGCCATATAATTTCATCTTTAATATTCAAGTAGACTAAAGCAAAACTATTTAAATTTCGTTAAGCATAAATGATTTATTCAGTATACACACATTGGTTAAAAGTATAGAAATGATGCCCGTGTTGCCATGCAAGTAAGAAATATGCAATGACCTTTTTTTTATGACTCAACATCAAAACATTTACTATAAGATTCTTCATGTGATATACACATCCCCATAAGGCCATAACAGTGTAAATGACTGCTTAATTGTGGAGCAAAGGTATACCAATATACCATTGAAGACTTGAAGTTATGAACATAGAATCAAACTTCAAGAACATCAGATACACAACACATATCAAAGTCAAATTCAGGAAGCCAAACCAAACAATTACATTCATCCATCCACCACTTCAGGGATACCGTTTAAGAAATCAGAAGGCAACACCTCAGTAACACATACGAAATTGCATCCCAGCAAATCTGGAACCTCTAACCCACCTGGGCATCACATGCAAACTGCTCTCAGCTACGAAAACCTTCTCACCCTCCTTCACTTGCAACATGGCAACCCTCCCTTCAACCCGAAGCACCCTTTTCAAACCTCACTAGCTCCGAATCCGCATCTCTAATCATTTCCCTCTTCTCGAACTCCAAGCATCCGATAAGCTCATAAGAAGCCTTATCCTGTTCTTTATCAAGCAACATATAAAACTGCACGTCAAAGCAATTAGAATACACCAGTCAGAAATATGCAATGATTGAATCAAAGAAACAATCAGATGAGACGGTCAGTAGAAGTAGGTACAACAAATTTATACGTCTATCTTTACATTGGTTAAAAAAAGATGAATAAGCATTAAGTAACGCCATGAACAGAAATGTACTTTATCATTGGTTTTGCCATCTGAACTGTTTGTGGTTTTGGATATGCAGAATTATTCTTTATAGTACGTGCTCCTCCGTTCTCTTTGAACACAAATCTACTTTATCATTTGTACCACTTGCTCCTCCGTTCTCTTTCATCTACTTCAGTGAAAGCTATGAAAACAGCGATTCAGCAATGATGCAGTTTGTCCCACTAAGCTTCTCTGTAAACAATGAAAAGCAAATCATTACATGAACAGAGCATTTCCTTGCGCAAAGTGATATGTTTGTGTATTTATGCCATGTATTGTTTCAACTACAATTGACAACAGTTTCTTTAATTATCAAAAAAGAAAAGGAAAATTCTCACAAAATTGAGGACGTACCATCATCTTGTGTCTCAGTTTGTTCTATCCTTCTGACTGGTTAAACCCCTTGAACCACTTTTGCAGTTATGTAAATATCTAGAACAGATAATAAGACAGATTTATATTTCAATTATATATGTATATTCGAATTCAAAAGTAGAAAGTATCCTTTGCAATATTTGGTTCCACTCTATATATGCAAGAAAAACCTCCTTAAAATATGTTTGTAGGTAATGTAAACAAACTTTAGGTGAAAAGTAGTTTAAAATAAAGTAATTAGTCGGACTAATGCTATTTGGCAGACGATGACGTAAGTAAAGTACACGGAAGTTGTAAATTTCTTCTCTACCTTGAACCATAAATTATGATAATCAATCAACACACATTAAGTATAGCTGAGAAAGCTGATAAATTAATGCAACACGAAAGCATTAACTGGTGTATACGTGCATTAAATACGTATGCATTTCAAGAGCATATGTATATGTACTTGGATATAACGGTGAACCTAACAATTTAATGCCATGAAAATATTAAATATACATCGATGTTAACAGCAAAATGAAGGCATGTATCATATATTCCCTACATGCGATTGTGTTATGTTGTTAAAAAAATTGTATGAATGCACACACAAAGAATCTGAAACATCAATAGGGACATACGGCTGATCAACCATTAAAAGATGTAACTTCAGCCTGGAAGACTCCTACCTGCTAGCCTTGCCTTCGAGAGCCACTGTTGCAGCAAGATACATATAATGTATTTTGTATTCACACATTTAATCAGACAGTTCATGCGCAAACAGAGGAAATGAAGTAAGACAGTAGGTAACAACAAACTACATGCAATAAACAACAGTCTATAAAATAATAAACTGAATTTTGATAAAAACATATAGGCAATGGCTGACAGTCTAATGGGAAAGTATTGAGCATCACGAATTTGGAAATGAAGGCGCGTGTATAGAAACGAAAATGAAAATCAAATAAGAGCCTCCTATCCTAAGTAATCCGAACTAAAAATACAGTTAAGTGTTGAAAAGAAAAACTATAAAAACTAAATCAGAATAGGTGGAGATCAAAACATAAATGAAAGGATTAAAGATCTGGTTACGTATGACAGCAAAAATTAAAGCAACCAAAGCCAATCTGCAAATCCCGCATAAGCAATTTCCAGATATGATACCATCCAAATCAGGGGTTTTACCAGATTATCGATGGTTGGTATGTGAATCGGTTGTAATCAAGGGTAACAAATTCATAAAAATAATTATGAAGACAGGTGAGATGGGAAAGAAACATGGATCGTCCTATTAGCAGTTTCGGATCCGTAATGTAAATATGATAATTCAGAAGATCGTGGTAGATCGTGCGAATAAACAGGAACGTGCGTGTAAATTGGAGCCGTTTGATGTCTTTGCTGAGAATTAATCTCAGCCACTCGTTGTCTTTTATAACCAACCCATGCTTTTCATTATATAGATATATAGAATTGCCAATGTAGATTTTTATCAGTTTTAATTATTATAAATTCTATACGGTGCTTGTTAGCTCACCTCCCTCATCCGCAGACCATGGACGATTTAATTGACTGTATTGTGTTTGATTGTGATGCTGAAATGTTTAAAATATTAAAATAATTTAATATTATTTTGTGACAGTTAAAATTAAATAGTAAATATCTATTTATAATTCAAACAGCGAAAATTGGCTAATTAGAAAAATAATTCAAATCAAATTGGAACAGGTTAAATTTATTAACCAGTGATTATTTTGAATCGACTGTTGTTGTTCGGAAACCCTACACGGGTCTTGTAAACACCCCACCTCTGTTAAGGTCACTCACAAAGGGAATGCATTAACTTTGGTGGAGTATTATAGGTAAAAGGTACAAGTAATTTACAAGACAGACATATAAACAGCTGAAAGACTAAATTTTATTTCATAAGCACGTGGTCCAGTCAAAACATTACAACAACTGTCTTAAAAACCGACTTCCAAAATCATTACAATAAGGCCTCTCTGTCTTGACTAAAACGTAAAGAAGCATAAACGATAATAAAGCAGCATAAATCCCCAATTAAGAGTGTAACCACAGCCATATCCCAAGAAAAGAGAGTCCAAGCAATACATCTACTTCCTTCAAGCTGGAAAAGGTCTGGACTAAGTTGAAGTATTCCCTCCCTGCGTACCTGAGGGGGGAAACGGAAGACAAGAATACGAAAGAAAACGGGTCAGACATAAGCCTGATAAGTCCAGTGATTATTTAGCATGTAAACAGGTAAAAGGATCATGACATGAATAGCCTGATTTGTCCATGCCGGAGTACGTGCATGCCCATACTCCGTTGGAACCTGCACTGTTGCACCACCCGCCGTTGTTTTGATCGCTTATAATTAGCCCAGTAATCATTTCCCACACTGCCTAGTTCAGGGTACCATGATACATCTATGTGGATTACTGCTGAAATGGGTCCCCGTTACTAAGGTTTCCTAATCAACATGTTAAAATGGTTAAATGTTCTCAAATTAACCTAACCCCACCCATCAGTTTAGCTAACATGTTGTATTGGTTAAGTGTTGCCTTAATTAACTTAACCCTACCATTCTTATCCTGCCTTAGCTTTAATTCATTCATTAAAGCACCAACCACTCACATTAGATATGTATTATTGCGGTCGCTGGATGTGCCGGGCAGTTCCAGGCAGTCTTACACCGCAACTCAATCTAACCTCGGGTTTTTCGGGCTTAATGCGCTAACCTCTCACATTAGATCTATATTGTTACGGTTGCTGGATGTGCTGGGCGGTTCTGGGCAGTCTTACACCGTAACTCAATCTAACCTCGGGTTAGGCACAATCTTCTTTTAATTAATTTACGTATTTACTATTTATTTTTATATATAAATTATCCACCAATGTTGTCAACTCAAGTCATGTCTCATTTTCCCTACTAAATTATGTCAATAATTCTTAGGTATACAAATTATACCATTTTATGCCATTAATCATTTACATGATTATGAGCCAACCTATGCCAATAGCATATAATTTAATATTTTTCCCAACGTACCCCCCGTTATTCGTTCGCAAAAATTACACAGAATGTTAGGCTCGCAAATTAGCCTAACTCATAAACAAAAGAGAAAAGCAAAAGGGACATGTAACATTTCAACGACATAAAACAGTATTGATCAACTAAGCATGTGTGATATAGATTTGGCATAGTATTACACAATTTTTATTAAGCATGTGAATGTGAACTTGCATTTGAGTTGGATCAAATTAACATAGATCTAAACATCTAATCATGTAGATCTAGACATATAAGCACATGTGAACATGGCTTAGCTTATGAACTTGCATGTAACATATCATAAAAGAATCACCAAATCTATATACGACATGATAGGTTCATCACCAAATTAGAATACAACATGATAGGTTCATCACCAAATTAAGATACAACATGATAAGTTCATCACCAAATTAAGATACAACATGATAATTTCATTACCAAATTAAGATACAACATGATAGATTCATCACCAAATTAAGATACAACATGATAGATTGTATCAATCACAATAGCCTCGTAGGCATAAGCAATTTCAGAATCAGAATACGATTACCTTACAACAAGGCCAGTTCTAGTTTCTCTTTATTACAAGTCATGACTTTTATTCATTCAAATCTAAAGAATAAGTGAAGTTACAAACAAAAGAACAAATCTTGTTTTCTGGGATCTGATTTTTGAAATTGAAAAGCTACCCTTTGGTGTAGACTACAGATTCTCTAGCTTTGATTTGATTTGGGACTTCCTAACTTGACTTGTAGTTTAGAGAAAAATGGAGGCTACGCCAGTGTGGCCACGGACAACATGACGGCTTCAGAGAGCAATTTTATGTGGTTTTAAGGTTGAGGGTTGGGGTTGGGTTGTTTATATAGAAGTTTAGATTAATGAGAGCCGTTAGATCACTCTAGGAGAAATCAGAGCCATCCAGACCAAACAGAGCCAGTCGCCACATATGCCCTAGTGGCTCAGAAAACGTCATTGGACAGTCCAGATCTGGTCGAGGAGGTCGACCCTTACAGGGGGTCAACACCCCAGTCGACACCCCTCTTGGGGGTTGACACCTATGTCGACCCCCCTCAAGGGGAGTCGACCCCTATGGGTGGGAATGTTCCCGCCCATCCGCTTCTCTCGGAATTTTTGAATTTGAACTGCTTTTTGATTTAATTATTATTTATATTTAATTTCCGTTTAAACTTGAAATCTTCTGAACTCCATAACTTCTTCATACAGAGTCCGATTCATGCAAACTCGGACTCTATCTCAAGCAGAATTCCAAGACGAACACAATGGAGAAACCCGTTTCCCTAAATTTTCACTTTTAAAATTAAGTATTCTTTAATTTGTTACTTTAATGTTTACAGAAAATACGGGGTGTTACAGGTCTGGGGACGATAATTTATTCACATCTCCCCTGAAATTAATTATATGTCAATTGATTGATCGACAGACTATGATAAGCGTTAATTAATTATTTAATGCTTATATAGTAATATATTGCACTCTAGATGATGTTTTAATGGTTAATGATTATTTATCATTATTGCTGAATACATGCGATGTATGAAATCCATATAACTGAAATTATATGGTAATTGATTGAGTCACATTCCAATTCAGAAATAAAGAATATTTTAAAATAGTGAATATTTTAAAATAATGAAAATTTTAAAATAATATTCAGTGACTAATCAAACTATGATTTTGATGTCCGATTTTGGATGGACACGAAAATATTGAAATATATGGAGTCGAGTTAAGTGTATATGCCATTTCAACCCGAACGGGTTTACCGATCGATTTTATTTATTTTATAATGAATATCGAAAAGAATTGATTTCAAAATCTGATATTTTGAAAATATTATCATTTTAATATTAAAATGATATGGAAAATTCAATTTTGATTTAAATCTGAAAATGAAGTGGAAATCGTTTTAAAAACGAATTTATAAACGATTTATAAAATATGTTTTAAATAGAAATCGACGATATATTTTATATATATATATATATATATACATTTAATGGCCTGAATAGAACGCGCCGCGCAGCAACCATTCGCGAATTTCGAACATTAACTTCAAATGGACGTAACGGGAGATCCGACTGTCGGATTTTCCTAAAATTGGAACCTTGGGTTCGTATCGAAAAGAGCTTTCCAATGAACATAGGAGATTTAAAATCTAACAGTTGGATTTGGAATTATGTCCAAATCAATTTCAGAAAAGGTCGTTGTAAGTGCAGTTTGATGATCGTATATGGAAATCGACAGTAAGGGCCTTAATAAAATTATTAAAAATAAGGAAAATTTGTGTAAAATCATAATAAATGATTAGGAAAGATTTTGGGTGATAAAATCCAAGTTTTGAAAAGATAAAAATATATTTTTATCTAAATGAACTAGTTATTAACTAGGTTAATAATCCAATGGTTTTTAAATTAATAAATTGGATTTTTAAAGGGATTTAAAATAACCAGAGTTTTCCAACGAATAAATTGGAATGGTTTTGATTGGAAATAATCTTCGGAATATTTCAGTATTGAATTCCATGATTATATGGATATTGTTGAGGAATTGGAAGATACAGATATCGTTATTCCCAATACGATATCCGTTAGTTTCAGAATTTGATACTGAATATAAGCCAATATTATTTTCTATTTAGAGCCTTGTATTTAATATCAAATTGGATTTTGGGTTTGTCATGAATGGTGTCTTTAATAACACTGTTCTTAAAACCCAGTTGAGAAAAGAATAAATCTTTTAATTAAGATTTGAAGAAGTTTACCAATTAATTAATATTTAATTGGAATAGAAAATGAAAGTTGATTGTGGGTTTGTCGTAAACTATGTTTCAAACACATTTATTATTTAACCCAACTAACAGTGAAAATATGATTTCGAATTTATAAATCTTTTTATTAAGATTTAATGGAATTTTTCCAAAGTAAAGTTTTCCAATTTAATATATTAAATTGGAATTGAATGGAATTCGATTTGGTAATAATCGAGATGAGCTTCTGTGAAGACCATTACTATATATGGAATTTAAAAGTCTTTGATGTTATTCCATTTATATTATTAGTCTAAATGGGAATTCATATTGATTATGATTTTATTTCCGTGAAGATTTCATTTTTATGGAATATGATTTTGGGTTTTATCGTGAACTGTGTTTTAAGTGACATTGGTTCTTTAACCCAATTAAAGACAAGATGGATTTCCTAAAGTTGAATAATCATTAAATAATGATTTTTGGGAAGATTAAAACCAATTAGAGTTTTAATGAATCTTTAATTAGATTGGAATGAGAATGGGATAATTAAATTTATTGAATTCATGAAATGATCAAGAATGGAGTACCACTAGTTTTACTCCAGGCAATAGTTAAATCTTTCATTAGATTTGAACGTGAAATGGTAATTAAATTTACCAATAACACCGTGGGTGTTAGATATGGAGTATTACCAGTTTTTCTCCGTGGGATGAATAGGCTGGGATTGGAAAAATAAAATAAATGATTACTTCGGTAAGGCTCGATAATCCCGACTAGTTTGATAAACCTTAATTTGGTTTAAATTGTGAAAAGAATATTTGAATAAAATAGTATTCTGAATTGGAATGAGGCGTATGATGTGTTCTAATAGCACTTAATTATAAAATATGCGAGTTATTCAGAAAGATCGGTTTTAACCCATTCTGAATAACTGATACGACGACTAAAAGTCGGCGATGAAAACAGTGGTTGAAGACCGGAGATCTTCACATCGTTTAGATGATTACTGATGTCTTGATTGGGTTGTACACCCAAGATAAGGTAATAAGTGGTGATCGTCCAGACGTACTTGGAGATCGACCGGATATGCGAGGACCTCTCTCCTATATAGGATAAATGGGACGAGGAATAAGGTGCCTCCGGTTTCGTTCAGACCCAGAACAGACTTATAAATGGATGTGTGTCTAACATTGGATTTCATTTTTAATTGATTGATTTATATTAAATATATATATCTGTTTGGTGGTGGAGAATTTATTCTCTTGCTTAACACCCTCTTTGAGACGTACGAGCTTAGAGGTTATATATTGATAGACATCAGTCGTATGGAGTGAATTGTCAATGTGGCATGCTAAGATGCAAATAATCAAGGCTTTTGTTGAAAAGCAAAGTCTTGTGGTTGATGATCAAAGATGGGCTTTAATTAGCATAGATTTGTGTATATCGTTAATTTGTGAGCCTCACACCCCGGTATGAGTTTAAAACGGGATAAGGGACCTAAGGAGTGCATGATGTTTCCTTCTAGCTAGGAGTGGTGTCATGGTATGGAGCCCAGACATTTTTACTTATGTGGATGATGGATTGCGAGGCACCTCGGATATGAGTCCCTAGTGGCTCATAGATAGGTCTGATAGGACCGGGAAACGTGTGTTTAGGAATAACTAATCCTCAAAAGAAGAGAGGACCTGCCTTGGAGGAACCAAGGGTCGCCCTGAGTGTGTGATCCTGGGTCATCTTGCTAGAGGTGATCCGAATCGGTAAGGAGTACATCCCTTGCCTTGACTCATGATGGAAATGCAATTTCCAATACGACATTCTTCAGTTTTAGTTGTAGAACTAGTATGGCGACATGATGTATCGTACCCATGCCGTCTATGATTGATACATTTATATTTGAAATTGTTTCGACACTATACACTTATAGTAATATCAAAATGATTTGTTTTAAACGTGCCAAGCATGTTTGGCTATTATTAGGGAAAACTCTATCCTGTGGCTTGCGTTGCATTGTGTGATGGGACCTGAGTCTTATAATAGCTTCATTTTTCAAAAAGCACTGCGTTTTTTTATGTTTTAAACTAGTATTCATGTGGAGTAAACTCGTTCCCTATTATACGGTGTGGCCCTATGATTTCCCAACTTTTAAAGTAATGATTTAATAACTGTTTTAGTTCTCACACCAGTCCCACGACTGACTTGGAGTTTATTGTTTCAACCTAAACTCTAGGTGCCTATATTTTCCCCATGCGCAGCTAGTAGTTTTAGTTTCGTAGATACTTCTTTTCATAGGATCCTGAATTATAGATGGAGCTATATTCAGAAAGCTTAATATCCATATATCTCTTTCAATCGTGTTAATTGATATATTTTCTGCTGTACATCGTATTTAAAATGTAATTTTAATCTATGATATTGTTTTTCCGTTGTTATGTAATTTAATTCTCTGATATTCTTGTACTCTGATGTAAATTATTGTAATAGCAATAAAATGTTCAATTGTTTGTGTTCTGATGCATCGTGTTCTCAAAGATATATGTGCTTTCCCGTAAAGGGATGTTTGGGTCGTTTCATTTTGGTATCAGAGCTTTGGTTCACAAAGCTAGAGCTAGAGAACAAGGCACATTAGAACCAAACAAAAGAATTCATCAGAGATAGGATTAGTAACATCCTATAGGAATAACTCGTTAGAGATAGGGCTAGTAATACCCTAGAATGAGTTAGAAGAGTGCTACTTATTTATTAAACAAATTTAGTTTTGAAAATTTTATCTTATTATATGTATTTGAGTATTTTATTTTATATTGAATTTGGACAATGGAGTATATGAAGATTTGCATATACGTGTCATGAACGTATATTTGAAGTCTCAAATATACTGGATAAATATATAATCACACTCTAGTCTCCCGGGGATGATTCTGATGATGTGACCACATCATCAGCAGCTGTGTTCAAGTTTCAAAAGTGGGATATCTATATATTTCCAATTGACTCGTGTGAGAACCAAACCTTAGTTAGATTTTATTGTTTGTGATTTGACATTGAAAATATGATTTTTGAGTATATATTGAAAAGTTGTATATTTGAAAAGCTAATCAACTAATTGATTGTTGGTTGTGTTGCGTGATTATTAGTTTAACTAATAAAAATATTGGAATGACAATTAATTTAACCAATATGGAAATAAAAGGTAAATTAAGCCAAATCGAATTAAATATTGAACTGAATTGCAAATTGATTGGAACTGGATATATGCACATGTACATGTATTAAACAGGTCATATCATGAAAGCTAAGAAGAGAAATAAAATTGTATGCCCGACAAAAGGTACATGTTTACTATATTTATTGGGTTTGATGAGCCGATTGGCTAGCCGCTTGACTTTTTCCTTTTCTTTTGGATAGATGAGAGCCCTGTGAGGCAAATTGCGGTTTTACCGATCAGCCTATACAAAGGAGGTTATGGCGAAATTTTTCAAAAATTTAGGGTGTTAGCCAAATTTTTGAGAAATTAGAAAATTCTTAGAAATTAAAAAGTTGAAGAATGAAAGTTGAGTTGGTTAGTTAAATAACTTTTAGCTCTAATCCTTTTCGACGAAGAAAAGATTTTAAGCGGGGGAGATTGTAACAACCTGGAATTTCTGAACCAATTTAAAAATTTTCTTTTAGCTATTTTAATGGGTTTTGAATATTTAAAATAATTTATTTTAAATAATAATGACTAAAAATTTATTTAAATCGAAGTTAGAACGTATAAATTTAGATTAATTATAAAACAAGCCCGAAATGGCGTGGTAGTTTGAAAATTCGATTTCAAATTTCAAATGAATGTATAGGATTCAAAATAAATCGGATTTCAGTAAAATAAGAAATATTAGAATCTATTTAACTATATCTTTCTAACGAATGTAAGAAATTAAAATTTCACTTTATAAATTATAAGTTATGATCAGTTTAAAATTTGAAATAGTCGCTATGGAATTTATATATGTATTAATATAATATATAGCCCTTAAAAATAGCCATTTTGCAAACGCCCTCCGTTTTCGACTAAACCACTTTTGTTGGATCCGGAATGTCAAATTATTGCTAGGTTTCAAATTTCAAGATTTTTGGAATTAATATGTGAGCATGGTAAATTTAAATGTGTTTGGTAATTTCAGTTTGATTTTAATCGACTGGAAAAATGGTCATTTTTCAAATGTTCTCCCAATTTGACGTAATTAGTTTTGTTAGGACCATATCGTCAAAACATAGCTAGATTAATTTTTCTGTAATTTTTGGAGTCAGTATGTGGCCTCGGTAAATTAAAATGTACGTTTGAATTCAATAAATATTAATTTATATTTTAATTTTGATGAAAACTAATCAAAATGATAGAATTGGCTTACGAAACATATCACATTATGTCCGGAATGGGGTCTTTAGCTAGGGCCGACAGTCGTTGGGTTCGATTGAGTTCGGATCGATAAAGAAGTAAGTTGGAATTAAATATTAATAAATAAATAATGAAAGAGGCTATAAATATTAAAAAAAAGGGCCAACCCTAAATTCCCATTCAGAGCCGCCGCCTGTTAAAAATCAACAGCCGAAAATGCTCCAAAGTTTATCCTCAAAAATATCCAAATCCTGATCGAATTAATCTATGAATTCAGTAGGAAAATCGTAGAAGGAGATGAGAGCTTCGAATGCATACTGGTATGATTATTTATCATGGAGTAAATTGGCTGATTTTCCTACTCAAACCGCTCGCGTTCGCGCATGGATTATGAGGAGGAGGGGGAACCGAGTGCTTAGCCACTCACGGTAGTGATAGAACAGGCCAAGGTCGTCATCAGGGCGGTGGGCGATCAACTCCAGGCGGCGCGTAGGAGGAGCGACAGTCGGTCAAAGGATTTAGGCAATGGGTTTTCTCAGTCCAGGCGTGAAGAAGAAGAACGATGTGGAGGTTAATTAATTAATTTAATTAATCTAAATTATTGACATCATTAATTTGTTCAATGTTTAAAATTGTCATAACTTATGCAAACAAAAACAGAATCGAATGATTTCAGGTGCGTTGGAATCATGTCAAAGAGTACTACGCGATGGAACTGACCAGAATAGAAACGGGGCAGGTTGCAATTTTTGATAAAATTAAACGACCGGTTTAATTTTATTAAAAATAAAATCGCCAAATAAAGACTGACGGAGTGGAAACCAAAGTGAGAACTCCTTCCTTCTCACTAAATTACATTTTATAATGTTATTGTATTCATGAATAACAATATATAGAATTGGTAGTATAGAGTTTTATCAGTTTTAATTATTATAAATTGTATACGGTGCCTGTTAGCTCACCTCCCTTGTCCACAGACCGTGGACGATTTAATTGACTGTATTGTGTTTGATTGTGATGCCGGAATGTTTAAAATATTAAAAATAATTTAATATTATTTTGTGGTAGTTGAAATTAAATTATAAATATCTACTTATAATTTAAATAGTGAAAATTGGTTAATTAGAAAAATAATTCAAATTGAAATAGAACTGGTTAAATTTATTAACTAGTGATTATTTTGAATCGACTGTTGTTGTTTGGAAACCCCACATAGGTCTAGCGACGATAATTTATTCACATCTCCCTTGAAATTAATTATATGTCAATCGATTGGTCGACAGACTGTGATAAGCGTTATTTAATTATTTAATACTTATAGAGTAGTAAATTGCACTCTGGATGATGTTTGAATGGTTAATGATTATTTATCGTTATTGTTGAATACATGCGATGTATGAAATCCATACAACCGAAATTATATGGTAATGATTGAGTCACATTCTGATTCAGAAATAAAGAATATTTTAAAATAAAGAATATTTTTAAATAGTGAATATTTTAAAATAATATTCAGTGAATAATCAAAACATGATTTTGATGTCTGATTTTGAATGGACACAAAAATATTGAAATATATGAAGCCGAGTTAAGTGTATACGTCATTTTTACCCGAATGGGTTTATCGATCGATTTTATTTATTGTGTAATGAATATTGAAAAGAATTGTTTTCAAAATCTGATATTTTGAAAATATTATCATTTTAGTATTAAAATGATATGGAATATACAATTTTGATTTAAATTTAAAAATGAAGTGGAAATCATTTTAAAAACGAATTTATAAACGATTTATAAAATACGTTTTAAATGGAAATCGACGATATATATTATATGTACACATTTAATGGCCTGAATAGAACGCGCCGCGCAACGACCGTTCGCGAATTTCGACCATTAACTTCAAATGGATGTAATGGGAGATCCGGCCGTCGGATTCTCCTAAAAATGGAACCGTTGGGTTCGTATCGAAAAGAGCTTTCCAATAAATATAGGAGATTTAAAATCTAACGGTTGGATTTGGAATATTGTCCAAATCAATTTCAGAAAAGGTCGCTGTAAGTGTAGTTTGATGACCGTATATGGAAATCGACTATAAGGGCCTTAATAAAATTATTAAAAATATGGAAAAATTGTGTAAAATCATAATAAATGATTTGGAAAGATTTTTGGTGATAAAATTCAAGTTTTGAAAAGATAAAAATATATTTTTATCTAAATGAACTAGTTATTAACTAGGTTAATAATCCAATGGTTTTTAAATTAATAAATTGGATTTATAAAGGGTTTTACAATAACTAGAGATTTTCAATAAATAAATTGGAATGGTTTTGAATGGAAATAATCTTCAGAATATTTCAGTATTGAATTCCATGATTATACGGATATTGTTGAGGAATTTGGAAGATACAGATATCATTATTTCCAATAGATATCCGTTAGTTTCAGAATTTGATATTGGATATAAGCCGATATTGTTTTCTATTTAGAACCTTGTATTTAATATAAAATTGGATTTTGGGTTTGTCATGAATGGTGTCTTTAATAACACTGTTCTTAAAACCCAGTTGAGATAAGAATAAATCTTTTAATTAAGATTTGAAGAAGTTTTCCAAATATTTAATTGGAATTGAAAATGAAAGTTGATTGTAGGTTTATCGTGAACTGTGTTTTAAATGACATTATTTCTTTAACCCAACTAACAGTGACAATGTGATTTGGAATTTATAAATCTTTTTATTAAGATTTAATGGAATTTTTCCAAAGTAAAGTTTTCCAATTTAATATATTAAATTGGAATTGATTGGAATTCGATTTGGTAATAATGGAGATGAGCTTTTGCGAAAGAAGACCATTACTATATATGGAATTTATAAGGCTTCTCCGTTATTCCATTTATATTATCAGTCTGATATGGAAATTCATATTGATTATGATTTGATTTCCATGGAGATTCCATTATGATGGAATATGATTATGGGGTTTATCATGAACTGTGTTTTAAGTGACATTGGTTCTTTAACCCATTAAAAACGGGATGGATTTCCTAAAGTTGAATAATCATTAAATAATGATTTTTAGGAAGATTAAAACAAATTGGAGTTTTAATGAATCTTTAATTAGATTAGAATGAGAATGTGATAATTAAAGTTATCGAATTCATGAAATGATCGAGAATGGGGTACCACCAGTTTTACTCCAGGCGATAGTTAAATCTTTAATTAGATATGAACGTGAAATGGTAATTAAATTTACCGATAACACCATGGGTATTAGATATGGAGTACTACTAGTTTTTCTCCATGGGATGAATAGGTTGGGATTGGAAAAATAAAATAAATTATTACTTTGGTAAGGCTCGATAATCCCGACTAGTTTGATAAACCTTAATTTGGTCTAAATTGTGAAAAGAATATTTGAATAAAATAATATGCTGAATTGGAATGAGAAATATGATGTGTTCTTATGGCACTTGATTATAAAATATGCGAGTTATTCGGAAAGACTGGGTTTAACCCATTCTGAATAATTGATACGACGAATAAAAGTCGACGATGAAGACGGTGATTGAAGACCGGAGATCTTGACATCGTTTGGATGATTACTGATGTCTTGATTGGGCTGTACACCCAAGACAAGGTAATAAGTGGTGATCGTCCAGACGTACTTGGAGATCAACCGGATATGCGAGGACCTCTCTCCTGCATTGGACAAATGGGACGAGGAATAAGGTACCTACGGTTTCTTTCAGACCCAGAACAGACTTGTAAATGGATGTGTATCTGACATTGGATTTCATTATGTATTGATTGATTTCTATTAAATATATATCTGTTTGGTGGCGGCGAATTTATTCTCTTTCTTAACACCCTTCTCTGAGACGTACGAGCTTAGAGGTTACATATTGATAGACATCAGTCATATGGCGTGAATTGTCAATGTGGCATGCTAAAATGCAAATGATCAAGGCTTTTGTTGAAAAGCAAAGTTTTGTGGTTGATGATCAAAGCACGGCTTTAATTAGCATAGCTTTGTGTATAGCGTTAATTCGCGAGCCTCACACCCCGGTATGGGTCTAAAACAGGATAAGGGACCCAAGGAGTGCATGACGTTTCCTTCTAGCTAGGAGTGGTGTCATGGTATGCAGCCCAGAAATTTTTACTTATGTGGATGATGGATTGCGAGGCGTCTCGGATATGAGTCCCTAGTGGCTCAAAGATAGGTCTGATAGGATACAGAAACGTGTGTTCAGGAATAACTAGTCCTCAAAAGTAAGAGAGGACTGGCCTTGGAGAATCCAAGGGTCACCCTGAGTGTGTGATCTCGGGTCATCTTGCTAGAGGTGATCCGAATCGGTAAGGAGTACATCCCTTGCCTTGACTAATGATGGAAATCCAATTTCCAACATGACATTCTTCGGTTTTAGTGGTAGAACTAGTATGGTGACATGATGTATGGTACCCATGCCGTCTATGATTGATACATTTATATTTGAAATTGTTTCGACACTATACGCTTATAGTAATATCAAAATGATTTGTTTTAAACGTACCAAACATGTTGTCTATTATAAGGGAAAACTCTGTCCTCCGGCTTGTGTTGCATTGTGTGATGGGACCTGAGTTTTATAATAGCTTCATTTTTCAAAAAGCATTGCGTTTTTTATGCTAAACTAGTATTCATGTGGAGTAAACCCGTTCCGTGTTATTCGGCGTGGCCCCATGATTTCTCAACTTTTAAAGTAATGATTCAATAATTGTTTTAGTTCTCACACTAGTCCCACAGCTGACTCGGAGTTTATTGTTTTAACCTAAACTCTGGGTGCCCATATTTTCTGCACGAGCAGCTAGTAGTTTTGGTTTTGCAGATACTTCTTTTCACAGGATCCTGTATTACAGCTGGAGCTATATTCGGAAAGCTTTGTATCCGTATATCTCTTTCAGTTGTCTTAGTTGATGTATTTTCCACTGTACATTGTATTTAAGATGTTATTTTAATCTCTGATATTGTTTTTCCGCGTTATGTAATTTAGTTCTGTGATATTCTTATACTCTAATGTAAATTGTTGTAATAACAATGAAATGTTCTATTATTTGTGTTCTGATGCGTCATGTTCTCAAAGAAATCCGGGCTTTCCCATAAGGGGATGTTTGGGTCGTTTCAAAAAGAGTAAAGATAAGAAAGAGACATCCGTGAAAATTGGACATCAATCTTTGCTGAAAAGAAAGTAGGTAGAATAGGAAAGTTTGAAGGAAAAGAATAAATATGCTTTTCAAATTTGGCAAAAAGCTTTACTAGTAAACCTACAAAAGTGATTTTTAAAATATCACAAAGTTATTTTGTGAAATGAAAAATAACTGTGGTTCATTGATAGGCTTAAATTATGTATTAGTTCCATTCATAAAGAAATTGAAAATATGATTTTTGAAAACATCAAATTTTTAGGAGAAATTTTTGAAAAGTTTACTATTTCTTCTGTTAGACAAACCATAAATATAAGTTTAGAGGGAAAAAACAAGAATTAGGATAAAGGTTAATAGTAAACCAGCAACTGCAAAAGTGTACATTTATGAGCTTTAATAGATTGGAATGTAAGTTCTTAAGAAAATCTCAATGATAATTTTGTAATTGTTGCAATTTCCATGTAACACCTTCTAAAAATTGAAAACAATGATTAGTGTGTAAAATTGATTCATGTAAAACAAGAAATTTTTTGAAGGAAAAAACTTTATCATTGAATCAATTTTTAGTGGTTATACATGTAAAAATTGAATCAATGATAAAGTTTTTTCCTTCAAAATTTTGTAGTGGTTGTGATTAAGAATATGAGATTATTTGAGAACTAATTAGGTATAAGAGGAAATATATTATTTATAGGCATGGTATGCTCATTTGAAATAGGAGCGGAATTATAAGAATAGATGAATTAATGGAATAGATAAGATTTTCTGTAATAACCCAGAAATGCGAGCCAATTTAAAATTTTTATTTTGGCAATTTTAGTGAATTTTGAATATTTAAAATGAATTATTTTAAATAATAACGATGAAAATTTATTTTTAATAGAATTAGAACGTATATATTTATATACGTCGTCGTTAGAATATAAATATTTTATTTTAAATATAAAAGGAATTGAAAATGGCGCGGTAGTTCGATAATTCGATTTCAAATTTCAAATGAATTTACCGGGTGCAAAATAAATCGGATTTTAGCGAAACCAAAAATATTTGAATCCATTTGACAATATCTTTCCAACGAATCCGAAAAATTGAAATTTCATAGCGGGAATCAAAAGATACGCCCAGTTTAAATTTCAGAATATTCGCTACGGAATTCAGGCCCTTAAAAATGGAAATTTTGCAAACGACCTCGGTTTTCGACGAAACCACTTTTTTTGGATCCGTGATGTAAGTTTATGGCTAAGTTTCAAAATTCACAATTTTCGAATCAATATGTGAGTGTGGCAAAGGAAAACGCGTTGGACCAGTTTCAATTGATTTTAATTGACTGGAAAATAGCCTTTTTCAGACGGTCTCAGAATTTGACGAAATTAGTTTTGTTAGGACCATATCGTAAATACGAAGCTAGAAAATATTTTTTCGGGAATTTGTAGAGTCCGTACGTGGCCCAGGTAAATTGAAATGTATGTTCAAATTCAATATATAGAGTTATATTTTGATTTTGACGAAAACTGGTCGAAATGGTCGAATTGGCCTATGTGGCATATCCCATTGTGTTCGGAATGGGGGTAATTAGCTAGGAACGACAGTCGGTGAGTTAGATTTGGGGTTCGAAAGAAGAGGGTACTTTTTGATGGAAAAATAATAATAAATTAAATATAAAAATTCCTTAAAACCCTCCTCCCTTTCTCCTTATACAGGCCAACACCCTTTTTGGATATAAAAAAAAAGAAAAAAAATGGAATGCGATCTTCGATCGCTGGAACTTCGAAGCTGCGCGCTGCTCCTCACCTTCGCCAGAGGCGACGCCGCCCCTCCCCCACGATCGGCCGCCACCTCCCCTCTCCCCTCCTCCCCCTCTCGTCTGAAATCCCCAAAAATACCCGATGCCCTGCTTGACGCCCACCGCCGCCACTTCCCTGACCAGCGCCGCCACCCTGGTGCCATCCGCCCCACCTTCGACTGGCCGACGCCTCCTCAATCCCCTCCACCTCGCGAGAAACTCCCCCCTCCCTCCTACTTCGACTTACTGTAAGTTTTTATATATTTGGCTCCTTTATTTAATAAAATCAGTTTTAAAAAGAGATAGAAAGAAACTTCAGTTCATAAATACAAAGATAGGATTTTTATTTATATTTCTAGCGAATAAAAATATGATTTTTAAATAGTATAGATAATAAAAATATGATTTTTATATAGTGAGAAGGATAAAAATGTGATTTTGATATGAGTGGCAAGGTAAAAATATTTTTTTTATTATATTGCTAGCAAGATAAAAATATAATTTTTATCATGGAAGTAGCGTTGTAAAGGAGTGACTTTTTTTCATATGTAGAAGTAGATATAAAAATAGAAGTTTATATAGAGAATAGCGTGATAAAAATATAATCATTATTATATGAACACCGAAGTGAAAATAGAATTTCTATCTATATAGTAGCGGTACAAAAATATATTTTTTATATACATAGCAACAATATAAAAATGTGATTTATATATGTAGTGACTACGGACAATGAAACTGACAAAGGGCGGGCATGACGAAGATTTCTACATAAGAAGAGTCGTGGCGTTTGGTTTAGCTAGTCGGTGAGAACTTCACTTTAAATTTTCTTTTATAGTTAAAAATATATACTAGGATGCAGACGGTGCTTAGCAGCACCCGATACCATCGTCCACAGACCATGGACTTGTTTGTTTGGTTGTGTAGTTGGTTAGATTATTTGTTTGAATTTGATTGTTTGGGTGAAATCGAATTGATTTGATTGGTATGTGTATGGTGTGGGCCATTATTAGACCGGGGATAAGGCTAGGCCTTGTCCCGTTTCTAGTATCGTGCCGTTATGCCGCCGAAATTTTCTAAAATAAGTTAGAAAAATAAAAATATCATTTTATTTAATAAATGAACTGAGTAGAAATTCATGTGTTGAAATAAAAGATTTTATCGTTAAAAATATAATTTTTAATGTGTATGTGAATAAAATATTCATTTACAGATCAGACGATTTGTTTACGTACACTGATTTGACTGATATTGATTGGGATGATAAGTTTTACACGTCGCCTAACTGCACAAATAAAATATGTGTTTGTTAATGTGAAACCCCACACGGGTATTGGGATGATATTTGACATACACTAGTCCCAATAATTAGTTGTATGTCGATCGATAGGTTGACAGACAGTTGTGTTGTGCACTCTGGATGATGATTGGTTGATTATTGTTGTCAATATATACATGTATTGTATGGAATCCATATAATTGAACTTATATGGTAATTGGTTGGGCTCATTCCAGTTTAGAGAATAAAGAATATTTTAAAATATATATTCATGTGTTGAAATAAAATATATATTCATGTGTGGAAATAAAATATATATTCATGTGTTGGAGAAAATATTCATTGGTTGAATAGAGTAACGAAGTTATTGAAATATATAAAGTCGTGTTGATTAGATATGCGTCATTTTTACGTGAATGATATTTATATCGATTTTAGTCGAATATCGAAAAAGAAATGATTTCAAAATATAACGTTTTGAAAATATTATCATTTATATGTTAATGATATGGAAAATTCAATTTTGATTTGAATTTGAAAAGGAAGTTGAAATCGTTTTGAAAACGAATTTAAAACAATTTATAAAAACTGTTTTAAAAGGAAATCGACGAGATATATAAAATATATATATTATATAAATATAATGGCCTGAATAGAACGCGCCGCGCTATGGTAGTTCATGAATTTCGACCATTGACTTCGAACAGACATTACGGGAGATCCGACCGTCGGATTCTCCTAAAACCGGAACCGTTGGGTTCGTATCGAAAAGAGCTTTCTAATGAATATTAGAGATTTGAAATCTAACTGTTGGATTTGGAATTATGTCCAAATCAAATATGGAAAAGGTCGCTGTAAGTGCAGTTCGATGATGGAAATCGACTGTACGGGCCTTGATAAAATTATTAAAAATAGTAATAATTTGTGTACAATCATAAGAAATGATTTGGGAAGAATTGGGATGAAAAACTCCATATTTGAAAAGATAAAAGTAGATTTTTATCGAAATGAACTAGTTTTGAACTAGAATAATTATTTGTTTATTTTTAAAATAAATAAATTGGATTTGAAATGGTTTTGATAATAACCAGAATTTCCAATAACTGAATTGGAATGGATTTGAATCGAAATCGTCTTTGGAATATTTCGATGTTGGATTTCGGGATTATATAGATATTGTTAAGGAAATTTGAAAGATATATTTATATCGTTGTTTCCAATACGATACTTGTTGGTCGTAGAATTTGATATTGAATATAGGCCGATATATTTTCTATCAGAGCCTTGTATTTAATATCAAATGGGATTTGGGTTTATCGTGAATGGTGTCTTCATTAACATTGTTCTTTACCCCAGTAAGGAAAAAGATTAAATCTTTTTATTTAGATTTAATGAAGTGTACCAATTAAATAATATTTAATTGGAAGTGAATTGGTATTGATTTTTGGGTTTATCGTGAACAGTGTTTTGAATAACACTTGTTCTTTAACCCGATAATTAATGGAATGTGATTTTGGGTTGTCGTGAACGGTATCTTCAATAATACTGTTCTTAGACCCAAAGGAGTTAAGAAAATCAGAAACTAACTGGAGATTAGTTAAGTTGAATGGTTTCTTGGGTATTGATCTAATGTTGGTTTCGGCCTTCGGGGTTAATACTTAGGGAATTGCTCACTTGCTAATTTATGGTTGGGGACTGATTGAAATGTGATGTGATTTTGTGTTTATCGTGAACCGTGTTTTAAAAGATATGGATTCTTTAACCCAGTTAAAGATTAAAACTAAGTGGAGTTTTAATGAATCTTTAATTAGATTGAAAGGATCGAGAATCGAGTATCACCAGTTTTGCTCCAGGCGATAGTTAAATTTTTAATTAGATTTGAACGTGAAATGGTAATTGAATTTACCGATAACACCATGGTGTTAGATATGAAGTATTACCAGTTTTACTTCATGGGATGAATAGGTTGGGATTGGGAAATTAAAACAAATGATTACTTCGGTAAGGTTCGTTAATCCCGACTAGTTTGAAGTGATATTCAAAGGAAGATTAAAGAATAAATTTAAAAGAATTTATCTTTGATAAAATTAATGGGATCCTTTCCCTAAGAATGTGAAATTTAGAAACTAACTGTAGGTTAGCTAAGTTGAATGGTTTGTTGGGTATTGATCTGATGTTGGTTTCGGCCTTTGGGGTTAATATTTAGGGAATTATTCTCTTGCTATTTACAGTTAGTGACTGATGAATTGGAATGAGGCGTATGTTGTGTTTGTGTAACAATTATTTATTATATACGCGAGTTATTCAGAAAGACCGAGTTTATCCCATTCTGAATAACTGATTCGACGTGGTGTCAAGGATGAAGACGGTGTTGAAGACCGGAGGTCTTCACGTCGTTTGGATAATTACTGATGATCTGGATTGGGCCGTACACCTAAGAGGAGGGAATCAGTTAGTGATCATCCAGACGTACTTGGAGAGTGATGGATATGTGAGGTACTAGGTGCCTCCGGTTTTGTTCAGACCTAGAACTAACTTGGAGATTGATGGATATGCGAGGTACTAGGTGCCTCCAGTTTTGTTCAGACCTAGAACGAACTTGTAAATGGACTGTGTGTCTGACATTGGATATCATTCTGTGTGATTGATGGATATCGGATGCATGGAGTGGTTTGCCTTTGTGGCATGCTAAGATGCAAATGATCTGTTGAAAAGCAAAGTCTTGTGGTTGATGATCAAAGCACGGCCTGTGTGGCATAGCTTTGTGTTGCGTTGATTCGCAAGCCTCACACCCCGGTTGTGAACCAAAAACGGGAGAGGAACTCAGGGAGGGCATGCGTTTCCTTCTAGTTAGAAGTGGCATCTGTGGTTTTACATGCCCTGACAAGTTTGACTTATGTGGTTGTTGCTGTGCGAGGCGCCTCGGATATATCAGTGACTATGTGAAGCCGATGTAGTCATTTGTTGGCTCATTTACGCCCCAAAGGGTGGGGAAACGCAGTGTTCAGGAATTTTAATCCACATCGTGGACAGGCCCTATCGCTCCAATGGTCACTCGAGCTCTGGCCTGAGACATAGGCTAGATTGTCTCGAATCAGTAGAGGACTATCTTTTGCCTCGGTTCACAGACGGAAATCCAATTTCCAAATATGTGACATTTGCGGTTTTGATTGTAGAGCCTAGTATGGTGACATGAAATATGGTGCCCATGCCGTCTATGATTGATACTTATGATTTGAAGTTGTTTTATACACTATGCACTTATAATAGTATCAAATGATTTGTTTTAAATATATTAAGCATGTTTGGCTATTATAAGGGAAAACCCTATCTACCGGCTTGCGTTGCATTTTTTGATAGGACCTAGGTCTTATAATAGCATCATTTTTCCAAAAAGCATTGCGCTGTTTTGTTATATACACTGGTATTCTTAGGAGGAAACCTGTTCCGTATTATACGGCGTGGTCCCTTGATATATCTGATTTAAAGTAAAGTTTTAAATAACTGTTTTAGTTCTCACACCAATCACATGACTGACCTGGAGTTTATTGTTTTAACCAAAACTCTGGTTGCCCTTATTTTGACACGGGCAGCTAGTAGTTTTGGTTTTGCAGATTTATATTCATAGGATCCTGATTTACAGCTGGAACGGTACTCGGAAAGCTTTGTATCCGTATATCTCCTTCAGTTGTGTTTTGTATTATTTTTCCGCTGCTATGTAATGTATTGTAATCTCTGATATTTTCTGTGTAATATTTATTTTTTTGTACTCTGTATATTCTTATATTCTGATGGAATTGTTGTAATAAACAATGAAATGTTCTTCTGTCTGCGTTCTTTTGTGTGTTGTTCTCGAAGCAATCTGTGCTTTCCTTACCGGGTAAGTTACGGGTTTTCACTGTTGGTATCAGAGCTTTGGTTTACAAAGCTCAGAGAACAAGACACATTAGAACCATACGAAAGAATTCATCAGGAATGGGATTAGTAATATCCAATGAGAATGACTCGTTAGAGATGGGATCAATAGTATCCTAGAACGAGTGTGAAAAGTAGAGTTTTTAAAATAAAATTAGAAACAAATTTTGTTTTGAAAATTTAAATCAATTATTCGTATTTGATTATTTACTTATATATTGAATTTGGACAATCCAATATATATAGATTTTGCATATATGTCTGATCCACGTGTATTCGAAGTTTTAATATACTGGATAGATATAGAATCACACTCTAGTCACCCGGAGGTGATACTGATGATTGATATATCATCATCAGTGTTTATGTTTGAGTGATGAAAGTGGGATTTCTATATGATTCCAATTGACTGGTGTGAGAACCAAAACTAGATAGGGCTTATTGTTGTGATTTGGCATCAAAAAACTGATTTTTGACTATATATCAAAGTTATGAATTTGAAAAGCTAATCAACTAATTGATTGCTGATTGTGTTGTTTGATTATAGTTTGATTAATTAAAATGTGGAACCTTCAGCCAAATTGTATCAAATAGTGAGTGTATTGAAAATTTGTCGTATTTGCATACATATACATGTACTTACATTGAGCAGGTCATAGCAAGGAGGCTAGAGAAGAGGAATAAAATTGTTTGCCCGACAAATAGGTACATGTTTATTGTATTTCTTGGGTTTTGGATGATTTTGTTAGCCGATTGGCTTTTCTTTTTCTTTTGGATTGAAGAAGGCCATGGGAGGCTATATGAAATATCCCGAGGTCCCCGGTGCAGGGGAGGTTATGGCGAAATTTTTCGCAAATTTAGGGTGTTAGCCAAATTTTTGAAAAATTTGAAAAGTTCTTAGAAACTGAAAAGTTGAAGAACTAAAGCCGTAATGAAAATAATGGAAGTTAAGTTGATTAGTTAAACAACTTTCAGCTGCGTTCCTTTTCGGGGTCGAAAAGTTTTAAGTGTGGGAGATTGTAATAACCCGGAAATGCGAGCCAATTTAAAAATTTTATTTTGGCAATTTTAGCAAATTTTGAATATTTAAAATGAATTATTTTAAATGATAATGACAATAATTTATTTTGAATCGAATTAGAACGTATATATTTATATACGTTGTCGTTAGAATATAAATATTTTATTTTAAATATAAAAGGAATTGAAAATGGAGCTGTAGTTTGATAATTCGATTTCAAATTTCAATTGAATGTACCGGGTGCAAAATAAACCGAATTTTCGCGAAACCAAAAATATCTGAATCAATTTGACAATATCTTTCCAACAAATCCGAAAAATTGAAATTTCATAGCGGAAATCAAAAGATAAGCTTGGTTGAAATTTCAGAATAGTCGCTATGGAATTCAGGCCCTTAAAAATGGAAATTTTGCAAACGACCTCGGTTTTCGACGAAACCACTTTTATTGGATCCGTGATGTCAAGTTATGGCTAGGTCCAAAATTCATAATTTTTCGAATCAATATGTGAGCGTGACAAAGGAAAACGCGTTTGACCAGTTTCAGTTGATTTTAATCGACTGGAAAATAGACATTTTTCAAATAGTCTCAGAATTTGACGAAATTAGTTTTGTTAGGACCGTATCGTCAATACGAAGCTAGAAAATATTTTTCGGGAATTTGTAGAGTCCGTATGCGGCCCCGATAAATTGAAATGTACGTTCAAATTCAATATATAGAGTTATATTTTGATTTTGACGAAAACTGATCGAAACGGTCGAATTGGCCTACATGTCATATCCATTGTGTTCGGAATGTGGGTAATTAGCTAGGAACGGCAGTCAGTGAGTTAGATTTGGGGTTCGAAGGAAGAGGGTACTTTTTGATGGAAAAATAATAATAAATTAAATATTAAAATTCCTTAAAACCCTCCTCCCTTTCTCCTTATACAGGTCAACGCCCTTTTTGGATATAAAAAAAAAGAAAAAAAAATGGAATGCGATCTTCGATCGCTGGAACTCCGAAGCCGCACCCTGCTCCTCGCCTTCGCCAGAGGCGACGACGCCCCTCCCTCACGATCGGCCGCCACCTCCCCTCTCCCCTCCTCCCCCTCTCGTCTAAAAGCCCCAAAAATACCCGACGCCCTGCTTGAAGCCCGCCGCCGCCATTTCCCTGACCAGCGCCGCCACCCTGGTGCCATCCGCCCCACCTTCGACTGGCCGACGTCTCCTCAATCCCCTCCACCTCGCGAGCAACTCCCCCCTCCTACTTCGACGTACTGTAAGTTTTTATATATTTGGCTCCTTTATTTAATAAAATCAGTTTTAAAAAGAGATAGAAAGAAAAATCAGTTTATAAATATGAAGATAGGATTTTTATTTATATTTCTAGCGAATAAAAATATGATTTTTATATAGTATAGATAATAAAAATATGATTTTTATATAGTGAGAAGGATAAAAATGTGATTTTGATATGAGTAGCGAGGAAAAATATATTTTTTATTATATTGCTATCAAGATAATAATATAATTTTTATCATGGAAGTAGCGTTGTAAAGGAGTGACTTTTACTCATATGTAGAAGTAGATATAAAAATATAATTTTTATATAGAGAATAGCGTGATAAAAATATAATCTTTATTATATGAACACCGAAGTAAAATAGAATTTTTATATACATAGCAATAATATAAAAATGTGATTTTTATATATGTAGTGGCTACGGACAATGAAATTGGCAAAGGGCGGGCACAACGAAGATTTCTACATAAGAAGAGTCGTGGCGTTTGGTTTAGCTAGTCGGTGAGAACTTCTCACTTTAAATTTTTTTTTCTAGTTAAAAATATATACTAGGATGCAGACGGTGCTTAGCAGCACCCGACACCATCGTCCACAGACCATGGACTTATTTGTTTGGTTGTGTAGTTGGTTAGATTATTTGTTTGAATTTGATTGTTTGGGTGAAATCAAATTAATTTGATTGGTATGTGTATGGCGTGGGCCATTATTAGACCGGGGATAAGGGTAGGCCTTGTCCCGTTTCTAGTATCGTGTCGTTATGCCGCCGAAATTTTCTAAAATAAGTTAGAAAAATAAAAATATTATTCTATTTAATAAATGAACTTAGTAGAAATTCATGTGTTGAAATAAAAGATTTTATCGTTAAAAATATAATTTTTAACGTGTATGTGAATAAAATAAAATATTCATGTACAAATCAGACGATTTGTTTATGTACACTGATTTGACTGATATTGATTGGGACGATAAGTTTTACACGTCGCCCAACTGCACAAATAAAATCTGTGTTTGTTAATGTGAAACCCCACACGGGTATCGGGATGATATTTGACATACACTAGTCCCAATAATTAGTTGTATGTCGATCGATAGGTTGACAGACAGTTGTGTTGTGCACTCTGGATGATGACTGATTGATTATTGTTGTCAATATATACATGTGTTGTATGGAATCCATATAATTGACCTTATATGGTAATTAGTTGGGCCTCATTCCAGTTTAGAGAATAAAGAATATTTTAAAATATATATTCATGTGTTGAAATAAAATATATATTCATGTGTTGAAATAAAATATATATTCATGTGTTGAAATAAAATATATATTCATGTGTTGGAGAAAATATTCATTTGTTGAATTGAATAACGAAGTTATTGAAATATATAAAGCCGTGTTGATTAGATATGCGCCATTTTAACGCGAACGATATTTATATCGATTTTATTCGAATATCGAAAAAGAAGTGATTTCAAAATATAACGTTTTGAAAATATTATCATTTATATGTTAATGATATGGGAAATTCAATTTTGATTTGAATTTGAAAAGGAAGTTGAAATCGTTTTGAAAACGAATTTAAAACGATTTATAAAAAAATGTTTTAAAAGGATTTCGATGAAATATATATAATATATATATTATATATATATATATATATATATATATAATGGCCTGAATAGAACGCGCCGCGCCGCGGTAGTTCGTGAATTTCAACCATTGACTTCGAACAGACATTACAGGAGATCCGACCGTCGGATTCTCCTAAAACCGGAACCGTTTGGTTCGTATCGAAAAGAGCTTTCTAATTAATATTAGAGATTTTAAATCTAACGGTTGGATTTGGAACTATGTCCAAATCAAATATGAAAAAGGTCGCTTAAGTGCAGTTCGATGGCCGTTGATGGAAATCAACTGTACGGGCCTGGATAAAATTATTAAAAATAGTTACAATTTGTATAAAATCATAAGAAATGATTTGGGAAGAATTGGGATGAAAAACTCCATATTTGAAAAGATAAAAGTAGATTTTTATCGAAATGAACTAGTTTTGAACTAGAATAAAAATTTGTTTATTTTAAAATAAATAAATTGGATCTGAAATGGTTTTGATAATAACCAGAATTTCCAATAATTGAATTGGAATGGATTTGAATCGAAATCGTCTTTGGAATATTTCTATGTTGGATTTCGGGATTATACAGATATTATTAAGGAAATTTGAAAGATATATTTGTATCGTTGTTTCCAATACGATACTTGTTGGTCGTAGAATTTGATATTTAATATAAGCCGATATATTTTCTGTTCAGAGCCTTGTATTTAATATCAAATGGGATTTGGGTTTGTCGTGAATGGTGTCTTCATTAACACTGTTCTTAACCCCAGTTAAGGAAAAGATTAAATCTTTTTATTTAGATTTAATGAAGTGTACCAATTAAATAATATTTAATTGGAAGTGAATTGGTATTGATTTTTGGGTTTATCGTGAATAGTATTTTGAATAACACTTGTTCTTTAACCCGATAATTAATGGAATGTGATTTTGGGTTGTCGTGAACGGTATCTTCAATAATACTGTTCTTAGACCCAAAGGAGTTAAGAAAATCAGAAACTAACTGGAGATTAGTTAAGTTGAATGGTTTTTGGGGTATTGATCCGATGTTGGTTTCGACCTTCGGGGTTAATAATTAGGGAATTGCTCACTTGCTAATTTACGGTTAGGGACTGATTGAAATGTGATGTGATTTTTGGTTTATCGTGAACCGTGTTTTAAAAGACATGGATTCTTTAACCTAGTTAAAGATTAAAACTAAGTGGAGTTTTAATGAATCTTTAATTAGATTGAAAGGATCGAGAACGGAGTATCACCAGTTTTTCTCCAGGCGATAGTTAAATCTTTAATTAGATTTGAACGTGAAATAGTAATTGAATTTACCGATAACACCGTGGTGTTAGATATGAAGTATTACCAGTTTTACTTCATGGGATGAATAGGTTGGGATCGGGAAATTAAAACAAATGATTACTTCGATAAGGTTCGTTAATCCCGACTAGTTTAAAGTGATATTCAAAGGAAGATTAAAGAATAAATTTAAAAGAATTTATCTTTGATAAAATTAATGGGAACCTTTCCCTAAGAATATGAAATTTAGAAACTAATTGTAGGTTAGCTAAGTTGAATGGTTTCTTGGGTATTGATCTGATGTTGGTTTCGGCTTTCGAGTTTAATATTTTGGGAATTATTCTCTTGCTAATTTATGGTTAGTGACTGATGAATTGGAATGAGGCGTATGTTGTGTTTGTGTAACACTTATTTATTATATACACGAGTTATTCAGAAAGACCGGGTTTATCCCATTCTGAATAACTGATTCGACGTGGTGTCGAGGATGAAGACGGTGGTTGAAGGCCGGAGGTCTTCACGTCGTTTGGATAATTACTGATGATCTGGATTGGGCCGTACACCCAAGAGGAGGGAATCAGTTAGTGATCGTCCAGACGTACTTGGAGATCGATGGATATGCGAGGTACTAGGTGCCTCCAGTTTCGTTCAGACCCAGAACGAACTTGTAAATGGACTTTGTGTCTGACATTGGATATCATTCTGTGTGATTGATGGATATCGGTTGCATGGAGTGGTTTGCATTTGTGGCAAGCTAAGATGCAAATGATCAGGGCTTTTGTCGAAAAGCAAAGTCTTGTGGTTGATGATCAAAGCACGGACTTTGTGGCATAGCTTTGTGTAGCGTTGATTCGCGAGCCTCACACCCCGGTTGTAAACAAAAAATGGGAGAGGACCTCAGGGAGGGCATGTGTTTCCTTCTAGTTAGAAGTGGCGTCAGTGGTTTTACATGCCCTGACGAGTTTGACTTATGTGGTTGTTGTTGTGTGAGGCGCCTCGGATATATCGGTGACTATGTGAAGCCGATGGAGTCATTTGTTGGCTCATTTACGCCCCAAAGGGCGGGGAAACGCAGTGTTCAGGAATTTTAATCCACATCGGTGCACCGGCCCTGTCGCTCCAATGGTCACTTGAGCTCTGACCTAGGACATGGGCTAGATTGTCTCGAATCGATAGGGGACTATCTTTTGCCTCGGTTCACAGACAGAAATCCAGTTTCCAAATACGTGACATTTGCGGTTTTGATTGTAGAGCCTAGTATGGCGACAAGATACATGGTACTCATGCCGTCTATGATTGATACCTATGATTTGAAGTTGTTTTATACACTATGCACTTATAATAGTATCAAATGATTTGTTTTAAACGTACTAAGCGTGTTGGGCTATTATAAGGGAAAACCCTATCCCCTGGCTTGCGTTGCATTGTGTGATGGGACCTGGGTCTTATAATAGTCTCATTTTTCCAAAAAAGCATTGCGTTGTTTTGTTATATGCCCTGGTATTCTTAGGAGGAAACCCGTTCCGTGTTATACGGTGTGGTCCCTTGATATATCTGATTTAAAGTAAAGTTTTAAATAACTGTTTTAGTTCTCACACCAGTTACATGACTGAACTGGAGTTGATTGTTTTAACCTAAACACTGGGTGCCCTTATTTTGACACAGGCAGCTAGTAGTTTTGGTTTTGCAGATTTATATTCACAGGATCCTGATTTACAGCTGGAACGGTACTCGGAAAGCTTTGTATCCGTATATCTCCTTCAATTGTGTTTTGTATTATTTTTCCGCTGCTATGTAATGTATTGTAATCTCTGATATTTTTTGTGTAATATTTATTTGTTTATACTCTGTATATTCTTGTATTCTGATGGAATTGTTGTAATCAACAATGAAATGTTCTTCTGTCTGTGTTCTTTTGTGTGTTGTTCTCGAAGCAATCCATGCTTTCCTTATCGGGGAAGTTACGGGTTTTCACAGTTGGTATCAGAGCTTTGGTTTACAAAGCTCGGAGAACAAGACACGTTAGAACCATACGAAAGAATTCATCAGGAATTGGATTAGTAATATCGAATGAGAATGACTCGTTAGAGATGGGATCAATAGTATCCTAGAACGGGTGTGAAGAGTAGTGTTTTTAAAATAAAATTGGAAACAAATTTTGTTTTGAAAATTTAAATCAATTATTCGTATTTGATTATTTACTTATATATTGAATTTGGACAATCCAGTATATATAGATTTTGCATATACGTTTGATCCACGTGTATTCGAAGTTTTAATATACTGGATAGATATAGAATCACACTCTAGTCACCCGTAGGTGATACTAATGATTGATATATCATCATCAGTGTTTATGTTCGAGTGATGAAAGTGGGATTTCTATATGATTCCAATTGACTGGTGCGAGAACCAAAATTAGATAGGGCTTATTGTTGTGATATGGCATCAAAAATCTGATTTTTGAC
This sequence comes from Allium sativum, assembly GCA_030737875.1. Classification (NCBI taxonomy): domain Eukaryota; kingdom Viridiplantae; phylum Streptophyta; class Magnoliopsida; order Asparagales; family Amaryllidaceae; genus Allium; species Allium sativum. Next base: position 270,684,551 of record CM060911.1, read on the forward strand.
TATATATCAAAGTTATGAATTTGAAAAGCTAATCAACTAATTGATTGCTGATTGTGTTGTTTGATTAATTAAAATGTGGAACCTTCAGCCAAACTGTATCAAATAGTGAGTGTATTGAAAATTTGTTGCATTTGCATACATATACATGTACTTACATTGAACAGGTCATAGCAAGGAGGCTAGAGAAGAGGAATAAAATTGCTTGCCCGACAAATAGTTACATGTTTATTGTATTTCTTGGGTTTTGGATGATTTTGTGAGCCGATTTGCTAGCCGCTTGGCTTTTTCTTTTTCTTTTGGATTGAAGAAGGCCATGGGAGGCTATATGAAATATCTCGAAGTCCCCGGTGCAGGGGAGGTTATGGCGAAATTTTTCGAAAATTTAGGGTGTTAGCAAAAATTTTGAAAATTTTGAAAAGTTCTTAGAAACTGAAAAGTTGAAGAACTTAAGCCGTAATGAAAATAATGGAAGTTGAGTTGATTAGTTAAACAACTTTCATCTTCGTTCCTTTTCGAGGACGAAAAGTTTTAAATGGGGGAGAGTGTAATAACCCGGAAATTCAAGCCAATTTAAAATTTTTATTTTGGCAATTTTAGTGAATTTTGAATATATAAAATGAATTATTTTAAATAATAACGGTCAAAATTTATTTTGAATAGAATTAGAACGTATATATTTATATACGTCGTCGTTAGAATATAAATATTTTATTTTAAATATAAAAGGAATTGGAAATGGCGCGATAGCTCGATAATTCGATTTCAAATTTCAAATGAATGTACCGGGTGCAAAATAAACCGGATTTTAGCGAAACCAAAAATATTTGAATCCATTTGACAATATATTTCCAACGAATCCGAAAAATTGAAATTTCATAGCGGGAATCAAAAGATACGCCCAGTTGAAATTTCAGAATAGTCGTTATGGAATTCAGGCCCTTAAAAATGGAAATTTTGCAAACAACCTCGGTTTTCGACGAAACCACTTTTGTTGGATCCGTGATGTCAAGTTATGGCTAGATTTCAAAATTCGTAATTTTTCGAATCAATTTGTGAGCGTGGCAAAGGAAAACGCGTTTGACCAGTTTCACTTGATTTTAATCGACTGGAAAATAGCCATTTTTCAAACGGTCTCAGAATTTGACGAAATTTGTTTTGTTAGGACCGTATCGTCAATACGAAGCTAGAAAATATTTTTCAGGAATTTGTAGAGTCCGTATGTGGCCCCGGTAAATTGAAATGTACGTTCAAATTCAATATATAGAGTTATATTTTGATTTTGATGAAAACTAATCGTAACGATCGAATTGGCCTACGTGGCATATCCCATTGTGTTCGGAATGGTGGCAATTAGCTAGGAACGACAATCGATGAGTTAGATTTGGGGTTCGAAGGAAGAGGGTACTTTTTAATGGAAAAATAATAATGAATTAAATATAAAAATTCCTTAAAACCCTCCTCCCTTTCTCCTTATACAGGTTAACGCCCTTTTCAGATATTAAAAAAAAGAAAAAAAATGGAATGCGATCTTCGATCGATGGAACTCCGAAGCCACGCCCTGCTCCTCGCCTTCGCCAGAGGCGACGCCGCCCCTCCCCCACGATCGGCCGCCACCTCCCCTCTCCCATCCTCCCCCTCTCGTCTGAAATCCCCAAAAATACCTGACGCCCTGCTTGAAGCCCACCGCCGCCACTTCCCTGACCAGCGTCGCCACCCTGGTGCCATTCGCTCCACCTTCGACTGGCCGACGCCTCCTCAATCCCCTCCACCTCGCGAGAAACTCCCCCCTCCCTCCTACTTCGACTTACTGTAAGTTTTTATATATTTGGCTCCTTTATTTAATAAAATCAGTTTAAAAATAGATAGAAAGAAAAATCAGTTTAAAAATACAAAGATAGATTTTTAGTTATATTTCTAGCGAATAAAAATATGATTTTTATATAGTATAGATAATAAAAATATGATTTTTATATAGTGAGAAGGATAAAAATGTGATTTTGATATGAGTGGCAAGGTAAATATTTTTTTTATTATTATATTGCTAGCAAGATAAAAATATAATTTTTATCGTGGAAGTAGCGTTGTAAAGGAGTGACTTTTTTCATATGTAGAAGTAGATATAAAAATATAATTTTTATATAGAGAATAGCGTGATAAAAATATAATCTTTATTATATGAACACCGAAGTAAAAATAGAATTTTTATCTATATAGTAGCGGTATAAAAATAGAATTTTTATATACATAGCAACAATATAAAAATTTGATTTTTATATATGTAGTGGCTACGGACAATGAAATTGACAAAGGGCGGGCACGACGAAGATTTCTACATAAGAAGAGTCATGGCGTTTGGTTTAGCTAGTCGGTGAGAACTTCTCACTTTAAATTTTCTTTTCTAGTTAAAAATATATACAAGGATGCAGACGGTGCTTAGCAGCACCCGACACCATCGTCCACAGACCACGGACTTGTTTGTTTGGTTGTGTGGTTGGTTAGATTATTTGTTTGAATTTGATTGTTTGGGTGAAATCGAATTGATTTGATTGGTATGTGTATGGCGTGGGCCATTATTAGACCGGGGATAAGGCTAGGCCTTGTCCCGTTTCTAGTATCGTGTCGTTATGTCGCCGAAATTTTCTAAAATAAGTTAGAAAAATAAAAATATTATTTTATTTAATAAATGAACTTAGTAGAAATTCATGTGTTGAAATAAAAGATGTTATCGTTAAAGATATAATTTTTAACGTGTATGTGAATAAAATAAATTATTCATATACAAATCAGACGATTTGTTTATGTACACTGATTTGACTTATATTGATTGGGACGATAAGTTTTACACGTCGCCCAACTGCACAAATAAAATCTGTGTCTGTTAATGTGAAACCCCACACGGGTATTGGGATGATATTTGACATACACTAGTCCCAATAATTAGTTGTATGTCGATCGATAGGTTGACAGACAGTTGTGTTGTGCACTCTGGATGATGATTGATTGATTATTGTTGTCAATATATACATGTGTTGTATGGAATCCATTTAATTGACCTTATATGGTAATTGGTTGGGCCTCATTCCAGTTTAAAGAATAAAGAATATTTTCAAAATATATATTCATGTGTTGAAATAAAATATATATTCATGTGTTGAAATAAAATATATATTCAATATAATACCCAAGATTGGCGGCCTCACCTATCCCCCAAGAAACCCTAGCCGCCAGGAATGAAGAAGATGATGGTGGTGGGTGGCAGGAGGCCAGGCGCAGAGGAAAACAATCTTTTGCTAAAGTTCTCAGACAATCTCCACGCGTTACTCGACAGCCAAATACCCAAAACCCAAAAAACTGGGCTGACGCGTTTGATTCACAAATGAAAATCTCCAGTGAGTTGCAGTACTTTGAACCGCTACAGAATGGTGATTCAAAATATCAACTCATCGATGATCTAGACTATGACGAATCGAACAAGATCTGGGAAAACTCAATCTACGTATATATGGCAGGTAAAAGGCCCTATTTTGTATACTTTAATGCGTACATCAAAAGGTCGTGGAGACCAAAAGGGGCGTGGGATGTTTACCCGAGGGAAAATGGTTTCTTTCTAATCATGTTTCAATTGAAAGAATATTATGAAAGGATTCTCAAGGGTGGTCCTTGGTTTATGGATAGCAAGATCATTTTTATAAGAAAATGGGTAGCTGATTTTAATTTCGACAAAGATATGCTCACATCCTACCCAATTTGGGCAAAGCTTCCAAACCTAAACCTAGCTCTATGGAATGCTCGATGTATTAGCAAGCTTGCCAGTATCATCGGGAAGCCTTTGGAAATAGACGAGAACACTAAACTGGTTAAAAAAATCAACTATGCAAAAGTGCTGATAGAAATTACAGCGGAGTCGGAGTTGCCAAAAACAATTACTGATTACGATAAACATGGTAACATATATGAGCAATCAGTAGAGTACGAGTTTGTCCCACCCAGATGCACTACTTGCAAATGCTTTGGGATTTCAGTTACATATTGTTCAGTTGACAAAATGTGGATTAGAAAGACCCCTGAAGCTAACACAGCCAAAAAGCAGGCTTCGCCAAAAAGTGCTATACAAAATAAAGCCAGCACGTCATCAGTATCTACAAACTTGCATACTCCTCCTAATGTGACGGTGACTGCAACAGCAGCAACATCTCATACAGATCCAGGTCGAAATCAGGTACAGCCTCAGGTAGAGGTGGATGGTTCAAGTCCAGCTCATCAACATGGGGAGCCCAGTCAAGCGGTGGTGGAGGATAAGGAACCAGAGTCTCTGGATGATATTCAGGGGCTGGAAATTCATCTGGATGAGTCTGAAGAGGAAAACAATGAGGAACCAGACATTAGTGGACTCACTGAATCTAACAACAACTACAATGCACAATTTAAACAAAAGGATAAGAAAGTTGCTACTGCCAGTAGCTTGGTTGGTACTGCTCCAGTCACAAGGAGCAAAGCCACCAAACCATAATGTCGATCCTATGTTGGAATGTTAGGGGTCTAAACAATGACACTCGTCAATTAGACCTCTACAACTTTATGGAAAAGTATAAGCCCTCTATTATTGCGGTTTTAGAAAACAAATTCACCCAAGAAAGCTTGGAATTTTTCAAAAACCGCATGGGAACCCAATGGCATACAACAGACAATCTTAATACGTCTCTAAAAGGTCGTATAGTTATTTTTTGGGATGTCATGTGTTGGAAGTGTGTATGTGAGAAATATGATAACCAACAAGTCACTATTAGGGCAACTAATACTGGTGGACTTGATGTTTACATCTCGTTTGTCTATGCAAGCAATTGGGGAACAGAACGAGTCCAGTTATGGAATACTATAAATGAAACAGCCAAAACAATGAATTCACCATGGCTGGTTCTAGGAGACTTCAATGCAGTTTTACGTACAAATGAAAAAAAAGGAGGACTTACCCTTAAGCTATCCCAAGTTTCTGAATTCAATAAGTGCGTATTAGCTAGTGGATTATATGAAATTCCCCATTCAGGTCTGCAGTTTACATGGAGAAGCGGTGAGGCCAAGAAAATATCATCAAGACTTGATCGAGCACTCGCAAATGCAAACTTGCTAAACCAGATCAATGGGCTTAATGCTACTATCTTAACCTCATCCACTAGTGACCATTCTCCACTGCTAATTAGATTCAATGATGCTATAACCACCAAAGGCAAACCATTTAGGTATGCTAACCACTGGCATCTCATACAGGGATACCACGATGTAACCAATTTCAATGAATCTCTTGCTCCAGATGGGAACAATATGTTCAAACTTGTTATGACCATCAAACATTTCAAGCTCAAACTCAAAGAATGGAACAAAACAAGGCCTAAAGAGGGGGATGCCATTCAGGGGCTGCAACAACAACTTGAACATGTTCAAACCTTCTAGACGCTGACCCACTCAATGAAGGTCTTAATAGTGATTTTTATGAAGTACAAAGGCAACTCAAGGCTGCCCTATCACAAAAATCACTGGAAATTAAGCAAAAAGCTAAAGAAAAATGGCTGACCAAGGGAGATGAATGCAACAAATTTTTTTATACCAAAATGTCACAAAGGAAACATTATAACAATCTTTTTAATTGTTTGAATGAACAGGGGGATGCTACAAAATATATCAAGCAACTTGAGGACAAAGCTATTACCTATTACACTGACCTTTTCAATGGGACTTACGATGAAGACTTACCCAGAACTTAGTGTAGAAGGAAAATCTCTGCTGAGGGGGGGGGAGGCTGCTGAGTGCTGACATCAGCAAGAGGGAAGTGAAGACTGCTTTGCTCTCCATTCACAACGATTCCAGCCCGGCCCTGACGGAATGGGGGCAGCCTTCCTCAAACTGCACTGGAAAAACCTGAAAAAACTCATGTTAGATGGTTACCAAGAGGCCTTAAACTCAGGTGAATTCATTAGAGAAATTAACCATACTTTTATTTCACTAATTCCAAAAGTGCAGAATCCTTCAAGAATTGAAGACTATTGACCAATAGCATGTTGCAATGTGGTGTACAAAGTGCTTAGCAAAATCATTTGCAATAGATTAAATCTAGTGCTACCAGAGCTTGTCTCTCAATGTCAAAGTGCTTTCATTAAAGGAAGATTCATTTCAGAAAATTCCTTAATGGCTCATGAACTTGTCAGAGAATTCAATAAGAAAGGGGCTGATAAAATGTGCCTGAAAATTGACCTTCATAAAGCCTATGACAGAGTTAATAGAGGGTTCATAATTCACATGCTTAACTCAATGGGTCTACCAGATAATCTACTAAAATTAATAAGATTCTGTCTTGACTCCCCAACCTACTCTATCCTAATCAATGGTGTCCCTAAAGGATATATAACTAGCACTAGAGGGATTAAACAAGGGGACCCACTTTCCCCATACCTGTTTGCAGTGGCAATGGAGTGGTTCACGTTGCAAATGGAGTTGGCCACTGAACAAAACTTGATTGTTCCAATTTATAATCATCAGCCTTTGGTAACGCATTTGATCTATGTTGATGATCTATTGGTAGCCTTTAAAGCATCCATCCCAGCCATCTCTCTGTTAAAACTCATCTTTCACAACATGGAAAAATGGGTGGGAGTTAAAGTGAATGAACTCAAAACTAAATGCTACTTCAACAAATTTTGCAGAAGCAGAAGCAATTGGAGTTCCAGAAGGTAACCTCCCTGTAAAGTACCTGGGAGTGCCTCTGTCTAATAATATCATTACTGATGCAGAATGTGGTAAGTTGGTAAATAGTATTCATGACAAACTTCAGGGATGGAGATCAAAACTATTATCTTTTGCTGGTAGGGTGGAACTGGTACACACAGTGATCACCTCTAAAGTCAGATTTTGGCTTCAAACGTTTCAAATTCCAGACTGCTCGATTGCTAAAATCAATACAATATGTGCAGATTTCATTTGGAAGGGGGGATTGCATAAAATTAGCTACAAGCTTTTGTGTAGGCCCAAGAAAGAAGGGGGAGTGGGCCAGAAAAATTTATTTGAGCTGAAGAAAGCCTATGGGTTGAAATTGGCCTAGAATTTAATCTCATCTAAGAACATGTGGGCTGAATGGATGAGGGCCAGATACAACAAAAACAATTTTTGGACATCACCCATAGACAACAACTCATCCATCATCTGGAAAACTTGCCTCAAATTCAGAAATGAACTAAAATGTAGGATCCGGAGAGAAATTGCAAATGGCAACACAACTGACCTATGGAGGGACCCATGGCTAAATGGTCAAAGTCTTATTGATAGGCAAGGATGGGATAGTTACTCAGCTAATGGTGCCACAACTGCTAAAGTAAGCACTATTATTTCAGATAACATGTGGGACTGCCATAACAACTTGGTGGCACGAAATCTAGCAAATGAACTGGCTGAGATAACAATATATCAAGACAAAGAACAAGATGAATGGAAGTGGGCAGACGGAAAATTCATAATTAAAAGTGTGTGGGAGAGTCTCAGACATGAACATGAACAGGTTCCCTGGTTCAAAGTGGTTTGGACTAGGTCCTGTCCACCAAAATTCGCTCAAGTCCTATACAAAGCTATACTCAACAGACTGCCTACTAAAGAGAGACTACATAGCTGGGGAATCATAGAAGACGACACATGTTTACTATGTATGAGGGAAAGGGAGACCTTCACCACTTATTTTTTGAGTGCAATTACAGTAGAAGACTGTGGGCCATCCAAAAACTGAAGTGCTTTAACACAGACCAAATCGGAAGCTTAGAGGAAGAAATTGTATACCTGAACGATGGGAGTAACATGTCGAAGCTGATGATAGAGATTGGCAAGGTTGGCCTCGCAGCCACAGTGTGGCAGACATGGCGAGAACGCAATACCCGTGCTTTCAAGAAGAAGGAGAAAGATGTGTTAGCTAACGCTGCATTGATTAACAGAGAAATTGCAATAACTATCGAAAGAATCAAACCAAAGTACTTTACCACTGCAACGGAACGAGAATTACTGCTATTGGAGAGGTGGAACTGGAGGGGAGTGACCGGAGGAAGGAGACGAGAGAATCTGCGGCCGCCATGAAGGACCCGTCGTAACCCTAATTTGAACAATGGGGCGCTTTTTGATACTTTATCAGAGAATGAGGAATGAACGAAAAGTGTTCTGTTGTTTGTATTATGTTTGTACCTGAGTGGATCAGGCTTTGTAACATTTGGGCCGGGCTTGGCTTTATAAGCTGAAATAAAACTTACCCAATTTCAAAAAAAATAAAAATAAAATAAAATATATATTCATGTGTTGGAGAAAATATTCATTTGTTGAATAGAATAACGAAGTTATTGAAATATATAAAGCCGTGTTGATTAGATATGCGCCATTTTGACACGAATGATATTTATATCGATTTTATTCGAATATCGAAAAAGAAGTGATTTCAAAATATAACGTTTTGAAAATATTATCATTTATATGTTAATGATATGGAAAATTCAATTTTGATTTGAATTTGAAAAGGAAGTTGAAATCATTTTGAAAACGAATTTAAACGATTTATAAAAAAATGTTTTAAAAGGAAATCGACGAAATATATAATATATATATATATATTATTTAGGATTAATTGACAAGAATAATCCGAAGTTTAACCTGTCCGCCCATATTAATCCCAAGTTTGCGTTATTCAAGAATAATCCCAAGTTTAGGGGGTGTCTTCCCAAATTGATCCCGATGACTTTTGATGACTTTTTCACATGTTATTTTGGAATCAATATGGGAAGACACCCCCAAACTTCGGATTAATATGGGAAGATACAAGTAAATGGGATTAATTTGGGAAGAGACCCCATAAACTTGGGATTATTCTTGAATAACGCAAACTTGGGATTAATATGGGCGGACAGGTTAAACTTCGGATTATGGGCGGACAGGTTAAACTTCGGATTATTCTTGTCAATTAATCCTATTATTTATATAATGGCCTGAATAGAACGCGCCGCGCCGCGGTAGTTCGTGAATTTCAACCATTGACTTCGAACAGACATTACGGGAGATCCGACTGTCGGATTCTCCTAAAACTGGAACTGTTGGGTTCGTATCGAAAAGAGTTTTCTAATGAATATTAGAGATTTGAAATCTAACAGTTGGATTTGGAATTATGTCCAAATCAAATATGGAAAAGGTCGCTGTAAGTGCAGTTCGATGGTCGTTGATGGAAATCGACTGTACGGGCCTTGATAAAATTATTAAAAATAGTAATAATTTGTGTAAAATCATAAGAAATGATTTGGAAAGAATTAGGATGAAAAACTCCATATTTGAAAAGATAAAAGTAGATTTTTATCGAAATGAACTAGTTTTGAACTAGAATAATAATTTGTTTATTTTTAAAATAAATAAACTGGATTTGAAATGGTTTTGATAATAACCAGAATTTCCAATAATTGAATTGGAATGGATTTGAATCGAAATCGTCTTTGGAATATTTCAATGTTGGATTTCAGGATTATACAGATATTGTTAAGGAAATTTGAAAGATATATTTATATCGTTGTTTCCAATACGATACTTGTTGGTCGTAGAATTTGATATTGAATATAAGCCAATATATTTTCTATTCAGTTCCTTGTATTTAATATCAATTGGGATTTGGGTTTGTCGTGAATGGTGTCTTCATTAACACTGTTCTTATCCCCAGTTGAGAAAAAGATTAAATATTTTTATTTAGATTTAATGAAGTGTACCAATTAAATAATATTTAATTGGAAGTGAATTGGTATTGATTTTTCGGTTTATCGTGAACAGTGTTTTGAATAACACTTGTTCCTTAACCCGATAATTAATGGAATGTGATTTTGGGTTGTTGTGAACGGTATCTTCAATAATACTGTTCTTAGACACAAAGGATTTAAGAAAATCAGAAACTAACTGGAGATTAGTTAAGTTGAATGGTTTCCGGGGTATTGATCTGATGTTGGTTTCGGCCTTCGGGGTTAATACTTAGGGAATTGCTCACTTGCTAATTTACGGTTAGGGACTGATTGAAATGTGATGTGATTTTGGGTTTATCGTGAACCGTGTTTTAAAAGACATGGATTCTTTAACCCAATTAAAGATTAAAACTAAGTGGAGTTTTAATGAATATTTAATTAGATTGAAAGGATCGAGAATGGAGTATCACCAGTTTTGCTCCAGGCGATAGTTAAATCTTTAATTAGATTTGAACGTGAAATGGTAATTGAATTTACCGATAACACCATGGTGTTAGATATGAAGTATTACCAGTTTTACTTCATGGGATGAATAGGTTGGGATTGGGAAATTAAAACAAATGATTACTTTGGTAAGGTTCGTTAATCCCGACTAGTTTGAAGTGATATTCAAAGGAAGATTAAAGAATAAATTTAAAAGAATTTATCTTTGATAAAATTTATGGGAACCTTTCCCTAAGAATGTGAAATTTAGAAACTAACTGTAGGTTAGCTAAGTTGAATGGTTTGTTGGGTATTGATCTGATGTTGGTTTTGGCCTTCGGGTTTAATATTTAGGGAATTATTCTCTTTCTAATTTACGGTTAGTGACTGATGAATTGGAATGAGGCGTATGTTGTGTTTGTGTAACACTTATTTATTATATACGCAAGTTATTCAGAAAGACCGAGTTTATCCCCTTCTGAATAACTAATTCGACGTGGTGTCGAGGATGAAGACGGTGGTTGAAGATCGGAGGTCTTCACGTCGTTTGGATAATTACTGATGATCTGGATTGGGCCATACACCCAAGAGGAGGGAATCAGTTAGTGATCGTCCAGACGTACTTGGAGATCGATGGATATGCGAGGTACTAGGTGCCTCCGGTTTCGTTCAGACCCAGAACGAACTTGTAAATGGACTGTGTGTCTGACATTGGATATCATTCTGTGTGATTGATGGATATCGGTTGCATGGAGTGGTTTGCCTTTGTGGCATGCTAAGATGCAAATGATCAGGGCTTCTGTTGAAAAGCAAAGTCTTGTGGTTGATGATCAAAGCACGGCCTGTGTGGCATAGCTTTGTGTAACGTTGATTCGCGAGCCTCACACCCCGGTTGTGAACCGAAAACGGGAGAGGACCTTAGGGAGGGCATGCGTTTCCTTCTAGTTAGAAGTGGCGTCAGTGGTTTTACACGCCCTGACGAGTTTGAATTATGTGGTTGTTGCTGTGCGAGGCACCTCGGATATGTCGGTGACTATGTGAAGATGATGGAGTCATTTGTTGGCACATTTACGCCCCAAAGGGCGGGGAAACGCAGTTTTCAGGAATTTTAATCCACATCGGTGGACCGGCCCTGTCGCTCCAATGGTCACTCGAGCTCTGACCTGAGACATAGGCTAGATTGTCTCGAATCGATAGAGGACTATCTTTTTCCTCGGTTCAAAGACGGAAATCCAATTTCCAAATACGTGACATTTGCGGTTTTGATTGTAGAGCCAAGTATGGCGACATGATATATGGTACCCATGCTGTCAATGATTGATACTTATGATTTGAAGTTGTTTTATACACTATGCACTTATAATAGTATCAAATGATTTGTTTTAAACGTACTAAGCATGTTTGACTATTATAAGGGAAAACCCTATCCCCCAGCTTGTGTTGCATTGTGTGATAGGACCTGGGTCTTATAATAGCCTCATTTTTCCAAAAAGCATTGCGCTGTTTTGTTATATGCACTGGTATTCTTAAGAGGAAACCTGTTACGTGTTATACGGCGTGGTCCCTTGATATATCTGATTTAAAGTAAAGTTTTAAATAACTGTTTTAGTTCTCACACCAGTCACATGACTGACCTAGAGTTCATTGTTTTAACCTAAACTCTGGGTGCCCTTATTTTGACACGGGCAGCTAGTAGTTTTGGTTTTGCAGATTTATATTCACAGGATCCTGATTTACAGCTGGAACGGTACTCGGAAAGCTTTGTATCCGTATATCTCTTTCAGTTGTGTTTTGTATTATTTTTCCGCTGCTATGTAATGTATTGTAATATCTGATATTTTCTGTGTAATATTTATTTGTTTATACTCTGTATATTCTTGTATTCTGACGGAACTGTTGTAATAAACAATGAAATGTTCTTCTGTCTGCGTTCTTTTGTGTGTTGTTCTTGAAGCAATCCGTGCTTTCCCTACCGGGGAAGTTACGGGTTTTCACATTTTCCCTATAATAACGAACATTCTAAGGGAAGTAATAGGAAAAGGGTAGAAATTACCATTAACTACTATAAATAAATAAATTCTGTAATTTATGGCTATTAAATAAATTTTAAAAAGCATCTTTGGAAATGAAAATAAATTAGAATGAAACGGCTATATTTTTAAAGAAACATTCATGAATAATAAATGCTTTCCAAAATTGAAAACATAGATTAGTGTGATTTAAAATACACATGGCAGTAAAAGTCCTAATATATATGTAAAGGAGTTATCAGGCTTATTGCTAAAAGGTAAATAGATCTTGAATAATGTTCAAAATACTTTTTAGAAGTTACAATGTATATTGAAAAAATAGAAATAATTGTCACTGGGCATTTAGGAGACTTAATTGTCGCCTAATTCCATTTTCGATATTTAACTAAGATTATATTTTTCAAAAATAGAGTAAACATTTGTTTTACTAGCCATTAACAAGTCTTTGTGTAAAAGCTTAAATTATTTATCGTTCTTGAAAAGTGTTAATGGCTAACATTTAAAATATTAATATATATATATATAAGTGTTAAAAAGGAAAGTTATTTCGCTCTTATAAAATGCTTCCAAAACTTCGATAGGTTTGGAATTCGTTACATTTTATTGAGTTCTTTGAATGTAATGTAACAATAACATGTAACCATATTTGTTTTCATGCCACTATTAAGGTTATACACTAACTAAAGAAAGAAATTTGAAGTAAATAAGGATGTTTTCTTAAAACAAGGCATGCATTGATATTTAGTTTAATAAGCATTAAACTCATCACCAAGGTTTATATTTTTGGAGGAAAAATGCAAATTTTGACATTACAGGTTTTGAGGAAATATTAAACACCTATTTTTCAATGTGTGAAAGCTTGAATAATAATAATGACTTAAAAGATGGTCTGAAAAACATATTCATTTTGTATAACTACTAAAATTACACTCTATAAAAAAAGAAATAATCCTGGGGTAAATATGGGTAGCAAATTAGGTGAGTAAGAATTAGGTTCTAGTACTAAGTAAGAATAAGTTGTACAACTTAATCTGGAAATTCAAATGTCAGTCCCAGAGGTTTTTAGTGGAATAACCAGTGAAGTGCAAGGATTTTCAAAATCAAGGTTTGGTTGTAAACTAGGTTTCCCTAAATAGTTTAGATTGAATTAGTACGATTATGAATGTATTTAGCGATTAATAATATATATATAATTATAGGTATAGCACAAATAACATAATTAACGATTTTTGAAAAATAGGATTCGTGGATATTAATTGCAAATTTAACGGGTAATGAATTTTATAGGGACTGATTTGAAGAGAGTTTAATTTGAGAAAATGGAGTTATCTCTATACCTGAAATAACTTGCAAAAAATAAATTAATTTGGAGAAACTAATATATTCTCAAGGTGTAACGACCCGGATTTTTCGAACAGTTATTTTAAATATTGAATTGATAATATAAAAGATTTTTTTTATTGAATTATCAATTGGTGATCGATACATGATTTATTTCGTATATATATATTTTTCGAAATACGAGAACTGAAATAATTCAATTTGAATTTAAAATGGATTCTGAGTGGTTCAAATGGTTAATATGAATTTTATTTGAATTTGAACGATAATAATAGTAATTTATTTTTAAGGGATTTTTTTGGTTTTGAATTTAAATCATATTATGTCAATTTAATATGTTATTTTTTAAATATGGTCGAATTTAAATTATATAGTGTATTATGTTAAGTTCAGAATAGTGTAATTACGTTGAAACGACGGTCGGTAGGTTAAAATAGCGGTTCGTGATGTCGAGTTATGAACCCCGATATTATTTTAAATGGATAAGCACGAGATCAAATCGATATCTGTTTAAAATAAAGCGAGAATCTCTTTAAATCAAATCAATTATAAACAGCCGATTGTTTCACGCAGCTTATCTTCCTCAAGCACGAAAATTTGCCTCTTTTTTTTGATATCTAGCAGACAGGAATTTAATGACGCTGTACATTTGGTTCCCCTTCGTGTTATATATAATCGGCCGAGTCTTTGTTCCTTTATTTTCAATACAGACGAAAACATTTCATCCCCAAATCCACTTCATTTCTCTTCTTCTAAAATCGATCCTCCGCTTAAGTATAAAAAGAAAATACGAATTAAAAGTCACGATCTAATATCGCAAGGATCCCTGAAGCTCGACGCGCTTGAAGGGCACAACGATGGTGACGCCATCTGTTTACAGTAAGGATTGAGGAGATTCCGATCTGGAGGAAGTATGCAATTTTGGGAAATGGATGTGAACTTCACAGTCATCGCAGTCATCGTCCACTTAACTCATTCATGAATTCGAAATAGGTGATTAGCAGATTAATGGAGGGTGGCACTTCGATTTGTTGAAGTTAACGGATAACGATGTGGAAAAGGTATCACTCCTTATCTAACAGCAAAAACATTCCAGTACGGGAGCGTGAGTTCGACGCGTTGGGTAGTAGGGTAGAACCGCGCGTGCTTTTAGGGACAGCGTGGAGTTCAGCAGTTGAGTATTTTTGGTGCTCTAAAAAGGGGTGTCATTCGTTGGAAACAACTTGAAGGGATACAGTGTTTTGTTGGCACCTATAGAGAGCCGAGGAAGAACAGCCTTCGAGGAGCAGGAGGATGGTACTGGAGCGATTTGAGAGGAGGAGATGCAAATTGACAGTAAGTTGTTTGTTGATATGCCAAAATGGAGTTACTGTTTATGGGCTGACTACAACAAATATGGATCTATGATCGACTTTGTAGTGGCCAGGGCAGCGAGGTATACGCATTTGCTAAATTTAATTTTTGACAAAATAAATTGTTCATTTATTTTAGTGGTTTGGTTTAAATTAATAATCGTTTATAATAAAAATAAATAATCATAGGCGTACAGTGGATTCGTTCGAGACAACTCAAGTGGTAGCCGCGACGATAAGGAGTTTAACTTGATATTCAGCGCAAAGAAATACAGGTGAGTAAATCTCACTCACCTTTCATTTAAAATTATTTTTATTAGTTAAAAATAATTGTTGTTGCTTGTTTGAATGCTGTTTGGTTGATTTAAAATATATTAGTTATTTAGGGTTGACTAGTATATATATATTTGGGTTGGTGATTGGTTGGATTCCCGCATTTTTATTAGCGGATGCCCGCAATATCATTAGCGGATGACCCTACACCACGTATATAAGTGGATCCCCTTTTTATACCGCGATATCCTGCCACGAAGCAGGATGGGTATTATTTCTGTTTACTAACGTCTATGGTTGCAGGAAACAGGTTGGAGGAATCCAACTGGATTCCTCAAAAATATATTATTTGTTTGTTTGTTTGCTTGATTTCATATATTCATATATGACGTATTAAAAATAAAATGGCTGAAAATTGGATGATATGATTGTTTTAAATATCACTGGGCTAAGTGTTAATTTATTTAAAATATCGTGGAAAGGATATTTGAGATAAAAAGGGAAAATTCTATTTTTAAATAGAATTTGAAATTTGAATGGAATAAAAATATAAACTTGTTTTGAAAAATAAAACAAGTAGTTCTTTATAAACGAAGTTTATAGATAGTTATTTTATAACGAAGTTATAAATGAAATAAAAAGAATTATCATTTGATAATTCAGAAATAAAAATACAAGTGTGAAATTGAAAAGGGAAATCTAATTTCAAAAAAAATAATAGAAATATCGATTTAAAAAGAAATTAAAATCGAGACTTGTTTAAAGAATGAATAAAGAAAATTCGAATAGAAATTGAATATAGAAAATATAAAGGAATTCAAATATAGAATTCAAACAGATGGAAACGAGAATTTGAATATAGAATTCAAATAGAAACAGACTTTGAGTATAGTATTTAAAGAGTTAAAATGGAGTTTAAAAATAAGTTTCAAATAGAGTTAAAATGGAATTTGTAAATAAAATTCAAATAGAATTTGTATATAGAAAATTTGAATAGAATTTGAATATACTGAAATTTGAATTTAAAGGAATTCAAATAGAATTTGAATTCAAAGGAATTCAAATGAATTTGAAGAAAAGGAGTTCAAATGAATTTCAAATATAGAAATTTGAAAATAATGGAGTTTAAACATAGAATTTGAATAAGAGGAATTCAAATGGAATTTAAACTATGGAATTCGAGTAGAGAATTCAAATGGAATTTTAAAATATGAAATTTGAATATAGGATTCAAATAGAAAATTCAAAGGGAATTTGAACATAGAAATTCAAATGGAGTTTAAATGTATGAAATTCAAAGGAAATTCAAATATAGGATTTGAACGTAGAAATTCAAATGGGATTTGAATAAAAGAAATTCGAATATAGAAATTCAAATAGAATTTGAAAAATAGGAGCGAATTAAAATTTGAATATAGAATTTCAAATAGAAGTAAAATAGATCGGAAATACTATGTTGAATTGGGAAAAAATTGATTTGATATATATTAAAAGTATATCAGAATGAAGTGGAATTGATTATAGACGAAGTTTAAACATTTATATTTATAAATATAATTAAAACGAACTTGTCGCAGCGCAGTAGTTCGAAAATTGTTGTTTCGAACTTCAATTGAGTATACTAAACTCAATTGAAGTCAGAATTCTTTGAAACAAGAAATGTCAGGACCGATTTGATAATAGTTTTCTAATGGGGGAGAAAAATCTAGATTTCGTCGAATAAATTTTGAGTTATATCAAAATCAAATTTTCAGAAAAACAGCGCTATAACCATTTAAAGACCATAACAGTTTATTTAATTTTATAAAAGGAGTTTAAGCGAATAAAATCCGAATTTTCTATTTAGAAAATTTTAGATTTGAGTTGTTGAATTATATGTGAATTCAAGTGGAAAAATGAAATGATTTTTGAAACAGAAATCAGATTTTTGATTATTGAATAGAATTAACTAATTTGAATAGTAATTAGGTAATGAGATTTTGAATTGATATTGGGCTTTGAATAAGAGAATTCGATTTGAAAATTTATATTCGAAATCGAAAAGGAAACTGGAATTGAAATTTAAATTCAATTTGGTTATGAGCAAGTTAAATATTTTGTTTCAACATGTTATGCTCAAACAAAGAAGTGAAATAGGCAAAATAACTAATTAAAGAATAAATGAGCGAAACTGAATTCAAAACGATTGGATTGAGTTGAATTGAACTGAAACAGGTGAGCATTTGTTAGACAGGTATGGGATGAAGTATATGAAGATTTTAATTTATGTGCCCGACAAAAAGGTACATGTTTAATTTCATATATGAGGTTTTATGTGCCGTATCGGCAAGCCGCTTGGCTTTTTCCTTTTTCTTTTGGATTGATTAGGGCCATGGGAGGCTATTTGAAATATCCCGAAGCTCCCGGTACAGGGGAGGTTATGGCGAATTTTTCCGGGAATTTAAAGAGTTAGAATATTTTTCACATAATTTGATAGTAGAAATCAATGTATCGATATATATAGAATTCGATTAGGAAATGAAATCAAAAATAGAATATTGTAAGCAAAAGGGAAATCTATAAATTAGAAATAGAAAGCGAACCATATACATGTTTTAAAAATGAATAATTGGGTTTTATAGTGTGTTTATTCGAAGTAAGTGGTTTTGCCGTTTTGAAGTTGAGGATGTTTTCAGTCAAGGTCTGAGAGGTAATTTTGCCCCAACTTGATTGATTTCAATTTAAATTGATAAATAGCAGGATCCAGCCTCGAAGAGAAGTGTTCGGGAAAGGGATAAGTGATTGAAATGTTTTCAATTGTGAATAGAATATAATTTCTAAGTATAGAAAATAATAGAAGGTGATACAGGGCAATGTTTTCCCAACTAGCATAAGAGATCAATAAGATTTCTGGAAATATTTTAGTTAACAAATATTGGATAGGGAAATGAAGAAGTGAATTTATTAATGAAATATTAATCAAAGGCTCAGTGATTTGTTTGATGCTGTGAATGGATGTTTGTTTTATTTCGTGTGAAAACCCGTAACTTCCCCGTAAAGGAAAGCGTCGGATAGTTCGAGAACAAGCCACAACAGAACGCATACAGAAGAACATTTCATTGTATATAACAACAATGCATCAGATTACAAGAACATATAGAGTATAAATAAATATTACACAGAAATATCAGAGATTTAAATTGCACTTAAATACATAGCAGCGGAAAATAATACAATACACAACTAGAAGTAGATAGACGGATACAAAGCTTTCCGGATATCGTTCCAGCTGTAAACCAGGATCCTGTGAATATAAATCTGCAAAACCAAAACTACTAGCTGCCCGTGTCAAAATAGGGGCACCCAGAGTTTAGGTTAAAACAATAAACTCCAGGTCAGTCATGTGACTGGTGTGAGAACTAAAACAGTTATTAATCTTTATTTTAAATCATTAGGTAAATCAAGGGACCACGCCGTATAACACGGAACGGGTTTCCTCCCAAGAATACCAGTGCATAAAACAAACAGCGCAATGCTAAATAAGGAAAAATGAAGCTGTTATAAGACCCAGGTCCCATCACACAATGCAACGCAGCCGAGGATAGGGTTTTCCCTTATAACAGCCAAAGAATGCTTGATACGGTTAAAACAAATCGTTTGATACTATTATAAGTGCATAGTGTATAAAACAACTTCAAATCATAAGTATCAATCATAGACGGCATGAATGGCCCATAACACTATGTCGCCATATATAAGTTTACAATCAAAACCGCAAATGTCGTATTGGAAGTTGGGTTATCATTTATGGTATGAACCGAGGCTAGGGGCAAGATCCTCTCCGATTCGAGACGCTCTAGTCCGCCCCTCAGGCAAGCGCGCAGGCAAGCCTTGGATCGTCAGGGCCGGTCCACCGATGTGGATTATTATGCCTGAACACTACGTTTCCCCACCCTATGGGGTGTAAATCTGGCCCGTCAGCCGACCAGAAGCATCGGCCGAAACCGATATCACGAGGCGCCTCGCTTTTCAGCAAGTAATAATAAGTAACATCCACTTGAGTCAAACTCGTCAGCCAGTTCAAGCACTGACGCCACTCCTAACTAGAAAGAAACGCATGTCCTCCCTGATGTCCGTCTCCCGTTTTTGATTCATACCGGGTGTGATACTCGCGAATCAACGTTACACAAAGCTACGCCACAAAGGCCGTGCTTCGATCATCACCACAAGACTTTGCTTTTCAACAGAAGCCTTGATCATTTGCATCTTAGCATGCCACACAGGCAATTCACTCCATGCGATTGATATCCATCAATATATAACCCCTGAGCTCGTACGTCTCAGAGAAGGGCGTTAAGCAAGAGAATAAATTCTCCGCCGCCAAACAGATATATATTTAATAGAGATCAATCACACGGACTAAAATCCAATGTCAGACACACAGTCCATTTACAAGTCCGTTCTGGGTCTGAACGAAACCGGAGGCACCTAGTACCCCGCATATCCATCGATCTCCAAGTACGTCTGGACGATCACTAACTGTTTCCATCTTCTTGGGTGTACAGCCCAATCAAGATCATCAGTAATTACCCAAGCGACGTGAAGACCTCCGGTCTTCGACCATCGTCTTCATCTTCGACTTATCGTCGTATCAGTTATTCAGAATGGGATAAACCCGGTCTTTCCGAATAACTCGCGTATATTTTAAATAAGTGTTACACAAACACAACATACGCCTCATTCCAATTCATTAGTCATTAACCGTAAATTAATCAAGAGAATAATTCCCCAAATATTAACCCCGAAGGCCGAAACCAACATCAGATCAATATTCAGAAAACCATTCTGCTTGGCCAACCGACCGTTAGTTTCTAAATTTCACATTCATAGGGAAAGGTTCCCATTAATTTTATCCAAGATAAATTCCTTGAATTTATTCTTTATTCTATTTTTGAATCTCAATTCAAACTAGTCGGGATTAGCGAACCTTACCGAAGTAATCATTTATTTTAATTTCCCCATCCCAACCTATTTATCCCCATGAAGTAAAACTGGTAATACTTCATATCTAACACCACAGTGTTATCGGTAATTTCAATTACCATTTCACGTTCAAATCTAATTAAAGATTTAACTATCGCCTGGAGCAGAACTGGTGATACTCCATTTCGATTATTTCAATCTAATTAAAGATTCATTAAAACTCCACTTAGTTTTAATCGTTAACTGGGTTAAAGAATCAGTGTCATTAAAAAACACGGTTCGCGATAAACCCAAAGTCACATTTCATTAATTATCGGGTTAAAGAACGAGTGTTATTCAAAACACTGTTCACGATAAACCCAAAAATCAATATCGATTCAATTCCAATTAAATATTATTTAATTGGTACACTTCATTAAATCCAAACAAAAAGATTTAATCTTTTCTCAACTGGGTTCAAGAACAGTGTTAGTGAAGACACCATTCACGACAAACCCAAATCACATTTGATATTCAATACAAGGCTCTGAATAGAAAATATACCGGCTTATATTCAATATCAAATTCTACGACTAACAAACATCGCATTGGAAATAACGATATATATATATATCTTTCAAATTTCCATAACAACATTTGTATAATCACGAAATCCAACATCGAAATATTCCGAAGACAATTTCGATTCAAATCCATTCCAATGCAATCATTGGAAATTTTGGTTATTTTTAAAACCCCTTCAAATTCAATTTATTTATTTAAAAATAAATAGAATTATAATTCTAGTTCAAAACTAGTTCATTTCGATAAAAAAAATCTATTTTTATCTTTTCAAATATGGAGTTTTTCATCCCAATTCTTTCTAAATCATTTCTTATGATTTTACACAAATTATTACTATTTTTAATAATTTTATCAAGGCCCGTACAGTCGATTTCCATCAACGGCCATCGAACTGCACTTACAGCGACCTTTTTCAAATTTGATTTGGACGTATCTCCAAATCCAACCGTTAGATTTCTAATTTCTAATGTTCTTTAGAAAGCTCTTTTCGATACGAACCCAACGGTTCCGGTTTCAGGAGAATCCGATGGTCGGATCTCCCGTAATGTTCGTTTGAAATAAATGGTCGAAATTTACGAGCTGCCGCGGCGCGGCGCGTTCTATTCAGGCCATTATATTATATATATAATATATATATAATATATTTCGTCGATTTCTATTTAAAACGAATTATATAAATAGTTTTAAATTCGTTTCAAAAGCAATTTCAACTTCCATTTCAATTCAAATCAAAATTGAATTCTTCTTTATAAATTCGTTTTAAAATTCATTTCTATTCAATTCAAATTTCAATTCAATTTGAATTCATTTTCAATTCAATTCATTTCGAAATCGTTTTATATTCATTTCATTTCGAAATCGTTTTATATTCATTTCATTTCGAAATCGTTTTATATTCATTTCATTTCGAAATCGTTTTATATTCATTTCATTTCGAAATCGTTTTATATTCATTTCATTTCGAAATCGTTTTATATTCATTTCATTTCGAAATCATTAAAATCGATATAAATATCGTTCACGTCAAAATGGCGTCAATCTAATCAACACGGCTTCATAAATTTCTATTTTCAAATATTCTATTTCAAATATTTCTTTTTCAAAATAGTTGTTATTATCAAAATATTTCGTTCAACACATGACCAATCTCAATGAATGAGTACTATCAACACATGAACTTTTATTTTATAATATTGATAAAGATGTAAATTTTATTACTAAAATATTTCGTTCAACACATGACCAATCTCAATGAATGAGTACTGTCAACACATGAACTTTTATTTTATAATATTGATAAAGATGTAAATTTTATTACTAAAATATTTCATTCAACACATGACCAATCTCAATGAATGAGTACTGTCAACACATGAACTTTTATTTTATAATATTGATAAAGATGTAAATTTTATTACCAAAATATTCTTCATTTTTCAAGTTGGAATGAGGCCCAATCAATTACCATATAAAGTTAATTATATGGATTTTCATACATTACACACATGTAATAGCATTGAAGAATAATCAACCATCAACCAAAGTGCACTACACTGTATAAGCATCAAATATAGATATCTAACGCTTATAACAGCCTGTCAATCAATCGATCGACATATTTAATCAATCAGGATGAGTGAACTTCAAATTTCATCCCAACACCCGTGTAGGGTTTCAAACAATCAAACACAGATTTTATTTGTGCAGTTGGGCGATGTGTAAAATTTATCGACCCAATCAATGTCCTTCAAATAGGTGTACATAAACAAACCGTCTGGTTTGTAAATGAATATTTATTTATTCACATTCACGTTAAAAAAAAATATTTTTAACGACAAAACATTTTATTCCAACATATGAATTTCTATTCAGTTCATTCTTTAAATAAAATGATATTTTTAATTTTCTAACTTATTTTAGAAAATTTCAGCGGCATAACGGCACGATACTAGAAACGGGACGAGGCCTAGCCTTATCCCCGGCCTAGTGAAGGCCCACGCCATTCACACATCAATCAAATTCACCAAACAACCAAATTCAAATCAAATCATATAACTAAGCTATGCAACCAAACAAACAAGTCCATGGTCTGTGGACGATTGTGTCGGGTGCTACTAAGCACCGTCTGCATCCTAGTATATATATAAATAGAAAATGAAATTGAAAGGTGAGAAATTCTCACTTTTAGCTATCCTAGCTCCACGGCACTTCATGGATAGAAATCTTCATCGCTATCGCATCTTCGTCATCTTCGTTGTTGTAGCCACTACATATGTAAAAATCACATTTTACTTCGTTATTCAATATATAAAAATCATATTTTTAATTCGAAGTTCAATATATAAAAATCATATTTTTAATTCGAAGTTCAATATATAAAAATCATATTTTTAATTCGAAGTTCAATATATAAAAATCATATTTTTAATTCGAAGTTCAATATATAAAAATCATATTTTTAATTCGAAGTTCAATATATAAAAATCATATTTTTAATCCATTTTATATTTTTATTTCAACGTTATACCGATAAAGAATCACATCTTTGCTAAAGTGAAAATCACATCTTTATACAAAGAGATTTCATATTTTTATATCCCTACTATATAAAAAAATCATCTTTTTATTTTGTTATTTCTATTTTAAAATCAATGCGACATATATTTTCAAAACAATTTCCATATATTTTCAAAACCATTATGATATATATTTTCAACACATTACGACATATATTTTCAACAATGCTAATTTTTATATACATGTTAATTTCAGTTTTATATGATAAATAAATAAAATAAAATACAAAGAAGGGAAAGGAAAGGGGAAAAGCTCACTGTTCGGTTCTGGACGTTGCTCGATGTGAAACTGCCGCTGACGCCGCTGCTATAGTTCATCGGTGTAACAACCCGTAAAATGCGAGCCAGTTTGAAATTTTTATTTTGGCCATTTTAGCGAATTTTGATTATTTAAAATGAATTATTTTAAATAATATCGACGTGAAATTTATTTTGAATAGAATTCGACGTATATATTATATACGTCGTCGTTAGAATATATATATATTTATATATAATTATAAATAGAATTGAAAATGGCGCGGTAGTTCGATAATTTGATTTCAAACTTCAATTGAATGTACCGGGTGCAAAACAATCCGGATTTTAGTGAAACCAAAAATGATAGGATCTAATTGATGATATCTTTCCAACGAATTCGAATAATCGAAATTTCTTAGCGGGAATCAAAAGATATGTCCAGTTGAAAATTCTGAATAGTCGCTATGGAATTCAGGCCCTTAAAAATGGACATTTTGCAAATGACCTCGGATTTCGACGAAACCAGTTTTGTTGGGTCCGCAGTGTCAAATTATTGTTAGATTCCAAATTTCATAATTTTCCGATTCAATATGTGAGCGTGGCAAAGGAAAACGTGTTTTGACCATTTCAGTTGATTTTAATCGACTGGAAATTGGCCATTTTTCATACGGTCTCAGAATTCGACGAAACTAGTTTTGTTAGGACCGTATCGTCAATAAGAAGCTAGAAAATATTTTTCTGGAATTTTTCTAGTTAGTATGTGACCCCAGTAATTTGAAATGTACGTTTAAAATTCAATATAGTGATTTAAATGTAAATTTAACGGAAACTGATTGTAATAGCCGAATCAGCTGACGATACATATCCCATTGTGTTCGGAATGGGGGTTAAACGCTATGGACGACAGGTGGTGGACCTCGTTTAGAGGTCGTTTGAAAAAGTTGACTTTTTGAATTAAAATAAAATAATTAAATAATTAAATTAATAAAAAAATTTTAATTTCCCCCTTTTAACCCAGGCCCCCCCCCCCCCCCCCCGATTTATTTCAGAAATCAAAATAGAAAAAAAAAAAAAACCACCGCTCCGTTGACCGCCGCTCCCCCCTCCACCATCGCCCCACCGTGCTCCGACCTCCGACGCCGCCAGGGCTGGAACCCCCCCTCCATCGACGCGACCTCCTCCTTCTTCCTCCATCCGAACGCCCCAAAACCCAAGCCCCCTCGCCCCAAATCGCCACCGAGACCCAGAGCCGCCACCCACCTCCGCCTCCGCCCAGTCCTCCACCGTCCAGCCAGAGCGCGACCCACCTCCGACGAACTCCACTGACACCCCCCCTATCTGTAAGTGTTTTTTTTTTTTTTTTTTTTTTTTTAATTCTTTAAAACTGAAATTTTTAATATGTTAAAACTGAAATTTTTAATATGTTAAAACTGAAATTTTTAATATGTTAAAACTGAAATTTTTAATATGTTAAAACTGAAATTTTTAATATGTTAAAACTGAAATCTTTATGATTTTTAAAACTGAAAAGGAAAGATTTTTTTTTTAAAATTGAAAAGAAATGAGAAAGCTTTGATTTTTAACATGAAGAAAACCTTGATTTTGAAATAAAAAGGTGAAATCTTTAAATTTAAAAAGGTGAAATCTTTAAATTTAAAAAGGTGAAATCTTTAAATTTAAAAAGGTGAAATCTTTAAATTTAAAAAGGTGAAATCTTTGAATTTAAAAAGGTGAAATCTTTGAATTTAAAAAGGTGAAATCTTTAAATTTAAAAAGGTGAAATCTTTAAATAAAAAAAGGTGAAATCTTTAAATTTGAAAAGGCGAAATCTTTATGATTTTTATCTATAGAACTTCGAAATAAAAATATGATTTATATATATAGAACTTCTAAAGAAGAATATGATTTTTATATATGAAATAGCGAAGTAAAAAAATTCGATTTTTACATAGGTAGTGAAAGCGGACAACGAAAACAACGAAAGGCGAGTTGGCGAAGATTTCCTGCCTTAGAAGTGCCGTGGAGCTAGGATAGCTATAGGTGAGAACTTCTCACTCAAATTCTATTTTTCTAGTTATATATATATATATATATATATATATATATATATATACTAGGATGCAGACGGTGTTTAGTAGCACCCGACACAATCGTCCACAGACCATGGACTTGTTTGTTTGGCTGTTTGGTGATTGATTGCGATATTGGTTTGAATGTAGTTTGTGCTGTGAAAAATCGAATCGATAAATTGGTTAGGATTAGACGTGCGCCGTTATAAGGCGAAGGAGTAAGGCTAGGTTAGACTCTTACTCCAAATTTTGTGGTTTGCATAACGAATTGATTTGATTGATGTGTGAATGGCGTGGGCCTTCACTAGACCGGGGATAAGGCTAGGCCTTGTCCCGTTTCTAGTATCGTGCTGTTATGCCGCCGAAATTTTCTAAAATGTGTTAGAAAATAAAAATATCATTTTATTGTGTAAATGAATTGAATAGAAATTCATAGGTTGAAATAAAATGTTTTGTCGTTAAAAATATAATTTTTAACGTGAATGTGAATAAATGAATAGTTATAAACAAATCGGCCGATTTGTTTGTATATACACTGATTTGACTGATATTGATTGGGTCGATAAATTTTACACATCGCCCAATTGCACAAATAAAATCTGTGTTTGATTGTTTGAAACCCCACACGGGTGTTGGGATGAAATTTGAAGTTCACTCATCCTGATTGATTAAATATGTCGATCGATTGATTGACAGGCTGTTATAAGCGTTGAATATCTATATTTGATGCTTATACAGTGTAGTGCACTTTGGTTGATGGTTGATTATTTTCAATGCTATTATATACATGTGTTGTATGCAAATCCATATAATTAATTTTATATGGTAATTGATTGGGCCTCATTCCAGTTTTGAAAAAGAAATATTTGAAAAAGAAATATTTGAAAAAGAAATATTTGAAATAGAATATTTGAAAATAGAAATTTATGAAGCCGTGTTGATTAGATTGACGCCATTTTGACGTGAACGATATTTATATCAATTTTAAGTGATTTCGAAATGAATTGAATTGAAAACGATTTCGAAATGAATTGAATTGAAAACGAATTCAAAGTGAATTGAATTGAAAGTGATTTCGAAATGAATTGAATTGAAAACGAATTCAAAGTGAATTGAATTGAAAGTGATTTCGAAATGAATTGAATTGGAAACGATTTCGAAATGAATTGAAAACGATTTCGAAATGAATTGAATTGAAAACGAATTCGAATTGAATTGAAAGTGAATTGAAATGAATTCAAATTGAATTGAAATTTGAATTGAATAGAAATGAATTTTGAAACGAATCTATAAAGAATAATTCAATTTTGTTTTGAATTGAAATGGAAGTTGAAATAGATTTTTGAAACGAATTCAAAACTATTTATATAATTCGTTTTAAATAGAAATCGACGATATATATATATTATATATATTATATATATAATATAATGGCCTGAATAGAACGCGCCGCGCCGCGGCAGTTTGTGAATTTCGACCATTTATTTCAAACGGACGTTGCGGGAGATCCGACCGTCGGATTCTCCTAAAACCGGAACCGTTGGGTTCGTATCGAAAAGAGCTTTCTAACGAATGTTAGAAATTTGAAATCTAACGGTTGGATTTGGAATTATGTCCAAATCAAATTCGAAAAAGGTCGCTGTAAGTGCAGTTCGATGGCCGTTGATGGAAATCGACTGTACGGGCCTTGATAAAATTATTAAAAATAGTGATAATTTGTGTAAAATCATAAGAAATGATTTGTGAAGATTTGGGATGAAAAACTCCATATTTGAAAAGATAAAAATAGTTTTTATCGAAATGCACTAGTTTTGAACTAGAATTATAATTCTATTTATTTTTGAATAAATAAATTGAATTTGAAAGGGTTTTGAAAATAACCAAAATTTCCAATGATTGCATTGGAGTGGATTTGAATCGAAATTGTCTTCGGAATATTTCGATGTTGGAATTCGTGATTATATAGGTGTTGTTATGGAAATTTGAAAGATATATATTTATATCGTTATTTCCAATACGGCATTTGTTAGTCGTAGAATTCGATATTGAATATAAGCCGATATATTTTCTATTCAGAGCCTTGTATTGAATATCAAATGTGATTTGGGTTTGTCGTGAATGGTGTCTTCACTAACACTGTTCTTGAACCCAGTTGAGAAGAGATTAAATCTTTTTAGTTAGATTTAATGAAGTGTACTAATTAAATGATATTTAATTGGAATTGAATTGGTATTGATTTTTGGGTTTATCGTGAACCGTGTTTTAGATGACACTGATTCTTTAACCCAGTTAAAGATTAAAACTAAGTGAAGTTTTAATGAATCTTTAATTAGATTGAAAAGATCGAGAATGGAGTATCACCAGTTTTACTCCAGGCGATAGTTAAATCTTTAATTAGATTTAAACGTGAAATGGTAATTGAATTACCGATAACACTGTGGTGTTAGATATGAAGTACTACCAGTTTTACTTCATGGGATGAATAGGTTGGGATTGGGAAAATAAAATAAATGATTACTTCGGTGTGGTTCGTTAATCCCGACTAGTTTGAATTGATATTCAAAGGAGATTAAAGAATAAATTTAAAGAATTTATCTTGGATAAAATTTATGGGAACTTTTCCCAAAGTATAGGAATATTCGAATAAAAGAATATTCTGAATTGGAATGAGGCGTATGTTGTGTTTGTGTAACACTTTTATAATATATACGCGAGTTATTCAGAAAGACCGGGTTTATCCCATTCTGAATAACTGATTCGACGTGGTGTCGAAGATGAAGACGATGGTCGAAGACCGGAAGTCTTCACGTCGTTTGGGTGATAACTGATGATCTTGATTGGGCTGTACACCCAAGAAGATGGAAACAGTTGGTGATCGTCCAGACGTACTTGGAGATCGATGGATATGCGGGGTACTAAGTGCCTCCGGTTTCGTTCAGACCCAGAACGGACTTGTAAATGGACTGTGTGTCTGACATTGGATTTTAGTCTGTGTGATTGATCTTTATTAAATATATATCTGTTTGGCGACGGAGAATTTATTCTCTTGCTTAACGCCCTTCTCTGAGACGTACGAGCTCAGGGGTTATATATTGATGGATATCAAACGCATGGAGTGATTTGCCTGTGTGGCATGCCTAAGTGGCAATTGATCGAGGCTTCTGTTGAAAAGCAAAGTCTTGTGGTGATGATCAAAGCACAGCCTGTGTGGCACAGCTTTGTGTAACGTGAATTCGCGAGCCTCGCACCCCGGTTGTGAACCAAAACGGGAGAGGACCTCAGGGAGGGCATGCGTTTCTTTCTAGCTAGGGTGGTGTCAGTGACCTACCAGCCCTGACATTTATATACTTTTCACCTGTGTGGTTGTTGCTGTTGCGAGGCGCCTCGGTTTGATCGGACGATCCGGGTCCGATGGAGTCATTCGTTGGCTCGTTTACGCCCCAAAGGGCGGAGAAACGTATTGTTCAGGCACTATAATCCACATCGGTGGACCGGCCCTGACGATCTAAGGGGCAGTTGCGGCTGCTCCGGAGACATGGGCTAGATTGTCTCGAATCGGTTGAGGACTATCTTTTGCCTCGGTTCATAGACGGAAATCCAATTTCCAAATACGTGACATTTGCGGTTTTAATTGTAGAACCTAGTATGGTGACATAGTGGGATGGGGCGCTCATGCCGCCTATGATTGATACTTATGATTTGAAGTTGTTTTATACACTATGCACTTATATTAGTATCAAATAATGTGTTTTAAACGTATCAAGCATGCTTTGGCTGTTATAAGGTAAAAACCCTATCCTCCGGCTTGCGTTGCATTGTGTGATGGGACCTGGGTCTTATAACAGCTTCATTTTTCTTTATTTAGCATTGCGCTGTTTGTTTTATGCACTGGTATTCTTGGGAGGAAACCCGTTCCGTGTTATACGGCGTGGTCCCTTGATTTACCTAACTTTGAAAATAAAGATTAATAACTGTTTTAGTTCTCACACCAGTCACATGACTGACCTGGAGTTTATTGTTTTAACCTAAACTCTGGGTGCCCTTATTTTGACACGGGCAGCTAGTAGTTTTGGTTTTGCAGATTTATATTCACAGGATTCTGGTTTACAGCTGGAATGATATCCGGAAAGCTTTGATCCGTATATCCCTTCTAGTTGTGTATTGTATTATTTTCCGCTGCTATGTATTTAAATGTAATTTAAATCTCTGATATTTCTGTGTTATATTTATTCGTACTCTGTATATTCTTGTAATCTGATGCATTGTTGTAATATACAATGGAATGTTCTTCTGTATGCGTTCTGTTTTGTCCTGTTCTCAAACGATAGGGCGTTTCGAACGGCCTGGATCGGTTTAGCGACTGGTTCGGACCGAGCGAAATTCCTTCTCGTCACAGTTGGTATCAGAGCTTTGGTTTACAAAGCTCAGAGAACAAGGCACATTAGAACTATACGAAAGAATTCATCAGATATTGGATTAGTAATATCCAATTAGGATGACTCGTTAGAGATAGGATCAGTAGTATCCTAGAACGAGTGTGAAGAGTATATTTTTAAAATGAAAATAGATCTTGTTTTGGAATATAAATCAATTATTCGTATTTGATTATTTATTTATATTGATGTGGACAATCCAGTATATATAGATTTTGCGTATACGTCTGATCCGCGTGTATTCGAAATTTTAATATACTGGATAGATATAGAATCACCTTCTAGTCGCCCGGAGAGAACTCTGATGATTGATGCATCATCATCAGATTTTATGTTCGAGTGACGAAAGGGAGATTTCTATATATTTCCATTAGACTGGTGTGAGAACCAATTTGATAGGGCTTATTGTTGTGATTTGGCATCAAAAATCTGATTTTTGTATATGTATCAAAATTATGAATTTGAAACGTTAATCCACTAATTGATTGATGTTTGTGTTGTTTGTTTAATTGTTTGATAATTTTGAACCATTATGCCTAACTGAATCAAATATTGACTTGTATTGAAATTTGGTCGCATTTGCTTGCATATGCATATATATCTTTGAACAGGTCATAGCAAGGAGGCTAGAGTAGAGAATAAAATTTGTTTGCCCGACAAATAGGTACATGTTTACTACATAATTTCCTGTTTTGTTTGGGTGATGATGATTTTGTGAGCCTATTGGCTAGCCGCTTGGCTTTTTCTTTTTCTTTTTGAGATCTGAAGGACCGGGGAAGCTATTTGAAATTCCCCGATGCTCCCGGTGCAGGGGAGGTTATGGCGAAATTTTTCGAAAATTTAGGGTGTTAGCCAAATTTTTGAAATTTTGAAAATTCTCAGAAACTGAAAGGTTGGAGAATGGAAGCCAGATCGAACGTAGAGTTGATTAATCAAACCACTTTCGACTTTGTTCCTTTTCGGGGACGAAAAGTTTTAAGTGGGGGAGATTGTAACAACCCGTAAAATGCGAGCCAGTTTGAAATTTTTATTTTGGCCATTTTAGCGAATTTTGATTATTTAAAATGAATTATTTTAAATAATATCGACGTGAAATTTATTTTGAATAGAATTCGACGTATATATTATATACGTCGTCGTTAGAATATATATATATTTATATATAATTATAAATAGAATTGAAAATGGCGCGGTAGTTTTTCAAACTTCAATTGAATGTACCGGGTGCAAAACAATCCGGATTTTAGTGAAACCAAAAATGATAGGATCTAATTGATGATATCTTTCCAACGAATTCGAATAATCGAAATTTCTTAGCGGGAATCAAAAGATATGTCCAGTTGAAAATTCTGAATAGTCGCTATGGAATTCAGGCCCTTAAAAATGGACATTTTGCAAATGACCTCGGATTTCGACGAAACCAGTTTTGTTGGGTCCGCAGTGTCAAATTATTGTTAGATTCCAAATTTCATAATTTTTCGATTCAATATGTGAGCGTGGCAAAGGAAAACGTGTTTTGACCATTTCAGTTGATTTTAATCGACTGGAAATTGGCCATTTTTCATACGGTCTCAGAATTCGACGAAACTAGTTTTGTTAGGACCGTATCGTCAATAAGAAGCTAGAAAATATTTTTCTGGAATTTTTCTAGTTAGTATGTGACCCCAGTAATTTGAAATGTACGTTTAAAATTCAATATAGTGATTTAAATGTAAATTTAACGGAAACTGATTGTAACAGCCGAATCAGCTGACGATACATATCCCATTGTGTTCGGAATGGGGGTTAAACGCTATGGACGACAGGTGGTGGACCTCGTTTAGAGGTCGTTTGAAAAAGTTGACTTTTTGAATTAAAATAAAATAATTAAATAATTAAATTAATAAAAAAAAATTAATTTCCCCCTTTTAACCCAGGCCCCCCCCCCCGATTTATTTCAGAAATCAAAATAGAAAAAAAAAAAACCCACCGCTCCGTTGACCGCCGCTCCCCCCTCCACCATCGCCCCACCGTGCTCCGACCTCCGACGCCGCCAGGGCTGGAACCCCCCCCCCCCTCCATCGACGCGACCTCCTCCTTCTTCCTCCATCCGAACGCCCCAAAACCCAAGCCCCCTCGCCCCAAATCGCCACCGAGACCCAGAGCCGCCACCCACCTCCGCCTCCGCCCAGTCCTCCACCGTCCAGCCAGAGCGCGACCCACCTCCGACGAACTCCACTGACACCCCCCCTATCTGTAAGTGTTTTTTTTTTTTATTTTTTTTTTTTTTAATTCTTTAAAACTGAAATTTTTAATATGTTAAAACTGAAATTTTTAATATGTTAAAACTGAAATTTTTAATATGTTAAAACTGAAATTTTTAATATGTTAAAACTGAAATTTTTAATATGTTAAAACTGAAATCTTTATGATTTTTAAAACTGAAAAGGAAAGATTTTTTTTTAAAATTGAAAAGAAATGAGAAGCTTTGATTTTTAACATGAAGAAAACCTTGATTTTGAAATAAAAAGGTGAAATCTTTAAATTTAAAAAGGTGAAATCTTTAAATTTAAAAAGGTGAAATCTTTAAATTTAAAAAGGTGAAATCTTTAAATTTAAAAAGGTGAAATCTTTGAATTTAAAAAGGTGAAATCTTTGAATTTAAAAAGGTGAAATCTTTAAATTTAAAAAGGTGAAATCTTTAAATAAAAAAAGGTGAAATCTTTAAATTTGAAAAGGCGAAATCTTTATGATTTTTATCTATAGAACTTCGAAATAAAAATATGATTTATATATATAGAACTTCGAAAGAAGAATATGATTTTTATATATGAAATAGCGAAGTAAAAAAATTCGATTTTTACATAGGTAGTGAAAGCGGACAACGAAAACAACGAAAGGCGAGTTGGCGAAGATTTCCTGCCTTAGAAGTGCCGTGGAGCTAGGATAGCTATAGGTGAGAACTTCTCACTCAAATTCTATTTTTCTAGTTATATATATATATATATACTAGGATGCAGACGGTGTTTAGTAGCACCCGACACAATCGTCCACAGACCATGGACTTGTTTGTTTGGCTGTTTGGTGATTGATTGCGATATTGGTTTGAATGTGGTTTGTGCTGTGAAAAATCGAATCGATAAATTGGTTAGGATTAGACGTGCGCCGTTATAAGGCGAAGGAGTAAGGCTAGGTTAGACTCCTACTCCAAATTTTGTGGTTTGCATAACGAATTGATTTGATTGATGTGTGAATGGCGTGGGCCTTCACTAGACCGGGGATAAGGCTAGGCCTTGTCCCGTTTCTAGTATCGTGCTGTTATGCCGCCGAAATTTTCTAAAATGTGTTAGAAAATAAAAATATCATTTTATTGTGTAAATGAATTGAATAGAAATTCATAGGTTGAAATAAAATGTTTTGTCGTTAAAAATATAATTTTTAACGTGAATGTGAATAAATGAATAGTTATAAACAAATCGGCCGATTTGTTTGTATATACACTGATTTGACTGATATTGATTGGGTCGATAAATTTTACACATCGCCCAATTGCACAAATAAAATCTGTGTTTGATTGTTTGAAACCCCACACGGGTGTTGGGATGAAATTTGAAGTTCACTCATCCTGATTGATTAAATATGTCGATCGATTGATTGACAGGCTGTTATAAGCGTTGAATATCTATATTTGATGCTTATACAGTGTAGTGCACTTTGGTTGATGGTTGATTATTTTCAATGCTATTATATACATGTGTTGTATGCAAATCCATATAATTAATTTTATATGGTAATTGATTGGGCCTCATTCCAGTTTTGAAAAAGAAATATTTGAAAAAGAAATATTTGAAAAAGAAATATTTGAAATAGAATATTTGAAAATAGAAATTTATGAAGCCGTGTTGATTAGATTGACGCCATTTTGACGTGAACGATATTTATATCAATTTTAAGTGATTTCGAAATGAATTGAATTGAAAACGATTTCGAAATGAATTGAATTGAAAACGAATTCAAAGTGAATTGAATTGAAAGTGATTTCGAAATGAATTGAATTGAAAACGAATTCAAAGTGAATTGAATTGAAAGTGATTTCGAAATGAATTGAATTGGAAACGATTTCGAAATGAATTGAATTGAAAACGATTTCGAAATGAATTGAATTGAAAACGAATTCGAATTGAATTGAAAGTGAATTGAAATGAATTCAAATTGAATTGAAATTTGAATTGAATAGAAATGAATTTTGAAACGAATCTATAAAGAAGAATTCAATTTTGTTTTGAATTGAAATGGAAGTTGAAATAGATTTTTGAAACGAATTCAAAACTATTTATATAATTCGTTTTAAATAGAAATCGACGATA
This sequence comes from Allium sativum, assembly GCA_030737875.1. Classification (NCBI taxonomy): domain Eukaryota; kingdom Viridiplantae; phylum Streptophyta; class Magnoliopsida; order Asparagales; family Amaryllidaceae; genus Allium; species Allium sativum. The sequence continues at coordinate 270,718,951 of CM060911.1, forward strand.
TATATATATTATATATATTATATATATAATATAATGGCCTGAATAGAACGCGCCGCGCCGCGGCAGTTCGTGAATTTCGACCATTTATTTCAAACGGACGTTGCGGGAGATCCGACCGTCGGATTCTCCTAAAACCGGAACCGTTGGGTTCGTATCGAAAAGAGCTTTCTAACGAATGTTAGAAATTTGAAATCTAACGGTTGGATTTGGAATTATGTCCAAATCAAATTCGAAAAAGGTCGCTGTAAGTGCAGTTCGATGGCCGTTGATGGAAATCGACTGTACGGGCCTTGATAAAATTATTAAAAATAGTGATAATTTGTGTAAAATCATAAGAAATGATTTGTGAAGATTTGGGATGAAAAACTCCATATTTGAAAAGATAAAAATAGTTTTTATCGAAATGCACTAGTTTTGAACTAGAATTATAATTCTATTTATTTTTGAATAAATAAATTGAATTTGAAAGGGTTTTGAAAATAACCAAAATTTCCAATGATTGCATTGGAGTGGATTTGAATCGAAATTGTCTTCGGAATATTTCGATGTTGGAATTCGTGATTATATAGGTGTTGTTATGGAAATTTGAAAGATATATATTTATATCGTTATTTCCAATACGGCATTTGTTAGTCGTAGAATTCGATATTGAATATAAGCCGATATATTTTCTATTCAGAGCCTTGTATTGAATATCAAATGTGATTTGGGTTTGTCGTGAATGGTGTCTTCACTAACACTGTTCTTGAACCCAGTTGAGAAGAGATTAAATCTTTTTAGTTAGATTTAATGAAGTGTACTAATTAAATGATATTTAATTGGAATTGAATTGGTATTGATTTTTGGGTTTATCGTGAACCGTGTTTTAGATGACACTGATTCTTTAACCCAGTTAAAGATTAAAACTAAGTGAAGTTTTAATGAATCTTTAATTAGATTGAAAAGATCGAGAATGGAGTATCACCAGTTTTACTCCAGGCGATAGTTAAATCTTTAATTAGATTTAAACGTGAAATGGTAATTGAATTACCGATAACACTGTGGTGTTAGATATGAAGTACTACCAGTTTTACTTCATGGGATGAATAGGTTGGGATTGGGAAAATAAAATAAATGATTACTTCGGTGTGGTTCGTTAATCCCGACTAGTTTGAATTGATATTCAAAGGAGATTAAAGAATAAATTTAAAGAATTTATCTTGGATAAAATTTATGGGAACTTTTCCCAAAGTATAGGAATATTCGAATAAAGGAATATTCTGAATTGGAATGAGGCGTATGTTGTGTTTGTGTAACACTTTTATAATATATACGCGAGTTATTCAGAAAGACCGGGTTTATCCCATTCTGAATAACTGATTCGACGTGGTGTCGAAGATGAAGACGATGGTCGAAGACCGGAAGTCTTCACGTCGTTTGGGTGATAACTGATGATCTTGATTGGGCTGTACACCCAAGAAGATGGAAACAGTTGGTGATCGTCCAGACGTACTTGGAGATCGATGGATATGCGGGGTACTAAGTGCCTCCGGTTTCGTTCAGACCCAGAACGGACTTGTAAATGGACTGTGTGTCTGACATTGGATTTTAGTCTGTGTGATTGATCTTTATTAAATATATATCTGTTTGGCGGCGGAGAATTTATTCTCTTGCTTAACGCCCTTCTCTGAGACGTACGAGCTCAGGGGTTATATATTGATGGATATCAAACGCATGGAGTGATTTGCCTGTGTGGCATGCCTAAGTGGCAATTGATCGAGGCTTCTGTTGAAAAGCAAAGTCTTGTGGTGATGATCAAAGCACAGCCTGTATGGCACAGCTTTGTGTAACGTGAATTCGCGAGCCTCGCACCCCGGTTGTGAACCAAAACGGGAGAGGACCTCAGGGAGGGCATGCGTTTCTTTCTAGCTAGGGTGGTGTCAGTGACCTACCAGCCCTGACATTTATATACTTTTCACCTGTGTGGTTGTTGCTGTTGCGAGGCGCCTCGGTTTGATCGGACGATCCGGGTCCGATGGAGTCATTCGTTGGCTCGTTTACGCCCCAAAGGGCGGAGAAACGTATTGTTCAGGCACTATAATCCACATCGGTGGACCGGCCCTGACGATCTAAGGGGCAGTTGCGGCTGCTCCGGAGACATGGGCTAGATTGTCTCGAATCGGTTGAGGACTATCTTTTGCCTCGGTTCATAGACGGAAATCCAATTTCCAAATACGTGACATTTGCGGTTTTAATTGTAGAACCTAGTATGGTGACATAGTGGGATGGGGCGCTCATGCCGCCTATGATTGATACTTATGATTTGAAGTTGTTTTATACACTATGCACTTATATTAGTATCAAATAATGTGTTTTAAACGTATCAAGCATGCTTTGGCTGTTATAAGGTAAAAACCCTATCCTCCGGCTTGCGTTGCATTGTGTGATGGGACCTGGGTCTTATAACAGCTTCATTTTTCTTTATTTAGCATTGCGCTGTTTGTTTTATGCACTGGTATTCTTGGGAGGAAACCCGTTCCGTGTTATACGGCGTGGTCCCTTGATTTACCTAACTTTGAAAATAAAGATTAATAACTGTTTTAGTTCTCACACCAGTCACATGACTGACCTGGAGTTTATTGTTTTAACCTAAACTCTGGGTGCCCTTATTTTGACACGGGCAGCTAGTAGTTTTGGTTTTGCAGATTTATATTCACAGGATTCTGGTTTACAGCTGGAACGATATCCGGAAAGCTTTGTATCCGTATATCCCTTCTAGTTGTGTATTGTATTATTTTCCGCTGCTATGTATTTAAATGTAATTTAAATCTCTGATATTTCTGTGTAATATTTATTCGTACTCTGTATATTCTTGTAATCTGATGCATTGTTGTAATATACAATGGAATGTTCTTCTGTATGCGTTCTGTTTTGTCCTGTTCTCAAACGATAGGGCGTTTCGAACGGCCTGGATCGGTTTAGCGACTGGTTCGGACCGAGCGAAATTCCTTCTCGTCACAATCGGAGGATGATCGGGCCTCCCTATGCGACGCGCCACACTGCATCCTTCCCCCGCCTGCCACCATGTGGCGCTCGAGCTCACCAGATCGCCGGAAATCGGCTCCAAAGATCGCGACTTTCAACTCAGAAATCGAGCGCTACACGATGGTAAAATTCATGGATCCCATATCAATTCAAAGCCGAGGAGGAACTCTATGATTTTGTTTAAGAGGATTCTTGGAATCGTGAAGGGATTTAAAGATCTAAAGGGAAGATGGATGGAGAACGGCTGTCGTACGAAGGATTTGGAGGCGGCTTCTATTAAACGGGAATGGGAAATAAGGGTTTCCCCTATTGGAGGAGGATACATATATTTTTATATATTATATTATAATTTTTATTATTTTTATTTCCACTAATACCCTTGTATTTATATCAACCCCAAATTAAACCCAACGAGTGTCACCCCTAGCTAAATACCCCCATTCTGAACACAATAGGATACGCTGCGTAACCCAACTCGGCTGTTACGATCAGTTTTCGTTTAAATTAACATTTAAATCATTATATTGAATTTTAAACGTACGTTTCAAATTACCGGGGCCACATACTAACTCTAAAAATTCCCAAAAAATATTTTCTAGCTTCGTATTGACGATACGGTCCTAACAAAACTAGTTTCGTCAAATTCTGAGACCGTTGGGAAAATGGTCATTTTCCAGTCGATTAAAATCAACTGAAACTGGTCAAACGCGTTTTCCTTTGCCACGCTCACATATTAAATCAGAAAATTATGAAATTTGGAAACTAGCAATAACTTGACATCACGGACCCAACAAAAGTGGTTTCGTCGAAATCCGAGGTCGTTTGCAAAATGTCCATTTTTAAGGGCCTTATATATATAAAAATATATATAAATTCCACAGCGACTATTTCTAATTCTAAACTGGACATATCTTATCATTTCTAAGATGAAATCTCAGTTTGTTAACTTCGTTATAAAGATATAGTTATACAGATTCAAATATTTCTTGTTTCGTTCAATTCTGACTTATATTGAATTTTGTATATTCATTTGAAATTAGAAATCGAATTTTCGAACTACCGCGCCATTTTCAATTCCTTTTATAATTATATAAAATTATTTATATTCTAACGACGACGCGTATAATATATACGTTCGAATTATATTCAAAATAAATTTTCTCGTCCATATTATTTAAAATAATCTATTTTAAATATTCAAAATTCGCTGTAATTGCCAAAATAAAAATTTTAAACTGGCCCAGATTTTCCGGGTTATTACAATCTCCCCCACTTAAAACTTTTCGTCCCCGAAAAGGAACAAAGTCGAAAGTGGTTTGATTATCAGCTCTACGTTCGATCTGGCTTCCATTCTCCAACTTTTCAGTTTCTGAGAATTTTCAAATTTTCAAAAATTTGGCTAACACCCTAAATTTTCGAAAAATTTCGCCATAACCTCCCCTGCACCGGGAGCATCGGGGAATTTCAAATAGCTTCCCCGGTCCTTCAGATCTCAAAAAGAAAAAGAAAAAGCCAAGCGGCTAGCCAATAGGCTCACAAAATCATCATCACCCAAACAAAACAGGAAATTATGTAGTAAACATGTACCTATTTGTCGGGCAAACAAATTTTATTCTCTGCTCTAGCCTCCTTGCTATGACCTGTTCAATGATATATATATGTATATGCAAGCAAATGCGACCAATTTTCAATATCGTTCAATATTTGATATAATTAGGCTAAATGGTTCAAAATTATCAAACAATTAAACAAGCAACACAAATATCAATCAATTAGAGTTTCAAATTCATAATTTTGATACATATACAAAAATCATGTTTTGATGCCAAATCACAACAATGTATTCTAGCTATATTAGTTTTGGTTCTCACACCAGTCTAATGGAAATATATAGAAAATCACACCTTCGAAACTCGAACATAAATGTTGATGATGCGATCGCTATCATCAATATCATCTTCGGGCGACTAGAGTGCGATGCTATATCTATCCAATATATTAAAACTTTGAATATACGTTTGCAAGGCGTATATGCAAATTCTTTATATACTGAATTGTCCAAAATCAATATAAATACATTATTCAAATACGTGTAAAACGATCTAAATTTCAAAACAGAATTGTTTTCATTTTGAAAAATATACTCTCCACACTCGTTCTAGGATACCACTGATCCCATCTCTAACGAGTCATTCTCATTGGATATTGCTAATCCAATATCTGATGAATTCTTTCGTACGGTTCTAATGTGTCTTGTTCTCTGAGCTTTGTAAACCAAAGCTCTGATACCAACTGTGAAAACCCGTAACTTCCCCGTAAAGGAAAGCGTCGGATAGTTCGAGAACAAGCCACAACAGAACGCATACAGAAGAACATTTCATTGTATATAACAACAATGCATCAGATTACAAGAACATACAGAGTATAAATAAATATTACACAGAAATATCAGAGATTTAAATTGCACTTAAATACATAGCAGCGGAAAATAATACAATACACAACTAGAAGTAGATAGACGGATACAAAGCTTTCCGGATATCGTTCCAGCTGTAAACCAGGATCCTGTGAATATAAATCTGCAAAACCAAAACTACTAGCTGCCCGTGTCAAAATAGGGGCACCCAGAGTTTAGGTTAAAACAATAAACTCCAGGTCAGTCATGTGACTGGTGTGAGAACTAAAACAGTTATTAATCTTTATTTTAAATCATTAGGTAAATCAAGGGACCACGCCGTATAACACGGAATGGGTTTCCTCCCAAGAATACCAGTGCATAAAACAAACAGCGCAATGCTAAATAAGGAAAAATGAAGCTGTTATAAGACCCAGGTCCCATCACACAATGCAACGCAGCCGAGGATAGGGTTTTCCCTTATAACAGCCAAAGAATGCTTGATACGGTTAAAACAAATCGTTTGATACTATTATAAGTGCATAGTGTATAAAACAACTTCAAATCATAAGTATCAATCATAGACGGCATGAATGGCCCATAACACTATGTCGCCATATATAAGTTTACAATCAAAACCGCAAATGTCGTATTGGAAGTTGGGTTATCATTTATGGTATGAACCGAGGCTAGGGGCAAGATCCTCTCCGATTCGAGACGCTCTAGTCCGCCCCTCAGGCAAGCGCGCAGGCAAGCCTTGGATCGTCAGGGCCGGTCCACCGATGTGGATTATTATGCCTGAACACTACGTTTCCCCACCCTATGGGGTGTAAATCTGGCCCGTCAGCCGACCAGAAGCATCGGCCGAAACCGATATCACGAGGCGCCTCGCTTTTCAGCAAGTAATAATAAGTAACATCCACTTGAGTCAAACTCGTCAGCCAGTTCAAGCACTGACGCCACTCCTAACTAGAAAGAAACGCATGTCCTCCCTGATGTCTGTCTCCCGTTTTTGATTCATACCGGGTGTGATACACGCGAATCAACGTTACACAAAGCTACGCCACAAAGGCCGTGCTTCGATCATCACCACAAGACTTTTCTTTTCAACAGAAGCCTTGATCATTTGCATCTTAGCATGCCACACAGGCAATTCACTCCATGCGATTGATATCCATCAATATATAACCCCTGAGCTCGTACGTCTCAGAGAAGGGCGTTAAGCAAGAGAATAAATTCTCCGCCGCCAAACAGATATATATTTAATAGAGATCAATCACACGGACTAAAATCCAATGTCAGACACACAGTCCATTTACAAGTCCGTTCTGGGTCTGAACGAAACCGGAGGCACCTAGTACCCCGCATATCCATCGATCTCCAAGTACGTCTGGACGATCACTAACTGTTTCCATCTTCTTGGGTGTACAGCCCAATCAAGATCATCAGTAATTACCCAAGCGACGTGAAGACCTCCGGTCTTCGACCATCGTCTTCATCTTCGACTTATCGTCGTATCAGTTATTCAGAATGGGATAAACCCGGTCTTTCCGAATAACTCGCGTATATTTTAAATAAGTGTTACACAAACACAACATACGCCTCATTCCAATTCATTAGTCATTAACCGTAAATTAATCAAGAGAATAATTCCCCAAATATTAACCCCAAAGGCCGAAACCAACATCAGATCAATATTCAGAAAACCATTCTGCTTGGCCAACCGACCGTTAGTTTCTAAATTTCACATTCATAGGGAAAGGTTCCCATTAATTTTATCCAAGATAAATTCCTTGAATTTATTCTTTATTCTATTTTTGAATCTCAATTCAAACTAGTCGGGATTAGCGAACCTTACCGAAGTAATCATTTATTTTAATTTCCCCATCCCAACCTATTTATCCCCATGAAGTAAAACTGGTAATACTTCATATCTAACACCACAGTGTTATCGGTAATTTCAATTACCATTTCACGTTCAAATCTAATTAAAGATTTAACTATCGCCTGGAGCAGAACTGGTGATACTCCATTTCGATTATTTCAATCTAATTAAAGATTCATTAAAACTCCACTTAGTTTTAATCGTTAACTGGGTTAAAGAATCAGTGTCATTAAAAAACACGGTTCGCGATAAACCCAAAGTCACATTTCATTAATTATCGGGTTAAAGAACGAGTGTTATTCAAAACACTGTTCACGATAAACCCAAAAATCAATATCGATTCAATTCCAATTAAATATTATTTAATTGGTACACTTCATTAAATCCAAACAAAAAGATTTAATCTTTTCTCAACTGGGTTCAAGAACAGTGTTAGTGAAGACACCATTCACGACAAACCCAAATCACATTTGATATTCAATACAAGGCTCTGAATAGAAAATATACCGGCTTATATTCAATATCAAATTCTACGACTAACAAACATCGCATTGGAAATAACGATATATATATATATCTTTCAAATTTCCATAACAACATTTGTATAATCCCGAAATCCAACATCGAAATATTCCGAAGACAATTTCGATTCAAATCCATTCCAATGCAATCATTGGAAATTTTGGTTATTTTTAAAACCCCTTCAAATTCAATTTATTTATTTAAAAATAAATAGAATTATAATTCTAGTTCAAAACTAGTTCATTTCGATAAAAAAAATCTATTTTTATCTTTTCAAATATGGAGTTTTTCATCCCAATTCTTTCTAAATCATTTCTTATGATTTTACACAAATTATTACTATTTTTAATAATTTTATCAAGGCCCGTACAGTCGATTTCCATCAACGGCCATCGAACTGCACTTACAGCGACCTTTTTCAAATTTGATTTGGACGTATCTCCAAATCCAACCGTTAGATTTCTAATTTCTAATGTTCTTTAGAAAGCTCTTTTCGATATGAACCCAACGGTTCCGGTTTCAGGAGAATCCGACGGTCGGATCTCCCGTAATGTTCGTTTGAAATAAATGGTCGAAATTTACGAGCTGCCGCGGCGCGGCGCGTTCTATTCAGGCCATTATATTATATATATAATATATATATAATATATTTCGTCGATTTCTATTTAAAACGAATTATATAAATAGTTTTAAATTCGTTTCAAAAGCAATTTCAACTTCCATTTCAATTCAAATCAAAATTGAATTCTTCTTTATAAATTCGTTTTAAAATTCATTTCTATTCAATTCAAATTTCAATTCAATTTGAATTCATTTTCAATTCAATTCATTTCGAAATCGTTTTATATTCATTTCATTTCGAAATCGTTTTATATTCATTTCATTTCGAAATCGTTTTATATTCATTTCATTTCGAAATCGTTTTATATTCATTTCATTTCGAAATCATTAAAATCGATATAAATATCGTTCACGTCAAAATGGCGTCAATCTAATCAACACGGCTTCATAAATTTCTATTTTCAAATATTCTATTTCAAATATTTCTTTTTCAAAATAGTTGTTATTATCAAAATATTTCGTTCAACACATGACCAATCTCAATGAATGAGTACTGTCAACACATGAACTTTTATTTTATAATATTGATAAAGATGTAAATTTTATTACTAAAATATTTCGTTCAACACATGACCAATCTCAATGAATGAGTACTGTCAACACATGAACTTTTATTTTATAATATTGATAAAGATGTAAATTTTATTACTAAAATATTTCGTTCAACACATGACCAATCTCAATGAATGAGTACTGTCAACACATGAACTTTTATTTTATAATATTGATAAAGATGTAAATTTTATTACCAAAATATTCTTCATTTTTCAAATTGGAATGAGGCCCAATCAATTACCATATAAAGTTAATTATATGGATTTTCATACATTACACACATGTAATAGCATTGAAGAATAATCAACCATCAACCAAAGTGCACTACACTGTATAAGCATCAAATATAGATATCTAACGCTTATAACAGCCTGTCAATCAATCGATCGACATATTTAATCAATCAGGATGAGTGAACTTCAAATTTCATCCCAACACCCGTGTAGGGTTTCAAACAATCAAACACAGATTTTATTTGTGCAGTTGGGCGATGTGTAAAATTTATCGACCCAATCAATGTCCTTCAAATAGGTGTACATAAACAAACCGTCTGGTTTGTAAATGAATATTTATTTATTCACATTCACGTTAAAAAAAAATATTTTTAACGACAAAACATTTTATTCCAACATATGAATTTCTATTCAGTTCATTCTTTAAATAAAATGATATTTTTAATTTTCTAACTTATTTTAGAAAATTTCAGCGGCATAACGGCACGATACTAGAAACGGGACGAGGCCTAGCCTTATCCCCGGTCTAGTGAAGGCCCACGCCATTCACACATCAATCAAATTCACCAAACAACCAAATTCAAATCAAATCATATAACTAAGCTATGCAACCAAACAAACAAGTCCATGGTCTGTGGACGATTGTGTCGGGTGCTACTAAGCACCGTCTGCATCCTAGTATATATATAAATAGAAAATGAAATTGAAAGGTGAGAAATTCTCACTTTTAGCTATCCTAGCTCCACGGCACTTCATGGATAGAAATCTTCATCGCTATCGCATCTTCGTCATCTTCGTTGTTGTAGCCACTACATATGTAAAAATCACATTTTACTTCGTTATTCAATATATAAAAATCATATTTTTAATTCGAAGTTCAATATATAAAAATCATATTTTTAATTCGAAGTTCAATATATAAAAATCATATTTTTAATTCGAAGTTCAATATATAAAAATCATATTTTTAATTCGAAGTTCAATATATAAAAATCATATTTTTAATCCATTTTATATTTTTATTTCAACGTTATACCGATAAAGAATCACATCTTTGCTAAAGTGAAAATCACATCTTTATACAAAGAGATTTCATATTTTTATATCCCTACTATATAAAAAAAAATCATCTTTTTATTTTGTTATTTCTATTTTAAAATCAATGCGACATATATTTTCAGAACAATTTCCATATATTTTCAAAACCATTATGATATATATTTTCAACACATTACGACATATATTTTCAACAATGCTAATTTTTATATACATGTTAATTTCAGTTTTATATGATAAATAAATAAAATAAAATACAAAGAAGGGAAAGGAAAGGGGAAAAGCTCACTGTTCGGTTCTGGACGTTGCTCGATGTGAAACTGCCGCTGACGCCGCTGCTACAGTTCATCGGAGGATGATCGGGCCTCCCTATGCGACGCGCCACACTGCATCCTTCCCCCGCCTGCCACCATGTGGCGCTCGAGCTCACCAGATCGCCGGAAATCGGCTCCAAAGATCGCGACTTTCAACTCAGAAATCGAGCGCTACACGATGGTAAAATTCATGGATCCCATATCAATTCAAAGCCGAGGAGGAACTCTATGATTTTGTTTAAGAGGATTCTTGGAATCGTGAAGGGATTTAAAGATCTAAAGGGAAGATGGATGGAGAACGGCTGTCGTACGAAGGATTTGGAGGCGGCTTCTGTTAAACGGGAATGGGAAATAAGGGTTTCCCCTATTGGAGGAGGATACATATATTTTTATATATTATATTATAATTTTTATTATTTTTATTTCCACTAATACCCTTGTATTTATATCAACCCCAAATTAAACCCAACGAGTGTCACCCCTAGCTAAATACCCCCATTCTGAACACAATAGGATACACTGCGTAACCCAACTCGGCTGTTACGATCAGTTTTCGTTTAAATTAACATTTAAATCATTATATTGAATTTTAAACGTACGTTTCAAATTACCGGGGCCACATACTAACTCTAAAAATTCCCAAAAAATATTTTCTAGCTTCGTATTGACGATACGGTCCTAACAAAACTAGTTTCGTCAAATTCTGAGACCGTTGGAAAAATGGTCATTTTCCAGTCGATTAAAATCAACTGAAACTGGTCAAACGCGTTTTCCTTTGCCACGCTCACATATTAAATCAGAAAATTATGAAATTTGGAAACTAGCAATAACTTGACATCACGGACCCAACAAAAGTGGTTTCGTCGAAATCCGAGGTCGTTTGCAAAATGTCCATTTTTAAGGGCCTTATATATATAAAAATATATATAAATTCCACAGCGACTATTTCTAATTCTAAACTGGACATATCTTATCATTTCTAAGATGAAATCTCAGTTTGTTAACTTCGTTACAAAGATATAGTTATACAGATTCAAATATTTCTTGTTTCGTTCAATTCTGACTTATATTGAATTTTGTATATTCATTTGAAATTAGAAATCGAATTTTCGAACTACCGCGCCATTTTCAATTCCTTTTATAATTATATAAAATTATTTATATTCTAACGACGACGCGTATAATATATACGTTCGAATTATATTCAAAATAAATTTTCTCGTCCATATTATTTAAAATAATCTATTTTAAATATTCAAAATTCGCTGTAATTGCCAAAATAAAAATTTTAAACTGGCCCAGATTTTCCGGGTTATTACATTTCGATAGTCAAATAACCGACTATCGAAGTGTTTGCCAATATCGTTGTCAATATGGAGAGACTGGTTGGATTATTAAACGTGAACCACTCTGTATTGGAAGTAGCATTGCAAATCAGGATTTATGAAGATAATCGAAGACGGAGTGGAGTGCAAGGACTTTTTATATTAATAGAAATTGTGCCTTCGGTTTCATTCAGTCCCAGAACGAACGTATATGGACGAATGTCTGACAAAGTATTTCCAATGATCTAATGGGTTGGTCTGTATTAATATATATGGTGGCAACGGATTTATTCCCTTAGCATAACATCCAGAATATTTGTGCAAATCAACTAGTGATTAACGGATCTGACAATGTAGCATTTAAATTGATTGTGCTATCAATGAATAGAAAGTAATCGTAGCCTCAGGCCTCAACAACCGGGAAATGACAAAAATCGGGCAGGCAGCATGGCTATGTGGGTCGCTCCAATTAGGATGTATAATAACCTATCTAGAGATTCATTTAATTTCTTATTCTATTCGATGTTGTCCCATTCGGGAAACGATTGCTGATCCCAACCGTTGGTGATATACATTCGATACACACAAGCGAAATGATTGGTCGGTCATGTGTGGGCCGGGTTGCAAGATGTTCTTGTTGAACCCCAGTGTATCGCCTCTAGAGTACACTGATCTAAAGGTGGTTCCATACCTTGTCATGTTGGAAATCCAATCTCCAATAAGCGCCCTGCGGTTTTTGATTTTATACTATGTATGTGGAGCGTGAGATGCAAGCGTTTCCGCTAGATTGTTATTTATTTGATTTAGACACTATTATAATAGCACTGGATTTTCGTATCAAAGTGTTTTGGGTTATAGTAAGGTAAAAACCGTCCGTGTTTATGTGTGGGCTAATCTTACTATTATCTTTCCTTTCGAAAGGATTTTGAAAGTTAAATAATTGGTTGGAGTTTACTCACACCAGTCCCATGACTAACCCAGAGTTTATTTTGTTTGTTTTTCCCTAAACTCTTGGGTGCCCAAATTTGTACGGACAGTCAAGTAGTCATGATTTTTCAGATTCACTTGAAGAGCTGGAAGTAGGAGGCTTCATTAGTTAGCTATAGACTATCATATATTCCGATGTATACTATGTTGTATCTGGAAACATGTGTTTATAACTGTTCCAGGAATAATTGTTGTGCTCTGATGATGGTATGTATATAAAGTTACTGATTTGTATTTCAAAAGTTATGTTATATGATATATTTTATTCGTTCCGCTGTGAGATTTTTCTTCTTTGTTTTTCTTCTATTCTAATATTTCTTTCTTTCTATTTCTCATCCTCTAACTTCTTTCTAATAATGATTCGTATTTCTGTGCAATTTGGGTTGGACGTGTGGTGTTATTAGTCAACTCAGATAGTACGGATTTGCGGGCCTTTACACAAGGAGGATAAAGAAAGTAAGTAAGGGTTGGCTAAATGATCCAAAATTCGTCTACTATGGATATTAATTAAGATTATGGATGGACCACGTCTTTGAGAAAAGCAAAAAGGGAAAATCGAGGAGAATAAAAATATTGGGATGGTATGTTAAGCTTGGAATAAAGGATTAAGACATTGATACCATTTATATCACTGGCCAAAAGTGATGACTTCCAAAAATACTTTCTTTTCTTAGGCTTTGAGATTTTAATCGCTAGTAGTCTCTTGTGATGATTGGAAGGTGATACAAAGCGGTGAAAATAATATAATTTGGGATTTAAAACCACTTGGTAAATTTATTGCAAGTAAGAGAATTTTATTAGGACACCTGACTAGCAGTTAATTACATTTGGAATTTGGAGGTTAATAAGGGAATCAAACTTATAGCTCGTGATGAAGAAATATCTTGAACTCAAGGTTTTGGACTATTGAGTGAAGAAGTTTAGTTTTAGAGAATTTCGTCCCCAAGAATAAGAATTTAAAGCATTAGATTAAGGAATATGCTTAAATATTGGATTTGCGTATATTAACCTTTTTAGTTGGAATATGACCGTATTTTGGGTTGCTTAAGGATATTTGTTTGATTTTTTTGTAAATTAGCACTTTTGTCATTTTTCATAAAAATACTATATTTGAAATTATAAGGAATACACATAAGATGTAAGGATGTGATGTGTAATTTTACGTGCCTGCACGTAGATTACGCTATGCATTGAAAATAAAAAAATATCCATTACTTGTAATTTTAAATATATCAATATTATTGTTTGGTCAATTTATGGAAATAAAAGAAAATACCTTATTGAAATTCAAATTATAGAAAATTGGAGCATAGAAAAATATTTAGTTACTAGTATATATTAGGATATTAGTTATTTAGATTTAGAAATTTTTTGAATTTTTAAGTCACGCCTCATTTGAAGGCTGAAGGGCAAATTGAAGAGATAGCCAGAGCCTAGAGGACGAAAGGAAAAGTTCGCATCTTAAATGTATTAGACAATATGAATAATATTTATTTTAAGGTTAGTATAGTACTTTTTATGGTCAGCATAACACTCTTGAAGTATTTCGAGGAGGATATGAGTGCTGGTGAGAAACCATCAATGAATTTTATTCGAAACAAATTTGTGACTAGACTTCGTAAAGAAAAAGTCTTATTTCATTAGGAATTGTGAAGGTTAGAAAGTCGGCATTACATTTTGGGCTTTTCCAATATTAGGGAAATAAAAGATATTTTTGTTGTTAGGAGCCCAAGACATTTTTATACTTTTATATTTGATAAGATACCTTCACATTATGGAAAATTTTGGTATGGACTTATCAAGAAATGGGAATAAAGATGGAACCCTTGGTGTCTCGTGCCGCCACAATGTTTTGAAGCATGAGAATACAAGGCTCGATAATATTTAGTTAGATTGGTTCAAGTATACAAGGGAGAAAACTTGATGGAAGGCATGAAAAAATTAATTTTCATAGCCTTTCTTGAAATCTTAGGGTTATATGGTTGTTAGATTGGATGGTAGGAGTTTTTTGCAACACAAATGCACTGAGCACTCATGTAAAAATTATATGCAATTTGGGGTGTTTTGTATTCATACATCATCACATGTTACACTTTCATGTTAAGACTAAGCCCACTTTAGCAAGTCTGCAGTGCATAATCACATCAAGTAACGGATGTTTATAAATAACTTGGGTGTATAACATGTTTGTTAGAGTGGGTTATGTTTTTTGCCCCTTCAAAAGGATTTCGGGATGAATTTTTTTTAAGAGGGGAGAATGTAACACCCCATAAAATATACCCTAAATAGACATAGGCAATTAAACTAAATACAAACAATAATAAATAATAATAATTTTGTAAAATATTATTGGGTTGAAAATAAGAATTTGGATAGAGAATTGGGCCACGAAAGCATTAACGTAGTATTCATTGGCGAGATTCTAGTCCGTTTTCATATTTTATTTGCTGAAAATGGAGTTTGTATGATGAAGCTATTAATAAAACAAGTCATACATAAATTGGGTATACACAAGATTTGAAATTAAACTGAACAAATATAAATCAGGAATAAAATTATATATCAATTAGCATAATGAAATATTCCCTAGAGATTTGAATTTTATGTGAATATATATGCAAGAAGGACAAGAATAAATAAATAATTGAAAGATTCACTGAAGATTTAATACGTAATTAATATATAAATGAAACAGCAGGAGAATTAAATTCTCCTACATCTCGACCGAAGGGGGGTCGATCGATCCCCCTTGAGGGGGTTGATTTAGGGGTCGAGGGTGTTGACCGCCCTAGGGTAAAAATGGAGTATATTGGTTGTTTTGCTGAGGACTTCTATATATTTTATGGGAACGGGTGGCTGATATTTTATTATAAAATAAATCCAATGACCCACAAACATTCCAACAAGTATAAATAAGCTCTCAACCTCACTCTGAAAACCCTACATCCTTTCCCATCTATGCCTCCATTTTGTCTCTCCATCATTTTCTTAATTCAAGATGCAGTTAGGTTTCTTTTCTTCTTCTAACCTATATTCTTTCTCTTTTATATATAAATTCTTATTTAGACTCTGCAATTAAGTATAGTGTATATATGAGATTTTAAATCCGAATCTTATACATATTTAGGAGAATTTGGAGTACGCTGATTTGAAAGGCTCAATCAATATTTATTAGATTCTGCACTGAATTCACTATTCTTCTCTTCCTATCTCTATGAATGGAAATTACATTAGTTTTCTATTTTCTATATTATATAGTGAAGATTTGGATTGTTATGCCTAAAGGGCTTGGAATTTCATGAAAGCAAAATATAATTAGATCCTCCAAATCCCTTATAATTTGTGGAAATGGTCAATCAATTGGTGTAAATTGAGTTTTAGTTATTAATGTAATAAAGGTAGGCTTTATGTGTTGTGTAGTTTTTAATAATGGTCTGATTCACTTTCTTGTAATAAAAATATATATGTATGTGCAAAGGCTGAAGATTTGAGTGTTGTAGATTTAATAGGTTTAAGCATCTATTTTTAAAATAGATAGCTTGAATGTATTATATACCAGTCGCTAAGTGTTAAGTTTTTGTGTGTATATATAAGTAAAATAAATAAAATAAAAAGCGAAGCAGTACCAAAAAGGAGAATCTACATATTTCACCTTGTCCTTCTTTTATTATTGAAATAAACCTTAAAACCTTGGTTACAAGTTTTAATGTATATGTTGTTTTTCCTTGTTGTTGATTGAATGTGAATATACATGTTTACGTCGTATTGATGAAGTTAGGGAAATAAAATTGTAAACCTTATTTTGACGTTAGGATTGACATTTCAACAGTTAGGACGTTTCTTATGCGCACTTGATTCATGTTTTATTTATTACTATTTACAACGTAATTAACGTATTATAAATGTATATTAAAATTCATAATAAGAGTGTACTAAATGCGATAAATAGGAAATTAGAATTATAAATGTTCCCATAGAAAATTTGTATGAATATAGGAAATTTTTATGTGTGTGAGTATTAATGGCTTTTATTAGTATTAATGACACATAGACACAAGGTAAATCCTAACTTGTAGTAGAAGCCTGCTCGGAACAGACTGACATATCCATCATCTACAAGTTATTCGGGTTAATATGAGAGGTTTAGGTGTCATAGGCCATTATAATTATTACACAATGACACGAGGTTAACCCTGACTTATAACAGAAGTCTATCCGAAACCTCCAGACAAATTCAACATCTAGAGTGGTCGATTTAATGTGAGATGTATTGTGTATATGTATGTGTGTGTAAGAGAGAGAGAGAGAGTAAAGTAGTCCTGCCTTGAGAAGGTATTAAGTAGCTGACATACCTTATTAAGGTCTTGAGTGGTCATTAGGTATGCCTTTCTCCTATAAACTTATGAGGTATTAAATGGTCCTTAGTAATATGATAGACGTACGAGTAAGGTCGTTCTTCGGAAGTTGTCTGCTTCATATCTAGTGGTATGTGAGGGCATGGGCATACCTAGAAATGGGCAGACAAGGGTTCCTAAGAAAACTAATAGGACCGCCTGTTTATGGGAAGTATTAAGTGACCAGGAGTTCACCTGTGAGACGACCCCGAACCCCGTACTGACGGTGGCAAGGGTAATCTTTGGAATATAACACATAAACAGATAATAGCAGAACAGAAATAAATAAATACACCAGATAATGCACAATAGAATATACTGGATAAACGTAATCATCAGAGTTACACAGTATACAGGATCATACTTAGTACAAATACAGTTCAGCTATACATAAATGTCTACAGCGGAAAACAAACATAATGTACAATAGGAGCTGAACAACATAAAAAGAGATAAATGATAGAATCCATCTTCAGCTCCAGTTATCTAGAGAAAGCCAGCTAAAACCTGAATACAATGCTACCCGTGTAGAAAAAGGGGCACTCGAGTTTGAAAGTGAAACAAACTACGAGTCAGTCATGGGACTGGTATGAGAAATCTACTCAACACATTTAAAATATGGATAATCACAGGACCACGACACATTCGTGGAACGGGTTTACTCCATCGGATTTCCAGTGCTTCAAAACAAATAATTCTTTTAAACATCACAATGCTTTTTATCAAAATGAAGCCATTATAAGACTCAGTTCCCATCACACAATGCAACGCAAACCGGAGGATAGAGTTTTTACCTTATAACGGCCAAAATATGCTTGATACGAATAAAACAAAAGCATTTGATATTATTACTAGTGTTTATACGTTTCAAAAACAATTTCAAATCATAAGTATCAATCATAGACGGCATTAATGCCCCATACCACTATGTCGCCATATATAGGTATACAATCAAAACTGCACAGTCACGTATTTGGAAATTGGATTTCCGTCATGAACCAAGGCAAAAGATAGTCCTTACCGAATTCGAGACTGTCTAGCCCGAGTCTCAGGCAAGCGCGCAGGCAAGCCTTGGATCATCAGGGCCGGTCCATCGATGTGGATTATTATGCTTGAACACTACGTTTCCCCGCCCTATGGGGCGTAAATGAGCCAACGAATGACTCCATCGGTCCCGGATCGACCGATAAAACCGAGGCGCCTCACTATCCATCATCCACATAAGTAAAATGTCAGGTCATGTAAAAAAATTGACACAACTTCTGGCTAGAAAGAAACGCAGGCCCTCCCTGATGTCCTCTCCCGTTTCTGGTTCATACCAGGGTGTGAGGGCCGCGAATTCACGTTATACACAAAGCTACGCCACACAGGCGGTGCTTTGATCATCAATCACAAGACTTTGCCTTTCAACAGAAGCCCTGATTACTGCATCTTAGCATGTTACACAGGCAATTCACACCATGCAACTGATGGCTATCAATCACACAGAATAAATTCCAATGTCAGACACACAATCTATTTACAAGTCCGTTCTGGGTCGGAATGAAACCGGAGGCACTATATACCTCGCAAACCCATCGATCTCCACGTACGTCTGGACGATCACCACTCATTATCCATATTTCGGGATGCCTCCCAATCAGGACATCAGTTACCATCCAAACGAGGTGAAGATTTCTGGTCTTCAACCACCGTCTTCATCTTCGATTTCTTATCGTCGATTCAGTTATTCAGAATGGGATAAACCCAGTCTTTCTGAGCAACTCGCGTATATAATAAACACGTGCTACACAAACACTACATACGCATCATTTCAATTCATTAGTCACTAACCGTCAATCAGTAAGAGAACGATTTCCCAAATATTAATCCCGAAGGCCGAAACCAACATCAGATCAAAATCCAGGAAACCATTCGACTTAGCTAACCTTCAATTAATTTCTAAATTTCACATCCATATCATTTATAATATTTTATAACGATTTATCGCTATTTTTATTTATTTTAAAATAGCCAATTTATTCAAACGATGCTTCGGGCCATAACGCGGCTGTGGCGCTGTTTTTCTTCAGATTTGATTTACACATATCCGAAAAACTAACCGCTGGATCTTCACAAAATTTATATCATTAGAAAGATCTTTTCAAAACGAATCCAACGGTTCCAGTTTTGGGAAAATCCGATGGTCGGATCTCCCGGTACAATCGTTTGAAGTTTCGATTTCAAAATACGAACTGCAGCGTCGTTATTCAATTTAATATAATTATATATATATAAATATAATCGATTCTGGTGCTGTTTTTCTTTAGATTTGAATTAAATATTCCAGACAATCCAACCGTTGGATTTTAACAAAGTTAGTGCCGTTGGAAAGATATTTCCAAAGCGAACCCAACGGTTGCGTTTCGGGAAAATCCGATGGTCGGATCTCCCGCACTAATCGTTTGAAATCACGGTTTCAAAATACGAACTGCAGCTTCGTTATTCGATATATTTCAATTCTATTTATATATATATATATATATATATATATATCGATTCTTCTATTTCAAAACTACATGATTTTCATACTTTTGATAAAAATGATATTTTTATCTAATTGTCTTCTATTTCAACACTTCACTATTTTTAACAATTCATGTATATAATAAAAATGTGTTTTTTAATGTAAAACAATTTATTTCAAAGCACAACTATTTTATATAGTTCATATAGGTGACAAAAATATGATTTTTATTATAAAACAATTTATTTCAAAACCAGATTATTTTATATAGTTCATATTGATGATAAAAATAGGATTTTTATTATAAAACAATTTCTTTCAAAATATGAATACCATTCAACACATGAATTTCAATTCAACGAACGAATTTCGATTCAACACATGAAGGTTTTCTATAGTTTATATATATAGATAAAAAAGGTGATTTTTATATTTAAAACACGAATACCATTCAACACATGAATTTCTATTCAACGAATGAATTTCAATTCAACACATGAAGGCTTTCTATAGTTTATATATATAGATAAAAAGGTGATTTTCATATTTAAAACACGAATACCATTCAACATATGAATTTCTATTCAACGAATGAATTTCAATTCAACACACGAAGGTTTTCTATAGTTTATATATATAGATAAAAAGGTGATTTTTATATTTAAAACACGAATACCATTCAACACATGAATTTTCAATTCAACGAATGAATATCGATTCCACACATGAAGGTTTTCTATTCAACAGACGAATATAGTTTCAACACAGGAAAATAATTCTAACACATGAATATTATTCAAAATTTCGGCAGCATAACGGCAGGGTAGTTAAAACCGGGACCGTCCCTAGTACGGCTCCTCGCTCTACCTTAAAGCCTCGCAGCTTTTGACAATGGGGAATCATGCATCTAGTTCGCACGCAGGTGGCATGTATATTTTTCTCATTTCCACAAACTAATCCTATGTGGTTTCAACCAAATATTTCTCAACCACAAACGGGTATTTTTCAACCACAATCAATCAATTTCAACCACAAACAATTTCAATCAACCATTCGCTATCAATCAATTTTCACACCAATCACAACCAATAAATATCGTCCATGGTTTGTGGACGAGGGGCGTGTATATATATATATATATATATACAGCATTTCACTTCTATTTCAACACATATATAATTTTTACAACGCATATACAACTTATACATCGAACGTACAACTTATACAACGCTTATACAAGAGGTGTACAACGCTTATATAACTCGTACATCGATTATATAATTTATACATCGTCATTTTCCATATCGTTTATAATTTAGAAATCTCACATTGGTTTTCGGAGTGCTAAAAATCGTAGATGGCTCAGAAAAATCTGCGGTCTCTTCTATGTGGTAGAGAGCCTCCTTGCGGTCACAATGTTTCCTGTTTCATCGAATTTCGTCAACACACCATAAAGATATGATTTTTCAAAGTTTGCAACACTTAAAAGTGTAAAAATCAGTTCAAATAAACCAAAGCCGTAACTTTTCAAACCTGTTCAAAACTAGGTTTCAATTTATCGGCCAATCCGTTGTACGAGGCGATGATCGGCTTGCGCAGCGTCGAAGATGGGGGAACAGGCTTCACACGCCTGTGACGGCGCCTGGATCGGTGGCCGGAATCGGCGATGGTGGCGCTCGAAAGACGGCGGCTTTGGAAGCTCGAAACTCGACGATGGCACAGCGGTTTGGGGTGCAACGGGTGTGGATGTGAAGACGAAGGGGAGAGCTTCAAAAGCTGACCGGCGGCGATGGCTAACGTGGCGGGGATCGGTCGGAATCGGGGCTGGAAGGTGGCGAAGGGTTTCCGCCAGTAATCAGCTACAGGGAGAGAGTAAAAGGGGTTTCCGGGATTTTAAAAATAATAAAGGAATTATTCTATTAGCCTGTGTATATTTAAATTGGAAAATACCACTTTGACCATACGAACTCGAATTCAAACCCAACGACTGTCGTCCCTAGTGTTTTACCCCATTCCGAACACAATGGGATATGTTTCGTAGGCCCATTCGACTATTTCAGTCAGTTTTCCTTCAATTTAAAATATATAACATTCAATATTCGATTTAAACGTACATTTCAATTTGCCAGGGCCACAAACAGATTATAAAAATTCCAGAAAAATTATTTCTAGCTTCGTATTGACGATACGGTCCTAACAAAACTAGTTTCGTCGAATTCTGAGACCGTTTGAAAAATGGCCCATTTCTGGTCGATCCAATTTAACTATAATTGACCAAAACACATTTTCCTTTGCCACGCTCACATACTAGCTTCAAAAATTATGAAATTTGAAACCTAGCAATAACTTCACATCCCGGATCCAACAAAAGTGGTTTCGTCGAATTCCGAGGTCGTTTGCAAAATGGCCAATTTCACGGGCTATATAAATTCTATGGCGACCTTTCTGAAAATTCATTTGGCCATAACTTTTGCTTTCCACTATGAAACTTCGATTATTCAGATTCATTAAAAAGGTATTCACTAACAGATTTAAATATTTTTGTTTTCACTCAAATCCGTTTTGTTTTGCACCTGATATAGTCAGTCGAAGTTTGAATTCAAATTTTGAAACTACCGCGCCATTTCAGGCCTTGTTTATAATTCAAATTAATTATATTTATTTTCAACTTCGATTCAAACTTACTTTTCATCATTATTATTTAGAATATTTATTTTAAATATTTAAAATCCACTATTTTAGCCAATTTAAAAATTTTAAATTGGTTCAGATTTTCCGGGTCGTTATAACCTGTAATGACAGCTAGATTTTAATGCATGGGTCCACCAGGAGGGACCTAAACAACAATAAAAGTCTATGTAAACCAGGTATTAAATGGAAGATTGTTATCTCCCTATTTACATCGAGAGTATACTTAATAGCGATGATGATTATAGGACAAGGCCTTAAGTGACTTTATAGTAGTCCGCCTAATTAATATGATTTGTGTGTGTTGAATTTACTTAGACATAATTTGATGAATTTATACTATAAAATATAGGAAATAGACATTCCTTAAACTTATGTGATTTTCTTTCACCAGAACTTATTGTTCTGACATCCCTCCTCATAACAATTAAACATGTTAGTAAGTGGGAATGCTTAAGTGATGGAGTCATGGAGATTGGAGCCTGGAAAAGGAGACCCTATAGTTATTATTATTGGCAGTTTATTGTAATTCGTGAGATAAAATTAAGTTTGAAAGGCATTAAATTTTATTAGCACTGAACATTTACAAGTAACAATAATACAACAACCAAGAGACTGTACAACAACAGTTCAACAGCATTGAGAAAAAAAACTCTGAAACATACAATGAAAACACAAAAAAAACTCAATGCTATACACAAAAACAAGACAGACTAACTATCTCATGACTAATCTTCCATTGCAACGATGCACAAGAATCAATCAGTTTCTTTAAACCAATCACCCAGTATGCAATTTCCTCAAAATGGCAATATGACTCAGATAATATAATTCATCCAAATTCAGAGAAGATGAACTAAAAACCCTCCTATTTCTCTCATTCCACACTACATACACAAATGTCTTCAAAACTTTCAACAAAATCATGCTTCTCTTCGTCTTCCACCTTGTAGCTTTAAAGAGTACAAACCATTCTTCTCTGCTTGAATTAGATGGCCTATGCAGTTTACCAGATATTAAAATTCTCCTCCATAATTCAAAAACAAACGTGCACTGAAAGAATATATGAGTGTTACATTCAGTCTCCACTCCACAAAAAACCCAAGAATCTTCATGAATAATCCCATACCTAAATAGTTTATCCTTAGTATTAATGGCATTAGCCATTAATTTCCATAAAAATAAGTTCTGCTTCGCATTACTCATCAAGCACCAAATTCTCTTATGCTAAGGAAAAACTGGTTTCTGACCCACTAAAAGATCATAAACTAATCCAATAGAGTGTCTTTTATCCATCCAAGTAATAACACCCTTGCTAGGCTTAAAGTTAGCTAAGATTTCAGACCATAGCACTCTTAATGTAGAAGAACAGCCATGAGGAAAATGCAAAACTCCTTTATGAATCATATCATCCACTACTGCTGTATTAGGAACACCACTGTTTCTCCGCAAATTATCACTCAAAATTAATCCTTTGCCTGCCCATGGAGAATGCCAAAAAGATAAACCTTGAATGCTTCCTGCATTGCATTGAATAAATAGCAAAAAGAGGCCCCTCAGTTTTAAAATCTGTCTCGAACTCCAACTACAAGAGATTGGAATGCTCATGGCCTAGAAATTCTTCCTTCCAATAAGATTGAACTTAACAAACTTAGTCCATAGGCAAATATCATCAGAGAATAATCTATCTATATACACCAAAACTGCAGCTTTGTTCCAATGAAAAAAGGTTAATTATTCCTAAACCACCGTTACATTTCTTCTCACACAATTTAGAAATAGCTATAGGAACAATCTTCTTAGCAAATGGATCACCATGCCATAAGAACTTGTTCATAGTATTGATTACCATATTAATGAGCTTCAAAGGAAGTATATAATGTCTAGTATAATATGTAGTCATTGCAGTTACAATCGATTGAATGATAACTAACCTTCCAGCTTGAGACATACTACAAGAAGGCCACTGTTTCATTTTGTCAATGATTTTTTCATATAATGGAATGAACTTTTCCTTAGTGATTCTTCCAGTAAACAGAGGCAAACCCAAATATGACGAATTTTCAGGAAGAACCTTTAACCCAGAAGATTTAATCAGTTCATTTGTATTAGCTTGACTTAACCCTGCAATTTTAATGTGAGACTTACTCAAATTAATTTGTAACCTTGTAATCTCATAAAAGGTATGAAGGATGGATAAAATAAATTGAATATTTCCTAGAGTTAGCTTGGAGAAAATTATGAGATCATCAGCAAAACACAAGTAGGTAATGAGAGGATTCTTGCATCGTGGATGTAACTGAAGATTACCTATCTTCACTTGATTAAGAACCAGAGTATTAAGAAGCTCCATAACAATTATAAACAAATATGAGGAAATAGGATCTCCCTGTCTTACTCCTCACTTACTTTTAAAGTAACCATGTAGCATTCCACGTCTAGAAACTGAAAACATAGGTGAAGAGATGCAAGTGTAAATCCATGCTAAAAAAGGAAGTGGGAAATTCATTCTAGACAAAACTGCAATAATAGAGGACCATGAAACACTATCAAATGCCTTCCTAATATCCAATTTTAACATACAACGTGGTGAAATGTTCTTCCTGTCATAACCATGGAGCAACTCTTGAGTAATAAGAATGTTATCACTAATAGTTCTGCCTGACACAAACGCAGATTGATTACTTGAGATTAATGAAGGAAGAACTGATCGAATTCTATTTGCCAAAATCTTCGAAATGACTTTATAGAATACACTACAACATGATATCAGTCTAAAATCTGATACACGTGAAGGATTATCAACTTTAGGCACTAAAGCAATAGAAGTTGCTGTTAATGTAGATGGAAATTCATTCTTCAAGAAGAAATGCTGAACTGCATCAGAAACATCATTTCCAATAATCTCCCAACTTTTATGCAAAAAACAAGCATTAAACACATTTGGTCCTACAGAACTAGAAGCATCCAAATTAAACACTGCAGTCTTAATCTCATCTTTAGAGACATACTTAATTAGCTCAAAGGATTGATGATTAGATATAAAGGGAAGCTCCAAGTGAAACGACGGATTAATATCATAAACAGAAAGAGAATTTGGTGCTAAAATAGAAGTGAAATAGTCATTGGAAGCTTTATCAATACTTGATTGAGAAGATAAAATGTTACCATCAGTGTCCTTAATCATATGAATAGCTTCTTTAACTTTGTTGACTTTTATTGAATTATGGAAGAACTTCGAGCTCCTATCAGCTTCCATTTCTCTTTTAATCCTAGAACTCTGCCTTTTAGATTGAAATTCCATATGCAACAAATTCTTCAACTTATCATGTAGATCCTTCTCTTATACTTGTAACTGCATATCAAAGGTTCTCCCTACTAAAAGATTTTTGACTTGAATAAGATCAGACCTCACCATTGAAGATTGCTTCAATGCTTCTCCATATAATTGATAGACCAAGCTTTGAGATGAATCTTAAGCAACCTCAACTTATAAAGCAATTTATCCATAGGGCTACTACCATAACATTGTTTCCATACCTGCATTAAAATACCTGAATATTCCTTATTAGAACACCAAAAAATAAAAAGAGGACTTTCCTTTATCAATGGCACTTGATAACCCCTAATATAAAAGAAGACAATGATCAGAAATTGTTGGGGATAGAACATGATAGAAAGCTTTAGGCCAGGTTTGAATGAAAGAGGAATTAACAAAAATGTGATCAAGCTTGCAGAGAGTTGGTAGACCAGAATGAGTTTTGTTCGACCATGTGAAAGAAGGGCCAAAACTGTTAAGAGGAATTAATTTGGAAGTGATGAGAGTTTGGCTTAGAGGAGCAATATCCTTAATAGTTAGAATACAACCACCCCATTTTTGAGAAGACAGATACATGCAACTGAAATCCCCTCCCAATATCCAAGGGTCAGAAGATGAATGAATGTTACAAAGATCAGAGAGAAAAGAATTTCTCAAAGTCAAAGCATTATGGGCATAGACAGAAGTGAGGAAAAAAGTAGAGCAAGACGGGAGATAAATACATTTGTAATGAATAAACTGATCAGAAGAACAAACATTAGAGAGTTTAAC
Source organism: Allium sativum (assembly GCA_030737875.1). Classification (NCBI taxonomy): domain Eukaryota; kingdom Viridiplantae; phylum Streptophyta; class Magnoliopsida; order Asparagales; family Amaryllidaceae; genus Allium; species Allium sativum. The sequence goes on from CM060911.1 coordinate 270,745,546, forward strand.
GATGGCTGGATTCCAAAAAGTAAGCAACCGACCAAGACTAGCATTATCCAAATTGTGATCAAAATTCCAGGAATGAGAGATAAAAGAAGCTGCTTTAATAGTTGAAGTCTTGTCAAGCTTAGTTTCAGAAATGCACAAAAGATGGATATTGTAATTCTTCAAAAAGAATTTAATCTCACTTTGCTTAGAGGGTAAATTCATCCCTCTAATGTTCCAGAAAGAAATATTGTGAATTATTTTTTAATTTGAACAGGAACTATGGAAGAAGCTGGATTACTCCTAGTACTCCTCTTAGAAAGAATATTCTGACTACCAGAAGGTAAAACTTCATCCTTTTTAAAATCAACTCCTTCATTAATATCTTCTATATCAGCAGAATTCACAGTCACTTTCTTTTTTCTGCCTTTTTTCTTTGATTTTGGAGGGGATTTTTAAGCAGCATCAATGTAATCACTAACTTTAGCCTTGGCAGACTTTGGTGGAGAAGCTTCTATTGAAGGATCAAAAGAACAAGTATCATTAAAAGATGAGGTGCAGTTAGAAGAATTAGGAGGTGGTGGAAGAATAATTTCTTTTGGAGGAGCTAGATGAGAATAAGGAGAAGACAAAGGATCAAAAAAATTACGACTGAAAGAAGAATTATTAGGAATCTGAAGCTGAGGGGTGAATCATAACCAGAAGGATTAACAAATGAGAAAGTGGAGGAATTTTAAGGACATGACATGGATGAATTAGAGGAATTTTGATTAATAATGATTCCATAGGAAGTTGATGGCATGTTCGAAAGATCACTTAAAATGGAAAAAGGATTATAAAAGAGACAATCATTTTATACATCTTCTGTACAGTTATCCTTAATAATTTGCTTACCCTTTGTCTTTGATTTTTTATTAGATAAATCTAAATTCTCTTTTCGATGCACTACACAATTTCCTTTCTCATCTACTACCATTATATGATCATTATCTTTCCTAATTGCGTTATATTCTTGTTCCTTCAGCTCAACATTATTAGCTTTTTCATGTAACACATTATTATCTCCTTCTTTTGATTTACTCACTTCCTCATTTGTGTTAGAAGTATCAAGATCCACTGCAGTACCATCTTTCTCTGTTTTCCTTTGCCACATTTGTTTTTTCTTATTAACAACCTTCGGCCATCCATTCTGCTTTCCATAGTTTGGCATATTTCCTTTCACATTTGCCCTCACTTCATGAACTGAATCATGTATAACCTCTTTCCTTTCATCATGCTGGCTCACTTCAGGATAGACCTGCTTGTTGAATACATCATATTGATCAAAATCATGAACAAAAACTTTACAGTGCACACATATTCTTGGCCTCCAATCATAATTGACAATAATTGGGGGACATTTATCACCAAGTCCACCAAAATCAATGTAGTTAGGTAAATCAGATTCTGCATCAATTTCAACAAGCACCTTAGCATATCTAATCCCGTGCATTTTTTCCATATTAGTGTTAAAACAAATAAGCTTCCCAATCTGACAAGCTAGCCAATTAATCCCCATTAGTGTCCATAGCAATAAAGGAATTCTATGAAGATGAATCCAAATGGGAATTTTCTTAATTTGAGATTGACCACTTCCAATTGAGGGATCCCACCTTGTAATAATGAACATACAGCATCTGATGAACATTGGATCAACGTTCAACACTTTATCTCTATCAGCATCATTCGAAAATTTGAAGTAAACATTTAGCCCATCAGATTTAATGTCCACCTTGACATATAATTTCCAACGACTCCGAAGAAAATTAACCACTGACAAATATGACAAAGATCCATCCAGAAAAAACCCAACTAAATGATGATTCCAGTATTTCGCACCCTCAGATTTAACTATTTCAGGAGGAAATTTCTTTTGATTACCTTTAACAACTTCAAATTCCATAGGTTTATAAGAACCAGCATTTCTAGGTAAAGAATTGAAAAGAGAAAGATAATTAGATTTAGTGACTTCAACTAAAGACGATGAGGCGTTCGGTGGAAAGTGTGATAGAGGATTGGAAGATTAGTCAAAGAAGGATCAATAGAATGGAATTTGACAAGATCAGAAGAGGGATTCATAAAAGATGAAGAAGCCCCCAAATTATTCAAATTAACATCCAAAGCCCCTTTAATATTCATATCTGAAGATCCATTATTATCAAGAATCAAGGTATCCAACTTTTCATCAAGAAAAAGATCATTATTCAAATTATCAACACAAAACGAATCAACATGAGGATCACAATCTAAAGAATTAAAGGAAAAATCATGAGAAGAATTTACTTGAGCAGAAAAGATTGAACAGGTAACTGGCTTGGGTAGAGGATCCGGAGGATCTGGAGGAGGAGGAGAACGAACTGGAGGAGAAGGAGAGGACAAATTAAGCAGAGAGGAGGACGAATCAAGATCGGAGGAGAGCAACGCCATTGAAAAGGGTCTTCCACTCTCACTCATTTTTTGTAATTGATAGTTAGAATTTTATGTAATTGACATTATTATTATTTATTTAATGGTACGTCTATTTTTTGTTATTATATTATATCCCTTCCGCTGTGAGATTCTGATTTCGTTTTTAGTTGGCTTTGTTTATGTTATCCTTATAGGAACCAACGATTCATTTAAAATGACTCTAAGTTCCGACAGACCTTTTCTGGATCGGGATTTAGGCCCATTCCCGGTGGGTTGTTGCAGAGTAAATCTTGAGATGTGGCCAGTTGTAACAATCCATACTGCCTTAAACATGTTTGTTGATCATTTTAGAGTATGGGGATTCACACTAATCCCAGAATGAGATTTATACTGATCCCATAATACTTTGGCATTTGAGAGTTGTTTCAATGAGCTAGGACAATCGTTCTTGCATGACTCCATCTGGACTTACTTCTGGGCGTTTGAATGACACTTCTTAGGCATTTTAGCCACGTGATAGTCGAGTTATTATGGCCCGGATTGCTTCTGATTGTCGAGCCAAAAGGCCCAACGACACTTGCCCCCAAAGTATGCTTGTGTGAGCATTACTTGCTTTTAATTAAGTTAAGTCTTTCGATATCTGAAAAGTTCTCCAAGCTATGTTTAATGAATGTTGATGACCTTCTCGTTGAGTAATGCATTCCAGGAAGTACGTGTTTCGAGTAGTTGTGATGCTTTGTCTTAGCTCATTGGTACAAGTGTAGAGTTCCAACATTGCTGAGAGTTCGAATCCGTTTCAATTTCATTTCTCAAAGAGAAACCTGTCTGATTTCTCAAGTAAGCGTTTAATCTCTGTCAATTCAAGAAATTAAGCATTATTTGCTGACTCCCGCTTGCACCACAGTGTTAGCGAGTCATTGGCGGAGCACTCACGCGTTTGCACGTGATATTGGACGATACGATCGAAATCGATAATACAAAACATAATACAATGGATATGCTTTAGGCATGCAATCGTGTAAGTTTGTTAAGTTGAATTCAAATTCGGTTATTAGACATGTACTCCTAAATCATTAAGACTGGTGAGTACACGATTGGTTAACAACTCGAGTCCATCTCGACGATTAGAGTGTAAGAACGTGTAAATGCGATCGTAGCCATATTTTTGAATTCAGAAATTTTCACACATCTGGAGTTCTCCTTTTCTTTCTCCTCGCCTCTTTTTTATAAATGAAAAGAGTTCGGCACCGATCCAAGGATCGATACTGATCCTTGACCACTTAGAATCTTCTTCAAATTTTGGAGAAGCAAAGTCTACTTCCCCCACATGTATATATACTCGGTCCACTCCTTTCTTTCCTTTTCTCCACTTTGTACTCACAATTACCTAGAATTTTTGAATTTCAGGTCCTCCTAAAAATTCAAACCCCTCCGCCACTTCCTCGTTGATTAGCGTTCTTCTAACCTCTGCTACTTTAGACTTTCTCCACCCCTATCGTTTTCATGGCCATCATCTTATCAACCAACTCATATGGGTTGACTAGATATCGTGTTGTTTGGTTTGGGTTTTTCTATGGGGATTGAGGAAGAAGGCAGAGGCAGTATTGGAGTCGAGGCCGGTGGTGCTTGACTTGGCGGCATAGCCTGGATGTGGCTATAGCATGAAGTGGTTGGGGTTTTAGGACGGAAGGAGCTTGAAGTACGGGGAGTTGAGAGGAGAAGGAGGGAAGAAAAAATAAGGCAAAATTTTGTTTTGTCTTAGGGAAACGAAAATTTACTCCGTATCCCCGAACGTGTGAAATTCAGTGTCATGGAAAGAAGAAGCGTAGGATCGGTGTAGAAAGGAAGTGGGAGATTGTAGAGGAGTTTTGGTAAGGAAAAAATGACAAGTGTTAGGGGATACAAAAATTAACTTCGTATCTCTAACACTCAGGTGTTTCTAGGGATATGAAATTATTTTCATATCCTGAAACCTTAGCATATTTTCAGGCCTTCTTGGTTGAAGAGAAAGAAAAGAAAGTTTAGAGTCTAATAAAAAAAATTCTATGTGTTAGGATATATGAAATAAAATTTCATATCCCGAAAAACGTAGAAAAAAGATTCATTCCCAAACCCGAGTTCGCGAACTTGAATGTTTCACGACGTCGCGTGATTAGATTGAGATTTAAACCGAATGAATCGTTGCCTAACGCGCTAATGCTAAAAAAGGGACTTATTTGGGCTGACGATTCATACATGCACATAGAATTAGAGCATAAAACTAGATTGTGGACATATGACTGAATCATTGATTCCTGAAGTTGATTCTCTACCTAATCACGATGTGATCGCGACTCGATCCGAATTTCACAATATTGGTTAGCAATGACGATCGTTTTAATTTTAAAAATGGAAGTCATCGCCGCGTCCCAAAGTGTTTATTGTAGTTACATTAGAACGCATGACACTACTCGTTCCATATTAATTCACAGCAACATGGGAGAAATATATTTTATTGTGCTAACTAATGCAACTATCTTAAAAGTATTATTTGTAATGGCATCAAGGAGCTCTCGACGACATCAAAACTTGTCGGCTGAAGCCGTAGAATCATCTTCGAGTTCAAATGAATTTCATATAGTTCTATCCCAACCGTTAACAAACATGAGGCCTCCGAAGGCTCTACCATTTTCCAAGATAACGGCCCATCCAATATTCACGATCAGGAAGAGCAATCCAAAGTATCGCACCTCGAAAATTAGCACGAGGATGAGCCAACCACTCAGGAAGTTCATGAAGAAGTTTAAAGAGTCCCTCAAGAGGCTGAGGGTGAAGGTAATGAGCAGGGAGATGTCTGATGCCACCATACATGATGGAAAATGCAGTTATATCGGAGAATCCCCAGGATTCGGTTGCTCGTGGATTTATGAGGCTGCATTGAGACGAATTTGCAAGAGGTATATCATGCCTTAGGACGAGGTGCGAGTTCTTGGAAAGGACGATATAGCGCACGCTCCCCTAGTAGGATACAATGCATGGAATAGATATATTTGTTACATTGGATGTGTGCCCCGATCATGTCTATTTATCTGAGATATATTGTACTTCTTTTGTCTAACGCCAACACATCTTCACCCAAATGCATATACCTTTCTGCTCAGAACCTACTTCATGTACATAAAAAATTTAGGCATGGAACTGATCGGGTAGGATATTTAATACCTCTACTCCCTTAAGAGAAGAAGCACCTACCCCTCCCTCGTCTATTTGGAGGAACGAGCCTACATTCACTTCACCTTTGAGGAGTAGAACCATCTTAGTAACTTCAAGCATGACTGGTTCTATGCTCGGTGCCCTCCCAGTTTTGCAAGGAGATGGCTTGGCGATCGTAAGTATTTCAATAGTTACGTTGTATTCCAAGTTACACGAGTCTTAAGCTCCAGACTAACTTGAATTTTAATGTAGAAGGTTCCCCGAATTCCAAGGGAAGTTATATATCGTTAAAGAGTCTTAGCATTGAGGGAGGTCGAAAATGAATTCCATGATGGGCAAACTCTACTTTCAGATCATCTTCTTTAGTTGGTGGGCTTACTTCTAGAAAGTCGCTCAATGGGTCATAAGGATGATGATGGAGAAAAAAGCAACACGGAAGCTAAGGGAGAAGAAGTACCTTCGGGTCTGCAAGAGGGTGTTTCCTCCGTTGTGTCCCCGGTCGAAGAGTAGGAAGCCAGAGCTCGGGAGGACGTAGAAGTCCACAACGGTGGTAAAGAGGAGTTTGTTGGAGTGGAGGGTTTGATCTCAACTCCTATTTCGTCTCTAACAGAGGAGACAAGATTGGGAGAGGCTATCAAACTGATTTCTCCAGTTACAACCTCGGAAACCATCGCTTCAATGAAGATTGTGGGTCAATTTAAAGCCTGGATAATATCCCCATCGAAATATCATCGTTCGGATTGAGCAATATAAATGTCGAGGGCTTATTTTTGAACATTTGGGAGAAAATACCTTTAAGAAAGCCTACAACTGGTTCATTAGGGGAACACTAGGACCATAACCACTCACTCATATGAATTTCATGATACAATGCTTAGCTTATGCATGTGTAGGATGATCGCCTCTGGCTCGAGTTTATTTCATCCAGGTGTAATGATTAGTTAGGGTAACAGAGATAAAGACTCAGGTCAAGGAGGCTCTCAGAGACAAAAGCAACAAATTGTGGGAACTTTCATTTTTGAAACGTAGAGGAGAGAGGTCTAAATATTCGTACGATTACAATAACAACTATCATTACCAATAATATCCTTGGCATTCGTTGTCTCCAACCCCTAGCACAAGACCGATGGAGCCTTAAAAAAGAACCTAGTCTGAGTATCATGCAGTCGACGGCTCCCCTTCCTACCCCTTTCTCATCAAAGAATTTTTCCTCTTCTCCTATGGTAAGAGACATAGGCAGGGATAATCCTAGTGAAAGCTCGACAGCCGAGAGATGAGGAAAAAAGAGGAAAAGCAAGGTAGTTGAGTGGGCCCACAAAGTTGATGACATGACTCCGTAGGTGCAGAAGGAGTACTTTAAGAAGAATATTTCGAGGAATTATCTTAAAGAACTATTCTTTCTTCCGAAAATGCATCTCATCGTGCTGGACATGGAAAGAGAAACATTCAATTCTATGCAGTCAAAGCGCTTAGCGGCTCTATAGCGGCGTATGTGTAAAAAGTTATAATGGGGATAAAGCGGGAAAATAGCAGCAATAAATCGGATATGCAAAAGGGCTCATTAAATGTAGAAATGAATATTTAAAACTGTTTTTCTATCATTTTCACAATATCTTTGTAGAAGTATCTAATATTAGTCAACCTTATATTACAAAATCAAAGAATATGATAGTTATACTCACTTATTTAATATCTGTAATAGATTTCTACTTTATATTGGGAACTTAAGCCTTAAAAATTATCTCTTTACAATTGCTTTTTTATTTTTTTTAAAAGAGAACTGGTTAAATTGAACTATGTATTAATATTGCTAAAGCGGGTGCTAAAAATCAATGATTTAGCGGGTGCAGCGGAAAATAGCGGGGCTTAAAGCAACTCTACATTCTTCGGGGCTAAATTGAAATAGCATAGTGGTGGAAGAGTGCTAGGGGATATTGCAGGGCTTTAGCGGGGCTTTAACTGCATAGCATTCAATAGGATCTGGGACATATATAATCAGTACTGGATCGACATGGACTACGGCAAGAAGTCTCAGCACTGATATATAAGAAGAATGCTGAAATTGAGGGACTAAATCTTGAGGGAAGTGTTGATTAGGATAAGGTTAAGTTCAGGGATGCTGAAATCGAGGAGCTGAAGGAAGAATTGACTGGTGCCAACCAAAGTACTGAAGAGATGCATGCAACAATCATGTGAGCCCAAGAAGAGAACAAAGATGTGGTGGCCTCTTTGTCTAGCGGAGTCACCTGCAGTTGAGAAGGATAATAGGCATTTTGCTGAGGAGAATAAGCGAATGAGAGAAGAGAACGAGGAGATTGACCGGCTAAGAAAGGAATGTGAAAAGCTTAAAATGAAGTAGAAGTAAAATCAGATGGAGCTCGAGCAAGAAAGGAATGTGAAAAGCTTAAAATGAAGTAGAAGTAAAATCAGATGGAGCTCGAGCAAGAAAGGATGGACAAGGAGGCATCGAAGGTGTCCAATAGGAATGTGCTGGGACAAGTTGACAAAGTTAAGAGAAACTTTGAAGCCCAATTAGAGGAGATCACAACAAAGGTGCGAGAGGCTTCAGCAGATGTTGAGAGACGGCTTGATCCATCGATCTAGGGATTTTATGCTCAAGTTATCTGACATTGCGGAATCTCGAGGGTCGATGACTATGCTCGCTTCTTTCCCTTGACTTGGGAGAGACTCTTGGGGGAGGAGGTCGTTGCCTGAGATATGGATGTGGAGATGGTATATGCGGAGGCGTTGATGACTCAATACTTAACCAAGGATGAGCATTGGATACTATCAGAAGAGAGGATACGCTGAAGGAGGATAAAGAGGTAGAGGCAGAGGAGACGACCATTGCGGAGAAAGGGAAGGTGATCGTGACCGAGAGCGTCATTGTAGCCCATACAACCGAGGCAGGAGCTTCCCAACTCTAATCCACTCTGCCAGCTTCTACTAGTGGCCCTCCTACCTTACTCTAACCATTACGGGTATGACCTCGATCATCCATGGTTGGAGACTAGGAGCCTCCTTCCTCCTATAGCCGAGGACACCGTTGCCATAGGAGTTACTGAGTAGGTGATGAGAGGTATATCCTCCTCCTCTCCAGTGTTTGAAAAGATGATTTCGAGAAATAGATGTAGACTAACACATCTTCCACTTTGACACACAGGTACTTTTAGGATGAATCTCGTCGGATTCAAGACTTTAGCTACTTCTAGTCCTCGTTCAATGTCAAATAATATAAGAAGCACATGAGCGATGAATTTGGCGACATTGGCATCTTTGGCGGCTTAGAACTAGGGGAGATCAATCAGGGATGTCTATTCAATGGTATGGAGGAATTCCAAGAGATATTGGAGGTTGAAAGGTGGAAGGAGGAAGAAGAGGTGGAGGTGACCAACCAGGTTGGTGAACAACCGGACTAACCATGCATGAAGTGTTACAAGAATAGAAGACCTGCATGTCTATCAAATAGGAGGAGGCCGAAGAGAGGAAGAGGTTCGAGGAGGAAACTACCAGGGCGACCTAGGAGGAGGATGATAAAAAAAGCTCGTGGGGAGGATGTGAGGGTTCGAACTTTGGTTGCCCTGGTTAAGATCACTCCTATGTTGAATCTCTAAGGCTAAAATCACGAAGATCTTAGATGAGGAGGAGAATCATCTGAACAGAACATTGCCAAAGGTTTTGAGATGAGATCCTGTCCGAACCAACTCCATCCAAAGGGAAAAAGGGAATTGATGGAAGTGGGTCGAAAAGGAGGAGGAAGGAGAAAGAGGACAAGCCGCTGAAGTCATCTTCGAGGAAGTCTGAATAAAAGAAGAAGAAGAAAAAGGCGATTCCTCCAAACGAAGCTTTTAATTGTGAATGTTTTTAATAGGCTGGTTGTAGCATGAGTACACCCCTCGCTGTTGGAGGCATGATAGAGTTTTTATGTAAAACGTGTCCTTAAAAAGAAAACATTACTTGTGAATAAAAGTTATCTTTACTTCCTTCTCACGCAAGTTTGTTCTAAGTGTTCGGGTTTCTCTTACATTTTCCAATAAGTGTACTCATGTCATGTAACTCGTCATTATAATTAAATTCAATATGTTAGAGACTTCACTATTAGTGAATTCAAGTGGTATGAAGTTCGAGCATGTTAACTTCACTCTAAAGACTTCCTTTCGATTGTTATTCTTGAGTATGTGAAATTCGGGTCTGGTAACTCCAATCTCAGGACCTCCTTGCGATCATTGATCCCAAGCTATGAGGAGTTAAGTGGTGGATGTCATTGGTTCATCCTTTACAGTCTCACATCATTTTGTTTGGGTTAGAGTTGAAGGGATCGATGGTTCTCTAGTTTATACTCAAATCCAAATTCGAAGGATTGGAATTAGCCAAGAGAGCAGTCAGTATCACACTCACTTGGCTGGCTGGTTTCCCCAAGTCCGAAGTGTTAGGGACGGAGTTGGACATTTAAGTTGTAAGCGTCGTGGGTTATTTATACTCTGCCTCGTCATTGGTTCGAGACTTGAGTTAACTTGTGGAGGTCCGAGCCATTCCTATAAGGTTTGAGTCAAAGTATAGACTCGAAGTGGTTGGTCGACCCCAAACTCTGAGGCATCGATCCAGTATCATGCGCTCGTGTATGCAAGTCGGTCATTTTCATAATTTAACATACTACACATAAAGTAAATATGCCATGAACATGGAGATATAAATGCCTTTACTGATGAAAAATGTTGGCGATAATAAACTCTTTACGGTGCTTTGAATGGAAAACAAAACACTACTGGGAAGAGGTGGCCCTGTAGAGAACGCCTAGATAAAGTAGTGGTGAAGATGCTCGTTGTTCCATGCTTTTGGCAATTTGACGCTATCAATGGTCATTATCTTGAAAGTTCCATCTCCAAGCCTCCGTTGAATGACATACGGACCTTCCCAACGAGGACGAGACTGGTCGTTGTAGGAAAGAACTGTTTTAGGATGAGATCGTTGAAGTCGAAGTGTTTCGAATGGACTTTGTATTGAAATATCGGACGACCTATAGGCGATGTACAGCTACTCTAAATTTGGACTCATCTAGTCAAATGATTTGAAAAGGAGATCTTTGGTGGTTTTCGGATCATAGTAAGTGACTCAATGAGACTGTTGCTTAAGCTCGATTGGGGTCACGGCTTCATAACCATATGAGAGAGCAAATGGAGTATGGCCAGTCTTTGACTAATGGGTAGTCTGGTGTGCCCAAAGGGCTAAAGGAAGTTCATTTACCCACTTGCCCCCCGGCCTTTTCCAAACAGTTCATTATAATGGACTCAATGATTTTGTTGATTGCTTCGACCTAACCACTAACTTAATGATCAGCTACTACAGAAATCCATTTTTCGATTCGATGGCTCCGACAGAAGTCTTTGAACTCAAAAATCTTGAATTCGGTCCCGTTATCATAAATGGTAGTCTTGGGAACTCCAAAATGGCAACGTTGTTGTAGACAACAAAGTTGATTACTTTCTTCATTGTGATTGTGGCGAGAGGCTTAGCTTATGCCCACATGGTGAAGTAATCAACTGCAACTATCACAAATTGAGCTCCCCCTTTGCTATCGGTAAAATCCCAATGATGTCAATTCCCCATATTGCAAATGGCCATGAAATAACCATCCGCTTAAGCTCTATAGGCGGGGCTGTAGGAATCTTGGAGAATCTCCAAGATTTTTCACATTTACAGGCGTATTCAGCTACATCCCATTCGATAGTTGGCCAGAACATAGTGGAGAATCTTCTTTGCTGGAGTTTGCGCCTTGGTGTGGTCACCATACTCGCCTTCGTGTATGTATAGTAGTGCATGTTTGGCGTCTTTATTGGCTACACATCGGATAGTGGAACATAAAATCCTATTCGGCATAGAAACCTTTCTTGAATGATGTAATGTGAAACTTTGTGAAGGAATGATCGTTTCTCATTCCGAATGTCATGAAGGATCTCGTATTGCTGGTAGTTCTTGATGGAAATCATCCATGACTTAGGTTCAGGCTCTGACTTCATCAGTAATATCCAATCAGTTTCCATCGGATTTATACTCATAGAATCGAGCACTTCGTTTAGGGAAATTCGCAGGAGTTGTGCATCTCCAGAGCTTGCTAGCTTGGCCAGTGAATCAGTTTTTTATTTTCTTCTCGAGGGATATGAGTGATGAAATAATGCTCGAAATCACTGAGTAGTTCATGAACCCGAGCAAGATAAGGAGCTAGTCGTGCCTCTTTAGCTAGATATTCCCCAATCACTTAGCATACGATGAGCTGTGAATCTGAGAAGATCTGGATGTTTAACACTTTTACGGTTCGAAGTCCAGTAATCAAGGCCTTATACTCTACGGGGAAATTGAGCTTCAAAGCACAACAAATTGAGTGTTCCTTGGGAGTAACAAGTATAAATTTGGTGCCATAACACTGATTGTTTAATGCACCATCCATGTACACATCCATTAGATATGAGGTGGTTCACTATTCTCGGGTGGATCGTTGGGAGTAGTGAACTCGACGATGAAATCTTCCAAGGCCTGCCCTTGGATGGCACTATGAGGGGTGAAGGTCAGCTCGAACCGGCTCAGTTCAATATTCCACTTCAAGAGTCTCAGATGCCTTAGGTCATAGGAGGACCTATCGTTGCGGTTGGTTAGTGTAGACCTTAATGGCATATGACTGAAAATATGGGTAAAATTTTCGGGAAGTGATCAGCTGGCAGTATGTGAACTTTTCGAGCATTGAATAATTTCTTAATGCTTCTGTTAATCTCTTGTTGATGTAGTAAACTAGCCTCTGGACACGATCTTCTTTGCGCACGAGCTCTGAGCTAATGGTATGCACATAAATAACCAAATGAATAAATAATTCTTCGTCATCCACAAGCTTCGATAAAAATAGGAGGCTTTCCTAAGTGATTTAGGAGCTCCTGAAATGCGGTGACACATTCCAGTGTCCATGTACCCCCTCTTAGTCAGGTTAAATAAAGGAATGCACTTGTTGGTTGCTTTTGAGACGAATTTGCTTAGAGCGGCCACCTTTCAGTTTAGGTGTTGAAGATCTTTGATGTTCTCGTAATTTTAAATAGCCTCAACCTTTTTAGTATCGGCCTCAACTTATCGTGAATTAATAATGAAACCCAAGAATTTTCCTGATGTAATGCCGAAAGAGCATTTCAAGGGATTGAGGTGCATGTTGTACTTATGAAGAACACTGAACATCTATGCAAGGACATCAACATGGTTGTTCGAAAGTACTGTTTTCATGAGCATATTGTCCATGTAAACTTCCATAGATCTCCCAATTTGATCTTTAAACATTTTGTTAACCGATCGTTGATAGGTGGATCCACAATTCTTGAGACCGAAGGGCATAACAACATAGAAATATAGCCTGTGATTGATGATTAATGAAGTGTGCTCTAGATCAGGGACATACATAAGAATTTGATTATAGCTTGAGTATGCATTGATGAATGAAAAATGCTGATGGTCGATAGTAGAATCAACGAGTTGGTCTATCTTTGATAGCCGAAGGCTGTCTTTTGGGCATGTTTTATTCAAGTCAGAATAATCAATGCATATCTGCAGTTTTCCATTCGGTTTCTTCAATAAGACCGGGTGGGAAATCTATTTTGGGTAGAGGGCATTGCGAATAAATCCATTATCAAGTAGCCAACCCACCTCCTCTTTGAGTTATGCCGATAATTTCAGGTTGATAGAAAGCGTGTGACATGCGAGATGCCACACAATTAGAGTGGGTCCAAGCAAAGACATCTAGGTTTTCCAATAGAAATCTGATAAGTTCCTCTTGAATAGCTGGATGGAGCTGTAATCTGATCTTCAAGACCCGAATGGTTAGCGGGTTTGATCGGAATATCGACAGTGGGCTCCAGTAGAGTAGCCCTTTCATACTCGGGCTCTTCGTCTTTCCGAGGATCAAGATATTGAGAAAGACATCTGTGACGTCTGAGTCAGGACTCAGACTGTAACAACCCGGAATTTTGGAACCAATTTAAAATTTTTATTTTAGAAATTTTAATGGATTTTGAATAGTTAAAATAATTTATTTTAAATAATAACGATGAAAATTTTATATAAATCGAAGTTAGAACGAAAATTTTGAATTTAATTATAAAAGGAGTTAGAAATAGCACTGCAGTTTGAAAATTTGAATTTGAACTTTGACTGAATGTAAAAGATTCAAAATAAATTGGATTTTAGTGAAACTAAAAATATTAGAATCTGTTTTAAAAATATCTTTCCAACGAATCTGAAAAATTAAAATTTCATAGTGGGAATCAAAAGTTAGGGCCAGTTTAATATTCAGAATAGTTGCTGTAGAAATTAATATAATATATAGCCCGTATAAATAGCCATTTTGCAAACAACCTCCGTTTCCGACGAAACTTCCCTGGTTGGATCCGGAATGTCAAATTACTGTATGATTCCAATTTTCATAATTTTTGGAATCAATATGTGAGTGTGGCAAAAGAAAACATGTTTCATCAGTTTCAGCCAATTTGGATCGACCAAAAAATGAACATTTTTCACACAGTCTCCAAATTTGACAAAATTAATTTTGTTAGGGCCATATCGTCAAAACATAGTTAGATAAAATTTTACTGAAATTTTTAGAGTTAGAATGTGGCCCGATAAATTAAAATGTACGATCAAATTTAATAATTAAATGTTTTATATTTTAATCTAAAGAAAAACATATCGCAACAGCCGAATTGGATTACGAAACATAGTCCATTGTGTCCGGAATAAGGGTATTTAGCTAGGGGCGACAGTCGTTGGGCCTCGTTTGGAGTCCGGACCGATAAATAAGTAATTTTTGAATTAAAATTATATTAAATAATAAAATAATTATTATAAAAGGCCCAAGAATCGAGAAAACACTAAGCCCAAAAAATAGGCAGCCGCTGTTCTTTAAAATCGATGGCAGAAAGGCTCCGAATTTCCTTCGATCTTTTTTCTCAATCTATTTTATAATTCAAGCTAATTCCAAAGCAAAAAATCGAAGAGCATCCTATTTCTTAAATTTCAACGGAGGAGATTTGTTATAAATCATTAAGGAAGCCGTAATCAGAGCTAAAGGAGCTCGACTTTAGAGGCATTTTCGGAGTCGCTTGTGCGTGCGAGTGGGTCATGGCACCGGGCGTGAGGAGGTGGTGGTTGGGGCTTCCGCGTGGTGTTGGTGGATTGGAGAACGATGGCTCGATGTGATGAGCGGCGCCGGATTTCTTGTTGCAGTGATGGGTTTCGGCAAACCTGGTATACGAATACGATGGAAGAGAAACGCAGGGGCCTTTGGATGGTAAAATCAACGGTGGACAGAAAATTAAGTTAATTAATATTAGATTTGTTTATTAATTATGTAATTAATATTCAAACTGCTATAACTTCTATAAACAGAAACGAAATCAGACGATTTCAGATGCGTTGGATTCGCTTTGACCGGATCTATACAATGGAACAAACCAGAACTGAAATGGATCTTGCTACGAATTTAGGCGGAATAATTACTATTGTGAGATTTCTTTTTAATTTAAAAATAATTTATTATTGCGTTGAAGAATTTATATACCGTAAAAAAAATTCAGTTGTATATGGTATGTGATGTGAATTGATTTATTTGATTGTGATGATAACTTTGGATGAAATTGGACTGATTAGGAATTGTTTAATCATTTTGTTGAAATTAGAGTCAACAATATAAAATAATCATTTTGTTGAAATTAGATTCAACAATATGAAATAATCATTTTGTTCAAATCAGAGTCAACAATATGAAATAATCATTTTGTTGAAATTAGAGTCAACAATATGAAATAATCATTTTGTTGAAATTAGTGTCAACAATATAAAATAACCATTTTTGTTGAAATTAGAATCGACAAAATAAAATGTCATTTTCGATGTGTTAGAATGATCAAAAATAAAATGTCAATTTTTTATGTATTAGAATTGTAATATAAAAATATATGTATGATAACACCTTGTGAAACACTTCACGATTTGACTATAAGGTGGTTAGCGATGTTGTTTATTTCAAAATTAATGAATGAATTTGAAAAGTGTTTTCTTAAGTAAAAAGAACAGTATTCCCGATTTTGGACAGGGAATGTTTTATAAAATGTTTTATAAAACAAAAAGGATTTCGAGGACTAGACCCGATGATTTCGAAATGATTTGAAAGTACAAATATATGTAGATTTGATTATACTTGTGATTATGTTGTGAAATGATTTTCCCTACCTCGGGATATAAAATGATTTAGCAAGTATGTGGCTGAAGATGCGGGTAACCCAAAATTGACTAACAGTGTGAGGAGGTGCATGTCTTCCCCAATTGGTGGAATCATGCATTATCAGTGCAGCCGTTAGGTTCATATATGTATATATATATATATATATATATATATTAGTTCGGTTAGGGTGCCTACTGCCCGGTCCTGAGGGAACATGACCAATATTTGGTTTCATACTTGTTTGAATGTTTTGTTACGTTTTGGAATTCATATTTCCAAATGTTTTGTTTTCAAATCCCAAAGAGAAATCTACTTTGATATAAAAAATAGATATGTATTTCAAATGATTTAAAATAAAAGAAATCGGGAAATAAAGTCCAAAGAAATAATTTTTGTAAAGTGAATTGGATTTTAAATCTAAGTTTAGGATTAGGCCTAAATGAGTAGATTAAGGAATTGCATGTTGATTGATGCATTGTAGATCCATATGTTTATTTGTGGTTGAAGTTTATGCACTGGCAATCCAATGGAGTAAACCCGTTCCACGGTGTGGTCCTGTGATTGACCTTATTATTAAATAGGTTAAGCAAGATTTCTCATATTAGTCCCATGACTAACCTGTAGTTTGTTTCACTTGCAAACTCGGGTGCCCATATTTTCCACACGGTAGTCGAGTAGCTTATTTTGCATATATATTGAGCAGGATTTTGGATCGAAGCTTAAAGTTGTGTCCAGAGCACAGATAGTCTTCTGATGTGTTAGTTATTCGTTGCCGCTACATTGTATTACAATTATTGCAATTTAATCTTCTACTGTGGTATTTATTTCGATGTACTCTGATATTCTGTACTCTGATGTAACATTATTATAATGTTTATAAAAGTCTTCTATTATTTGTTCTTATGTGTTGTATGACCAAAGTTAGTGTATCCGGCGATTTCCCGCGAGGGGATTTTCAGGTCATTACAGAATCTGCCGGTTGCTATGTGCTAAGAACTTTGGTATGGAGCATCGTCTCTACACCTTTTCCTTTCTCCCGGCTGACTACATATTTTCCATTCTGTAAGATAGAAGGCTCTCACCATGTAATAACCCGGAAAATCAGAGCCAGTTTAAAATTTTTATTTTGGCAATTTTAGCGAATTTTGAATATTTAAAATGAATTATTTTAAATAATATCGACGAGAAATTTATTTTGAATATAATTAGAACGTATATATTTATACGCGTCGTCGTTAGAATATAAATATTTATATATAATTATAAAAGGAATTGAAAATGGCGCGGTAGTTCGATAATTCGATTTCAAACTTCAATTGAATGTACCGGGTGCAAAACAATCCGGATTTTAGTGAAACCAAGAATAATAGGATCTAATTGAAAAAATCTTTCCAATGAATCTGAAAAATCGAAATTTCATAGCGGGAATCAAAAGTTATGCCCAGTTGAAAATTCAGAATAGTCGCTATGTAAATTATACATGGCCCAGAAAGTCAAATTTTGCATATGGGTGAATTTGGACTCGAAACCACTTCCATTGAGTTTAAAATGCCGTTTAGAACTCCGAAAAGTATAAGCTTCGATATATTCCGATATCCGGAATAGTGGCTATGGGCTGGAGTTGTTCGGTTAACAAAACATAGCCCTTAAAAAGTGAAATTTTGCATACGAGCTCAAAATTCGACGAGATAAATTTTTATGGATTCACAATGACAAATCATTGTTGAGTTCAAAATGGCGCGTCGAACGGAGTTAATATGTGGTCGTGCGAGCTGGAACAGTTCCGGGTAAAGCGAGTAGTCATTTTACAAAGGAACATTATTGATACGACCTCAGAATTCGATTTCGTTTTTTTTATGGATTCGTATCGTCTAAAAATGGTTAAATCCAAAAGGGCATGATTTTTGAAGTTAGTATGTGAGCGTGCGAGAAGAAAAGGTGCGCCAAAATCGCATTTTTAGAGCTTATCTGAGCATTTTTGTGATTTTTTTTGAATGGTCAAACGAACTCGGAATTCGACGAAACTTGTTTCGTTGGACTCGTCTTCACATCTACTATCTCGTGTCCAACATCCGTGGCCATCGGAGATCGCTAGCGTTCAGGCGATATGCGAGAAACTAGCATATAATCATTTTTCCTCCTTTTTTATTTCATAAATTCACTTTTCCTCCTTCCTCCACAAAAACTCAAAAATGGCCTCCTCCTCCTAGGTGCCGCTGCCCCTCCTCCCACCGCCACCGCCGCACCACCTTAGGCCGCCGCACCCCCTCGTCCTCCTCCCCTCCTCCTCCTCTTCCTCCTCCTCCTTCTCTCTCCTCTTTTCAAGAACCTTAAGCCTCACAACACCACCGCCGCCACCACGGGCCCCACCACCACCGCCGCCGCCCCTTAGCCGACTCCCCACGCCACATCAGGTCCGGCGCCCCCCCCCCCCCTCAGGCCATCCCTCCGGCCGTGGGCCCCCCGGTCACCAAAAACCCATTTTACACTAATCGCCCGTTTTGCAAATAAGTCCTTGACCGTATTTCGCTAATAACTCCCAAACGGTGTGCTTTTGGCCAAAGTCCCTCTAGACCAAAGTTGTAGAGCACGAAATTCTCTTCGATTTGGCTATATGAAAGTCGTGTTTTGGAGTTCGGAGCTGCTCGCAAAACGCGTTCGAAGTCTGCTGTTCAAAAGCGGTAAAATTCGTGTACTTTCGCGAATTCTGGCGAATTGGAGCATTTTTGGCAAAAAGACCCTTAGGCGAAAGTTGTCCGGAATGGCGTGTTTAAGCTAGGAAAAAGATGGTGTTTAGATTGAAACTCGTTTGCAAAGTCTAGGACCCGACCAGCGAATCCGGGCGTTCGAAAAAAAGTGAGTTTTCTCCGTTTTAAAGATTCTATAGTTTTTAGCATATGAAGTAAATAAAAATATGATCTTTATATTATAGAGAGGATAAAAATCCAATTTTTAACTTATAGAAGATATAAAGGTGAGATTTTTATATAATGTAGATATTAAAAATATGATTTTTATATATGTAGTGGCTACGGGCAACGAAATTGACAAAAGGCGAGCACGGCGAAGATTTTCTATATAAGAAGAGTCGAGATGATTGGATTAGCTATCGGTGAGGATTTCTCACCTTTCAATTTCATTTTCTAGTTATATATATATACTAGGATGCAGACGGTGTTTAGTAGCACCCGACACCCGTCATCCACAGACCATGGATGGCTTGTTTGTTTAATTGTTTGGTTGTGTAGTTGGTTAGATTATTTGGTTTGAATTGAATTGTTTGGTAAAATGAAATTGATTTGATTGATGTGTGAATGGCGTGGACCTTTACTAGACCGGGGATAAGGCTAGGCCTCGTCCCGATTCTAGTATCGTGTCGTTATGCCGTCAAAATTTTCTAAAATAAGTTAGAAAAATAAAAAATATCATTTTATTTAAAGAATGAACTGAATAGAAATTCATGTGTTGAAATAAAATATTTTATCGTTAAAAATATAATTTTTAACGTGAAAGTGAATAAATGAATATTTATAAACGAATCGACCGATTTGTTTATATACACTGATTTGACTGATGATTGGGATGATAAATTTTACACATCGCCCAACTTCACAAATAAAACATGTGTTTGATTGTTTGAAACCCCACACGGGTGTTGGGATGAAATTTGAAGTTCACTCATCCTGATTGATTAAATATGTCGATCGATTGATTGACAGACTGTTATAAGCGTTAGATATCTATATTTGATGCTTATACAGTGAAGTGCACTTTGGTTGATGGTTGATTATTTTTCAATGCTATTATATAAGTGTGATGTATGAAAATCCATATAATTAACATTATATGGTGATTGATTGGGCCTCATTCCAATTTAGAAAATAAAGAATAATATAAAATAAAGGTTCATGTGTTGACCGTACTCATCCGTTGAGATTAGTCATGTGTTGAACAAAATATTTTAATAATAGAAATATTTGAAAAGGAAATATTTGAAATAAAATATTTGAAAATAGGAATATATGAAGCCGTATTGATTAGATTGACACCATTTTGACGTGAACGATATTTATATCGATTTTATTCATTTTAAAATGAATATTGAAAAGTGATTTCGAAATCGAATATTTTGAAATGAAATTTGAATTAAATTGAATAGAAAACGATTTCGAATTGAATTGAATAGAAAACCAATTTGAATTGAATTGAATAGAAAACGAATTTGAATTGAATTGAATAGAAAACGAATTCGAATTGAATATATAACGAATTTGATTTTAATTGAATATATAACAAATTTGATTTGATTTGAAAAGAAAACGAATTTGATTTCAATTGAATATATAACGAATTTGGTTTGCTATGAAAAGAAAACGAATTTGATTTCAATTGAATATATAACGAATTTGATTTGCTATGAAAAGAAAATGAATTTGATTTGATTTGAAAAGAAGGCGAATTCGAATTGAATTGAAAACGAATTGAAATGAATTCAAATTGAATTGAAATTTGAATTGAATTCGAATGAATTTTAAAACGAATTTATAAGGAAGAATTCAATTTTGATTTGAATTGAAATGGAAGTTGAAAATGTTTTTGAAACGAATTCAAAACTATTTATATTATTCGTTTTAAATAGAAATCGATGAAATATATATTATATATATAATATAATGGCCTGAACAGAACGCGCCGCGGCAGTTTGTGAATTTCGACCATTTATTTCAAACGGACATTACGGGAAATCCGACCGTCGGATTCTCCTAAAACCGGAACTGTTGGGTTCGTATCGAAAAGAGCTTTCTAACGAATATTAGAAATTTGAAATCTAACGGTTGGATTTGGAGGTACGTCCAAATCAAATTTGAAAAAGGTCGCTGTAAGTGCAATTCGATGGCCATTGTTGGAAATCGACTGTACGGGCCTTGATAAAATTATTAAAAATAGTAATAATTTGTGTAAAATCATAAGAAATGATTTGGGAAAATTTGGGATGAAAAACTCCATATTTGAAAAGATAAAAATAAATTTTTATCAAAATGAACTAGTTTTGAACTGAAATTAGAACCCATTTATTTTTAAATAAATAAATTGGATTTGAAATGGGTTTAAATAGAATTGATTCATGGGTTTATCATGAACGGTGTTTTAAATAACACTAGTTCTTTAACCCGATAATAAATAAAATGTGATTTGGGTTTGTCGTGAACTGTGTTTTAAAAGACACTAGTTCTTTAACCCAGTAAAAGGAGTTTTTAATGAATCTGTAATTAGATTGAAACGAGACTTGGTAATTTAAATTATCAAATTTAGAAATTGAGCGAGAATGGAGTATCACCAGTTTTGCTCCAAAGCGATAGTTAAATCTTTAATTAGATTTGAACGTGAAATGGTAATTAATTTTACCGATAACACCATAGTATTAGATATGGAGTATTACCAGTTTTGCTTCATGGGATGAATAGGTTGGGATTGGGAAATAAAATAAATAATTACTTCGTTGTGGTTCGCTAATCTCGACTAGTTTGGAAAACCATAATTTGGTTTGAAATGACATCCAAAGGAAGATTAAAGGATAAATTTTAAGGAATTTATCTTGGATAAAATTAATGGGAACCTTTTCCCTAAGAATATGAAATTTACGGTTAGTGGATGCTGAATTGGAATGAGGCGTATGTTGTGTTTGTGTAACATTTGTTTCTAATATACGCGGGTTGTTCGGAAAGGCCGGGTTTATACCCATTCTGAATAACCGATTCGACGATATGTCGAAGATGAAGACGGTGGTCGAAGACCGGAAGTCTTCACATCGTTTGGATAATTACTGACGATCCTGATTGGGCTGTACACCCAAGAGGATGGAAATAGTTGGTGGTCGTCCAGACATACTTGGAGATGGATGGATATGCGAGGAAAGTGTCTCCGGTTTCGTTCAGACCCAGAACGAACTTGTAAATGGATTGTGTGTCTGACATTGGATTTTATTCTGTGTTGATTGATCTCTATTAAATATACATCTGTTTGGCGGCGGAGAATTTATTCTCTTGCTTAACGCCCTTCTCTGAGACGTACGAGCTTAGAGGTTGTATATCGATGGACATCAGTCGCATGGCATGAATTGCCCGTGTGGCACGCTGAGTTGCATGGATCAAGGCTTCTGTTGAAAAGCAAAGTCTTGTGGTTGATGATCAAAGCACGGCCTTTGTGGCATAGCTTTGTGTATAGCGTGGATTCGTGAGCCTCACACCTCGGTATGAGTTAAAAACGGGATACGGACCATTGGGAGAACACGACGTTTCTTTCTAGCTTTGGTGGTGTCAGTGACTTACCTGCCCTGACATTTATATACTTTTCACCTTTGTGGTTGTTGGAATGAGGTGCCTCGATTGTAGGTCTGTAAGGACCGGGAAACGTGTGTTCAGGAATAAATAATCCTCTAACGTAAGTGAGGACCGGCCCAACCGATCCAGTGGCTGCCCAGAGTGTGTAGTCCTGAGCATTTGCTAGAATGTCTCGAAGCGGAGAGGAGCTTGCCCCTTGCCTCGACTCATGACGGAAACCCAATTTCCAATACGTGTATTTCGGCTTTATTTGTAGAGCCTAGTATGGCGACATAGTAGCATGGGATGCTATGCCGTCTATGATTTATATTTATGATGGAAATTGTTTTGACACTATAAAATTATTATAGTATCAAATGATTTGTTTTAAACGTACCAAGCATGTTTGGCTTTTATAAGGTAAAACCCTATCCTCCGGCTTGCGTTGCATTGTGTGATGGGACCTGGGTCTTATAATAGCTTCATTTTTCGAAAAAGCATTGCGTTGTTTGTTCTATGCACTGGTATTCTTGGGAGGAAACCCGTTCCGTGTTATACGGCATGGTCCCTTGAATTACTCTCTTTTAAAGTAAAGTTTTTAAATAACTGTTTTAGTTCTCACACCAGTCACATGACTGACCTGGAGTTTATTGTTTTAACCTAAACTCTGGGTGCCATTATTTTCCACACGGGCAGCTAGTAGTTTTGGTTTTGCAGATTTATATTCACAGGATCCTAATTTACAGCTGGAACGATGCTCGGAAAGCTCTGTATCCGTGTATTAATTTTAGTTGTGTTTTGTATTATTTTTCCGCTACTATGTAATTTATTGTAACCTCTGATATTTATTGAATGTAATTTATTCATTATACTCTGTATATTCTTGTATCTGATGGAATTGTTGTAATTAACAATGAAATGTTCTTCCATCTACGTTCTGATTTGTCCTATTCTCAAACGATCAGGGGTTTCGAACGGTCTAGATTGGTTTAACGACTGATTCGGATCGAGCGAAAGTCCAGGCCGTCACATTTGGTATCAGAGCTTTGGTTTACAGAGCTCGAGAACAAGACACATTAGAACCATACGAAAGAATTCATCAGATATTGGATTAGTAATATCCAATTAGAATGACTCGTTAGAGATAGGATCAGTGGTATCCTAGAACGAGTGTGAAGAGTATATTTTTCAAATGAAAACAATTTTGTTTAGAAAATTTAAACCATTTTATACGTATTTGAATATTTATTTATATTGAATTTGGACAATCCAATATATAAAGATTTTACATATACGCGTCATGAACGTATATTCGAAGTTTTAATATACTGGATAGATATAGAATCACACTCTAGTCGCCCGGACCTGATTCTGATGATTGACGTGTCATCATCAGTAATTATTTTCGTGTTTCGAAGGTGTGATATCTATATATTTCCATTAGACTGGTGTGAGAACCAAAACTTATATAGTTAGAACACATTGTTGTGAATTGGCATCAAAAACAAGATTTTTTGTATATGTATCAAAATTATCAATTTGAAACTCTAATTCACTAATTGATTGATGTTTGTGTTGTTTGTTTATTTGTTTGATAATTTTGAACCATTATGCCTAATAGAATCAAATATTGAATATTATTGAAAATTGGTCGCATTTGCTTGCATATACATGAATATCCATTGAACAGGTCATAGCAAGGAGGCTAGAGCAGAGAATAAAAAAATTTTGCCCGACAAATAGGTACATGTTTACTATAATTTACTGTTTTGTTTGGGTGATGATGATTTTATGAGCCTATTGGCTAGCCGCTTGGCTTTTTCTTTTTCTTTTTGAGATCAGAAGGCCTATATGGCAATTTCGGGATTTTCCCGTGCTCCCCGTACAAAGGAGGTTATGGTGAAATTTTTCGAAAATTTAGGGTGTTAGCCAAATTTTTGAAAATTTGGAAATTCTCAGAAACTGAAAAGTTGGAGAATGAAAGCCAGATAGAACGTAGAGTTGATTAATCAAACCACTTTCGACTTTGATCCTTTTCAGGGACGAAAAGTTTTAAGTGGGGGAGATTGTAATAACCCGGAAAATCTGAGCCAGTTTAAAATTTTTATTTTGGCAATTTTAGCGAATTTTGAATATTTAAAATGAATTATTTTAAATAATATCGACAAGAAATTTATTTTGAATATAATTAGAACGTATATATTTATACGCGTCGTCGTTAGAATATAAATATTTATATATAATTATAAAAGGAATTGAAAATGGCGCGGTAGTTCGATAATTCGATTTCAAACTTCAATTGAATGTACCGGGTGCAATACAATCCGAATTTTAATGAAACCAAAAATAATAGGATCTAATTGAGAAAATCTTTCCAATGAATCTGAAAAATCGAAATTTCATAGCGGGAATCAAAAGTTATGCCCAATTGAAAATTCAGAATAGTCGCTATGTAAATTATACATGGCCCAAAAAGTCAAATTTTGCATATGGGTGAATTTGGACTCGAAACCACTTCAATTGAGTTTAAAATGCCGTTTAGAACTCCGAAAAGTATAAGCTTCGATATATTCCGATATCCGGAATAGTGGCTATGGGCTGGAGTTGTTCGGTTAACAAAACATAGCCCTTAAAAAGTGAAATTTTGCATACGAGCTCAGAATTCGACGAGATAAATTTTTATGGATTCACAATGACAAATCATTGTTGAGTTCAAAATGGCACGTCGAACGGAGTTAATATGTGGTCGTGCGAGCTGGAACAGTTCCGGCTAAAGCGAGCAGTCATTTTACAAAGGAACATTATTGATACGACCTCAGAATTCGATTTTGTTTTTTTAATGGATTCGTATCGTCTAAAAATGGTTAAATCCAAAAGGGCATGATTTTTGAAGTTAGTATGTGAGCGTGCGAGAAGAAAAGGTGCGCCAAAATCGCATTTTTAGAGCTTATCTGAGCATTTTTGTGATTTTTTTTGAATGGTCAAACGAACTCGGAATTCGACGAAACTTGTTTCGTTGGACTCGTCTTCACGTCTACTATCTCGTGTCCGAAATCCGCGGCCATCGGAGATCGCTAGCGTTCAGGCGATACGCGAGAAACTAGCATATAATCACTTTTCCTCCTTTTTTATTTCATAAATTCACTTTTCCTCCTTCCTCCACAAAAACTCAAAAATGGCCTACTCCTCCTAGGTAACGCTGCCCCTCCTCCCACCGCCACCGCCGCACCACCTCAGGCCGCCGCACCCCCTCCTCCTCCCCTCCTCCTCCTCTTCCTCCTCCTTCTCTCTCCTCTTTTCAAGAACCCTACGCCTCACAACACCACCGCCACCACCACGGGCCCCACCACCGTCGCCACCGCCCCTTAGCCGTCTCCCCACGCCACATCAGGTCCGGCACCCCCCCCCCCCTCAGGCCATCCCTCCGGCCGTGGGCCCCCCGGTCACCAAAAACTCATTTTACACTAATCGCTCGTTTTGCAAATAAGTCCCTGACCGTATTTCGCCAATAACTCCCAAACGGTGCGCTTTTGGCCAAAGTCCCTCTAGACCAAAGTTGTAGAGCACGAAATTCTCTTCGATTTGGCTATATGGAAGTCGTGTTTTGGAGATCGGAGCTGCTCGGAAAACGCGTTCGAAGTCTGCTGTTCAAAAGCGGTAAAATTCGAGTACTTTCGCGAATTCTGGCGAATTGGAGCATTTTTGGCAAAAAGACCCTTAGGCGAAAGTTGTCCGGAATGGCGTTTTTAAGCTAGGAAAAAGATGGTGTGAAGATTGAAACTCATTTGCAAAGTCTAGGACCCGAACAGCGAATCCGGGCGTTAGAAAAAAAGTGAGTTTTCTCCGTTTTAAAGATTCTACAGTTTTTAACATATGAAGTAAATAAAAATATGATCTTTATATTATAGAGAGGATAAAAATCCAATTTTTAACTTATAGAAGATATAAAGGTGAGATTTTTATATAATGTAGATATTAAAAATATGATTTTTATATATGTAGTGGCTACGGGCAACGAAATTGACAAAAGGCGAGCACGGCGAAGATTTTCTACATAAGAAGAGTCGAGATGATTGGGTTAGCGATCATTGAGAATTTCTCACCTTTCAATTTCATTTTCTAGTTATATATATATACTAGGATGCAGACGGTGTTTAGTAGCACCCAACACCCGTCATCCACAGACCATGGATGGCTTGTTTGTTTAATTGTTTGGTTGTGTAGTTGGTTAGATTATTTGGTTTGAATTGAATTGTTTGGTGAAATGAAATTGATTTGATTGATGTGTGAATGGCGTGGGCCTTCACTAGACCGGGGATAAGGCTAGGCCTCGTCCCGATTCTAGTATCGTGTCGTTATACCGCCGAAATTTTCTAAAATAAGTTAGAAAAATAAAAAATATCATTTTATTTAAAGAATGGACTGAATAGAAATTCATGTGTTGAAATAAAATATTTTATCGTTAAAAATATAATTTTTAGCGTGAAAGTGAATAAACGAATATTTATAAACGAATCGACCGATTTGTTTATATACACTGATTTGACTGATGATTGGGATGATAAATTTTACACATCGCCCAACTGCACAAATAAAACCTGTTTTTGATTGTTTGAAACCCCACACGGGTGTTGGGATGAAATTTGAAGTTCACTCATCCTGATTGATTAAATATGTCGATCGATTGATTGACAGACTGTTATAAGCGTTAGATATCTATATTTGATGCTTATACAGTGTAGTGCACTTTGGTTGATGGTTGATTATTTTTCAATGCTATTATATAAGTGTGATGTATGAAAATCCATATAATTAACATTATATGGTGATTGATTGGGCCTCATTCCAATTTAGAAAATAAAGAATAATATAAAATAAAGGTTCATGTGTTGACCGTACTCATCCGTTGAGATTAGTCATGTGTTGAACGAAATATTTTAATAATAGAAATATTTGAAAAGGAAATATTTGAAATAGAATAATTGAAAATAGGAATATATGAAGCCGTATTGATTAGAATGACGCCATTTTGACGTGAACGATATTTATATCGATTTTATTCATTTTAAAATGAATATTGAAAAGTGATTTCGAAATCGAATATTTTGAAATGAAATTTGAATTAAATTGAATAGAAAACGATTTCGAATTGAATTGAATAGAAAACCAATTTGAATTGAATTGAATAGAAAACGAATTTGAATTGAATTGAATAGAAAACGAATTCGAATTGAATATATAATGAATTTGATTTTAATTGAATATATAACGAATTTGATTTGATTTGAAAAGAAAACGAATTTGATTTCAATTGAATATATAACGAATTTGATTTGCTATGAAAAGAAAACGAATTTGATTTCAATTGAATATATAACGAATTTGATTTGCTATGAAAAGAAAACGAATTTGATTTGATTTGAAAAGAAGGCGAATTTGAATTGAAAACGAATTGAAATGAATTCAAATTGAATTGAAATTTGAATTGAATTCGAATGAATTTTAAAACGAATTTATAAGGAAGAATTCAATTTTGATTTGAATTGAAATGGAAGTTGAAAATGTTTTTGAAATGAATTCAAAACTATTTATATAATTCGTTTTAAATAGAAATCGACGAAATATATATTATATATATTATATATATAATATAATGGCCTGAACAGAACGCGCCGCGCCGCGGCAGTTCGTGAATTTCGACCATTTATTTCAAACGGACATTACGGGAGATTCGACCGTCGGATTCTCCTAAAACCGGAACCGTTGGGTTCGTATCGAAAAGAGCTTTCTACGAATATTAGAAATTTGAAATCTAACGGTTGGATTTGGAGGTACGTCCAAATCAAATTTGAAAAAGGTCGCTGTAAGTGCAGTTCGATGGCCATTGTTGGAAATCGACTGTACGGGCCTTGATAAAATTATTAAAAATAGTAATAATTTGTGTAAAATCATAAGAAATGATTTGGGAAAATTTGGGATGAAAAACTCCATATTTGAAAAGATAAAAATAAATTTTTATCAAAATGAACTAGTTTTGAACTGAAATTAAAACCCATTTATTTTTAAATAAATAAATTGGATTTGAAATGGGTTTAAATAGAATTGATTCATGGGTTTATCGTGAATTGGTGGTCGTCCAGACATACTTGGAGATGGATGGATATGCGAGGAAAGTGTCTCCGGTTTCGTTCAGACCCAGAACGAACTTGTAAATGGATTGTGTGTCTGACATTGGATTTTATTCTGTGTTGATTGATCTCTATTAAATATACATCTGTTTGGCGGCGGAGAATTTATTCTCTTGCTTAACGCCCTTCTCTGAGACGTACGAGCTTAGAGGTTGTATATCGATGGACATCAGTCGCATGGCATGAATTGCCCGTGTGGCACGCTGAGTTGCATGGATCAAGGCTTCTGTTGAAAAGCAAAGTCTTGTGGTTGATGATCAAAGCACGGCCTTTGTGGCATAGCTTTGTGTATAGCGTGGATTCGCGAGCCTCACACCTCGGTATGAGTTAAAAAGGGGATACGGACCGTTGGGAAAACACGACGTTTCTTTCTAGCTTTGGTGGTGTCAGTGACTTACCAGCCCTGACATTTATATACTTTTCACCTTTGTGGTTGTTGGAATGAGGCGCCTCGATTATAGGTCTGTAAGGACCGGGAAACGTGTGTTCAGGAATAAATAATCCTCTAACGTAAGTGAGGACCGACCCAACCGATCCAGTGGCTGCCCAGAGTGTGTAGTCCTGAGCATTTGCTAGAATGTCTCGAAGCGGAGAGGAGCTTGCCCCTTGCCTCGACTCATGACGGAAACCCGATTTCCAATACGTGTATTTCGGCTTTATTTGTAGAGCCTAGTATGGCAACATAGTAGCATGGGATGCAATGCCGTCTATGATTTATATTTATGATGGAAATTGTTTTGACACTATACACTTATTATAGTATCAAATGATTTGTTTTAAACGTACCAAGCATGTTTGGCTGTTATAAGGTAAAACCCTATCCTCCGGCTTGCGTTGCATTGTGTGATGGGACCTGGGTCTTATAATAGCTTCATTTTTCGAAAAAGCATTGCGTTGTTTGTTCTATGCACTGGTATTCTTGGGAGGAAACCCGTTCCGTGTTATACGGCGTGGTCCCTTGAATTACTCTCTTTTAAAGTAAAGTTTTTAAATAACTGTTTTAGTTCTCACACCAGTCACATGACTGACCTGGAGTTTATTGTTTTAACCTAAACTCTGGGTGCCCATATTTTCCACACGGGCAGCTAGTAGTTTTGGTTTTGCAGATTTATATTCACAGGATCCTGATTTACAGCTGGAACGATGCTCGGAAAGCTCTGTATCCGTGTATTACTTTTAGTTGTGTTTTGTATTATTTTTCCGCTGCTATGTAATTTATTGTAACCTCTGATATTTATTGAATGTAATTTATTCATTATACTCTGTATATTCTTGTATCTGATGGAATTGTTGTAATTAACAATGAAATGTTCTTCCGTCTACATTCTGATTTGTCCTGTTCTCAAATGATCAGGGGTTTCGAACGGTCTAGATCGGTTTAACGACTGATTCGGATCGAGCGAAAGTCCAGGCCGTCACACACCATGACTTGGTTGCCTCGAATAATTCCAATCCCATTATCTGTCAGGAACTTCATGACTATGCACCAAGATGCCAAGCAAATATGAAATTCGGCGAGGGATGGAAGTCCTAGGAAGATGTTGTATGGAGAAGGGACAACAATGATGATGAACATAAGGATTCTAACTCGTCTTCTATCCCCATCTCCGAATTGTACTAGCTGTTCTACAAGCTCTACTGGTCGGTTTGTTGAAACATTGAAGCCGTGAACAGTGGCTTTGTAGGGCTTCAAGTGTTTGGCCTCAAATTTCATTTGGTTGTAGGCCTTTTTGAAGGTTATATTCACGGAACTCTCTAAATTGACGAGGATTTTTTTGACATAGGCCAAGCCTATGTAGGTGGAGTTGACAAGTGGATCAATGTATAAGGCTTCAACACTCAAAGCATCTTTTTCCCTGAAGACGATGTCATCTCTCATGATCTTTTGCAGTTTTGCTGGGATGGTCTCAACCATGGTGGAGCACCCTTCATAAATAGCGTGCTTAATGGAGTTAATGTATTCCTCTATACGTCAAAAGCTTTCGTTTGCGGGGTGAAGGCCGCCGCAGATAGTGTTAATAAAAATTGCCCTATGAGTGGGTCTTGGATTCGACGACGTAGTTACCACTTGAATTTGAGGAGGTGCAGGCATTGAAGGTTCTAGGAATCCATCCTTAGGAGAAAGATTATGGACATATTGTTCGGGACACTTCTCATATATGAGTTTCTTGATAGCGTCTCAGAGGTGACGATATTCGTTACTTTTGTAGCCAAACATGTCATGGAACCAGAGGCACTTGACAGGGTTTTTTCCCTCTTTGTGGGCAACCTCGAAGAAGGTTTCTTATACTACATGGTATTACAAATCACGAGATATATTGTCTCTAACTAATCATTCGGCGGAGTGTATTCCTTTCAGGAAGGGAAGCAGACATGCTTCTTAGAATCCTTCTTTTGATCAAAACTTCCAGGATCACCGTTGTTTTTCTTAGACTTGTTGAGGGAATCCCCCTTACCCTTTCCAGAGATTTCCCCGGTTTTTTTAGCCACCACACTGCCTTGTGCGGCGCCTTGGTGTGGGTTATTAGGACGGCCACTTTGAGCAACCCTGTTCCTACGTGCTTTTTCCTGGCATAAGAACTGTTAGACCAAAAAATGGCACTGAAACACCCCACCCTCCATTAAGGTCACTCACAAGGGTCTGCCTTAACTTTGGTGGAGGTTTGTAAGTAAAAGTCACAGATAAAACACAAGACAGATATAAACACACACATATATATATAAGCAGCGGAAAACATCATACTTTTATTTCATAAAATACTTTTTCATACAACACATTTCCATAATTGTCTCATAACAACTTCCAAAACATTACGACACCATTTCTGTCTTGGTTTTTAAATAAAGAAGCATAAAACATGATTAAAACTGCATAAATCCCCATAGAGTGCATCCAACAGCCATAGCCAAGGAAACAGACTCCAAACCGTACATCAACTATCTTGAAGCTTTTAAAGAATCTTACTAAGCTGGGTTGTTTCCTTCTTGTGGACCTGGGGAGGGGGAAACAGAAGAAAAGAAGACGAAAGAAAATAGGGTCAGACATAAAGCCTGGTAAGTCTAGTGACGCTTCAGTATGAGAATAAGAATAAGGGCATGATAGGTATAAACTGGAAATAGGAAAGTATCATAAACTAAGATAAAGTAGTTTTGAAACGAATATACTATCGCACCCCCACACTATATCTCTGCACCTACATGCATTAGTTCTAAACTGGCACCCCATGCTGAGGGTGAAGTGATCCCCTTATTTTAACGATCGGCTCCTACTCGCATAATTACATGTGTCTTATGGCCCCCAAATATTGTAGATACCTATGCTGGCCCCACCATGGGGTGTATCAAATCCCATGGTGGCGACCCGACACAATCCTTAGAATGCGTAGGTTATACTACTAGTGCCCCCAGTGTCCTGTTTGTCTGCTCCGAAGTGTGTGCACGCCCGCACTTCGTTAGAAACCACACTGTTGCACCCACCACCGTCTCTTTGACCGCTTACAATCAGCCCAGTAATCGTGCCCCACCCTGCCTAGTTTCAGGGTACCATGATACCTAATTGGGTTACTGCTGAAATGGGTCCTCGTTACTAGGGTTTTCTAGTCAAACATGTTAAGTGGTTAAGTGTCTGTATTTACCTAACCCCACCCATCAATTTCATTAACATGTTGATTTGGTTAAGTGTTTTAGTTAACTTAACCCTACCATCCTGACTTGTCTGTCCTTAGCCTTTTAAAGCACCGACCACTCACATTAGACAGATATTGTTATGGTTACTGGATGTGCCGGTCGGTTCCGGGAAGATTTACACAATAACTCAGTCTAACCTCGGGTCCTTATTGGGCTCAATGCTTAACCACCCACATTGGATAGGTATTGTTGTGACTACTGGACAGTTGGGCGGGTCCGGGAAGATTTACATCACAACTTAATCCAACCTCGTGTTAAGCATATTTGTATTTTCTAAATTTACATATTTGTCTTTATTACTGAATATATGTAAATTTGTCAACAATTAAATGTTATGGCCCACATTCCAGGTTTAACATTTTTGGTATAAGAATTTATACTGTTTAAATGCCACCAATTTTGGCATGTGACAAACATGCCAATTTCATATATTTTTATGTCAAGTTTTACTAATATTCCCAACGTTACCCCGTTTAAACATTAGGCTAACAATCTTAGCCTAATTTTCGTTCGCATAGTCTTGACATATAATATTAGGCTAAAAACTTAGCCTAATTTAGCGCACACAAATAGGCATAAGGGAATTCATAAACATAAACATAACATAGGTGTAAACTTGGCATTTTTGGCATAGTCAATATGAACATCATAGGTGTGAACTTGCAAAATAGCCAACATGAATGTCATAGATGTGAACTTGCAAAATAGTCAATATACATATATGTGAATTTGCAACATAGTCTAAATCAATTTACATATATGTGAATTTGCATTGAAATAAGGGTCTAACCAAATAGGTGTCACGTGAATTAGCATATGATTTATACAACATAAGTCTAAACTTGTTTTTGGATCTAGGCATAACATCGAACATCACTAGCACATGACAAGAATATGACATTTTCATAAATATGTATAACTTTATGACAAGGGTGTGAACTAGATCCAATCGCATATCTAATTACAACATGAAACATGTACTAAAGTGGATCTTGACATGGATCCAATTAGGAACTTGCAACTTTTGTATAAACATAGGGGCATGTATATGAACATAACCATTTAGGCATAAAGATTCTTGCATAAAGTATATACATGAGGTTCTAATCACAAACAACCTATATAATCACATAAACATGAACTATACAACTTGCTTGTGATGTTGTTGTCATTCTAAAAGTACAATAGGATCAACATCAATCTTAATTATACCACAAACATCCCAATTTCATTCACAACACAATCATTTCAATACATAGATATGAATCGACAACGTCGTTACATAATAGCACAATTCCACTTCAAATTTACATCGAATCAAGTCTTAGATTTATTCTCATCGGAAAAATCAATATACTTACAATGAACGACGAACTTGGATTCTGGATTCTGAATTCTGAATTTGATATGCTTTCCTTTGGGTAGACTAACGTTGTTTTGATTCGTGTTTTACTTTAGTATTGGCTTGTCTCTAAGCTTTCTAACTGACGACCACTCCTAGTTTCTTACCAGTAGCATGACGGCTTTAGTATTATATTATTTGTGTAAATTTAGGGTTAGACTTGAGTTGTATTTATAGAATTTTAATTTGATTAGAGCCGTCGATGAAGCTAGAGTGAATCCAAACCATCCATCTCAAGAGAAGCCAATCAGAAAGTGACATGTAAGCCCTAGTGACTCAGCCAAGCCTCAGAAATCGACCAGAACCTGACCAGGCCAGCCAGGGCCTGACCAACAGTTCTTCTGGCCTGGGCGCACTTGGCAGGTGCGCCAGTGCTAAAATTGTACTGGCGCACTTCCCAAGTGCGCCAGTGCAATTTTGTTTTGGCGCACCTCCCAAGTGCGCCAGTGCATTCTGACCCGTTTCTGATTTTTCTGCCCAACTTCGTTCGTCCATATCTTCTTCATACGGTATCCGTTTTACGCAAACTTGGACTCTATCTCAAGCAGAATTTCGAGACGAACGCAATGGCGTAACCCATTTCCCTTGATTTCATCATTTAGAATTAATTATACTTTAATTTGTTAAGTTATAATTAACAGAAAATTCGGGGTGTTACATTCTCCCCACCTTAAAGGATTTCGTCCCCGAAATCTTCAGATCTATGAGAACGTAAGTCCTAACATTCAATCGTCCATCTACTCAACCAACAAACACAGGCGTCCATTGTCCTTAAAAGACTTCTAATGCTTTATGATTATATGCACAATGTGTGTATATGTCCTTAACTAATGCAAAATCAGGCGGTCTACCGATCCAGTTGACCTCCTTAATGCAAATCATGTAAGTGTCATGATTCCATTATGTATGCAAATTTGTCCTTACACATAATTTTACATGTCGCAACCATTTATACAAATGCAACATCCATATGACGACATATCAAGTTTCAACCACATACAAATGTGAGTACATATATGCATATGCAGTATAAAGTGACTAAGTCGATCTAAAACCTAGGTTGTGTGTGTATATGCATCCACGAGCAACCACTAACAACCACTTGCAACCACTTGCAGCCATCAACCATAACATGTTTCAAATACATGTTTACATCCAAAGGGGTTTCTACCTAAGGATAAAGGATAATATCGAGGAGATATACCTAAAAAGATAGATACAAGCACAACTTAAGGAAAAAGAGAGGTCAAAGATGTACCCTCAAAAAGAAAAGTGTAGGCCGCGCGTATTCTATCCTCAGTTTCCCAAGTCGCGTCTTCCTCGGCGTCGCTCCGCTGAACCTTAACGAGCTTCACTTCGCGGTTGCGTAGCTTTTTTATTTCAGTTCCTACGATTCGAGTTGGAACTCTCCTCACAGTTGCTTCACGTTCCACTTCGGCTTCTTCTAGAATGCTTGGCTCCACCACTTCCGTTGATTCATGTAGACATTTCCGGAGATGAGAACCGTGAAAGACGTTGTGAATTCTAGCCAATCTTTCAGGCAGATCTACTCTATAAGCCATTTTCCCAATCTTCTCGATGATAGGGAACGGTCCTACAAATCTTGGTGCTAGCTTTCCTGCGGATCCAAAGCGAACGACGTTCCTTAAAGGGGATACCTTAAGGAAAACCCTGTCCCCAACCTCAAACTCAAGGTCGGTCCTTCTTTTGTCGGCGTAGGATTTCTGTCTGTCTTGGGCAGTCTTCATTCTCCTTCGTATCAAGTCCACTTTTTCTAAAGTCTCTCTAGTCATGTCTGGCCCAAGTATAATCTTGTCAGTGGACTCCCACCAACACGTTGGTGATCGGCAAGGTCTTCCATACAAAGCTTTGAAGGGCGCCATACCGATGGTGGCTTGGTAACTGTTGTTATAGGCGAATTCCACTAAAGGAAGGTGATCCTCCCAAGTCCCTCCGAAGTCAAGAACGCACCGTCTTAGAAGATCTTCTAGTACTCTATTCACCCTTTCTGTCTGACCATCAGTTTGGGGGTGATAGGCCGTGCTCAAACATAACTGTGTGCCGACAGCTTCTTGCAGACTCCGCCAAAATTCGCTCGTGAAGATGGGGTCTCTGTCACTCACTATGCTGGAGGGTATTTCATTGAGTCGAACTATTTCCTTGAGATAAAGAGAAGCTAGGGACGAAGCAGTCCTTCTACTCTTGATAGGTATAAAGTGGGCGCTTTTAGTAAGCCTGTCCACTATTACCCAAATGCTAGTATTGCCTCTTCTTGACCTAGGCAACCCGTCAATGAATCCATTGAAATGCTATCCCACTTCCATTGCGGGACTTCTAGAGGATGAAGCAGTCCTCCAGGTTTCTTTTGTTCCGCCTTGATCTGTTGGCATGTCACGCACTTAGAAACGAAATCTGCCACGTCCTTCTTCATGCCGCTCCAATAGAAAACTCTCTTTACATCCTTGTACATCTTGTCTTCACCTGGGTGTACTGTCATCTTGGAATGATGGGTCTCCTCGAGAACCTTCTTCACTAAATCCCTAGCTTGTGGGACGCATAGTCTTCCATCTCGCCTCAGCCAAGCCTTATTGAGGTGACTGGAAGTTTCACCCCTAATTAGTTTCTCAATCACATCCACAAGATGAGGGTCTTCTCGTTGTGCGGCCCCTATTGAGTCTAAAAGAGTGGGTCGTACTTCTAGGGATGCCAATAAACCAGGTATAAAATCTGAGGAGGGCCTAAAGTCAAAATCGGCTATATACTCCAAGCTTTTCCTTTCTACAAAGAGAGGGCTTAGGGTTAGTTTCTTTCTGCTCAACGCGTCTACTACTACGTTGCCTTTTCCAGGAGTATAGGTAATTTCAAAGTCATACGAGGCAAGGAACTCCATCCACCTTTGCTGCCTCAAGTTAAGATCTTTCTGAGAGAAAAGATACTTCAACGATTTATGGTCAGTATATAATTCGAACTTCTCACCTAGGAGATAATGGCGCCAAGACTTAAGCGCAAAGACGATGGCGGCCAACTCAAGATCGTAGGTTGGGTAGTTCATTTCATGCACTTTCAATTGTCTTCCACCATAAGCTACTACCCTCCCTTCTTACATCAGAACAGCGCCTAGCCCCGTACCACAAGCATCCGTATATACTGTGAACATTTTGCTTCCATCTGGCAAAGTCAGAACTGGGGCTGTTGTGAGAGCCCTTTTTAATCGTTGGAAAGCAAACTCGCAATCCAAATCCCAAGTGAACTCCAGATTCTTCTTTGTTAGCCTTGTGAGTGGAGCTGAGATTTTCGCGAAATCCTTAATGAATTTTCGGTAAAAACCGGCTAGCCCATGAAAGCTTCGAACTTCGGTTGCATTTCTTGGTGTCTTCCAATCTTGCGCTGCCACCACTTTCGCGGGGTCCACAATCAACCCCTCTTTGGACATTATATGCCACAGAAATCTTACTTCCTTTCTCCAAAAGTGGCACTTGGAGAATTTGGCTTTTAGCTGATGTGCACGGAGAGTATCCATGATCTCTTTTAGATGTTGAGCATGTTCTTCCTCATTCTTTGAGAAGATAAAAATATCGTCTATGAAGACCACCACGAACTTATTGAGGAATTCTCTGAACACCCTGCTCATCAGATCTACGAAATAAGCGGGTGCATTCGTCAAACCGAAAGGCAGGACAAGCCACTCGAAGAAACCGTCTGGGGTTCTGAACGCCATTTTATCAATGCTGTCTTCAGCTACCCTTAGCTGATGGAACCCAGTAGCCAGATCAAGTTGGGAGAAGACCGACGCACCTACAAGCTGATCAAACAAATCATCTATTCGGGGAAGCGGGTGTCTATTCTTTTTAGTCAGCTTGTTTAGCTCCCTATAGTCCACACAAAGACGTAGTGAACCATCTGCTTTGGTGGCGAACACCACTGGAGCACCCCATTCTGAGATACTCCTTCATATAAACCCCTTCTCGAGAAGCTCCTTAACTTGCTTACTGAGCTCCTTTCTCTCCTTTGGAGCCATGTGTCTAATAGGCAGAGCTACAGGCTTTACATTATCAACAAGATATATGCGGAAGTCTATTTCCCGCTTCGGAG
This sequence comes from Allium sativum, assembly GCA_030737875.1. NCBI lineage: Eukaryota > Viridiplantae > Streptophyta > Magnoliopsida > Asparagales > Amaryllidaceae > Allium > Allium sativum. The sequence goes on from CM060911.1 coordinate 270,783,100, forward strand.
GTAAGCCTTTCACCTCTTCAAAGACATCCGGATATTCCCGGACTACTCTAACCGACTGCAAATTCTCAACAGAAGCGTCAAGCGACTCTAGATAACTAAGCATAACAACATTCAACGGATTACAAGAAATTTCTAGAGTGTTATCGAGCCGAGTCAAGAGCCTAACCACTCTTTTCTCACAATCAAGAATGGCACAATTACTGGATAACCAGTCCATGCCTAAGATCAGTCCATACCCTGAGAAGCCCAAAACAAAGGCACTACATCTAAATTCAACACTTAGAATAGAGATTTTCAAATCCAAGCAAACCATCGACAAATAAGCCGAGCCCCCAATTGGATTTGAAACAACCAAGGGATCTTCTACCATACTAGTGTCTAGGTGCAGAGATTCTACTAAAGCAGATGAAATAAAGGAGTGTGATGCACCAGAATCAAAGAGAGTGCGAACTGGATGATCATACAGATAAACTAAGCTTTCTACAGAAATATTTCTACCTCGTTCCTGTGGAGGTGCCACCAGCGCGTGAACTTGTCCGCCTGAGGTGGATCCAGTCCTCTGTCCCTGCCCCCGCTTCTTTGGGCAGTCCTTAGCCAAGTGTCCAGTCTCGCCACAACTGAAGCAACCAACATTCATCTTTGCCTTCTTCTTTCTGCAGTCTTTTGCTATATGTCCCACAATGCCACAGAAATTGCACTTTCTCTTTTCACGGGATTTGTTGTTCTTCCCGCCTTTCTTGAAGTCTGTTTTCTTAGCTTGTAAACCTTCCTTCTTTTCTTCCACCTTAGTCTCTTTCTTGCCCTTGTCTTCCTCGTGTAGCAATGCCATGTCCACTAAGCTTTCATAAGTCTCCCCCATGGATACATGAGTCATAGCAAGGATGTGCAGAGGCTCATTCAGACCTTTGACGAAGCGGAGTGCCTTCTTGTGTTGGGTGTTTACTAAGTCCAACCCAAATCTGGCCGGCTGATTAAACTGATTAACGTACTCCCTGATTGTCATACTTCCCTGTTTCAGAGTTAGGAACTTCTCCATTTGCAGGCTTCTTTCAGCTTGGGAGAGGAATTTCATCTCAAATCTCATCCTGAAATCTTCCCATGTTTCCACTGGCCTCTCAGCATTGGTGATCTCCCTCTAATAAGACGCTTCATCTTTAAGCAACCACACTGTTAGCTGTATCTTTTGCCTGTCGTCAACTTCGAAGATGACAAACAGATTCTCGGTTTCCTTTAGCCAATTTCTTGCTACTACAAAGGATTCGGTTCCATAAAAGTCCTTTCCACCCATAGCCTTGAAGTCTCTACATGTCTTTGCAAAAGCATTTCCACGAGGAGGAGGAGGAGGAGGAGGAACCGCTGTCACTGGGGGAGGAATGTCTGCTGGGCCCACGCCATTGGCCTTAGCTTCCAAGTACCTCCTAAACCAGCCTGGTACAAGTACTCCTTCCGGAAGGTTAAGGTCTCCAGACATGCTGAAACAAAAAGGAAAGGTTCAAAATGAAGGATAGATAGATAATGCATATGGCTCTGGGGAATTATGCTTTTTTTTTAAAACAACACTTTTTCTTGAAAAAGATGCTTCTTTAAACTTCTTTTTGAAAATAGTTTCAAATTTTTTTATCTAGTCAGGTAAATCTATGCTCTGATACCAAGTGAAACACCCCACCCTCCATTAAGGTCACTCATAAGGGACTGCCTTAACTTTGGTGGAGGTTTGTAAGTAAAAGTCACAGATAAAAACACAAGATATATATAAACACATATATATATATATAAGCAGCGGAAAACATCAGACTTTTATTTCATAAAATACTTTTTCATACAACACATTTCCATAATTGTCCCATAACAACTTCCAAAACATTACAACATCATTTCTGTCTTGGTTTTTAAATAAAGAAGCATAAAACGTGATTAAAACTGCATAAATCCCCAAAGAGTGCGTCCAACAGTCATAGCCAAGGAAAGAAACTCCAAACTGTACATCAACTATCTTGAAGCTTTTAAAGAATCTTACTAAGTTGGGTTGTTTCCTCCGTGTGGACCTTGGGGGGGAATGGAAGAAAAGAAGATGAAAGAAAATAGGGTTAGACATAAAGCTTGGTAAGTCTAGTGACTCTTCAGTATGATAATAAGAATAAGGGCATGATAGGTATAAATTGGAAACAGGAAAGTATCATAAACTAAGATAAAGTAGTTTTGAAACGAATATACTATCGCACCCCACACTATATCTCTGCACCTACATGCATTAGTTCTAAACTGGCACCCAATGCTGAGGGTGAAGTGATCCCCTTATTTTAACGATCGGCTCCTACTCGCATAATTACATGTGTCTTACGGCCCCCAAATATTGTAAATACCTATGCTGGCCCCACCATGGGGTGTATCAAGTCCCATGGTAGCGACCCGACACAATCCTTAGAATGCATAGGTTATACTACCGGTGCCCCTAGTGCCCTGTTTGTCTGCTTCGAAGTGTGTGCACGCCCGCACTCCGTTAGAACCCACAATGTTGCACCCACCGTCGTCGCTTTGACCGCTTACAATCAGCCCAGTAATCGTGCCCCACCCTGCCTAGTTTCAGGGTACCATGATACCTAATTGGTTTACTGCTGAAATGGGTCCCCGTTACTAGGGTTTTCTAGTCAAACATGTTAAGCGGTTAAGTGTCTGCATTTACCTAACCCCACCCATCAGTTTCATTAACATGTTGAATTGGTTAAGTGCTTTAGTTTACTTAACCCTACCATCCTGACTTGTCTGTCCTTAGCCTTTTAAAGCACCGACCACTCACATTAGACAGATATTGTTACGGTTACTGGATGTGTCGGTCGGTTCCGGGAAGATTTACACCGTAACTAAGTCTAACCTCGGGTCCTTATTGGGCTCAAAGCTTAACCACCCACATTGGGTAGGTATTGTTGTGACTACTGGAAAGCCGGGCGGGTCCGGGCAGATTTACATCATAACTCAATCCAACCTCGTGTTAAACATATTCGTATTTTCTAAATTTACATATTTGTCTTTATTACTGGATATATGTAAATTTGTCAACAATTAAATGTTAAGGCCCACTTCCAAGTTTAACATTTTTGGAATAAGAATTTATACCGTTTAAATGCCACCAATTTTGGCATGTGACAAACATGCCAATTTCATATATTTTTATGTCAAGTTTTACTAATATTCCCAATGTTACCCCGTTTAAACATTAGGCTAACAATCTTAGCCTAATTTTCGTTCGGATAGTCTTAACATATAATATTAGGCTAAAAACTTAGCATAATTTAGCGCACACAAATAGGCATAAGGGAATTCATAAACATAAACATAACATAGGTGTAAACTTGGCATTTTTAGCATAGTCAATATGAACATCATAGGTGTGAACTTGCAAAATAGCCAACATGAATGTCATAGATGTGAACTTGTAAAATAGTCAATATACATATATGTGAATTTGCAACATAGCCTAAATCAATTTACATATATGTGAATTTGCATTGAAATAAGGGTCTAACCTTATAGATGTCACATGAATTAGCATATGATTTAGACGACATTAGTCTAAACTTGTTTTTGGATCTAGGCATAACATCGAACATCACTAGCACATGACAAGAATTTGACATTTTCATAAATATGTATAACTTTATGACAAGGGTGTGAACTAGATCCAATCGCATATCTAATTACAACATGAAACATGTACTAAAGTGGATCTTGACATGGATCCAATTAGGAAATTGCAACTTTTGTATAAACATAGGGGCATGTATATGAACATAACCACTTAGGCATAAAGATTCTTGCATAAAGTATATACATGAGGTTCTAATCACAAACAACCTATATAATCACATAAACATGAACTATACAACTTGCTTGTGATGTTGTTGTCATTCTAAAAGTACAATAGGATCAACATCAATCTTAATTATACCACAAACATCCCAATTTCATTCGCAACACAATCATTTCAATACATAGATATGAATCGACAACGTCGTTACATAATAGCACAATTCCACTTCCAATTTACATCGAATCAAGTCTTAGTTTTATTCTCATCAGAAAAATCACTATACTTACAACGAACGATGAACTTGGATTCTGTATTCTGAATTCTGAATTTGATATGCTTTCCTTTGGGTAGATTAACGTTGTTTTGATTCGTGTTTTACTTTAGTATTGGCTTGTCTCTAAGCTTTCTAACTGATGACCACTCCTAGTTTCTTTCCAGCAGCATGACGGCTTTAGTATTATATTATTTGTGTGAATTTAGGGTTAGACTTGAGTTGTATTTATATAATTTTAATCAGATTAGAGCCGTCGATGAAGCCAGAGTGAATTCAGACCATCCATCTCAAGAGAAGCTAATCAGAAAGTGACATGTAAGCCCTAGTGACTCAGCCAAGCCTCAGAAATCGACCAGAACCTGACCAGGCCAGCCAGGGCCTGACCAACAGGTCTTCTGGCCTTGGCGCACTTGGCAGGTGCGCCAGTGCTAAAATTGTACTGGCGCACTTCCCAAGTGCACCGGTGCAATTTTGTTCTAGCACACTTCCCAAGTGCGCCAGTGCATTCTGACCCATTTCTGATTTTTCTGCCCAACTTCGTTCGTCCATATCGTCTTCATACAGTATCCGTTTTACGCAAACTTGGACTCCATCTCAAGTAGAATTTCGAGATGAACGCAATGGCGTAACCCATTTCCCTTGATTTCATCATTTAGAATTAATTATACTTTAATTTGTTAAGTTATAGTTAACAGAAAATTCGGGGTGTTACAGGCACTAACACCAAAATGCAGATCACATATCATAGAATGCAGAAAACGATAAATAAGTGGATACACTTGAAGTTTTTATAGTGGTTTGGGTGTAGATGTAACCTACGTCCACTTTATAATCTTATTGCTATACTGATAGATTACAAGAATCAGTTACATGAAGACACACGATTCGTGTGTTAATTTAGATTACAAGAGGAAAATTTAGATGTAGAAAGGTGAAAAATCCTTGCACTCGGTAATGGCAGAGATTGTAGAGATGTAGGAGAAGGTCCCAGCCAAAAAGTCATAGAGAATCCCCTCAAAATTCCATGTAGTGGTGTATTTATAGTTATAGGACAGCCATTGGGATGACCGGTTCGTGACGAGGCACGTGGCACCCGATCCGGGAAAGTAGGAGTGCGAATAGCCTTGAGAATAGGTCACAAGTGTGTGTGTAGCTGCAGGCAGTTTGTGGTGGTGGTGGTCAGGTCGTGATGTGGGCTTCACGAGCCGAGGTCCGGTCGCAAGCTGGAGTGGTGAAGTTGGTGTCCACGGTCGGGTCGTGGATGGAGATGTCGGTCCATGATCCGGGTTGGTTCATGAGACAAGGGTGCGTCACAAGCCAAGGAGGGTGCTTGACGAGCCGAGGAGGGGCGAGCCCATGGGGGCGAGCTGGTATCATGGTCTGAATCTTCGATACTAGTTTACACCCGTTCACGGAAATGAGCGTAACTTTCAAACCGTAAGTCCTTTTAAGCCAAACAAAAGCTCTTCTTGAATCTAATTCAGAGGGATATAAGAGTTACTATGTAAAACTCCGTAATTGGTGTTTTCAGGCCCAAAAGAGGTGGTTTGATAGGAGTTTCGGGCATGTTTATGTAGATGCTGCAATTTCGACCAAATCACTCTATGTCTTCTGGCATTATTTCCGCCACTTTAGCGTATTATTATCCAGGAATTCCATGTGTGATAGCTTTGACCAAAAAGTGTGTCAACAAGTCCCCCCTAGAACATATCTTGCTGGTTGAAGGAAGATGTGTTCTGGATAATCCAGGAAGTTCATAATCCATAGAAGTCCGGAATGCAATGATCACGCCAGATCGTATTAAGGCCAGAAAACTAATGATCACAAGGGATCGTATTAAGGCCAAGAAAAATCCAAAAAGACCGAGAGTCCGTACCTGCAAGAAGATAAGGTAAAAAACACAAGAATAGTTCCGAGATGGCCTTACCGGAGTAAGACGACCAAGGAAATGCTAGAAAGGTTCCAAGATGGCCTTACCGGAGTAAGACGACCAAGGAAATGCCAATGAGGTTCGAAGATGGTCTTACCAGAGTAAGACGACAAGGAGATGCCATGATGTTCCAAGGCGGCCTTACCGGAGTAAGACAACCAAGGAGATGCTAAAGGAATTTGTTTATACTAGATGAATCTAGTTTGGAGCCGGAGCTCAATGTTTATACTAGACGGAACCATTTTGGAGCCGGAGCTCATGTTTGTTTATACTGGACGGATCCAGTTGGGAGTCGTGGCTCATCAATAATCTTTATTGATTCATGGAAGCTAAGCAACAGTTATTCTAACATTAAACGCGACTAGAGACTATTGGTCAGTTCCGTACGTGTGGGCCGATGTTGTCGCGCTTATTACATGCAGAGAAAACAAAGAGGGGGCAAGAAGTTGCCTAAAAACAAGAACCGTGGACCGAAGTCCGGCAAACTTAAGAGATCCGAGGAGTCGGATCAGTTAATGATAAGACCACGATTGCTCGATCCAGGGTCGTTCCTTCTCTGGAGAATAGGTGGTGGCATTGCTGGTGTAGGCGTCGTTGGTTGAGTTATATACAAGGGTAGCTCTCTTCGTCTGACCTGGTCCTCAATGAGGTCTTACAAGTGTCTGCAGTCATTAGTGTTATGACCGTCCATGTCATGAAGCATGCAATGTCTACCGGAATTGCGTTGTGCTAGCGTTGGCTCCCTCTTGGGAGGCCTTGGATAGGAGGTGGCACCTCCTGTGTCCATGCAGATGTCAATCGGCATTGAATTGAGTTCAATGTATTTTTCATATTTGGGCCCTCTCCGGGGCTGAGTGTCGCGGTCATTCTTGACAGCGGTTTTTCCTTTGCCCTTTGCAGAATCAGACGGCGTCTCCATCTTTAAGCATGTTAACATCGATAATGCGTTTCTCAAAAGTTGCATCTTCTTCCCGCAGAAATCTATCTGCTTCAAGGTAGAATTCGCCGAGATTTCACGGTGGATCTCGGTACAAAGATTTTTTGAATTTGAGTTATCCAAGACACTGGATATTGCTGCCATCAGTACCATCGGTGGTTCAGGGCGATCAACTGATGTTGCTGCAATGTTGAATCTTTCCAGGAACGAATGCAGAGTTTCTCTGGGCCTCTGCTTGATTGTGGTAAGGGACATGACATTCTTGGGTCGTGCGAAGTGGACCCGAAATTATTCAATGAAGTATGCGACCAACATGTTCCATCTTTTGATCGATTCAGTTTCTAGCTGCCGAATCAGCGTAGCGGCTATATCAGTCAGAAAGAGGGGAAAACATTTAGCCATGATGTTTTCTGATGCCGACTGAACTTCCATATGTCGTTTGTAGCGCATCATGTGCATAGCAGGATCTGTCCTGCCGTTGTAGGGCTCCAATTTTGGAAGTTTGAAATCTGGGGATTACGAGAATTCCTAATTTACTGAGTGAAAGGAGTGTGATTGACGTCGTCCACGTCACTCCGATAAGTGCAGCCTCCTGAGAGGTGTTCAATCAAATTAGCAAGCCGATCGCCTTCGAATAGTTGTTGCAAATTGCCAAGGTCAGAGCTGGCGCCCCCAGCATTGAATGTAGGTGAATAAAGGAGTTGCTGGCAAACTACTGGGAGCAGGCCGCGAGGACCAGTTGGTGGACCATGGGGGAGAGCCGACCGGTTCGTGGGTCCCTATTACGATCCAGATCTGGATGTCCATCACGAGCCGGGTCTGAATATCCATCACGAGCCAGATATGGATGTCCATTATGAGTCGGTTCCTAGTGTAGAGCAGGAGCTTGCATTCTAATATTCTTTTGAATCGGTGTTGAAGATTGTTGCTGTGCATTTCCAATAGGGAGGGGGTTGCCCCCGAGCATTGGTGCTGGTAGGTGGAAAGTCACTGGGCTCGACCTGACCCGACCTTGGTGGCCTACGTGAGCTGCTTCGGTGGCTCCATTTCTAATGACTTGAGCGTTGCTCGGCCTTCCATCCACCTGAGCAAAGAATCCATTGATCATCTCCTGTTGTTTTCGTAAAAGACCATCTTGCCTTGCCATCTAAGTTCTCAATTCAGCAAGAATGCCATCCATCTCTTCTCTAGTCAAGTATGCAGAAGGATCTCCATGAGAGGATGCCCCTTGGCTTTCCTCGTTTCTAGTGCCTTCAGCATTAGCATCCTCAACATGAGAGGAAGTTCCAGTTTTCTTCCTTTTGATTGCCACCGAGTTTCCTTTCGAGCTAGAAGTTGAAGTTGTCGTGTTCCCCCTTCCTGGGCAACAAATTGTTAAACCAAAAAAATGACATTGACACCCAAATGCAGATCATAGATCACAGAAGTAGAAAACGATAAATAAGAGGAGACACACGAAGTTTTTATAGTGGTTCGGCAGTAGATGTAGCCTATGTCCACTTTACAATCTTACTGTTATACTGACATATTACAAGAATTAGTTACATGCAGACACACAATCCGTGTGTTAATTTAAATTACAAGAAGTGAATTTAGATGTAGAAAGGTGCAAAATCCTTGCACTCGGTAATGGAAGAGACTATAGAGATGTAGGAGAAAGGCCCGGCCAAAAAGTCAAAGAGAATCCCCTCAAAATTTTATGTAGTGGTGTATTTATAGTTGTAGAGAGCCTTTGGGATGACCGGTTCGTGATAAGGCACGTGGCACCCGATCCGGGAAAGTCGAAGCGCGAATAGCCTTGAGAATAGGTCACAATTGTTTGTGTAGCTGCAAGTGGTTCATGGTGGTGGTCGGATTTTTATGTGGGCTTCACGAGCCGAGGTCTGGTCGCGAGCTGGAGTGGTGAAGTTGGTGCCCACGGTCGGATCGTGGACGGAGATGGTGGTCCACGAGCCGGGTTGGTTCATGAGACGAGGGAGCGTCACAAGCCAAGGATGGGGCTTCGTGAGCCGAGAAGGGGCGAGCCCAAGGGGGGTGAGTCGGTGTCATGATCTGAATCTTCGATGCTAATTTACACCCTTTCACGGAAACGAGCGTAATTTTCAAACCATAAATCCGTTTTAGCCAAACGAAAGCTCTTCTAGAAGCTAATTTAAAGGGCTATAACACTGTGCGAAGCTTCGTAATTGATGTTTTCGGGCCCAAAAGAGGTCATTTGATAGGAGTTTCAGGCCTGTTTATATAGATGTTGCGATTTTGACCAAATCACTCTATGTCTTCTGACGTTGTTTCCACCGCTTGAGCGTGTTGTTATCCAGGAATTCCATGTGTGATAGATTTGACCAAAAATTATGTCAACAAGTTTGCCCCCCCACCCAGAACATATCTTTCTTGTTGATGGAAGATGTGTTCTGGATAATCCAAGAACTCCATAATCCATAAAACTCCAGAATGCAATGATCACGCTAGATCGTATTAAGGCCAGAAAACCGACAATCACACGGGATCGTATTAAGGCTGAGATAAATCCAAAAAGACTGAGAGTCTGTACCTGCAAGAAGATAAGATAAACAATGCAAGAATAGTTCCGAGACGGCCTAACCGGAGTATGACGACCAAGGAAATGCTAGAAAGGTTCCAAGACGGCCTTACCGGAGTAGGACGGCCAAGGAAATGCCAATGAGGTTCCAAGACGGTCTTACAGGAGTAAGACAGCCAAGGACATGCCATGATATTCCAAGGCGGCCTTACCAGAGTAAGATGACCAAGGAGATGCTAAAGGTATTTGTTTATACTAGACGGATCCAGTTCAGAGCTGGAGCTCAATGTTTATACTGGACGGATCCAGTTTAGAGCTGGAGCTCATGTTTGTTTATACTGGACGGAGCCAGTTGTGAGTCGTAGCTCATCAATAATCTTTATTGATTCATGAAAGCTAAGCGACAGTTATTCGAACCCTGAACACGACTAGAGACTATGGGTCGGTTCCGTGCGTGTAGGCCGATGTTGCCGCGCTTATTACACGTAGAGAAAACAAAGAGGGGCAAGAAGTTGCCTAGAAAGCCTAAAAACATGAACTGCGCACCAAAGTTCGGCAAACTGAAGAGATCTGAGGAGTGGGATCAGTTAATGATAAGCCCGTGATTGCTCGATCCAGCATCATTCCCTCTCTGGGGTATAGGTGGTGGCAGTGCCTGTGTAGGTGTTGTTGGTTGAGTTACATACTCGGGTAGCTCTCCTCGTCTGACCTGGTCCTCAATGAGGTCTCGAAGTGTCTGCAGTCATCAGTGTTATGACCATCCATGTCATGAAACATGCAATGTCTACCGGAATTGTGTTGCGCTAGCGTTGGCTCCCTCTTGGGATGCCTTGAATTGGAGCTGGCACATCCTGTGTCCATGTAGATGTCAGTCAGCGTTGGATTATGTATTTTTCGTATTTGGGCCCTCTCCGGGGCTGAGTGTCGCGGTCATTCTTGACATCGGTTTTTCCTTTGCCCTTTCCAGAATCAGACGGTTCTCAGTCTTTATGCATGTTGACATCGAGAATGCGTTTTTCGGAAGTTGCATCTTCTTCCCACAGAAATCTATCTGCTTCAAGATAGAATTCACCAAGATTTCGCGGTGGATCTCGGTACAAAGATTTTTTGAATTATGAGTTATCCAAGACACCGGATACTGCTGCCATAAGTACCATCGATGGTTCAGGGCGGTCAACTGATGCTGCTGCAATGTTGAATCTTTCCAGGAACGAACGTAGAGGTTCTCTGGGCCTCTTCTTGATTGTGGTGAGGGACATGACATTCTTAGGTCGTGCGATGTAGACCCGAAATTGTTCAACGAAGCATGCGACCAACATGTTCCATCTGTTGATCGATTCAGTTTCTAGCTGTTGAATCCACATAGCGGCTATATCAGTCAGAAAGAGGGGAAAACATTTACCCATGACGTTTTCTGATGCCGATTGAACTTCCATATGTCGTTTGTAGCGCATCATGTGCACGGTAGAATCTTTCCTATCATTGTAGAGCTCCAATTGTGGAAGTTTGAAATATGGGGAATTAAGAGAATTCCTGATTTCCTGAGTGAAAGGAGTGTGATTGACGTCGTCCACGTCACTCTGGTAACTGCGGCCTCTCGAGAGGCGTTCAATCAAATTAGCAAGCCGATCGCCTTCGAATATTTATTGCAAATTGCTAAGGTCAGAGTTGGTGCCCCCAGCATTGAATGTAGGAGAAGAAGAAAGTTGCTGGCGAACTGCTGGGAGCGGGTCACAAGGACCGGTTCGTGGGCCATAGGGGGCGAGCCAACCAGGTTGTGGGTCCCTATCATGAGCCAGATCTAAATGTCCATCACGAGCCAGGTTCGGATGCCCATCACGAGCCAGATCTGGATATGCATCACGAGCCGGTTCCTAGTTTAGAGCGGGAGCTTGCATTCTGATATTCATTTGAATCGGTGCTGAAGATGGTCGCTGTGCATTTCCAATAGAGAGGGGGTTTCCTCCGAGCATTGGTGCTGGCGGGTTGCGGGTCACTGGGCTCGACCTGACCCAGTCATGGTGGCCTACGTGAGCTACTTCGGTGGCTCTGTTTCCAATGACTTGAGCGTTGCTCGGCCTTCTATCCATTCGAGCGAAGAATCCATCGATCATCTCCTATTGTTTCCATTGGAGATCATCATGCATTGCCATCTGGGTTCTTAATTCAGCAAGAACGTCGTCCATCTCTTCTCTAGTCAAGTATGCAGAAGGATCTCCATGAGAGGATGCCCCCTGGCTTTCCTCGTTTCTAGTGCCTTCAGCTCCAGCATCCTCAACATGGGAGGGAGTTCCAGTTTTCTTCCTTTTGATTGCCATTGAGTTTCCTTTCAAGCTAGAAGTTGAAGTTGTCGTGAGCCCCCTTCCGGGTGCGCCAAAATGTTAGACCAAAAAATGGCACTAACACCCAAATGTAGATCACAGATCACAGAATGCAGAAAACGATAAATAAGAGGAGACACGCGAAGTTTTTATAGTGGTTCGGCTGTAGATGTAGACTATGTCCACTTTACAATCTTATTGTTATACTGACAGATTACAAGAATTATTTACATGCAGACACACAATCCGTGTGTTAATTTAGATTACAAGAGGAGAATTTAGATGTAGAAGGGTGCGAAATCCTTGCACTCGGTAATGGCAGATACTGTAGAGATGTAGGTAAAAGTCTCAGCCAAAAAGTCTGAGACAATCCCCTTAAAATTCCATTTAGTGGTGTATTTATAGTTGTAGGAGAGCCCTTGGATGACGGGTTCGTGACGAGGCACGTGGCACCCGATCCGGGAAAGTAGGAGTGCGAATAGCCTTGATAATAGGTCACAATTGTGTGTGCAGCTGCAGGCGGTTCGTGGTGGTGGTCGGGTCGTGATGTGGGCTTTACGAGCTAAGGTCTGGTCGCGAGCTGGAGTGGTGAAGTTGGTGTCCATGGTTGGGTTGTGGTTGGAGGTGGTGGTCCACGAGCCAGGTTGGTTCGTGAGACAAGGGTGCATCACAAGCCAAGGAGGGGTGCTTCACGAGCCGAGGAGGGGCAAGCCCAAAGGGGGCGACCCGATGTCATGGTATAAATCTTCGATGCTAGTTTACACCCATTCACGGAAACGAGCGTTAATTTCAAACCGTAAGTTCGTTTTCACCAAACGAAAGCTCTTTTTGAAGCTAATTCAGAGGGTTATAAGTGTTACGGAGCAAAGCTCCATAATTGATGTTTTCGGGCTCAAAAGTGGTCGTATAACAGGAGTTTTGGGCCTATTTATGTAGATGTGGCGATTTTGACCAAATCACTCTATGTCTTCTGACGTTGTTTCCACCGCTTGAGCGTGTTATTATCCAGGAATTCCATGTGTGACAACTTTGACTAAAACGTGTGTCAACAAGTTTACCCCCCTCCCCCCAGAACATATCTTTCTGGTTGAAGGAAGATGTGTTCTGGATTATCCTAGAAGTCCATAATGCATAGAAGTCGAGAATGCAAGGATCACACCAGATCGTATTAAGGCCAGAAAACCGACGATCACATGGGATCGTATTAAGGACGAGAGAAATCCAAAAAGACCGAGAGTCCGTACCTGCAAGAAGATAAGATAAACAATGCAAGAATAGTTCTGAGACATCCTTACCGGAGTAAGACAACCAAGGAAATGCTAGAAAGGTTCCAAGATGGCCTTACCGGAGTAAGACGACCAAGGAAATCCCAATGAGGTTCCAAGATGGTCTTACCGGAGTAAGACGACCAAGAAAATGCCATGATGTTCCAAGGCGGCCTTATCGAAGTAAGACGACCAAGGAGGTGCTAAAGAAAATTGTTTATACTGGACAGATCCAGTTCGGAGCCGGAGCTCAATGTTTATACTGGGCGGATCCAGTTTGGAGCTGGAGCTCATGTTTGTTTATACTTGATGGATCCAGTTGGGAGCCGTAGCTCATCAATAATCTTTATTGATTCATGAAAGCTAAGCGACAGTTATTCTAACCCTGGACACGACTAGAGACTACGAGTTGGTTCTGTGCATGTGGGTCGATGTTGCAGCGCTTATTACATGCAGAGAAAACAGAGAGGGGCAAGAAGTTGCCTAAAAAGCCTAAAAACATGAACTACGGACCAAAGTCTGGCAAACTGAAGAGATCCGATGAGTGGGATCAGTGAATGATAAGCCTGTGATTGCTCGATCCAGGATCGTTCCCTCTCCGGGGAATAAGTGGTGGCAGTGCCGGTGTAGGTGATGTTGGTTGAGTTATATACTCGGGTAGCTCTCCTCGTCTGACACGGTCCTCAATGAGCTCTCGCAAGTGTCTGTAGTCATCAGTGTTATGACCGTCCATGTCATGAAACATGCAATGTCTACCGAAAATGCATTGTGCTAGCATTGGCTCCCTCTTGGGAGGCCTTGGATAGGAGGTGGCACCTCCTTTGTCCATGTAGATGTCAGTCAGCATTGAATTGAGTTCAGTGCATTTTTCATATTTGGGCCCTCTCCAAGGCAGAGTGTCGCGGTCATTCATGACATCGGTTTTTCCTTTGCCCTTTCCAGAATAAGACAGCTCTCCGTCTTTAAGCATGTTGACATAGAGAATGTGTTTCTCGGAAGATGCATCTTCTTCCTGCAGAAATTTATCTGCTTCAAGGTAGAATTCACTGAGATTTCGCGGTGGATCTCGGTACAAAGATTTATTGAATTCTTAGTTATCCAAGACACCGGATACTGCTGGCATCAGTACCATTGATGTTTCAGGGCGGTAAACTAATGTTGCTGCAACGTTGAATCTTTCCAGGAACGAACACGGAGTTTTTTTGGGACTCTGCTTGATTGTGGTATGGGACATGACATTCTTGGGTCGTGCGATGTGGACCCGAAATTGTTCAACGAAGCGTCCGACCAACATGTTCCAACTGTTGATCGATTCAGTTTTTAGCTGCCGAATCCACATAGCGGCTATATCAGTCAGAAAGAGGGGAAAACATTTTGCCATGACATTTTCTGATGCCGAGTGAACTTCCATATGCCGTTTGTAGCGCATCTGGTGCACGGTAGGATCTGTCCGGCCGTTGTAGGGCTCCAATTGTGGAAGTATGAAATCTGGGGGATTACGAGAATTCCTAATTTCCTGAGTGAAAGGAGTGAGATTGACGTCATCCACGTCACTTCGGTAAGTGCGGCCTCTCTAGAGGCGTTCAATCAAATTAGCAAGCCGATCACCTTCGACTAGTTGTTGCAAATTGCCAAGGTCAGAGCTGCTGCCCCTAGCATTGAATGCAGGAGAAGAAGGGAATTGCTTGTGAACTGCTGGGAGCGGGTCGCGAGGACCGGTTCATGGGCCATGTGGGGCGAGCCGACCGGGTTGTGGGCCCCATCACGAGCAAGATCTGTATGTCCATCACGAGCCGGGTCCGAATGCCCATCACGAGCCAGATCTGGATGTCCATCACGAGTCGGTTCCTGGTATAGATTGGGAGCTTGCATTCTAATATTCGTTTGAATCGGTGCTGAAGATAGTCGCTATGCATTTCCAATAGGAAGGGGGTTGCCCCCAAGCATTGGTGTTGGCGGGTCGCAGGTCATTGGGCTCGACCCGACCCGATCGTGGTGGCCTACGTGAGCTGCTTCGGTGGCTCCGTTTCCAATGACTTGAGAGTTGCTCGGCCTTCCATCCATCCGAGCGAAGAATCCATTGATCATCTACTGTTTTTCCTTAGGAGAACATCTTGCCTTGCCATCTGGGTTCTCAATTCAGCAAGAACGCCATCCATCTCTTCTCTAGTCAAGTATGCAGAAGGATATCCATGAGAGGATTCCCCCTGGCTTTCCTCATTTCTAGTGCCTTCAGCATCAGCATCTTCAGCATGAGTGGAAGTTCTAGTTTTCTTCGTTTTGATTGCCATCGATTTTGCTTTCAAGCTAGAAGTTGAAGTTGTCATGTGCCTCCTTCCTAGCGTGCCAAAATGTTTGACCAAAAATGGCACTAACACCCAAGTGCAGATCACAGATCACAGAATGCAGAAAACGATAAATAAAAGGAGACACATGAAGTTTTTATAGTGGTTCGGTTGTAGATGTATCCTACGTCCACTTTATAATCTTATTGTTATATTGACAGATTACAAGAATCAGTTACATGCAGACACACAATGTGTTAATTTAGATTACAAGAGGAGAATTTAGATGTAGAAAGGTGCAAAATCCTTGCATTTGGTAATGGCAGAGACTATAGAGATGCAGGAGAAAGTCCTAGCCAAAAAGTCAAAGATAATCTCCTCAAAATTCCATGTAGTGGTGTATTTATAGCTTTAAGAGAGCCCTTGGGATGACCGGTTCGTGATGAGGCACGTGGCACCCGATCCAGGAAAGTAAAAGTGCGAATAGCCTTGAGAATAGGTCACAATTGTGTGTGCAGCTGTAGGCGTTCGTGGTGCTGGTCGAGTTGTGATGTGGGCTTCACGAGCAGAGGTCTGGTCGCTAGTTGGAGTGGTGAAGTTGGTGTCCACGGTCGGGTCATGGATGGAGATGGTGGTCCACGAGCCGAGTTGGTTCATGAGACAAGGGTGCGTCACAAGCCAAGGAGGGTGCTTCACGAGCCGAGGAGGGGCGAGCCCAAGGGGGCGAGCTGGTGTCATGGTCTGAATATTCGATGCTAGTTTACACCCATTCACGGAAACGAGCATAACTTTCAAACCGTAATTCCGTTTTAGCCAAAAGAAAGCTCTTCTTGAAGCATTCAGAGGGTTGTATTAATTACTAAGAGAAGCTTCGTAATTGATGTTTTCGGCCTAAAAGAGGTCGTTTGATAGGAGTTTCGGGCATGTTTATGTAGATGTTGCGATTTTGACCAAATCACTTTATGTCTTCTAACGTTGTTTCCACCGCTTGAGCGTGTTATTATCCAGGAATTCCATGTGTGAAAGCTTTAACCAAAAAGTGTGTCACAAGAACTAATTATCTTTTTTGTAGAAAACCTCCAAGTTTTTCCATTGTTTTCTATCTATCCAAGCCCCAAATTCTAAATCGAGAAGTATATCCTTAGCGAGCTGAACAAGGATTGTTCGAGGATCAAGGTCTTCAACTTCTTCCAAAGTGTTGTTTAACCTTTCAGGATAGCTCTTTAGGTTCTCACCGGTGCCCTAGTAGATGTTGGATATGTCATGATGTCTTTTGGTCGAGTTACGTGCATCTTGATTTGCTTGACCAATCCTTGGAGAGCTTGTCAAAGGTTGAAATGGTTCTCGGGGAGAGGCGACTGAACCATAATAGAGCTACATCTTTGAGGAAGAATTTACATTTCACAATGTTAGTCGTGCAGCTAGAATCCATATGCCATTCATAACGGTTTAGAAAGTTTCAAAGATTGGTCTTCCTCGAGTAAGCCATAAGCTATGGCATGTTGAAGCGTCAGGTCATTCAGCATTAAGCACAGTTTGAGTAAAAGGGCTGCGTCTCTTACTGGTTTCACTATCACTGATAATGTGCCCCTTGATTCTTTCATGATACTACGGACCATGTCGGTGAGAACCATGTTAAATCATGAGATTTTGATCAATGACAATATGAAAGTATAAGTCAACAAATTACAATCAAGGTGTCTTGCAAATACAATATACTTAGAAGAACTATGACATTGGATCTTAGAACTCATTATATGATCTTCATTTCAGTTATTTTTAGAGTTTAGGACTTAGGTTATGTTGTTAAGATCTCTCTTACAGATATCATCTTCCTCTATATTGTTTTAAATATCATATATATATACACACACACACACACATATGTATATACAATGCAAAACTGTGTGCACACAAAAGTTTTGTTGTGACACCCTACGTTAGTTAATGTCACTCTTTATCAGAAGGCATTAAGTTCCATGAAGCGTATTAGGTAAACAGAAACAAAATCATCACAAGACATATATAAAATAGTAGCGGAATTTAAAACTTTATTCTTCAAATAGAAAACATCATGGTCCAAAATCCAGTTACGACATAAGTCTGAAATACAGAAAACCCATTACATTAAATTAAAATATCTACCTTGTACTAAAATCATCAGAGTACAGTAATATAAAATCGTAGTCTCCAAAAATATCCATAGCAAGGTAGACAGGTAATCAAAGCGGTACATTTAAGCAGCTCCAAGCAGAGGAGAGAATCCTAATCAAGCCTAAGTATTCCCATCCTAAGAACCTGGGGGGAAAACTAAGAGAGAGAAAAGGAAACAAAATGGATCAGACATAAAGTCTGGCGAGTCCAGTTACTTTTAGCATATAAATAAGTAAAAGCATCATGATAGGTATAAAAACTGGATGAGAGGTAACAATGTCACATGATAGGTAAAACATACTGAACAGGATAAGTAGGACGAACAGAACAGAACAGATTACACTTCTCAAATACTTTTCCCTGCACCAACACATGTAGAATAGAAACAGAATGATCCCAACAGAGACAGAATGATCCCAACAAAAACAAAATGGTATAATTAGGCGTACTTCTATTAACAGGTTTTACCCCCAACGATAATAATAGGCAGCCCAACAGAAATGATGGGTATTACCCCCAAACGATAATAACTGTCCCTTAAACAGGAAGGACTATATGTACCCTAATTACTACCCCAATCGATCGGCTCCCTATCCATAGATACCTTATGCTAGCCCCACAGTAGGATGTATCACTTCCTAAAGTGGAAACCCCTTTTTCTCGATAGGCACAACCATATCTGGTGCTATAACGTCTTATTTTCCCAGGCAACTGCATCCATGCATGCACATGGCTCTGTCAGAATGCGCCATCAGACACCTCCACCCATATGGACCTCTTATAATTGGCTCAGTAAGCGTGCTCTGACGCGTGCTTAGTTCAGGGTCCCCCTTTGGATATCAGTATGGGTTACTAACTGATACGGGTCTCACACAACAGATGATACAAGCCACCCCTTAGGCTTCCATCCCCACTACTAGGATTTTGACAGGTTATACCTAACAGATTAGCAAGCCCGCATAACTCCAACATATAAAACAGGTCAAGTTTGTCGGGTTCGTATAACCCTCCCCCCCCCACAGATTTAACAGATTTACTTAACCCTCCCATTGATTCAAGCAAGTTTACTTAACCCCTACACACTTTGATAGGTTCATATAACCCCCACAGATTTAAATAGGTTAAGTATTACAGGTTATTATCATTTCCCGTTCATGTATGCTAATGCACCATAGCTCTTACATTAAGTCGACTACTTGTGGATGCTAGATATGTCGGGTGGTTCCGTGCGGACTTCTACCACAAGTTAGACTTAACCTCGTGTCTTAGCACCTTTACGTATACATTTACGCACTAGACCCCTCATGTTAAATTAACCACTTGTGGATGATGGATTTGTCGGGCGGTTCTGGGCAGACATCTACTACAAGTGTAATCTAACCTCGTGTCTAAGTGCGGTTACAATTTCTGTTTATTGTAAATTTAGGCATGTTCTTTCTTAAACAATTATTCATGTTTATCATAGGTTATGCCCCCAAATCCCAGTTATGATTCATGATACAAGTTATGCCCCAGTTTCTCTTTCCCAATCATTCCCAATTTTGTTCGTTCACATATTTCAGCGATATGCTTAGTCTTGAAGGTAGCCTAGGCTATAAAAATAAAAAGGGAAAGAGGGAGCGAAGAGAACAGAAATAGGCATAAAAACAAAATAGATATATGATGACAGAAATAGGCATAATAACAGAATAGACATATGATGACAAGAATGGGCATAATAACATAATAGGCATATTATAACTGAACAGTAGATCAGTTGTACATGTAATGGCAGATTTGTTTAGTTATGATTTAGGTTATTAACATGCATAGATTTAGATCCAAACTTATAAACATGTCAGGATTACTTATTAAATGTTTATATTTCAAAGCAACATAAACTCATAGGGACTCGATCTAAAGAACTGAGAAAAGAGTGTTGATGTTGTAGCAGAGATTCTTGAATACGTATAAGTCGTTGTTGCAGAAGAATAGGCTAATTCAATCTGAGTTGGGGCAGCATCTCATTGTCTCCATTGTTTTTGATGAATAAAACAATAGGAATGAGGTCCTATTTATAGCCTACCATCAACGAATTAGGTCAAGAAACAAGTCCAGGTGCAGGATAGGGATCTGCCCCGGATCTAGGTGGGGTCGACCCCGGGTCAACCCTAGGGTCGACACCCCCTTGTGTGGGTCGACCATAGGGTCAACCCCCATGGGGCATGGGTCAACCCCCATGGGGCATAGGTCGACCCCCAACGGGTCAATTTCCCGCATCTTCCTACTCTTCAATTTTGATTTTCTGGACTGGTTTTGTGTACATATATTTTTTACTCATATGTATACAGACTTCAAAGCTTATTAACTTCTTCATACAATGTCCGTTTTACGCAAACTCGGAGTCTATCCTAAGCAGAATTCTAAGACAAACGCAATGGCGAAGTATATTTTCCTTAATTCCAATATTTAATTAAGTGTTAATCCCGTTAACAACGCGATTATTGAACCAGTGCCATAACGAGTTGGATCAAACTTGAAGCCTGCACAAACCATCAGCATGAAGCAAAGCTCAATCATCTCTGAAGCTCAAATGGGCCAGGTTCAAGAGCAATGTCTCAGCAACCAGATTGAGCGGCTTTGTCAGCTATTGGATCGAGCAGCTTCATCTTTCCAGGGTCGAGCAGCTCATCATCAACTCTGAATTGGTCCAATTCCAATAGCAATGGGTCGGCCAAGTTCCAGTGGTACCAAGTCGGTTTAGTCACGAGTCACTGGATCGGTCCATTCATCAAGGAGCGGGTCGGTCTATTCCATCACACAACGGATAGATCTGGTTTTGGGTGCAGCGGGTCGGCCTAGTACTCAGAGTAATGGGTCGGTCGGGTTCAAGAGCAAGCTCCAAAGCAACGGGTCAACTCCAAAGTTTGGGTCAACACAGTTTTGGTCGGCACAAAGTTTGGGTCAGTATAACTTGGGTCGGCGCAGTTTGGATCGGCACAGTTTGGGTCGGCACAATTTGGGTCCGCATAGTTTGGGTCGGCACAGTTTTGGGTCGGCACAGTTCTGGGTTAGCATAGTTTGGGTCGACAAAGTTTGGGTCGGCACTGTGACACCCTACGTCGTTAATGTCACTCACTAAGGGAATGCATTAAGTTTCGTGAAGCGTTATAGGTAAATAAGAACATAATAGTATAAGACAAACGTGCAAAATAGCAGCGGAATTAAAAAATTTATTTAAATCAAAACATCAAGGTCCCAAATACTGAGTTTACATCATAAGTAACTAATTACATTAGTAATCTGCCTTGCCAAAAATATCAGAGTACAAAAGCGTAAACCATATTTCCCTTGCAAAGCCATAAGAGAGTTGACAAGCAGTCAAAGTGATACATCTATATCCAACATCCAAGCTAAGCTGAAAGAATCCAAATCAACTCTAAGCACTTCCACCCTGAGAACCTAGGGGGAAACGGAAGAGAGAGAAGAGGAAACAAATAAGGTCAGACATAAAGTCCGGCGAGTATCATGGCAGGTATATAAAAGTGGAAGAACAAGATAACAATAACAATAACAAGTGTGAACTGAGCAAGATAAGATGAACATGATATATTGCGCTTCTTAAATACATTTCTCTACACTGCGCAGATACTAGTATATCATAAATAGAATGATCCCTATTAATACCGTTCCATTACATTTTCTTGGTTATTAGGTTACTTGGGTTAATAGCACTCAAGATTTACACGCGCATCGTACCCAGTTACTTCCCCATGGATTCACCTAATACAATATATGTAGCTATCTCGCAATATTGAGATACACCCCATAGTACCCCACTCGCACGGTCTCCACCGTAATGAATGCGGTCGCTCATCCTACGCCGGAGTGACGTATGGATATCTATATAAAATGTTACGTTCTACATATATCTATCATTACTATGCTACGTAAGCGTATGGACTGCCACCGTCGATCGAATCAGATTCCTTATCAAAATAATGCCCTCTAGTCTACGATACACCACCCGAAGCAAATATGCATGTATCTAGACTGTCCCACGTATGTACTTTAATTGTAGCTCGATGCCTCAATCACACATCCTCTAATGTGCACCGAGTTCTGTGGCAGGGCTATACAAGAAACATGGAACTCGGCCAGGAGCTTTTCCATATCTGTACAGGCCGCCTTTAAGTGCGTTCAAATACAGATATTCCTCGGGTGTGTTTTTCATGGTGGCTATGGCCCCACCTCGGCTCCTCCCTCAACTAGTAAAGACTACAAAGCTAAGCAACTACCCCTAATAACAACTAATCTAAACATCCATGTGGCGTCTATCCTCAACCCCATACCTCGATTGTGAAAGGTGAAATGATATCTTGGGTTTAGATCTAGTCTTTTCGCATCACGCTGGCTGTCGATGACGGATATCCGACGGTCTACTATCCTTGTTGGTCGTGACACTCTCTACCTCCTTGTGAGGCAACCGTCGAATCACCCTGGTGTCACCTTATCACAGCATTCAGACCGCATAACTACATCTATATTCAAGGCCCACCCACCTAGTAGTTACGCGCAAACCCAACCTCTATGAGTACAGCCTAAAACATCTGTCATCGCACAGAGGAATACTAGGAGCACCTTACATACTTCAGGAAGCCGCGTGCTTCCCCTTCCAGTCCTTTGGAGCCGTCATAACAATTAGATGAATGTGCGCTCCCCTCGTGTCTTATAACACCTCGATGATCTAGCCCGTTGGGTTATTCACCCTCAAACGTCTGGACTGGTCCAAGCGCCTTTCTTTAATATGTTGTTAGACCCTATGTCCAAACATTCTTTTGCATGCTTGCCTTACCTCACTCGGTTCCCATTTAACTTGGTTATTCCCGTTTATATTGAATTCTTATTCCAATTTACCAAGTTTCTCTTGTTTATTAATTTCAATCATATAACTTAATTCATTTAAGTTTATTAATAAGCCCACAACATGTTATTCTCTAGACTGTGGCCCAAGGTCTGTAATCCACAATCTATTTTATATTCTTGCTTGGTTACATCATTACAACAACATGTTCTCCTTAATACGTTATTAAGTATATCTCAATTCACATGTTTCCTAATTAACATGTCACTTACCATTTATGATTAAATATAACTTATTTATTTTACAAATTTTCCTCATTCTTTCTCATTTAATCATAAATTCAATTTACACTGTCACTACAACTTATCATTGTGTACTTAGCAGATTATTACGCATATCTAATTCTATCATTTATACTAGTTATGCTTGCACTTCAAGGTGTCCGTCAATTACATAACTTTATTGTATTTTCCACCGGTTATGTATACCCCTAAGTGCCTTTAATTACATAACCTTATTGGGTTAAGTTCGTGGGCCTATATATAAATAATACCCACCCCTTCTATTTTACTTAACCCACCCACTACCCATCCAATTTTACTTAATCCCAACTTAAGTTCATAATCATACAATCCTTATGGATTAAATTAGGTTAAGTAGTCCAATTCATTACCATGTCCAATCATGGTTATAATGGGCTAGACCTCCCACATTAGGCCTACAACGTGTGGATGTTGGATATGTCAGTCGGGTCCGAGCAGTTTTATTCCACAGTTGGGCATAACCTCGTGTCTTAGTCCGATTCGTATTTGCACATTTAGACCTCTCACATTAGTTTCAACATTAGTGGCTGCTGCATATGCCGGTCGGGTCCGGCAGACTTCCACCACTAATGCAACCTAGCCTCGTGTCATAAGTGCATTTACAATTCCTAATTGTAATTACTAGACATTCCATTTTTATCCAAATCTACCTATGTCATTATAGGTGGTTGTTTCTCTTTATCCCCATATTTAATTATATGCCCAATTCATTATTCAAATTACAGACTTTTATGCCCTTTTTCAATTCATCTTTTAATTATGCACCATACGCTCCTTTTTCCTATGTCATAAATCAAGGCATATATATATATATATATATATATATATATATATGTATGTATGTATGTATGTATTATGCCAAACCCAAACCCACATATTCTCCAATTTACGCCTAAAATTCATATTCACATATGTTCCCATTTACGTCCCAAATCAATATTTAGACATGTCCCATTTTATACCCAATTCCATATTTACATTTATTCCAATGCATGCCTAAATTCATATTATCCAACAAGACATATGCCCCTAAACCCATATTCGTATATTTCCAAATTTATGCCCAAATTTAGATCTATATTTTCCAATACCAATTATGCCCCAAATTATGTCTTTCCCTATCGTTCCCAATTTCGCATGTTCGCATTTTTCAGCGTTAGGCCTAGGCTCGAAGGTAGCCTGGCTATATAAAAATAAAGAGGGAAAAAGAGGGAGAAAAGAGAATCAAGAATAGGCATAATAACGAATCAATAATAAACTGATAGAAATAGGCATAAAATGAATAGGCTTATTATGACAAGATTTAACATGGTGGCGATATGAACGTATAAAAGATCTGATAATTATGTCATAATAGAACTGATTAGGCACCGATTCAAGATCCAGTTTTTATATACATATCAAGATTACTATTTAAATATTCAGATCTAAAAATAACATGAACTCACAGTGAACAGTTCTAAGGAAATGGATCTAATTTACTGCGAAGAACATGTTGAATAAGTTGTTGTAGCCATCGCTGAATTTGTTGTTGCAATCTTCGAATATGTATAATATTCTTTGAATTGATTTAGAAGAAGAAGGGCCATTTTAATTTTCATTGCAGCAGAGCTTCGCCGTCGGTATTTAGATGAATAAAACCTAGGTTTAGGGTCCTTTATATAGCCCAGGGTTCATGAATCTAGCTCCAAAATCATCCAGGTTCAGAAAAGAAGTTTCCAGAGCCACGGGTAGGTCGACCCCCCTTTAGGTGGGTTGACCCCTAGATCGACACCCATGAGCCTGAGTCGACCCCTAAGTCGACCCAGCAGGGTCTCGGGTCGACTTCAAAATGTCGGCCCTTCCTCGATTTGCACGCCGGATTTCTGGTTTTGCTGATTTTTGAATATTTTTGAATTTTATATGTGTATACATCTTTCCTATATGCTTACAAACTTCAAACCTTAATAACTTCTTCATACGGTGTCCGATTTATGCAAACTAGGTGTCTATCTTGACCAGAATTCCGAGATGGACGCAATGGCGCGATCTGTTTTACTTAATTCTGATTATTAAATTAAGTTTTTCCTAATTCATTGTTAATAGTGTATTTCACATTGATTATTCTTTAATTCATCATATTTAGCATCGTTAAAATTCTGGGGTGTTACATTCTCCCCTACTCAATGGATTTCGTACCCGAAATCTCCAAGTTAAGAAGAATGTATATCCTAACATCCAACAATCGTACATCCATCTAGCAATCACAGGCACCCATTGTCCTTAAGGAACTTCTAATGCTTTTGTGAACATACGCAATAGTGTGTATATGTCCGTAAACTAATGCGAAAGATCAGGCGGTCAACTGATTCAATTGACCTCCGTAATGCAATGTATGTTTGTGCCATGCAACCAAATTTTATGCAAATCATCCTAATCCATGTAAGTTCTGTATGCGTGCACAATTATCCATCCAAATGCAACATTAATGCAAGATACACCCATTTTCATCCACAAAATTTAAAATGTACACACGTCAATATGCAAAATGTAAGTGATTGAGCCGATCTTGTGCCTATTGTATGTGTATGCATCCACGAGCAAACACTTTCATCCATCAAACATAACATGTCTCAAACACTTGTTTACATTCATTAGTTTTTTGTCTAAGGACTCGATCGATAAGAGATATTCAAACGATAGATACAAGTATTAATTCGAAGCTTGGAAAAAGAAGTTAAGGACATATTCCCGAAAAGGAAAGGATATGAAGCGCGAATCTTGTCTTCAGCCTCGCAAGTAGCGTTCTCGCGGCCCTTTCCCTATTGCGCTCTTACTAGCTTCACTTCTTTGTTGCACAATTTCTTAACCTCCGATCCAAGTATGCAAGTCGGAACTCGTCCTATCATTGCTTCCTTCTCTACTTTCATTTCCTCTCGCAAGTTTGGCTCCACTACCTCGAACTCTATAAATTTAATCGCCATTTGAATGAATAGTCATCTTAGAATGATGGGCTTCCTCAAGGACTATCTTCAATAGGTTCCCCATCCCGATATGGTTCACCTATCAAACATCTTCTCAAGTAGCTCCCCTACTTGCTTATCAAGTTCCTTCTTTTCTTTTAGGAGTCACATGTCACAAATCATCGATAGATATGTCAAGAGGTTCTAGGAGACTAAGCATGACAAGCCCTTTTGGGGTCATAAGAAATCTCAAGAGTCTTTCTATGGAAAGTTAAAAGTCTAACGACCCTCCTCTCACAATCTAGAATGACTCCATATATAGTTAATCCATCCATCCTAGAATCAAACCGTATCTTATGAAATCAAGAACATATGCATCGCAAGCAAACTCGACACCTAACGCAGAGATTCTCAAACCCCGACAAATCATCGATAAATGAGTCGTACCTCCACCGGGGTTTGAGGCAATAACGGGATCCAGAACCATACTAGTATCTACGTGCAGAGACTCAACTAAAGGATCAGATATAAAAGAATGTGAAGCGCCAGGAAAAGAATCCTAATAGGATGATCAGAAATAGAAATCAATCCTTCGATGGAAACTTTCCTACCCCTATACTGTCCACTAGCTATGAGAACGATAGCTTGCCCCCTAGAAGTTCCTACCCTCTGGCCTTATCTTTGTCTTTTCGAGAAATCCTTAATGAGGTGTCCTGCCTTACCAAAGTGGTAACAAACGCCTTTTCTCTTTTTGCAATCCTTCTCCAGATGACCCACCATTCCGAAATTATGGTATTTCCTCTTTTCTTCTTTCAGTTGTGCTCCTTAGCCCTAACTCCCTTATTCTCCTTTTTACCATCCTTGTGCAACATGCTAACAAGTCTCTTGAAAGCTGCCTCCATCACACGGAAATCCTTATGAGGCTTGAGAGAAAATAAGCCGCGGGCGAAACCACTGCGGCTAAAGATGGAGGTTGGGCACTTCTTTGCCCTTCGACATGTACCGTAGTTTTAAGATGCCTACGGAACCATGCCAAAATAGGAATACCCTTTCGAGAGGAAATGGTTCCCCGAACAAAAAGGAATCAAGCAGAGAATCGAGAAGATATTTATGGTTTTGGGAAATATGCTTTTCAAAAACAGACTTTTTATTTTAAAATACTTTGTTTTTGAGACCTTTTTGAAAACCGTTTTCAAAATACTTTATCCGATCTTATAACCATATGCTCTGATACCAAATGTGACACCCCATATCCGTTAATGTCACTCACTCACTAAGGGAATGCATTAAGTTTCGTGAAGCGTTATAGGTAAATAAGAACATAATAGCACAAGACAGACATGTAAAATAGCAGCGGAATTAAAAACTTTATTTAAATCAAAATATCATGGTCCCAAATACTGAGTTTACATCATAAGTAACTAATTACATTAATAACCTGTCTTGCCAAAAATATCAGAGTACAAAAGCATAAACCATATTTCCCTTGCAAAGCCATAAGAGAGTTGACAAGCAGTCAAAGTGATACATCTATATCCAAAATTCAAGCTAAGCTGAAAGAATCCAAATCAACTCTAAGCATTCCACCCTGAGAACCTGGGGGGAAATGGAAGAGAGAGAAGAGGAAACAAAAAGGGTCAGATATAAAGTCTGGTGAGTCCAGTTACTTTTAAATATAAATAAATAAAAGTATCATGGCAGGTATATAAAACTGGAAGAACAAGATAACAGTAACAATAACAAGTGTGAACTGAGCAAGATAAGATGAACATGATATATTGCGCTTCTTAAATACATTTCTCTGCACCGCGCAGATACTAGTATATCAGAAATAGGATGATCCCTACAAATACCGTTCCATTACATTTTCTTGGTTATTAGGTTACTTGGGTTAATAGCACTCAAGACTTATACTCGCATCGTATCCAGTTTCATTCCCATGGATTCACCTAATACAATATATGTAGCTATCTCTCAATATTGAGATACACCCCATGGTATCCCACTCGCATGGTCTCCACCGTAATGAATACAGTCCCTCATCCTACGCCGGAGTGACGTACGAATCTTTATATAAAATGTTACGTTCCGCATATATCTATCATTACTGTGCTACGTAAGCGTATGGACTGACACCATCGATCGAATCAAATTCCTTATCGGAATAATGCCCTTTAGTCTACGATACACCACCTAGAGCAGATGTGCATGTATCTAGACTGTCCCACGTATATACTGTAATTGTAGCTCGATTCCTCAATCGCATGTCCTCTAATGTGCACCGAGTTCCGTGACAGCACTAAACAAGAAACACGGAATTCGGCTGGGAGCTTTCCACATCTGTACAGGCCACCTTTAAGTGTCTTCAAATACAGATATTCCTCGGGTCTGTTTTTCATGGTGGATATGGCCCCACCTTGGCCCCTCGCCCAACTAGTAAAGGCTACAGAGCTAAGCGACCGCCCCTAACAATAACCAATCTAAACATCTATGTGGCATCTACCCTCAACCCCGTACCTCGATAGTGAAAGGTGAAATGATATCTTGGGTTTAGCTCTAGTCTTTTCGCAACCCGCTGGCTGTCGATGACGGATATCTGACGGTCTACTATCCTTGTTGGTCGTGACCCTCCCTACCTCCTCGTGAGGCAATGGTCGAATCACCTTGGTGTCACCTCGTCACAACATTCTGACTGCATAGCCACATCTGCAGTCAAGGCCCACCACCTAGTAGTTAAACACAGACCCAACCTCTACGAGTGTAGCCTAAGACATCTGTCACCGCACAGAGGACTACTAGGAGCACCTTACGTACTTCAGGAAGTCGCGAGCTTCCCTTTCCAGTCCTTTGGAGCCGTCATAACAATCAGATGAATGTGTGCTCCCCTCGTTTCTTTATAACACCTCGATGATCAAACCCGTTGGGTTATTCACCCTCAAACGTACGGACTGGTCCAAGCGCCTTTCTAAACCCTATGTCTAAACATTTTTTTACGCGCTTGCCTTACCTCACCCGGTTCCCATTTAACATGGTTATTCCCGTTCATATTGAATTCTTATTCCAATTTACCAAGTTTCTCTTGCTTATTAATTTCAATCATATAACTTAATTCATTTAAGTTTATTAATAAGCCCACAACATGTTATTCTTATATTGTGGCCTAAGGTATGTAATACACAATCTATTTTATATTCTAGCTTGGTTACATCATTACAATAACATGTTCTCCTTAATACGTTATTAAGTATATCTCAATTCACATGTTTCCTAATTAGCATGTCACTTACCATTTATGATTAAATATAACTTATTTATTTTACAAGTTTTCCTCATTCTTTCTCATTTAATCATAAATTCAATTTACACTGTCACTACAACTTATCGTTGTGTACTTAGCAGATTATTACGCATATCTAATTCTATCATTTCTATTAGTTATGCTTACCGTTCAAGGTGTCTTTCAATTACATAACATTATTATATTTTCCACTGGTTATGTATACCGCTAGATGTCTTTAATTACATAACCTTATAGGGCTAAGTTCGTGGGCCTATATATTAATAATACCCACCCCTTCTATTATACTTAACCCACCCACTACCCATCCAATTTTACTTAACCCTAACTTAAGTTCATAATTATACAATCCTTATGGATTAAATTAGGTTAAGTAGTCCAATTCATTACCATGTCCAATCATGGTTATAATGGGCTAGACCTCCCACATTAGGCCTACAACGTGTGGATGTTGGATATGTCGGTCGGGTATGGGCAGTCTTATTCCACAGTTGGGTCTAACCTCGTGTCTTAGCCCAATTCATATTTGCACACTTAGACCTCTCACATTAGGTTCAACATTAGTGGATGTTGGATATGCCGGTCGGGTCCGGGCAGACTTCCACCAGTAATGCAACCTAACCTTGTGTCATAAGTGCATTTACAATTCCTAATTGTAATTACTAGACATTCCATTTTTATCCAAATCTACCTATGTCATTATAGGTGATTGTTTCTCTTTTTCCCCATATTTAATTATATGCCCAATTCATTATTCAAATTATAGACTTTTATGCCCCTTTTCAATTCATCTTTTATTTATGCACCATATGCTCCTTTTTCCTATGTCATAAATCAAGGCATATATATATGTATTATGCACAAACCCAAACCCACATATTCTCCAATTTATGCCTAAAATTCATATTCACATATTTTCTCATTTACGTCCCAAATCAATATTTAGACATATCCCATTTTATACCCAATTCCATATTTACATTTATTACAATGCGTGCCTAAATTCATATTATCCAACAAGACATATGCCCCCAAACCCGTATTCGTATATTTCCAAATTTATGCCCAAATTTAGATCTATATTTTCCAATATCAATTATGCCTTAAATTATGTCTTTCCCCATCATTCCCAATTTCGCATGTTCGCATTTTTCAGCGTTAGGCCTAGGCTCGAAGGTAGCCTGGTTATATAAAATAAAAAGGGAAAAAGAGGGAGAGAAGAGAATCAAGAATAGGCATAATAATGAATCAATAATAAACTGATAGAAATAGGCATAAAATGAATAGGCTTATTACGACAAGATTTAACATGGTGGCGATATGAACGTATAAAAGAAGATCTGATAATTATGTCATAATAGAAGTGATTAGGCACTGATTCAAGATCCAATTTTTATATACATATCAAGATTATTCAGATCTAAAAATAACATGAACTCACAGTGAATAGATCTAAGGAAATGGATCCAATTTACTGCGAAGAACATGTTGAATAAGTTGTTGTAGCCATCGCTGAATTTGTTGTAGCAATCTTCGAATATGTATAATATTATTTGAATTGATTTAGAGGAAGAAAGGCCATTTTAATTTTCATTGCAGCAGAGCTTCGCCGACAATATTTAGATAAATAAAACCTAGGTCTAGGGTTCTTTATATAGCCTAGGGTTCAAGGACCTAGCTCCAAAATCGTCCAGGTTCAGAAAAGAAGTTTCCAGAGCCACGGGTAGGTCGACCCCCCTTCATGGGTGTCGACCCCTAGGTCGACCCCGGGGTCGACCCCCATGAGCCTGAGTCGACCCCTAGGTTGACCCAGCAAGGTCTCGGGTCGACTTCAAAATGTCGGCACTTGCTCGGTTTGCGCGCCGGATTTCTGGTTTTGCTGATTTTTGAATACTTTTTGAATTTTATATGTGTATATATCTTTCCTATATGCATACAAATTTCAAACCTTGATAAATTCTTCATACGGTGTTCGATTTACGCAAACCAGGTGTCTATCTTGACCAGAATTCCGAGACTGGCGCAATGGCGCGATCCGTTTTACTTAATTCTGATTATTAAATTAAGTTTTCCTTAATTCATTGTTAACAATGTATTTCACATTGAGTATTCTTTAATTCATCATCTTTAGCGTCGTTAAAATTCCGGGGTGTTAGAGGCACAGTCAACCCAGTGTCATTTTCGTAAATATTTGGGTCGGCTGAAAATGCATGCCAGCTGTGACCAGCTGTAAAGTAGACCAGCGACAATTTCATAAATAAATTTACGACCGACCCAAACCTTGTATACCATAATTACAACATTTCCATTACTCCCAAACTACACCTATAAATAGCCCACTTTACCATTCAAGGGACTGATTCCTTTACCCCAAAAGGTTGCCCAAATCACTTCTCCACCATTCTAAAGTTCCTTAAAGCTCCACTAATGGCCACCAAAGCTCTCTACTTCTTCCTCTGACAACATGAAGATCAAATCACATCTTTTCTCCATCCGAATGGGCTCAAACTCAATCCTAGTGCTCTCCAACCGCCATTAAATCTTCTCTAAAAGCTCGGATCTAACATAAACTTCATCACGCGATCAAGGAAAAGCATCTACATGCCAAAGTGATTGAAGATCTACAAGATAACTTTCACAGTCCACAAGACCTATTCCATTTCTCTACGAAGTCAAGTGTGATCTAAAGCTAAAAAAGAGCAAAGAGAGGAAAATCATTATGTAAAGAGAGAATGAGCAAAAGTGAATTGTATGAGATAATAAACTTTGTAAATCTTCTCATGATAGTGGAAAACATTTCAAAAGTGGACGTAGATCTTTGCTAAGATCGAACCGCTATAAAAACCTTTTGTCTTTTACTTACTTTTTCCTGTTTATTTTGCGATTTCGGCTCTTTCAATTTCTAACCATAATTGGTGAAGTGTGATTTCACACCTTTGGTGTTTGAGTCATTTTTGATTCAAACATTAGGCGCCCACCGTAGGGCCGTGTTCGCACTTCCTTCTCTCACGCTCCCCTCAAGTTTAAAGCCTTGGATTGAAGTTCTAAATCCTCTCTGAAATAATGGCTAAGTCAAAGAAGACCACAAGCAAAGCCATTGAAGGGAATGACAACGTAGCTAAAAATGAAGCTACTCCACTCATTAACCGTTTAGAAGTTGGAGAAAATTTGATATCCAGGGTTGGAGTGGCTAAAGCTAAATTGAATGTCGTCATCGCTAACTTGAGCCAATGCATGGAAACATCCAACAAAGCTTTAATCGATGCTAAAAAACTCTCGTAGATGTTAATCAAGCTTTAATGGATAAAGTGAGTGCTCTCCTAAACGCTCAATCGAATCCCGTTCCTCCTCTAAAGATCAATGTCAACCTTGAAGAGAATGTGAATTCTTCAGCCTCTGATCCTCACAATGACAACATGGAAGGATTTGTTGGCAAAAATGACGCTAATGTTGAAGACTTAAAGTTGAATGCTATAAACCGATCGAAATAACCGACGATCTGCAAGTCCCATCAAGGGGGTACCTTCCCATATCGGAAGTAAAAGACTTACATCCTCTAAACGTGATCACTCGCCATGACGAGCAGTCAGAAAAGAGATCGAAGTCTCCTTCCTGGAACAACACAACTTGAAGGAATATATCACGGATGTAGTAAAGCAAATCATGAAAGACAACATACCTCGCAAGGATAGTGAAATGGAATGGGACTTCTCCCTCGACAAAAATCCTTTTACAAAGAGGATCCGCAAGGCCGAATTCCCCAAAAAAGTTCACTCATCCTACTTTGCCTCTGTATGATGGAAACTCTAATCCGAATCATTTCCTATACAAATACGAGTGGCACATGAATGCAGCTAAAGCAACGGATGAGATCAAATGCTTGTGCTTCCCTCTCTATCTAGAAGGTGTCGCATCGTTATGGTTTATGAGGCTGTTCGCCCAAATCCGTCGACCGATTTGATGATTTGACTCTAAAATTCAAAGAGTAGTTCAGGTTGCAGGCTACAAAGGCTAGAGACGTCATTTCTCTTACATCAATGAGGCAAAATCCAGGAGAATCTATCAAAGCTTTTCTCAAAAGGTTTAATGATGTTGTATCTGAAGTAGGGAATCCTGAACCTTGCATGATCGTAATGTCTCTAATCGGCGCTATAGACGAGAAGAGAAAATTTGGTAAATGGATTAAAATGAAAGAGCTAAGCACGCTCGAGAAATTCTATAAAAAAGCCATGGAGTACATGAAAGTTGAAACTGGTTCAGTACCTCTTCAGATTATTGATGCTAACCAGCTTCTTGGAGCTCCCAAAAATGTTGCTGCTCAGTATAATCAGAATAACACTCAAAGGCAGAAGTCATAACACTAATGAGTGCCAACACTGAAGAACCTCATTGAGTTGATCAGGAAAAACAGGCTACAACAGTATGTAAAAAATCCACAAGCCATGAATCCTTCTACAACTCTCCAGAGGCAAGGGGAATCAAATGATCAGTCTGGTCCAAGCAACGTAGCTTATGCTTAAATTATTCCAAGGCTGATTATCAACTGATAACCATTGATGGAGCTTCAATTTCAATGACCCGAAATAAGCGATCAACATCGTCACCATTTTACTTCATGCTCTATTTCCTGCTTTAGTTCATGCTTTACTTCATGTTTTACTTTCTGTTGTATTCAAAACTTCTTGTAAATAGTCTGTAATAATCTGCAAGTGATGCACTAAACATTAGCTCTGCGAATAAGAGCATATCTATAAGAATGAACTTCTTTCTTGCAAAATTATATGTCAAATCAAAACATTCTTAAAATTTGATTTCATACTGCAGGCCATCTGTCGAGCGCTTGTTCTTGCGAAATCTGACGAAACATAGCAACCCCAACAACACTAGTATATGTGCCAAATGCTATAAATATCAACATGCACAAATGCAAAAATAGAAAAGCACCGCCTTGAAAAGTGAATGGGAAGAGTCGCAGAGATTCAAACAATGAGCAAGCACCACGGAAAAGAAATGAGGGAGCTATAACCTTTGTCGAGGGGCACCTCCCCAAGTGGGAGGCTCAAAGCTTCAAGTTCCTAAACTGAAATAGCCTGCCAAGTCGATCGTCCGACCAATGAGCTAATAACTGCCCCTTGGACAATGCAACAACCGCTCCAATTCATTTGTGTAGCATATGAAATCCCCAGATGTGAAGAATGAAAACCACTTGCGTAGCATCTGAAATCTCAAATGTGAAGAGTGCCAATTCATTTGCGTAGCATCTGGAATCCCCATATTTGAAGAATGAAATTCATTTACGTAGCATCTGGAATCCCCAGATGTGAAGAATGAAAACCACTTACGTAGCATCTGAAATCTCAGATGTGAAGAGTGTCAATTCATTTGCGCAGCATTTGGAATCCCCAGATGTGAAAAATGCAAACCATTTGTGTAACATCTGGAAACCTCAGATGTGAAGAATGAAATTCATTTGCGTATCATCTGGAATCCCCAGATGTGAAGAATGAAAACCACTTGCATAGCATTTGAAATCTTAGATGTGAAGAGTTTCAATCCATTCGCGAAGCATCTGGAATCCTAGATGTGAAGAATGAAAACCACTTGCGTAGCATCTGGAATGCCCAGATGCGAAGAATGAAATCCATTTGCATAGCATCTGGGATCCCCAGATGTGAAGAATGAAATCCATTTGCGTAGCATCTGAAATCCCTAGATGTGAAGAATGAAAACCATTTGCATAGCATCTGAAATACCCAGATGTGAAGAATGAAATCCATTGTTTAGCATCTGAAATCCCTAGATGGAAGAATGAAAACCATTTACGTAGCATATGGAATCCCCATATGTGAAGAATGAAATCCATTTGCGTAGCATTTGAAATCCTCAGATGTAAAGAGTGTCAAACCATTTACGTAGCATCTGAAATATCAGATGTGAAGTATAGAAATCCCAAGTCCACCCCGAACAGGGGCACTAAACCCAAGGTCCTCCCCTGGCGAGAGCACATTATATAAGTCGTTCCCTAAAAGGGACACAAGAGTATAGAAACTTCTCCAAGCAGAAGTATTAAGCCAATCGGTCGGTAAAGTTGGAATTCCTATCGTATCGACAAAGCTCAGAAGATTCATACATGCTGGCAAGCGCAAATAGCTTCAACTGACAAAGTTAAAGTTTCCAGCATGAAAATTACAATCAGGGAAACTCAATGAACTAATCACATCGAGCTCTTGAGATTCGTGACGACTCACAGTAGTGAGGCAGCACAACCACACAAGAGTTGATTAATGCCCCAGAAAAATGCCATGAGACCATCACGACAATGTAACAAGCCAAAATCCAATACACTTAGCTTGGTCTTGCCTTCAAAACAGGATGTATGGAAAATTCGGCAAAATCGATATGCCAATTAAACTCATTGCACCAATAAAGATCTTACTGGAAAATCCAATAAGAATCTCTTAATGCAAAGATTTCCTTGTCCGCAAAGCTCCAACCATAAATATTTCACAGTCTGAATATGAAATATAAAGGAGACTCAGCAACACCTAGGAAAACCGTCGTAAAACAAAGATTCAAAATTTCATACATCTCAGGATGATATATGGTGTCAAAGCAAATTCAAATCGGAGCTTCAATTTGAAAAGGGGCACGTTTCATGAAACATAAACCGCCATAAAAGCTCATATAAGTCATTCTTTAATGATTAATTAACCCACTATTGATGTGGACAGTTGATGGTGAAGTATAAGTCCAAAATCGTACAAGTGCTTGTTTTCATTACAAAACAGGTGGCATGGAGCATATCCAATTAACAAGTTCTTTACGTGGATCACTGGGATTCAACAAATCAAAACGTCAAAGCATGATTTATCATAGCAAACAAAAAGCTATGACTGAATCTCAATGCAAGCTGTGTTACCAAAGTTCAATTCGAAGCCCGCATTTCTCGCAAGTGAAAAATACAAGCTTAGAGGGGCAAATATTAACCCTATTGTAACAACGCGATCATTGAACCAATGCCATATCGAGTTGGATCAAACTTTAAGCTTGCACGAACCATCATCATGAAGCAAAGCTCATTCATCTCCAAAGCTTAAATGGGCCAGATTCAATATCAATGTCTCAGCAACCAGATCGAGCGGCTTCATCAACAATTGGGTCGAGCAGTTTCATCTTGCCAGGGTCGAGCAGCTCATCATCAACTCTACGTCGGTCCAATTCCAATAGCAATGGGTCGGCGAAGTTCCAGTGCTACTGAGTCGGTCTAGTCATGAGTCATTGGGTTGGTCCATTCATCAAGGAGCGGGTCGCTCTATTCCATCACACAACGGATCGGTCTGGTTTCGGGCGCAGCGGGTCGGCCTGGTACTCAGAGCAATGCGTCAGCCTGGTTCAAGAGCAAGCTCCAAAGCAACGGGTCGACTCCACAGTTTGGGTCGGCACAGTTCTTTGTCGGCACAGTTTGGGTCGGCACAGTTTGGGTCGGCACAGTTTGGGTCGGCACAAAATTTGTGTTAGCACGGTTGGGTGGACACAGTTTGGGTCGGCACAGTTCTGGATCAGCACAGTTCTGGGTCGGCATAGTTTGGGTCGGCACGGTTTGGGTTTGCACAGTCAACCCAATGGCATTTTCATAAATATTTAGGTCAGGCTGAAAATGCATGCCATCTGTAAAGTAGACCAGTGGCAGTTTCATAAATAAATTTACGACCGACCCAAACCCTGTATACCATAATTACAACATTGCCATTACCCCTAAACTACACCTATAAATAGCCCACTTCTCCACCATTCAAGGGACCGATTCCTCTACCCCGAAGGGCTGCCCAAATCACTTCTCCACCATTCTAAAGCTCCTTAAATGTGACGACCCCAAACCCGTACTGACGGTGGCAAGGGTAATCTTTGGAATATAACACAGAAACAAATAATAGCAGAACATAATTAAATAAATACACCAGATAATGAACAAATAACACACTGGATAAACATAAACATCAGAGTTACACGGTATACAGGATCATACTTAGTACAAATACAGTTCAGCTATACATAAATGTCTACAGCGGAAATAAACATAATATGTACAATAGGATCTGAACAGCATAAAAAGAGATAAATGATAGAATTCATCTTCAGCTCCAGCTATCCAGAGAAAGCCAGCTAAAACCTGAATACAAGGCTGCCCGTGTAGAAAAAGGGGCACCCGAGTTTGAAAGTGAAACAAACTACGAGTCAGTCATGGGACTGGTATGAGAAATCTACTCAACATATTCAAAATATGGCTAATCACAGGACCACGCCACTTTCGTGGAACGGGTTTACTCCATTGGATTGCCAGTGCTTTAAAACAAATCATTCTTTTTAACATCGCAATGCTTTTTATAAAAATGAAGCCATTATAAGACTCAGTTCCCATCACACAATGCAACGCAAACCGGAGGATAGAGTTTTACCTTATAATCGCCAAAATATGCTTGATACGAATAAAACAAAAGCGTTTGGTATTATTGCTAGTGTCTATAGGTTTCGAAAACAATTTCGAATCATAACTATCAATCATAGATGGCATTAATGCCCCATACCACTATGTCTCCATATATAGGTATACAATCAAAACCGCACAGTCACGTATTTGGAAATTGAATTTCCGTCATGAACCAAGGCAAAAGATAGTCCTTACCGACT
Organism: Allium sativum; assembly: GCA_030737875.1. NCBI lineage: Eukaryota > Viridiplantae > Streptophyta > Magnoliopsida > Asparagales > Amaryllidaceae > Allium > Allium sativum. The sequence continues at coordinate 270,820,707 of CM060911.1, forward strand.
TCGAGACGCTCTAGCCCGTGTCTCAAGATCAGAGCTCGAGTGACCCTAGGATCGTCAGGGCCGGTCCACCGATGTGGATTAAAATGCCTGAACACTGCGTTTCCCCGCCCTATGGGGCGTCAATGAGCCAAAGAATGACTCCATCGGACCCGGATCGTCCGATCTAACCGAGGCGCCTCACAATAGTAACAACCACATAAGTCAAACTCGTCAGGGCATGTAAAACCACTGATGCCACTTCTAACTAGAAGGAAACGCATGCCCTCCCTGATGTCCTCTCCCGTTTCTGGTTCATATCGGGGTGTGAGGCTCGCGATTTCACGTTATACACAAAGCTACGCCACACAGGCGGTGCTTTGATCATCACCACAAGACTTTGCTTTTCAACAGAAGCCCTGATCACTGCATCTTAGCATGCCACACAGGCAATTCACACCGTGCAACTGATGGCTATCAATCACACAGAATAAATTCCAATGTCAGACACACTGTCCATTTGCAAGTCCGTTCTGGGTCTGAACGAAACCGGAGACACTATATACCTCGCAAACCAATCGATCACCACGTATGTCTGGACGATCACCACTCATTATCCATATTTTGGGATGCCTCCCAATCAGGACCTCGGTTACCATCCAAACGAGGTGAAGATCTCCGGTCTTCGACCACCGTCTTCATCTTCGATTTCTTATCGTCGATTCAGTTATTCAGAATGGGATAAACCCGGTCTTTCTGAGCAACTCGCGTATATAATAAACAAGTGCTACACAAACACTACTACGCATCATTTCAATTCATTAGTCACTAATCGTCGATCAGTAAGAGAACGATTTCCCAAATATTAACCCCGAAGGCTGAAACCAACATCAGATCAATACCCAAGAAACCATTCGACTTAGCCAACCTTCAGTTAGTTTCTAAATTTCACATCCATATCGTTTATAATATTTTATAACGATTTATCGCTATTTTTATTTATTTTAAAATAGCTAATTTATTCAAAACGACGCTTCGGGCCATAACGCGGTCGTGGCGCTATTTTTCTTTAGATTTGATTCACACATATCTGAAAATCTAATCGTTGGGTCTTCACAAAATTTACATCATTAGAAAGATCTTTTCAAAACCAATCCAACGGTTCCAGTTTTGGGAAATCTGACGGTCGGATCTCCCGGTACAATCGTTTGAAGTTTCGATTTCAAAATACGAACTGCAGCGTCGTTATTCGATTTAATATAATTATATTTATATATATATATATATATAATCGATTCTGGCGCTCTTTTTCTTCAGATTTGAATTAAACATTCCAGACAATCCAACCGTTGGACTTTTACAAAGTTGGTGTCGTTGGAAAGGTATTTCCAAAGCGAATCCAACGGTTACGATTTCGGGAAAATCCGATGGTCGGATCTTCCACACTAATCGTTTGAAATCACGATTTCAAAACACGAACTGCAGCTTCGTTATTCGATATATTTCAATTCTATTTATATATATATTGATTCTTCGATTTCAAGACTATATGATTTTCATACATTTGATAAAAATGGTATTTTTATCTAACTATCTTCTATTTCAACACTTCACTATTTTTAACAATACATGTATATAATAAAAATGTGATTTTTATTGTAAAACGATTTATTTCAAAACACGACTATTTTATATAGTTTATATAGGTGATAAAAATAGGATTTTTACTATAAAACAATTTACTTCAAAACCAGATTATTTTATATAGTTCATATTGATGATAAAAATAGGATTTTTATTATAAAACAATTTCTTTCAAAATATGAATACCATTCAACACATGAATGTCAATTCAACGAATGAATTTCGATTCAACACATGAAGGTTTTCTATAGTTTATATAAATAGATAAAAATGTAATTTTTATATTTAAAACACGAATACCATTCAACACATGAATTTCAATTCAATGAATGAATTTCGATTCAACACATGAAGGTTTTCTATAGTTTATATAAATAGATAAAAATGTGATTTTTATATTTAAAACACGAATACCATTCAACGCATGAATTTCAATTCAACGAATGAATTTCGATTCAACACATGAAGGTTTTCTATAGTTTATATAAATAGATAAAAATGTGATTTTTAGATTTAAAACACGAATACCATTCAACACATGAATTCTATTCAACGAATGAATTTCAATTCAACACATGAAGGTTTTCTATTCAACAAACGAATATAGTTTCAATACAGGAAAATAATTCTAACACATGAATATTATTCAAAATTTCGGCAGCATAACGGCAGGGTAGTTAAAATCGGGACTGTCCCTAGTACGGCTCCTCGCTCTACCTTAAAGCCTCGCAGCTTTTGATAATGGGGAATCATGCATCTAGTTCGCACGCAGGCGGCATGTATATTTTTTTCATTTCCACAAACTAATCCTATGTGGTTTCAACTAAATATTTCTCAACCACAAACGGGTATTTTTCAACCACAATCAATCAATCCCAACCACAAACAATTTCAATCAACCATTCGCTATCAATCAATTTTCACAACAATTACAACCAATAAATATCGTCCATGGTTTGTGGACGAGGGGCATATATATATATATATATATATATATATATATATATAGCATTTCACTTCTATTTCAACACATATATAATTTTTACGACGCATATACAACTTATACATCGAATGTACAACTTATACAGCGCTTATACATGAGGTGTACAACGCTTATATAACTCATACATCGACTATATAATTCATACATCGTTGTTTTCCATATCGTTTATAATTTAGAAATCTCACATTGGGTTCCACTCCACCAAAAATAGCAGAAGGCTCAGAAAAATATGCGGTCTCTTCTAAAATGTAGAAGACGTCCACACGAGTCCACTGTCTCTTGTTTCACTGAATTTCATCAACACATGAAAAAGATATGATTTTTCAAAGTTTGCAACACTTTAAAGTGTTAAAACAGTTTAAATATAGCCAAGCCGTACCTTTCACGTTGAACGTTCAAAGCTACGTTTTGGTCTTTCGATCAAACTGTTGCGCGATAGGAGAATCGGGTTATACGATGTCGAAGAGGGTCGGAAGGCGCCTGAACGGCGGGTGGAGGCGGCCAGTTCGGTGGGGCCCAGCTGGCGTGGCGACGACCCAAAGTTCCGACCTTCTCGAGCTTGATTCGAGCTCAATGATCCACGAAAAAATCTCCAACTGGTATTGATTTGAAGCCCTCGAGGAGATCTTCAAAATGGATCCGAGATTGTGTGATTTCGTTTAGAAACGAACGAGAAATCAAGGAGAGAAGTTGGAACCCCCTTTCCGTCATTCGCAGTTGATAATCGGGGAGAGAGAGAGCTTGGGTGTCGATTTATGATTGGCCAGGATTTTTTTTTTATATATTTTTAAAATTTCAAAAATACCCCTCTTCGCATACTAACTCCAATCCGAACCCAATGACTGTCGTCCCTATCGTTTTGCCCCTATTCCGAACAAAATGGGATATGTTTCGTAGGCCCATTCGACTGTTTCAGTCAGTTTTCCTTCAAATTAAAATATAAAACATTCAATATTTGATTTGAACGTACATTTCAATTTGCCAGGGCCACAAACTGATTCGAAAAATTCCAGAAAAATAAATCTAGCTATGTTTTGACGATATGGTCCCAACAAAACTAGTTTCATCGAATTCTGAGACCGTTTGAAAAAAAGCCCATTTCTGGTCGATCCAATTTAACTGTAATTGACTAAAACACATTTTCCTTTGCCACGCTCACATACTAGCTTCAAAAATTATGAAATTTGAAACCTAGCAGTAACTTCACATCCCGGATCCAACAAAAGTGGTTTCGTCGAATTCCAAGGTCGTTTGAAAATGGCTATTTTCACGGACTATATAAATTCCATAGCGACCTTTCTGAAAATTCATTTGGCCATAACTTTTGCATTCCGCTATGAAACTTTGATTTTTCAGATTCGTTAGAAAGGTATTCACTAACTGATTTAAATATTTTTGGTTTCACTCAAATCCGTTTTGTTTTGCACCCGGTACAGTCAGTCAAAGTTTGAATTTAGAATTTGAAACTACCGCGCCATTTCAGGCCTTGTTTATAATTCAAAGTAATTATATTTATTTTCAAACGTCGATTCAAACTCACTTTTCATTGCTATTATTTAAAATATTTATTTTATATATTTAAAATCCACTATTTTAGCCAATTTAAAAATTTTAAATTGGTTCAGATTTTCCGGGTCGTTACATTAAAGCTCCATTAATGGCCGCCAAAGCTCTCTACTTCTTCCTTTAATAACATGAAGAACAAATCACATCTTTTCTCCATCCGAATGGGCTCAAACTCAATCCTAGTGCTCTCTAACCGCCATTAATCTTCTCTAAAAGCTCGTTCTAACATAAACTTCGTCATGAGATCAAGGAAAAGCATCTACGTGCCAAAGTGATTGAATATCTACAAGATAACTTTCACAATCCGCAAGATCTATTCCATTTCTCTACGAATTCATGTGTGGTCTAAAGCTAAAAGAGAGCAAAGAGATAAAAATCACTATGTAAAGAGAGATTGAGCAAAAGTGAAATGTATGAGGTAATAAACTTTGTAAATCTCCTCATGATAGTGGAAAACACTTCAAAAGTGGACGTAGATCTTTACTAAGATCAAACCACTGTAAAAACCTTATGTCTTTTACTTACTTTTTCCCGTTTATTTTGCGATTGTGGCTCTTTCAATTTCTAACCATAATTGGTGAAGTGTGAATTCACACCTTTGGTGTTTGAGCCATTTTTGATAAAGTATTCTTTAGTTTAATGATATGATGTTTTAAAATTATGAGGTGTTACATTCTCCCCTACTAAAAGGATTTCGTCCCCGAAATCTCCAAGTTAAGAAGAATGTATATCCTAACATCCATCATCCATCTAATCATACACCAATCACAAGCATCCGTTTTCCTTAAAAGATTTATAATGCTTATATGAACATATGCAATAGGGTGTGTAATGTCTTTACACTAATGCAAAAAATCAAGCGGTCAGCTGATTTAGTCGACCTCCTTAATGCAATGTATGTTAGTGCCATGAATCCAACATGTATGCAAATAGTCCTAGTATATCATGTAAATGATATATGTGTGCACAATCATCCATCCAAATGCAACATTCATGGGATGATACATGTAACACCCCGTAATTCTGTTAATATTAATATTCACAAATTAAAGAATAACTAATCTCATTCGTGAGAATTGTGGGAAACGGGTTGCGCCATTGTATTCGTCTCGGAATTCTGGTTGAGATAGAGTCCGAGTTTGCGTGAATTGGACTTCGTATGAAGAAGTTATGGCCATCGGAAGTTTCAGAAAATTCAAAACAGCTCGCAGGAAATTTAAAATTCAAACTGAAAGTGCAGAAGCGGGCTGGGCGGGAAAAATTCCCGCCCAGGCAGGTCGACTGGGGGGTCGACACTAGTGTCGAACTACCCCCCCCCCCCTCCCAGGTCGACTATAGTGTCGACCTGGGTGTCGACCTGGTCAGGCGGCTAGGGTTTTGACTGAGCCCAATCTTGAGCTGCTGATGTGTCTTTAGGGATGAGTTGGCAAATTAAATGGTTCAGGTTAGTTCTGAGTTGATCTGACGGTCTAAATAAATCCTAAACTCTATAAATACCTAGGTAGTCTCTCACCCTAATTCATATGAAAATTAGAATAGCTACCGCCATACCGCCGCCATGGAACTCAGTCTAGCCGCCGCCAACTAAGAAGGAAGAAAAGCTAATCAAATTCTAATTCTACTCAACTCTAAAGCAAATCAAGACTCTCTTTTCTTCCCTAATAGTGAGTATGATGATCTTAACAAGATTATTATTATTTTAATTAGATTAAGTTATGAATGGATTATGAGTACATGGTGTGAATTGTTATATATGTTGTTGTAAACCTTATACTATCATGTATGTTATAAATCCTATGCTATGTGGTGATGATATCCTATATGTTGTAAATCATGCTATGATGATGTTATGTATGTTGAGAGTTTCTATGCTAAGTTGTGATGAATCATACATGTTCAAAAGCCATGATGTTACTATCTATGCTAATTAGTTCATGTTAATCAAATCATAATATTGATACTATTGGGGCTATGTTGATCTATATGACAAGTCACATATGCAAGTTTAGGTTGATTAGTAAAAGTTATGAACATATGCCATGACATCTATTATGACATCTATAATTATGCTATGACATATGTGAAATTCTATGCTAGTTCACACCATCATTATGTTGCCTAAAACCCCATATGCAAGTTTATACATAAATTTGGGTTATGATCATATCATGTAAATTGTGCCATTTAACAAGTTGACACCTTTAGATCCTTAACATGTGTAGTTTATGCAAGTTTCACCCCTATTATGATTAGATTCATTTTAATTGTCTATATGTTGAGATAATTTATTTCTGTGCTATGAGTTAGACTATTCGAGTCTAATGTATATTCTGCGTTGAATAAGCGAACGTATAAACGTGGGGTAGAGGTAATATTAAGGATTTAATAATAAGAAGTTGGGGTGCAGTTGATATGATTTTGCATGCCATGAGTGGATGACCATAATTGAGACAATTATGGACATCAACAAAAGTGAACTTAATTAATAATTTGAATAGGGAATTATTAAAACTGGGGTAAAAGATTATAAGTGATAATCAATGCTTAGGACACGAGGTTGGACTCGTTTGTGACGTAAACCTGCCCGGACCCGCCCGGCAAATCCAGTGGTCACAAATGTCAGCCCAATGTGAGAGGTCCTAGGCTTAAACTAAAGCATAACAGTTGTAAAGACATGAGGTTAGACTCTTTTATGGTGTAAGACTGCCCGGACCCGCCCGGCAAATCCAGCTGCCATAAATGCCAGTCTAATGTGAGAGGTCTTTATGAGGTTATGGCCTGAATGAATTAAGAAATACTTAACCAGATAAACATGTAAGGTGGGACATGGGGGTTAAGTAGGTGCCTTGGGTGGCATGAGGAATCTAGTGGGTGCCCTTAGTGGCATGTGAAATACGATTAGTAAGACTTAACCAAACACACATGTAAATGAACATGACTAAGAGGGTTAAGTGGGATGAACTAGTGGACAAGCTTAGGTGGGTAGCTTGTGGGGGCCCATTTCAACCAGTATCCCAAACGTATCTTTGTGGGCTCGACCCAAGTCGAGGACGGGACACGCATACTGGGTTTGACTATAAGAGGCCAAAACGGGGAGCGGTGGCAATGCAAGTCCAACGGGTTTCATATGCGTGTGTGGACCAGGGCTGATAGGTAAGACGTTGTTGCATCGTGTAGGTATAAGCCGTGCATTCTCAAGTTGTATCGGGTTTCCACTTTAGGGGAGTGATACACCCCACTGTGGGGCCAGCACGGGTATCTACGAGTAGGGAGCCGATCGAAAGTGGGTAGTGGGGTACACCTACTGGAGATAGGGGCAGACGGCACCTATGTAGTCAGCTAGGGGTACGTAAGGCTATTTATATAGTTTTTGTGTGAAGCAAGTGGGATCACCCTTTAGGGTGACTGGTGCGGTGCAGTGTAGTAATGTGCGGTGCAGTGTAGCAATTGTTCGTTAGTAAATAGGTGTGCCTTTAACGTTATCTTAAACGTTATCTTTATCTGCTCTTCCATACCTAATAGATCATAGACATTTACTTGTCTTCCAGCTTATGCCTTAGTCTAGTTATTTTGGTAATAGTATTGTTAGAATTATCATACTCGCCAGACTTTATGTCTAACCCCCTCCATTTCTATCCTTTTTCCCCCTCCAGGTCCTCAGGTTGGACCCAGCTCTAGTGGAGTTTGATTGGATTGCTTCATCTCTCTTTGGAAAGCTTGGACCGCTGAAGTAAAGTCCAGGTTGTTATCTTCTTTAATGGCTATTTGTGTAATGGGGTTATGTATTTTGTTTTATGAAGATGGATATTGTACTTGACTCTGATTTATGGTTTATGATGTAACAAACATGTTTAATTTCCGCTGCAATAAAATGAAGTTTTAGATTTCCAAGCACTACTTATTATCTGTCTTGTTGTAATTTTTCTGTTCTATATTCACTTAAAACCTCCATGGAAGTTAATGCATCCCCTTTGTGAGTGACATTAATGGACGTGGGGTGTTACACGTGGTATCAGAGCTTAAGGTTACTAGAACAGATAATTTTTTTAGAAAAACTATTTTTCTAAAGTATTTTTGGAAGAAGTGCTTTCAAAAACAGGTTTTAATGAGTGATTTAAAGAGGAAAGTTTTTATGAAAAACATAATCCCCAATAGCCATATCTTTATCTTTCGAATTCTCCATTTTGAATCTTTCCTTTTTCGTTTCAGCATGGCTGAAGATCTTAACCTACCTGATGGTGTAACGATACCAAGATGGTATTGGAGACTATTAGAGGCTAGGGACGCCGCATGTCCGGCCAATGTTCCTCCACCACCAGTTGCACCCGTTCCTCCTCCTCCTCGCGTAGATACTTTTGCAAAGACGTGCAAGGAATTTAAGGCTATGGGTGGAAAACCCTTTCAAGGGTCAGAAACGTTTGTGGAAGCTAGAGATTGGCTTAGGGAGGTGGAAGAATTGCTAGAAATCTTTGAAGTAGAAGAAGGGAGGAGAGTTAAATTAGCAGCTTGGTTAATGAAGGGAGAGGCCTCGTTTTGGTGGGAGGTCACTAATGGGGAACGTCCTGTTGATTCTTGGGCGGATTTCAGACGTAGGTTTGAGGCGAAGTTTCTCTCAAGGGCAGAAGAGAATCTATATATGGAAAGGTTCTTGACATTAAGCAAGGAAGCTCATCAGTGAAAGAATATGTCAACAAATTTAATCAATTAGCAAGGTTTGGCTTGGACTTAGTGAACACGCTGGAGAAGAAGGCTCTAAGGTTCGTTAATGGATTGAATGAATCATTGCAAGGGTTGGCTATGACCCACATCCCTATGGGGGCCACCTTTGAGAAGCTAGTAGACATCGCACTCATGCATGAGGAGAAAGGCGCTAAAGCTGATAAGGCACCCGAGAAGAAAGGGGATCAGAAGAAACCACAATAGCAAAACAAGAAGGGTGGTAAAGACAATAATGGCAAGGGAAAGAAGAAATGCTTTAACTGTGGGACACCAGGCCATCTCAGCAAGGATTGCCGAAAGAAAAAGAAGACTGGATGTTTCCACTGTGGCGAAGCGGGACATCTAGTGAAGGACTGCCCAAAGAAGGGGCAGAGGGCAGGAGCTACCTCGGAAGGACAGGTGCAGGCTCTTATGGCACCAGGACAGGCAAGGGGACAAGTTCAGGCTCTTGCGGTCCCACCGCTGCAAGAACGAGGTAGAACCATTTCTATTGAAAGCTTAGTTTTTCTGTTTGATCATCATGTCCGTACCTTATTCGATTCGGGCGCATCGCATTCGTTCATCTCTACGTCATTAGTTGAATCACTGCATTTAAACACCAGTTTAGTAGAGGATCCCTTAGTTGTTTCGAATCCAATTGGGGGCTCGGCTTATTTTCCCATGATGTGTTTGGATTTGAAAATTTCTATACTTAGCGTTGAGTTTAGATGTGATGCTTATGAGTTGGGCTTCACGGGCTATGGGCTAATTTTAGGGATGGATTAATTATCCAGAAATGGGGCCGTTCTTGATTGTGAAAGGAGAGTAGTTAGGCTCATGACTCGCCTTGGTAACGCTCTCGAAATCTTTTGTAATCCCATAAATTCCGTTATGCTAAGTTATCTAGAATCGCTTGACGCGTCTGAGGAAAATCTACAATCTGTTAGAGTGGTCCGAGAATACTCGGATGTGTTTGAGGAGGTGAAGGGCTTGCCTCCGAAGCGGGAGATAGATTTTCGAATATATCTTGTGGATAATGTGAAACCAGTATCTTTGCCAGTACGCCACATGGCTCCACGTGAAAGGAGGGAACTCGATAAGCAAGTGAAGGAGTTTCTTGAGAAGGGGTTCATAAGACGAAGTATATCGGAGTGGGGTGATCCAGTAGTATTTGTCACGAAGGCGGATGGATCCCTTAGACTTTGTGTGGACTATAGAGAACTTAATAAGCTTACTAAGAAGAACAGACACCCACTGCCGAGGATTGACGACCTCTTCGATCAGTTAGTTGGCGCCTCAGTGTTTTCGCAGTTGGACTTAGCCATTGGTTTCCATCAGTTGAGAGTGGCAGAGTATAACATTGACAAGACTGCCTTTAGGACTCTGGACGGTTTCTATGAATGGCTAGTGATGCCCTTCGGTTTGACAAACGCCCCCGCATACTTTGTTGATTTGATGAGTAGGGTGTTTAGGGAGTACCTTAACAAATTCGTGGTAGTCTTTGTAGACGACATCTTGATCTTTTCTAAGGATGAAGAAGAGCATGCCCTACATCTTAGGGAAGTGTTGGAGACCCTACGAGCGCATAACCTTAAAGCAAAATTTTCTAAGTGTCACTTCTGGAGGAAGGAAGTACGATTCCTAGGGCACGTGGTTTCCAAGGAAGGGATAGTCGTGGATCTCGCGAAGGTGGTGGCCATCCAAGATTGGAAGGTCCCTAAAAATGCTACTGAAGTAAGAAGTTTCTTGGGGTTGGCTGGCTACTATAGGAAGTTTATCAAAGACTTCGCAAAGATATTAGCTCCATTGACACGCTTGACGAAGAAGAACCTAGTCTTCGCGTGGGACGTAGATTGTGATGATGCGTTCCAACGTTTGAAGAGAGCTTTGACCTCAGACCCAGTCTTAGTGCTGCCAGACGGGAGTAAGCCATTCACTGTATATACTAACGCTTGTGGGATGGGACTAGGCGCAGTCCTAATGCAAGAGGGAAGGGTAATAGCCTATGGTGGAAGGCAGTTGAGAGCGCATGAGAAAAATTACCCTACACATGACCTAGAGTTGGCCGCTATTGTTTTCGCGCTTAAGTCTTGGCACCATTATCTACTTGGCGAGAAATTTGAATTATTCACTGACCACAAATCTTCAAAAAACTTATTCTCTCAAAAGGACTTGAACTTAAGGCAGCAAAGGTGGATGGAGTTCTTAGCATCCTACGACTTCGAAATAGCATATACCCCTGGCAAGGGTAACGTAGTGGCCGATGCCTTAAGTAGAAAAAGATTATCCTTAAGTCCTTTGTTTGTTGAGCGACGAAGTTTAGAGTTCATCTCTATGTTTGACTTTAGACCTTCCGTTGACTTTGTACCCGGTTTGCTAGCATCCTTGGAGGTCAGACCTACGCTTTTGGGACGGATTGGCGAGGCACAGCAAGACGACCCACAGTTGGTTGAGTTAGTAGAAAAGCTCAAAAGAGGGGAGTCATCAAGCCATCTCTATAGGTATACCCTAGATGATAAGGGTTGGTTACGTAGGGACGGTAGACTTTGTGTACCAAAAGACAATGACCTAAGGAAGACTATTCTTGACGAAGCACATCGTTCGAAGATGACCATTCATCCCGGCGGGGACAAGATGTACATGGATATGAGATGAGTTTACTTTTGGGCCGGTATGAAGAGGGACGTAGCCGAGTATGTCGCTAGATGCTTGGTGTGCCAACAAGTAAGAGCGGAGCAAAAGAAACCTGGTGGGTTGCTTCACCCATTGGAGGTTCCACTATGGAAATGGGAAAGCGTCTCGATGGATTTTGTGGATGGATTACCAAGATCAAGGAAGGGTAATACGGGAATTTGGGTTATAGTAGATAGACTTACTAAGAGCGCCCATTTCATTCCCGTGAAGAGTAAGAGGACTGCTCCATGGTTAGCTTCTGTATACGTCTGAGAGATAGTTCGTTTGCACGGTGTTCCTTCTAGCATAGTGAGCGACCGCGATCCTATTTTCACTAGCGAATTTTGGAGAAGCTTACAAGAGGCGGTAGGGACTCAGTTATGTTTGAGTACCGCATATCATCCTCAGACGGACGGCCAGACCGAGAGGGTGAATCGCATTCTAGAGGATCTTTTGAGGCTATGCATCCTAGACTTTGGGGGTACATGAGAAGAGCATCTTCCATTGGTGGAGTTCGCATATAATAACAGCTTTCAGTCCAGCATTGGCATGGCACCTTTCGAAGCTCTTTATGGACGACCTTGTCGTTCACCTACATGTTGGTGGGAATCTACGGATAAGATCTTACTTGGGCCCGATATAATTAGAGAGACTTCGGAGAAGATCGACTTGATTCGAAGGAGGATGAAAGCAGCGCAAGATAGGCAGAAATCTTATGCGGATAAGAGGAGGACAGATCTTGAGTTTGAAGTTGGGGACATGGTCTTTATCAAAGTGTCTCCATCATGGAACGTTGTTCGCTTTGGGTCCGTTGGGAAATTAGCACCAAGGTTCGTAGGGCCGTTTCCTATTAAGGAAAGGATTGGACAGATGGCGTATAGAGTGGAGTTGCCCGAGAGACTTAGTGGTGTACACGACGTATTCCATGTGTCACATTTGAGGAAGTGCTTGCACGAGACTGCAGAAGTGGTAGAGCCGAGCTTGCTTAGAGAGGTGGAGATCGAGCATGATGCGATGATTCGACGAGCTCCTACGCGCATTCTTGGGTCGGAGATCAAGAAGCTGAGAAATCAAGAGGTCAGACTAGTCAAAGTACAATGGGGAGATGATGAGAGCAACGCTACTTGGGAGACGGAAGAGAAGATGCATTCGTTGTACCCTTTTCTTTTCGAGGGAATGTCTTTTAATTTCTCCTTTATCGCTTATCTTGTACTTATCTTACCTTTAGAGTATCCTCTCGCTAGTATTCTTGACCTTTAGTTAGGATAATCCTATGGTTGAAACATGTGTTTGAGACATGTTATGTGTGATGGATGCAAAGTGGATGCAAGTGTTTGCTAGTGGTTGCTCGTGGACGCATATACACACACCGTTAGGCACTAGATCGGCTCAGTCACTTCATACTGCATATTGCATATAAATGGCTGTATTTAGTAAAATGGATGTATGAGGATTTGTTTTTATCATATGGATGCTGCATTCGGATGATGATTGTGCACGCATATAGAGATAATATGTAGCATTAAGGAACTTTTGCATACATAATGGACGCATAGCACTATCATGATTTGCATTAAGGAGGTCAGCTGAATCAGTGGACTGCCTGATTTTGCATTAGATATGGACATATACACACACTGTGCATTTAAACATGAAAGCATTAGAAGTCTATAAGGACAATGGATGCCTGTGTTTGATGGTTGAGTAGATGGATGATTGGATGTTAGGATATACATTCTTCTTAACTTGAAGATTTCGGGGTCGAAATCCTTTAAGGAGGGGAGAAATTACACCCCGTAATTCTATTAATATTAATATTCACAAATTAAAGAATAACTAATCTTAGATGTGAGAATTGTGGGAAACAGGTTGCGCCATTGTGTTCGTCTCGGAATTCTGGTTGAGATAGAGTCTGAGTTTGCGTGAATTGGACTTCGTATGAAGAAGTTATGGCCATCGGAAGTTTCAGAAAATTCAAAACAGCTCGCAGGAAATTTAAAATTCAAACTGAAAGTGCAGAAGCGGGCTGGGCGGGAAAAATTCCCGCCCAGGCAGGTCGACTGGGGAGTCGACACTAGTGTCGACCTACCCCCCCCCCCCCCCAGATCGACTATAGTGTCGACCTGGGTGTCGACCTGGTCAGGCGGCTAGGGTTTTGACTGAGCCCAATCTTGAGCTGCTGATGTGTCTTTAGGGATGAGTTGGCAAATTAAATGGTTCAGGTTAGTTCTGAGTTGATCTGACGGTCTAAATAAATCCTAAACTCTATAAATACCTAGGTAGTCTCTCACCCTAATTCATATGAAAATTAGAATAGCTACCGTCATACCGCCGCCATTGAACTTAGTCTAGCCGCCGCTAACTAAGAAGGAAGAAAAGCTAATCAAATTCTAATTCTACTCAACTCTAAAGCAAATCAAGACTCTCTTTTCTTCCCTAATAGTGAGTATGATGATCTTAACAAGATTATTATTATTTTAATTAGATTAAGTTATGAATGGATTATGAGTAGATGCTGTGAATTGTCATATATGTTGTTGTAAACCTTATACTATCATGTATGTTATAAATCCTATGCTATGTGGTGATGATATCCTATATGTTGTAAATCATGCTATGATGATGTTATGTATGTTGAGAGTTTCTATGCTAAGTTGTGATGAATCATACATGTCAAAAAGCCATGATGTTACTATCTATGCTAATTAGTTCATGTTAATCAAATCATAATATTGATACTATTTGGGCTATGTTGATCTATATGACAAGTCACATACGCAAGTTTAGGTTGATTAGTAAAAGTTATGAACATATGCCATGACATCTATTATGACATCTAGAATTATGCTATGACATATGTGAAATTCTATGCTAGTTCACACCATTATTATGTTGCCTAAAACCCCATATGCAAGTTTATACATAAATTTGGGTTATGATCATATCATGTAAATTGTGCCATTTATCAAGTTGACACCTTTAGATCCTTAACATGTGTAGTTTATGCAAGTTTCACCCCTATTATGATTAGATTCATTTTAATTGTCTATATGTTGTGATAATTTATTTCTGTGCTATGAGTTAGACTATTCGAGTCTAACGTATATTCTGCATTGAATAAGCGAACGTATAAACGTGGGGTAGGGGTAATATTAAGGATTTAATAATAAGAAGTTAGGGTGCAATTGATACGATTTTGCATGCCATGAGTGGATGACCATAATTGAGTCAATTATGGACATCAATAAAAGTGGACTTAATTAATAATTTGAATAGGGAATTATTAAAACTGGGGTAAAAGATTATAAGTGATAATCAATGCTTAGGACACGAGGTTGGACTCGTTTGTGACGTAAACCTGCCCGGACCCGCCCGGCAAATCCAGTGGTCACAAATGTCAGCCCAATGTGAGAGGTCATGGGCCTAAACTAAAGCATAACAGTTGTAAAGACACGAGGTTAGACTCTTTTATGGTGTAAGACTGCCCGGACCCGCCCGGCAAATCCAGCATCCATAAATGCCAGTCTAATGTCAGAGGTCTTTATGAGCTTATGGCCTGAAGGAATTAAGAAATACTTAACCAGATAAACATGTAAGGTGGGACATGGTGGTTAAGTAGGTGCCTTGGGTGGCATGAGGAATCTAGTGGGTGCCCTTAGTGGCATGTGAAATACGATTAGTAAGACTTAACCAAACACACATGTAAATGAACATGGCTAAGAGGGTTAAGTGGGATGAACTAGTGGACAAGCTTAGGTGGGTAGCTTGTAGGGGCCCATTTCAACCAGTATCCCAAACGTATCTTTGTGGGCTCGACCCAAGTCGAGGATGGGACACGCATACTGGGTTTGACTATAAGAGGCCAAAACGGGGAGCGATGGCAACTCAAGTCCAACGGGTTTCATATGCGTGTGTGGACCCGGGCTGGTAGGTAAGACGCTGTTGCATCGTGTAGGTATAAGCCGTGCATTCTCAAGTTGTATCGGGTTGCCACTTTAGGGGAGTGATACACCCCACTGTGGGGCCAGCACGGGTATCTACGAGTAGGGAGCCGATCGAAAGTGGGTAGTGGGGTACACCTAGTGGAGACAGGGGCAGACGGCACCTATGTAGTCAGCTAGGGGTACGTAAGGCTATTTATATAGTTTCTGTGTGAAGCAAGTGGGATCAACCTTTAGGGTGACTGGTGCGGTGCAGTGTAGTAATGTGCGGTGCAGTGTAGCAATTGTTCGTTAGTAAATAGGTGTGCCTTTAACGTTATCTTAAACGTTATCTTTATCTGCTCTTCCATACCTAATAGATCATAGACATTTACTTGTCTTCCAGCTTATGCCTTAGTCTAGTTATTTTGGTAATAGTATTGTTAGAATTATCATACTCGCCAGACTTTATGTCTGACCCCCTCCATTTCTATCCTTTTTCCCCCTCCAAGTCCTCAGGTTGGACCCAGCTCTAGTGGAGTTTGATTGGATTGCTTCATCTCTCTTTGGAAAGCTTGGACCACTGAAGTAAAGTCCAGCTTGTTATCTTCTTTAATGGCTATTTGTGTAATGGGGTTATGTATTTTGTTTTATGAAGATGGATATTGTACTTGACTCTGATTTATGGTTTATGATGTAACAAACATGTTTAATTTCCGCTGCAATAAAATGAAGTTTTAGATTTCCAAGTACTACTTATTATCTGTCTTGTTGTAATTTTTTTGTTCTATACTCACTTAAAACCTCCATGGAAGTTAATGCATTCCCTTTGTGAGTGACATTAATGGACGTGGGGTGTTACAATACACCCATTTTCATCCATAAAAATTTAAAATGCACACACATCCGTATGCATTATGTAGTGATTGAGCCAATCTAGTGCCTAATGTGTGTGTATATGCATCCACAGGCAACCACTAGAAAGAACTTACATCCACATGCATCCATTAAACATAACATGTTTCAAACACATGTTTAAACCCATTGGTTTTCTACCTAAAGGTCGAAGATTCGATCGATGGGATGCATACAAGTGATAGAAACAAGTATGGATAAAAGCTTGGAAAAAGAAGCTAAAATATACCCTTGAAAAGAAAAGGATATTGAGCGCGAATCTTGTCTTCAGTCTCCCAAGTTGCATCTTCGCTATCTTCTTCCTATTGAACTTTCATCAACTTGACCTCTCAGTTGTGTAGCTTCTTAACCTCTGATCCAAGAATACGGGTAGGAACTCGTCTAACTGTCGCCTTCCGTTCCACCTCTACTTCCTAAGCATACTCGGCTCAACTACCTTTGTTGTATCGTGCAGACTCCTCCGCAAATGAGAAACGTGGAAAACATCATGAACGCCCGCCAATCTCTCTGATAGCTTCAGCCTATAGGCCATTTGGCCAATCCTTTATGTTATGGGAAATGTCCCTACAAACCTGGGCGTCAATTTCCTTACTGATCCAAAGCGAACCACATTCCTTAAAGGTGATATCTTGATGAAAACCATGTCTCCCACCTCAAACTCAATACCAGTCCTTCTCTTATCTACGTAGGACTTCTGCTTATCCTGAGTTGTCTTCATGCGTCTGCAGATAAGATCAATCTTCTCTGAAGTTTCTCTAGTTATTTCAGGTCCAAGTAGAAACATGTCTATAGACTCCCACCAACAAGTCAGTGATCTACAAGGTCGACCGTACAATGCCTCGATGGGTGCCATGCCAATACTAGCTTGATAATTGCTGCTATAGGCGAACTCTACTAAAGGAAGATACTCCTCCCTTGTCCCTCTGAAGTCTAGGATACATAGTCTTAAAAGATCCTCAAGAACTCTATTCACCCTCTCCGTCTGCCCATCGGTATGAGGGTGATAAGCGGTGTTCAAACACAACTGTGTACCTAATGCCTCCTGCAAGCTCCTCCAAAACTCACTGGTGAATATGGAGTCATGATCACTCACTATACTAGATGGTACTCTATGTAGACGGACTATCTCACGTAGATAAATTGCTGCCAACCATGCTGTTGTTCTCTTACTCTTAACACGAATGAAATTAGCGCTCTTAGTAAGCCTATCAACTGTAACCCAAATATAGGTGTTGCTTTTCCTCGATCTAAGCAAACCATCAATGAAATCCACAGAGACGCTCTCCCACTTCCATTGTGGGACCTCCAAAGGATAAAGTAAATCGCCGCACTTTCTTTTCTCAACTTTGACTTGCTGGCAAATCAAACATCGAGAAACAAACTTCACTACATCTTTCTTCATACCAACCCAAAAGAAAACCCTCTTCATATCTCTATACATCTTATCACTGCTTGGATGAATAGTCATCCTAGAATTATGGCTTCCTCAAGGACTATCTTCAACAGACTCCCAACTCAGGGAACATAAAGCCTTCATCTCATCGCAGCCACCCTCTATCATCTGTGGAATATCTACTGAAGTGACTAGAAGCCTCCCCTCTACAAGTCTATTCAAGATGTCTGTTATCTGTGGGTCCTATCGCTGTGAAGTTCCTATCTGATACATAAGAGTAGCTCATACCTCTAAGGATGCCAACAACACAGGTAAAAGATCCGTAGATGGCCTAAAATTAAAGGTCGATATATACTCCAAGATCCGCCTCTCTACAAATAGTGGACTCAAAGTCATCCTCTTCCTACTCGGCACATCCGTCACCACATTACCCTTGCCATAGGTATAAGCAATCTCAAAGTCATAGGATGCTAAGAACTCCAAGCATCTTCGTTGCCTTAAATTGAGATCTTTCTGCGAGAACAAATACTTGAGAGATTTATGATCGGTATACAACCTGAACTTCTCTCCAAGTAGATAATGATGCCAAGTCTTAAGCGCGAATATTATGGCAGCCAACTCTAAATTATTGGTAGGGTAGTTCTTCTCATGAACTCTCAACTGTCTACCACCGTAACATACTACCCTCCCCTCTTGCATCAGAACCGCACCAAGCCCTGTACTACATGCATCAGTGTATACTGTGAACACTTTGTTTCCGTCAGGCAAAGTCAAGACTGGGGCTGTTGTCAGATCCCTTTTCAATCGCTAAAAAGCTTACTCACCGTCAATATCCCAAGAAAAGGTCAGATTCTTCTTCGTTAGTGTGGTGAGTGGGTCTGATATCTTTGCCTAGTCCTTAATGAACTTCCTATAATAGCCCGCTAAACCAAGAAAACTCCTCACCTCCATTGCATTCTTTGGAATCTTCCAATCTTGAACTACAACTACTTTCACGGGATCCACTGCTATTCCAACCTTAGAGACCACATGCCCTAGTAATCTCACTTCCTTTCTCCAAAAATGACATTTGGAGAATTTTTCCTTAAGCCGATGTGCTTAGAGAGTCTTCAAAACCTCTCTTAAATGTAGGGCATGCTCTTCCTCACTTTTCGAGAAGATCAAAATGTCATCCACAAAGACCACCATGAACATATTTAGAAACTCCCGAAACACCCTACTCGTTAGATCTACAAATAGGCAGATGCATTCATCAACCCAAAAGGCATGATGAGCCACTCGAAGAAACCATCTGGAGTTATAAAAGTGGTCTTGTCTATACTCTCTTTGGCCACCCTCAACTGATGAAACCCCATGGCCAAGTCTAACTGGGAGAAAACAGATGCACCAACAAGCTGGTCAAATAGATTATATATCCTCGAAAGTGGGTACCTTTTTTTCTTAGTGAGCTTATTCAACTCCCTGTAATACACACATAAGAAAAGCGAGCCATCAGCCTTAGTCACGAATACCACCGGAGCATCCAATTTGGATATGCTTCGCCTAATAAACCCTTCCTCAAGTAGCTCCCCTACTTGCTAAGCTCCCTCCTTTCTCTCAGAGCCATGTGGCGCACAGGCAACGTAACTGGCTTTGTATTATCCACCAAGTATATCTGGAAATCAATCTCGCGCCCTAGAGGCAATCCCCGCACCTCCTCAAAAACATCAGGATACTCACAAACTTCTAGTACAGATCGTAAATCATCAATGCATCAACTGAATCTAGGAAACTAAACATGATAGACCCCTTAGGTTCACAAGAAATCTTGAGAGTCCTCCCATGGCAAGTCAAAAGCCTAACGACTCTCCTTTCACAGTCCAGAATGGCACCATACATGGCTAGCCAACTCATCCCACGAATCAAAACATAGCCCATGAAACCAAGCACATATGTGTCGCACTCAAGCTCAATACCCATTACAGATATCCTCAAACCCCGACAAATCGTAGACAGATGAGCCATGCCCCCAACGGGGTTTGAGACAACAACGGGATCCAAAACCATACTAGTACTAAGGTGTTGAGACTCAACTACATAATCAGATATAAAAGAATGCGAAGTGCCAGAATCAAAAAGAGTTCTAACAGGATGATCGGAAAGAGAAATAAAACCTTCAACAGAAACTTTCCTATCTCTATCTGGTACACTGGCCACGAGAACATGCACCTGCCCTCCAAAAGATCTTTCCCTTTGGCCCTGTCCTTGCTTCTTTGGGAACTCCGTAGTCAAATGTCCGACCTCACCATAGTGGAAAGATGCATTCTTCCTTTTTCTGCAATCTTTGCTCAAATGACCCACGCGTCCACAACTATGACATTTCCTCTTGTCTTGGGTTTTGTCATTCTTTCCGCCCTTCTTTTGTAGTTATTGTTCTTTATTGGGTCACACTTTCTTATTTTGTGTCTCATCAATCTTATCCTCTTTCTTTTTACCTTTATCTTCTTCGTGCATTAATGCCATATTAATGAGTTTCTCGAAAGTTGCCTCCATCGGAATATGAGACATGGCCAACCCATGGAGGGGTTCATTTAGCCCTCTTGCAAACCTTAAAGCTTTTTTGTGCGGGGAATTCACTAGCTCCAAACCAAACCTCGCCAATTGATTGAACTTATTGACAGATATACCTCCTTGTTTAAGTGCTAGAAACCTTTCCATTTACATACTCTCTTCTGCTTGAGAAATAAACTTCATCTCGAATCTCTATCGGAAATCATCCCAAGTCTCAACTGGACGCCCTACTTGCGTCACTTCCCACGAGAATGAAGCCTTATTTTTCAGCTGCCAAATGGCTAACTGAATCTTCCTACGGTTGTCAACCTCAAAAATCCCAAACAAATCCTCCATTTCTTTAAGCCAATTTCTTGCTTCTACAAAAGTCTCAGTTACTCGGAAAGGTTTTCCTCCCATCGCACAGAAATCCTTGCATATCTTGGAGAAATTATCCGCTCACGGAGGAGGAGGAGGAATAGCGACTGCAGCTGGGGAGGAGTGTTTGCTTGGCATCCAGCAGGCACCATAAGGTGAAGATACCTACGGAACTAAGCTAGTATTTGAACGCCCTCGGGAATATTTAGTTCCATAGACATGCTGAAAAGAAAAGGAAAAGGGATTCAAACAGGGAATCGAAGGATATTTCATATGGCTTTGGGGAATATGTTTTTCAAAATAGACTTTTCTTTTGAAAATGCCTTCTTTTAAAACCTTTTGAAAACAATTTTCACAATCTTTTATCTGATCTTGTAACCTTCAGCTCTGATACCAAATGTGACACCCTATGTTCGTTAATGTCACTCTTTATCAGAATGCATTAAGTTTCGTGAAGCGTTGTAGGTTAACAAAAACAGCAACATTACAAGATAGATACAAAATAGCAGCGGAATTTAAAATTTTATTTTTCAAATAGAAAACATCGTGGTCCAAAATCCAGTTACAACATAAGTCTAAAATACAGAAAACTCATTACATCAAATTAAAATATCTGCCTTATACTAAATCATCAGATTACAGTAACATAAAATCATAGTCCCCAAGAATAGCTATAGCAAGGTAGATAGGTAATCAAAGCGATACATCTAAGCAGCACGAAGCAGAAGAGAGAATCTAATCAAGCCTGAGTATTCCCACCCTGAGAACCTGAGTGAAAAAGAAAGAGAGAGAAAAGGAAACAAAACGGGTCAGACACAAAGTCTAGCGAGTCCAGTTACTTTTAGCATATAAGTAAGTAAAAGCATCATGATAGGTATAAAAACTGGATTAGAGATAACAATGTCACATGATAGGTAAAACAAACTGAACAGGATAAGCAGGATGAACAGAACAGAACAGATTACGCTTTTCAAATACTTTTCTCTGCACCAATACTAGTATAACAGAAATAGAATGATCCCAACAAAAACAAAATGATCCCAACAGAAACAGAATGTAGACTTAGGGATACTTCTAGTGATAGGTTTTACCCCCAACGATAATAACAGCCAACCTAATAGAAATCACGGGTGTTACCCCAAACGATAATAACGGGCTATTAAATAGGCAGGACTAGATGTACCCTAATTACTACCCCAATCGATCGGCTCACTATCCATAGGTACCCTGTGCTAGCCCCACAGTAGGATGTATCACTTCTAAAGTGGCAACCCCTTTTTCCCAATAGGCACAGCCATATCTACTGGTAATATAGCATCTTATTTTCCCAGGCAAGTGGATCCATGCACGCACATAGCTCCATCAGAACGTGTCATCAGACACCTCCACCCATATGGATCTCTTATAATCTGCTCAGTAAGCATGCTCTGACCCCTACCTAGTTCGGGGTTCCCCTTTGGATACCAGTATGGGTTACTGACTGATACGGGTCCCATACAACAGATGATACAAACCACCCCTAGGCTTGCATCCCTACTACTAGGATTTTGACAGGTTATGCCTAACAGATTAGCAAGCCCGCATAATCTGAACATATAAAACAGGTTAAGTTTGTCAGGTTCGTATAACCCCTCATAGATTTAACATATTTACTTAACCCTCTCATTGATTCAAGCAAGTTTACATAACCCCTACACAATTTGACAGGTTCATATAACCCCCACAGATTTAAAAAGGTTAAGTATTACAGGTTAACAGGTTATTATCATTTCCCGTTCATGTATGCTAATGCACCATACCTCTTACCTTAAGTCGACCACTTGTAGATGTTGGATATGTCGGGCAGTTTGGGAAGACTTCTACCACAAGTTGGACTTAACCTCGTATCTTAGCACCGTTACGTCTACATTTACCGTGACACCTCGGAATTTCGGACTAGTCAAAATTGCCGAAAACCCCATGCGCCCAAAAACAAACAATGACAGCTACCATCATATTGTATAATTACATCACTAAATGCACTGCATAGAATATAAATAAATGCCATTTAATAAGTATTCATCTAATTCACAAGGTAGGCTCAAATACGAATTAAACTCAATTACCATAAATCGACTATTATGCGACTTTAGTGAGATGGACATCGATATATATTCCTGCACATTTGATAAACACGTTAGCATGACATAAATGATAACACATAAAAGATGCACCAACACAAGATGCAATAACAAGTAACAAAAAAATATTTTTATTAATATAACAGCTGCATCACTACCACTGTGACTGCCTACGTACCTTTATCTAATTGGGTAAGCAATTAGATAAAGGATCAAGCCAACGTAGTTCTTCTTTACACAAAACATTTAAAATCAACGTTTACTTCCAAAATACTTTTGATATCATGTGGGGTAAAATACCTTTTGTAAATATTCATTTTGAAAGACATACATATATCTCTTGTAGAACTTTCTTTCAAAAGACAAACATCTTTTATTATAAATACTAATCATCTTATTTATGCAAAAAATTCTTCATAAACAAATTTCAAACCACCTTGATATTTCTCTAATATATGTTTGGAAAGATCTTCAAAGATTGTACTCAAATAGTTAAGTTCAACACCATTCATTATCTCGTTAAAACATATCCAATTCATACCTTGTTTAAAACACTAATAATACCTCGTTAAAACACATAATATTCTTGCCTCGATTGAATTGTATTCACACCTTATTTAGACATTAATCATAAATGTCCTCAATCATCAGTCGTATATGTTGATTGCTTGCCAAAGCAAAGACCGCAACCAATATAGTATGTTAAAGTCATAGGCATCTTTAAATTAAAACACAAGCTTATTAAATAATAATGGATTAGATGATAAGTATACTTACAGCATCATATAGAACTTATCATCACTCCCAAGTAATCAATTATTTTCCTCGAACTATCAAAATTCATCAACCTTCCTTGTTCTCAATTTTGACACGTTTTGACTCACTTTTACTGTGATTTAACATCCTCGATTTTATCAGTTTGTTTACGATACTATAACGAAACTCAAGTCCAAATTTGAGAGGATTTGGAATAGTTTACCATGATTTTATACTCAAACTATCTATAACAACGTTTCAATCATGCTATGAAAAACTATGTTCGTTTTAAAATACTTCATAGTCAATTCAGAGAAAAGACAGTGCTTCCAGAAGTGATATGACAAGCTGTGGGTGGTTTATAATGATTTTAGACTAAAATCAGCTACCACAACATTTCTGGGTGCTATAGAAAGGTTATGGCTTGGTTTCGTGCTTCATTAATAGAAAAGATAGCGTTACAAAGTGCTATTAAAAGTTCCGAAAATCAGATTTTAGCCTGTTATTGGGCAAAATGTTTGACGTGATATCTCTATGATAAAAATAGATTTTGACTCCAGATTTCTTACAGTAAGAATCTCTCTTGGTCTACTTAATTATCATCAAAAGAAATCTCAAAATCATTTACCAATTTAATATATGAAATCAAACATTGTGAGGCATTTTTAACATGTCCATTTCGGGATGATTTTTACCTCACTTTGCATTCAGGTTTCGGGTATGCAAACGACCGAATTAGAAAAAAATGCATTAGTTGAAAGTTGTAACCCTTTGAATTACCTTTCCAGACTGATAGAGAAGTCGAAATTTCATAAAGAATTGCAAAAGTTATTCCCAAAATACCGAACGTCATTTTCAAGGGTTTAAGTCCAATTGTTCATTCATAAATTTCTCAACTTTTCTTCAAAATATGAAACGAATACATGAACTTAAATAATTTTACTCATCTATACTTGAAAATTGAACTTGTATTGCTTCTCTTATCTTCTCCTAAACCTCTCTTCTTTTTCTTATCTTAATTTTCATTTGTGAATGCATGAAAAAGAATGAACATTTCCACCCTTTATATAGTAGTTTTCAAGGCTAGTTTAGTAATTTGATTTTGGGACACTTGTCCCCCTTATCTTCATGCATGCCCTAGGATGAACAAACATGCCTACTTAGTTGTCTTTAAATGTTTCTACACATGGACACCTAATCTGTGTATGTGTCTTAACCTTATTTACTTACAAGACATGTGTTCCTTTCATTTGATGACACGTGTCCCTATCATTTTAAGCCATTTATCATATTCTAGAACATGTACACATATACCATTTGTATGTTACTTTTATGATATGTATATATATGTGTGTTCTTCTAATGTTACTACATGCACATGATATTCCAACAAATTTTAATAAGCAAAACCTCGTTTATCAATAAAACCGTTTTCGGTCACATTATCGATTTTTCTTTGAACTACTTATCTTTGTAAACAAAAACTCAACAATATGTTTTCTTCTCTTTAATTATTATTTATAAAGTGATTTAATCAAGGTTATAAACCATTTTTATAATATTAAATCCAACGTTTAAATATTTAAATAACCTCAATACTTAAATATTTACTGCCTGAAATTTCAGATTGTTACATTCTACCCCCCATAAAAGGAATTTCGTCCCCGAAATTCTATGCAATACTTACCAAATATTCCACAAAAGAAACTCTATATATCTTGGAAATTTTCTTGCAATTATACTTTCAAGATAATTTCATAAATTTAAATTGTACTTGGATATTTTATGATTCAGTCCTTTTAACATTTTGTCACTCCTGCAGGCTGTTACTGGATCAGGCACGCCATAGCTTCTTTTTATGCCTAAATTCAGGATCATGTTCTTTGCAATCCACATCGATTCCTAGTCTCCTTTTCTTCTTTCGTGGTACCCATTGAAATGTACCAAAGACTCATCATGCTTCAGCTCATTTGACTCATAATCATTAAGTAAGGATGTATTCTCCATATTGCGGTACTCATCAAAATGTACCAAAGAGTAATCTAGGCATCTCATGTAATATCTTCAAAACATGATTATATTCATCAATGTCAATGCAACAATTATGTTATACTCTCCTTGTTGCAGTACCCATCGAAATGTACCAGAGAGTAATATTTTCAAAATAGACTCTAATCAATAATTTTTTATAATATGATTACATTCATCAAAGTCAATACATCAATTATGTTGTACTCTCCTTGTAGCAGTACCCATCAAAATGTACCATAGAGCAATGTTTTCAAAATAGACTCTAATCAATATTCTTGTTTTATATAATATGATTATATTCATCAAAGTGGATCCAATCTACTCAATTTAGGATATTTTATCCTATTGCGGTCGGCATCTCGTCATCAAATAGGATGTCCTCTACTCAGTTCGATACCAACATAGAGTAATAGTTGCACTATCCAAGATCGATTGTCTTATGCCGGCATCCCATCATCAAATAGGATGTACTCTACTCGGCTCGATACCAACATAGAGTAATAGTGCACTACCCAAGATCTATTGTCTTATATCGCACATCGTCATTGTCATCATCATCCAAACGTATCCATCATTGATGAAATAATCCATAAAAATCTTCAATAAGTTTAAACAAAGTATTCTCTCAAAGTACTTTACTCCGTCTTCAATTATCTTTGGCATATATGATTCGCAATGCTTATGCCAATACAGAGTGGTTCTTTGGATAATAATCCAACCGGTCTCTCCATATTAACAACGTTAAAATGGTCAAAACTTCGATAGTCTGTGATTTAACTATCAAAGAAAAACACGTGTGCAAACAACGATATTATTTCCAGATGGAAATTCTATCAATCAATCATCAATCATATATCTCCTTAGTTCATTAATTTACTTATCTCCTGTTTCCCTATATTCAACATTTCTTATTTTCTAAATTTAGAAAATATATGTTATTACCATTGGAAAACATTTCTGGTTCTTATTTGGAAAACATTTCCAAAACTCCTTTATTGGACTTAGACAGATGTTTAAACAAACCATCGCGATGCCAACTCAAACCATTACGCTTATTAACTAAATTCCTTTAACCCACCTTCACTATCGAACCTTAACCATTCCTTAGTTAAAAATGAAGTCAATCAAGTTGGGGTAATACTACCTCTCAGACCTTAACTGAACAACGTTTCTAACCTTGAAATAGACAAAGTTCACCCCTTTAATTCTTTAACAACTTCCTTACGTAACTCTCTTTCGAATCATCTCTATTCGATAATTCTTTCCTTCGAATAAGGTATATTCGATAACTCTATTCAATTTACTCTATTTGATTAACCCTTATCGATTAACTCTATTGGACTAACGCTATTGGATTAACTCTATTGGACTAATGGTATTGATTTACTCGTTTCACTTAACTCCTTTCAAATAAACTATTTTCGATAACTCCTTTTACTCTATTCGAATAAACTATATTCGATTAACTCTATTTACTTTATATTCGAATAAACTATATTCAATTAACTCATTTGCTTTAACTCTAATCGATTAACTCCAACTGGTTTAACTCTAACTGGTTAACTGTAATTGATTAACTCCATCTGGTTAACTCTTATTCGAATAACAAATATTCAATTAACTCTATTCAACTGACTCGACTCGACTAAGCCCTTTCGAATAACTAATTCGATTTACTACTTTCGAATACCATATTCGATTTAACTCCTTTCGAATAACTAATTCGATTAACTACTTTCGAATACCATATTCGATTTAACTCCTTTCAAATAACTAATTCGATTTAACTCCTTTCGAATACCATATTCGATTTAACTCCTTTATTCGCTTTATAAAGATTTCTTTTTAACAACATTTATTCATTTTAAAGATTTACTTTTAGTAACAGTTCTCCACTTTAAAATGATTTCCTTCTTATAACAGTTTCCTTTTTATAATGTTTTTCCCTTTTTCTAAATATCTCCTATTTATAAATATTCCAATTTATAAATATTTCTTATTTATAAATATTCCATTTATAAATATTTTAATTTCAAATATCACTTTGAAAATATTCCCTTATCAACATTTCGGTATGTTATGGTATTTAACATATCAAATCATGACGATCAGTATCGTTCAAACACATATAATCGACAACAGATTATATATCACATCATATATCACAATATATGAATCACAGTAAAATAAATGTTGAGGAATCCAGTTGGAATTATAAACGGTTCAGAGTTATACAATATAAAATCAACATCACTTTTAGTTCCATATGATATATTCTGCTAAACAGAATCAATATAGGAATTCAACTAACTGACTAGCAGTTCAATCAAACAGTCAACACACAGTCAATCAGCCAATATTTAACAGTTCTGAAAATACAACATGAAATTATAAACGGTTCAGAGTTAGTGAGTTTTACTCACATTTGCAGTTCATCGTTAAAGAACGATAAACTGTTGTTTGATTTGAACCAAACAATTTATTTCGTCATAAATTCATACGATCTCCAATGGACTTCCAGTCAGTTCCACTACACAACCGTCGTCCATACGATCCCAATGCAACTTACGGTTCGTCCATCTGATATTGTATGACCAAGATATTCGATTTGCAAGATTCCTATATTATTGAATTTAAATTAAACTTTAATTATTTAAAAACCGGGCTTCACCTCCTTAACCTGGCCCAATACCCCTTGTCACTACCAGGCCCGCTCCTTTATCTTCTTCCCCAAACATCGCCGTAAGCTTTCCAACCCGTTTCTCCTCCATTACACCACTTCCACTGATCCAAACCTCCTCCATCTTTTAACTAAATTCAAAAACGATTTCACCAACGATCTTCTCTTCAAACTCTCTACGTTTTCCATACCAAAGTGCCACACTCGAACCCACATTGCCCGTTCCGTCCAGGACCAGCCACACGCTTCACGGTGGGAACCACCGAACAACTTTTGCATAGAAAAACCCCAAAAATCTACAACTCCATCCATTCTCCAACCTGAATCCAAATATCAACCTCAAACGAGCTAAAAACCCATCAATTTGGAGATTATTGAAGCCCTAGACTCTGCTATTCATTTCAGCGAACGAGAAAGATGAAACCGAGTTCAACAAAACTCATACTAGAACGAAGAGCATTACTCAGTGAATCCAAATATATATGTAGTTTGATTTATGGATTTTCTTTGTATTTGATTTTGATTTATCTTTGGTTCGAAACTTTACTGGAAAGTGAATAAATGTGGCAACTCAATCCTTTTTATAAGAGGACGGAAATTCTTGTGTGGCTGAGAGAATGAAGGATGTGGCTCTTTTAATGTTCACACACTTGTTTTAGATATTTTATTTTATCGTTTTATATCCGTATCCATCTTCTAAAAATCCGTACGATCACGTATGATACCTAAAAATCACGAAACTGGACATGCAGCTACAGTTCGACATTACGGTCCCAACGAAACTGGTTTCGTCGAATTCCAACTCTGTTTGCTCACATAGCGTATTTTTAACCGTCGAAATACTGACTGTTTTTCACTCTAAAAATCCGTACGGCCACACAATGACTCTAAAAATCACGGAAATTGAAATCTAATTTAGCATTGCAGATCCAACAAAATTAGTTTCGTTGAATTCCGACTTCGTTTGCAAAAGTGACTATTTTTAAAGCTCTAAATGACACATTTAAATATATAAATATATTTAAATATAATTAAATTAAATATAAATAAATTTATATTATCGTATATATTCACAGTGGAATACCATACAGCTTCAGAAAAATCTTATATGGATTTCTAACTCGATATTTCAAATCTGGGTCAACCCGATATTCGTTTTATATTGAAATTCCTTTTTAAAATATAAATAATTCCTTTATAAATTATAAAAGAATCCCACAGCGACTTTTCTAAAATTTGATTTGGACGTAAATCAAAATCTACACGACGAAATCCCCATTTTTCTCTTCCACTAGAAAGATATACTCCACCAACTCCACACGTTTCTTGTTTCATAGAAATCCGGCTTAAAATGAATCCTGTACATTCAGTTGAAGTTCAAATCGCCAATTAACGAACTGCCGCGCCATTTCAAGCTCGATTTTAATTATAATATAATTATACGTTCAACCCGTCGTTCAAATAATATATTCGTTATTCTAATTCAATTCTAAACTGAATTAAATATCACAGATGATCCAGTTCACACCATATCGCCATTTCAGCCAATTCTGATTATTTCAGAATTAAATATATTATTTAATTTATTATTTTAATTAAATATTCACCATTATTTAATTCCACGACCATTAAATTCACTATATCACTATTAATATAATTGAAATTAATTATAATACCTCTGCCAATGCGGGTCATTACAATCTCAAAATTTTTATATAGGGCACTAGTTACGACATTTGCACTGAATGACATCAACCTCATTTTACACATAGTCAGTTTTCAAAAGTGTTTATTTGAGATGGAAGACTTTCAAAAAAAGACATGTATGATGTAAGTATTCTAGATAATTAATCTAGCTTCCCAATGAGATTAACTTCGACTAAACCCAAATCAAGGAATCAAATGTTATGACTGAATTGCTGAGAGATGTTTTAGCAGCTTTAAGCTAACATCATCAATGCTAAAAAACTCTGATATCATATTACGTAATGATATAATTATTTAAATAAATTTTCTTACCTTGGTTTTGCATGAATGCAGTATTCAATTTACTCCTTTTGATCTTCCTCAACTTTGTTAGCCCAAGATCATTTAATTCCTTCCTTGGCATGCTGTTATCCCATATTCCTTTTAAGCCACTCCATTACATCGATTTCATGCTACCACATACCTTCCTTTATAACCCACTTCATTCCTTCGCTACTTTATAACTAATTATATGCACTTACAAATTCGTTATACCTCTTTATATGCTGCTTGAAAATGAATTAACATATTATTAGTATAAACACTAAACAAAAGTTAAACAACAAAATAAATATTACTCATAAACCTGGTCAGAGGAATGGTGCCTTACCTTATCCAGTTATATTTATCAAATTAAGGTAGCTTCATTTCAAAAAAAATAGGATGATTTTCTAATCTTATGTGAAATTTTATTTAAGCACCTAACATAAGCTCTGATACCACTTGTAACACACCGGAAACTCCGGACCAGTCAAAATTGTCGAAAACCCCATGCGTCCAAAAACAAACAATGACAGCTACCATCATATTGTATAATTACATCACTAAATGCACTGGATAGAATATAAATAAATTCCATTTAATAAGTGTTCATCTAATTCACAAGGTAGGCTCAAATACGAATTAAACTCAATTACCATAAATCAACTATTATGCGACTCTAGTGAGATGGTCATCGATATTCATTCCTGCACACTTGATAAACACGTTAGCATGACATAAATGATAACACACAATAGATGCAACAACACAAGATGCAATAACAATAATAAAAAAATATTTTTATTAATATAACAGCAACATCACTACCACTGTGACTGCCTACGTACCTTTATCTAATTGGGTAAGCAATTAGATAAAGGATCAAGCCAACGTAGTTCTTCTTTACACAAAACATTTAAAATCAATGTTTACTTCCAAAATACTCTTGATTTGGGGGTTAAATACCTTTTGTAAATATTTATTTTGAAAGACATCTATATATCTCTTGTAGAACTTTCTTTCAAAAGACAAACATCTTTTATTATAAATACTAATCATCTTCTTTATGCAAAAACTTTTTCAAAAACAAATCTCAAACCACCTTGATATTTATCTAATATATGTTTGGAAAGATCTTCAAAAATTGTACTGAAATAGTTAAGTTCAACACCATTCATTATCTCATTAAAACATACCCAGTTCATACCTCGTTAAAACACTAATCATACCTCGTTAAAACACATACTATTCATGCCTCGGTTGAACCGTATTCATACCTCATTTAGACATAAATGTCCTCAATCATTAGTCGTATATGTTGATTGCTTGTCAAAGCAAAGATCGCAACCAATATACTATGTTAAAGTCACATGCATCTTTAAATTAAAACACAAGCTTATGAAAATAATAATGGATTGGAGGGTAAGTATACTTACAGTATTCCTTGCCATCTTCATGCAAAAGTCTCGTAGAACTTCATATAGAACTTACCATCACTCCCAAGTAATCAATTATTTTCCTCGAATCATCGAAATTCGTCAACCTTCCTTGTTCTCAATTTTGACACGCTTTGACTCACTTTTACTTTGATTTAACATCCTCGATTTTATCAGTTTGTTTATTATACTATAAGGAAACTCAAGTCCAAATTTGAGAGGATTTTGAATGGTTTACCATGATTTTATACTCAAACTATCTATAACAGCGTTTCAATCATGCTACGAAAAATTTTGTTCGTTTTAAAATACTTCAGAGTCAATTCAAAGAAAAGACAGCACTTCCAGAATTGCTATGACAAGTTCTGGGTGGTTTATAATGATTTTAGACTAAAATCGGCTACTACAGCATTTCTGGGCACTATAGAAAGGTTATGGATTGGTTTCATGCTTCATTAATAGAAAAGATAGCGTTTCAGAGTGTTATAAAAAGTTCCGAAAATCAGATTTTAGCCTGTTATTGGGGAAAATGTTAGACGCGATTTCTCTATGATAATAATAGATTTTGACTCCAAATTTTTTACAGTAAGAATCTCTCTTTGTCTACTTAATTATCATCAAAATAAAACCTCAAAATAATTACCAATTTAATATATGAAATCAAATATCGTGAGGCATTTTTAACATGTCCATTTCGGGATGATTTTTACCTCACTTTGCATTCAGTTTTCGGGTATACAAATGACGAATTAGAAAAAATGCATTGGTTGAAAGTTGTAGCCCTTCGAATTACCTTTCCAGATTGATAGAGAAGTCGAAATTTCATTAATAATTGTAAAGTTATTCCCAAAATACCGAACGTTATTTTCGAGGGTTCAAGTCCAATTGTTCATTCATAAATTTCTCAACTTTTCTTCAAAATATGAAACGAATACATGAACTTAAATAATTTTACTCACCATAGACTTGAAAATTGAACTTGTATTGCTTCTATTGTCTTCTCTTAAACCTCTCTTCTTTTTCTTATCTTAATTTTCATTTGTGAATGCATGAAAAAGAATGAACCTTTCCACCCTTTATATAGTAGTTTTCAAGGCTAGTTTGGTAATTTGGTTTTGGGACACTTGTCCTCCTTATCTTCATGCATGCTCTAGGATGAACAAACATGCCTACTTAGTTGTCTTTAGATGTTTCTACACATGGACACCTAATCTGTGTATGTGCCTTAACCTTATTTACTTACAAGACATGTGTTCCTTTCATTTGATAACACGTGTCCCTATCATTTTAAGCCATTTATCATATTCTAGAACTTGTACACGTATACCATTTGTATGTAACTTCTATGATATGTACATACACATATATGTGTTCTTCTAACGTTACGACATGCACATGATATTCCAACAAATTTTAATAAGCAAAACCTCATTTATCGATAAAACTGTTTTCGGTCACATTATCGATTTTTCTTTGAACTACTTATCTTTGTAAACAAAAACTCAACAATATGTTTTCTTCTCTTTTAATTATTATTTATAAAGGGATTTAATCAAGGTTATAAAACCATTTTTATAATATTAAATCCAACATTTAAATATTTAAATAATCTCAATATTTAAATATTTACTGCCCGAAGTTTTAGGTTGTTACATTTACGCACTAAACCCCTCACATTAAATTAACCACTTGTGGATGCTGGATTTGCCAAGCAGTTCCGGATAGAATTCTGCCACAAGTGTAATCTAACCTCGTGTTTAAGTGCGGTTAGAGTTTCTATTTACTACAAATTTAGGCTTGTTCATTCTTAAACAATTATTCATATCCATCGTAGGTTATGCCCCCAAATCCCAGTTCTGATTCACGATACAAGTTATGCCCCAATTTATCTTTCCCAACCTTTCCCAATTTCGTCTGTTCGCGTATTTCAGTGATAGGCCTAGGCTCAAAGGTAGCCTAGGCTGTAAAAATAAAAAGGGAAAGAGGGAGAGAAGAGAACAGAAATAGGCATAATAACTGTAACAACCCGAATTCCGACAGACCGAACTTTTTTCAAAATTCTATTCTATTGAAACTCATGTTGGTTTGCTCTCGTATCCTGCAGAAAATACAGAGACATCAAATGTGTGAGAACTCAAAAAATATCTTATAGCGGAATGGGTAAAATATAATGTAATCAAAATATAGCCTTACCATAGTAATAATACTGGCTAACCAGTATCCAAAGCTATTATGTCTCTGCCACACATCTAACCTGCGAGTATGCGATGAGGAGGGGGTCAGAACACAAGTTCTGGTGACTGGATTTAAATTATACACTTTGGATAATCCTATATATACCGTTTAATCACATTTTCTTATTTATTAGGTTACTTGGGTTAACAGCACTCAAGGCTTACACACATGTCGTACCTATATACTTCCCAGTGGATTAACCTAATACAATATATATGTAGCTACCCTTCCCCAATATTGAGGTACTCCCCATGGCACCCCACTCGCACGGTCTCCACCATATAGAAATAAACGCAGTCCCTCATTCCATGCCGGAAGGACATACGGATCTCTACATAACTTTGTTATGTTTCGCATATATCCATCCTTACTATGCTACGGAAGCGTATGGACTACCACCGTTGATCGAATCAGTTTCCATACCAGAGTAATGCCCTTAAGTTTACAATACACCACCTAGAGCCGATATGCGTGTATCTAGACTTTCCCACATATGTATCGTCGATCGTATTAGATGCCTTAACTTGTCCCTAACAACAAACAATCTAAACAACCAGTTGGCATCTCCCCTTGTTAGCCTACTTTGTGAACTAGGCTACACAAAGTTAAAAGATCAAATGATGAAGACATTTACTCAACAAAGTCGATTCGGATCGGAGATCCACTAGTCAAGGCAAAGTGATCCAAAGTAGGGAAAGAAAGGTCACAGGTCGGACCGGATCGGCCTGTAAATACACCACCAAGAGGCATTTTGAGGGGATCTTTGGCATTTTCGGCCTATAAATACACCACTAAGAGGCATTTTGGGGGGATCTTTAGCATTTTCAGAACTTTAAACTCCTTTGCAATCTGAGTTTCATCAACTTATTCAGCTTATAATCATCTTTTGAATCATATTACGAAGGAAATTGAGTGAATCAATGTATGAGATAAGTGAGAATTGAGTGAAAATCATTGTTGTACTCACATTCAAGGCATAAATCAAAAAAGAAGAAAGTGGACGTAGGCTATTTAATGCTGAACCACTATAAATTGTGTGTTTTCGTCGTTTTTGATTTCATTTCAGTAGAGTTGTTATTAGTTTGGGTGTTACAACCAATTTTGGATCTAACATTTTGGTGCTTTCAGTGAGAATCTTTGAATTCTTCGCTTTTTTGGGTTATCATTCTACTATTTGGACCTTCAAAGTTCAAAGAAGTTAATCCTCCGTTTTTGACATCTACCTACTGGTGAACCATTGAAGAATTGAACATTATGGCCAAAATGAAAAGAAGTGCAAGGCGCTAGGAAGAACAATGCTAGAGAGAATCAACAAGCCATGGTATTTTTTGAGGTCGCGTGGACAAGACTCTGGAGCAGGCCGCTCCGGTCAGGAAGGTCCGATCCGAGCAGGTGACTCCAATCCAAGACGATCAGAAGACGTTGAGATCACTCGTTCCCCCTATCCGAACCGATCTGGTCCTAGTACCTTGCTCCAATCCGATTCGAACCAGAATGAAGCTGGAACTTCTACTCGAGCTCCTTCCAATGCTCCGATTCCAGCCGCTATGACCAATGATCAGCTTGACCCATCTGCACCCGTCACCCAAGGAGATTTTTCTCGCTTCCTTGACATGCTCCAGAGTACTAAGGAGGCAGTGGTAGCCCATAGGCGTGACAATCTTCGCATGCAAGAAAACATGATCACTAAGAGTAGAGAACTCCAAGAGCTCCGGAGGCAAAAGACACCTTCCCCCAACACGCCGCCTTGCTGTAGATTCATCTTCTTCAGATGAGGGACGTCCTTGTGAAAGAAGACCGCTAGAGCGACCTCAGAACCTTGATAGGCTAACTTTTGGATTTTTAGGATCCCGCGAAGACTGTGCTCGTGTGTTAGGGCCTGATGACCCAAGCTTGAAAGAGCCTATGCTGTGTTGCCTATGCGTGGATCCCACGTTCTACCCAGGGATCCTAACATTAGTAATCCTACGCAACATCAACTTCTTCAGCCTCTCCCTCCTGAGATCGACCGGGAGCATAGGGACCAATGTAGAGCAGCCACCGCTAGAAACAAGAGGTTATCCCCTAATCAGGAGCCTAAGGGTAATTCGAATATTAGACCTAGAGAACCTGTGCAGACATTAACAAATGCCGATGTATGGGCGATGGTGCGTCAGATTATGTCCGAAAGTCGGCAGTACACTAATGAGGACTGGGGTATTGAGTGAAGTCATATCCCTTCATAGATGATATATTGGATTTCCAGTTCCCTCGGCGGTTCAACTTTCCTCAGATGGATCGGTATTCAGGAAGAATGGACCCAGGGCAGCATCTGATGAGGTATGCATGGTTCATGAATGCCGCAGAAGCTCCAGATGCTGTAAAATGCAAAGCCTTTCCAATTTATCTTGAAGCGTGGCGTTAATGTGGTTCACCCGACTCCCTCCCGGTCGATATCAAATTTCACGGAATTGAGTGAGTGCTTTATGAACCAGTTTCGACTCCACGACAGAAAATTCAAGAGCGTCATAGAGTTGTCATGGATTAAACAGGCCCTAGGAGAATCTTTGAAGTCATATTTAGACCGCTTCAACCTGGTCGTCATCGAAGTTAGTGACCCTCATGAGCCTACTATTCTGATGCCTTGATAGAGGGGGTTGACCCTGACACAGAATTCGGGGATTACTTGTCAGGGAAACCACCTCCTACTAAAGAATTGTTCTATGAAAAAGCTAGCATTCGCTTAAGGCGAGAAGAAGCTCATGCAAATAGGAAGAGAAAGTCCGAAGGGGCCTCGAGGTAAGGTGTCCAAAGTAATGTTGTCGTGAAACAATCTGGTGACAGTTCAGGGAAGGTTGAAGTAAACGTTGGCAACCAGAGCAAAGGTAATAGCAACAGGAATGGCAACGGCAATAGAAGGAACATGAACCGTGGAAATAACTCTAATAAAAGACCTAGATTCCAGACTTTTGAAAATTATACGCCATTAAATGACACATTGGAGAATATTTACTTGGATACATATAGCATATTGCAGTACAAAAAACACCACCCAGAGACTCCACTGAAAAAGAGATCGCAACGGGAAAGTTTTGTTTGTTCCATGGAACCCACGGTCATTCCACCAACGAATGCTGTCATTTGAGAGATATAGTTGAAAGATTGCTACGGGAAGGGAAGTTAGACGAGTACAAGGTTGCCACAAGGGAAAGGGGGACAAGCCCCGGACCAAAACCAGCCTACTTCAAAACCCACAGCCCCGCAGAAAGGTAAGGGGATCGTTATCAATGCCATTATAGGCGGACCCCACCTAGCTAGTCGTAGTTTCAAAGCGATGGATCAGTACGTCAACGCTGCTAATCATTTTGAGGTAGGAGAATGCAGTAACCTCGAAGACATCACTCCAGTAAAACAACAAAAGACGATGTCAGACGACGTCATATTCCGTAGTAGAGATGATTCCGGAGTTCAATCCCCAACTGAAGATCCACTGGTAATTACCACGACCATTGGCCCTGCTTTAGTCCATAAAGTGTTGGTGGACAACGAGAACTCGGTCAATATCCTCTTCAAGAAAGCTTTCGAACAAATGAGACTTGAAGCAAAAGATCTAAAGTCCTGCGAAGGATGGATACGTGGCTTCAACGGGGCGTCGACGGCTCTGATGGGCTACATAGAATTACCAGCGACATTAGGGCAGGGAGAGCGCCAGAGAGTGAGGATCCTGCCATTTGTAGTTTTGGATGTAGATTCGCCCTACAATGCCTTCCTAGGCCGACCAGCCCTTGCTGAGTTTAGGGCATGTATTGCACCTTGGTGCTTGCTGCTTAAATTCCCGACTGACGCAGGAATTGGGGTGATGAGAGGCGACCAAGCTACGGGATGAGCTTGTTACATGACGGAGTTGAAGATGCTAATGAAGGGGTTGAATATAGAAACTAAGGACGATTCTGCCCCTCCGAAGGAGAACTCAGCATAGCAATTAAGGGGTCCAGCCCCAAGAGAGTCGCCCTCAGATGTGCTCGAGGATATAGATCCCAGAGAGGATAAAGAACCCGAGGATAGGAAGGCGACTCCCAACGAGATAACAATAGATATACCTATTATGAGACAGATTCGACAAAAGTACTAAAGATCGGCTCGCAACTAGATCCAGTTCGAGCGAAAGAGTTGGCTGATTTTTTAAGGGCAAATCTGGATGTGTTTGCCTAGACTCGCGCTGACATGTGTGGGATTTCGCCTGCCATTATGAGCCACTCTTTATGTATTAATCCAAAGCACGCACCAGTCAAACAGAAAAGACAGATGTTAGGCCCAGAGCGGTCAGCAGCTTTGAAAGAAGAGGTAGAGAAATTAAAAGATAATAGATTCATTAAGGATTTGAAATATCCCGAATGGATATCAAATCCTGTCCTGGTCAAAAAGTTTAACGGAAAGTGGCGTACGTGTATCGACTTTTCTGATTTGAACAAGGCATGCCCGAAGGATAGCTTTCCTCTCCCCAGAATTGATCAGCTAGTAGATTTGACGGCTGGGCACGAGCTTTTATCCTTTATGGATGCCTATTCTGGGTACAATAAAATTCCCATGCACATACCAGATCAGAAGCATACAAGTTTCATCACAGACTTTGGGTTATATTGTTATGTGGTAATGCCATTTAGGTTAAAGAATGCAGGAGCCACGTACCAGCGCTTGGTCAACCACAAGTTATATAATCAAATCGGGAAAACCATGGAGGTTTACGTGGATGACATGCTTGTGAAGTCTAAACAATATTCCGACCATACAAGGGACTTAAGTGAAATGTTTGATATTCTTCGAAGGTATGGAATGAAGTTAAACCCCCTAAAATGCTCGTTTGGGGTCGCATCTGGAAAATTCCTTGGGTTTATCATGAGTTTACGAGGAATTGAGATAAATCCTAGCCAAATAGCAACAATAAGGGATATTGAAGAACCAAGAAAAATCAAAGATGTTCAAAGCTTGGCCGGAAAAGTTGCTGCATTGAGCAGGTTTATCTCCAAAGCTACAGATAGGTGTGTACCTTTCTTCGATCTAATAAAACGAGGAAAGCGAAATTTTGAGTGGACCCCCGACTATTTGGAGGCGTTCCAGAATTTATTAGACTTATTAGAAAAGCCTCCAATATTATCAAAAACCCGTGGAACATGAGGATTTGTTTGTCTACCTAGCGGTATCATCTCACGCCGTCAGTACATCATTGGTACGTGAAGAGGATAAAGTCCAGAGGCCTGTATACTACGTGAGCAAAAAGTTAGCTGCTACAGAACGTAATTATCTGAAGATAGAAAATCTTGCTTATAGCCTCCTGATTGCTTCTCGCAAGCTTCGTCATTACTTTCAGGCTCACCCAATAGTTGTATACACCGATCAACCTTTAAGACAAGTGTTGCAAAAACCCGAAGCATCGGGGTGGTTACTTAAATGGAACATCGAGATGAGTCAATTTGATTTAAATTTTCAACCACGAAAATCAATAAGAGCGCAGGCATTGGCCGACTTTATAGCTAAATTCACAATTCCCGA
This sequence comes from Allium sativum, assembly GCA_030737875.1. Classification (NCBI taxonomy): domain Eukaryota; kingdom Viridiplantae; phylum Streptophyta; class Magnoliopsida; order Asparagales; family Amaryllidaceae; genus Allium; species Allium sativum. The sequence continues at coordinate 270,860,196 of CM060911.1, forward strand.
AGAGGAAACGGTGGGTGACAAGGTAGTTACTTTGGACCAAGAGTTAGAGCTTAGTCTGTGGAAGCTATATACGGACGGAGCCAAAAATGATCGAAGGTCCGGCGCCAGAGTTGTTTTAATAACTCCTGAAGGACGATCTATTTACTATGCATTGCGATTGGAGTTTGCTGCTACCAATAACGATTCCGAGTATGAAGCCCTGATTGTCGGGTTGAAAATCGCCAAAGAACTGGGAGTGAAGACACTAGATATATATTGTGATTCCAAGATAGTTGTATGCCAGGTCCGGGAGGAATTTATTGCTAAAGGACCTCGACTCGTTACTTATCTCAAAAAGGTAAAGGAGTTGCTAGGAAGTTTGGAGCACCACAGCATAACGCACATTCCAAGAATGGAAAATCAGAAAGCAGATCGACTGACAAAGCTAGCAAGTTCTGACAATCCCAAAGAAGTTGAAATGGTTCCGATAGATGTTTTGGAATCACCAAGTTTTGACCTGATGGAAAGCGGAACTAACCTTGGAAGTCGACCCAGACAGAGAAACATGGATGACACCGATCAAGAATTTTCTCAAGAATGGAACCCTTCCGTTGAAAAAGAGCGAAAGACGAGCTGTAAGACGCAAGGCTACAAGATACGTTTTATAGGACGACGTCTTTTATCGCCAAGGGTTTTCAATGCCCCTATTACGGTGTATCGCACACGACGACATTAAACGTGTACTGCAAGAAGTACATGAAGGTGAGTGTAGGGACCACACCAGGGGCCAAACCCTAGTAAAGAAAGTATTACAGTATGGATATTTCTGGCCTATCGTGAATACAGACGCGGCTGGTTATTCATGACGCTGCGACAGATGTCAAAGATTTGTCAAGATTCCCAGAGCGCCTCCGACTCAGCTCAAGTCGATGGTCAGCCCATGGTCGTTTGCAATGTGGGGGATTGACATTATTGGAGTGTTACCTATTGCCAGAGGAGGAGCTAAGTACGCGATCGTCGCTGTGGACTATTTCACGAAATGGGTGGAAGCTGAACCTTTAACAATGACCACGGTAAGAAAGGTGATCAGTTTTGTGGTCAGAAACATTATCTATCGATTTGGGATACCGAAGACCATCATAACTGATAATGGGATACAGTTTGATAGCATCGAATTCAGAAACTTCTGCCAGAAGTACAAGATTGATAAATGGTACACTGTTGTAGCTCACCCGTAGTCAAATGGCCAGGTCGAAGCAATAAACAAGGTCATTGAATCTATTCTTAAGAAGCGGTTGGAGCGGTCCAAAGCCAGATGGGTAGATGAGTTGCCACTAGCTTTATGGGCCTACATGACAACTTTTAAGATGGCCACCGGCCATACACCCTATTCACTTTCCTTTGGGTCAGAAGCAGTAATCCCGGTAGAATTGGAAGTCCCTTCTCATCGAGTTGCGTACTATGACCCGATGACAAATAGAACACTCCTCCTAGAGTCTCTGGATATGGTTGAAGAAAAAAGAGACGAAGCAGACTTGCATGCCTCAAGACATCGATATCAAGTAGCACGTTATTATGACTAGAAAGTATGCTTCAAAACCTTTGAACCAAGAGACCTAGTACTGAAGCGAGTCTTCCCGCCTTCGACCCAATTGGGTCCAAAATTGGAAGGGCCATACACCATCCAACGGAAGCTTGATACTGGAGCATTCAAGCTAACGACCGTGGACGGTGAAGAGATTCCCAGAGCTTGGAACGCTCAGCACTTACAACGATATCTGAGCTAAATATGAAATGGCTTCCTTTTTGTTTTTATAAGCTATGTAAAAAGGCACGACTTGCCTTAAAAAGTTTGTTTATATGAACAAAGGATTATGAAGTGGATGTAGGCTATGACTTAGCTGAACCACTATAAAAATATCGTGTGTCATTTATTTTCCTGCATTATTTATATCTTTAACTATTATTCTGTCATGGCAATGAAACACAAGACACAAAATTAAATTTCAAAAATTGAAGACAACCCGTGTGCAGGAGCAAGCAAATGACCGTTTGCATGATAAGATACAAAGATTGGGAATACAACGTTCCTAACTCTAACTCTCATGAAACGAGAGAGAGAGAGAGAGTATAAAGGACAGGAAGACGACGTCCCTTGAGGCGTAAAGGTGCACCCCGATAAGAGACCGCCTCAGTAATACTCTAACCTGGTTATGAGACAGGAGAGTATAAAGATGCTAGAAAGAATAGGCATCAATGACGAAAGGAATATGGCCTTGTCAGAGGACTAGGGACAGCTGAATTTTGAATTTAATCGATCTTGAATAAGTCCTAATCAGTTATCCAAGATTGATTGGAGGCATATATATGTACACATGTTCCCCTTCATAACGACTTTAATATATAGTTGTGATTTGACATGTTGTTTGTGCGCATCTTTACCTAAATGTTAAAATTTACGATATCAGACATTGCAGGGAACAAACAATTTTATTCACAAATATGTGAGTTTATAGAGGAAGACTAAGCAAAAGACGTGAGGGCCGCACTCACTACAACAACAGCGGACCAACGGAATATCAAAATAAAACAAAACAAAGCACATCATCACTTGGGATTTGGAGCAGACTTGGATTTTTTGGCAGCCTTAAGAGCATTTCTAGCCTCTTTTTCAGCATCAGACATGAGACGCTTTGGCCTTTTCTTCCCTGTAGTTGAAGTACCATAATCGGTGGATTTCTTCTCAGGAGTCGGAACATTGGAATCAAGAGAATATTTTTTAGCAAGCTCTTCTGTAATAGACCTAGTTGAAAGCTTAACAACTAACCTCGATCCAGGATCCACCACTGCAAGGGGCTTAAGGCTTTCGGGGTTCAAGTCTTCAACTTTCAGCTGCATGCGCTTGTCTTGTTCGGCTTTCATTTCAGCCAAAGTCACGTCATCGGCGCTTTTGGAATCCCCAATTATAGCCACATCGGGATCTTCTTCATGCCCTTCATTACCACCATCGTCTTTCAAGGCATCTATCATTTCGTTATCATGAGAAGTGTCGGCTTTAGACGGTTCAGCTCCCCCTCCGGATCCGACGATGGTAGCCTTATTCTGTCCTCCCTGAGCCTTTTCCACGGATTCTTCTCTAATAGACGCACCCCGAGGCTCATCAATCTTCTCGGTTGGTCCAGCACCTACAGAATGAGAAGCAACAGTTATCAACTCAGGAGAAAATAAAGGATCCTCGATCGATTGCCCAATGATGTGATGAAAGGTGGTGACGGACTTGACAAATTGAGGTGAAAAGGTAGAAATACCTTCTGATGATTTCTCAATTAGGGCGGCTACAGTCTCTGACGCTGATTCGGGTATAGGAGATAAAAGAGATGCTTTAGGAATTCCCGGATTCTCGGGATCATATCCCTCAACTTCAGTAGTTTCGGAAGTAGCAGAAGAAGAACCAACTTCAAGGATATTCTTTTGTTTGGCTAGGAGTTTCTCCTCCTCCATAGCAGCAGCAATGAGGTGACGCCCCTCGGCCAGGCGTGCCGGTTCATCATCTCTCAGATACTTCTCCATAAGTTTGTCTTCGTCAACGAAGTCTACCTCAAGTTCCTCCTTCTCCCATTCGATGATTTGACTCCATACGTGAACTAAGGTAGTCGGATAGTCTTCGATCCAAGAGATGTTTCGGGGACTAATTATGTGTGCAAAGAATTCAATCAATAGTTCGCCAAAACCGTGCAATTCTTCCTGAGCCTTCATAGCTGTTTGCGGGTTTCTTCAGCAAATTTAATGGCATTATCTACATTCCCCTCAGCTAGGGCAGCCCTATTCTCGGCTTCCATTAACTTGGACTCCAAGTCAGCATTTCGTTTCTCCAGTTCAACATTTTTCCTTGCTAACTCGGCCTTTTCTTGCTCAAGAGTATTGTAAGCCAGTTGCATTTTGACACTGTCTGACTTAGCATCTTCTGCTTGTTTCTTCAACTCCAAATGTTCTTGACTATGAGATTCCAGCAAGTCATGATAATGCTTCTGTAATTCCTCAAATTGTTGTTTGAAGTTGTTGGCATCTCGTTGAGCAATGACGAGTTGAGCCTGTGTGTCTTCTAGGTCCTTTTCCAAAATTTTCAAAGTATTCTCATCGGAATCCGCAGCCTTTTTCATTGAATCAACGTCTGTAATTAAGGCGCGAATAATTCTGGAGAGATTGCGTGAATATTTGAATATCTCCGAGTATTGTTTCTCAACCGCGTCAATCTTTGCTTTGGCCTCATCTGCCCACTTTGAAGAAATAGGCTCGAGTGCAGGTAAAAAAGTTAGAATCTCAAGGTAGTGATCTGGGAACTGCTTCTCCAGATATGCCAGCTTAATTTTGGAATCAGCATCCAGTGGTGGAGGCTTGCAGTATGATAGTTCAGCGTGTTTTCGCTTAGTTGGGATGATGGCTGCATCACCTTTTCCAGATCGCTTCTCAGAAACTTTGTGTTTGTCTCATGAATCGGTATGTTTCGATGGACTTTTTTCCCGACTATATTTGTCTTGAGGAGAAGTTCGATCTTTGGATTGCGACGTGTCTTCTCCTCCGCGACTCTGGTAGCTCTTATACCTGTCTGGATCAGAACGGATAGGGGAACGAGAGCGTGAGGTGTGTGGTAAATGAGAATCATGAGGCCTTCTATCATCTCTGCCCAGCTCTCACGGTGATCATGCTCGATATTGGAAGGAGGTCTAAACATGCTACGGCGCATTTTTCTGACATCGTAGTAAGGGCGAGACATTGTACCTGCACAACAATATAAGTGGAATTCAGAATCAATGTTCACATAAGACTTGACTGACGTATGGTGCTAATGTGTTATGTGCATCCTAAATGGTGTTCCTCCCAACAAACCCAAGTCTGAAGCCAGACTAGCATGAGCGGGCTCTTTGCTCTTCACGGGAGTAGTCTCCTCTGAAGAAGTGAAAGCTAAAGGATTCGTGCCAAAGTCCTTTGCAGTATAGATGGTTTCAGGCAGGGGAAGGTCTCCTAAACCCTTAAATGTGGAATCATCGGTAGTAGGAGCATCTCCTTGAGAAGCATCTGTTGGTAGCTCTTTAGGGGATGTTGACTTCTCAGGAGAAATAGCGTCATCAGGGACGGTATACCCTTCTCTGTGCTTTTCATCTATGTTGGCTAGCTCATTGTCCTGAGTTGAAGATGGAGAAGGCTAAGTCCGAAGAGGTATTGTTGGACCTTTCGAGCCCTCGCTCGTCTCAGGAATAATGTCTACCGGGGGTATGTACACATATGGACCCATCTAATGACCTATACTACGGGTAATAGATAGTAACCCGTGGTGATGGAGATGCTCATCCTTAAGAACTTCGTCGATGGTTAGGAACTTTTGATCACCATTGAGAAGCCGATGCAAACGATCAAAGTACAATTGATCCTATATTTTCTTTGGGTTATCAACTGCGAATGAAAAAGAGAGCTATTTGATGTGTTGGCATGAGCATTTAAAATTGAGATCTAGAAAGTCGGTGCTTTACTTGATTTGGTCCATCTCCTAGCGCACCCCGGCTGCTGCCTGATATAAAACCATTCAAGCTTAGAATCGCCAACCTTGCTGCTAAATGGAACAGTAATAATTTTCCTTTTCGGGACTGATTCAGAATATGAGAAGGAAGGAGTCTCTTGAGTCTGATGCTTGAAATTATAAAAAAAGTGGACATCATCGAAGGTAGGCTCTATACCTAAAACCTCTTTTGTATGATATATACAAGGTGTATAAATAAGCATAAGATTTGGGATGTAATTGCATGGGGGCAATCCGCATCTACCTCAGAAAATCGACGAGAAAAAGGCGGAAATGGTGGAATAGCCCCAACCAGGCACATCAACCGGGTAATTGCCATGAATCTTTCTGGTGGATTGTGGGGGCGATCTGTTTTTGATGGCACCAGGGTATCTCTTTTTAGTATTCCATGCTTTAGACATATTCGAATGAGTCTGTCATCATCGATTGTCGATTCAACAGAATCTTTGGGCAACTCCAATATAGTGGCAGATTCAAACTCATCAGGAGCACGGTCATCTCTTATCCCTCCTTCTCTTCATCGCCAAAAGAAACTTCAGTATCAGAAGTTATTTCACTATTGTGTGCTTCCACTTCATAATCTGGGCCCGCATCGTCCCATTCAGGGTCTGAGGGAGAGGATATGTCATCAAGAGTGAATCTCTCGGAAGTTTCTGCAACTTCTCTCTTTTCTGCTAACCTAGATGAATGTCTCTCTGCCATGATTGCTAAACTACTGAAGAAGAAATAACATAAGTTAGAGTAAGATAGCTTGTATCCCCTCCTACCTATGTAATTGATTTGAGGATTAAAAGAAGAATTACTGAAATTCCAAGAATTAGGGTTTCGTTTTTCTTTGGGGCAATTTCTGGAAAAGCGATGGAAGTGAAAAGAAGAAAGTAGAATGAAAAAGAAGTGAATTTATATAAGGGTACAGCGGCCCTTTGCATTCCTGCCAATGTGGCTCCGCTTGAATCGGATAATAGGCCCATGGCCATTCAGCCTAGTGGCACAAAAACATTAAAGCCCAGCGGAGCGGATAGAACCAACCCGAGCCCAAAAAAGGATTATCCATATCTCGATATATGGAATTAACCTTAAAGAAGATGTAGTGATTTGATAGATATGATCAACAAAAAATATACAAGGAGACTACCTGGAAGAGTCACTGGACATCAGTCAAAGTTCCTGAAGCTTGTCAAAAACGAAGGAGGAAATCTGTGAACCTTCTGGTGTATTTATAGGCTGCAAGAGACACAACCTTATGAAACAACACGTCTCTACAAATGAACGGAAGCGACAAGTCAGCAGTTCAAGTTCGAAAATTAATGGACAGATAACGTCAAAGCACGCTCCGTTTTCAACAGAAGCATAATTTGAGGGGGCAAAATGTTGGCCTACTTTGTGAACTAGGCTACACAAAGTTAAAAGATCAAATGACGAAGACATTTACTCAACAAAGTCGGTTTGGATTGGAGATCCACTAGTCAAGGCAAAGTGATCCAAAGCAGGGAAAGAAAGGGCACAGGTCGGACCGGATCGGAAGGAACAAGGCCAATCCGAACCCCCAATTACCAGCCTATCCAATCCGAACCCAAGGTTGCAACCGCCTCATCCCACGATCCCTTTAAACTCGGAACGGTTATGCCCACGATCTACCCACGCTTGCCACTAACCTGGTGTGTTGTCACCTCCACAATCCATCTGAACCCGATAGTAACGGGATTGATTCCACGTGGATTCAAACTGATCCCATTCCAAGAGCATTTTAGGCCTATAAATACACCACCAAGAGGCATTTTGAGGGGATCTTTGGCATTTTCAGAACTTTAAACTCCTTTGCAATCCGAGTTTCATCAACTTATTCATCTTACAATCATCTTTTGAATCATATTGCGAAGGAAATTGAGTGAATCAATGTATGAGATAAGTGAGAATTGAGTGAAAATCATTGTTGTACTCACATTCAAGGCATCAATCAAAAAAGAAGAAAGTGGATGTAGGCTATTTAATGCTGAACCACTATAAATTATGTGTTTTTGTCGTTTTTGATTTCATTTCAGTAGAGTTGTTATTATTTTGGGTGTTGGAGCCAATTTTGGATCTAACACCCCTCAACCACCATACCCCGATAGTGAAAAGTGAATGGTCTATTAGGTTTAGCTCTAGTCTTTTCGCATCCCACGGTTGCCGATGACGGGTACCTGACGATCTACTATCTATGTTGGTCCTGACCTCTACCTCCCCATTGAGGGGACCGCCGACTCACCCTAGTGTCACTGTGTCGCAGCATTCTGACTGCAAAACTACTTTTGCAGATAAGCCCCCCCTTGGTAGTTTCGCGCAGACCCAACCTCTGAGAGCACAACCTAAACATCTACCACCACATAGAGGACTACCAGGAGCACCTTACGTACCTCAGGAAGCCGCGTGCTTCCCCTTCTAGTCCTTCGGAACCGACAAAATAACCAGATGAACGTGCTCTCCCCTCGTGTCTTATGACACCACGATGATCTACCCTGTTGGGTTATTCACCCTCAAACGTGTGGACTGGTCCAAGCACCTTCTTTTAATATATTATTAGACCCTATGTCTAAACATTAATTTATGCGCTTGCCTTACCTGATCAGGTTTCCTTTTAACTTGGTTATCATCTTAACTTTTTATTCAGGTTACCAAGTTCTTTCTAGCCCCTTATATCACTAAGGAATTAATGGGCCCCTCTTGCTTATTAATTTCAATCATATAACTTAACCCATTTAAGTTTATTAATAAGCCCACAACATGTTATTCTAGATTGTGATCCAAGGTCTGTAATCCACAATCCCTTTATATTCTTGTTTAATTCAAGGTTACAATAACATGTTCTACTTAATACGTAATTAAGTATATCTCAATTTACATGTTTTCTGCCTAACATGTCACTTATCATTTATAACTAAATATAACTTATTTCATTTCATAAGTTTGTCTCACTCTTTCCTATTTAATCATAATTCCATCTTACATTGTCACTATAACTTATCGTTGTTTACTTATTAACTTAGTTCTCTTAACTAAGGTCCACTAATAAGTTTCTCTTCCCATAAATATAACTTATGTTGTCCTCATCCATAGATTTCAGATTCTTGCTCTTGTAAATAACTTAATTTACAATTAAGTACAACTTATCCCCTTACATAAGTTATTCTATTCCCTTTGTCGTTTATTATAACCTAAGTTAAAATTTCCACTTGCCCCTAGGACAAGCCTAAACATGTTATTTTTATCAGCAGATTTCAAACTTCCAAGTTTACACATTACTTAATTTATAATTAAGTACAACTTCTTACATTTCATAAACTTTCCTCTTTTCTCTACTTATTACAATCAACTGGTTCAGGTTTTCCTCCTTTACTAATTACTTAATTTAAAATTAAGTGCCACTTAACTCATTTCACTGGTTATCTCATTTCCTTACTAGTTTATTATAACCTATGTTATAATCTTCACTTGTCACTAGGACAAGTCTACCTATTATACAACATTCTCATTAACGTAATTTATTTATAATAGGTTATTATCATTCCCCGTTCGTTCCCTTTCCTTTACTGTTGTAATTATCTTTCATTCAATCCATTTGTTTCCATTAATTACAATAAATGATGTTTATCAGTCCTGCCATTTACATATATATATACATATATATATACATGTGTGTATATATACGTATGTATGTATTCATGCACTAGACCTCTCATATTAAGCCTGAACTTGTGGATGCTGGATTTGTCGGGCGATTCCGGGCAAATTTCTACCACAAGTTAGATCAACCTCGTGTCTTAGTGTCATTACATGTTTTATTTATGCACTTAGACCCCTCACATTAGATTTACCGCTTGTGAATGCTGGATATGCCAGGCGGTTCCGGGCAGACTTCTATCGCAAGTGTAATCTAACCTCGTGTCTAAGCGCGTTACAGTTTCAAATTACCGTGAATCTAGGCATGTTCGTTCTTTAACAATTATTCCTATTTCATTAAGGTTTTCATACCCCTTTCCCCAAGTCATATTTATCATGTACCATATGCCCAAATTAAGATCTTTAATCATAATTTGATTCATATCCCAAATCCATATTCGTGTGTTCAATTCTATGCTAACATGGAACCATTTAATTATATAACTATTTCAATTCATACAAATAAGGGTTCATGTGTATAAATGTAACAAGTTAACATGTAATACGAACAACAGTAGTTGCTACCCATATTCTAACAAGATTATATTTCAACATATGAACTTTCCAACCTATTAATATCTTAACATATTAATATTCCAACATGTTATATTCGTCACTTTAATCTTTTTAACATATATTTAATCATTTCAACATGTCATATTTCAACTTGTCATACATAACAAGGAATGCTAAACGATAATATATCATTATCTAAAACGATATAATTTAAATCCATTCACCTCATTTTCTTTCCAAATACTGGATCTGGTCTAGATCTAGCATTCCATGGTTTTTCCCCTAATTGGACTCAGAACCTAACAACCATGGATTCATAATTTTTACTAAAAGAAAAAGGGAAGAAAGAGAAGAGAATTGAAAATATAACAAACCTAGGAATTACCTCACTTCGATAAGAGATCTAAACACCCATTTACAAACATACGTTCCTTTCCTTCAGATGTGGATTTAGAATTTTTCCTAAACTAATAATCTTAATTTTCTTAATAGATTTGAGGAGGGAGAGGAATGGAAGAGCCTCGGCGTAGTCCAAAAAATATGGGATTTAGGGTTGGCTCTACAGACTTATTTATAGGTGTATCAGAGAAGTCGGGTCCTTTAGATTTGATTTGCAACTCATCAGAACCGACCACGTCAAAATAGTGGTTCATATCCGCAGTGGGGTCGACCCCCCTTTGGGTGGGTCGACACATGGGTCGACCACCCTATTGGTGGGTCGACCCCCAACGAGCAAAATCCCCGCTTACTTTTTCCGCCCTTACGTGCTTTTGATTTTTTTCTTGATAATTTATTTTATTATATTTACATATAAGTTTCTTATATGTATATAAACTTCCTAAGCTCATATTTCGTTTTACGCAAATCAGTTGTCTATTTTGACCAGAATTTCGAGATAGACGTAATGACACGGTCTGTTTTACTAAACTCCCATTATTAAATTAAGTTAATCATATTTTATTATCTTAAAAATGCGGGGTGTTACATTCTCCCAACCTTAGGAAATTTCGTCCTCGAAATTTGATAAGGGTAAAATCAAACAACCCCTCACATAATATCCATCCATCACGTGTGCATCCAATTTTTGCAAATATTGTACACTTGTGCAAAGTGAAATACAACATAGCAATATATGTATGCCTAAGCGGTACCTCCTATATGTATTGAAATCTTATCAAAAATCTTTTTTTAAAATATGAAGCTCACATCCTAACTATACTGGAAGTTCTATATGAATGCAATATTTTGAAAATCAAAATATATTTTCATCCAAATTTTCCCACACTCTTACTAAGCAAGAGCGTAGTCCATCCAATTTTTGCATCCAAACCCGTACCAAGTAACTTTATTTTTTGAATTTCAGAAAAATCTAATTTTCTAAATTCGATTTCTCATGTTACAAAAAGGTGGAAAATGGAAAACTCGCATCTTCCATTTTTCTCTTTCATCCTTTTTCCAACTGCACTTGGATTTTATGAAACTATTCATAAAGATTCCCCTATTTTTCCTATCCAAGCACAGCCCACATAAGAAAATTTTCTTTGTTACGGATTTTCTTTTCATCTTATATTGGAAATTTTTATTCTAATCCAACTTTTCTCATAATTTATCATGTTTGTTGCTTTACTGAATTTGTTGTTTCCTTTTTAGTTGTACCATTTCTCTTCCCTTAGCTTATTTATTCATTTGATCTAAGTTTAGTCTTTTAAATAAGCCTTCTAGTCTTTCAACTAAAACAGGAGAACATACACCCTACACAGCTACTACTAAGGGCCAAGAATCTCGGGACTATATCCCCCTCAGACAGAAAGGTCCAAACCATAAAATCCACGATAGGTTTAGGTGTTACCCTAACTACCCAACAAGAACAAAATAACGGAATGATCCCAACAGAAATGTCACAACGGGTTTTACCCCTAACAGGATATAAACACTTACTTGCCCTTTCTAGTAGTTACCACTAATTCTAGCTGTGTACCAATAATTATTTCAAGCAACACCCTAGGCTTTTCAATGCTTACGCATTCTACGGGAACTTACCATTATTCCAAGACAAGATAATTCTTGCTATCTACTTCATAGCCTTAAAACTTTTCCCGTCTTCTCTAGGCACTAAACCTTACCTACTCCATACTTTTAAAACACGGTTTGGCCTTTTCATTTAATTTTTTCTTCCAAAAATCAGAAGTTTCAAAATTTTAATTTCCTCATGAAAACTTACTTTTGCTAAACCATAAAAACATGTTTAGAAAAATGCAATTCATTTTTTAAATCACAAAAACTGGAGTATGCTAGGACAACTATTTTCCAATCGGGTTTATAACTAGATCTTACCTATAGGGTCGGTTCAGTCTCTTACTACAAGGGGCAAACATCTACTCTATTCTTAATTTCTACGACTTATTTTTTCCATCCAACAAAATTCTCTTGTTAAAACAATTTATCAAAAATGATTGTCAAAAGAATAAAGACTTCAAACCTTTCTTTATTAAAAATTCTTGTATAACAAGAAAACTAGTGAGTTATACATGCTCTGTAATATGCACCTTTTACTGAGAAAATTTTACTTTAGACAAAGTTTTCGCAAGAAATCACTATTTACAAAACATGCCCCATTTTACTTTAAAACTCAATATGTGTACTTTACATATTTAAAACTATAACTTTTAAGATTAAACCTTGAAAACACCATAAACCATTTTCCCAAAACTTTTACAATTTCAAGTTCTTAAAATTTAACTATAGGGTTAGACTCAAAGCGGGTTTCCAATCTTTCTAGGCTTTCCTAGTCACTCCCACAATGTCAATTCTCTCAACTACATATATTCCTAATATATTTTTCTCTTTTTAACCTCTTCCAAATTACAAGTTTATACTGCCAAGTCCATTAATATGAAATATCCACATACGGGATCCTAAATCTAAGCTCTGATACCAGATGTAACAACCTGAATTCTGACAAACCGATTTTTTTTCAAAATTCTAATCTATCGAAACTCGTGTTGATTTGCTCTAGTATCCTGCAGAAAAGACAGAGACATAAAATGTGTCAGAGCTCAGAAAATATCTCACAACGGAATGGGTAAAATATAATGTGATAAAAATATAGCCTTACCGTAGTAATAATATTGCCTAACTAGTATCCAAAGCTATTATGTCTCTGCTACAAATCTAACCTGCGAGTATGCAATGAGGAGGGGGTCGGAACATAAGTTCTGGTGACTGGATTTAAATTATACACTTTGGATAATCGTACATATACCGTTCAATCACTTTTTCTTATCTATTAGGTTACTTGGGTTAACAGCACTCAAGGCTTATACACACGTCGTACCTATATACTTCCCAGTGGATTAACCTAATATAATATATATGTAGCTACCCTTCCCCAATATTGAGGTACTCCCCATGGTACCCCACTCGCACGGTCTCCACCGTATAGAAAGAAACACAGTCCCTCATCGTACGCCGGAGTGACATACATATCTCTACATAACATTGTTACGTTCCACATATATCAATCTTTACTATGCTACAGAAGCGTATGGACTACCACCGTTGATCGAATCAATTTCCAAACCAGAGTAATGCCCTTAAGTCTACGATACACCACCCAGAGCCGATATGCATGTATCTAGACTTTCCCACATACGCATCGTCAATCGTATTAGATGCCTTAACTGCACATCATGTGCCTCGGGTTCCGTGGCAGGGCTATACAAGAAACATGGAACTCGGTCGGGAGCTTTCCTTATCTGTATAAGTCTGTCTTTAAGAGCCTCTATATATATAGATATTCCTTGGGTCTGTTTTCCATGGTGACTATGGCCCCACCTCGGCTCCTCCCTCAACTAGTAAAGACTACAAGAGCTAAGCGACTTGCACCTAACAACAAACAATCTAAACAACCAGTTGGCGTCTCCCCTCAACCACCGTACCCCGATAGTGAAAGGCGAATGGTCTATTAGGTTTAGCTCTAGTCTTTTCGCATCCCACAGCTGTCGATGACGGGTACCCGATGACCTACTATCACTGTTGGTCCTGACCTTTACCTCCCCGTTGAGGCGACCACCGAATCACCCTAGTGTCATCGCGTCACAGCATTCTGACCGCAAAGCTACTTTTGCAGTCAAGGCCCACCCACCTGGTAGTTTCGCGCGGAGCCAGCCTCTGAGAGCACAGCCTAAACATCTTTCACCACATAGTGGACTACCAAGAGCACCTTACGTACCTCAGGAAGCCACGTGCTTCCCCTTCCAGTCCTTCGGAGCCGAAAAATTAATCAGATGAACGTGTGCTCCCCTCGTGTCTTATGACACCACGATGATCTACCCCGTCTGGTTATTCTCCGTCAAACGTGCGAATTGTTCCAAGCGCCTTCTTTTAATATGTTATTAGACCCTATGTATAAACACTCTTTTATGCGCTTACTTTACCTCATCAAGTTTCCTTTTAACTTGGTTATCATCTTAACTTTTTATTCAGGTTACCAAGTTCTCTCTTGCCCCTTATATCTCTAAGGAATGGACCCCTCTCCCTTATTAATTTCAATCATATAACTTAACCCATTTAAGTTTATTAATAAGATCACAACATGTTATTCTAGATTGTGATCCAAGGTCTGTAATCCACAATCCGTTTATATTCTTGTTTGATTCAAGGTTACATGTAACACCCCGCATATTTAAGTATAATTAAAAATGAAATAAAATATATGAAAATATGCTTATGATAGGTAAATAATGGTGATGCATAAGAAGAATTAATTAATACATGAAAGAGAAGAAAAATTAGTTCGATAATGGTGTGTGTAACGGAAAAGATAGTAAAATGAGGATAATTAATTTAAGAATCAGGAATTAGGTAAAATGGACATCACCATTGCGTTCCCCTCGAAATTTTACATGAAATAGAGTCCGAGTTTTCGAAAATCGGAGTCCGGATGAAGAAGTTATGGCCTGTAGAAGATTCAGAAGGTTTCGGTCAGCACAGAACTGGGCAGGTCGACTCGGGGGTCGACCTGGGAGTCGACCTCCCCCATGGGGGTCGACTATAGTGTCCACCTCCCCCCTACAGGTCGACCTGGTCGGCCTGTTTCGGTCCAGAACACGTTTTTGAAGCCCAAGGACGATTTTTTTTGATAGTCCGGATTGGTTTTAGGGTTAATCTGATGGCTGAAATGAATTGCTACACCTATATATACATCCCTAACCTAAACCTAAATCTCTTGTACAATTCTCTAGCCTCTATTGCTCTCTTCCTCTCTAAAATAAATAAATCAATGGCGTCTCTACTCTGCTGAAACCTAAGCTAGGACTTGTGCTTCTTCTTCCTCCAATTCTGATTAGGATTAAAAGAGAACAGCTACAACACCTTTTTCTTTTAGAATCCAACCAAGGCAAGTGCAGTTATTTTCCGATATAAACATTAATTCTGATTGTGACATGAATTATAAATCCGAATCTGAGGTTATATCTGTTCTATTCTGTTTGGATCTATCTTATTTTGTATGTCTTTCCTCTTTCTGTTCTATAGCCAGGCTACAACGAGCCTGAGCCAATCTCATAAGAGATTAACATACGCTAAAATGTTTGGGACAATAAAATGAATGATGCATGAATTGGGCATGACCAATAAGTGACTGATTTGAGGAAAGAACATGGACTGTAGCTAGAACAAAATCTGAGACATATGACTGGACATGTTATATTTATAATATAAATTGTATTGAACATATGATTTGAGATAAAGAGAATATGGCTTAGGCATAAAGATTTACATGAGAGTAGGGTATCTATTAATGTAAATAAACATCTAAGTAAGGGATCTTTGGGATATATGATATGCATAGTAATCGATGGCTATATTTGGTATAATTTATATAGGGATCTTCTGTACTATGCAAGTTTAATAAAAAATTGAAACATATGATATATGGTAAATTTATGACCATAATCTGTGCTATGTGAATTTAATGCAAACATAGGGTATATGATAATATTGTGAATCAAGACTATTATTTATGCATGTGAACTTAGGCAAGATTTATAATTAGGCAAGATATGTTTGTGAAACTTTAAGAAATGATTAAATCTGTTATATTTGCCTAATTTGCTAGTTTTGTTACATTGCCTAATCTGCTAGTTCTGTTATATTGCTTAATCTACTAGTTCTGCTCTACTGCCTGGTCTGCTAGATTTGTTCATCTGCCAAATCTGTCATCTGCTAAGTCTGTTGAAAATGCTAGATCTACTAGTTTGCTTAATCTGCTAAATCCGTTAAGTCGCCTAATCTGAAAAATCTGTTATCTGCAATATCTGTTGAGTTGATATGATTAGTCCACTATTGACATAATCTGAATTGGCTATAGTTATGAATAATTGACATGTATATTAGGCGTGGGTATAAATGGTAAATCATTAATTAATTGGCCGCAAAGATAAACATGGCTAACTCGAGGTTAGAATGAGTTTGCGGCGTAATTTTGCCCGGAACCGCCCGGCATATTCCAGTGGTCACAAACAATAGGTTCTAATGTGAGAAGTTAGTCATAACGTGCTTGAAACCTGAGGTTAGACTCAGTTTGCGACAGAAACCTGCCCGGAACCAGCCGGCCTAACCAGTAGCTGCAAACTGTCAGTCTAATGTGAGAGGTTTGGGCATTAATATTTAATTAATGAAAATCTGAGATAATTATGATGTCTAAAACGTGTTGGGTAAGGTTAAACCAATTGGACCAATGAATCTGATAAACCCGTTTCGTGAATCCGTAGGCCCAATACAAAGTTAGATAATCTGTAACCAGTTAATCTGTAAGTCTGTTAATCTGTAACCAGTTAATCTGTAAGCCTGTTAATCCGAACATCTGATCCGTTAGTCTGAAAACCTGTTAACTTGATTGTCTGATCTGTGAACTAGTTAATCTAAATTTTGTATGTCTGAAACTTGTAGACAAGTTAAGCTGAAATCTGTTAGTCTAGGGACACAAGGTTAGGAGGGGAATTACTTGTGTCATCTGTTGTTTGGGACCCATATTAGTCAGTAACCCTTTCTGGTATCAAAACTTTGACCCAACAGTAAGTAGGGTCCGGGCACGCTTACTGAACTAATTATAAGCGGTTCATTCTGATAATGGCGAGGGGTGTTGAAGGTGCGTTCCAACCGGGTCATGTGCGTGCATGGATCCCGGTCTGCCTCTGAGGATGTAAGACGCCGTGACATCTGTAAATAGGTCTGTGCCAATTGGTTGTCACTTTAGGGAGTGATACACCCTACTGTGGGGCCGACACATGATATTTATGTATTAGGGAGCCGATCGCTTGGGGTAGGGTTTTAGGGTACACTTAGTTCTGTCTATTTCTATTGGTACCGTTTGTTTCTGTTGGGTGGTAACACCTGTCTGTTTCTGCGTGGTACCGTCTGTTCGGGTGGTAAAGGCCCATTACTAGTGTACACCTAATTCAACATTCTGTTTCCGTAGGGATTAATCTGTTTCTGCTTCTGTCTGTTTCTGATCGGGTAGTAAAGGCCCATTATTAGCATTCTGTTTCTGTTAAATTATTCTGTACCCGTTTCTGTTTCAGTTTAGACATTAGGGTGACACCTAATTCTGTTATACTAGTATTAGTGCAGAGAAGTGTAAAACAATAGCTTATATCATTCTGTTCTTCTGTTATATCTGTTACACCTGTTACAGTTATCTCTCATCCAGTTTTATTTTCATGTCATGTTATTATTATCTGTTCATAACTGAAAATCACTGGACTTGCCAGACTTTTTGTCTGACCCTTGTTGTTTCGCCTCCTTTCTTCCGTTCCCCCCCCCCCCAGATTATCCAAGGAGGGAATACTTTAGCTTGATCCGGATTTCTTCTGCTTGAAGTGCTTAAAGTATGGCTTGGCTCTGTATAGCTTCCGTTCTATGGGGATTATGATTTTAAACTATGCATTCTGAAGGCTTTTGTACAAGAATGATATTTTGTACTTGAATTCTGAAAATGTGATTTGAAAGGATGTTACCAAGTTTATTTCGGTTTATGTTGAAATAAAGTTATAAATTTTTCAATTACTATTTTATCTGTCTTGTAAGTTTCTATTCTGTTTACTAAAATGCTCCACCAATGTTAAGGCATTCCCTTTGTGAGTGACCTTAACGGAGGTGGGGTGTTACACTTGGTATCAGAGCTGAAGGTTACCAGATTGGGTAAAGTTTTTGAAAACTATTTTCAAAAAGGCTTTAAATGAAAGTATTTTCAAAAGGAAAGTTTATTTTGAAAAACATAATCCCCAAATCCATATATCTATCTTGTGATTCTCTGTCAGAATCCTTGTTTCCTTCTTTTTCTAAGTCTCCTTGGCTCCTGGCTTTCTGGGAGGTAACCTCATCGCGACATGGTTCCGTAGGCTTGATAAGACTACGACACCTGTCAAATGGCAAATAAGCGCCCGACTTCCATCTGTAGCCGCAGTAGTTTCACCTACAGCTAATTTTCTTTCGAGCTTTGCAGGATTTTTCTGTGCGATGGAGGCAGCTTTCGAGGGACTGGTCAACGTGTTACACAAGCATAGTAAAGATGAGAATGAGGGAGTTTGGCCAAGGAGCACAACCCAAAGATAAGAAACCCATGGATATGAACTTGGTTCAAAAAGGAGGCAAAAAAAAAAGGAAACACAAAAGAAGGAAGAAAAGTCTAAAGATAAAGGAGGAGAAAAGTGCTCTACTTATGGAAGCTTGACTCAAGAGGAAGGACAGAGGACATGACCTACTTCGGGAAGGCAGGCGAATGCTCTCATAGTTGGTGGATAGGATAGAAGTAGGAAAATTTCCGTAGAGAGTTTAGTTTCCTTATCTGATTATTGAGTTTGAAATCTTTCCGATTATGGCATTCTGATTCTGTAGTCAAGTCTCTGCACTTTAATACTAGTCTTGTTTCTGATCTGGTTATAGTCTCAAACCCCATAGGGGTTACGACTCATCTGTTGGTGATAGGTTGGGGTTTGAGAGATATCTGTGTTAGGCGTCAAGTAGGACGCATACATTCTGGGTTTTGTCATGCTTAGTTTCCTAAGAATCATTCGGTAATCTGATCTGTACTAGTAATCTGTAAATATCTGAATATTTCTGATAAGGTTAAGATTTCCAGTTTTGACATTGTCTAAAGAGGGTAATCCTCTTAGTGTCAATTTGATGTTGGTTTCGGTCTTCGAGGCCGATACTTAGGACCCATGCCTAATGGGAACCAAGTTTTTGTTTTATCTGTACTCGCTTCCATCATTCAACTGTATCATATCGATCGAATCTTCGAACTTTAGGTAGAAACTAATGGGTGTAAACATGTGTTTGAGACATGTTATGTTTGATGGTTGCAAGTGGATGCAAGTGATTGCTAGTGGTTGCATGTGGATGCATATACACACACTAGGCACTAGATCGGCTCGAAAACACTCTCATACTGCATATGGATGTGTGAGCATTTTTAATTTTTGTGGATGCAAAATGATTGACTCAGCACATGGATGTTGCATATGAATGAATGGTTGTGCACTCATATAGAAATGATATGTATCGAGTAGGAAAATTGCATACATGTTGGACTCATGGCACTGGTATAATTCGCATTAAGGAGGTCAACTGAATCAGTGGACCGCCTGATCTTTGCATTAGACAAGGAACATATACACACACTTCTTGCATATGTTCATACAGCATTAGAAATCTCTTAAGGACAATGAATGTCTGTGATTGGTGATTGAGTAGATGGATGATTGGATGGTAGGACACATTCTTCTTAACTTGAAGATTTCGGGGACGAAATCCTTTAAGGAGGGGAGAATGTAACACCCCGCATATTTAAGCATAATTAAAAATGAAATAAAATATATGAAAATATGCTTATGATAGGTAAATAATGGTGATGCATAAGAAGAATTAATTAATACATGAAAGAGAAGAAAAATTAGTTCGATAACGGTGTGTGTAACGGAAAAGATTGTAAAATGAGGATAATAAATTTAAGAATTAGGTAAAATGGACATCACCATTGCATTCCTCTCGAAATTTTACATGAAATAGAGTCCGAGTTTTCAAAAATCGGAGTCCGGATGAAGAAGTTATGGCCTGTAGAAGATTCAGAAGGTTTCGGTCAGCACAGAACTGGGCAGGTCGACCCGGGGGTCGACCTGGGAGTCGATCTCCCCCATGGGGGTCGACTATAGTGTCGACCTCCCCCCCTACAGGTCGACCTGGTCGGCCTGTTTCGGTCCAGAACACGTTTTTGAAGCCCAGGGACGATTTTTGATGGTCCGGATTGGTTTTAGGGTTAATCTGATGGCTGAAATGAATTGCTACACCTATATATACATCCCTAACCTAAACCTAAATCTCTTGTACAATTCTCTAGCCTCCATTGCTCTCTTCCTCTCTAAAAAAATAAATCAATGGCGTCTCTACTCTGCTGAAACCTAAGCTAGGACTTGTGCTTCTTCTTCCTCCAATTCTGATTAGGATTAAAAGAGAACAGCTACAACACCTTTTTCTTTTAGAATCCAACCAAGGCAAGTGCAGTTATTTTCCGATATAAACGTTAATTCTGATTGTGACATGAATTATAAATCGGAATCTGAGGTTATATATGTTCTATTCTGTTTTGATCTATCTTATTTTGTATCTCTTTCCTCTTTCTGTTCTATAGCCAGGCTACCACGAGCCTGAGCCAATCTCATAAGAGATTAACATACGCTAAAATGTTTGGGACAATAAAATGAATGATGCATGAATTGGGCATGACCAATAGGTGACTGATTTGAGGAAAGAACATGGACTGTAGCTAGAACAAAATCTGAGACATATGACTGGACATGTTATATTTATAATATAAATTGTATTGAACATATGATTTGAGATAAAGAGAATATGGCTTAGGCATAAAGATTTACATGAGAGTAGGGTATCTATTAATGTAAATAAACACCTATGTAAGGGATCTTTGGGATATATGATATGCATAGTAATCGATGGCTATATTTGGTATAATTTATATAAGGATCTTCTGTACTATGCAAGTTTAATAAAAATTGAAACATATGATATATGGTAAATTTATGACCATAATCTGTGCTATGTGAATTTAATGCAAACATAGGGTATATGATAATATTGTGAATCAAGACTATTATTTATGCATGTGAACTTAGGCAAGATTTATAATTAGGCAAGATATGTTTGTGAAACTTTAAGAAATGATTAAATCTGTTATATTTGCCTAATTTGCTAGTTTTGTTACATTGCCTAATCTGCTAGTTCTGTTATATTGCTTAATCTGCTAGTTCTGCTCTACTGCCTAGTCTGCTAGATTTGTTCATCTGCCAAATCTATCATCTGCTAAGTCTGTTGAAAATGCTAGATCTGCTAGTTTGCTTAATCCGCTAAATCCGTTAAGTCGCCTAATCTGAAAAATCTGTTATCTGCAATATCTGTTGAGTTGATATAATTAGTCCGCTATTGACATAATATGAATTGGCTATAGTTATGAATAATTGACATGTATATTAGGCGTGGGTATAAATGGTAAATCACTAATTAATTGGTCGCAAAGATAAACATGGCAAACTCGAGGTTAGAATGAGTTTGCGGCGTAATTCTGCCCAGAACCGCCCGGCATATTCCAGTGGTCGCAAATAATAGGTTCTAATGTGAGAAGTTAGTCATAACGTGCTTGAAACCCGAGGTTGGACTCAGTTTGCGATAGAAACCTGCCCGGAACCAACGGGCCTAACCAGTAGCCGCAAACTGTCAGTCTAATGTGAGAGGTTTGGGCATTAATATTTAATTAATGAAAATCTGAGATAATTATGATGTCTAAAACGTGTTAGGTAAGGTTAAACCAATTGGACCAATGAATCTGATAAACCCGTTTCGTGAATCTGTAGGCCCAATACAAAGTTAGATAATCCGTAACCAGTTAATCTGTAAGTCTGTTAATCTGTAACCAGTTAATCTTTAAGCCTGTTAATCCGAACATCTGATCCATTAGTCTGAAAACCTGTTAACCTGATTGTCTGATCTGTGAACTAGTTAATCTAAATTTTGTATGTCTGAAACTTGTAGACAAGTTAAGCTAAAATCTGTTAGTCTGGGGACACAAGGTTAGGAGGGGAATTACTTGTGTCATCTGTTGTTTGGGACCCATATTAGTCAGTAACCCTTTCTGGTATCAAAACTTTGACCGAACAGTAAGTAGGGTCCGGGCACGCTTACTGAACTAATTAAAAGCGGTTCATTCTAATAATGGCGAGGGGTGTTGATGGTGCGTTCCAACCGGGTCATGTGCGTGCATGGATCCCAGTCTGCTTCTGAGGATGTAAGACGCTGTGACATCTGTAAATAGGTCTGTGCCAATTGGTTGTCACTTTAGGGAGTGATACACCCTACTGTGGGGCCGACACATGATATTTATGTATTAGGGAGCCGATCGCTTGGGGTAGGGTTTTAGGGTACACTTAGTTCTGTCTATTTCTATTGGTACCGTTTGTTTCTGTTGGGTGGTAACACCTGTCTGTTTCTGCGTGGTACCGTCTGTTCGGGTGGTAAAGGCCCATTACTAGTGTACACCTAATTCAACATTCTGTTTCCGTAGGGATTAATCTGTTTCTGCTTCTGTCTGTTTCTGATCGGGTAGTAAAGGCCCATTATTAGCATTCTGTTTCTGTTAAATTATTCTGTACCCGTTTCTGTTTCAGTTTAGACATTAGGGTGACACCTAATTCTGTTATACTAGTATTAGTGCAGAGAAGTGTAAAACAATAGCTTATATCATTCTGTTCTTCTGTTATATCTGTTACACCTGTTACAGTTATCTCTCATCCAGTTTTATTTTCATGTCATGTTATTATTATCTGTTCATAACTGAAAATCACTGGACTTGCCAGACTTTTTGTCTGACCCTTGTTGTTTCGCCTCCTTTCTTCCGTTCCCCCCCAGGTTATCCAAGGAGGGAATACTTTAGCTTGATCCGGATTTCTTCTGCTTGAAGTGCTTAAAGTATGGCTTGGCTCTGTATAGCTTCCGTTCTATGGGGATTATGATTTTAAACTATGCATTCTGAAGGCTTTTGTACAAGACTGGTATTTTGTACTTGAATTCTGAAAATGTCATTTGAAAGGATGTAACCAAGTTTATTTCGGTTTCTGTTGAAATAAAGTTATAAATTTTTCAAGTACTATTTTATCTGTCTTGTAAGTTTCTGTTCTGTTTACTAAAATGCTCCACCAAAGTTAAGGCATTCCCTTTGTGAGTGACCTTAACGGAGGTGGGGTGTTACATTACGATAACATGATCTACTTAATACGTAATTAAGTATATCTCAATTTACATGTTTTCTGTCTAACATGTCACTTATCATTTATGATTAACTTATTTCATTTCATAAGTTTGTCTCACTCTTTCCTATTTAATCATAATTCCATCTTACATTGTCACTACAACTTATCGTTGTTTACTTATTAACATAGTTCTCTTAACTAAGGTCCACTAATAAGTTTCTCTTCCATTAAGTATAACTTGTGTTATCCTCATCCGTAGATTTTAGATTCTTGTTCTTGTAAATAACTTAATTTACAATTAAGTATAACTTATCCCCTTATATAAGTTATTCTATTCCCTTTATCGTTCATTATAACCTAAGTTATAATTTCCACTTGCCCCTAGGACAAGCCTAAACATGTTATTCTTATCAGCAGATTTCATACTTCCTAGTTTACATATTACTGAATTTGTAATTAAGTATAACTTCTTACATTTCATAAACTTTCCCCTTTTCTCTACTTATTACAAACAAGTGGTTTCAGGTTTTCCCCATTTACTGATTACTTAATTTAAAATTAAGTGCCACTTAACTCATTTCACCAGTTATCTCATTTCCTACTAGCTTATTATAACCTATGTTACAATGTTCTTTTGTCCCTAGGACAAGTCTACCTATTATACAACATTCTCATTAATGTAATTTATTTATAATAGCTTATTATCATTCCCCGTTCGTTCCCTTTCCTTTACTGTTGTAATTATCTTTAATTCAATTCCATTTGTTTCCATTAATTATAATTAATGACGTTTATCAGTCATACCGTTTACCTATATATATATATATATATATGCATATATTCATGCACTAGACCTCTCACATTAAGCCTATACTTGTGGACGCTGGATTTGTCGGGCGGTTGTGCGCAGACTTCTACCACAAGTTAGCTTAACCTCGTGTCTTAGCGCCATTACATATTTTATTTATGCACTTAGACCCCTCACATTATATTTACCACTTGTGAATGCTGGATATGCCAGGCGGTTTCGGGCAGATTTCTATCATAAGTGTAATCTAATCTTATGTCTAAGCGCATTACAGTGTCAAATTACTATGAATCTAGGCATGTTCGTTCTTTAACATTTATTCTTATTTCATTATAGGTTTTCATGCCCCTTTCCCAAGTCATTTTTATCATGTACCATATGCCCAACTTAAGATCTTTAATCATAATTTGATTTATGCCCCAAATCCACATTCATGTGTTCAATTCTATGCTAACATGAAACCATTTAATCATATAACTATTTCAATTCATACAAATAAGGGTTCATATGTATAAATGTGACAAGTTAACATGTAATACGAACAACAGTAGTTGCTACTGATATTCTAACAAGATTATATTTCAACATATGAACTTTCCAACCTATTAATATCTTAATATATTAATATTCCAACATGTGATATTTGTTACTTTAATCTTTCTATCATATGTTTAATCATTTCAACATGTCATATTTCAACTTGTCATACATATCGGGGAATGCTACATGATAATATATCATTATCTAAAATGATATAATTTAAATCCACTCACCTCATTTGCTTTCCAAATCCTAGATTTAGCATTCCATGGTTTTTCCCCTAATTTGATTCAGAACCTAACAACCATGGATTCATAATTTTTACTAAAAGAAAAAGGGAAGAAAGAGAAGAGAATTGAAAATAGACCAGATCTAGGAATTACCTCACTTCGATAAGAGATCTGAACACCCATTTACAAACATACGTTTCTTTCCTTTAGATCTGGATTCAGATTTTTTCCTAAACTTATAATCTTAATTTTCTGAATAGATTTGAGGAGGGAGAGGAATGGCAAAGCCTCGGCATAGTCCCAAAAATATGGAATTTAGGGTTGGCTCTACAGACTTATTTATAGGTGTATCAGAGAAGCCGGTCCCTTTAGATTTGATTTGCAACTCATCAGAACCGACCAAGCCAAATAGTGGTTCAGATCCGCGGTGGGGTCGACCCCCTTTGGGTGGGTCGACACATGGGTCGGCCCCCCTGTTGGTGGGTCGACCCTAGGGTGGACCCCCAACAGGCAAAATTCCCGCTTACTTTTTCCTACTGCATACTTTTGATTTTTCTAGATAATTTATTTTATTATATATACATATAAGTTTCTTATACGTATATAAACTTCCTAAGCTCATAACTTCATCATACATTATCTGTTTTACGCAAACCGGGTATCTATTTTGACCGGAATTTCGAGATGGACGTAATGACATGGTCCGTTTTGCTAAATTCTCATTATTTAATTAAGTTTCTCATATCTTATTATCTTAAAAATGCGGGGTGTTACATTAACAAAACAGGCATATGATGACAGAAATAGGCATAATAACAGAATAGGCATATGTTGACAGGATTGGGCATAATAATATAACATGCATATTAGAACTGCACAGTAGATTAGGTGTACATGTAATGGCAGATCTGTGTAGTTACGATTCAGGTTATTAACATGCATAGGTTTAGACCCAAACTTATAAACATGTCAAGATTACTTATTAAATGTTTATATCTAAAAGCAACATAAACTCACAGGGACTAGATCTAAAGAACTGAGAAAAGAGTGTTGATGTTGTAGCAGAGATTCTTGAATACGTATAAGTCGTTGTTTCAGAAGAATAAGCTAATTAAATATGAGTTGGGGCAGCATCTCGTTGTCTCCGTTAATTTTGATAAATAAAACAACAGAAATGAGGTCCTATTTATAGCCTACCATCAACGAATAAGGTTAAGAAACAAGTCCAGGTGCAGGATAGGGATCTGTCCTGGATCTGCGTAGGGTCGACCCTAGGGTCAATACCCCCTTGTATGGGTCAACCCCTGTGGGGCATGGGTCGACCCCCAACGGGTCGATTTCCCGCGTCTTCCCGCTCTTCAATTTTGATTTCTAGACTGGGTTTTTTTGTGTGTGTGTGTGTGTATTACTTGTACGCATATAGACTTCAAAGTTCATACGATGTCTGTTTTACGCAAATTCGGAGTCTATCTTAAGCAAAATTCTGAGACGAACACAATGGCATGGTCCCTTTCTCTTAATAGCCAATATTTATTTAAGTATTTTTTTAGTTTATTGATATGATGTTCTTTTAAAATTACGGGGTGTTATATTTGTACATGTCCTAATTCAATCGACTAAATATTTTCATTCAGTTGATAGCTCAGTCGACTAAATATTTTCATTCACTCAACTATGTTGGATCTAGATTAACCCTAGAGGGGGGTGAATAGGGTTTATCACAGTTTTTAACTGAAATAAAAATTAAATGAGATAACTAATAATAAACAGATCACAGAATATAGCAGAAACAAAAATGCAGAAAAATAAATCACACACAGATATACCCAGCTTCGGCAAAACCCTGCCTACTGCTGCATTTCTAAGGTTTCTACTAGGTGATAGAACAGATCCCGCATACAAGACCATGTACACTCGCAAACCCTGCTCCTATTCTAACCCTACGCTCAAAACCGTAGATTGACCGATGTCCCCTCGATCAGATTACCCCTGATTATAACTCTATAACCAGTAACCCAGATTTTACAGACTCTGTCAACTGTCAGTCAACACCCTGACTGAATTCCTAGATTTTACAGACTCTAGAACTGATGTGACAGTTTACAAAATAAAATAAAAACAATACAAATTACAACAATAAAAAAAACTAAACCCTAGTTGTGATATTAAAATCGAAAAGTGGGCTTAGCCAAGTTATTGTGGGCCGGCCACCATTCTCTCCATTTTCTCTTGCCCGATTACTCTATTCTCTGGGAAAATTATATGGCGGCTAGCGTTTTATTAAATCCCCAAATCTCGATCACGTATGCTTGAAAATTGGTTCTCTGATGCTCGTATTTTCGTTGATGTTCTTGGCGTCGGATCTGGGACAACTTGCGATCGGAAATTGTAAGAAATATGAACTTGATTTTTCTGTTGTTCTTTGAAATGATGCTGTGATTTTTCGATGCTATTTTGCCTGTGATGAATTGGTATATATAGGGTAAATACAAAACCCTATTGTCTCTGATTTCGCCGTGTCGTCTTGCTCTGATTTGCTGCGAGTTAATTCCTCTTTTGAATTTAATCACTTTTGTATTGAAAAGGATTTGAAATTTGAATGGAACAGAGTAATTGTTGCTTTCCCCTTTTTGCTAAATCTTGGCTTTGATTTGCTGTTTCCTCTTTGACAAAATCGGTTTTGAAATTTTTTGCTTTAATGGCTCTTGTATTTGAATAGCATGATTGTGACACTGCCTTTAACTCCTTGTGTGGATAAATTGCTCGATTGAATCTTGAATTAATTCCTGAAAATCTGGAAATTAAATTTCCCCTTTTTGCCTTTTTTTGAATTTGTCTAATTCGATTGTTGCCTTGAATAAAATCGGGAATGTCATTAGATCTTGCCATATATGATATGTTGATTTCAGTAAATCATTTGTCTTCATTCCTTGCCATGTAAAAAAAAATCACCATTTATTTCATGAAATTTCTTGAACATGACTTGATTGCTCATTGTGGTTCATGCATTATTAATTGCAAAACTTATTGCTGCATTGCTTAGATTTCCTGCTTGACTTGTTTACGGATTTGCTCCATTATATATATTTGCATATATATGTTGACACATTGAGCTGCACCATCCATTGCTTGATCTGTGCACACATTCACATGAGCCCATGCTTCATGCAGTACCCATAATGTTACAATGAATGCTTGAATATATATATGTGTGTGCCTTGCCTAATGCCTGAACCTGTAGCACTTGTGCTTGCCCCACTTGCATTGAATATAACTTTGTTGCACCACTGATTTGTAAGTGATACACCCTGAACATATTTGAGTTTGCACCATGTATTTTATATGCTGTTAGACCATGTACCTGCACCACTTTAGAGATACAGGTCTGACTTGATACACTCTTGTTTGACCATCCAATATGTTACACCATACACCATGTCATGTGTATATTGGACTTGTATATGCTGCCTTGTCCCTTGGATTTGATCACCAAGTTGAGACAGACCTGTTGCATGTTCATCTGATCACACCTGCTTTGTTCACCTGATTTTGTGCATCATTGTTATGCTTGATCTGAATACCTACCTGATCTTCCATGTTCCATACTTCATTGCTGCATATCCTTGATCACATGTATACACCTCATTGCTGTCTTGACTATGGCTCGACAATTTGATATGTTTTGACCACAATGAATATGCAGTTGACTTTTGTATGCTTTCACCTGGCTTTATATGTTGGCTGAACTACCATATACTTGTACATGCTGTGTATTTATGTTTGAACTGCCAGAAAAATATGTTGGCTTGTTTCATTTGAGCTTGATCTTTGTTGTTCACTTTATGACTGCTATGTATTTGTGTACTACTTCTTGAAATATACACACACACTGAGTCGAGAAGGTCTACGTGGCTACCCCTCAAATGTGTGCTGATTGGCGAGGCAGTGCACACGTGTGTATATATATATATATATATACACGTGTGTATATGCAGCCATCAGACTGAATTTCCTGTCCCTGTTCAATATATATATACTGGCTGCCTTGTGGTATTTACAGTGATTCACTGTGAATATCACAAGCTGTCTAGACACAGTCAAATCAGATCGAGTCTGAAAGATGATGAGAAACACACCGAAAACTGAGGCAAATAAAATTCAAAAAATAAATTTATATTTGCGTATATTCAGTTTAAATTCTATTGCAGTATACTGTGTGTGTGTTTCATTGTGATATGTACAAAGACTGGACTGACGAACAGCTGAGAAGACAAAACAACTGTAGATTGAAGACAAGGACAGAAGAAAACAAATCAGTGTGTCTGTGTAAAAGAGTCAATGTAAAACAATGTATATATGAATTGTATATATGAAAAAATGTATAGAGTGTGAGTGTTGTAGTGAGGAGCTGTGTATATGAAAAAAAAAGATTGTACTGTTATTTGTAATAAACAAGTCTGTTTGAAATAAAAATATTATTTAATTGCTGTCAAACGAACTCGTCTATTATTCTGTTTATTTATAAGTACAATAATCTGTGATTGTATTTAAATAGTGGAGTTATAAATAACTGTACTATTTGAAACTTTGAAATATAATGTTTATATTCAAATAAAACACTATATGAATATATGAATGTTTGTGTAGTCGTATTCTATTTGAATATAAATATTATATTCCAGTATGTGATGTATATATAGAATAGTACAGTAACAAACACATTTATAATATATATTTATTTGGTTGTTATCATCAAACAAAAATCATATAATAGTGTATACGACTACGTCATATACAACAATCTCCCCCTTTTGATGATGACAAACAAATAAAAGATTTTGAGCACAATAAATGTTTTTGACAGTGAAAATTGAACTCCCCCTATTTATTAGCTCCCCCTACAACAGAAAACTCCCCATATAACTGTGCATGAGTGAAAATGAACTGAATAATGAATTTTCAAAATTAAAAAATATTTATAAAATATTCACTCACAAATCAAAATCTAATCCATTCTCCCCCTTTTGTTATCATCAAAAGGATACAGAATTTAAAATACAGATGAAAAATGACTAAAATTTCAGCATAAGAGGAAGAACGGTCATCATAAATCATAATCAGTCAAACAAAAATCATAATATTCTAAGAACATGTGGCATATTTCACATTGTAGAGAATGACAGATATACGATGAATTTTATATAAACGAGGAGAGTTATAAAAATGATTTCCAATTATTTCAAAGAATTTTATAAAAAAAAAGAGCACAAAAAAAACAGTGTCGGATTTGGACTATAATTAATAATTCAACTTAAGTGGGAAAATCGAATAATCTCAAATCCCAATACCTATCAATCAACAAATCATAATACGTCATAAGATTTCAACATATTTCACAGAACAGAAGATGGATTGATAGGCTGGTTTTTATACTCAGAGGAGAATTTCAAATTTATTTCTATTTTTAGCACCTTATTTCCTTTTTATTTATTTTTTATTTAAGAGCACACTGACCACGCATAACCAGAGCTTGGATTTTTAAATGGGATCAGTCGCAGCTTAAATCATAAGACGTCTCATAACCATGCATAACCAGAGCTTGGATTTTTAAATGAGGTTAGAGACACTCTTATATATTAATTATATTTTTATTATTTTCAGCTTTAAAAGAAAAAAAAACTTCTCAGTATATAAAACCAAAAATGGATGATAGAAATGCGGTAGGTACAGAAATGGTCTGTGAAATAAATTTCTAAATTAATTATGAGATAAGCTCGACTGTACTGGGATTATTGATAATTTTCAATTATCACTAATTCTGAATACTAATATAGTCCCATTTCTATCACAAATAATTTTCACTATTTTAAAACAAGATGATTTAAAAAAATAAACTCTCCACATTAATATAAAATCATGATGGACGGCAGACAGGTGATAGATAAAGGAGATGGTCGTGAAATAATTGCCAGTTCAAAGATATTATAATAAATATTCAACCATCATGAAAATCCAAATAAAAACTCCTCTTGTTGTGAAATATACTGCAGTCACAATTCATCACAATTTCAAAATCTGATAATAATTTTGATGAATTATAAATACAGTTCAATTCAGATATTGATTTCAATTTCTGAAAGAATAATCAATAAATAATTTTAAAATTGAAAATTAATTACAAGAGGAATTTATACAATTTTATACAAGGAAAAAATATGTGTATGGTGTCTATACAAAGTGAAAATTCAAAGCAAATGGATGAAAAAGCTGATAACAATTGTAGTCTCCCTTATCGAGGAATTTATTCACACCCTAGATATATCAGATTAAAGAAATTTCAAACACAAAGCCCAAAAAGACAAAACTAACAAATTTGGCACATTTATCAGAGCTGCAGACAAGAACAAGCAATTATTTGAAGAACAGTATCAGAGTAGCAAACATCATTTTCAAAGCAGACTTGTCAAGGAGATATTTCAAAGATACTACAGACAGTCAAAAATGATTCATGATCAGAAGGGTGAAACAAATATAAGGCACTTCTGATACCACTTGGTGTCTCTATTAATAAATTTTAATCACATAGATACCGGGTACAAGCCAAGATATCACAGTCAGCAGAAATTTAAAGACCAAGCAGATAGTATGACAAATTAGCCAAGCAGCAGACAGATTAAAACAGGCAGTTCTTTGAAAAACAGTATCAGAGCAGCATAACAGAAATAGTTTCAAATCAGACTTGACAAGATGTCGGTCACACAAGATGATTCATGAACCAATGATTAAAAAATACCGTTTCTTTGAAATCATTTGAGGAATATGCAGATTTCAGGATTCAATGAATCGATCACACCAGATTATTAATTTCAGCTTCAAGATATGTGTGAGATTCAATAAATCAATAATTTCAAATGATTTTAAACAAATAGATATTCAAATCAAATTATCATGAAGTAACAGTGATTTTTAAGACTTGATTTTCAAATCAAATTTTCACAAAAATTCAGACAAGCCTAAAAGAAATTTCAGATCATCTATATCAATTTTGAAAGGTATTCATGATCCAGAAAAAAATAGAATAATTTATTTGAAATCACTTGAATCGATGTCAAGTTTTGGAATATAATGAATCACTCACACAAGGTTGATAATTTCAAATTTAGGAGGTGTGTGAGATTCAAAATATCAAGAATTTCAGATGATTTCAAACAAACTAATTTCAACTGTACTAATCATGAATAAAAATGAATTTTAAGATGTATCACCGAGACAGGATATTTAAAAAAATATTCAAGCCAATCTGAAAATTACTGGAATTGTCACAACTGATAAATAACAGTGTGCTGTAATGAGTATAATATTTTGAGCTTTTCTAAAATGAATTAGAAGAAAACCAAAACAGCAGTGTTATGTGAAATTCCATTAAACTTTCAGATCTTCAAAAAAAAATTGAATTCATATTAACAGTGTTCAAGATATAACAAGAATACGTCAATACCGTTAGGAATTCAGAAAACAGAAAATGAACTTAAAAATAATTGCAGATAAAAAAAATTCAGTATCTGGAAATGATTAAAAGTATCAGAGTTCTACACACGCAAAACAAATTTCCAGAATATCATGAATACTGCAATTCAAGAAACACAAAAAAATATGGTAGTGATAAATCAAATCAGAATAGACAGAAGAAAGAGATAGAAGGGAGAAGAAAAAGAAATAAACAAAAAAAATCAAAACAGAAAATATTTACAGAGGTGAGTTTAGAGATCATACTAGAATCCAATGTAAATCAGAATCTCTAACTCAACAGATGTTGGTCCTGACCTCTACCTCCCCATTGAGGGGACCGCCGACTCACCCTAGTGTCACTGTGTCGCAGCATTCTGACTGCAAAACTACTTTTGCAGATAAGCCCCCCCCCCCCTTGGTAGTTTCGCGCAGACCCAACCTCTGAGAGCACAACCTAAACATCTACCACCACATAGAGGACTACCAGGAGCACCTTACGTACCTCAGGAAGCCGCGTGCTTCCCCTTCTAGTCCTTCGGAACCGACAAAATAACCAGATGAACGTGCTCTCCCCTCGTGTCTTATGACACCACGATGATCTACCCTGTTGGGTTATTCACCCTCAAACGTGTGGACTGGTCCAAGCACCTTCTTTTAATATATTATTAGACCCTATGTCTAAACATTAATTTATGCGCTTGCCTTACCTGATCAGGTTTCCTTTTAACTTGGTTATCATCTTAACTTTTTATTCAGGTTACCAAGTTCTTTCTAGCCCCTTATATCACTAAGGAATTAATGGGCCCCTCTTGCTTATTAATTTCAATCATATAACTTAACCCATTTAAGTTTATTAATAAGCCCACAACATGTTATTCTAGATTGTGATCCAAGGTCTGTAATCCACAATCCCTTTATATTCTTGTTTAATTCAAGGTTACAATAACATGTTCTACTTAATACGTAATTAAGTATATCTCAATTTACATGTTTTCTGCCTAACATGTCACTTATCATTTATAACTAAATATAACTTATTTCATTTCATAAGTTTGTCTCACTCTTTCCTATTTAATCATAATTCCATCTTACATTGTCACTATAACTTATCGTTGTTTACTTATTAACTTAGTTCTCTTAACTAAGGTCCACTAATAAGTTTCTCTTCCCATAAATATAACTTATGTTGTCCTCATCCATAGATTTCAGATTCTTGCTCTTGTAAATAACTTAATTTACAATTAAGTACAACTTATCCCCTTACATAAGTTATTCTATTCCCTTTGTCGTTTATTATAACCTAAGTTAAAATTTCCACTTGCCCCTAGGACAAGCCTAAACATGTTATTTTTATCAGCAGATTTCAATCTTCCAAGTTTACACATTACTTAATTTATAATTAAGTACAACTTCTTACATTTCATAAACTTTCCTCTTTTCTCTACTTATTACAATCAACTGGTTCAGGTTTTCCCCTTTACTAATTACTTAATTTAAAATTAAGTGCCACTTAACTCATTTCACTGGTTATCTCATTTCCTTACTAGTTTATTATAACCTATGTTATAATCTTCACTTGTCACTAGGACAAGTCTACCTATTATACAACATTCTCATTAACGTAATTTATTTATAATAGGTTATTATCATTCCCCGTTCGTTCCCTTTCCTTTACTGTTGTAATTATCTTTCATTCAATCCATTTGTTTCCATTAATTACAATAAATGATGTTTATCAGTCCTGCCATTTACATATATATACATATACATATATATATACATGTGTGTATATATATGTATGTATGTATTCATGCACTAGACCTCTCATATTAAGCCTGAACTTGTGGATGCTGGATTTGTCGGGCGATTCCGGGCAGATTTCTACCACAAGTTAGATCAACCTCGTGTCTTAGTGCCATTACATGTTTTATTTATGCACTTAGACCCCTCACATTAGATTTACCGCTTGTGAATGCTGGATATGCCAGGCGGTTCCGGGCAGACTTCTATCGCAAGTGTAATCTAACCTCGTGTCTAAGCGCGTTACAGTTTCAAATTACCGTGAATCTAGGCATGTTCGTTCTTTAACAATTATTCCTATTTCATTAAGGTTTTCATACCCCTTTCCCCAAGTCATATTTATCATGTACCATATGCCCAAATTAAGATCTTTAATCATAATTTGATTCATATCCCAAATCCATATTCGTGTGTTCAATTCTATGCTAACATGAAACCATTTAATTATATAACTATTTCAATTCATACAAATAAGGGTTCATGTGTATAAATGTAACAAGTTAACATGTAATACGAACAACAGTAGTTGCTACCCATATTCTAACAAGATTATATTTCAACATATGAACTTTCCAACCTATTAATATCTTAACATATTAATATTCCAACATGTTATATTCGTCACTTTAATCTTTTTAACATATATTTAATCATTTCAACATGTCATATTTCAACTTGTCATACATAACAAGGAATGCTAAACGATAATATATCATTATCTAAAACGATATAATTTAAATCCATTCACCTCATTTTCTTTCCAAATACTGGATCTGGTCTAGATCTAGCATTCCATGGTTTTTCCCCTAATTGGACTCAGAACCTAACAACCATGGATTCATAATTTTTACTAAAAGAAAAAGGGAAGAAAGAGAAGAGAATTGAAAATATAACAAACCTAGGAATTACCTCACTTCGATAAGAGATCTAAACACCCATTTACAAACATACGTTCCTTTCCTTCAGATGTGGATTTAGAATTTTTCCTAAACTAATAATCTTAATTTTCTTAATAGATTTGAGGAGGGAGAGGAATGGAAGAGCCTCGGCGTAGTCCAAAAAATATGGGATTTAGGGTTGGCTCTACAGACTTATTTATAGGTGTATCAGAGAAGTCGGGTCCTTTAGATTTGATTTGCAACTCATCAGAACCGACCACGTCAAAATAGTGGTTCATATCCGCAGTGGGGTCGACCCCCCTTTGGGTGGGTCGACACATGGGTCGACCACCCTATTGGTGGGTCGACCCCCAACGAGCAAAATCCCCGCTTACTTTTTCCGCCCTTACGTGCTTTTGATTTTTTTCTTGATAATTTATTTTATTATATTTACATATAAGTTTCTTATATGTATATAAACTTCCTAAGCTCATATTTCGTTTTACGCAAATCAGTTGTCTATTTTGACCAGAATTTCGAGATAGACGTAATGACACGGTCTGTTTTACTAAACTCCCATTATTAAATTAAGTTAATCATATTTTATTATCTTAAAAATGCGGGGTGTTACATTCTCCCAACCTTAGGAAATTTCGTCCTCGAAATTTGATAAGGGTAAAATCAAACAACCCCTCACATAATATCCATCCATCACGTGTGCATCCAATTTTTGCAAATATTGTACACTTGTGCAAAGTGAAATACAACATAGCAATATATGTATGCCTAAGCGGTACCTCCTATATGTATTGAAATCTTATCAAAAATCTTTTTTTAAAATATGAAGCTCACATCCTAACTATACTGGAAGTTCTATATGAATGCAATATTTTGAAAATCAAAATATATTTTCATCCAAATTTTCCCACACTCTTACTAAGCAAGAGCGTAGTCCATCCAATTTTTGCATCCAAACCCGTACCAAGTAACTTTATTTTTTGAATTTCAGATAAATCTAATTTTCTAAATTCGATTTCTCATGTTACAAAAAGGTGGAAATGGAAAACTCGCATCTTCCATTTTTCTCTTTCATCCTTTTTCCAACTGCACTTGGATTTTATGAAACTATTCATAAAGATTCCCCTATTTTTCCTATCCAAGCACAGCCCACATAAGAAAATTTTCTTTGTTACGGATTTTCTTTTCATCTTATATTGGAAATTTTTATTCTAATCCAACTTTTCTCATAATTTATCATGTTTGTTGCTTTACTGAATTTGCTGTTTCCTTTTTAGTTGTACCATTTCTCTTCCCTTAGCTTATTTATTCATTTGATCTAAGTTTAGTCTTTTAAATAAGCCTTCTAGTCTTTCAACTAAAACAGGAGAACATACACCCTACACAGCTACTACTAAGGGCCAAGAATCTCGGGACTATATCCCTCTCAGACAGAAAGGTCCAAACCATAAAATCCACGACAGGTTTAGGTGTTACCCTAACTACCCAACAAGAACAAAATAACGGAATGATCCCAACAGAAATGTCACAACGGGTTTTACCCCTAACAGGATATAAACACTTACTTGCCCTTTCTAGTAGTTACCACTAATTCTAGTTGTGTACCAATAATTATTTCAAGCAACACCCTAGGCTTTTCAATGCTTACGCATTCTACGGGAACTTACCATTATTCCAAGACAAGATAATTCTTGCTATCTACTTCATAGCCTTAAAACTTTTCCCGTCTTCTCTAGGCACTAAACCTTACCTACTCCATACTTTTAAAACACGGTTTGGCCTTTTCATTTAATTTTTTCTTCCAAAAATCAGAAGTTTCAAAATTTTAATTTCCTCATGAAAACTTACTTTTGCTAAACCATAAAAACATGTTTAGAAAAATGCAATTCATTTTTTAAATCACAAAAACTGGAGTATGCTAGGACAACTATTTTCCAATCGGGTTTATAACTAGATCTTACCTATAGGGTCGGTTCAGTCTCTTACTACAAGGGGCAAACATCTACTCTATTCTTAATTTCTACGACTTATTTTTTCCATCCAACAAAATTCTCTTGTTAAAACAATTTATCAAAAATGATTGTCAAAAGAATAAAGACTTCAAACCTTTCTTTATTAAAAATTCTTGTATAACAAGAAAACTAGTGAGTTATACATGCTCTGTAATATGCACCTTTTACTGAGAAAATTTTACTTTAGACAAAGTTTTCGCAAGAAATCACTATTTACAAAACATGCCCCATTTTACTTTAAAACTCAATATGTGTACTTTACATATTTAAAACTATAACTTTTAAGATTAAACCTTGAAAACACCATAAACCATTTTCCCAAAACTTTTACAATTTCAAGTTCTTAAAATTTAACTATAGGGTTAGACTCAAAGCGGGTTTCCAATCTTTCTAGGCTTTCCTAGTCACTCCCACAATGTCAATTCTCTCAACTACATATATTCCTAATATATTTTTCTCTTTTTAACCTCTTCCAAATTACAAGTTTATACTGCCAAGTCCATTAATATGAAATATCCACATACGGGATCCTAAATCTAAGCTCTGATACCAGATGTAACAACCTGAATTCTGACAAACCGATTTTTTTTCAAAATTCTAATCTATCGAAACTCGTGTTGATTTGCTCTAGTATCCTGCAGAAAAGACAGAGACATAAAATGTGTCAGAGCTCAGAAAATATCTCACAACGGAATGGGTAAAATATAATGTGATAAAAATATAGCCTTACCGTAGTAATAATATTGCCTAACTAGTATCCAAAGCTATTATGTCTCTGCTACAAATCTAACCTGCGAGTATGCAATGAGGAGGGGGTCGGAACATAAGTTCTGGTGACTGGATTTAAATTATACACTTTGGATAATCGTACATATACCGTTCAATCACTTTTTCTTATCTATTAGGTTACTTGGGTTAACAGCACTCAAGGCTTATACACACGTCGTACCTATATACTTCCCAGTGGATTAACCTAATATAATATATATGTAGCTACCCTTCCCCAATATTGAGGTACTCCCCATGGTACCCCACTCGCACGGTCTCCACCGTATAGAAAGAAACACAGTCCCTCATCGTACGCCGGAGTGACATACATATCTCTACATAACATTGTTACGTTCCACATATATCAATCTTTACTATGCTACAGAAGCGTATGGACTACCACCGTTGATCGAATCAATTTCCAAACCAGAGTAATGCCCTTAAGTCTACGATACACCACCCAGAGCCGATATGCATGTATCTAGACTTTCCCACATACGCATCGTCAATCGTATTAGATGCCTTAACTGCACATCATGTGCCTCGGGTTCCGTGGCAGGGCTATACAAGAAACATGGAACTCGGTCGGGAGCTTTCCTTATCTGTATAAGTCTGTCTTTAAGAGCCTCTATATATATAGATATTCCTTGGGTCTGTTTTCCATGGTGACTATGGCCCCACCTCGGCTCCTCCCTCAACTAGTAAAGACTACAAGAGCTAAGCGACTTGCACCTAACAACAAACAATCTAAACAACCAGTTGGCGTCTCCCCTCAACCACCGTACCCCGATAGTGAAAG
Source organism: Allium sativum (assembly GCA_030737875.1). Lineage (NCBI taxonomy): Eukaryota > Viridiplantae > Streptophyta > Magnoliopsida > Asparagales > Amaryllidaceae > Allium > Allium sativum. The sequence goes on from CM060911.1 coordinate 270,898,646, forward strand.
GCGAATGGTCTATTAGGTTTAGCTCTAGTCTTTTCGCATCCCACAGTTGTCGATGACGGGTACCCGATGACCTACTATCTCTGTTGGTCCTGACCTTTACCTCCCCGTTGAGGCGACCACCGAATCACCCTAGTGTCATCGCGTCACAGCATTCTGACCGCAAAGCTACTTTTGCAGTCAAGGCCCACCCACCTGGTAGTTTCGCGCGGAGCCAGCCTCTGAGAGCACAGCCTAAACATCTTTCACCACATAGTGGACTACCAAGAGCACCTTACGTACCTCAGGAAGCCACGTGCTTCCCCTTCCAGTCCTTCGGAGCCGAAAAATTAATCAGATGAACGTGTGCTCCCCTCGTGTCTTATGACACCACGATGATCTACCCCGTCTGGTTATTCTCCGTCAAACGTGCGAATTGTTCCAAGCGCCTTCTTTTAATATGTTATTAGACCCTATGTATAAACACTCTTTTATGCGCTTACTTTACCTCATCAAGTTTCCTTTTAACTTGGTTATCATCTTAACTTTTTATTCAGGTTACCAAGTTCTCTCTTGCCCCTTATATCTCTAAGGAATGGACCCCTCTCCCTTATTAATTTCAATCATATAACTTAACCCATTTAAGTTTATTAATAAGATCACAACATGTTATTCTAGAATGTGATCCAAGGTCTGTAATCCACAATCCGTTTATATTCTTGTTTGATTCAAGGTTACATGTAACACCCCGCATATTTAAGTATAATTAAAAATGAAATAAAATATATGAAAATATGCTTATGATAGGTAAATAATGGTGATGCATAAGAAGAATTAATTAATACATGAAAGAGAAGAAAAATTAGTTCGATAATGGTGTGTGTAACGGAAAAGATAGTAAAATGAGGATAATTAATTTAAGAATCAGGAATTAGGTAAAATGGACATCACCATTGCGTTCCCCTCGAAATTTTACATGAAATAGAGTCCGAGTTTTCGAAAATCGGAGTCCGGATGAAGAAGTTATGGCCTGTAGAAGATTCAGAAGGTTTCGGTCAGCACAGAACTGGGCAGGTCGACTCGGGGGTCGACCTGGGGCCAGGTCGACCAAGGGGCCGACCTGGGAGTCGACCTCCCCCATGGGGGTCGACTATAGTGTCCACCTCCCCCCTACAGGTCGACCTGGTCGGCCTGTTTCGGTCCAGAACACGTTTTTGAAGCCCAAGGACGATTTTTTTTGATAGTCCGGATTGGTTTTAGGGTTAATCTGATGGCTGAAATGAATTGCTACACCTATATATACATCCCTAACCTAAACCTAAATCTCTTGTACAATTCTCTAGCCTCCATTGCTCTCTTCCTCTCTAAAATAAATAAATCAATGGCGTCTCTACTCTGCTGAAACCTAAGCTAGGACTTGTGCTTCTTCTTCCTCCAATTCTGATTAGGATTAAAAGAGAACAGCTACAACACCTTTTTCTTTTAGAATCCAACCAAGGCAAGTGCAGTTATTTTCCGATATAAACATTAATTCTGATTGTGACATGAATTATAAATCCGAATCTGAGGTTATATCTGTTCTATTCTGTTTGGATCTATCTTATTTTGTATGTCTTTCCTCTTTCTGTTCTATAGCCAGGCTACCACGAGCCTGAGCCAATCTCATAAGAGATTAACATACGCTAAAATGTTTGGGACAATAAAATGAATGATGCATGAATTGGGCATGACCAATAAGTGACTGATTTGAGGAAAGAACATGGACTGTAGCTAGAACAAAATCTGAGACATATGACTGGACATGTTATATTTATAATATAAATTGTATTGAACATATGATTTGAGATAAAGAAAATATGGCTTAGGCATAAAGATTTACATGAGAGTAGGGTATCTATTAATGTAAATAAACATCTAAGTAAGGGATCTTTGGGATATATGATATGCATAGTAATCGATGGCTATATTTGGTATAATTTATATAGGGATCTTCTGTACTATGCAAGTTTAATAAAAATTGAAACATATGATATATGGTAAATTTATGACCATAATCTGTGCTATGTGAATTTAATGCAAACATAGGGTATATGATAATATTGTGAATCAAGACTATTATTTATGCATGTGAACTTAGGCAAGATTTATAATTAGGCAAGATATGTTTGTGAAACTTTAAGAAATGATTAAATCTGTTATATTTGCCTAATTTGCTAGTTTTGTTACATTGCCTAATCTGCTAGTTCTGTTATATTGCTTAATCTACTAGTTCTGCTCTACTGCCTGGTCTGCTAGATTTGTTCATCTGCCAAATCTGTCATCTGCTAAGTCTGTTGAAAATGCTAGATCTGCTAGTTTGCTTAATCTGCTAAATCCGTTAAGTCGCCTAATCTGAAAAATCTGTTATCTGCAATATCTGTTGAGTTGATATAATTAGTCCGCTATTGACATAATCTGAATTGGCTATAGTTATGAATAATTGACATGTATATTAGGCGTGGGTATAAATGGTAAATCATTAATTAATTGGCCGCAAAGATAAACATGGCTAACTCGAGGTTAGAATGAGTTTGCGGCGTAATTTTGCCCGGAACCGCCCGGCATATTCCAGTGGTCACAAACAATAGGTTCTAATGTGAGAAGTTAGTCATAACGTGCTTGAAACCTGAGGTTAGACTCAGTTTGCGACAGAAACCTGCCCGGAACCAGCCGGCCTAACCAGTAGCTGCAAACTGTCAGTCTAATGTGAGAGGTTTGGGCATTAATATTTAATTAATGAAAATCTGAGATAATTATGATGTCTAAAACGTGTTGGGTAAGGTTAAACGAATTGGACCAATGAATCTGATAAACCCGTTTCGTGAATCCGTAGGCCCAATACAAAGTTAGATAATCTGTAACCAGTTAATCTGTAAGTCTGTTAATCTGTAACCAGTTAATCTGTAAGCCTGTTAATCTGAACATCTGATCCGTTAGTCTGAAAACCTGTTAACTTGATTGTCTGATCTGTGAACTAGTTAATCTAAATTTTGTATGTCTGAAACTTGTAGACAAGTTAAGCTGAAATCTGTTAGTCTGGGGACACAAGGTTAGGAGGGGAATTACTTGTGTCATCTGTTGTTTGGGACCCATATTAGTCAGTAACCCTTTCTGGTATCAAAACTTTGACCCAACAGTAAGTAGGGTCCGGGCACGCTTACTGAACTAATTATAAGCGGTTCATTCTGATAATGGCGAGGGGTGTTGAAGGTGCGTTCCAACCGGGTCATGTGCGTGCATGGATCCCGGTCTGCCTCTGAGGATGTAAGACGCCGTGACATCTGTAAATAGGTCTGTGTCAATTGGTTGTCACTTTAGAGAGTGATACACCCTACCGTGGGGCCGACACAGGATATTTATGTATTAGGGAGCCGATCGCTTGGGGTAGGATTTTAGGGTACACTTAGTTCTGTCTGTTTCTGTTGGTACCGTCTGTTTCTGTTGGGTGGTAACACCTGTCTGTTTCTGCGTGGTACCGTCTGTTCGGGTGGTAAAGGCCCATTACTAGTGTACACCTAATTCTACATTCTGTTTCCGTAGGGATTAATATGTTTCTGCTTCTGTCTGTTTCTGATCGGGTAGTAAAGGCCCATTATTAGCATTCTGTTTCTGTTAAATTATTCTGTATCCATTTCTATTTCAGTTTAGACATTAGGGTGACACCTAATTCTGTTATACTAGTATTAGTGCAGAGAAGTGTAAAACAATAGCTTATATCATTCTGTTCTTCTGTTATATCTGTTACACCTGTTACAGTTATTTCTCATCCAGTTTTATTTTCATGTCATGTTATTATTATCTGTTCATAACTGAAAATCACTGGACTTGCCAGACTTTTTGTCTGACCCTTGTTGTTTCGCCTCCTTTCTTCCGTTCCCTCCCCCCCCCCCCCCCCGATTATCCAAGGAGGGAATACTTTAGCTTGATCCGGATTTCTTCTGCTTGAAGTGCTTAAAGTATGGCTTGGCTCTGTATAGCTTCCGTTCTATGGGGATTATGATTTTAAACTATGCATTCTGAAGGCTTTTGTACAAGAATGATATTTTGTACTTGAATTCTGAAAATGTGATTTGAAAGGATGTAACCAAGTTTATTTCGGTTTATGTTGAAATAAAGTTATAAATTTTTCAATTACTATTTTATCTGTCTTGTAAGTTTCTATTCTGTTTACTAAAATGCTCCACCAAAGTTAAGGCATTCCCTTTGTGAGTGACCTTAACGGAGGTGGGGTGTTACACTTGGTATCAGAGCTGAAGGTTACCAGATTGGGTAAAGTTTTTGAAAACTATTTTCAAAAAGGCTTTAAAAGAAAGTATTTTCAAAAGGAAAGTTTATTTTGAAAAACATAATCCCCAAATCCATATATCTATCTTGTGATTCTCTGTCAGAATCCTTGTTTCCTTCTTTTTCTAAGTCTCCTTGGCTCCTGGCTTTCTGGGAGGTAACCTCATCGCGACATGGTTCCGTAGGCTTGATAAGACTACGACACCTGTCAAATGGCAAATAAGCGCCCGACTTCCATCTGTAGCCGCAGTAGTTTCACCTATGGCTAATTTTCTTTCGAGCTTTGCAGGATTTTTCTGTGCGATGGAGGCAGCTTTCGAGGGACTGGTCAACGTGTTACACAAGCATAGTAAAGATGAGAATGAGGGAGTTTGGCCAAGGAGCACAACCCAAAGATAAGAAACCCATGGATATGAACTTGGTTCAAAAAGGAGGCAAAAAAAAAAGGAAACACAGAAGAAGGAAGAAAAGTCTAAAGATAAAGGAGGAGAAAAGTGCTCTACTTATGGAAGCTTGACTCAAGAGGAAGGACAGAGGACATGACCTACTTCGGGAAGGCAGGCGAATGCTCTCATAGTTGGTGGATAGGATAGAAGTAGGAAAATTTCCGTAGAGAGTTTAGTTTCCTTATCTGATTATTGAGTTTGAAATCTTTCCGATTATGGCATTCTGATTCTGTAGTCAAGTCTCTGCACTTTAATACTAGTCTTGTTTCTGATCTGGTTATAGTCTCAAACCCATAGGGGTTACGACTCATCTGTTGGTGATAGGTTGGGGTTTGAGAGATATCTGTGTTAGGCGTCAAGTAGGACGCATACATTCTGGGTTTTGTCATGCTTAGTTTCCTAAGAATCATTCGGTAATCTGATCTGTACTAGTAATCTGTAAATATCTGAATATTTCTGATAAGGTTAAGATTTCCAGTTTTGACATTGTCTAAAGAGGGTAATCCTCTTAGTGTCAATTTGATGTTGGTTTCGGTCTTCGAGGCCGATACTTAGGACCCATGCCTAATGGGAACCAAGTTTTTGTTTTATCTGTACTCGCTTCCATCATTCAACTGTATCATATCGATCGAATCTTCGAACTTTAGGTAGAAACTAATGGGTGTAAACATGTGTTTGAGACATGTTATGTTTGATGGTTGCAAGTGGATGCAAGTGATTGCTAGTGGTTGCCTGTGGATGCATATACACACACTAGGCACTAGATCGGCTCGAAAACACTCTCATACTGCATATGGATGTGTGAGCATTTTTAATTTTTGTGGATGCAAAATGATTGACTCAGCACATGGATGTTGCATATGAATGAATGGTTGTGCACTCATATAGAAATGATATGTATCGAGTAGGAAAATTGCATACATGTTGGACTCATGGCACTGGTATAATTCGCATTAAGGAGGTCAACTGAATCAGTGGACCGCCTGATCTTTGCATTAGACAAGGAACATATACACACACTTCTTGCATATGTTCATACAGCATTAGAAATCTCTTAAGGACAATGAATGTCTGTGATTGGTGATTGAGTAGATGGATGATTGGATGGTAGGACACATTCTTCTTAACTTGAAGATTTCGGGGACGAAATCCTTTAAGGAGGGGAGAATGTAACACCCCGCATATTTAAGCATAATTAAAAATGAAATAAAATATATGAAAATATGCTTATGATAGGTAAATAATGGTGATGCATAAGAAGAATTAATTAATACATGAAAGAGAAGAAAAATTAGTTCGATAACGGTGTGTGTAACGGAAAAGATTGTAAAATGAGGATAATTAATTTAAGAATTAGGTAAAATGGACATCACCATTGCATTCCTCACGAAATTTTACATGAAATAGAGTCCGAGTTTTCGAAAATCGGAGTCCGGATGAAGAAGTTATGGCCTGTAGAAGATTCAGAAGGTTTCGGTCAGCACAGAACTGGGCAGGTCGACCCGGGGGTCGACCTGGGGCCAGGTCGACCAGGGGGTCGACCTGGGAGTCGATCACCCCCATGGAGGTCGACTATAGTGTCGACCTCCCCCCCTACAGGTCGACCTGGTCGGCCTGTTTCGGTCCAGAACACGTTTTTGAAGCCCAGGGACGATTTTTGATGGTCCGGATTGGTTTTAGGGTTAATCTGATGGCTGAAATGAATTGCTACACCTATATATACATCCCTAACCTAAACCTAAATCTCTTGTACAATTCTCTAGCCTCCATTTCTCTCTTCCTCTCTAAAAAAATAAATCAATGGCGTCTCTACTCTGCTGAAACCTAAGCTAGGACTTGTGCTTCTTCTTCCTCCAATTCTGATTAGGATTAAAAGAGAACAGCTACAACACCTTTTTCTTTTAGAATCCAACCAAGGAAAGTGCAGTTATTTTCCGATATAAACGTTAATTCTGATTGTGACATGAATTATAAATCGGAATCTGAGGTTATATATGTTCTATTCTGTTTTGATCTATCTTATTTTGTATCTCTTTCCTCTTTCTGTTCTATAGCCAGGCTACCACGAGCCCGAGCCAATCTCATAAGAGATTAACATACGCTAAAATGTTTGGGACAATAAAATGAATGATGCATGAATTGGGCATGACCAATAGGTGACTGATTTGAGGAAAGAACATGGACTGTAGCTAGAACAAAATCTGAGACATATGACTGGACATGTTATATTTATAATATAAATTGTATTGAACATATGATTTGAGATAAAGAGAATATGGCTTAGGCATAAAGATTTACATGAGAGTAGGGTGTCTATTAATGTAAATAAACACCTATGTAAGGGATCTTTGGGATATATGATATGCATAGTAATCGATGGCTATATTTGGTATAATTTATATAGGGATCTTCTGTACTATGCAAGTTTAATAAAAATTGAAACATATGATATATGGTAAATTTATGACCATAATCTGTGCTATGTGAATTTAATGCAAACATAGGGTATATGATAATATTGTGAATCAAGACTATTATTTATGCATGTGAACTTAGGCAAGATTTATAATTAGGCAAGATATGTTTGTGAAACTTTAAGAAATGATTAAATCTGTTATATTTGCCTAATTTGCTAGTTTTGTTACATTGCCTAATCTGCTAGTTCTGTTATATTGCTTAATCTGCTAGTTCTGCTCTACTGCCTGGTCTGCTAGATTTGTTCATCTGCCAAATCTGTCATCTGCTAAGTCTGTTGAAAATGCTAGATCTGCTAGTTTGCTTAATCCGCTAAATCCGTTAAGTCGCCTAATCTGAAAAATCTGTTATCTGCAATATCTGTTGAGTTGATATAATTAGTCCGCTATTGACATAATATGAATTGGCTATAGTTATGAATAATTGACATGTATATTAGGCGTGGGTATAAATGGTAAATCATTAATTAATTGGTCGCAAAGATAAACATGGCAAACTCGAGGTTAGAATGAGTTTGCGGCGTAATTCTGCCCAGAACCGCCCGGCATATTCCAGTGGTCGCAAATAATAGGTTCTAATGTGAGAAGTTAGTCATAACGTGCTTGAAACCCGAGGTTAGACTCAGTTTGCGATAGAAACCTGCCCGGAACCAACGGGCCTAACCAGTAGCCGCAAACTGTCAGTCTAATGTGAGAGGTTTGGGCAATAATATTTAATTAATGAAAATCTGAGATAATTATGATGTCTAAAACGTGTTAGGTAAGGTTAAACCAATTGGATCAATGAATCTGATAAACCCGTTTCGTGAATCTGTAGGCCCAATACAAAGTTAGATAATCCGTAACCAGTTAATCTGTAAGTCTGTTAATCTGTAACCAGTTAATCTTTAAGCCTGTTAATCCGAACATCTGATCCATTAGTCTGAAAACCTGTTAACCTGATTGTTTGATCTGTGAACTAGTTAATCTAAATTTTGTATGTCTGAAACTTGTAGACAAGTTAAGCTAAAATCTGTTAGTCTGGGGACACAAGGTTAGGAGGGGAATTACTTGTGTCATCTGTTGTTTGGGACCCATATTAGTCAGTAACCCTTTCTGGTATCAAAACTTTGACCGAACAGTAAGTAGGGTCCGGGCACGCTTACTGAACTAATTAAAAGCGGTTCATTCTAATAATGGCGAGGGGTGTTGATGGTGCGTTCCAACCGGGTCATGTGCGTGCATGGATCCCAGTCTGCTTCTGAGGATGTAAGACGCTGTGACATCTGTAAATAGGTCTGTGCCAATTGGTTGTCACTTTAGGGAGTGATACACCCTACTGTGGGGCCGACACATGATATTTATGTATTAGGGAGCCGATCGCTTGGGGTAGGGTTTTAGGGTACACTTAGTTCTGTCTATTTCTATTGGTACCGTTTGTTTCTGTTGGGTGGTAACACCTGTCTGTTTCTGCGTGGTACCGTCTGTTCGGGTGGTAAAGGCCCATTACTAGTGTACACCTAATTCAACATTCTATTTCCGTAGGGATTAATCTGTTTCTGCTTCTGTCTGTTTCTGATCGGGTAGTAAAGGCCCATTATTAGCATTCTGTTTCTGTTAAATTATTCTGTACCCGTTTCTGTTTCAGTTTAGACATTAGGGTGACACCTAATTCTGTTATACTAGTATTAGTGCAGAGAAGTGTAAAACAATAGCTTATATCATTCTGTTCTTCTGTTATATCTGTTACACCTGTTACAGTTATCTCTCATCCATTTTTATTTTCATGTCATGTTATTATTATCTATTCATAACTGAAAATCACTGGACTTGCCATACTTTTTGTCTAACCCTTGTTGTTTCACCTCCTTTCTTCCGTTCCCCCCCAGGTTATCCAAGGAGGGAATACTTTAGCTTGATCCGGATTTCTTCTGCTTGAAGTGCTTAAAGTATGGCTTGGCTCTGTATAGCTTCCGTTCTATGGGGATTATGATTTTAAACTATGCATTCTGAAGGCTTTTGTACAAGACTGGTATTTTGTACTTGAATTCTGAAAATGTCATTTGAAAGGATGTAACCAAGTTTATTTCGGTTTCTGTTGAAATAAAGTTATAAATTTTTCAAGTACTATTTTATCTGTCTTGTAAGTTTCTGTTCTGTTTACTAAAATGCTCCACCAAAGTTAAGGCATTCCCTTTGTGAGTGACCTTAACGGAGGTGGGGTGTTACATTACAATAACATGATCTACTTAATACGTAATTAAGTATATCTCAATTTACATGTTTTCTGTCTAACATGTCACTTATCATTTATGATTAACTTATTTCATTTCATAAGTTTGTCTCACTCTTTCCTATTTAATCATAATTCCATCTTACATTGTCACTACAACTTATCGTTGTTTACTTATTAACATAGTTCTCTTAACTAAGGTCCACTAATAAGTTTCTCTTCCATTAAGTATAACTTGTGTTATCCTCATCCGTAGATTTTAGATTCTTGTTCTTGTAAATAACTTAATTTACAATTAAGTATAACTTATCCCCTTATATAAGTTATTCTATTCCCTTTATCGTTTATTATAACCTAAGTTATAATTTCCACTTGCCCCTAGGACAAGCCTAAACATGTTATTCTTATCAGCAGATTTCATACTTCCTAGTTTACATATTACTGAATTTGTAATTAAGTATAACTTCTTACATTTCATAAACTTTCCCCTTTTCTCTACTTATTACAAACAAGTGGTTTCAGGTTTTCCCCATTTACTGATTACTTAATTTAAAATTAAGTGCCACTTAACTCATTTCACCAGTTATCTCATTTCCTACTAGCTTATTATAACCTATGTTACAATGTTCTTTTGTCCCTAGGACAAGTCTACCTATTATACAACATTCTCATTAATGTAATTTATTTATAATAGCTTATTATCATTCCCCGTTCGTTCCCTTTCCTTTACTGTTGTAATTATCTTTAATTCAATTCCATTTGTTTCCATTAATTATAATTAATGACGTTTATCAGTCATACCGTTTACCTATATATATATATATATATATATATATATATATGCATATATTCATGCACTAGACCTCTCACATTAAGCCTATACTTGTGGACGCTGGATTTGTCGGGCGGTTGTGCGCAGACTTCTACCACAAGTTAGCTTAACCTCGTGTCTTAGCGCCATTACATATTTTATTTATGCACTTAGACCCCTCACATTATATTTACCACTTGTGAATGCTGGATATGCCAGGCGGTTTCGGGCAGATTTCTATCATAAGTGTAATCTAATCTTATGTCTAAGCGCATTACAGTGTCAAATTACTATGAATCTAGGCATGTTCGTTCTTTAACATTTATTCTTATTTCAATATAGGTTTTCATGCCCCTTTCCCAAGTCATTTTTATCATGTACCATATGCCCAACTTAAGATCTTTAATCATAATTTGATTTATGCCCCAAATCCACATTCATGTGTTCAATTCTATGCTAACATGAAACCATTTAATCATATAACTATTTCAATTCATACAAATAAGGGTTCATATGTATAAATGTGACAAGTTAACATGTAATACGAACAACAGTAGTTGCTACCCATATTCTAACAAGATTATATTTCAACATATGAACTTTCCAACCTATTAATATCTTAATATATTAATATTCCAACATGTGATATTTGTTACTTTAATCTTTCTATCATATGTTTAATCATTTCAACATGTCATATTTCAACTTGTCATACATATCGGGGAATGCTACATGATAATATATCATTATCTAAAATGATATAATTTAAATCCACTCACCTCATTTGCTTTCCAAATCCTAGATTTAGCATTCCATGGTTTTTCCCCTAATTTGATTCAGAACCTAACAACCGTGGATTCATAATTTTTACTAAAAGAAAAAGGGAAGAAAGAGAAGAGAATTGAAAATAGACCAGATCTAGGAATTACCTCACTTCGATAAGAGATCTGAACACCCATTTACAAACATACGTTTCTTTCCTTTAGATCTGGATTCAGATTTTTTCCTAAACTTATAATCTTAATTTTCTGAATAGATTTGAGGAGGGAGAGGAATGGCAAAGCCTCGGCATAGTCCCAAAAATATGGAATTTAGGGTTGGCTCTACAGACTTATTTATAGGTGTATCAGAGAAGCCGGTCCCTTTAGATTTGATTTGCAACTCATCAGAACCGACCAAGCCAAATAGTGGTTCAGATCCGCGGTGGGGTCGACCCCCTTTGGGTGGGTCGACACATGGGTCGGCCCCCCTGTTGGTGGGTCGACCCTAGGGTGGACCCCCAACAGGCAAAATTCCCGCTTACTTTTTCCTACTGCATACTTTTGATTTTTCTAGATAATTTATTTTATTATATATACATATAAGTTTCTTATACGTATATAAACTTCCTAAGCTCATAACTTCATCATACATTATCTGTTTTACGCAAACCGGGTATCTATTTTGATCGGAATTTCGAGATGGACGTAATGACATGGTCCGTTTTACTAAATTCTCATTATTTAATTAAGTTTCTCATATCTTATTATCTTAAAAATGCGGGGTGTTACATTAACAAAACAGGCATATGATGACAGAAATAGGCATAATAACAGAATAGGCATATGTTGACAGGATTGGGCATAATAATATAACATGCATATTAGAACTGCACAGTAGATTAGGTGTACATGTAATGGCAGATCTGTGTAGTTACGATTCAGGTTATTAACATGCATAGGTTTAGACCCAAACTTATAAACATGTCAAGATTACTTATTAAATGTTTATATCTAAAAGCAACATAAACTCACAGGGACTAGATCTAAAGAACTGAGAAAAGAGTGTTGATGTTGTAGCAGAGATTCTTGAATACGTATAAGTCGTTGTTTCAGAAGAATAAGCTAATTAAATATGAGTTGGGGCAGCATCTCGTTGTCTCCGTTAATTTTGATAAATAAAACAACAGAAATGAGGTCCTATTTATAGCCTACCATCAACGAATAAGGTTAAGAAACAAGTCCAGGTGCAGGATAGGGATCTGTCCTGGATCTGCGTAGGGTCGACCCTAGGGTCAATACCCCCTTGTATGGGTCAACCCCTGTGGGGCATGGGTCGACCCCCAACGGGTCGATTTCCCGCGTCTTCCCGCTCTTCAATTTTGATTTCTAGACTGGGTTTTTTTTGTGTGTGTGTGTGTGTATTACTTATACGCATATAGACTTCAAAGTTTAATAACTTCTTCATACGATGTCTGTTTTACGCAAATTCGGAGTCTATCTTAAGCAAAATTCTGAGACGAACACAATGGCATGGTCCCTTTCTCTTAATAGCCAATATTTATTTAAGTATTTTTTTAGTTTATTGATATGATGTTCTTTTAAAATTACGGGGTGTTATATTTGTACATGTCCTAATTCAATCGACTAAATATTTTCATTCAGTTGATAGCTCAGTCGACTAAATATTTTCATTCACTCAACTATGTTGGATCTAGATTAACCCTAGAGGGGGGTGAATAGGGTTTATCACAGTTTTTAACTGAAATAAAAATTAAATGAGATAACTAATAATAAACAGATCACAGAATATAGCAGAAACAAAAATGCAGAAAAATAAATCACACACAGATATACCCAGCTTCGGCAAAACCCTGCCTACTGCTGCATTTCTAAGGTTTCTACTAGGTGATAGAACAGATCCCGCATACAAGACCATGTACACTCGCAAACCCTGCTCCTATTCTAACCCTACGCTCAAAACCGTAGATTGACCGATGTCCCCTCGATCAGATTTCCCCTGATTATAACTCTATAACCAGTAACCCAGATTTTACAGACTCTGTCAACTGTCAGTCAACACCCTGACTGAATTCCTAGATTTTACAGACTCTAGAACTGATGTGACGGTTTACAAAATAAAATAAAAACAATACAAATTACAACAATAAAAAAAACTAAACCCTAGTTGTGATATTAAAATAGAAAAGAGGGCTTAGCCAAGTTATTGTGGGCCGGCCACCATTCTCTCCATTTTCTCTTGCCCGATTACTCTATTCTCTGGGAAAATTATATGGCGGCTAGCGTTTTATTAAATCCCCAAATCTCGATCACGTATGCTTGAAAATTGGTTCTCTGATGCTCGTATTTTCGTTGATGTTCTTGGCGTCGGATCTGGGACAACTTGCGATCGGAAATTGTAAGAAATATGAACTTGATTTTTCTGTTGTTCTTTGAAATGATGCTGTGATTTTTCGATGCTATTTTGCCTGTGATGAATTGGTATATATAGGGTAAATACAAAACCCTATTGTCTCTGATTTCGCCGTGTCGTCTTGCTCTGATTTGCTGCGAGTTAATTCCTCTTTTGAATTTAATCACTTTTGTATTGAAAAGGATTTGAAATTTGAATGGAACAGAGTAATTGTTGCTTTCCCCTTTTTGCTAAATCTTGGCTTTGATTTGCTGTTTCCTCTTTGACAAAATCGGTTTTGAAATTTTTTGCTTTAATGGCTCTTGTATTTGAATAGCATGATTGTGACACTGCCTTTAACTCCTTGTGTGGATAAATTGCCCGATTGAATCTTGAATTAATTCCTGAAAATCTGGAAATTAAATTTCCCCTTTTTGCCTTTTTTTGAATTTGTCTAATTCGATTGTTGCCTTGAATAAAATCGGGAATGTCATTAGATCTTGCCATATATGATATGTTGATTTCAGTAAATCATTTGTCTTCATTCCTTGCCATGTAAAAAATAATCACCATTTATTTCATGAAATTTCTTGAACATGACTTGATTGCTCATTGTGGTTCATGCATTATTAATTGCAAAACTTATTGCTGCATTGCTTAGATTTCCTGCTTGACTTGTTTACGGATTTGCTCCATTATATATATATTTGCATATATATGTTGACACATTGAGCTGCACCATCCATTGCTTGATCTGTGCACACATTCACATGAGCCCATGCTTCATGCAGTACCCATAATGTTACAGTGAATGCTTGAATATATATATGTGTGTGCCTTGCCTAATGCCTAAACCTGTAGCACTTGTGCTTGCCCCACTTGCATTGAATATAACTTTGTTGCACCACTGATTTGTAAGTGATACACCCTGAACATATTTGAGTTTGCACCATGTATTTTATATGCTGTTAGACCATGTACCTGCACCACTTTAGAGATACAGGTCTGACTTGATACACTCTTGTTTGACCATCCAATATGTTACACCATACACCATGTCATGTGTATATTGGACTTGTATATGCTGCCTTGTCCCTTGGATTTGATCACCAAGTTGAGACAGACCTGTTGCATGTTTATCTGATCACACCTGCTTTGTTCACCTGATTTTGTGCATCATTGTTATGCTTGATCTGAATACCTACCTGATCTTCCATGTTCCATACTTCATTGCTGCATATCCTTGATCACATGTATACACCTCATTGTTGTCTTGACTATGGCTCGACAATTTGATATGTTTTGACCACAATGAATATGCAGTTGACTTTTGTATGCTTTCACCTGGCTTTATATGTTGGCTGAACTACCATATACTTGTACATGCTGTGTATTTATGTTTGAACTGCCAGAAAAATATGTTGGCTTGTTTCATTTGAGCTTGATCTTTGTTGTTCACTTCATGACTGCTATGTATTTGTGTACTACTTCTTGAAATATACACACACACTGAGTCGAGAAGGTCTACGTGGCTACCCCTCAAATGTGTGCTGATTGGCGAGGCAGTGCACACGTGTGTATATATATATATACACGTGTGTATATGCAGCCATCAGACTGAATTTCCTGTCCCTGTTCAATATATATATACTGGCTGCCTTGTGGTATTTACAGTGATTCACTGTGAATATCACAAGCTGTCTAGACACAGTCAAATCAGATCGAGTCTGAAAGATGATGAGAAACACACCGAAAACTGAGGCAAATAAAATTCAAAAAATAAATTTATATTTGCGTATATTCAGTTTAAATTCTATTGCAGTATACTGTGTGTGTGTTTCATTGTGATATGTACAAAGACTGGACTGACGAACAGCTGAGAAGACAAAACAACTGTAGATTGAAGACAAGGACAGAAGAAAACAAATCAGTGTGTCTGTGTAAAAGAGTCAATGTAAAACAATGTATATATGAATTGTATATATGAAAAAATGTATAGAGTGTGAGTGTTGTAGTGAGGAGCTGTGTATATGAAAAAAAAAGATTGTACTGTTATTTGTAATAAACAAGTCTGTTTGAAATAAAAATATTATTTAATTGCTGTCAAACGAACTCGTCTATTATTCTGTTTATTTATAAGTACAATAATCTGTGATTGTATTTAAATAGTGGAGTTATAAATAACTGTACTATTTGAAACTTTGAAATATAATGTTTATATTCAAATAAAACACTATATGAATATATGAATGTTTGTGTAGTCGTATTCTATTTGAATATAAATATTATATTCCAGTATGTGATGTATATATAGAATAGTACAGTAACAAACACATTTATAATATATATTTATTTGGTTGTTATCATCAAACAAAAATCATATAATAGTGTATACGACTACGTCATATACAACAATCTCCCCCTTTTGATGATGACAAACAAATAAAAGATTTTGAGCACAATAAATGTTTTTGACAGTGAAAATTGAACTCCCCCTATTTATTAGCTCCCCCTACAACAGAAAACTCCCCATATAACTGTGCATGAGTGAAAATGAACTGAATAATGAATTTTCAAAATTAAAAAATATTTATAAAATATTCACTCACAAATCAAAATCTAATCCATTCTCCCCCTTTTGTTATCATCAAAAGGATACAGAATTTAAAATACAGATGAAAAATGACTAAAATTTCAGCATAAGAGGAAGAACGGTCATCATAAATCATAATCAGTCAAACAAAAATCATAATATTCTAAGAACATGTGGCATATTTCACATTGTAGAGAATGACAGATATACGATGAATTTTATATAAACGAGGAGAGTTATAAAAATGATTTCCAATTATTTCAAAGAATTTTATAAAAAAAAAGAGCACAAAAAAAACAGTGTCGGATTTGGACTATAATTAATAATTCAACTTAAGTGGGAAAATCGAATAATCTCAAATCCCAATACCTATCAATCAACAAATCATAATACGTCATAAGATTTCAACATATTTCACAGAACAGAAGATGGATTGATAGGCTGGTTTTTATACTCAGAGGAGAATTTCAAATTTATTTCTATTTTTAGCACCTTATTTCCTTTTTATTTATTTTTTATTTAAGAGCACTCTGACCACGCATAACCAGAGCTTGGATTTTTAAATGGGATCAGTCGCAGCTTAAATCATAAGACGTCTCATAACCATGCATAACCAGAGCTTGGATTTTTAAATGAGGTTAGAGACACTCTTATATATTAATTATATTTTTATTATTTTCAGCTTTAAAAGAAAAAAAAACTTCTCAGTATATAAAACCAAAAATGGATGATAGAAATGCGGTAGGTACAGAAATGGTCTGTGAAATAAATTTCTAAATTAATTATGAGATAAGCTCGACTGTACTGGGATTATTGATAATTTTCAATTATCACTAATTCTGAATACTAATATAGTCCCATTTCTATCACAAATAATTTTCACTATTTTAAAACAAGATGATTTAAAAAAATAAACTCTCCACATTAATATAAAATCATGATGGACGGCAGACAGGTGATAGATAAAGGAGATGGTCGTGAAATAATTGCCAGTTCAAAGATATTATAATAAATATTCAACCATCATGAAAATCCAAATAAAAACTCCTCTTGTTGTGAAATATACTGCAGTCACAATTCATCACAATTTCAAAATCTGATAATAATTTTGATGAATTATAAATACAGTTCAATTCAGATATTGATTTCAATTTCTGAAAGAATAATCAATAAATAATTTTAAAATTGAAAATTAATTACAAGAGGAATTTATACAATTTTATACAAGGAAAAAATATGTGTATGGTGTCTATACAAAGTGAAAATTCAAAGCAAATGGATGAAAAAGCTGATAACAATTGTAGTCTCCCTTATCGAGGAATTTATTCACACCCTAGATATATCAGATTAAAGAAATTTCAAACACAAAGCCCAAAAAGACAAAACTAACAAATTTGGCACATTTATCAGAGCTGCAGACAAGAACAAGCAATTATTTGAAGAACAGTATCAGAGCAGCAAACATCATTTTCAAAGCAGACTTGTCAAGGAGATATTTCAAAGATACTACAGACAGTCAAAAATGATTCATGATCAGAAGGGTGAAACAAATATAAGGCACTTCTGATACCACTTGGTGTCTCTATTAATAAATTTTAATCACATAGATACCGGGTACAAGCCAAGATATCACAGTCAGCAGAAATTTAAAGACCAAGCAGATAGTATGACAAATTAGCCAAGCAGCAGACAGATTAAAACAGGCAGTTCTTTGAAAAACAGTATCAGAGCAGCATAACAGAAATAGTTTCAAATCAGACTTGACAAGATGTCGGTCACACAAGATGATTCATGAACCAATGATTAAAAAATACCGTTTCTTTGAAATCATTTGAGGAATATGCAGATTTCAGGATTCAATGAATCGATCACACCAGATTATTAATTTCAGCTTCAAGATATGTGTGAGATTCAATAAATCAATAATTTCAAATGATTTTAAACAAATAGATATTCAAATCAAATTATCATGAAGTAACAGTGATTTTTAAGACTTGATTTTCAAATCAAATTTTCACAAAAATTCAGACAAGCCTAAAAGAAATTTCAGATCATCTATATCAATTTTGAAAGGTATTCATGATCCAAAAAAAATAGAATAATTTATTTGAAATCACTTGAATCGATGTCAAGTTTTGGAATATAATGAATCACTCACACAAGGTTGATAATTTCAAATTTAGGAGGTGTGTGAGATTCAAAATATCAAGAATTTCAGATGATTTCAAACAAACTAATTTCAACTGTACTAATCATGAATAAAAATGAATTTTAAGATGTATCACCGAGACAGGATATTTAAAAAAATATTCAAGCCAATCTGAAAATTACTGGAATTGTCACAACTGATAAATAACAGTGTGCTGTAATGAGTATAATATTTTGAGCTTTTCTAAAATGAATTAGAAGAAAACCAAAACAGCAGTGTTATGTGAAATTCCATTAAACTTTCAGATCTTCAAAAAAAAATTGAATTCATATTAACAGTGTTCAAGATATAACAAGAATACGTCAACACCGTTAGGAATTCAGAAAACAGAAAATGAACTTAAAAATAATTGCAGATAAAAAAAATTCAGTATCTGGAAATGATTAAAAGTATCAGAGTTCTATACACGCAAAACAAATTTCCAGAATATCATGAATACTGCAATTCAAGAAACACAAAAAAATATGGCAGTGATAAATCAAATCAGAATAGACAGAAGAAAGAGATAGAAGGGAGAAGAAAAAGAAATAAACAAAAAAAATCAAAACAGAAAATATTTACAGAGGTGAGTTTAGAGATCATACTAGAATCCAATGTAAATCAGAATCTCTAACTCAACAGATGTGGCTTAAGGAACTGTGAATGATTTAGTGACATGAAGCGGTTTGAATCCAGTTTTTCTTTAGCAATGTAGTTCCTCAGCCTCCTTCGGTACCAAACAATTTAAGAGATCGAGTGATCTAACTAAATTTGCAAAACCACCCACAGTTGTATTTACCACATATTTTGGTACCCAAACTTGTTTATACAACAACCCATCTGAATTCACCTTTGTACCTTTAGGAACCCAGATCTGTTTGAATTTAACAAATTTTGTTTTATTCCTTTTTGGGATCCAGGATTGTTCAAATAGATTATTATAAAACAAATTCTCATCATGTTTATGATTCAAAAATCCTTTGCGATTATCAGAGTTTGAATTTCCATATCGATTCTTTCCAAAGCAGTCTAAAGGATTTTTCAAATCAATTGAATTTTGTTTTCCAAAAACATTATTTTTCTCAAAGCCAAGATCAGATTTATTTCTAATAGGAACTTGATTTTGTAACAGCATATTCAACGATTTTTCCCCATTAGAAAATTTATCCAAAGTTGATTCTAATCGTTGAATTTTGAATTTTAGATCACTATTTTCTTTTAATAAATTTGAGTAATTATTTATAGCGATCTTCTGTTCAGCATTGGACTGTTTCAAAACCAAATTCTCATTTTCAAGCAATTTAATTTTGGCTTGGGATTCGGAAATTTCAAGTTCAAATCGTTTTTGTTTTTCAGATTCAAAATTCTTTGATTTTTCAATCTCATTTTCAAGTTCTTTCAAAACCAAACCACTTTTCACCAAATTTTCATTTTCAGCAATTTCAAACATGGAATATATATCTGTTTTAAATTTTTCAAATTCCTTTTGCAGAAGGTAATTTAAATTTGATAACTCAGTCTTGTTCTCTTTTAAGATCAAAATTTCATCTTCAAACTTTTGAATATTTTTATTGAGATAAACAAGATTGGTTTTCAATTTCAAACAATTTTTGCAAACTGAATTTGAAGAATTTTTAACATATTCAAGTTGTGATTCCAAATCATCAATTTTGCTGGTCAACTCAAAATTCTTAGATTTCAGATACTTGTTTCTCAATTGGAGTTTATCAACAGATTTCGTTAAATCAAGACACATGTAAACCAGATCTTCATATGAGAAATTCTCTGTTTCAGCATTTGTTGATTCTCCATCATCTGATTCATCTGAAGTTTCATTTGTAAATCCTGTTAAACAGAACTCTGAATCTGAGTTGACTTTCTGGGGTTTTGAGCTACCGTTGTCAGATCTTCCATACTTCGTATTGAGAGTATCCCAAACTTCCTGTGCAGATAAACAATGACAGATAAGATTAAACTGTTCAGTACTAAGATAGTCAGATATAATTTTCATAGCACGAGCATTGAAATTAATATCTACACTATCAAAACCATTGATAATAACATCCCAACATTTAATATTAACAGATTTTAAATAAAATTCCATTTTGGATTTCCAGTTTAAAAAATCTGTTCCAGTGAAAATAGTTGGAGATGAACTGGACTGACTCTCTATCGGTTGACAACTAGGAATCACCATTACTCTGGAGTTAATGGAAAACCCGCTCTGATACCAATTGTTGGATCTAGATTAACCCTAGAGGGGGGTGAATAGGGTTTATCACAGTTTTTAACTGAAATAAAAATTAAACGAGATAACTAATAATAAACAGATCACAGAATATAGCAGAAACAAAAATGCAGAAAAATAAATCACACACAGATATACCCAGTTTCGGCAAAACCCTGCCTACTACTGCATTTCTAAGGTTTCTACTAGGTGATAGAACATATCCCGCATACAAGACCATGTACACTCGCAAACCCTGCTCCTATTCTAACCCTACGCTCAAAACCGTAGATTGACCGATGTCCCCTCGATCAGATTTCCCCTGATTATGACTCTATAACCAGTAACCCAGATTTTACAGACTCTGACAACTGTCAGTCAACACCCTGACTGAATTCCTAGATTTTACAGACTCTAGAACCGATGTGATGGTTTACAAAATAAAATAAAAACAATACAAATTACAACAATAAAAAAAACTAAAACCCTAGTTGTGATATTAAAATAGAAAAGAGGGCTTAGCCAAGTTATTGTGGGTCGGCCACCATTCTCTCCATTTTCTCTTGCCCGATTACTCTATTCTCTGGGAAAATTATATGGCGGCTAGGGTTTTATTAAATCCCCAAATCTCAATCACGTATGCTTGAAAATTGGTTCTCTGATGCTCGTATTTTCGTTGATGTTCTTGGCGTCAGATCTGGGACAACTTGCGATCGAAAATTGTAAGAAATATGAACTCGATTTTTCTGTTGTTCTTTGAAATGATGCTGTGATTTTTCGATGCTATTTTGCCTGTGATGAATTGGTATATATAGGGTAAATACAAAACCCTATTGTCTCTGATTTCGCCGTGTCGTCTTGCTCTGATTTGCTGCGAGTTAATTCCTCTTTTGAATTTAATCACTTTTGTATTGAAAAGGATTTGAAATTTGGATGGAACAGAGTGATTGTTGCTTTCCCCTTTTTGCTAAATCTTGGCTTTGATTTGCTGTTTCCTCTTTGACAAAAACGGTTCTGAAATTTTTTGCTTTAATGGCTCTTGTATTTGAATAGCATGATTGTGACACTGCCTTTAACTCCTTGTGTGGATAAATTGCTCGATTGAATCTTGAATTAATTCCTGAAAATCTGGAAATTAAATTTCCCTTTTTGCCTTTTTTTTGAATTTGTCTAATTCGATTGTTGCCTTAAATAAAATCGGGAATGTCATTAGATCTTGCCATATATGATATGCTGATTTCAGTAAATCATTTGTCTTCATTCCATGCCATGTAAAAAAAAATTCACCATTTATTTCATGAAATTTCTTGAACATGACTTGATTGCTCATTGTGGTTCATGCATGATTAATTGCAAAACTTATTGCTGCATTGCTTAGATTTCCTGCTTGACTCGTTTATGGATTTGCTCCATTATATATATTTGCATATATATGTTGACACATTGAGCTGCACCATCCATTGCTTGATCTGTGCACACATTCACATGAGCCCATGCTTCATGCAGTACCCATAATGTTACAGTGAATGCTTGAATATATATATGTGTGTGCCTTGCCTAATGCCTGAACCTGTAGCACTTGTGCTTGCCCCACTTGCATTGAATATAACTTTGTTGCACCACTGATTTGTAAGTGATACACCCTGAACATATTTGAGTTTGCACCATGTATTTTATATGCTGTTAGACCATGTACCCGCACCACTTTAGAGATACAGGTCTGATTTGATACACTCTTGTTTGACCATCCAATATGTTACACCATACACCATGTCATGTGTATATTGGACTTGTATATGCTGCCTTGTCCCTTGGATTTGATCATCAAGTTGAGACAGACCTGTTGCATGTTCATCTGATCACACCTGCTTTGTTCACCTGATTTTGTGCATCATTGTTATGCTTGATCTGCATACCTGATCTGCCATGTTCCATACTTCATTGCTGCATATCCTTGATCACATGTATACACCTCATTGCTGTCTTGACTATGGCTCGACAATTTGATATGTTTTGACCACAATGAATATGCAGTTGACTTTTGTATGCTTTCACCTGGCTTTAAATGTTGGCTGAACTACCATATACTTGTACATGCTGTGTATTTATGTTTGAACTGCCAGAAAAATATGTTGGCTTGTTGCATTTGAGCTTGATCTTTGCTGTTCACTTCATGACTGCTATGTATTTGTGTACTACTTCTTGAAATATACACACACACTGAGTCGAGAAGGTCTACATGGCTACTCCTCAATGTGTGCTGATTGGCGAGGCAGTACACACGTGTATATATATATATATACACGTGTGTATATGCAGCCATCAGACTGAATTTCCTGTCCCTGTTCAATATATATATACTGGCTGCCTTGTGGTATTTACAGTGATTCACTGTGAATATCACAAGCTGTCTAGACACATTCAAATCAGATCGAGTCTGAAAGATGATGAGAAACACACCGAAAATTGAGGCAAATAAAATTCAAAAAATAAATTTATATTTGCGTATATTCAGTTTAAATTCTATTGCAGTATACTGTGTGTGTGTTTCATTGTGATAGGTACGAAGACTGGACTGACGAACAGCTGAGAAGACAAAACAACTGTAGATTGAAGACAAGGACAGAAGAAAACAAATCAGTGTGTCTGTGTAAAAGAGTCAATGTAAAACAATGTATATATGAATTGTATATATGAAAAAATGTATAGAGTGTGAGTGTTGTAGTGAGGAGCAGTGTATATGAAAAAAAAAGATTGTACTGTTATTTGTAATATACAAGTCTGTTTGAAATAAAAATATTATTTAATTGTTGTCAAACGAATTCATCTATTATTCTGTTTATTTATAAGTACAATAATATGTGATTGTATTTAAATAGTGGAGTTATAAATAACTGTACTATTTGAAACTTTAAAATATAATGTTTATATTCAAATAAAATACTATATGAATATATGAATGTTTGTGTAGTCGTATTCTATTTGAATATAAATATTATATTCCAGTATGTGATGTATATATAGAATAGTACAGTAACAAAAACATTTATAATATATATTTATTTGGTTGTTATCATCAAACAAAAATCATATAATAGTGTATACGACTACGTCATATACAACAAACTAAACCTAGTTCAGTCGACTAAACATTTAAACTGATTAAAGTACAAAACTTGTGTAAACACTCAAATTCAGTTGACTAAGTATGAATATTCAGTCGACTGAACTAAGTTCAACTATCGTATTTTGAAAGACATGACTTTTTCTGAAGAGTTTCTTTGATCCTTAATGGTTGCAACTCTCTGATTTCGATTCTAAAACTTCAACAGCAGTTGTAACTCTTCATTTACTATATATACATGCAATAACAACATCTCAAACAACCAAATCAATTTCATTCTTATCTGTTCTATTGAATTTAAGTTCATACCCATTTCTAATCTCTCCAGTCTTGCATTCAAGATTTCTTTGGATTCCGTGGTTATAATTCAAACTTTGTTTGAATTCAAAAGAGATCAAAATCCTATTCTACCTCCACTTACTCACATTTCCCAATCTATAAACCCAAGGAGAAGATCTAAGATATTATACTTCATTTGTGACAAATCAGTGTTGTAATAGAACACAAACAAGTCATTTATATTCTTGTAACAAAGTCCTGCGAAGGCAGTAGAAAATCCTGAAGGCAATTCAGGAAGTGAAGTCCTGTAAGTGAGTCCAGGAAGAAAAATCCTAGTTGGTATAGTCTAGGTGGAAAGAAGTCCTGTGCGGTAGAGGCTTATTCCTCCAGATGAAGAGGGAATTATAGTGAAATGCCTAAGGGTATCTTAGGGACTGAACGTAGGATGGTGCTCCAAATAAGTGTTAAAATTCCTGGTGTCTTTATTTTTACTTAATAATTTTATACTGCTTATATGTGATATCATTTCTATTTATTTATCTGATTAAATATTTAGTTGCATATAACAAATTAGTAAATTATCTATTAGAACTGCGACATTTAGTATAATACACATACTTTCGTATTAATCGATCCTATTAGCTCTTTTCAATTGGTATCAGCGCCTGGGATTCTATAGATTGTAACAACATCCTAGAATAAATGACGGTAAAGAAATCTAGTAAGGCATTAGAAAGTGAAAGAGTAACAATGTAGAATCAAAGAAGCAAGCAAGCAAATGTCACATGGCTTAACTTATATCACAATCGATATGTGTAGATTCATTATATAAAGATCTTTTGTAAGACCATGAAAAAATTATTAAAAGATTTTAAAATTTTGAATAAACTTAATACAATTAGTTTAGCTAAGTTAAAGATTGTGAGCAAGAAAATTCCAAATTAAAGAAGGAAAATAAATTTTTAGTAAAACAAACTAAATGTTTTGAAAATATCTTAGAAGAGCTTGTTTTACAAAAGGATTTCCTTCAAAAAGAAAATGAGCATCTAGAAGATAAAAACAATGATCTTTTAAAGGAAATCGACATATTACAAAGTAAAAATACATCTTTAGAAAATTCTTTAAATAATTATAGTTCTTTAATTTTTTCTTTTGAAAAAGCTAATGAAGCTTTAACTGGAAATAATTTAGAATTATCTATAGAATATGAGATTTTAAAAGCTAATAATAATATTTTGCAAAAAGCAAATTTTGACTCAAAAGAAAATTTTGAAAAATTACAATCATCTTTTGATAATTCAAAGTCTTGGATTTGTCATCTCAAAATTGAGAATAGTACTTTAAAAAGGAAGAATGCTGAATTAAATAAGGAAATTGATCATTTAAAAAATAGCAAAATTTCTTTTGAAAATATCAATCGCGACTTTGGAATCAAATTTGAAAAATGTACAAGTAAGTTTGTGAAATTTAATAAAGGTCAAAATGACTTATATATGATTTTACCTAGTTTTAGATCTTTACACGATAAAAGTAGTTTAGGATATAATAAAACTAATCATAGAAATAGTACTAGATATGCTTTTATGTATAATAAAATATCACTGCTAGTACTAAAGCACTAGTAAATCCAAGGTCAAATTTTTATAGAATTTCGAATACTTCTAATATTTATAATAAATTTAGAAGTATGAAAGGAAATACTAATAGAAATTATCTAAGTATTTGGGTTCCTATAAATTGGAAATATTGAGAAAAATACATCAATGCTTATTTTGGTTCAATAGTTAATAATGAAAATTTTATTTGTAAAGGTTCCATTAAACACTCTTGGGTATGGTTACCTTCCATCTAACCTCTGGACCCTAACGTAGGAAGTGGGTACCAAAGTATATATCATATTTTTTGCACGTACACCATAAACAAAGAAGAGATTATTTCAGTATCTATGATATTACGGAAACATATCTAAAAATAAAGAAATAACCCAAGAAACTGGTAAACCTATAATTTTTTAAAAGAAAAATCCAACTCTATTCTCCATAGATTAGAATCTTATATTACTGCTATTGATATTCATCACCTTTTTGTACACAAAAAAAGGAGAGAAATATAAATCATATCGACGAGGGAGGACATACTAAAAGGAGAGTATAAATTTATGAGGAGAAATTTTTCTATGCATCATCTAATGTATAAGTATCACTATGATATCATTCTCAGTATTATGTTCATGAACCATATAAACAACACTGTAGCTCTAAATTCATATGTTATATAGGTACATACATACATATATATAGTGTGCTGCTATTCACACCCCCATTTAGACTACTGGCCACCTTTAAAAAACTAATAAATTGTATTATTTTTTACCTACTTCCTACCACCACTTTATTTCTTTTCACTCGGTCAATAATAGTCGTTTGTCTCTTCTCTTCTCTTCTCAAACAACGTAAATTCTCAGATATCAAATCCTAAACCATAAAAAAAAATGGTTGAGTAGAGGATGGAAGATAAAGACAAAAAAAAGTATAGTTTTGTATATCATGCTGCATAATCTATTCTGTTGTTAAAGATTTTTTTTTAGGGTTTGCATTAATTTTTGTGGGAGCTTTCTTTCACCCTTCTCTCTACTTCGAGTTTGGAAGACATTAATTTTAATGACGTTGTAATAGAGAATGACATTGTAAGTTATTGAATTTTAGGATTTTCTTCATACAACAAAATTTATGTCAAAATTTATAAAAACAAAAAATCATTTTAATTATTTTTATTTGATTTTTGCAGGAAGATAATGTGAATGACGATAAACTTGATAATTATGTAGATGATAGCAATAGACCGCAAGATTGGACGCTTGAAATTGCGTTGGAATCTTCAAGTTTGTAGAGTTGTGGAGAAATTTTTAGGAAGAAGGCGTTTTTTTTTTTTGGAACGATGAAGAATTAAAGGTAGAGGTGGTAGCCGATTAGAAAATGAATAATTTAGGTGGTGTAAAGGAGTAAAGAGGCATATAAAAGAGGTGGCCTTTAGTATAGGTGGTCAGTAGTCTAAATGGGGGTGTGAACAGCAGCACACTATATATATATATGTGTGTGTGTGTGTGTGTGTGTGTGTGTGTGTGTGTGTGTGTTTATATTGTGTGTATATATATTTTTCATGACAAAAATTTACTTTACCAACGTGATAAGTTTGTTAACTTGTATATACATATAGTTTTTTATGACAAGTTTCTCATATAAACATCATGTTTTCATATAATTATTTAAACAAGTATGACATATAGTCCTTGAGCTATATACTTATTATTACTTGTCATGAATCATATAAGCATATGTCTATATACACCTCGATATTTCATAACCAATACAATGTTTTATGCTATGTGAAGTATCTCCCTTTTATAATGACCCAACTTTCAACCGCCTCGAGTCGATGTTTAAACCGACTTCAAACGTTTGAAAATCGGATTCGCTGGGGTAATAGGCATTAGAACAGAATAAAACAAACTATTATTTCTCAACATTTGATTACAAGAGTTTACATTATCAGAGTTATAATAAAATACACAGCGGAAGATAAAACTACAATAGAAGAAATAATATGATATAGCGGAAGAATTCCAACTCTAACTCTAAGCTCTAACCCAAAAGTGCTTCGAATCTTGCTCCAAGGATCTATAACTGTAAAACTAAACCACTAGCTGCCTATGTGAAAATTTTTGGGCACCCAAAGTTTAGGAAGGAACAATAAACTCCAGGTCAATCATGGGACTGGTGTGAGAAAATAAAACATTTTACTTTATATGAAGGTAAATCACAGGACAACGCTGTATAATATGGAACAGGTTTACCCCTATGATTACCAGTGCATAAGTCATACATGAGTTTTGAAAAATGAGACTATTATAAGTCTCGCCCCAATACACACCAAACAATAAAACCAAATGCAAGTGCACATATGGACGATTTTTAGCCTTATAAAGCCAAATCAATGATATATGTCAACGGTGTGTATTATTACTACTAATAGCACTTTAAAACATTTCGCAAATAAATTTACGAATCTAGCAAGCATAGTGACTATGCCCACATACGTAGTTTACAAACAAAGCGAAAGGTTCGTATTGGTTATTGGGTTTCCAATCATGATGGTTCCTGGCATGAAAGATCAATCGAGGGCACGATGCTAAGTATCTCCCGGATAACATCCCAACATTGGACACCGAATACAGAGCGCGAATTATACATCCCGTTTTTCATCCAGACATCGGACACTGTATATACTTTAAATTTCCCCAGGGTTCGCAAGTAGATCTACCGCCGAAGCTTTCAAATTTCAATAGAGATATGTATACAACTTAACCGCCAGTTTCCCATCATTTTAGGTTATGAGGTTTGCGAGGTTTCATACCACAAAGCTACGCTCTTACACTAAGCCATGCTTTGATCATTTCATCAACTGTAGCACTTCGCATGCCACACTGTCATTTTATAATCTACAACTGATAACCACTAACCAAATAACTTTTAGCCAAGGGAATAAATTCCCATTACCAAACAGAAATATATTTAGTAATAATCATTTAATACATTATAAGATATAGTGTCAGACACACATCCATACAAGTTCGTTCCGAGTTCGAACGAAGCCGAAGGCGCCTTATTCCACAACTCAAGTTTGAGTGCGAAGGACCTTGCAATCCGAAAGTTTTCCAAATACGTGCGGACTTTCTAACACTCCGGTAATAGGGTCATCTCTCTACTATAGCTATTCAGTATAGAAACAAATCAGAAGGCAATCCATTTAATGTGAAGAACCACGTTTTCAATCGTCGTTTATATGTCTTCATTTATTTCGTCGTACGATTACTTGGAATGGTTTTTGAGAATTAAATCCTGATTCCGGTCTTTCCACATAACCATCACATTCTATGGACTATACAATTTAAAATTAAGTTCTTTCCATCATATATATGCATAATTTAATTCATTCTAAATTTAGAATGATCGTCAAACAATAATTTATAAATCAAGGATCAAGATTTACATTATTTCTTTAATTCGAACTCGTTGTGTTTATTCAATCAAGGATTGGTTATATTCGAATCAAAGGTTTCAGGTCTGGAACAATTCCTAATTTAATTAAATGAAATTCTTGAAATAATATATTTTGTAATAAACTAAGTCATATATAAATATAGGTTAAATTTAAAATAGAAATGGTTAAAATAATTACTTAACATATATTAACTTTGAAGAAGTATACAAATAGAATATTTTTAAACATATACATATCGTTTAACTCAAATAAGTTTTGTTTAAATATTTTTGAAATTAACATACCATGTTTAAATAGTTAAACCTATATAGATATAGAACATATTTTGATTGGAATTGTTTCCTTTCCATGCCGATGACTTGAATTTATATTTATATTCATATTCAAAGAGCATAGTTGGCCGATAATCTTTAGTTACTCCAATCAATTTCAAAGACAATCAACTATTTACTTTCATACACTTAGTTCCGTATTAACCTCCATGATTAACCTAAGCCTTATTCGTGTATAATATTGTTATCATATCATTAAAGTTGAATCCAAACAATTTATATTAAATATACGATTGGTCAGAAATCGAAGTTCTTATATCCAATATATATTTATGTATTAAACCAATACTATAAGTAGAATTGCGATATTTCCACCATTTAATTCCTCAAATAGTATTTTTCATCATTTACAGAAATTATATCAAATATCTGAAGATCCCTTTCAATCCAATTTAACCTAATTTAAATTGGAAAACTATTTATTATAGTTATCATTTCACAGTATTTGAGATTTACTTTCAATTTGCTCTTTTACCAGCCTAAATAAGTAAACATTGGCCAGGTAAGTTCAGCGCACTGGTTGCTGCATCCCTTTCCTTAGTTACACACCCGTTTATCGTTCTAGAACTAGTAATGGAACAAACCTATTTGTTAACCCGTACACTTAAGTTTCATTCTTTATTAAACTTCGAATTCAAATTTCTATTCAAAGCAATTTATAATATATTTTTATAAATATATATATTTAAGCTTACATCAAATTTCATAACAAAACAATGCAAGTTTAGATATCTTTTTTTTAACAATTTTAGAATATTATTAAATCAATAAACATTATTAGGTCAATATTATTAAGTTAATAAAACACTATCTAATCACTAAATTGTCATTTAGCCAATAAATCGTTTCCTAATTGAATTTAGGAAATTTCCTAATTTTTTGCTGACAATCCATATAAGGTCGAAATGAGTACATACATATATTCACATATTCAACAACCTCTTATACATTCATTTCCCACATGTACTCAACAAAATAAATTACTGAATACACGTTATACACTAACGCGCCTCGATATGCATTTATTTTGGCCACCATCACAACGTCACATACCATATGCAATTGGCAATATCATCTACTAATTTTATAAACATTCTTACCATAGCCAGCAATTAACCATTCATGCAACCACACATTATCACATCCATTAACTACGTATATATAATTAAATCATATTAAGTAATAAAATTAAATTCGAGTGTTCTCACTAGCTAGCTCTCCGATAAAGGCTACGCTTCTCTGTCCCGTACTCTCCGCGTCTATTCTCTCTCTCTCTCTTCGTCTTTCCTTCTTGCTCCATCAGCCTTTTCTCTTATATATATATATATATATATGTATGTATGTATGTATGTATGTATGTATTGAAGTGGGCGAAAGCTAGAAAAGTTGGGGAGAAGGAGTTTTAGAGTGGAGAAGAATAGGCGTGAGGGTCATGAACATGGTGAGAAGAATACAATAGAGAAGGAGAAACAAAAGTATAGGCGATGGGTGCAAAAGTATAGGCGATGGGTGCAAAAGTGAACTGAAGTGGGTAGCACGTGTCCTATATATATTAGTGGATAAATGTCTCTTGTTTAGCCTTGTTTGCCTACAGGTGTGAAATAGACGAATTTCTAGTAGTGATGTATGCATATAACAGTAATATATTTTGGGCATAAAATATGTACTACTAATTTGTTTTTTCCTTAAACAAATGATTTTATTTTCCAAATGATCCTTGAAATCATTACCTTTTTACAATCGACGTTATTTAAAGCTATATCTGTGGAACATTGAGATTTGCATACCTTATATAGTCATTGAATAGTATTCAAGTGTATATATAATTTACTGGTTCCTAAATATCACCCATAATGTAAATATGCAGAGTAAAATTTTCTGAATGACTGAAGTATTAATTTACTTCCCAGTATTCTCCTTAAATAAATATGAAAAGTATAATTTTTTGAATGATTAACGTATTTATTTACTTCCCAGTATTCACTGATGAAAAGAAACGGTCCTTTGGAATTAAAATGAAAGTTATATTTAGAAATGGTAAAATAGGAAAAATGTTGGCCCAATTAAAGGCATGATGGAATGACCCAAACTCACCTGTAAGGGAAAGCCTAGATTGAGTTGAGAACACGACAAATCAGAACATGACAATAGAACATTTCATTGCTTATTACAACAATTTCATCAGAGTACAAGAATATAACAGAGTATGAATAAATAATATACATCAGAAAAATATCAGAGATTTACATTACAAAACAGCGAAAAATATATACATAAATATGATGTGCAGTGGAAAATAACAACTGACACAACTGAAAGAGATATACGGATACAAAGCTTTCCAAATATAGCTCCAGCTGTAATCCAGGATCCTGGGAAAAGAAATATCTGCAAATACCAAAACTACTAGCTACCCGTATGGAAAATATGGGCACCCAGAGTTTAGGTTTAAACAATAAACTTCAGGTCAGTCATGGGATTGGTGTGAGAACTAAAATAGTTATTTAAAACTTTACTTTAGAAATAAAGTAAATCAAAGGACCACACCGTATAACACGGAACGAGTTTTATCCAAAGAATACCAGTGCATAAAACAAACAGTGCAATGCTTTTCGGAAAATGAAGCTGTTATAAGACTCAGGTCCCATCACACAATGCAACGCAAGCCGGAGGATAAAGTTTTCCCTTATAATAGCCAAACATGCTTGGTACATTTAAAACAAATCATTTTGATATTACTATAAATGTATAGTGTCAAAACAACTTCAAACATAAATGTATCAATCATAAACGGCATAGTACTCCATCCTACTATGTCGCCATACTAGTTCTACAATTAAAACTGAAAAGTCGCGTATTGGAATTCCATCTATGAGTCGAGGCCAGGGATGACTCCTCGCCAATTCGAAACACTCTAGAAAATGCCTCAGGATCCCCGACAGTGAACCCTAGGAACGGAAGGGCCGGTCCACACTTACATTAGTGGATTAGTTATTCCTGAACACACGTTTCTCGGTCCTATCGGACCTATCCATCGGCCCCGTAGTGACCAATATATCCGAGACGCCTCGCTATCCATCATCCACATAGGTAAAAATATAAATGTCTGGACTCCATACCATGACACCACCCATAGCTAGAAAGAAACGTCGTGCACTCCCAACGGTCCCTCAACCCATTTTGAACTCATACGGGGTGTGAAGCTCGCGAATTAATGCTATACACAAAGCTATGTTATTTAATGTCGTGCTTTGATCATCAACCACGACTCTGCTTTTCAACAAAATCCTTGATCATTTGCATCTCATCATGCCACATTGACAATTCATTCCATGCGACTGATATCCATCAATATATAACCTCTAAGCTCATACATCTCAGAGAAGGGTGTTAAGCAAGAGAATAAATTCTCCGCCACCAAATAGATATATATTTAATAGAAATCAATCAACACAGAACGAAATCCAATGTCAGACACACATCCATTTACAAGTCCGTTCTAGGTCCGAACAAAACCAGAGGCACTCATTCCTCATCCCATATGTCCAGTACAGGAGAGAGGTCCTCGCATATCACGTCGATCTCCAAGTACGTCTGGACGATCACCACTTATTACCTTCACTGTTTCAGATCTCAAAAATATCGCCTGAGATCTCCTCCGAGATCTCGTTTTGGGCTCCTTTCGAAATGACACAACAAATATCACTGTAAATCTCCTTTCGAATATATCGCCCGAGATATTGCAATATCGACCGATATATCAACCGATACGAAATACTGAAATATCGTCCGAGATCTTGGTTTTTTTGGTTAAGTTTTAAATATGTGCCTGAACCAAAACTATAATTAAAAAACTCAAATCTAACCACGATTGTCTCCTTCTATTTTACATTTTGCATGTTAAATGACCATATTGTATGTTCATGTATGTTCTACAATGCTTATGATTTTCGAATTTGTCTTTTTTACATACATATCACCTATGAAATTATGTTTTTATGGTGTACTAATGGTGTATATTTTAATGTTTTGGATCTTTTAATGTTTTATGTCTAACAATAATTCATTCTCATGGAATATATGTTTTAAGCACCAATCTATTTGCATTGTGTACTATTTCTGTTTTAAGCATATTATGATTTAGAGTATGAATGATCTTTCGTAAATTAAGAATAATTAGTGATTTTGCAATTCAAGTTTAAGTTACTATGTTTTTAATAGCATTTAGAAAAACCATTTTGTAGGGATATCATTTTTTAACATATCATGTACCTCGAGATTGTTCCGATATGAACTTTTAGACCCGAGATGGAAATCTGAGACGAACCCCCGAGTTAGACTCATCTCGTCCGAGATCTCCCCCGATACGAGATCATGTCTCTAAAATCCCCGAGACGAAACGCGATCGATATCCGAGATTTAAAACCTTGATTACCTTGTCCTGGGTGTACAGCCCAATCAAGACATAAGTAATCATCCAAACAATGTGAAGACCTCCGGTCTTGGTCGTTGACTGATTGTCAAATCAGTTATTCGAAATCGGTATAAACCCGGACTTTCCGAATAACTCGCATATCTCATAAATAAGTGCTATAAAAACACAACATACGCCTCATTCCAACTCAGAATATTCTTTTCACAATTTAAAACAAATAAGGTTTTCCAATCTAGTCGGGGTTAGCGAACCTTACCGAAGTAATCATTTATTTTATTTCCCAATCCCAACCTATTCATCCCATGCAGCAAAACCGGTAATACTCCATATCTAACACCACAGTGTTATCGGTAAAATTAATTACCATTTCACATTAAAATCTAATTAAAGATTTAACTATCGCTTGGAGAAAAACCGGTGATACTCCATTCTCGATCATTTCCCACATTTGATAATTTAAATTATCACATTCACATTTCAATCTAATTAAAGATTCATTAAAACTCCACTTGGTTTTAGTCTTCCCAAAAATCATTATTAATGATTATTTAAATTTGGGAAATCAAGCATGCAGCATCGACAATCTACACCGTACTATTGATTTCTGCCAATATATAACCTCTAAGCTCATACGTCTCAGAGAAGGATGTTAAGCAAGAGAATAAATTCTCCGCAACCAAATAGATATATATTTAGCAGATATCAACAATACAATTCAAAATACATTGTTAGACATGTAATCCGGTTTTTAACTGGGTTAAAGAACTGATGTCATTTAAAACACAGTTCACGATAAACCCAAAATCACATTCCATTAATTATGGAATCTTCACGGAAAACAGATCATTATATATAATCGATATCAACTTCCATATCCGACTAATAATATAAATGGAATAACGAAAAAGCCTTTTCAATTCCATATATATTAACAGTCTTCCTCCATGGAAGCTCACTTTGATTATTACCAAATCGAATTCCATTCCATTCCAATTTATTTTATTAAATTGGAAAACTTTACTTTGAAAATTTTCCATTAAATCTTAATAAAAAGATTTATAAATTCCAAATCACATTTCACTGTTACTCGGGTTAAAAAACGAATGTCGTTAAAAACACAGTTCACAATAAACCCAATTCACATTCCATTTTATTCCAATTACTAAATGTAACTGGAAACTCTAATAAGCTTAATTAAAAAATTTATTCTTTTCACTTGGGGTTTAAGAACATTGTTACTGAAGACACCATTCACGACAAACCCAAAATCCACTTTGATATTAATATAAGGCTCTAAACAGAAATTATATTGGCTTATATTCAATATCAAATTCTGAAACCAACACATATCGTATGGGGAATAACGATATATATATATATATATATATATATATATATCTTCAGAATTCCTCCACAATTTCCGTATAGTCACGGAATCCAATATCGAAATATTCAAAAGGTGATTTCGATTCAAATCCATTCTAATTCATACATTAGAAAATTCTGGTTATATTAAAATCATTTACAAATCCAATTTATTTATTTAAAAACATTTGATTATCTTTCTAGTTAATAACTAGTTCATTTTGATAAAAATATATTTTTATCTTTACAAACATGGAATTTTTCATCCAAATTCTTTCCAAATCATTTATTATGATTTTTCACAAATTATTAATATTTTTAATAATTTTATCGAGGCCCGTATAGTCAGTTTCCAATAACGGCCAACGAACTACATCCATAGCGACTTTTTCCAAATTTGATTTGGACATAATTCCAAATCCAACCATTCAAAATTAATTACTCATTAGAAGCGCTTTTCGATACGAACTCAACGGTTCCCGTTTTAGGAGAATACGACGGTCGGATCTCCCATAATGTCAATTCGAAGTGGTCGAAATTCGCGAACGATCGCAGCATGAAACTATCTATTCAAACCATTTATATATATAATATATATTTCATTCAAAACGTATTTTAAAAATTCGTTTAAAAAACGATTCCCACTTTCATTTCAATTTTAAATTAAAATTGAATACTCCTTATCATTTTAATATTTAAATGATAATATTTTCAAAATATCAAATTTTGAAATCATTTCCTTTTCGATATTCATTATAAAAATGAATAAAATCGATATAAATATCATTCGTGTTAAAATGGTGCATATCTAATCAACACAGCTTCACATATTTTAATATTTCCGTGTCCATCCAAAATCGGACATCAAATTCACATTTTAATCCTTTACTGAATGTTATTTTAAAATATTCGTTATTTTAAAATATTTCTTATTTCTGAATTGGAATCAGACCCAACCAATTACCATATAATATTATTTATATGGATTTCATACATTACATGTACACAACAACAATGATAAACAATCATCCAGAGTGCATTACACAACTGCATAAGCATTAAATATAAATAATTAACGCTTACAACAGTCTATCAACCAATCGATTGACATACAACTAAACAATTGGGATTAGTGGACGCCAAATATCATCCCAATACCCATGCGGGGTTTCAACCAACAAACACTGAATATTATTTGTGCAGTTGGGCGATGTGTAAAATTTATCGTCCCAATCAATGTCAGTTAAATGGTGTACATAAACAAATCATCCGATTTATAAATGAATATTTATTTTCATTTTAGGAGAATTTTATGTCGTTTATATATACATTAAAAATTATATTATTTTTTAACGATAAAATATTTATTTCAAAACTTGACTATTTTACATAGTTCATACATTTAATAAAAATGATATATTTATTGTTCAAACATTTTGTTCAACACATGAATATTTTATACCGTTCATATTCACATTAAAAATGATATTTTTAATGAATAAATATTTATTTCAGAAAATTTCGACATTATAACGGCAAATATTATAACCGGAATAATGTCTAGCATTATCCCTTTCCTGCTACTGGCTCGCGCCATACACAATAATCAACCACATTCAATATAGTCAATGACCATAATTCAATCCAAACAAACATACATGATTTGTACAAAAAGTATTGTCAGAAGCTACTAACCCCATCTGCAACCTGGTATATATTTAACTGTAAAATAATTTGAGTGAGAAGGAATACTCACATTGGGATCCACTCTGTCATTCTTTAAAGGACGATTTGGATTCGAATTTACCCTAAATTCTAACTAGCTCCAAATTGGACCCAGTTAGTCTTGTTGTGAAGCACTCATCCCCACCATCGCAACAGATCCAGTTACGCGCGATTCCGACTCGTATGGAAAAGATATGGATTTTAATTCGCGTGATAGTGTAATTAAATAAATTAGCAAATGTAAAAAAAAAGTTACCCTCCTTTTAAACTTCTCCAGGCCGACGTCGAACCACCCTGTTCAAAATTAGGGTTGCAGTTTGTTCCGCCTACGGCCACCATGACAATGATCGGAGTACGCCACGTGAACCGCCTTGGCCAGAACCCCCACCCCTGTGAGCGCCGCCCAATTCGATCCCCCTTACGCCTCGATTTGAGTGCGAACGGCGAACTTTTGGGCCGCGATTTCATGATAAATTCCCCAACTGGTATGGATTTGAAGAGGGAAGAAATCTCTACCATTTTGCTTCAGAAATTTTCGGATTTCATTGCGTAGATTGGAAAAAAAGGATCCAAAGATTTGAGCAAAAACCATCGTTTGTCGTTCAGCTAGGGCCTGCGCATTTTTTAATAAACGAAAAATCAGATTGTTTAGTGCTATTTATACTATATTTTTAATTATATTTAATTCAATTAATAGATGTTTATAGACACGAACCCCAAATCATACCCAATGATTGTCGCGCTAGCTAAATACCCCCATTACGGACGCAATGGGATATGTTTCGTAAGCCAATTCGACTGTTTCGATCAGTTTTCATCATAATTAAAATATAAATCAACATATATTGAATTTAAACGTACATTTTAATTTACCGGGGACACATACTAACTCCAAAAATTCCTGAAAAATAAATCTAGCTATGTTTTGACGATACGGTCCTAACTAAACTAATTTCGTCGAATTTGGAGACCATTTAAAAATGGTCATTTTCCAGTCGATTAAATTCAAACTAAAATTACCAAACATGTTTAAATTCACCACGCTCACATATTAATTCCAAAAATTATGAAATTTGGAATCTAGCAATAATTTGACATTCCGGATCCAACAAAAGTGGTTTTCAACAAAAACGGAGATCGTCTGCAAAATGGTTATTTTTAAGAGCTATATATATTGAAAATATATAGAAATTCCATAGCGACTGTTCTGAATTTTAAACTGAACATAACTTACAATTTATAAAGTGAAATATCAATTATTCATATTCGTTAAAAAGATATAATTAAACAGATTCAAATATTTCTTGTTTCATCC
This sequence comes from Allium sativum, assembly GCA_030737875.1. Lineage (NCBI taxonomy): Eukaryota > Viridiplantae > Streptophyta > Magnoliopsida > Asparagales > Amaryllidaceae > Allium > Allium sativum. The sequence continues at coordinate 270,936,703 of CM060911.1, forward strand.
AATTCTGATTTATATTGAATTCTGTACATTCATTTGAAATTTAAAATCGAATTTTCAAACTATCACGCCATTTTAGGCTCGTTTTATAATTAAAATTAATTTATACGTTCTAACTTCGATTAAAATAAATTTTTAGTCGTTATTATTTAAAATAAATCATTTTAAATAATCAAAATTCATAAAAATAGCTAAAATAAAATTTTTAATTTGGTTTTGAAATTCCAGGTTGTTACACATGAATTAATTAGAGATTTTGCAACAAATGAACAATTTAAAATTTGAAAACATCGAACGTATAAGCAAAGGAATTATACTAATAAATAGACATTGAATACTATAAAGGTAAACATTGATTGCAAATAAAAGGAAAAATATAAATATTAAATTCAAAGGAACCAATGGATTTTGGCAATATATAATTAACAAACAATTTTGCAAATCAAATAAGTAATAGTTGATATCAAAGGAAAATAAATCAGATAAATAAAATTGGAAATGTTTGCATCAACTCCAGTCAATACGCATGGTAGATCTAAAAGAGAGATAATTCAAAATCAATCAAACATATAATTTCATAAATATTGAGAATAGATTGTATACTTATACGAGTTTTAAATATTTAAATGAAATTCAAGAATGAATTAACATTCAAATAAATAACTCGATTAAATTTATCATAAATAAGATTCTAAAATATTTAATATTGATTCGTATTATAAATTATATTCATATCAAACAAAATCATTTGCTATATGAAATCCAAATAATTTAGTTATAAATCATAAATCAAAATAGTTATTTCAAAAAAATAAATTAAACAAATATAACAAAATTTAACTTAAATCATTAAATAAAATACACTTAAAATTTGAGTTGTTACACTTTTTGTCGATAACATATGGGGATAAATCATATATACTAACAATTGAATGTAAAATATAGCAAAGATTCATAGGAAGAAAGCATAAACCCAGGGGGGATTTATGAGTGTTTGCTCACATCCTATTCATGTGTTATCATTAATTAAAAAAGGGGAGAATGTTGAATCGCACGAGATGAAAGTAAAAGTCAACATATCACAATCAATATGTCTCACAAATACAGTTGACTTAAAAGAGCTATGGCATTGGATCTTAAAACTCATGTGTATGATCTTCATTTCAGTTATTTTTAAAGTTTAGGACTTAGATTACATTGCTAAAATCTCTCCTTCAGTTATCGTCTTCTTCTATATTGTTTTAAATTTCATATATATATATATATATATATATATATATATACACACACACACACACACGCACACACATAGTGCAAAACTATGTGCACACTAAAGTTTTCTACATGTCCTAGTTCAATCGATTAAATATTTTCATTCAGTTGACTAAAACTGTTTCAATCGGCTAAATATTTTCATTTAATCGACTAAACCCAGTTCGGTCGACTAAATATTTTCATTCAGTCGATGATAAAGGGGGAGAAATCATATATACCAACAACTGAATGCAAAATATAGCAAAGATTTAGGGGAAGAAAGCATAAACTCAGGGGGAGATTTATAAGTGTTTACTCGAATCTTATTCAAGTGTTATCATTAATCAAAAAGAGGGAGAATGTTGAATCACAAGATTTTGATCAATGATAAGATGAAAGTACAAGTCAACATATCAAAATCAAGATGTCTTGCAAATATAATCGACTTAGGAGAACTATGGCACTGGATCCTAGAACTCATGTGTATGATCTTCATTTCAGCTTTTTTAGAGTCTAGGACTTAGATTATATTGTTAAAATCTCTCCTCTAGTTATCATCTTCCTCTATATTGTTTCAAATTTCATATATATAGTGCAAAACTGTGTGCACATAACAGTTTCGTACGTGTCCCAGCTCAATCGACTAAATATTTTCATTCAGTTGACTAAACCCAGTTCAATCGACTAAATATTTTCATTTAGTCGACTAAATCTAGTTCAGTCGATTAAATATTTTCATTCAGTCGACTAAACCCAGTTCAACGACTAAGCATTCTCATTTAGTCGACTAAACTGCTCAAAGTACAAAACTTATGTACGCACTCAGATTCAGCCGACTGACTATGAATATTCAGTCGATTCAGTTCAACTATCATATTTTGAAAAGACATAACTATTTCTAAAGAGTTTCTTTGATCCTTAATGGTTGCAACTCTCTGATTTCGGTCATGAAATTTCACCAGCAGTTGTAACTCTTCATTCACTATATATACATGCAATGACAACATCTCAAACAACCGAATCAATTTCATTCTTATCTATTCTATTAAATTCAAGTTCATACTCATTTCTAATCATTCCATTCTTGCATTCAATATCTCTTTGGATTCCTTGGTTATAATTTAAACTTCATTTGAATTTAAAAGAGATCAACATCCAATTCTACCTCCACTTACTCACATTTTTCAATCTATAGACTCAATCCTTAAGGCAGCTAAGGTTGTGAATTCCTGTAAGCTAGTCCAGGGAGAAAAATCCTAACTGGTATAGTTTAGGTGGAAATGAGTCCTGTAATGGCAGTAGAGGCATGTTCCTCCAGGTGAAGAGAAGGGTTTATAGTGAAAGGTCTAAGGATATCTTAGGGACTGGACGTAGGACGGTGCTCTGAACCAGTATAAAAATTCCTCGTGTCTTTACTTTTACTTGCTACTTTTATACTGTTTATCTGTGATATCATTTCTATGTATTTATCTCATTAAATACTTACTTGCATATAATAAATTAGTAATCATCTATTAGAACTTTTACATTTAGTGTAATACACATACTTCCATATTAATCGATCTAACTAGGTCTTTTGAAACCGGGTTTGGATCTCTGCTGGATTCTAGCGGTCGCCATCTAACTCGGGAGTGCGTAGCCTAAGGGCGCCTTCTTGGATGAACATCTGCATCATTCTGAGAATCATCAGCATCCATTCTTCGATTTCTTGGAGGCTTATAAGCAGGAACTTGTGCTTGATTTGTTGTTGGAAGCGTAGGCACCAAGTTCTCGATGGTGACAGTCGGGGCATGCCTTATAAAGGTTGAGCACTAATCCCTAGATTAAGACTATGCCCTATCTGGGAGCGGTTAGGTTGACGTAATCCCTCTCTGACAGTGATTACGACATCATTATGAGTAAGTATTCTCCGTTAACCATGGTTTCTTTGAAGAGTATTAGAAGAGGAGCTCTTAGAGACATAGTTGGGAGGAGATTGAGCACTCTTATTAGCTTGAAGACATGTGATGTCTCGTTGAGCATTTTGTTGAAGTTGTTGCATTAATTCCAGATTATGCTTAATTTGTTCGATAAGCATTCTTTGAGTCTCCTTCGACTTACTTATAACTTCAATGAGCTGGGCTTTAGTAATCAGAGTCCAGAAGTCATGAGAAGTAGCCAGTGGCTTAAGCATTAGAAGGTTATTGCTGGATGATGCCTCTTAATCAGCAGTAGAAGGTCTAACAATGGTGAATTTTACCTTCGTCATGATTGTAGCAAGTTTGGTAGGTAAATCTCTAATGATTTAAGTAGCACTCCAAACTTTGATTGAAGAACAACGGGAAAAAACAAACTTTTGTTGAGTTACTCAGTGAAAGCACTAGAATGTTGATATCCAAAAGTTGACAATACACACAAAGATTTCGATGATAGAAAAAATAAATGAAACTGAGGATCATATGTAGAGAAAAAGAAAAAAAATAGCATCACAACGTTTATAGTGGTTCGGTTTGTTTATTTGTCAAAACCTATGTCCATTCTCAAGATTTTAACACTTTATTGATGAAATTTACAAGCTATAATCCCATATCGGAATTTAGTCACAGGTGCTTACAATACTTAATGAAATAGGTGCCAAAAGATCCTCTTTTGGCTCTGGAATAGGGTATTTACAGGTGGCAACTGGAGGGAATCCAGACAGGTGCATGGGAAGGAGACTAAGAGGGCCCAAGCCTTAGAAGATAATGTACTAAGATAGGTATGATCCCCTATGACTTAATCATGGTTTTGTGCTTTTGACTTTGTGAACTTCTTCAATTTTCTTTGCCTTGTCTTCTGTTGAAATCTTGTTTGAAGTTGCTTAATGGATTCGGTAGTATGAAGGCTTGAAGTTTGTCATGAGTAATTGAACTTCTGGATCTCGTGATTCATACCGATCCCCAAAGTATTAGAGTGAATGATGGGTTATTGTTGAGTTACACCAACCATGGATGGTTTAGTTTCCTACTGATCCCTCAATGTTTAGAGATTCCTACTAATCCTTGGATGTTTGGTGTTTCCTACCAATCCCGGGAAACTTGGAGTGAATCTTGAGATGTGGGGAGTAGTACCGATCCCAATGCCTTAGACCTGTTTGTTGAGCAATTTAAAGTGTGGGGATTCATACCGATCCCAAAGTGGGATTTATACCAATCCCTAAATACTTAGGCATTTAAGACTGTTTCGACGAGCAAGGACGATTGTACTTACATAACTCCATTTGGACTTGACTTTTGGGTGTTTGAATAACACTTCTGAGGCGTTTAGCCATGCGATGGTTGAGTCGTGTCGACCTGGATTACTTCTGATAGCCGGGCCAAAAGGTTGGGTAATACTTATATATAATGCATTTAAAAAACATTTCGTTTTTTAAATCATTTTTTGTCCATATATCCACCTATCCTACTACAAATATTTCCATACCGGTTTTAAAGATATTTCATTGTTCAAACCATCCATTCTTCTCAACCCTAACCTTCCTTGTTCTGGTTTGCAAACGGTTTGCCAACTTCCCCAGTGATTTATTCCTTGCCATAAAAATCAAATACTTATTCAATGGTTTGCCAACATTTCTTTTAGGTGAAGAGCTACTAGGTAGGGTTCCTAAATGAACAACTAGTAGTTTTTTTAATATTACCCACATTTTAGTAGCAGTCTATTGTTTTGTTTTGGCCTCATACTAAAAAGCAATCTTAATCTTTTCTCATTCATTTCTAAACCAATGAGCTCTTTCAGTTTTTCATGGTTTCTTGGGAGATGTTTGTACGAGTAGTTGTTGTCCCGTCTAAGTAAAGTATTAGTTTTCTTGTATAGAGCTTATGCACTGTGTGCACATTTATGTGAATATTTTACCTAGAAACGCCCCTTGAGTGGAGACGGTTGGCAAAATGAGACTTAGGTTGGTGAAATTATAGTATTCACAACTTTTTGTACTGGTACTACTAATAAGGCTGTCAATTTTCTACATGACCCGAAACCCACATAGAAATTAGCAGGTTAACCCGACCCGTTTAATTGGCGGGTCATTTTCGGGTCAATTCCGAATTTTACCCATTTATAAACGGGTGGATTTAGGGTTGACCCACTGACTTGATTTTGACCCATCAAACCCGATTATATGTTGTATCTCTTCCATATTGTTAGTTTTTTATGTATGTTGTTAGTGTTAGTCTTTTATATATGCAATAATCAGTATGCTTATATATTCTTGTGTAAGTTGTTATGTTTTACTAATTTATTCTTGTATGCTGTTAGTTATATTTACTTACAACAATTGTATATCTTCCATACTGTTAGTCTTTTATCTATGCAGTATGCTCATATATTCTTATGTATGGAGAATGGTTTTTGGATATGGTGATTTCATGCTTTATATATGTGTTGCATGTTGGTGATTTTGTAACTTGTTGCCGCCTGTTGGTGATTTTGTAACTTGTTGCCTATTGGTGCTTATATTATAGTATTGCATGTTGGTGATTTGGTTCTTTTGATGTTTATATTAATGGGAAATATTTGTCAATGGGTCAAACGGGTAAACCCGACACGACCCGGCACAACCCGTTTAGTTAAAACGGGTTACACGGGTCAAGTCGGGTCAACCCGTTTATAAATGAGTCGGGTTATGGTTGGGAAAAAATGACCCGTTTAATAAACGGGTTGGCCCGACCCGTTTATAAATCAACCCAAACCCGACTTGATCCGACCCGGCCCGAACCGACACGACCCATTGACAAACCTAACTACTAATGTGTTCATGATTTGTTTTTTGTTTGGCATCCTTAAGGCATAGTGACTTGTTAAGTACAGTGTTTTGTTTAAGTGTTGGCCAACCAATAATCACATTTGTTTTTTTCCCTCTTTGATGATCTTCATTATGGCGTTTCAGTTTTCTGTCATGCAACCTTTGATGTGATGGTTTCAGGGGCTATTTCATCTTTAGTTTGATTTATGCTTCACTGGTTTTGATCTTCGTGGAGCATGGATTGTGTTGACACTTCTCATAGACTGTAGGATTTTTTAGACTATATTTGAAACCAGGTCTATGGTAGCTATTTACCATATAGATTTTGTGTACTGTGTGCATGTTGTACACATGAAAATTATACTAGAGGCTCTTTAGAATTGAGATGGTCAATAGTGTTATATTTAGGTAGGCGACCTAACTGATTTTGAATACAGTGCGATGAAAGTTACTGGAGTTTATTGAGAAACTATTATCTTTGATCATTCATTAATTCATGTTAATGGATGCATTTTTGGGCATTATCGAGCAAATTAATGTTAAGCAAATGAGGCAATGCAAATGTGGAATGAGTACGTAACGACTCACCATTTGTAGATCAAGTACAAATTTTTTATAGTTCAAATTCAAATTTATTCCATCATATTTCATTAAGAATTTTGTAATAAATAAACTTGCCTTCTCATAGTTATATCATGTTCCACTTACTACATCATTTAACAAAATAAAATCATTTCAAAAATAGATTATATGAATGCTTCTGTTGATTATTATGAGCATGTTAGGTGTCTCTTCCTTTTAGCTTTTTCATATTCCTCCAATGAGCCTTTTCTTGTGTCCTCTAAAGATAACAACATGTCCATTATAAAAAACTGTGAGATAAAAAAATAAATTAGATTAACACGTACTCTCGTTTTTATATCTTACTTTTGCACTATTGTGTAGATATGATTTAGAAGATATCAGTGATGTGTTGCTTACAAAATTTGTAGTTATTGGTATATCTAAATATTATCGTGGATGATGCTTGAGTTCTTTCTTTCTGTTTTCTCTTTACATATTGTATCTCGTATGTTACATGTCTAAAAATGTTACTGTGAATTTTTTTGTTGTAATTTTATTCTTGTACAACTTGGCCTCATTTAGTTATTTAACATATTGTTTTCTCTTTAATTTATAACTATTGTGTTTAGAATTTATTGTATTTTCCTTCATCAAGCATTGTTTAATTAGTAACTTGGTATAATGGTAATAGTTTTCACTCAACTTTGACACGTTTGACTTTTTTCATTCTGATATTTCTTTTATTCTCAACATGTTAAGTGCTTCATTTCAATATGGATAATGAATATTATGCATAATGTATCATAGTTTAAATGTATAAGTTATTTGAATTACTAAAAAAGAAAATTCAAAATTCAAAATATGAAAAGCATATTTCAAATCAAACCAAACAGATATTTCAATTTTCATTTTAAAAAAAAGTTTTCAGAATAGGCACATCCAAATGAATTTTGCAAAATAATGAAAATCGTCTAAATGTAAAACTAAAAATGACTAAAACATCAGAAAACTGAAAACACAAACCAAAAACCATCCGATTCATTTTGACATTTAGAAAGTCAAAAATGACTTGTATAAGTTGATACAAAGGAGGCCAAAACGAAGGTGTGGGATCTTCGTGTTAGGTTCGTTATTTTTGAAGGGCGTTGCTACTCACGCTAAGAGGCGACATGAGTAAATTTTGACAAAGATGATGCCGTATTCAGGCCCGGCCCACAAAGGCAGGAGATCCATTTGGCTAGGGCATTATATCGCGTAGGGGCAACAACCGAGGGGAAAAAACGAATTTTCTTCTCTCAACACAGCAACCATCGCGGATCCGCGGCACATCGCTCATCGCCGCTCAGCTCGTCATATTCATCTGCGTCTCAGCCAATAAGCTTCAAGTTCGCCGTCGCTGCTCAACTCCTCATCTGGTTCCAATTCTCTACTTGCCCTAATTTCTAATTCCTAAATCATGTGAGTTCATGTTTATGAATTTATGGAGTAATCTAGATTACTGTTGTTAAATCATGCTAGTTTGCTGTTCTTACGATTTGATGTTTATCAAAGCATTTCTTTGGAATTGTTTCATTTGTTCTACAGAGTATTGTATCTGTATGTTCCCTCAAGCTTCAATACTCAGCAATACAAGAAAATTGAATGTAGAATGTGAAATGTTTAATGTTCTTTTATTAAAAATCTTGGGCTGTGTGTTCACAATTTCTTTGGGTTCTGGACAAAGTTCTTCTTCTTCTTCTTCTTTTTTTTTTTTGGGGACCTTGATTGAACATACTAAACTAACATGATACAAGGGAGGAAAACATTCATAACCATCTCCTACAAGAATAACAAGCCATGTACTTTCCCCAAAAATACATAAACAACAAAACCTAGGAACTTCACAGTTTCAGCAAGTATGCATCATCATACATGTACACATTGCAATAAACACACCCCCCTTTCGCAAAGAGAAAAGAAAAAAAACCTTGATCCCTAAATTTTATTCATCGTTGTTCGGTATCACTTCATTAAACTTAAGAAACAGCCGTGTATCCGAAGAAGAACTCAGCGATGCCATGGAGCAGTTCAACACGTCACTGCTTCTAAGGTTGGCATACCAGCATAAATAGCAATCGAGTGCTGAGGTGTTATATGATGTGGCGTGGTGGGCTCACTAGGCATTCCAGTACCCTTACCACCTCATGCATCATCGGCCTATCGCATGGCTACTTCTTCGTACATAGCAGAGCCAGTTGAAACAGAATTTGAAACCTCAGATGAATTTGAATAAGATTTGTATCATATTTAGTTTGTTGTTTCTTTTAAAAAAAATTCATATACTAAGTAAGTTAGTTTAAGAGAAATCAAATGGCCTAATTCGTAAATTAGTTTTTTGATTTGTCGTTTCACTAATTTGTGTGTAAATGCATAATAAAAGACCGTTAAATGTTGATAAAATGGTGTTAGCAACTTAATAATTTATTTTATCCTATTTGATGCTAATTATTAATTAGCTAGTTAACAATTGATTGTTAAAATATTTTTTTAAAAAAAATAATTGATTGTGTTATATCATCATTTGAGATAGGAATCGAAGACAAAATTCTGAACATCAAAATAGAAAAAGAAGCAAAGGAGACATGAAGAAACAAAATCATTATAATGGATCTACATATAATGGATCAAACTTTAACTTCGCTTATAGATCTATTTGAACAATTTAAACATTTTATTTTGTACGTTTAATTGTATCGTTGTTTATTGAATTCTGAGGCAACAAAAACAATTTTTCTATACTCGACTAGGGCATTGAACGTGTCTGGGCCGGCACTGGCTATATTTATTCACGGAATCCGACGGGGGTATGATTGAGTTTCACCTTTGAATTCGACAAAGGGCCGCCCAAAACGAGAAAAAACGAAAAATAGTAGGTGTATACCAAATTTTGTTTTCAAACTTGTCCACCCTAACCATTTTTGAAGTGTCAATAAGAACATTTGTTTTGGATGGGTTGGAGGACAAGTGACCGCGGGCGATAATTCTGTGTTTGGAGAGCACTGAAATGCTCTTGATATCAACACTCCAGGATTTGATCCATGCAGACCGGTTTAAATTTTACCGGTTACTGCAACAACGTCGGCCAAATCTTAATATTTTCTGCCACTCGTCTTCCTCGCCAGAGCTTAGGGTTTCCAAAACGTTCAGGTTTGCTGCCTCTTTTTTGCTGAATCTAGATTGTGATTCCAATCTAAATGAGTTTATTTCAATTTGGTGTTCAAATAGAAAGTGGTTCGGTATTGAATCACAGTTTCGTCCTGAAAAGAGTCGCACATTTTACGCAGGCTGCGATCCAATTTAACCCTTGAATCGGGAAGGCTGCGATCCTTCCAACTCGCGCTTTGGAACGTACGATCTCATAATTTTGCAATCACTGCCAAGTACATGTGTTTGTTGATAATACATATGCATATTACAGTATCCCATTGTTCAACTTTAGAAGAATGAATACCATGATTGTTGTCGGTGGTTACTTTATGTCATCATGTATGCCAAAAAAATGACGAGTGGAAACATTCTCGGCGAGAAGCGAACTAAGAATCACTTGTCTACGAATTACTTTAATAGTTGAATATCATTTGTTCTTTGCTATTATCCATAATTTAACTTATTTTATTTTGTAGATTTACATCATTTATTTTAAACATGGATTTAATATCATATATTCATCCTTTGAAGCATATTGATATGGTAGGATTCTTTGTGCTCATAATTTTTGATGGGTGTTAAATTTTATAGTGAAGGTTTATGTTTCATGCATATAAATATAAATTATTGTCTTTACTAAAGAAAAAGATCATCAAAAACGAAAAATGAAAAGAAAACCTTCTCTGGGTTGGGCAACCAGAAATTTTGGGCTGGACTTGCTTAATTATATGCTAAAAAAATATATTAGTAACATTAAATTTGATCAGTGATCATGCTAATTAAGAGTGTGCTTGGGAATTATTTCGGAGTGGAGAAAAATAATTGGAGATACTTATCTGTATTTAAATGTTGTCTACAGCTAATAAGGATATTTAGCTTAGAAGTGCTATCTTTTAAGTATTCTAACTTATTGTATCTTTATAACTGCATTTTCTCGTGATTTCTACAAACAAATAAATATATATACCAAAAAGGAGAAAATAGTCATTCTCTGGTGGCGTACAAAAAATAGTTTAGCGGTTTGATGAGAACCACTAGGACTCTGGGAAATAGCCAATAGTGCAAACAGAAAGAAAAATCAAGACAAAACCCAAATACCCACACACTCCCAACTCGAACTCACAAATCGAAACGAACAAAACATATGAATTGGCTTGACTCTACAACACAAACATGAACCAACAACAGGCAAGTAAGCGAACCCAAGAAAGCCAGTAACTACCCTTCACTAGCTCCCTACTGACGAAGAGCTGAGTGGATCCAACAAGCGTCTAGCTCTACCGCAATCTGAGACAAACTTCCTTCCAAGCTCTTAGCATAGCCTCCAGAAGTAAGTCCAGCAGCAAGCCCCTAGCATAGTGGAAACAACCCCAGGCACCTAAAAAAAGTATAAGGAAGGGGGAGGAGGAAAGGCCACAACACACAACACAACCCATACACGCGAGGACAAACTCAAGCAACATCGGCACGGGGAAGAGGCCCCGTAGCAACAACAAAAGCACGAGCCAAACCTAATGAACGGGACCGTTGAGCACCCAAGAAAGGCCTTCCACAAAACGCAAGGAAGACATCGTTCCGAACCTTGCGAATGATGAAAGCCGAAGACATCGGTATCTCATCGAACACAACTTTATTCCTGGAGCACCGAAGATGCCAACAGATCAGACAAGGAATAAGACAGAAAAGGGTGGGCCGAAATGACTTCCCAATCATTCCCTCCCTCCAGAGCCTGAGCATGTCAGAAAGGGAAATAACAGATCCCGAAAGACCAACCATGCCCCCGAAGAAAGACCAAACAACACAAGCACACTCCCCAACGAAGAACAAGTGAGCAGTCTATTCCACATCTCCTGCTGCACAGCACCTACAACGAGAAACAATCGGGGTACCGATCATCTTCTGGTTTTCATCCCGTGGTAAACCCTCGTGAAGGATTTTTCACATAAGAATGAAAACCTTGAGGGAGATGCGAGCGTCCCAAATGAAAGAAAAAACGGGAATCCTAGGCACCGGAATCATACCCGAATTCCATGCATCCTGAAGGGAGAGTGGGCCACCATTCCACCTTTGACCTCCATCTTGGTAGTCGGAAAATGTCTTAACGGATTGCATTCATTTCCACGTCTCACTAGCGTAAGAAGAGATATCGGAGTAATTCACCGGCAAAAGACGACGGTACGTAGCGTGAAGAAACGACGCCCAAAGAGAGTCGTTCGCTCGAAACCTAAACCAAAGCTTGCACGCGTAAGCCGTGCAGACATCCTTGGGGTTTTGAAGGCCAAACCTCCCTCACGTTTGAGATGGCAAATGACATCCCAAGAAACCCAATGGTGACACTTAATATTGTCCTTTCCCTCCAAAAAAAGAATGATGCTACCGAACGGTAAGAACATAAAAAGGAGGATGTGAGTGTTATAGCTGCGGAAACATGAGAACCAATAGAGTCAAGCATCGACTTAATGAGAATCAGTCTACCAGCCTGGGACAAGAGAGGAGAGTTCCGGCGAATGATCTTTCCCCTAGCTTTATGTGTTAGAGGATTGAAAATCGCATTGAGCTTGCAGCCTCTATAAAGAACAATACCAAGGTAAGGCAAAGGCAAAGAAGCAACACGGAAACCGGAGAAGGATTCTATCCAAGAAATCCTAATCGGGGCCATAGACTTGGCGGGGAGGAAGCAACTTTTCTGGTGATTTCAGTTTACTTATCCTAACACTTCTATGTTTAACTCTCTTTGTGAAAGTTGTAACCCCAAGTACTTTTATATGTCTATAAGAAAAGTGTTCTCAAAACATGCTCTAAATGTATGGTCATGCCAATCAAGATGTATTTGGTGTTGCTTATTAGATTGCGTTATGTTGATTAAAATACATCCATTTAATAGTAGTTATCAATGGAGGAAAAAGATTTTGATTACATTTTACATTTGTGATGAAGCCAGCATTTTTGTAAGGATTGAAAATTTCAGTGACGACACCAGCTAGTTGCAGCAGATTCCAATAAATGACGCGACCAGAGCTTCAGGCACCCCCGGAAATCTTCTATAATGAATCTGAAGCTCGCAAATACACCACATCTTCTCGAATCATAGAAATCCAAGTAACACATTACATTTTTCTCTCTTTTTAAATATGATTTCCACTATTTTTCTTTGTGTTAATGTTAGCATCTTGTTTAACAGGCAAGGATTTCTGAGAGAGCTCTAGAGCTTCTGAATTTGCCCAACGACGGTGTACCTCGCCTTCTTTTAGATATAGGTAAATAATTTTAGTGTTATTATGTTGTGATTTTTATATAAAAATAGTAAATTTGAAAATGTTTTTTTATGAATATTGCGATGCACTTTTAAGTTTTAATTCTTTACTTTAGATGCTATTGCAGTTTGTTTTGAATCTATTGAGTTGTAGATGAACGCATGCATCATTCTTGAGAGTTAAGGAAAGTTGAAATTGCTTTTGTTATGATTGAGCATATGAAAGTACTAAATTATAGATTTATTGGTTAGTGTTAAATAAAAATCCATGACAATTGATATTTGGTTTATATTAAGTTCCTGCTCCCTCCTGAAATTAATTGATGTATATTTATCCATTGCGTGAGTAGTAGGGGAAATTCAAAATTCTTTTTACATAATAGCCTCCGTTGTTTTCTTTTTGAAATTTTATTTTTATTTTAGAAGTTGGATTGTAATTGTAACTATGAGCTCGAGTTGCGTCTTCTCATATCTAGTTATCTCTAGATGAAAATAACGTTCTTATTCTCAATTTGAATATCTCCTTTTGTTTACATGCAACCTTTTCATTTATCACCTCTTTTGAAGCTCAAGCGTTAACACACTGTTTGTGGGTGAGATATGGCAGTTTGGGTATGTATTGTATACAAATTAGTAATATATGCATTGCACATACTTTATATTCCATTTTATTTTCAGATTATGAACATCAAAACCTGTTGTAGTCAAGTCTAATCTGAGATGCACGATTCTTAATTTTGTGCAGTGATAATGTTTAATTGTATCCATGATTTATCAACCATATAACCTATTTTCTTTCGTAGGCTGTGGATCAGGGCTTAGTGGTGAGACCTTGACTGAAAAAGGACACTATTGGATTGGCTATGACGTTTCTCCATCAATGTTAGGTAAGTCCATAATTTTATCAGAATAAAAAATGTATGAAATGTGGACTAAATTTCAATGGTTTTTATGTTGCTTTCTGTGATTCAGATGTTGCATTGGAGCGTGAGGTGGATGGTGATCTTCTACATGCTGACATGGGTCAGGTGTTGGCCTATATTACGAATTAGCAATTCTAACTAGGGTTTTGTGTTACACTTCAAAAATATGAAGTTGCAAACGGGACACACATATTGTTCATTATTATGAATTAATTATAGAATGGCTATCAACACTGGCCATAAATCTTTAATGATTGTATCATACTTACAAGATCAGCACTTTTTGGTTGATCATTGCTAAAATACGTTCATGTGGAATGTGGAATTATTGTACACATCTATGCTTAGATATGAAGGTTATGATGTCCACCTAGTTCTTTATGTCTGGACACAGAACCAAGGTTGTTAATTTTGTACGAGTATCCGATGTCTGTTTGCATCCATGGTTGAAATATGTCCGTTTAGTTCTCATTTAGGACGCTAGTTAGAACAATAAAATTTGTATGAGAAAAGAAACATTGTTTGATCCGTGTTCATTCGGATTCGTCCGAATTTTTTGTAAGTCGGTATATAGATGATGCAAAACTCTATTAAAAATCGTAAAATTTCATATAAATAGCGATGCTTGTCCGTGTTGTCCAAAAAAAGTATGTTCGTGTCCATTTGATTTTATTTAGGGCACGAGCTAATAAAATTTGTATGAGCATAAATCTCATTTGGTCTGTGTTCGATTCAATTTCATTTAGGGTAGAAACTGAACACATCTCCGTCTAGTTCGTTCCGGTCTGCTCGATTTACACTCCTACATAGAACATGTAGTAAATCCCTTATTTGTAGCTTAAAATTTTGCAAGCCTATTAAAAATTATATTATGTATATATAACACGCATGCAATGTACATTTGGTTCTAAAAGTCCACATATTTAATTCATCTAGGTAGCCTGTTTACCATATGGGTGAATTTGATGCCCCCTATTTCATTTCTAGTTGAGTTGCCATCATTTTTAGGAACTAGCAGTATGTAATACATTAGCTGAGCTAGTATATCAAGAATTCTTATCATTAAACCAAAACAAAAAGGAAATGTAAGCTTACATGCGTAGTTTCAAGATGTGTATCGGGTAATTCCAAGTATGCATGCAACAATATTTGCACTGGAAGATCTGGAGGAGAAACTTTTGCTACTCTGATTGAAAGCAGTAATTCTCCAACACTTAACCAATGGTTATTTATCCATAAAGTAACAGTTTATTTCAAATCAAATTGAATTTAAGGTTTTTGTTGATGTCAAAAATGAAAAAAATCACCCAAATCCGTGAGCAAGCACCAAAATCAGATTAACGTTGTTTGAAACCAGAATATTGACATCAGAAAGGGCACCAACTCCAAACAGAAATGTAGCATAGAACAAAATTTAAGAAATATAAATAGGTAAAATGTAAGAAATGAACACGAGATTTTGTAGTGATTCGGCTGACTCTGGCCTACATCCACTCCAGAAATTTCTTTTTATTTATACTGTAAATTGATTACAGTTACAATATGGTTGAATTCAAGAAATAAAAATGGTAGAGTATAGATAGGAAGAGAAGAGCTCTTTCTTTGTGCAAATGATTCGATATTTATTGATGAAGACGAGATCTGATCCGGTTGAAACTTCTCCAGAAAAATCTCGTGACTAAGTCGACCAACCCCCAGTAAAATGGGTCTCATCAGGCCCAATAAGAGGGATCGGCACCGACCCCATAGGGATAGACACCGATCCCTTGAGATGGTGGCCACGGGGTTGGCGACCCTTGTGGTGAGTCCCCTGCTAGTTGTTCTTCGGATCTCTAGTGTTGTTTGCTATAGTCGCCTAGGTGAAATTTTAAGTAAACGGCCGATTTCGGTTGAGTCGAACTACTAGTTTAAGTGGATAAGTTATGACGATCAGATCTAATCTCTTGCCTAGAGAAAGAGATAGGTCCTGTCTAGTGGAAGTGTTAATACATACTTAGCCCTTTTTTATTACAATTCCCTTGATTAAGCTTGATCAAAGCATCATTTTTCCTTATCTGTACTTGATTTTCGAGCCAATTAACCATCTTGCTGACTTTCTGCCTCGATGATTGAGAGGTCCATTTAGCCAAATCAGATGTGTAACGACGGCCTTGCAAAAAAGGTGGGTTAACGGTTTTTATATGGATTATACATGCAGTCGTGCATGTGCCAATTTACAAGTGTTAACTGGAAGTTTCTTGCTCCAAATACATCGATGAAAAATTGTGCACCAGAGTTAGGCAGTTGACAAACAAGTACACACTAAGATTCCAAATGACACCAACGCCTTTGAGAAACAAAAATCCAAATTTTAGCTTGACCGTCAATGGTGAGCAATGGTTAAATTGGTATGATATCCATGTTATTTTCGTGTTATACACAAAATGCTTCTTTTTGTTTGTAACAACACTTAAGATTGGGATAGTGATTATTGAAAAATAGGAGTATTAGTATTATGTTCACTTGTATCGTCCTCTAGCCACTAATGCGATGTTCTCCATTGTTTAATTGCCTTGATTTTTTTTTTCTTATAAAAAATATATATCTATATTTAAAATAGTAATAAATTTGCTTATGTTACTTGAACATATATGATACAAGTGGATTGTATCTTTACAATCTTCTTATCTTATATTTGGTCCATGTGGTTGATGTGGTGGAGGTGGGTTAGAAGATTATGTTGTAATTGTTGTTTATGGGTTTAGGTCACAATGTTTCTGTTATAAACTACTACAATGTGTTTTTACTTACTATAAATCTTATACCAACAATCTATTCGCTAAATTGCAGGGCTTGGGCTTGAGACCTGGAGTTATAGACGGTGCCATAAGTATCTCTGCTGTTCAGGTTTGCTTAATCTAGAAATGCTTACCGTACAGAGTACAGACGGCTTTCGTTGCATGCAAAGAAAGCACAACTCATGATGTTCTATAATTGAATATTCAATGCTAACACCTTTAATTGGTTTGCATATTATTCTTTTCCAACTAGACAATGATTTTTGTTTAGTGCTGGCTAATATTCTCTGTATTTTCTATTGTCCAGTGGTTATGCTACGCTGATAAGTCCTCTCATGAACCAAGGCTGAGACTAAAGTAGGCATTTTGTACTAAACCCCATGTTTTGTTTCAACTCAGTCGTCCTAATGAATTTGAGAATTTATGTTTGCAGGGCATTCTTTGGTTCTCTATATAGATGCTTAGCTCGAGGAGCAAGAGCAGTGTTGCAACTTTATGCTGAAAACATGGACCAAAGTGAAATGATTATGTCGTACGCTATGCGTGCTGGATTCGCTGGTGGCGTAGTTGTTGATTGGCCCCATAGGTACACTACAGTGCATTAAACAATATCATTTTCTTCATTTATTAATAAATTTTTATACGCATATTTGAATTATTGCCAGCATTGCGCATGCATCTTTGTAGCGTGCTGCTAATAGCACCTTACTTTGTTCCTACTAAGAACATAAAAGAACTTGATAAATTTTAAGTTAACGATGGCACATCGAACTAACTAGACTTATCATCTGATTTTCCACCAAACCAAGCAACAGTTCAATGAACTGAAAAAAAATGAAGTATAATGGTTACACTAGGAAGGAGTTCAGTTTAATGGAGCTTATTACGGTGCTACGAAGGAGCTTGTTCCTAGTTTAATGGTTACACTAGGAAGGAGCTCAGTTTAATGTGGAATCTGACATATTTTAGTCACATATGTCATGGCGGCCTAAGTTTATCAGCTGCCGCTTCTTTCTACTCTGCTAAAATTCTTCTTGTTGCTCTTGCTGGCATCTCACCTGAATTAATCAACCGCAAGGCGGGATCTTTAACGTTTGCTCATCCTAAATTTGTCCCTTGGGTTACGGTTTCTACTGGTCCAGTCTCCGGCGAAGGCTCTAGTTCAACATAAAAGAAAATAACAGTAGGCGATGCATCCGGGTCTTGAAACGCATCCATGTTGACTCAGAGCAGTGTACATGAGAGAATGCTCATTCCATGTCCATTGATCCTACTTATTGGATTGTAACTCTATTTGATATTTCGATATCTGAAATCGAGGTGACTGTATGTGCGTAATTATCTAAGAATCTGAAAGGTAGTGATGTTTTGTCCCTGCAAGTTAATTTCCTTACTATTGCTTTTTCTTAATTATATCACTAGTCCGTTAAACGGTAAAGGAAGATTAATAAGAGAAATTATTATACAGCATATTTGGTAAACAATTAGTGTAACTAAACAGTATTAAAAATAGAGGTTTAATGTTTAGATGGTAGTATGTTGTCATTTTTATTCTAAATGCATCTCTATAACTATTAATGATTTATTGTTGTTTATATCATTCCCTGCTTAACTAATACAGAATGATTAATAAGGAGTAATTCACAAAATTTTGTATTTGGGAGGCAGTCAATGCAATTCATAGTATATAATTTAGGGATTTTATATTTGATTCCCGTGGGTCAAAAGATATATCCAACTACATGAAAAATAATAATTTAAATGAATAAAAATATAATTTTTAAAGGAGAAAATTTAATTTTTCTGAAATTAAAAGGCAGCTTATCATACGATTATTTTAAGCAGGTTTTCAGGGTTTTTTTTTGTTAAAATTTTATAACTACGTATAAACTATTTTAAAAGAGGAAACTTCAATTAATCAGTAGGAAAAACCAAAAAATTGAAAAAGTGCTAAGTATCTGTAGTGCCCTGAAAAAATATCATGCACAGCGTTTCATTTTTCCAAAGAGAAAGTTACCAAAATTAACTAAAATATAGGCTAATTGATAACGCGTATGCAAAAAGGTCTGAAACTGGAAAACTTTTAATTAGTCAATAAAGAAAGTTAAAGTAAATCTTAGAAAATAAGTAAGAAGATTTACAAGTTATTCTGTCCAAGCTTTAATAAATACATATGTAAAAAGTAGATTTAGTTAGTCAGTATAAAAATAAAAGAAAACCAGAAAAAGGAAAATGAATCAAAAACAATAACTAGAAGATTTTCCATATTTGTATCCCTACCCTACCTATAGATAATAATATGCTGTATTTTTTTAAAGTTTAATTATTCATTAGCTTCTTTTCCCTACATGCAACCATTTCGTTTTTTTTTTTTTTTTTCTTTCAGTTTACATCTTGCAGCAGTACTGCATGTTTGGTTCAGAATTCTGAATGCAAACTTCCTCATATATGGGGAGCAAGAGTACCGCAAACGACCTTCAACATAATAACATATTCAAGGCAAAATAACCGATCGTTCTGTGAACCCCATGAAAGACTGGTTAGCAGAACCATCGGTTATTTTGCCTTGAATATTTTATTATGTTGTATAAGGCCGTTTTTGGTATTCTTCTTCCTAGAAATGCAGAAGTTTGCATTCAGAATTTTGAGCCAAACATGCAGTACTGCTGCAAGATCTAACTGAAAAAGAAATATAACGGAATGGTTGCATTCAAGGAAAGAAGCTAATGATTATTAAACCGAAAATATATATTAAACAGCAGGTGCTTATGTTGCTGAAACATAATGTGTTAAGTTGATGAAGAAGTTGCCACTTCACCGTTTTTGGATCTGACCAGCAATTGCTGATTTGACGAGTTTTATTTTGTATCCTGGTAAATCCAAAGTAGTTCACATATATATAGGCATGTCACTGTCCAATTAGTGTCCTATTAACATACAACTTCCATTCAATGTGGTTCAGACGTGCAACTTCTCTTTGTGCCCTTGTTATCCTCCACTCATACAGTTTCAATTTCCTTTTATTAATAGATATTTTATACTGTGATATATTTGGAGTATGGTAGTTTCAATGAGATCTCCCTGTTACGAGTCCTCTTTATATATATATATATATATATATATATAGAGAGAGAGAGAGAGAGAGAGAGAGAGAGAGAGAGTTGGTACCACCTACCGTTTGGGAAAAGTGGTTGCTAAATAGGTTTTTTTCTTTCTTTTCCACATACTATTTACTCACATATGTAACATATTTAACAAGTGGGGAATCTGACATTTTAGGCTGTTGATGGATTTCATAATGCACCGGTTTCAGTGATACTCCAATCATGTTTGTTGATTGTAGAATATGCTGATTTATAAAGTCTTTCTCTAGTTAGCTGTGAATTTATCTGCTTATGTCTACTTTATCTACCTTTTAGTTTTTACGCGTCTCAAGATTAATTTCACAGTTTATTTTATACAAAGATGTTTGCAGTATTTTTTGTATTTACCCTGGCTTATTATGTCCATCAGCTTTATACTTTTATTCATTCACTGCCTCTTTAACCTTCAAACGGTACTCAACCGCTTATGCTGTTTGGATTGAATTTTTTGCTTTGGATGCATAAAGTAGACTATAGTTGTAAGAAAATGTTCCAATGTAATGTTTTTTCAATCATATTCTTAAAACTAGTACTTTTCTTTACACTGTTGTTGGAGCAGGACTTGCTTGCTTATTGTTCCGCTTTCTAACGTTGTCATTGGGTTCTGTGGGACTTGCCTTTTTGAAATCCTTCTCCATCCAGTTTTTTATTCTTTGTATGGTAGCATTCAGGAATTGAGCACTGATATTTTTGGACTGGAGCATTTCAATTGCTACTGCACAGTAAATTATAACTTCGGCATTGAAGCATTGTTGACTCTGATTTTTAGCTGGGAGCAATCTTCAGCGTGTCAAATTTAGTTACTAATAGGCATTGCTTAATGTTTCCCACCAAAATGATGTTTTAATTTGTGGTGCAGTAGTTATTCCACTGCCTAAATAGTGATATGGGTGCCCCTAGTATGGAATGGTAACAAGAAGAGGAAAGCATGTTTAGTTGTATCTTTTAGCGGTGGCATTAATCGGGTACCTTTTAGCATTGCGCTATTTGTATTCCACACACGACTATTATCATAAATAGAGAACATATCGATTTTGATTCATGTGGAATAAAAGGAGGATGATGATGATGTAAACAATTACAAAGAAGTATGCTATTTCAATCATGATTTCGGTGGGGAAGCGTAGGAAATTACATTTGATTGTGTGTCATGCAAACAACATAATGTTTAATTGTTTATAGGTGATATATAGCTATAGACTATTCAGTTTTTGTTTTTGATATTCCAAAATTTCACTAAAGCATCAAATTATGTATTTCTTCCACTAGTTCAAAAGCAAGGAAGGCTTATCTGGTTCTGACTTGTGGTCCACCTTCAACACAAACCACCCTTCCCATGGGGAAAGGTGGAAATGGAGAAATGTGCAGCGACTCTGATGATAGCGGCGATGAAGAAAATCATACTGTAAGTTATGCATGATTAGTTTACAAAATTATAGATTAAAAATTCAGTGCCATGCCATCTTTTATTTCTTATAATAGGCACATTCACATGCAAAATATTCCAATCGACGAGCCAAAGAATTAACTAATGAATTATTTGAATGCAGATCTGTAACAATGATCGAAACCGACCAAGGAAGAGACAGAAAATTTCAAAGAATGGTAAAGGGAGAGAGTGGGTTTTAAAAAAGAAAGAGCAGAGGAGGAAAAAAGGATATGAAGTACCTCCAGACACTAAATACACAAATCGAAAAAGGAAAAGTCGCTTTTGATTATTCGGATAGATCGTAAAATGAATACCGCCATGAAAAAGACGAGTGCAGTCTATATTTTCAACTATGTATTCCTTCTTGAGTTCAAATTTTGTTCTCATTGCTTAGAAATTTTGAGTCTATATTTTCTACTATGTTTTGTGCAAGAGCGAGGCGAACACTGAACAAGTTGCATGCTTTGGCTAATTTAGGTCTTCAATTTTGCTGTAATTTAGCTTTAGGGTGCTATGTGTTAAAAAACGAGTCATGAATTCTTGGTATTCGAACTGAAATTTCATTGCTGGGTGGTTAAATTTTACTGCTGAGTAGTATAAATTACCAAATTATTGTAAATGTGTAGTTCGTTGGGTTTTGGAGTTGGTCTCCATTTCAGTAGCATGGTACTGCTAGTTTGATGACCCCACTTTAAGCGAGGTTACCCTGACTTCTTCCTAATATTGGAGAAAATAAGGGGATTCATATGAGACTCTCTTGATTTCCTTCAATAAGAGGAGAGAGTTATTTGACCTCACGGAAAGTGAGGTTAACAAACTCAAGGCTCGACAAGTGTCCGTTAAATCATAGAAAAATGTATGAGCAATTGGTATATTGATGATTAAACGTGTCAAGTTGTAAACTGTCTTGATTCAGCCTCTCCATTGGACTGATGATTAAACGTGTCAAGTTTCCAAAGAGGTCGGTTATATGTGTAGTAGGGGTACTTCTTTGTCTATACCTCTCTATCATCTCACTTCAACTAAACAATACACGAATAAATAAATAAATAACAAGTTAGTTTTATATTTTACTGTTTAATCTTCAGACCAACTCAACAGATAACCAAAGTAATTCTTATATTTTCATAGACGTTTCCTATGTAAACAGTGATACATTACAAATTTATGGTGTGTTCTTTGCAAGAGTACAGCGTAGTATTTCAGTCGATTATTATAGTGGAGAATTGGAGTTAACGGAGAATGCGTTTGACGCGTTAAGCGGACCATTGGAGCGGAGAATGTTAACAGTGTGTTAGTAGAATAAAAAATAATATAAATTACTCTAGTTTAGTTCAAATCAACTCCATTACGTAGAGCACTTCGATACGATCACAACGCAAAAAACCGCGTCTCAAACGGATCTGATTTGCAGAAGTTATTAATTTTTAAATAGTGCTACTATTCATACCTCGATTCACACTTCCGGCGACCTCCCTAAATTTAATACAAATAATTATTATTTTTATTCTTCTGGCCACTCTATATTATTCCTTTACTGCAGTTAGGTTTCTTTTAATGGTTATGGTTTTCCATTGCGTTTTAGGAAATTTTTTCTGCTTCGTTGAAAATTTTAAGTTTGGAGAACATTAAATTTGACGACGTTGTAATAGAGAGTGACAATTTAAGTTTTGACTTGTAGAGTTTTTATCTGTATAACTTACGTATCTTCTTTTACAAATTGATACATTAATTTTTTTGTTGTTTGATAGGTGGAGTATTTGAATGATGATAAATTGGACGATAAACATGATGGTTGTGATAATATGATGCAAGATGCTCAATCAAATGACTCAAAAGACATAAATATTGATTTGACGAATCGTTTCACAACCGACGAAGTAAATACTCATTTATAAAAATTAAAATTGCTAATGTTGTTATGAAAATGGATTGTGCTAATTTTTTCTTGAATTATTTGTTTTTAGGTATTTGATTCGCAGAGTACATTGATGTAAGGGAGGAAGGAAGCGTTCGTGTAGAGGAATGAGCTAGTGACTTCTGCATTTTGTGGTTGTTAATTTAGACGGTGGCCAGCAGGAAATATTTAAAATATTTGTGGTGCTTTTAGTTTTGGTGGTCAGAAGTGTAAATAGGGGTGTGAATAGTATCACCCTTTTTAAAAGTTATAAAAATACTAAAATTACTAATTAAAATCATTGACTAACCTAATTAAACCAAACGGAGGTACGTTTGGAGCTAACGCACCAAAATCAAACCGTAGAGAAATGCCTCGTTTCCGCTTGACGCGTCTGGACGCGTCAAAGAGGAAACAGAGCATTTCTCTTTTTGTTTCCTCCTCGAACACACCCTTAGCCGATGCCCTGCATCTGCATGTTAGTCTAGCAACTGGATTAATCTTAACACTTAATTGTCATTTCAAAGAAACATTCATGTTTATCTTTTTGACAAACATATAGATAGGATCATTGTTATGTGTCGGGATCGGTCCATATAAATAGGATTAAAATTGATCCATCAAGATTTTGACTTGGCATATTTTCCTTGTGATCGATCCATATATGGGTAGGATTAACATCGTTCCATTAATAATTTATGACTTGGTTTATTTTCCTTATGTGATAATGGATTTAACAATAATTTCTGTATTGATCAAATGACCTAGAAGTCCAACCACAGCGTACTTCTATTTTAAATAGGAGGTTACCTTTACTGGAAAAGTAACTTTTGTGAAATGACCCAAACTCGCCCTTTCGGGAAAGCCCGGATTGAGTTTAGAACACGACAAATCAATACGTAAACAGAAGAACTTTGCATTGCTTATTACAATAATTACATCAGAGTACAAGAATATAATAGAGTATGAATAAATAATATACATCAGAAAAATATCAGAGACTTAAATAACATTAGCAGCGGAAAATAATACATAACACAACTGTAAGATATACGGATACAGAGCTTTCCAAATATCGCTCCAGCTGTAAATCCAGGATCCTGGAAAAGAAATATCTGCAAAAACCCAACCACTAGCAGCCCGTGTGGTAAATAGAGGCACCCAGAGTTTAGGTTAAAACAATAAACTCCCGGTCAGTCATGTGACTGATGTTAGAACTAAAACGGTTATTTAAAACTTTACTTTAAAAATAAGGTAAATCAAGGGACCATGCCATATAACACGGAACGGGTTTTCTCCCAAGAATACCAGTTGTTGATGGGCAAAATTGTCGCACGCCAACACCCAATGTGTATGTGTGAACAATTATCCAAATAAGCAATAAAGTATGTAAATGCGGGGAGACACAGCTTTTATAGTGGTTCGGCACTAATGCCTACATCCACTCTATAATCATTATTCATCATATCTTTGGTTGATTACAAGGTTGTACAAGTTCAGACAATAGCTAAGTTCAAAGTGTTACAATAGAATAACAAAATATATGTTTGTTCAACACTTTGACAAAATTGCCCTTCTTCTTCTTCGTTGAAAAGCATTGGCTTGGTCAACGATATCTAAATTTGGTGTTCATGTCCATGAAGTTCAAAAGTAGCATAACAATCCTTCTTAATGTTCAAGTGTTGAAGGAAAACATGCATGCCATGTTTTAATTATCCATGTCATCTCCCGTGGTCATGGTGGAGGTGTTGGAAGCCATTAATGAGTGTTTGGAGCTCTCAAGGTCCAAAAATTCCAAGGGAGAATGATCCAAATGAAGGCCAAGGCTTGGGGTATTTATTGGAGGAAGGGCAGGTGGGAGTAGGTGAGCAGCGGAACCCACCAAAGCCAATTTTTGAACCCAAAACAAGGTCCAACACAGAAAATTCACACCCTCTGGTGTGGGGTTCGAAATTTCGCACCCCTCCCTGGGGGATTCGAAATTTCGACACTACCAGGGGGTTCGAAATTTCGAACTCACCAAGGGGGTACGAAATTTCGAACACCCTGGTCGGGTGCGAAATTTCGACCCCACCAGGGGGTACTAAATTTCGAACACCCTGGAGAGATTCGAAATTGATAGAGAATGACATTGAAACCATACTGCCGAGGGAGTTGAAATTCCTGAATGCGAAGTGAAGGAATCCGAGTTTTCATGAGTCTGAACTAAAGGGATCTGAGCTTTCGGCATGGAGAAAATCAGATGAATTGGGCGGTTCCCACAGTTTCGACCTAACCTCGCCGCCGGGACTATGGGGCGCCGGACCCCCACCGGTGTTGCGCCCGGACCCGCTTGACGGCTAGGCTTCAGCTCGGAGAACGGCTCGACTAAGAGTTCATTGGGCCTGACAGGGGCCACCTGATAGAGGCTTCTGGTCTCCTTGCGTTTGCATCGCAACTTCGACCCAACTGCTTTGCACTTTTAGACGCTTGAGCGCGTCGCTCACCAAATACTTGACGTGTGACATCTTCGACAAAAAAGCGTGTCAACACCAGTGCATCAAAAAGTTTATAAACATCGCAATGCTTATTGAAAAATGAAGCTATTATAAGACTCAGGTCCTATTACACAATGCTACGCAAGCCAGATGATAGAGTTTTCCCTTATAATAACCAAACATGCTTGATACATTTAAAACAAATCATTTGATACTATTATAAGTGCATAGTGTATAAAAACAACTTCAAATATAAATGTATCAATCATAGACGGCATGGGTACCATATATCATGTCGCCGTACTAGGCTCTACAATCAAAACCGAAATGTCATGTATTGGAAGTTGGATTTCTATCATGAACCAAGGCAAGGGATCGTCCTTATCGATTCGAGATAATCTAGCACCATGTCTCAGGGTAGGTACTCAGTCAAGCCCTTGGAGCGTCAGGGTTGGTCCACACTTACGTTAGTGGATTAATAATTCCTGAACAATGCGTTTCCCCGCCCTATGAGGCGTAACGGTCAATATATCGACCATATCATTCATCGGCCCTGTAGTGACCGATATAACTAAGGCGCCTCTCTATCCATCAAATAATATGCAGTATCCACATGAGTAAAATGTCTGGGCTCCATACCATGACACCACTTCTAGCTAGAAAGAAACGCATGTCCTCCCATAGGTCCTCTCCCGTTTTTGGTTCACACCGAGGTGTGAGGCTCACGAATTAACGCTATACACAAAGTTATGCTATTTAAAGCTATGCTATTTAAATTCATGCTTTGATCATCAACCACTAGACTCTGCTTTTCAACAGGAGCCCTGATCATTTGCATCTCAGCATGCCACACTGACAATTCACGCCATGCGACTGATGTCTATCGATATATAACCTCTAAGCTCGTACGTCTCAGAGAAGGGTGTTAAGAAAGAGAATAAATTCTCTGCCACCAAACAAATATATATTTAATAGAAATCAATCAACACAGAATAAAATCTAATGTCAGACACATCCATTTACAAGTTCGTTCTGGGTCTAAACAAAACCGGAGGCACCTTATTCCTCATCCCATATGTCCAATACATGAGAGAGGTTCTTGCATATTCGGTCGATCTCCAAGTACGTCTGGACGATCACCACTTATTACCTTGTCTTGGGTGTACAGCCTAGTCAAGACATCGGTAATCATCCAAACGATGTGAAGATCTCCGGTCTTCAACCACCATCTTCATCGTCGACTTATCGGTGTACCAGTTATTCAGAATGGGATAAACCCAGTCTTTCCGAATAATTCGCGTATCTTATAAACAAGTGCTATAAAACACAACATATGCCTCATTCCAATTCAGAATATTCTTTTATTCAAATATTATATTCAAAATTTAAATCAAATTAAGGTTTGGAACTAGTCAGATTAGCGAACCATACCGAAGTAATCATTTGTTTTATTTCCCAGTCCCAACCTATTCACCCCATGGAGAAAAACTGGTAATACTCCATATCTAACACCACAGTGTTATCGGTGAAATTAATTGTCATTTCACGTTCAAATCTAATTAAAGATTTAACTATCCCTTAGAGCAAAACTGGTGATACTCCATTCTCGATCATTTCACAAATTTGATAATTTAAATTATCACATTTAAATTTCAATCTAATTAAAGATTCATTAAAACTCTACTTAGTTTTAATCTCCAAAAATCATTACGTAATGATTATTCAAATTTACGTAATGATTGTCCAAAACTCCACCAAGCAATACAGGGCTTTAAATGCGGACGTAGGCGTAATTCTGCGCGATGAAATCATTTAGCGGTCTTGTAGCGCTGATGGGTCAAAAGGTTATAACTAGGGGTGAGCAATATTTGGTTTAAACCGAATAAACAAACAAAACCAGTTTATTTCAGTAGATTCAGTTCGCTTTTAAAACTAGATCGCTTTGAATTCGGTTTTTTTATATCAATTTAACTGAATCAAGCGAACTTTTAATTTATTATCTAATTTTATAGTAATATGGTACTTCAAATAATTAGTTTAGTTATATAATACATTAGCATGTGTCGAAAATAGGCCAAATCTTATAATAAACATAAATTTTACTATATAAAATTTCTCTAACGTAAAATTATGTTTTACTTTAAGTGAATTCATCATTTGAATATTAATATATCCTTAAGTTTGGTTAAACTGGTTACCGACTGAATTATTCGAAATTAATTTGCTTCGGTTCGTTTATAAAATATTTGGTTCCAATTCGATTTGAGAGTTTACTTCCAAGCCAACCGAACACTCACTCCTAGCTATAGCGGAAATACAAAAAACTACATTAGATACAAAATCAAATATTTAAAATTAACTTATTTTCATTCGAGCATCATTTATATTAAAAAAATGGTTAATTTAATAAAGCTAAATAATACCATGATTTATGCAGTCCAAATTTAGTGACTACGATATATTTTTAACTTATATTAAGAACTTTTTTTTTTGAGCAGGAACTTATATTGAGAACTTATGTCTTAAAATTGGGTTTTTGCCCCTAACTTTGTTGATTTGATTTATAGGAAAATTAATGAAATCAATATTTTTATATAAATATTGCTAAAACTAGTGCTAAAAACATTGATTTATCAGCCATAACAGAAAATAACGGGGATTAAATCATATATGATGTTCATCGAGGCTAAACTGAAAAATCATAGCGGTCGAAGACTGTTATGTGTTATAGTGGGGATTTTATGGGATTTAACTGTATAGGCATAACTGAACCATTATAAAATCATTGCTTTTTTCCTATCTTACTTTTATTCTTCTATTTTACAATTTTTCTAAATTAATTTGATATCCATAGGTATAGTTCTAATTCCTCGATTTCTTATCTCTATGAAAACCTCATTAGAGATCTTAGATCAATTTTTCGTTAATATTTTTTGGGTTTGTCACTGAGAAAGTGAAGACGGGCTAGATATTTATTACTATTAGTATTTAGTCAAAATCTTTGAAGGGATATGTGGGGATGGCAATTAGACCCAACTCGATGGACCCAGACCCAACCCGTTGGGTCTCGGTTCTAGGCAGGTCGGGTTTTTTCGGGTTTGAACTATACATTTCTAAAATTTGGACCCGACTCGACCCGTGCTTCGGTTTGGGTCGGGTCGGGTCGGTTCGGGTTACGTTGAATAGTAACACTAAAAATACATACAATTCAATTCTTTTTGGTTGGGTCTTTCGGGTCGGAACAATTCATGTCGGGTTTGATCGGGTCTAAATTGTATTTTTCATCACCTAGACCCGACCCTAGACCCATCGGGTTCGGATCTTGTCGGGTCGGTTCGGTTCGGATCTTCGGTTCTCGTTTCTAATTGTCAGCCCTAGGGATATGATAAGGATGGGACTGAAGAAGATAGCAAACTATTAAAAGATCTATTGGAGAGAACGTTAGAGTTGTTAGTATAAGTGATGGGTCAACTCAGTCTCCATTGGATCTAGTTGCTAGACAAAGTTTCAAGGGATGATGGTTGTTGTTAATCAAAGAATTGAAGTGATACAATAATCAGTCATGAAAGAAGTTGATCAATTTAGGAGTATGGCCTTAGGATAATTATGTAAATTATTACATATGTCTAACTCAATAAATAGTCTCGTTTATAGTAAAGGTACACATTTTGTATGTTATGATATAATTAATTGACTAATTCAAATTGTATTGAATAGAAAATCCTTAGATGATATAACAATAATGACAATGTGTTGTAGTCATGAGAAATTTAACACATCGAAAAACATATCATTTAAAATATAAGTTTTCGAGATATGACACCGACATATCTATTGGGACCAAAATACATAATGCTTTTTAGATGTTGGGTAGTATATTATCATGGCTATTAAGGGGCACTGAGTGTTACATGTTGATGGTTATCAGATAACAATGAAATGACTCACTTGAGAGTTTCCTGTTACTAGAGCCAAACATGAGATCTAAGGTGATGAAGTTACAGAGTTCATTTGACTTGAGAGTACCATGAAACTTTAATGTGGATGCTCCACTTTAGTTATAATTAAATCATGACATGATGATCCATTAAACGTCGATAGTTGGATCTGAATTGAAGTATTGAATGTGAAACATTACCTAATAGAGTATTCACCTCCCCAATTACAAGAGATTAATATCAACTATGGTCTACTCAAAGTCGAAGTATTTGGTTAAAGCGCTATGGTTAGTAATTATTATTATTGGCCAATAACTTTGTTTTTGGACTAATCAAGTTGGATTTTGACGATAGTAGATTTTTGATCAAAACCAAATTTTATAAGTTTTGTAGTGATATATTTTTAAAGAAGAGAATTGGTGTAAAAATCATTATTAACTAGTACAACTTAATAAAATATAAAATATGATCTTACTGGAGAGGTGCGTAATAACGAATTCACCAAAAATATCTGTAACAACCTGTTTCGAAATATGTTTAAATTATGTTCCAAAAAAACCCACTGAAACTTATACTCATTCCAAAGGTGACTATCAGTTGGTAAAGATAACTATATAAAACTATTTATCAACTCATCGGAACTCATTACAAAAAGATAAATACAATAAGTTAAACAATAAATGTTTTAATTTAGGAACCAAATGTCATAAATCATAATATAATGTCAATAGTAAACGGTACATATTCAGAATAGAACAATTTTAAAATAGATCATTATTAAAATGGGTATAATCAGATAATAACATAGTAGACAAATAATCTACTACCCAAATCATTACTCATCACCACTTGAATCATTATCTCCTACCTTGATCTGTGTTGTAACGAGTAGGGAGTCATAACATCGATGTTTGATGAACAGAAAACTCGAGCCTTTCTATATTAGTTCTTAGGTGGTATAATTTAAATAAGGATACGTCTTTTGCTTTTAATCTATGTTCAAAGTCATTTATTACCTCTTACAAGGGTAAGAAGTAGGCCTTTAAAAACTACTTCATATATTATGTCCTTATAGCAGGTTCTTCGTATTATCCAATTTCGTAATCGATAACTCATAACCATTGTTATTAATGTCCTATCAACGCAAGAGATAGTATCTAATCCACTCAATACCTTTTTAATGGACTCAGGAAAACTCTAGCCATTTAGTACTATACTCAAGATAAATCCCTAATAATTTCACACCTAATCCTAAGACAGAGTCCTCACCGATACATATTCATCTGATACTGCATGGAATTTTTTTGAATACTTAATACTGCCTATTGAAGTGGACATTCTTGAGATATCTTCTACGGTGCGTGAACCCAATTCCTCGCATTTAATATTCACTGGTGTGTGAACCCAATTCCTCACATTTAATATTCACTGGTGCCTGAACCCATAAAGATGCCTTACATTATTCTGACTATTCCTATGTACTGGTAGTAAAATTAGCTGGGCAAAACTGCCCTACAAAATTTGAGACTAACCTCGCTTCATTTGTAGTTACTTATTATACATGATGCCTCACATCAATCCTAACGTCGTGCTATTAGTAGTCAGATATGTTGGAAAATACTTTTGTGTTCTTTTAAGTGATCTTGCATTGCTACAAGCCATTCATAATGTATACCGCTCTAAAAATATGATCACACATCTCACTGTGTATTTTAAGCTTTATAACAAAAACCATTTTAATTTGCCTATACAATTGATTTCTTCCCTAATGGTTAAAATTAATGATAATTAATTATATATGTGCAGAGATTACGTCCTAAAATACCATTTAATCAAATCTTCCAAATAATACGAGTCTTATATCCATATTAATATAAATTCCGTATAATATCCAAAATGAAACTACAAACATGTACATAGAATCAAATTCTAATTTATTTATTATTAAAATAACGGACCGAACTAATAATGAGAAATTACAATTTATTCTCTTTTACGCTCTTTCAAATTTTTTGCATGCAATTATATAAGGGAATTTCTATTAAATTTATAAAAATGGATGATGCAAACAACAAGAATTTGTACCTTACACCATTCCTTAACCAAATTTCTTAATTAGATTCAAAGAATAAGAATTGAATGCAGATAAAATATTTAAATTGCAAATTGATACAAACTTCATTATTTTAATATAAGATAGTTAAGATTCACACACCTAAGAGTTGAGACTTCACTTTGGGGAAGTTTTGGGGTTTTTTAATATGACGTTTCCAACATCCTAAATTTCTCTAAGCATATGTCCAATCCAAACTACACTATTCAATCACTAAAATAGAAAAAAAATTCCACTCATAGTAGATCTTTAGCTTTGCTTCTGTTAAATTTAACATGCCTAAACAATCTCTTTTAGATCACTTTTCTCAGACTTATACAACAACATATTTGTATAAGAATTAGATTCATAAATTAAGAGTTTGAATGAGAAAAAGATATTAGAAATTTAATGAGAACTTATAAAATTCCTTTCTTGTAACCCTATAGAATTATTTGAATCATTACAGAAGAGAGACAAACAGAGATTCGTTGTATTCCGGTGTATTTTGTGAAAAAATTAGGAGGGTTATTCTCTCATTTATTATGGTTGAAACACACAAAAACTATTAGATTTAGGTTAATTCAAGTAGTAAAATATAGGATGTTAAAATAAACTGAACCCTAACCACAATTTACAAGCAGAGATCAACTGTCACATTCCATCGGTCGACCACCAGCGGTCGACTGGTCGTCAATAAGGGGTCGACCACTCCTCTTATTTTGGGAACTTAATTTTTTTTCCATTAATAATTTTACTCCTTCCTTAAATGTTATTTAATGTAAATTTATTAACCTTCAAGTATGATTATTTTTAACATTTGAATTTCAAATTTGAGAATTATTTATTTATTTAAATTTGAATTCCATTAAAATTATTTTAAATCCGTGAAACCTCGAATGCTTATAACTTCTTCGTTTGAGCTTCATTTTCAGCATATTATTTATGGAAGTTGATCAAAGTTCCACTACGAGAGCAATAAAATAACTATTTGGTTAAATATCAACTTTTGCAAAATTCCCATTTTAGCTTTGTCTTATTTAATTTGATTTGTCTAGTTTATTTGTTAATGGTCAATTTTACAAAATTTTACACTAATCACGTAACCAACTACAGTGATGTTTGCATGTTACTATTTGAAACAATCTGCTGACTGAGATCCACACCTTTGAGTCGCGCAGTCAAATTGTAAATTCTTTA
The DNA here is from genome assembly GCA_030737875.1 of Allium sativum. Classification (NCBI taxonomy): domain Eukaryota; kingdom Viridiplantae; phylum Streptophyta; class Magnoliopsida; order Asparagales; family Amaryllidaceae; genus Allium; species Allium sativum. Next base: position 270,969,592 of record CM060911.1, read on the forward strand.
AAAACCACACGAATTAGCTAATATATAATATACTGTAAACTAATTGAATTTGAGAAATATTAATAACATATAACTTATTTGATGTTTTGTAGCTATTTGTAATTATTTGAATGCATTCATAGAAGTTGTTGTTACATTCTTGATATATGATGTCAATGCAATTTTAAATATGTTAAAGTAAAAGATAATTTCATAAGACATTTTTGAAATTTATTTCCATATGTTGGTTACTATAGGTTAGGTATGTACTGAAGTAGGAGCGGTGGAAAGAGAAATTCAAAGAATTAGTTAGAGATGTTACATTTCAAAAGAAAGGAAATGTTTCATTCTTGGAGTAAAAGAAAGTCAACTAATTCTTTCATTGGCTCTATTTATTCAAGTAACGACCCAGATTTTTGGTGATTTATTTTGAACATTTAATATTATTTTTAAATGTTGAGTTTGTTAGGGAACTGGATGTTAGTAACCCAATGTTAATGGATCTTAAGGCTATTCATACACTAGAGAGATGAAGTGTATTTACGATATCTATTCAAATTCAAACAGAAAGAAATAAGTAATAAAATAAAATGCAGTAGAGTAAATAACACCAATATTTTTATACTAGTTGGGATTAACCAATCCTACATCCAGTCCTGCACTTCACCGTGCAGAATTTCACTATAATCGCTTGCTTTCCACGGGTGGCAAGAACACCTTTACAATCTTGATTTCACGGGCTATAAGATACACCTTCTTCTTATCAACAATACCAAACAATGGCAAGTAGTCGTATCTTCAATGCATATTCTTGCAAATTTGGTACAATGATCCTATAGACCTCCAATGGCAATATATCTTTGAGTTCTTTGAGAAAATAGGATAAAATCGGAGAGAGAATGATATGAATTCGACTCTCTGATATGGTGTGGCTTGCAAATCAATGAAGAATATGAGCGGAAGAGTAGATTTGCAAGAATAATAGTATAGTATTCAATGGATCTGTGTAGAGAATATACAGAGAATAAGGAGTAAAAGAAAACTTGAAAATATGATGTGAAAATTTGTTTCCAGAAGCATTTAAATAGTGTTTGAAAGGATGTGTCTTTTAGTGGAAGGGTGGAGGGAAATAACTTCTCAATTAGAATTTGAAAAATATGAAAAACCATTATATGTCGACATACCAAAAGAACTATGTTGACATATCTTGTGTTGCAAAAGACACTTACAAGTGTCGCAAATATTCAACACTTCATATTTTCTTATATTTGTGAATTTTGGTGATTCAGTTGAGGTCAATGGTTGATTATCTTCAAGTATAATTTCCATGGGATCTTTAACAAGATATTCGAAGCTTCAACCAACTTCTCATCACTTCAAACACCTCTGTTCTTCAGCATTCATCTTTGATAGGCTTTGGTCTTCAATTGCATTGATTATCCTTCCTTAGTAATTCTTTTTTTGTATTCTTGTTTATCTTTATAAATATCTTCATAATATATCTTATATAATTTCACAACTTGAAAGACATGTTAGTAATAATGTTTATATGGTTGTTATCATCAAAATCAATACCTAGGGTATTAACAATCTCCCCCTTTTTTATGATGACAACCATATAAATATTTGAGAGATAAAATATAATACTTTTTATATTTGACTTCCCCTGACTCTGTGCACTCCTCCTATCATTTTATCCAGTATATTTATACCTTTTCTCCCCCTTTGTCATTAACAAAAAGGGTAAAAAAATATATTTAGTTTACTGCTAGACAGTATGTAGAGTTTGTATACACATATAAATAAAACACAAGTAGGGAAATCAAAACATGACATACACTAAATAATCAGATGAGTTTTAGAGTTACCGACTTTGCTATGTCCAATAACAAATCCTTTTCATATTTATCCAAGGTTCGATAGATTTCTTGTCATATGCTTTGTGCCTCAACTATTTGGTACCTGAAAAATTATAAAATATGCACAGTGGTACCCTTTTTATTTTGGGGTCCATGGGGTTAAGCTTTGAGATGCCAAACCCATGAAGAATTTGAATGCCCTTTCAAAATATAATCATTAGATAAATAAACCTTATTAATAAAATTATCAATATTTTTTTTCAGTATTATCCAACCATTTTGGAACCTATAAGTTAAAGAACCTATTTGGAGGATTTAACTTTAATTTCCTAGGTTTTGGTTTGAACTTGGTGGCTTTAACAAACTTAGTACATTGAGTACCATTTTTCTTTGATTTAGCCTTAGGGGTGTAGACAAGTCCATGCTTATTCCTATTGTGTTTAGATGTAGATAATAATTTCTCAAGATTATCCTTCCCTTTGTTAAATTTATCAACATAAGTTTTCATTTCATCAAAATCCTTACTACGATTAAGAATAACATTGTCTAGAGATTTATTTTTTCATTCAGATTAGTGATCTGTGACTTCATTGAAAGATTTTCTAATTTAAAGGACTCATTTTCACTTTTCAGTTTTTCAAAATTTCCAAGTGTTAAATCCTTTCCATTTTAATGAGCATTAAATCTTTCAATTTCATCTTCTAGAAATTGTTTTTCTTTGCTCAGCTTTTCATTAGATATTTTTAATCTATCTATTTCTGCCAAGCTATTGTCGTATTCTTTCCTAAGTATTTCATATCTATGATGCATATCATTTAAAAAATTTGTATTTTCTTTATCAAAATTCCATACTTGGTCATCCATTGCCATAAAGCATACATTAGCCTTTTCTGTTTCTGAATCACTATCACTTAATGATGTATCTGAATCATCCTATGTTGCATTGAATGCTTGTTTCCTCTCATTATTAAAAGTATTTGAAATGTGCTTTGGTTTTCTCAAGTTGGAACAATCTCTTTTCAAATGACTGTGTTTATCATATTCGAAACATTTAACAACATTTCCATTTCTGGAATTATTGTTGTTAGTTTCTCGAAGTTTCTTCATTATCCAATACTTCAAGAATTTTTTGATCTTCTTGGTAATAAACTTGAGATCATCATTAATAGCATCATCGTCTGGTTCATCATTGTCGATCATAGCATTAAGTGCCAATGATTTCTTCTCATTTCCCTGATTCTCTTTTCTAACCTGCAACTTCACTTCATAGGATATTAAATTACCAATTAATTTTTATATTGACATAGTACTAATATCATTGGCTTCTTCAATTGCCAAAGTTTTCTGATCCCATTCACTAGGAAGCGAATTCAAGATCTTTCTAACTTGGTCTTATTCAGTAATTTTCTTTCCAAATAATATTAAGGCATGTACTATATCTTGAAATCTAGAATACATATCAAAATAGTTCATTTGAAAGAGTTGAAACTGACGAATTAACATAGATTTTTTTGCCTGTTTTACTTTATTGCTGCCTTCATGTGTGACTTTTAATATTCTCTAAATTTCATATGCGGAATTACATATAGAAACTCGATTAAATTAATTTCTATCTAAAGAGCAAAATAAAATGTTCATGGCCTTATAATTATTAAGTGCTTGTGTATTTTGGTCTAGTGTCCATTTTGAATATTCAGTTTGAGGCTCTATGTAGTCTACTTGGGTAATGTTCCAAATATCTAAACTATTAGACTGCAAATAAAATTTCATCCTGCAAGCCCAATAAGCATAATTATTGCCATCGAATAGAGGAGGTCTAGTAGTAGATTTCCCTTCTATAAAAGAATTAATAGAGGTGTTACTAGTGTCACTGGCCATTTATAATTTTCAAAAAAAATATCATATTATGATAACTTTGAAAACCTTGCTCTGATACAAATTGCTAGGGAACTGGGTGTTAGTAACCCAATGTTAATGGATCTTAATACTATTCAGACACTAGAGAGATGAAGTGTGTTTACTATATCTATTCAAATTCAAACAGAAAGAAATAAGGAATAAAATAAAATACAGTAAAGTAAATAACACCAGGATTTTTATACTGGTTCGAACCAATCCTACATCTAGTCTCGCACTTCGCCGTGCAGAATTTCACTATAATCGCTTGCTTTCCACGGGTGGCAAGAACACCTTTACAATCATTATTTCACGAGCTACAAGATACACCTTGTCCTTATCAACGACAACAAACATAGGCAAGTAGTCATATCTTCAATATAGATTCTTGTAGATTTGGTACAATGATCATATAGACCTCCAATGGCAATATATCTTTGAATTCTTTGAGGAATTAGGATGAAATTAAAGAGAGAGAATGATATAAATTCAAGTACAACTCTATGATATTGTGTGCCTTGCAAATCAATGAAGAATAGGAGTGAAAGAGAGTGAATTTGCAAGAATAACAGGATGGTATTCAATGGTTTTGTGTAGAGAATATACGGAGAAGAAGGAGTAGAAGAAAATGTGAAAATTCGCTTCCAGGAGCCTTAAAATAGTGTTTGAAAGGATGTGTATTTTGGTGAGAGGGTGAAGGGAAATAACTTCTCAATTTGAACTTGAAAATCTTAAAAACCGTTATATGTCGACATACTAAAAGATGTATGTCGACATATCTTGTGTTGCAAAAGACACTTATAAGTGTCGCAAATATTCAGCACTTCAGATTTCTTTATATTTGTGAATTTTGGTGATTTGGTTGAGGTCAATGGTTGATTATCTTCGAGTATAATTTACATAGGATCTTTAACAAGATATTCTAAGGTTCAACCAACTCCTCATCACTTCAAACACCTCTGTTCTTCAACATTCATCTTTAATAGGCTTTGGTCTTCAATTGCATTGGTTATCCTTCCTCTATAATTCTTCTTTTGTATTCTGGTTTATCTTTATAAATATATTCATAACATATCTTATGTAACTGCACAACTTGAAAGATATGTTAGTAATAATGTTTATATGGTTGTTGTCATCAAAATCAATACCTAGGGTACCAAGGGTATTAACAGAGTTGATAATATAAATGGATTTGTTTATCGAGTTTATCAAGTAATAATCGAAATATAATTAATTTCGAAAAAATTGAATTATCGTAATCTAAAAACGAGAATAATTGAATTCGAAGGTAAAACTGGATCGAAACAATTCAATTGGTCAATATAAATTTAATTTGAATATAAACGATAATAATAATTTATTATCGAGGAGTTGTTTGTTTTGAATTTAAATTATTCTATATCGATAATATGAAACTTAAGAATAGTAAATTTACAAACGACCCCTATTTTCAATGAAACCAATTTTATTGGATCCCGAACGTCAAACCAAAGCAGTGTGTCAATTTTCATCACGATTGGAGCTCGTATGTGGTTGTTTAAACATGAAACTTCAGGCTTAAGTTTCATGAGGATATTATAATCAAAATCAAATTGAAATCAAATCTTTTATAAAATCAAATCATAATTATTATTAATTTGTACTTCTGGAGACAAGTATTAAATGGAAATGTACATATTTTTCCCCTTTTCACCTATATATACGTGATCTTCCCCACCCCAATCTCCTTTCTAATTCTTTTCGATCCTCAGAAAAATGCCCATTCCCAAATAAATCTAGAAATCAAAATCACTATGGATTTCTTCATAAAATTTTAAGTCCACAAATTATTTTTCTACAAAAAAAACCCTCTTATTTGTTTTCCATTTCGTTTAATACCCAAAATTTCATCTTTCAAAATTAAATCGAAACTTCATAGAAACGAAAATGGCTTGTAACAACCCGGAAAATCTGAACCAATTTAAAATTTTTAATTTGGCTATTTTAGTGGATTTTAAATATTTAAAATAAATTATTTTAAATAATAACGACGAAAAGTCTATTTGAATCGATGTTTGAAAATAAATATATTTATTTTAATTATAAACAAGGCATGAAATGGCGCGGCAGTTTCAAAATTTGAATTCAAACTTTGAGTGACTGTACCGGGTACAAAATAAAACGGATTTGAGTGAAAAATATATATTTAAATCTGTTTATGAATATCTTTCTAACGAATCCGAAAAATCAAAGTTTCATAGCGGGAATCAAAAGTTATGGCCAAATGAATTTTCAGAAAAGTCGCTATAGAGTTTATATAGCCCTTGAAAATAGACATTTTGCAAATGACCTCTGTTTTAGACGATACCACTTTTGTTGGATCCGGGATGTAAAATTATTGCTTGGTTTCAAATTCCATAATTTTTGAAGTTAGTATGTGAGCGTGGCAAAGGAAAATGTGTTTGGTTGATTTCAGTTAAATTGGATCGACCAGAGAATGGCCATTTTTCAAACAGTCTCAGAATTCGACAAAGCTAATTTTGTTGGGACCGTATCCTCAAAACATAGCTAGATTAATTTTTCTGGAATTTTTGGGATCAGTATGTGGCCCCGGCAAATTGAAATGTACGTTCAAATCAAATATTTAGTGTTTTATATTTTAATTTGAAGAAAAACTGACTGAAACAGTCGAATGGGCCTACGAAACATATCCCATTGTGTTCAGAATGGCGGTATTTTGCTAGGGACGATAGTCGTTGGGTTTGGATTGGAGTTCGTTTGGAGAAAACCCTAATTTTTGAAATATATAAATAATGGGCCAATCAAATAATTCCATTCATTAATTAAAAATATAAAAAAAATCAGAAAACCCCGTAACCTAAACAGACCGACGGTTGCCCTCCCTTTTTCCCTTCTCTCCTCAAATCTGGCCGATCCCTTCACCATTACCCCATGGCACTTTGCAACTTTTTAAAGATCTCTTCACCCTCTTCAAAATCAGTACTAAGAACACCCCCTATCGTTCACCCTACGTCGAGATTCAACTCCCCGAAGTTCGGGTCTTCAAGCCACCGTCGGGAGGAGCTGACGCCATCGCAGGGGCCCCCACCTACCTCAAGACGCGCGCCTCTCCGTCCTCTTTCAGGTGGCACAGGACGATCGACGCAAAGGTGCACGGATTGGCCGATAAATCAAAACCTAGGTTCGAATCAAAACTGAGAAGGTACGGTTTGTTTTATTTAAACTGAATATAACATTTAAAAGCGTTGCGAACTTCTAAAAATCATATTTTTTTTGCTATGTGGTCGAAATCCAGTGAAACAAGGGACAGAGGACTCGTGTGGACGTCTTCTACATTCTAGAAGAGACCGGATTTTTTTCTGAGCCTTCTACAATTTTTGGAGGAGTGGAACCCAATGTGAGATTTTTGAATTATAAACGATATGGAAATGACGATGTTTAAATTATATAATTGATGTATGAGTTATATAAGCGTTGTACACCTCATGTATAAGCGTTGTATAAGTTGTATGTTCGATGTATAAGTTATATATGCGTTGTAAAAATTATATATGCGTTGAATGGTATTGGAATATACTGAAATGAAATCGAAATATAGTTATATACGTATATCGATATATATATATATATATATATATATATATATATATATAAACACACACTCCCCTCGTCCACAGACCATGGATGATATATATTGGTTGTGATATTGTTTGGATCTGGTTGATGTGAAATTTGGTGAATATCATGAATGGTTGATTGAAAATGATTGATTGTGGTTGAAATCCCAATAGGATTAGTATATGGGAAAATTCGTGTACGAACTAGATATTGAAATCCCCATTGTCAAAAGCTGCGAGGCTTTAAGGTAGAGCGAGGAGTTATACTCGGGACGGTGCCGGTTTTAACTACCCTGCCATTATGCTGCCGAAATTTTCAATAATATTCAAGTGTTATAATTATTTTCATGTGTTGGAACTATATTCATGTGTTGAAGCCATATTCATGTGTTGAAACTATATTCATGTGTTGAATAGAAATTCATGTGTTGAATAAAATTCATGTGTTGAATGACATTCATGTATTGAATGAATTCTTTGAAAGATAAAAATCACATTTTTATCATCTATATAGATTATATAAAGTAATCATGTTTTGAAATAAATTGTTTTACAATAAAAATCACATTTTTATTATATATATGAATTGTTAAAAATAGTGATGTGTTGAAATAAATATCTGTTGGATAAAAATATCATTTTTATCAAATATATGAAATGAATATGGTTTTGAAATTGAAGAATGGATTATATATATAACAACAACAACAACAACAACAAAGCCATATATCCCAAACAAGTTGGGGTTGGCTAGATATGTAACCCAAAATTAAAATAAAATAAAATTAATAATGATGATAATAATATATATATATATATATATATATAAGGGTTTAAAATAATCAATCAAATAAAAAGTCGTCCGATAAAGGTTTTTTTAAATAATAATAAGAAGAAGTAAAATGTTCAGTAAAAGTGAAATAAAATATAAAATAGTAAATAAAAAGTAAAAAGGTTCAGTAAACGTGAAATAAAGTCTAAAAAAAATAAAAAACACTATGGTTCTGGTACATGGATTGCCAATTTCCATGCACTCCTATCAACTACCAGGTCTTCCGATAAACTCCAGTTACTTAAATCTCTCTTTATTATCTCCTCCCATGTCATTTTAGGTCGACCTCTACCCCTCTTTGGGCCTTCGGCGCGACCTAGAATTCCAGCGCGTACAGGTGCATCGTATGGTCTACGTTGGATATGTCCAAACCATCTCAAGCGGTATTGGACTAACTTCTCTTCAATAGGTGCAACTCCAAGTTTTTCCCGAATATCCTCATTTCTAATCCGATCTCGTCTGGTATGCCCATAGCTCCAATGCAGCATTCGCATCTCTGCTATACTTATCTTCTGGACGTGTTGCCTCTCAGTAGGCCAACATTCTGCACCATATAACATTGCAGGTCTGATTGCTGTCCTATAGAACTTTCCTTTAAGCTTCTGAGGAATCTTCTGATCACAGAGAATGCCAGATGCTAGTCGCCATTTCACCCATCCTGCTTGAATTCTAAAACTAACATCCTTATCAATCTCTCCATCAAACTGCAACATAGATCCTAAGTATCGAAACGATTCGTTCTTGGGTACTACTCTACCGGCCAGGGTAACATCTCCGTCATCTGACCTGACACTGCTAAACTCACACTTCATATACTCTGTTTTAGTTCTGCTAAGCCTGAAACCCTTTGATTCCAAGGTCTCCCTCCACAACTCCAGTTGTCGATTAACCCCTATCCTACTTTCATCAATCAGCACAACATCATCGGCAAAGAGCATACACCAAGGAATCTCTCTTTGTATATCTTATGTGATTTCATCCATCACTAATGCAAAAATATAGGGGCTCAAAGCCGAACCTTGATGTAACCCTATGTTAATTGGAAAGTCTCTAGTCTCACCATCGCATGCCCTAACACTAGTCACAACCCCCTCGTACATATCCTTAATAAGGGTAATATACTTTGATGGCACTCTCTTCCTTTCTAGCGCCCACCACATAACCCTCCTCGATACTCTGTCATAAGCTTTCTCCATGTCAATAAAAACCATGTGGAGATCTTTCTTCTGCTCCCTGTATCTCTCCATAAGTTGCCTAACCAAGAAAATCGCCTCAGTGGTTGACCTTCCCGGCATAAAACCAAATTGATTCCTAGAGACACTTGTTAACCTCCTCAAACGCTGCTCGCAAACTCTCTCCCAAAGCTTCATTGTATGACTCATAAGCTTAATTCCTCTATAGTTTGTGCAACTTTGAATATCTCCTTTATTCTTGAAGATTGGAACTAAAATGCTTCTCCTCCACTCATCTGGCATTTTGTTTGATTTGAAAATATTGTTGAACAACTTAGTTAGCCATCTTATCCCCGCATCTCCGAAGTATCTCCACACCTCAATAGGAATATCATCAGGCCCTACCGACTTGCCTGATTTCATACGTTTCAACGCCCCCTTTACCTCAGCTTCTTGAAATCTCCGCACAAAATGTCTATTGTTGCTATCGGCTAAGTCTTCCAACTCGATCGAAGAGCTATCACTTTCTTCGTTGAAAAGCTTATCAAAGTATTCTCTCCACCTATTCTTTATCTCATCTTCCTTCACCAAAAGTCTATCATTCTCATCCTTAATGCATTTAACCTGATTGAAGTCCCTTGTCCTCCTCTCGCGTAGCCTAGCTATTCTGTAAACGTCTTTTTCACCCTCCTTTGTACTTAGCCTTTGATACAAATCTTCGTACGCTCGTCCCCTTGCTTCACTCACTGCTCTCTTTGCAGTCTTCTTTGCCACTTTGTACCTGTGCATGTTCTCTTCGCTTCTATGACAGTACATGCATTTGTAGCATTCCTTCTTCTCTTTGACAGCCTTTTGCACCTCGTCATTCCACCACCACGAATCCTTGGGTTCTCGCTTGCTTCCTCTTGTTATCCCAAATACCTCAGTGGCGACTCTCCGAATGCAAGTTGTCATCGCATTCCACATGACATTTGTTTCTCCTTCCACATTCCAAGCTCCTTCTCCCATCACTCTATCTTTAAACACCCGTGAAGCATCTCCTTTGAGTTTTCACCATTTCGTCCTGCTAATCTTCGCTCTCTTATCCTTCACCACCCGAAGACGAAACACGCATACCAACAGCTGGTGTTGTGAGACGACAGATTCACCAGGTATGACCTTGCAATCAACACAATCTCGTTTACTATCTCTTCTAGTTAGGACAAAGTCAATCTGGCTAGCCTGTTGGCCACTACTGAAGGTGATCAGATGTGATTGCCTCTTTCTAAAGAAGGTATTAGCAATCATGAGATCAAAAGAGAGAGCGAAATTCAAAATATCTTCACCCTCTTGGTTCCTACTGCCAAATCCAAAACCACCATGCACTCGCTCAAAACCCCAGCTAGATGAGCCAACATGGCCATTGAAGTCTCCTCCTATAAAAAGTTTCTCGCTACTATGCACATTCCTAACCATGACATCCAAATTTTCCCAGAACTTCCTTTTGGCTTCTTCACTTAGACCTACCTGTGGGGCATATGCGCTAATGACATTCAAAACTGCCTCGCCAACTACTAGCTTAACTAGGATGATCATATCCCCTCCTCTTCTGACGTCAACCACACTGTTCTGAAGGTTCTTGTCAATCAATATGCCTACCCCATTCTTGTTACGTACTTCTCCCGTGCACCACAATTTGAAGCCAGTGTTCTCCACCTCCTTCGCCTTCTGACCCACCCATTTAGTCTCTTGAACGCACAAGATGTTAACCCGTCTCCTAATCATAGTATCCACTATCTCTCTTAATTTTCCTGTTAAGGACCCTACATTCCAACTACCTAACCGAACCCTACTATCGTCGACTAGCTTCCTTGCCCCTCGCATCCGCCGAGAAAAATGCGAGGACCCTTGCTCACTTATCACCACACCGGGGCGTCGGTGTAGCGCGCCACTAAGAGAATGGCGGCCCAGCCCTTGCATATTTAACACCATATCCGAGCCTCGATATAGCGCGTCGCTAAGAGGGTTACGCCCCAACGATATATCATAAGGTTCCATATCCATAAGAGTGGCTAAGTTTTTACGTTGGCTCGCCAAGCCTATCACAACCCTCCTCCTTTACCCTGGCTTGGGATAGGCTGCATAGAAAACTACACAGGCGGAGTTGGATTATATATATATATATATATAATTAAAATAAATCGAATAACGAAGCTGCAGTTCGTATTTTGAAACCGTGATTTCAAACGATTATTGCGGGAGATCCGACCATCGGAATTTTCCGAAACTGAAACTGTTGGGTTCGCTTTGGAAATATCTTTCCAACGACACCAACTTTGTAAAGATCCAACGGTTGGATTGTCTGGAATGTTTAATTCAAATCTAAAGAAAAACAGCACCAGAATCGATTATATTAATATATAAATACAAATATAATTAAAATAAATCGAATAACGATGCTACAGCTCATATTTTGAAAATCGTAAGTTCAAACGATTGTACCGAGAGATCCGACCGTCGGATTTTCCCAAAACTGGAACCATTGGATTCGTTTTGAAAAGATTTTTCTAATGATATAAAATTTGTAAAGATCCAACGGTTGGATTTTCAGATATGTGTAAATCAAATCTGAAGAAAAACATCGCCATGGCCGCGTTATGGCCTGAAGCGTCGTTTGAATGAATTGGCTATTTTTAAATGAATAAAAATAGCGATAGATCTTTATAAAATATTATAAACGATATGGAATGGAAATAAACTGAATTTACCCGGTTTATTGGATATTTGATAGTTGAATGTGTTTGGCGTGAAAATTACATTAAAGAACAGAATTATTGATGTCGAATAATTTAACCATTGAAATGAATTGATTTAAATTCTAAATATTCGTGAATTATTTGAAAAGGACGAGTTAAATCTCATTTCAAATAATTGATCGACGATAAGAAGTCGATGATGAAGATGGTGGTCGAAGACCGAAGAGCTTCACATCGTTTGGATGATTACTGATGTCTTGATTGGGAGGCATCCCAAGATATAGATAATAAGTGGTGATCGTCCAAACGTACTTGGAGATCGACCGGATATACGAGGAATAAGGTGCCTCCGGTTTCGTTCAGACCCAGAATGGACTTGCAAATGGACTGTGTGTCCGACATTGGATTTCATTCTGTGTGATTGATAGACGTCAGTTGCGTGGCGTGGATTGCCTGTGTGGCATGCTGAGATGCAGTGATCAAGGCTTTTGTTGAAAAGCAGAGCCTTGTGGTAGATGATCAAAGCACCGCCCGTGTGGCACGGCTTTGTATATAATGTTAATTCGTGAGCCTCACACCTCGGTATGAACCAGAAATGGGAGCGGACCTCAGGGAGGACATGTGTTTCCTTCAAGCTAAGGTGGTTTCAGTGACCTATCAGCCCTGACATTTATATTATTTTCACCTGTGTGGTTGTTGGATTGCAAGGCACCTCAGATATATCGGTGACTATGTGGAGCCGATGGAGTCATAGGACTCATTTATGCCCCAAAGGGCAGGGAAACGCAGTGTTCAGGCATAATAATCCACGTCGAGTGGACCGGCCCTGACGATCAAAGGTGCAGTTGTGGTTGTTCCAGAGACATGGGCTAGATTGTCTCGAATTCGGTAAGGACTATCTTTTGCCTTGGTTCATGACGAAAATCCAATTTCCAAATACGACATGTGCGGTTTTGATTGTATACCTATATATGGCGACATAGTGGTATGGGGCATTAATGCCGTCTATGATTGATATTTATGGTTGAAATTGTTTTTGAAACATATAAACACTAGTAATAATATCAAATGCTTGTGTTTTATTCGTATCAAGCATATTTTGGCCATTATAAGGTAAAATTCTATCCTCTGGTTTGCGTTGCATTGTGCGTTGGGAACTGAGTCGTATAATGGCTTCATTTTTTATAAAAAGCATTATGTTGTTTAAATAACTTTCTTTATATATGCACTGGCAATCACTGGAGTAAACCCGTTCTGCAAAAGTGGCGCGGTCCTATGATTTGCCTTGTTATTATCGTTTAACCAGTTAAGTAGATTTCTCATACCAGTCCCATGACTGACTCGTAGTTTGTTTCGCTTGCAAACTCGGGTGCCCCTATTTCTACACGGGCAGCCTTGTATCCAGGTTTTAGCAGGCCCTGTCTGGATAGCTATGGAGCTGAAGGCGGATTCTATCATTTATCTCTTTTTATGTTGTTCAGCTCCTATTGTACATATTATGTTTTGTTTTCCGCTGTAGACATTTTATGTAAAGCTGAACTGTATTTGTACTAAGCATGATCCTGTATATTGTGTAACTCTGATGTTTATATTTATCCAGTGTATTCTGTTGTACATTATCTGGTGCATTTATTTATTTATGTTCTACTGTTATCTGTTTATATGTTATATTCCAAAGATTAGCCTTGCCACCGTTGTACGGGGGTTTGGGGTCGTCACACGTGGTATCAGAGCTTTGGTTAAGCTTAGTTCTAGAATATAACATATTAACGAACTCGTCAAAAATAGAACCAGTAGTGTTCTAAGACGGATCGCTCATTTCAGATAGGATTAGTAATATCCTAGAATGAATGAAGCAGAATGAAATACACCGCAGTAGACACATTTACATTCAAGTATATGTCTTTATGCTTTACAAATACCTTTTCTTTTGACCTGACACTTTGTCTATTATTTGCAGACGCACTAGAAAATGAGTGGCAGAAACAGAAGAAGGAATACCGAACCAGATATTGAAGCTCTAGTAAAGATGTATCGAAATCTAGGTGGATCACCATTCTTGGGTAAAGAATCCATTATGGAAACACAAGCTTGGATTCGTTCTGCTGAGAATTTTTTTGAAGGTTTAAAGCTGAGAGAAGACCAGAAAGGATTACTGGCATCTTGAACACTCAAAGATGAAGCTTTGTTCTTGTGGGATTCGATTATTAAGGATAATCCAGAAGGTAATATTACCTGGGATAGATTTAAAGAGATTTTCAGTGAAAGATTTATTCCTCCCGAAGCAACTGAGCGATTATGTGATGAATTATATTATCTGATACAAGGAGATATGACCATTCCAGAATATCATAAGAAATTCAATGAACTTTCTCATTTTGCCCCGCATCTAATTCAAAATCCGAAGAGGAAAAAATTGAGGTTTATTAACGGGCTTCAAAGGAATTACAAAAGTAGTGTAATGGGGCATGTGAAGCTTCCTTTTTCTGAAATGATATACATGGCTTATCAATATGAAGATCTCCATAAGAAAGGTCTTTTGAACGACGAAGAGGAAGTCAGTTCTGGTAACAAAGTGGAGTCTGAGACTGATAGTCCTGAGGCCAGTACGATGCCTAAGGTCAGTAAGAAGCCCAAAGTCAAGAGGAAAAGGGTTAAATCTGAGAAAGAACCAGTAACAACTGCCATATGCAATAATTGCCATAAGCAAGGGCATTTGCAAGGAAATTGCAGATCTTTAAAGAAACAAAGAAAGAATGAATATAAATCCAAGAACAAGTTTCAAGAGAATAGAAAATGCAATATATGCCATCAGGCTGGTCATGTAAAGCAAGATTGCTGGCTGTTAAAAAAAACCAAAGTGGCTCAAGTAAATGAAGTGGCAGAAACTTCAGCACCCTCGGTTAGTCAGGGAAGGTCAGATGTTTTGGAAGGCACGCTTACTGTCAAAGATATACTAGATAAATTACTATTTGATACAGACGCGTCGCGAAGCTTTATTGCAAGGAATGCAGTTAAGTTGGATTTGAATTTGAAAAAGATCAAAGAACCCATCACTGTCCATAATCCGGTTGGGGGTTCTCTCGATCTTAGTTGGATTTGTGGGGTGCCTGTCTCTTTTTCCCGATATCGGTTTCCTACCATCTTGATCGTCATGAATTTTACCAAATTTGATCTTATTTTGGGATTGGATTGGTTAACCAAGTATGAAGCTGAGGTTAAGTGCGCCGAGAGAATGGTTAAGGCAAAGATTAAATCAGGGATTATATAACCATACCATGCGAAGGTCCGAATTCGGATAGAAAAGACTTTTGGTCAGCTCTTGATGTTTCTCCTGCTCAAATAGAAAATATCCCTGTAGTCACAGAGAATATTCCGGACATCATAAAAGATATTCCTGTCGTCAAGAATTATGCGGATGTGTTCGAAGAAGTTGTTAGCTTACTCCGAAGAGAGAAATTGATTTCAAGATCGCTTTAATTCTAAATGCAAGGCCAGTAGTGCACGCTATTCGGAGAATGACTCTAAAGGAGAAAGAAGAATTAGACAATCAAACTCGACAGCTTGTATGGAAGGGTTTGATCAGGCCTAGTTTCTCTGATTGGGGAGCAGCAGTGGTGTTTGTCCCAAAGTCAGACGGTACTCTTCGACTATGTGTGGATTATCGTGACTTGAATAAACAGACATTAAAGAACAAATATCCATTGCCGAGAATTGATGATTTGTTGGATCGATTGAATGGCGCACAAGTGTTCTCAAGGATGGACCTAGCTACAGGCTTCCATCAGCTTCGTATTGCCGAAGAGTGTGTTCCTATAACAACATTCAGAGGTACCGACTTGTTCTATGAGTGGTTAGTAATGCCGTTCGGCTTATGTAACGCTCCTGCCTATTTTGTGGATTTAATGAATCCGCGATGTCTTGAATAAATTTGTTCTGGTTTTCATTGATGACATATGGATCTTCTCTAAGTCAGAGAGCGAGCACGCGAAACATTTGGAACAAGTGTTAGAAATTCTACGAAGGAATGTTTTAAAGGCCAAACTTTCCAAATGTATATTCTGGCAAGAAGAAGTCAAGTTTCCACGTTGTATCAAAAGAGGGAATTTCTGTGGATCCCGGTAAAATCACCGCTATTCAAAATTGGAAGCAGCCTAGTACTCCCACAGAAGTCCGAAGTTTTCTTGGATTGGCTAGTTATTATCGGAAGTTCATTAAAGATTTTTCAAAGATATTTAGTTCCTTAACAAAGCTTACCAAGAAGCATGCAAGATTCAAGTGGACTCCCGACTGTGAGGAGGCTTTTCAGAAGCTAAAATTAAGATTAACAACTTCTTCAGTGTTAACGATTATCGATGGCAATCAAGACTTGAAAGTCTGGACAGATGCCTCTAGAGATGGCTTTGGTGCAGTATTAATGCAAAGAGGTCAAGTGGTTGCTTATGCTAGCCGTCAGCTGAAACCGCATGAGAAAAATTACGTTACTCATGATCTTGAGTTGTTAGCCATCGTATTTGCTTTGAAAATCTGGAGGCACTATTTTTTGGGTGAGAAACTCGAGCTATGTACGGATCATCAGTCGCTAAAGTATTTGTTCACCCAGAAAGACTTGAATCTGAGGCAGCAACGTTGGCTAGAATTTCTTGCAGCATACGATTTTGAGATTTTGTATACTCCAGGGAAAGCCAATGTTGTGGCTGATGCACTAAGTAGAAAGAATTTAATAATCACCAGTTTTATTATTACGACTTCCTTGATTGACAAAATATCTATTCTTCAGAAAGATGATAATTTTATTAAGGATATGATCAAAAGAATTCAGAAAGGCGAACCCTTGGGTTTTCAAATAGATAACGATGGGATCCTGAGATTGAGAGGAAGGATTTGTGTTCCCAACATCCCCAAGCTCAAAAGAGAAGTGTTTGACGAATGTCACAAGTCCAAGATGAGTATCCATGCAGGCGTGAGAAAAATGTATAATAATCTCAAGCGAACATTCTGGTGGAAGGCTATGAAAAGGGACGTTTCAATATATGTTAGCAAGTGTTCTACTTGCCAACTAGTCAAAAGCGACCAACAGAAACTTGCCGGATTGTTGCAACCATTGGATATTCCAGGTTGGAAGTGGGAACATATTTCCATGGACTTCATAAATGGTTTGCCCAGAACCAAGAAAGGAAATGACTGTATTTGGGTGATCGTAGATCGCTTCACGAAGACTGCCCATTTCATACATGTCAGATCAAATAGAACTGCTCAGAGTCTGGCACAGATTTATTTCAAAGAAATTGTTAAGCTACATGGAGTGCCGATCAGTATAGTTAGTGATAGAGATCCAATATTTACTAGCAAATTCTGGGAGGCATTTCAAGTAGAACTGGGGACAAAGCTGAATCTAAGCACCGCTTAATATCCTCAAACAGATGGCCAGACTAAGAGGGTGAATTGCATACTAGAAGATTTACTGAGGGCTTGCATTATTGATTTTGGCGGATCATGGGAAGACCACTTGCACTTAACTGAATTCTCGTACAATAACAGTTATCAAGCCAGCTTGAAAATGTCACCATTTGAATCATTGTATGGTAGACCGTGCAGATCTCCCGCTTGTTGGGTTGAACCTGGTAATAGGCTTGTATTGGGACCAGATATGATTCACGAAGCTGCGGATAAAGTCGATTTCATTAAGAAACGATTGCTAGCAGCTCATAGCCGACAGAAGAGCTATGCAGACTCGAGAAGGTGGGATTTAGCATTTGCTGTTGGTGACTATGTGTATCTAAGGGTTTCTCCGATGAGAGGAGTAATTCGGTTTGGCAAAACTGGGAAGTTGGCGCTCAAATTTATTGGTCCATTCCCTATACTTGAATGGATTGGAACTCTTGCTTATAGAGTTCAACTGCCTGATTGGTTGCCTGGAGTACATGATGTGTTTCACGTATCTCAACTTCGAAAGCATGTACATGATCCAGATTTAGTCGTGGAAGAAGCCGCGCAATGGAATTTTGAAATTACTCCAGAATTGGCTGTAAGAAGAGAGCCGATCAAGATTATTGGCAAAGAAACCAGAGAGCTGAGGAACAAGAAGGTTCACTTAGTCAAAGTGCAATGGAGTGGAAATCCGCGAGATTGTACTTGGGAAACTGAGGAAAGCATTAAGAAAGCCTATCCCAAGTGCAGGGTGTATATCTCTGATTGACTCTGGTGCAAGGTACATTTACCATATTTTACATTTCCATTTTGTTCTCTACTTTGTTGTTGTTTTCTTTTCATGGATGTGAACTTTTTAATTATATAGTTTGGATGAATTTAAAAGAGTATATGAATTAATTAGTATATTTTTGAAAAATAAAAACAAATTGATTGTTGTTTGTGTTGTGTGATTGTGGATTTGAGTAATTAAATTATTGGAATAATAATTAATTAGATCAATAAGAGAATGAATGGTAAATTTATTCGATTAAATCACACATTGAACTGATTAGAGATTTGATTAGAAATATATACATGTACATTATATATGTTTGAACAGGTAAATGGATTAGCTGTTGAGTAAAGAATTTATTTGCGTGCCCGACAAATAGGTAAACCTTAATGAGTTGGATGCGCAATTTTATTATTATATCAACTCTTGTGAATGCCATTGGATAAGGAGTGTTCGTTGTTCTGTGTGTAATAATAAACGTCGCCATAGGATAGTAACAATTAATTTTGAACTACACCACATGGCATACTTCTTGAAGATGGCATACTTCATCATCTACCACATAAGCATTTGGAGTTTGTGTGACGAGGATGAAGATTTACCATACGAGCGAGAGGCTTGTATGGCAATGACTATATATTACAGGTTGAACCGATGACCGATATGGACTATATAAAATGTAATGGTAATTTGCCAGATTAATAAAACCCCCACACGGGTCTGGAGATGACAATAAACACGTCTCTCTGGTCATTAAGGCACAAAAAACCATTTATAGGGTGACGAGAATTTATTCTCTGGAGTTATAATCTATACACACTCCCCTGTGGACACCGGAATATATCACTATAAATATGTGTATGCTTATTAGGATTTATCGGGTACCTAATACGGCCCAATAAATTTCCAAACCCCTCCCCATACAAAGGAGGTTATGGCGAATTTTTTCGAAAATTTAGGGTGTTAGCCAAATTTTTGAAGAATTGGAAAATTCTTAGAAACTGAAAAGTTGAAGAATGGAAGCCAGAATGAAAGTTCAGTTGGTTAATTAAACAATTTTCGGCTTCGTTCCTTTTCGGGGACGAAAAGATTTTAAGTGGGGGAGATTGTAACAACCCGGAAAATCTGAACCAATTTAAAAAATTTAATTTGGCTACTTTAGTGGATTTTAAATATTTAAAATAAATTATTTTAAATAATAACGATGAAAGTCTATTTGAATCGATATTTGAAAATAAATATATTTATTCAATTATAAACAAGGCATGAAATGGCGCGGCAGTTTCAAAATTTGAATTCGAACTTTGACTGACTGTACCGAGTACAAGATAAAATGGATTTTAGTGAAAAAAATATATATTTAAATCTGTTTATGAATATCTTTCTAATGAATCTGAAAATTTGAAGTTTCATAGCGGGAATCAAAAGTTATGGCCAAATGAATTTTCAGAAAGGTCACTATAGAGTTTATATAGCCCTCGAAAATAGACATTTTGCAAACGACCTCTGTTTTCGACGAACCCACTTTTGTTGGATCTGGGATGTCAAATTATTGCTAGATTTCAAATTCCATAATTTTTGAAGTTAGTATGTGAGTGTGGCAAAGGAAAATGTGTTTGGTTGATTTCAGTTAAATTGGATCGACCAGAGAATGACCATTTTTCAAACGGTCTCAGAATTTAACGAAACTAGTTTTGTTGGGACCGTATTATCAAAACATAGCTAGATTAATTTTTCTGTAATTTTTGGGTCAGCATGTGGCCCCGACAAATTGAAATGTACATTCAAATCAAATATTTAATGTTTTATTTTTTAATTTGAAGAAAAACTGACTGAAACAGTCGAATGGACCTACGAAACATATCCTATTGTGTTCGGAATGAGGGTATTTAGCTAGGGACGATAGTCGTTGGGTTTGGATTGAAGTTCGTTTGGAGAAAACCCTAATTTTTGAAATATATAAATAATGGGGCAATCAAATAATTCCATTCATTAATTAAAAATATAAAAAAAAAAATCAGAAACCCCGTAACCTAAACAGACCGACGACGGTCCTCCCTTCTTCCCTTCTCTCCTCAAATCCGGCTGATCCCTTCACCATTACCCCATGGCCCTTTGCAACTTTTTAAAGATCTCTTCACCCTCTTCAAATTTGTACTAAGGACACCCC
This sequence comes from Allium sativum, assembly GCA_030737875.1. Taxonomy (NCBI): domain Eukaryota; kingdom Viridiplantae; phylum Streptophyta; class Magnoliopsida; order Asparagales; family Amaryllidaceae; genus Allium; species Allium sativum. Next base: position 270,990,057 of record CM060911.1, read on the forward strand.
CCCTATCGTTCACCCTACGTCGAGATTCACCTCCCCGAAGTTCGGGTCTTCAAGCCGCCGCCGAGAGGAGCTGACGCCATCGCAGGGGGCCCCACCTACCTCAAGACGCGCACCTCTCTGTCCTCTTTCAGGTGGCACATGCCGATCGACGCAAAGGTGCACGGATTGGCCGATAAATCAAAACCTAGGTTCGAATCAAAACTGAGAAGGTACGGTTTGTTTTATTTAAACTGAATATAACATTTAAAAGCATTGCGAACTTCTAAAAATCATATCTTTTTGCTATGTGGTCGAAATCCAGTGAAACAAGAGGCAGTGGACTCATGCGGACGTCTCCTACATTCTAGAAGAGGCCGGATATTTTTCTGAGCCTTCTACAATTTTTGGAGGAGTGGAACCCAATGTGAGATTTCTAAATTATAAACGATATGGAAATGACGATGTATAAATTATATAATCGATGTATGAGTTATATAAGCGTTGTGCACCTCATGTATAAGCGTTGTATAAGTTGTATGTTCGATGTATAAGTTATATATGCGTTGAATGATATTGGAATATATTGAAATGAAATCGAAATATAGTTATATACGTATATCGATATATATATACTCCCCTCATCCACAGACCATGGATGATATATATTGGTTGTGATATTGTTTTGATTTGGTTGATGTGAAATTTGGTGAATATCATGAATGGTTGATTGGAAATGATTGATTGCGGTTGAAATCCCAATAGGATCAGTATATGGGGAAATTAGTCTGCGCACGAACTAGATATTGAAATCCCCATTGTCAAAAGCTGCGAGGCTTTAAGGTAGAGCGAGGAGCCGTACTCGGGATGGTGCCGGTTTCAACTACCCTGCCGTTATGCTGCCGAAATTTTCAATAATATTCAAGTATTAGAATTATTTTCATGTGTTGGAACTATATTCATTTGTTGAAACCATATTCATGTGTTGAAACTATATTCATGTGTTGAATAGAAATTCATGTGTTGAATAACATTCATGTATTGAATAAATTCTTTGAAAGATAAAAATCATATTTTTATCATCTATATAGATTATATAAAGTAATCGTGTTTTGAAATAAATTGTTTTACAATAAAAATCACATTTTTATTATACATATGAATTGTTAAAAATAGCGATGTGTTGAAATAAATAACTGTTGGATAAAAATATCATTTTTATCAAATATATGAAATGAATATGGTTTTGAAATAGAAGAATGGATTTTATTTATATATATATATGTATATATGTATATAAATATAATTAAAATAAATCGAATAACGAAGCTGCAGTTCGTATTTTGAAACTGTGATTTCAAACGATTATTGCGGGAGATCCGACCATCGAATTTTCCGGAAACCGAAACCGTTGGATTCGCTTTGGAAATATCTTTCCAATGACACCAACTTTGTAAAGATCCAACGGTTGGATTGTCCGGAATGTTTAATTCAAATCTAAAGATAAACAGCGCCATAATCGATTATATTTATATATAAATATAAATATAATTAAAATAAATCGAATAACGATGCTGCAGTTCGTATTTTGAAATCGTAACTTCAAACGATTGTACCGGGAGATCCAACTGTCGGATTTTCCCAAAACTGGAACGTTGGATTCGTTTTGAAAAGATCTTTCTAATGATATAAAATTTGTAAAGATCCAACAGTTGGATTTTCAGATATGTGTAAATCAAATCTGAAGAAAAACAGCGCCATGGCCGCGTTATGGCCTGAAGCGTCGTTTGAATGAATTGGTTATTTTTAAATGAATAAAAATAGCGATAGATCGTTATAAAATATTACAAACGATATGGAATGGAAATAAACCGAATTTACCCGGTTTATTGGATATTTGATAGTTGAATATTTTTGGCGTGAAAATTACATTAAAGAACAGAATTATTGATGTCGAATAATTTAACCATTGAAATGAATTGATTTAAATTCTAAATATTCGTGAATTATTTGAAAAGGACGAGTTAAATCTCATTTCAAATAATTGATCGACGATAAGAAGTCGATGATGAAGATGGTGGTCGAAGACCGTAGAGCTTCACATCGTTTGGATGATTACTGATGTCTTGATTGGGAGGCATCCCAAGATATAGATAATAAGTGGTGATCGTCCAAACGTACTTGGAGATCGACCAGATGTATAAGGAATAAGGTGCCTCCGGTTTCGTTCAGACCCAGAACGGACTTGCAAATGGACTGTGTGTCCGACATTGGATTCCATTCTGTGTAATTGATAGACGTCAGTTGCATGGCCTGGATTGCCTGTGTGGCATGCTGAGATGCAGTGATCAAGGCTTTTGTTGAAAAGCAGAGCCTTGTGGTAGATGATCAGAGCACCGCCTGTGTGGCATAACTTTGTGTATAACGTTAATTCGCGAGCCTCACACCCCGGTATGAACCAAAAAGGGAGCAGACCTCAGGGAGGACATGCGTTTCCTTCTAGCTTGGGTGGTGTCAGTGACCTACCAGCCCTGACATTTATATTATTTTCACCTATATGGTTGTTGGATTGCGAGGCGCCTCAGATATATCGGTGACTATGTGGAGCCGATGGAGTCATAGGACTCATTTACACCCCAAAGGGCGGAAAAATGCAGTGTTCAGGCATAATAATCCACATCGAGTGGATCGGCCCTGACGATCCAAGGTGCAGTTGCGGCTGTTCCAAAGACATGGGCTAGATTGTCTCGAATTCGGTAAGGACTATCTTTTGCCTTGGTTCATGACGGAAATCCAATTTCCAAATACGACATGTGTGGTTTTGATTGTATACCTATATATGGCGACATAGTGGTATGGGGCATTAATGCCGTCTATGATTGATATTTATGATTGAAATTATTTTTGAAACATATAAACACTAGTAATAATATCAAATGCTTTTGTTTTATTCGTATCAAGCATATTTTGGCCATTATAAGGTAAAACTCTATCCTTCGGTTTGTGTTGCATTATGTGATGGGAACTGAGTCTTATAATGGCTTCATTTTTTATAAAAAGCATTGCGTTGTTTAAATAACTTGCTTTATTCATGCACTGGCAATCACTGGAGTAAACTCATTCCACGAAAGTGGCGTGGTCCTATGATTTGCCTTGTTACTATCGTTTAACCAATTAAGTAGATTTCTCATACCAGTCCCGTGACTGACTCGTAGTTTGTTTCACTTGCAAACTCGGGTGCCCCTATTTCTACACGGGCAGCCTTGTATTCAGGTTTTAGCAGGCCCTTTCTGGATAGCTATGGAGCTGAAGGTAGATTCTATCATTTCTCTTTTTATGTTGTTCAGCTCCTATTGTACATATTATGTTTTGTTTTCCGCTGTAGACATTTTATGTAAAGCTGAACTGTATTTGTACTAAGTATGATCCTGTATACTGTGTAACTCTGATGTTTATATTTATCCAGTGTATTCTGTTGTACATTATCTAGTGCATTTATTTATTTCTGTTCTGCTATTATCTGTTTATGTGTTATATCCCAAAGATTACCCTTGCCACCGTTGTACGGGGGTTTGGGGTCGTCACATGGCTGCTACCCCGTTGTTTTTCTGCTAACCAACAAACGAAGCCACAATCGTTCGTTTCCTTCAAAAAGGAAATGGCTCCTGTCCTAAAATACTCTAGAAACTAGAATAATAAAAACAAAAAAAAACCGTAAATCTACCTTTCAAAAGAAAAGTCTTAGGGATCGTTCTTGCTCTTCAATCCTCGGTGGTTTAAATTGGGCACGATTGCTATTTAGGGGAAGGGATTGACTTTCGTACAGTATATGATTTTGCATTTTGTGCGTGAATTTGAGAAGGATGGGTACACAAACTAAAAAGGGGATTTGGTGTTTAAATTTTTTGCATCCTTCACTGTAGGGTTGCGATCTATTCCTGAGGGTTTTGCGTGATCTTGGGGTATCATTCAAGAAGAGACTATTGGATTGGCAAGAGGGGGGTCCGGGGTTCAAACGGCCAGAGTGTGGCACTTGCTGGTGGTGCGATGATAATTAGGAAGCCAACGAAAGAATGATGAAGTCGCGACCAAAGGATGCGTGCTTCCTGTTATAGGCATCAGACTGTATATTGAAGAGGAAAGAAGAGTTGATTGCAGATTATGGGTAAATTAATTAAACTAGTATGTTGCCGATAATTCAATTTGTTTAACAACATATATAAACTAGTAAAGCTAATATACATGGCATATGAATCAATATATATTGAATTTAAACGTACATTTTAATTTACCGGGGCCACATAATGACTCCAAAAATTACAGAAAAATAAATCTAGCTATGTTTTGATGATACAATCCTAACAAAACTAATTTCATCGAATTTCGATACCATTTGAAAAACGGTCATTTTCCAGTCGATTAAATTCAAACTAAAATTACCAAACACATTTAAATTCACTACACTCATATATTAATTCCAAAAATTATGAATTTTTAAACCTAACTATACTTTGACACTCCCAATCCAACAAAAGTGGTTTCGTCGAAAACAGAAGTCGTTTGCAAAATGGTTATTTTTAAGGGCTATATATTATATTAAAATATATATAAATTCCATAGTGACTATTTTGAATTTTAAACTCGCCATAACTTTCAAATTATATTATGAAATCTGAATTTTTCACATTCGTTAGAAAGATATATTTAAACAGATTCGAATGTTTCTGGTTTTAATGAAATCCGATTTATTTTGAACCTTGTACATTCAACTAAAATTTAAAATCGAATTTTCAAACTACCGCACCATTTCAGGCTCGTTTTATAAATAAAATAAATTTGTATGTTCTAACTTCGATTTAAATAAAATTTTAGTCGTTATTATTTAAAATAAATCATTTTAAATATTCAAAATACATTAAAATAGCTAAAATAATTTTTTTAAATTGGTTAAGAAATTATGGGTTGTTACATCAAGTCTAACTATGCAATCTTAAATCAGGGTCGAGCTCGGGTCTGTGCTATCTGGACGACCGCCCGAGGCTCAGTTGGAAGAAGGGCCCAATTAAGGAAGTCATATTCTAAAATTAAATTATTGTACTACTTATTTTTAGTAAAAGCCTCTTATAGAAGTGGTAAGCTTCTTAACTGATAAGCTGAAGATGGTAGGTTCAAATTCCATTATCTACGTTATTTATTCTCGGGTGATTTTGTACATTGAAACTACCTGGATTTGAAGTTTAGTTACTATTTATTTGCTCAGGGCCGTTTTTTGTTTTTATGGTGCCTTTTAGAATATAGAAAGGCTTTGAAATTAATCAAACTTGTTTTGATCAAACAGAAGTTCCGTTACCTATATTATTTATCATCATGTTGTTTTGTATATTAAAACTACTTGGATCTAAAGTTAAGTTACTACTTCTTTACATAGGGTCCTATTTTCGCTTGAGTAGGGCCTGTCTCAAATGTAGAAAGCTTTTGAAACTAGTCGGACTTGTTTAATCAAACCAGCTGCAAGAGATGATTTTATCTTTTGATTTCTTTTCATCTTGAGCTAGTGTGTAATTCATGCATTGCACACGATAATATTATAAAATATAGTATTTAAAATTTTAATATTAAAATTGGAACTTTATTGTACAGACTAAAACATGCGATAAGTATGATAAAATAAATATAGTATAAATTATTATTGTTGTTTATATATGCTATGTGTCACATTACTTATATTTGTTTGATATAAAACAATAATCTTACTGTTATTATTATATAAGTAAGTATTCATGTTGAAACCGAGATTTTGAATTATTTTAGATGAATTAACAAATAATATTTAATTATTTTTTTAAATATGATAAATTTGAAATTATGTAAAAATTATATTGACTTAAGAGTAAATAATATGAATAAATAGAGAAGGATTTTGTAAAAAAAAAATAAGGTATACATATTTTTATGTGGAGTTATTCAAATTTAAAAATATAAATTTTTAACGTAATGCATGATAAATTTATTGTTTATATGCTTAAAATGGTTATAGTTAATTTACAAATTAAATTTGTAATTATTGTTTATATACATAAATTTACGTATAAGATCTGTAAAGTTAAACATAAATTTTTGTTGTGATTTTTATTAGTATGTATGTGTATACTGTAACAGTCTGACTCAAAGACCTAGTATGAAAAAGTTTCTAGAAATTTTAAATATACTAACTCGATCGGATTCAAACATTCTAGTATAGTGAATTTATCTATCTATATATACATGTATGTACGTACGTGTATATGTGTGTGTATATATATAACACATAGATTATAACTAAAAACAAATGATATATGTATATATACATTTTGAAAATAAGATAGGCGGCATGAAATGGTATGAAATGGTGAAGACACGTGGCATAAAATATATGAACCATACACATGTCTTGAATTAAATGAAATGAAAACACATAAACACATTAGGTGTTCATGGATAGAAACATCCTAAGACGCATAAGGAGGGCATGTATCTACATCCTAAGGATTGCATAAAGATAAGTTGGACAAGTGTCCAAAACCAAATTACTAAACTAGCCTTATGGAATGCTATAAATAGGATGGAAATGTTCAATTGTTTTCATACATTCACAAAACAAAAACAAAGTAAGACAAAAAGGAGAAAATTAGAAGAAGCCAAGGGAATCAAATACAAATCCAATCTAACATTCTAAGGTGTAAAAATTATTTAAGTATATGCATTTATTTCATACTTCGAAGAAAAGATGTAAATTTTTAAAAACAAACTATAGGGCTCGGGCCTATCAAAATGGTGCTCGATAATTCAATCATAACTTCTTCATTTCTTAGTGAAATTTTGATTTCTTTAATGTTCTGAGAAGCTAACTCAAGGACCTACAACTTTCATGTTGAACACTTCTACAAATTTGATGGTTTGTGTACCTAAAATTGGATGTAAAGTCGGGTAAAAATCTACCTAAAATGGACATGTTGAAAATGCCTCATATTGTTAGATTTTATATATTGAATTGATAAATGATTTTAAGGGTTTCTTTTTATGGTAATCAAGAAGACTAAGAAAGTTACTTACTATAGTAAATTTGCAGTTAAAAATTATATTTATCATAGAGAAATAGAATCAAGCATTTTGCCCAAAAACTAATAAAAAAACCGAAGTTTTTTATATTAGTTTTGTTAATGTTATTGACATAAATGAATAATAAATTAGTTTTGTTAATGTTATTCATATGTGTTATTTATGATATTTGGATTATATATCTTATTTTAAATGAAAAATCTATTTGAATACTATTTTAATATGAATATGATATACATGTTGAAAATGTCACATTTAAAAATCTATTAGACGAGGTAATGAATATTTATTAGTTAAACTTATTCAAATAATTTAAAACCAAAATTACATGATTAATTAAAAATATATTGATGTAAACATACAAAATTATGCCACGTCGAGGTGGGTTTTGCAAGCAATTGTAGAAATTTCAAAATGTAGGCACTTCAATTAAAATCAGAATTTTACAATATACTGTATTAATATATCGATATAAATGAATCATAAATTAGATTTGCGATTATTTCTTACGTGTACAATCAAATTATGTGACGGATGTATTTGTATATCCAAATTTATACCCTTTTTTGTTAATATGAATATCGAGCAAATATTAAATTGTTCATGTTTTATGATTATTTGACATATCAACAACTAATAGTTTACTAAATTTAATTATATTTCTAAGATTCATGATTACTCTAATATATGAAGTCAAATATACAATATTAGAAGGGAACTGAGATAGTTCAGTAAAAGGTTGTAGGAATATAAAAATTAAGGTTTTTGCCATAAAAAAGCATAATTTTGTAACGCATGCCAAATTTATTGTTACATTTTATGATTTTTTTTATTGCTAAAATTAAATTTGTATTTACTCTGACATTTCTATATTTTTTTTAATTTTCTTTGCAAAAGTGTCTTTTTTTTTGCAAAAGCGATTTTTTTTCTATTTTTACTACAATGATTTACAGGTTGGTTGGACCTAAAAGTATTAATGTTTTTTAAACATGTTTTTGAGAAAGAACATTTCTGTACTTCTTAAAGAGTGTATATTACAAAAGTTTCTTATTACTTATGTTATATTATATGCCTTGTGACTTATGTATGTTAGTTTAACAAAAACACAATTTTACCATATTTTACAAAATATGGGCATGATGTATATTATTGGAATTTTCTTATTAGCATTAGTGATTGAACTAATGAGTATTGCTTAATTACGTTTATCTTATTATTTTGAACTTAAGATTGCATAATTAATTTAAACATTTGGACTAAAACGTAAAACATAGGAGAAAATGAGATAGGTATTGTGAATAATTAAGGTAATTTTAAATATATGTATTTTAAGTCATATGTAGAATTTTATCGGTAATTTTAAATATATGTATTTTAAGCCATATGTAGAATTTTATAATGCAATCCATGAAAGTATATTTTACCATTTTAAATATAGATATTTTAAGTTAAACAATAAGTGAATAAAAAAATAAACTTGTTACTGTTTTTCTATGCGATTTATGTATCGTAATTGAATAAAAAAAATATTTTACCGTTTTTATTAGTACAGTAGTCGTATAAATATTCAATTATGATTCTTAAAAATCTATTAAAAATACTAATAAATATTAGTCGACTAAATTCATTTAAATAGTTTAAATTTTTTGTTAAGTAATTAATATAAATATATAGACTTTAATCTTGATTAGGGATATGATTATGGTCCAGAAGATGTGATGCCTCTCACTAGTAAAATGAAAACTTCCCGAAGGCACACGAGGAAGAATCCGATGTATGACCCTTCTCTCAATTGATGTGCTTGTGCGGATCTTTCTTGGATTGACATCCATGTACATTGTTGAAATCAGTTGTGTACTTTAATCTTTTGGTAACAAGTGGATTATTGATGTATGCCTCAGTATCATGGTCTACTGTTCCTTTCATGAAACTCACTGAGTCTGCAAGAAGAGTTGTTGGGAAATATTGTTTGGTAGTGCAAGGCGTGGAAATTAGGCAATTATCTTTGGAATTAGTTATGTATGATGAGAAGCTGTGTGATCAATGAGGGTTATTGCGAGAGATAGTTAGTTTGTTATACCATTTCTACATGCTCGAGAGATTTTATATTGTAAAAATCATTTGATGAATAAATGTTTAAGCTTAACTTTCAGAAAAAAATATGTCATAAGTTAACTGATCAATCATCTGTAAATAACTATACAAGTTTTAAATCTGCATATCATACTGTAAAATAATGAGAGGTACAGTTAAATAATTTAACTAGTAAATTAAAAGATTCAAAATTTAAATATTAAGAGGGAATCAAACTGAGGAGGGATAACTCCTAGAATTAAGCTCAGAGCAAGTAATATTCTTCCTTTTAATGTTACTAGTGTGTAACCCGTGCGTTGCACACGATAACGTTATAAATATAGCATTTAAAATTTTAATGTCAAAACTGGAATTTTATAATGTAACATACATGAATTCGACAAAATAAATATATTATAAATTATCGTTGTTGTTGGTGTTGTTTATATACGATATGTGTTATGTACTTAAGTCTTTATTTGAAGTTAAACAAAATTTTATTGATCTTATTACTATGAGAAAATATTCATGTTAAACTGATATATTTTAATTGTTTTAGAAACATGAAGATTGATCTATCAAAGTGAAACTGAGATATAAAAGAGTTGAAAGGATGTTGAGCAATGCCATCCTTGAACATACATATAATTGGGATGCAGACTTTGATTTAGCAGTTGATGATGCATTGTTTGAATTTTTTGTTTATTTATCTGAACATGGAGCTCTTAGTTAACGTATCATGTATGTATTTATTTAACCCAAAAATTATATTAGATAGTAGCGAAAACATAATTGAAAATAGTACATTTACATGGGATAGCAAGTTACATAAAACGTTAATTAATTTATAGCAAATTACTTAAAATGTTATTTACTTTCATAAATCTATTTCACGATGCAAGAAGAATTAAGTATAGAGGCATCAATTCACTATAGATAATATCATTCACGTTTAACTGATATGTAAGAAAGAAAATCTCTATTTTCAAGTTAGAGGCATTATTGTCACAGGCTAAGTGGTATAGGTAGTCAAAGTCAAAAAAAAAAATTGCAGAAAAAACAGCCGTCAAACTCAAGTACATCTAGGGATCATAATCTCCAATGTATAAAAGCATAGTACATTTAGATCAATCATTGCAGCGGAATGAAATGCACTGAGTACAAAAATATGTCACCAAAAATGTGTGCTTAAGAAAATTACTTAAAAGTTCAATAATCTATACACATGTGATCTGAAACGAACCTGCACAAAAACAATATGATAACAATACATATAAAGTTTTAACAACTCACTTTTATTGTCATATAACACCTGCTGGTACAACGTTGCCATGATCCTACATTTGATCAATGGTGACTTCAAATTATCAATACAGAAATGAGCAAAGATATTAGTATGAAGCAAAAATAGCATCAAATAATATACACCAATATCAAAAATTGTTAACCAATATGAAATAATAAGAGAACACACCAGTGAATTTAAATCATACATCAAATAATATACACCATGGACGGTTTGAATTTGAGAGGTAGCTCAATCTCAAGTTTAAGTTATATTTATCTTTTACAATCGTTAGTAATTCTTTTTCATTGACAAAAGTATCATTATAGAGATCTCGTGTATACCTTTCATTTTATTTAATAAAGGATCTAATTTTGGTTGTCAGAAGATGCTTAAACATGATATTGCTTGTAGTGCCTCCCCCACCTAGAACTCATATAAAGGTGCGTTATGGAGGTACACAAACATTGTAGTGGTTCATCATGGGTAGAGCAAAGCAAACAAATAGATTATCATATATCTTAGTGGAAAAAAAAACCTTTTTGGAGTCAGGTAGAACTATCAAAGAGCAAACAACCATTTTTTCTATTGTTCACGTCTGTTCCAAGGATAACTGGGATAGGTTACATAACTATTTGTGAATTGTATGTACATTGAAGAAAACGTTATACAGAACTTATTTTTCCTAAACTAAAATATAATAAACAACTACAGACATGCAAATATATTTACACACATATATAAAACTTGGGACCATTCATCCAAAATTAGTTTAAATGCACATAAGAAACCAATAAATACGAAATTATGAACCACTGGTATTAAACAAAACAGAACCACTCGAATAATCTCTTGGTCCATCTTATATAGATAACATAAACACCCACTCTCCATGTAAAAGGTATACAGATGAAAGTAACAACAACCAAATCGGACATATATGAAATGGTAATGATAGGAGAGACAAATATGAAGGTGATAATATTATATTCTCCAAGAGTTAGAAAAGGTTTTGGTAACGTAACATAAGATATAAAGTCATCCTTCTTATACACTAAATAGCAATTAAAGTTGAAAGGAAGATGAAAAAAAATCATATTAGTAGGACATGAATTTGGAAAATCACACATTCCACTATGGTACTCATTACCCAGGTAGTTATATAATCTTAGTGAAGGGTTGATATTTGTATAAATTATTAGAGTGTTGATAACTATATCTATAGAATAATTTCCTTTCTTCAAAAAAGCTTCCTCAGTTAGGGTAGTTTGGATATAACACATTCCACAAAAAGATTTTCATTACATGTACAGATAAACTCTTCTTTGACAATGCTTATTTTAGTTTGCATAATATATTACATTTATGATATGCAATTTTCATATCATAAATTAATTATTCATTATTACCCATCTTTATCCTTTGTATTTGGTCGTATTGTACCCTGAAAATTCTTTTTCTTTTGAATTTCAACTATGAAACTACTTTCGGAGCAGCCAAAAGAGTTCTAGCACAAGGTATAGTGCGTAGTCTGACGGTATTTTTTTTTTATTATCAACATTTTTAAGTCAAATAATCATACGAACAATTGTATTATTAAGGCTGATAATAATGCTTTTGAAGATATAACATAAATTCTTACCGAATTATGAGATTTGACAAATTGTTGGATTCCTAAAGAGCAGGTAGTATTTCCGAACCTTTACTTTGTAGAGGTTTTGGTAGCATTTAGATTTAAACTTTAAAGTTAGTAACTCAAGAAAGGCTTATATATTTCAAAAGGTATTCATTCGGTCGCAGCATATACGTACACTGGTTCCATATTTTATGTTAGCCTACTTTGTGAACTAGGCAACACAAAGCCAAGAAACCAAACATTGAAGGGTATTTTTAAAAATAAGACTTCGGTTCGGATTGGAGGAAAACACTACAATTCAGATTGATAGCTGCAGTTGTTCAGATCGGATAGAATTCTCTGTTCGGATCGGTGATCTCTTACTGGATAGATTGGTAAGGCATATCTAATCGGATCGGAAGGCAACTAAATCTCGAATGGATCGGAAAGCCATCTGCTTGCCACAACAATGGCGCGGAGCGGAATAGGTTAGAGAAGGAGAGACGCCCAAACCAATCCGGTTCGGATCGGGTATCCCGATCCGAACCCCTTACCTGCACGTCTCCGACCCGCACCCATGATCCATGTTAATCTCCTGTAAAATCGCCTGGAGAACCGGACCGGCTATGACTAATTCCTACCCCTAACGTCCTTCCCCTTGATGCGTTGTCAACATGATAGTTCATCCGAACCCGAAGAGAGTGCGATGGATGACACGTGGCCCGACCCGGATCAAGTCTCAAGCAAATTCACACCTATAAATACCCCATCTAGAGACAAAGAGAAGGATCTTTTTTCAGCACTTTGAGAATTCAACTACCTCCATCATCCGAACTCCATTACTCCCGGAGAATCCAAATCATCTTTCATTTCTTGTTTTAGTCAATTGAGTGAACAAAAGTGAGTTGTGAGTGAATCTTACATTGTATCTGCAACTGAATTATTGAATATAGTGAAAGTTAAGTGGACGTAGGCATTTCTTCGCCGAACCACTATAAATCCTGTGTGTTCATTTTTATTTTTGTCTCATTTAATCTTGTTTCTAATCAATTTGGGTGTTAGAGCCACTTTTGGGTCTAACATTTTGGTGCTTTCACTGAGAATCCTCATCTAAATTCTTTATTTTCCGGGATCTCTTTCTACTTTTTGGACCGTTGAGTTCAAAGAAGTGAATCCTTAAGTTTCTCCGCTTTCTTACATTCGTTGAAGTAATTGTCAAAGACTCATGGCCAAAGGAAAAGGCAAGGAAGTTCAGTCTGTTCAGGGAAATGGAGCTGGCGAAGATCAGCAACATGCTGTAGTAACAAGGTCTCGGTGGCAGAGTTCAGCAGCAGGAAGAATCAATGCAGGAAATCCGAACCGACAGCAGGGGGAGAGCTCCGATCCGATCCGGATAGGAGACTCTGAAGCAGTGCATTCCCCCAATCTGAACCGACCCGAGCTGCTCGCTGCACACCGATCCGACCAGGCACCCCAGCTCCGATCCGACCCGACTTCTTACCTCCGATCCGACCCGATGCTTGGTGAAGCTGGAACCTCTACTCGAGTCCCTACGAATGCTCCAATTCCAGCTGCCAGGGTTGGTGATCAGATCAATCCATCTGCGCCCATCACTCAAGGAGATTTCTCGCGCTTGCTTGATATGCTTGAGAGCACGAGGGAAGCTATGAGAGTTCATGAGCGCACTAATCTCATGATGCAGGAAAATATGAGGCTCATGAGTCGGGAGATTAGTGAACTCCGTCGGCAAAGAACTCCATCACCGGTTCGTCACACACCAGTAGATCAATCTTCATCTTCCGAGGAAGAGAGGCCCCGTGAACGGAGGCCACTCGAACGACCTCAGAATGTGGAGCAGCTGACATTTGGATCTTTGGGATCTCGCGAGGATATCGCACGAGCATTAGGAAACGATGACCCCACTCGGGGGCAAAGACTCCAGTCCCCTCTTCCCTAGATCGACCGGGAACGCAGGGAACGGAATCGAGCAGAGGCAGCTCGAAGAAGAAGGGCATCTCCTGAGCAAGAGCCCAGAAGGAACTCGGATACTAGGGCCAGGGAACCTGAGCAGCCCCTAACTAGTGCCGATGTACAGGCAATGGTTCGCCGAATTATGACCGAGAGCCGGAATTATACAAATGAAGATTATGGCATTGAGCGAAGCCATACTCCGTTCACCGACGATATCCTCGACTTCCAGTTTCCCCGACGCTTTAACTTGCCATAAATGGACAAGTATAACGGAAGGACTGATCCAGGACAGCATTTGATGCGGTATTCGTGGCTCATGAATGCCGCTGCTGCCCCTGATGAAGTGAAGTGCAAAGCATTCCCAATCTACCTAGAAGATGTGGCATTATTCTGGTTTACCCGACTTCCTCCTCGTTCAATTTCTAATTACAAAGAACTAAGCGAGCGTTTCATGAACCAGTTCCGACTACATGCCCGAAAGTCCAAGAGTGTTATTGAATTGTCGAGAATCAAACAGGCACCAGGAGAATCTTTAAGGGCATATCTTGATCGTTTTAACCAAGCCGTAACTGAGGTCAGTGACCCGCACGAGCCCACTATTCTGATGGCATTGAAGGAAGGAGTCGATCCTGAATCCGAGTTTGGAGACTACCTTTCTGGGAAAACACCCCCCACAAGGGCGATATTCTACGAAAAAGCCGATATTTATCTAAGACGAGAGGAGGCCAGGGTAAACCGAAAGAGAAAGTCTGAGACAGCTTCAAAGGAGAATGTGCAGAGTAATATTGCCGTGAAGCAGTCTGGGGAAAGTTCTGGCAAGGTTGAAGTAAATGTAGGAAACAAGGGTGGAAACAGCAATACTGGAAATGGGGGAAACAACAACAACCGTAATTCGAACGGTAACAGAAGAAACAGAAATAGGGGAAGTGACCCTAACAAGAGACCCCGATTCCAGAACTACGAGAATTATACACCATTGAATGACACCCTGGAAAATATTTACCTGGATACGTACAATGTGATACGGTACAAAAGACCGCCACCTCGTGATTCGACCGAGAAAGAAATGGCAACAGGGAAATTTTGCTTATTTCACGGAACTCATGGGCATTCAACCAATGAATGTCGGCATTTGAGGGATGTGATTGAGAAACTGTTGCGTGAAGGAAAGTTGGACGAGTACAAGGTTACCCCGAGGGACAGGGGGCAAAGTGAGCAGGCCCCAAAACAGATTCTACCTGCTCCCAAGCCTACAGCGCAGCAGAAAGGTAAAGGAATTGTCATCAACTCCATTGTAGGCGGACCTCACCCGGCAATCCGAAGTTTTAGGTCAATGGACCAATATGTGAATGCTGCCAAGCATCTGGATGTGAATGAAGGTGACGATTTGGAAGATGTCGCCCCCATAAAACAACAGAAGACCATGTTCGACGACGTGGTATTTCGAAGCCGAGACAATACTGGGATTCAATCACCCACCAATGATCCGTTGGTTATTACTACCACCATTGGGCCGGCCTTGGTCCATAAGGTACTAGTAGACAACGGAAGTTCCGTTAATATTTTGTTCAAGAAGTCATTTGATCAGATGAAGCTTGAGCCCGAAGATCTGAAACCTTGTGAAGGATGGATTAGAGGCTTCAACGGAGCGACGACAGCTCCTATGGGATATATAGAGTTGCCCGTGACCCTAGGGCAAGGAGAACGTAGAAGAGTGCGAATGCTTCAGTTCGTAGTATTGGACGTAGATTCGCCATATAACGCATTTTTAGGGAGACCTGCCCTCGCTGAATTTAGAGTTTGTATCGCCCCTTGGTGCTTGTTACTAAAGTTCCCAACCGAAGCCGGGACTGGAGTAATGAGAGGGGATCAGGTTTCCGGACGGGCCTGCTATGTGGCCGAACTGAAGATGTTGATGAAAGGAGTTAATGCTGAGAGTAAGGATGCCTCGTCTCCCTCAAAGGGGGACTCAGCATAGCAATTAGAGAGATTGAACCCGAGGGAGTTGCCCAAAGGAACGCCTGAAGACCTGGATCCCAGAAAAGACGAAGAACCAGAGGCTAGGAATGCAACTCCTAACGAAGCGACAGTGGAAATTCCCATTGATAAAGCTGATCCAACGAAAGTTTTGAAGATTGGTTCTCAATTGGATCCACGTCGTGCTGAAGAACTGACGGACTTTTTAAAGGCAAACCTGGATGTGTTCGCCTGGACCCATGCTGACATGTGTGGGATATCACCTTCTATTATAAGTCACAAATTGAATGTAAATCCGAAGCATCCGCCTGTGAAGCAAAAGAGACGCATGCTGGGCCCAGAGAGGTCGGCTGCTCTCAAAGAGGAAGTAGAGAAATTGAAGCAAAATGGATTTATTCGAGATTCGACTTATCCCGATTGGATATCGAATCCTGTCTTGGTAAAGAAGCCAAACGAAAAGTGGCGAACTTGTATTGACTTTTCAGATTTAAATAAAGCTTGCCCGAAAGATAGTTTCCCACTTCCCAGGATTGACCAGCTTGTAGACTCGACAGCAGGTCATGAACTTCTTTCTTTCATGGACGCATACTCTGGATACAACCAAATTCCTATGCACATACCAGACCAAGAGCATACGAGTTTCATTACGAATTTGGGGCTATATTGTTATGTTGTAATGCCATTCGGGTTAAAAAACGCTGGAGCTACTTATCAGCGCTTGGTAAATAGAACGTTTTATGATCAAATAGGAAAAACTATGGAGGTTTATGTGGATGATATGCTTGTCAAATCAAAGCAGTCTTCCAGTCATACGCAAGATTTAGCGGAAATGTTTGGTATCTTGCGGAAGTATCGGATGAAATTGAATCCTCTGAAATGCTCATTTGGAGTGGCATCGGGAAAGTTCCTTGGCTTTATTGTGAGTTCCCGAGGAATTGAAATCAACCCTAGCCAGATAGCAGCGATTAGAAACATCGAAGAACCGAGGAGAATTAAAGACGTCCAAAGTCTGGCAGGGAAGGTAGCGGCGCTGAGTAGATTCATCTCCAAAGCCACCGATAAATGTGTTCCGTTTTTTGATTTGATAAAAAGGGGAAAGAAGAACTTCCAGTGGACTCCCGATTGTGTTGAGGCCTTTCAAAATCTGTTAGAGCTGTTAGAGAAACCGCCAATTTTATCAAAGCCCGTAGATCACGAAGAATTATTTGTTTATCTAGCAGTCTCGGCTCACGCTGTCAGCACATCCCTGGTTCGAGAAGAAGACAAAGTACAAAGGCCAGTGTACTATGTGAGTAAGAAATTAGCAGCGGCAGAGCGCAACTACCCAAAGATTGAGAAGCTTGCTTACAGCCTCCTGATCGCATCCCGAAAACTTCGTCACTACTTCCAAGCCCATCCAATAACCATATACACCGACCAGCCGTTAAGACAGGTGTTGCAGAGACCCGAAGCATCGGGAAGGTTGATCAAATGGAACATAGAACTAAGCCAGTTTGATTTGAATTTTCAACCACGAAAGTCAATCAGGGGGCAAGCTCTAGCAGACTTTATTGCGGAGTTCACCATTCCAGAGGAGGAAATAATCAATGACCGAGTGGTCAAATCCGAGGATAAGCTAGAGATGAATCCGTGGAAATTATATACAGATGGAGCTAAAAATGACCGAAGGTCCGGAGCTGGAATTGTCTTAGTTACTCCCGAGGGACGGTCGTTATATTACGCCCTGCGATTAGAATTTTCGGCAACTAACAATGACTCTGAGTATGAAGCCCTGATTGCCGGGCTGAAACTTGCTAAAGACCTCGGGGTAAAAATGATGGACATATTTTGTGACTCTAAAATTGTTGTTTGCCAAGTGCGAGAGGAATTTGCGGCTCGAGGACCTCGGCTTATCGCTTACCTCAAGAAAGTGAAAGAACTATTGAATAGCTTAGATCGGTACAACATAACACATATTCCCAGAGCCGAAAACCAGAAAGCGGATAGACTGGCAAAGCTGGCTAGTTCTGACAATCCAGAAGGGACTGAGGTAATTCCAATTGAAACGTTGGAATCGCCAAGCTTTGAGTCAATGGAAATAGAATTCGCTCTTGAAGCGGAACCAGAGAAGGAGTCATGGATGACTCCAATTAAGAATTTTCTTAAGAATGGGACACTCCCATCGAAGAAGAGTGAGAAAAGAGCTGTAGTTCGCAAAGCTACCAGATATGTTATGCAAGACGATACTCTCTATAGACAAGGATTTTCTATGCCCCTGTTACGATGTATCGCACACGACGACATCAAGCGTGTACTAAGAGAAGTACACGAAGGTGAGTGTGGAGATCATACAGGAGGTCAAACTTTAGCAAAGAAAATATTGCGATACGGATACTTCTGGCCTACGATCAACAGAGATGCAGCTGATTATTCACGACGCTGCGATAAGTGCCAGAGATTCGCCAAAATCCCCAGGGCACCGTCAACCCAGCTTAAATCGATGGTGAGTCCTTGGCCATTTGCCACATGGGGAATTGATATCATTGGAGTTTTACCAATTGCAAAAGGAGGAGCTAAGTATGCAATAGTAGCCGTGGATTATTTCACGAAGTGGGTGGAAGCTGAACCCTTGACTAAGATCACAACAAGAAAGGTGATAAGTTTTGTGGTCAGAAATATTATATGCCGATTCGGGATCCCAAGGACGATTATTACTGACAACGGGACCCAATTTGATAGCACTGAATTCAGAAATTTTTGTCAGAAATATAAGATAGACAAACGATATACTGCAGTTGCCTATCCACAATCGAATGGGCAAGTAGAGGCAATAAACAAGGTAATAAAATCCATCCTCAAGAAGCGATTAGAGCGTGCAAAAGCAAGATGGGTTGACGAATTGCCCCTGGCTTTGTGGGCATATCGAACAACATTCAAGACAGCCACCGGTCATACCCCTTTCTCTCTCTCCTTTGGCTCAGAAGCAGTAATTCCAGTTGAACTGGAAGTTCCTTCCCACAGGGTGACATATTATGACCCGATGACGAATCGGGCACTCTTACTTGAGTCCCTTGATGAAGTCGAAGAGAAAAGGGACGAAGCAGACTTGCGTGCAGCAAGACATCGGCATCAGATGGCACGCTATTATGACAAGAAAGTTCGCCTCAGAACTTTTGAACCAGGAAATTTGGTGCTAAAGAGAGTTTTTCCATCCCTTCCTCACCTCGGCCCAAAATGGGAAGGACCCTTTGTCATTCAACGGAAACTTGAAAAAGGAACCTTCAAGTTAACGACCGTAGATGGCGAAGAAGTCCCTCGAGCATGGAATGCCCAACACTTAATGCGATATTTGGATTAGAAATGCTGTACTTTTTGTTATTTTTTCTGTGAATTCTGTAACAAGACATGCCTTGCCTTGGGAAAATCTGATGATATGAATAAAGGACTATAAAGTGGATGTAGGCTACGACTTAGCTGAACCACTATAAAAATATTGTGTGTTATTTACTTTTATGCATTTACATTCATTAGTTGTTCTGTTGTGATTATAAAATACAGGATAACTCAGAGCCTAAAAAAGGTTGAAAACAGTTTGGACATAAAAAGAAGCACAATGATTATTTGTGCAATAAGACGTAAAAGAATGAGAAATTCTATTCATAACTCTAACTCTCCAGAGAAAGAGAGAGAGTATAAAAGCGTCTCCGACTGAGCGCTGAAAAAGAAATTCTATTCTTAACTCTAACTCTCCAGAGAAAGAGAGAGAGTATAAAAGCGTCTCCGACTGAGCGCTGAAAAAGAGATTCTACTCCGAACTCTAACTTTCCAGAGAGAAAGAGAGTATAAAGGCGTCTCCGACCGAGCGCCGAGAAAGAAATCTTTTCCCGTTGAGAGACCGGGGAATGAATAGATGACTAAGCTCGAACTCTAACTCTCAAGAGAAAGAGAGAGAGTATAAAAGAAATGCCAGGAAAAACAACAGGTATTGACGACACAGGAAATGCTATCCCGTTAGAGAATTGGGAGCATTCAGATTGCATGGTTAAGCATTGAATAACTTATGGAAATTGACTGGGGACACATATGCATACACATATTTCCCCCCTCCACAACTTTGTTTCATAACTATAGACATGCATTTTTACATAAGTGCAGAACTGCTAACAAATAAACATTGCAAAAAGTGAATTATTTTTATTTACAAATGAATGAATTTGTACAGGGAAATAGCTAAAAAAGAAAGTGCGGAAGCTGCTTTTGTAGCAGCACTTATTGGTTCACAAAGGTGCTAAAAAGATACAGGGGAACCCACTATTTGGGTTTGGAATGAGCCTTCGATTTCTTGGCAGCTTTTTCCGCATCCTTTGCTTCCTTCTCGGCTTCAGTCAAGATTCGTTTCGATTTCTTTTTTCCTGAAGATGCGGTACTGGAGCCAGTAGACTTCTTCCCGGAGGGCGGGACACTGGAATCAAGAGAAGATTTTTTAGCAAGTTCTTCGGTAATAGATCTAGTTGAGAGCTTAACAACTAACCTTGAACCTGCATCCACAACTGCGAGGGGCTTGAGGACCTCAGGGTCTAGTTCTTCGGCCTTTAATTGCAAGCGCTTGTCTTGATCAGCCTTCATGGCAGCCAAGGTAACGTCATCAGCGCTTTTCGATTCCCCAGTTATTGCAACCTCCGGTTCCTCATCATGCCCCTCGTCTCCTCCGTCGTCTTTTAAAGCTGCAATCATTTCTTCATCATGGGGAGTGGTGACCTTAGTTGGCTCACTTCCTTCCCCCAAGTCTGTGGAAGCAGCCTTGTCTTTCCCTTCTTTGACCCTATCAGCGGGCTTTGTCCCAGCGGTAGCTCCTTGAGCTACATCTGTCTTTGCGGATGATTCAACACCTACAGAATGAGAAACATCGGTTATCAACTCAGGCGAAAGCAAAGGGTTTCTCATCGAACG
Organism: Allium sativum; assembly: GCA_030737875.1. NCBI lineage: Eukaryota > Viridiplantae > Streptophyta > Magnoliopsida > Asparagales > Amaryllidaceae > Allium > Allium sativum. The sequence goes on from CM060911.1 coordinate 271,010,981, forward strand.
TTCAATCACGTAGCCAAAGGTAGTAGTAACCTTGGCAAATTGAGGAGAAAAGACAGGAATACCTTCTGAAGACTTTTCAGCGGGGGTGACTACTACCTCTGGAGTTATTTCAGGAATGGGAGATAGCAAAGTTGTCCGGGGAATTCCCGGGTTTTCGGGATCATACCCTTCTACTTCGGGAGTTACAGGAGCAGAAGAAGAGGAGCCAGCTTCGGGAATGGTTTTTTGTTTAGACTTCCGTCTCTCTTCTTCCATAGCCTCAGCGATGAGGCGGCGCCCTTCAGCTAGACGCTCCGGTTCATCACCTCTCAAGTATTTCTCCATCAGTTTATCTTCATCGAGGGAATCGACTTTAAGTTCTTCTTTTTCCCACTCAACGATTTGATTCCATACTTGAACCAGAGTGGATGGATAGTCCTCGATCCAAGAAATGTTTCGACGACGAATAATGTGTGCGAAGAATTCAATCATTAATTCGCCGAAACTTTGAATCTCAACCTCCGCCTCAGATAATTGCTTGCGGGCTTCCTCCGCAGATTTAATGGCACACTCCACATTGCCTTCGGCCAGAGCAGCCCTGTTTTCTGCCTCCAACAGCTTCGAAGCCAAGTCAGCATTCTTCTTTTCTAATTCAGCACTCCTTTTTGCTAACTCGGCGTTTTTCCGTTCAAGCTCAGCATAAGCAAGGTGTGTTTTAGCGGCTTCTGATTTGGCCTCGTCAGCTTGCTTTTTTAGTTCAGAGCGCTCCTGAGTATGGGACTCAAGCAAGTCATGATAACGCTTTTGCATGTCCTCAAACTGTTGTTTGAAATTAGAAGCGTTCTTTTGAGCGACAGCTAGTTGAGCTTGAGTGTCTTCCAAGTCTTTTCCAAAAGTTTTTAAGGCCTTAGCATCCTCCTCCGCGGTCTTTTGCATTGAGTTAGCATTTGTCATTAGAGTGCGGATGATTCTAGAAAGATTGCGTGAATACTTGAACATCTCGGAATATTGTTTTTCTACCAAATCAATTTTTGCCTTGGCCTCATCTGCCCAATTAGAAGAAATAGGTTCAAGGGTAGGTAGAAAGGTCAGAGTCTCGAAGTAGTGCTCGGGAAATTGCTCCTTTAAATATGCCAGCTTTACTGCAGTTCCCGCATCTGGTGGAGGAGGAGCAAGGATTGTTAATTCGGTGTCCCTTCCTGAAGAGGATTCTGTAGTACCCTTGTCTGTCCTAGGTCGTTTAGTAGCAGGGACTTTTTGCTTACTTCGAGATCCGGTTTCCTTTGGAGGAGTTTTCTCTCTACTCCGCTTCTCATGGGAGGAAGTGGAGTCCTTAGATGGTGGTCTATCCTCCTCCCTACGACCTTGATAGCTCTTGTATTTCTCTTGTTCCGGTCGAACTGGTGAGCGGGAGCGTGAGGGCCGAGATCGATAGGGATCATAAGGTCTTCTCTCCTCCCTACCACGGTCATCCCGGCGATCGTACTCGACATCCTGAGGAGGATTGGACATGCTGCGACGAAGCTTTCTTATATCATAATAGGATCGAGACATTGTACCTGCACGATAAAATGAACGAAGTTTAGAATCAATGGATTCATGGAGAAAGAAGTGCAATGAATGCTAATGCTGTGGTGTAAAGTGCATCCTAAGTGGTGTGTGTCCCCCCAACCAACCCGAGTCTGAAGCTAGACTGGTGCGGGCAGGCTCTTTGGCCTTAGCGGGAGTAGTTTCTTCGGAAGAAGTGAAGACTAAAGGATCCTTCCTGAAATCCTCTGAAGTATATATAGTCTCAGGTAAGGGGAGATCCCCCAAACCCTGAAATATGTGCTCATCAGTGCTAGGAACATCCCCTTCGGAAGCGTGAAGTGGCGACTCTTGGGAAGATTTTGACTTGTCTAAAGAAGTAGTTTCCTCGGGGGCAATATACCCTTCACGATGTTTTTCGGCCAGATTAGCCAGTTCATCATCTTGTGTGGAAGAGGGAGAAGGTGAAGTTTGAAGAGGAGCTGTAGGAATTCCCGAGCCTTCTCCTATCTCTGGAACTGTCTCCACTGGAGGAATGTATGCATAAGGGACCGTCCCATGACCGATGCTACGGAAAACGGATAGCAGCCCGTGAAAATGAAGGTATTCATCTTTAAGGACCTCGTCGATAGTCAGGAATTTTTGATCGCCATTAAGAAGATGGTGCATCCGATCAAAGAACACCTGATCTGATATCTGTTTGGGATTGTCGACTGCAAACAAAAAGGAAAACAGGTCAGGGTGATGATTCAAGTGTATAGAGTCCGGGTTCAGAAAATCAACGCTTTACTTGATTTTGTCCATCTCCTGGCGCATCCAGACTGTTGCTTTATATAGAACCATTCCAGTCTGGAATCTCCAGCTTTACTGCTAAATGGTGCAGAGATTATCTTTCTCTTTGGGACTGATTCAAAGTAGCAGAAGGATGGAGTCTCTCGAGTCCGATGCTTGAAATTATAAAAGAAATGAACATCATCGAACGTGAGATCTACGCCTAGGATTTCACGATATGCTATGTACAAGGTATGCAAATAGGCATATGAATTGGGATGCAACTGCATGGGGGCAATCCGCATTTGTCTTAAGAAATCAACGATGAAAGGAGAGAATGGAGGAATCGCACCGACCATGCACATCAATCGAGTGACCGTCATATATCCTTCTGGAGGGTTGTGGGGACGGTCAGAGCGCGAGGGCACTAGGGTGTCCCTTTTCATTATGCCGTATTTTAGACAAATTCGAACAAGTCGATCGTTGTCAATTGTTGATTCAACGGAGTCCGAGGGTGATTCCAATATGACGGCTGATTCAAATTCATCGGGTGCTCGATTATCACCAATCCCTCCTTCCTCTTCGAAACCCAGAGAAACTTCATTCTCTGAAGACACCTCGCCGTTTTCCCGATGACCAACCCCGTAATCTGGACCCTCACTGTCCCATTCCGGATCGGACGAAGAAGATATATCCTCAAGAGTGATTTTGCTAGAAGTTTCCGGAGCTTCTTTCTTCTCAGCTAGGCGGGAAGAGCGTCTGGGCCTCATTGTCATGGAACTATTGAAGAAGCAATAGCACGGATTAGAGTAAATTATCCCGTGCCCCCCTTTGTGTATGTGTGTGAACTAAAGTGTGTGCAGCAAATATGGGAAATGCAAAATAAAAGTACAGCAATGTAAGACGAAGCTTTGAAGAGAAAGTGATAGTCAGAGTTGTTCTTAATTCTCGTTTATGTTCGCAAGGCACTATCCTAACTGTCCACGAAGTTGTTGTCTAGAGTGAATGTTAGTTGAATTAGTTGGGTAGTCTTTGTGTGCCAAGTTTGATATGTTCGGTTCGGTTCGGATATGCATATGATAATTGGCTCAATACAAATACAGATATAGGGTCGGTTCGGATGCTTCATTAAAGCAAGATCAGTTCAAGGCAAGGGAGACAATGGGTTCGGATATAGGACTGATCTGATCGGATCGGGTGACCTGATCCGAACCGAACCAGCATCACTTAACCAGTCCATTTACTTCAACCCCTTATCCCATTCTCTCCTCCGACCCGAACCGACATTTTCCTTCCTTCCCGTCTTTCTAAAGTATGCAACCCGAACCGATTCCCTTTCCTTCTCCTTCCTTTCTGTTCTTTCATCTCCTACCCGAACCGATTCCCTTTCCTTCTCCTTCCTTTCTGTTCCTTCGTCTCCAACCCGAACCAACTCCAATTTGTCATCACGCTCTTCATCTTCTTCCTCTTTCTCCCCACTCACAAATAAATCCATTCTATCACCAAAGCTCCAGTTGAGGACAAATATTTGCCCTCTCCATCCTATCAACGCCTCGAAGTGATGGCGGATCCACCAGTAACGACGTGGAGTTCAAGCAAAGCCCCGTGGCTAAACCATCCCAATCAACCACGAATTGAAATCAAGAGCAGTTATAACGAAGTTATTCGAGATTAAAAAAAAGCTACCTATATGTCTGATTTGAGAAATCTACAGGGAATAGTTTTAGGATATTGGAGTTTCTGAAGTTTTCGATACTAGAGTTTGGAAGCGGCGGCAGAAAAGAAGAAGAAAAGAAGGAAGACGGTGGAGGATTTATATAAGGGGTAGTGTTGACTCCTCGTATTCCTATTCTTTCTCACCCGCTCGAACCGGAGTGAAGGCCCAGTAGCACAACTCTGCCTGAAGGCCCAATGTCCAAGAACCAAATCCACGAAAGCGCTTCGGATCGGAATCCGAACCGAACAAATTTCACACATTAATTTAGCATCCGACTCGAATTGAGTTCAAAAGAAGAAGAATAAAGGAAGAGCATACCTGCAAGAAGCATTATATGTCGAGAAAAATTCCCAAATTTGCTCAGAAATGAAGAAAATGTGCTCGAGTCAGACACCGAACCGAATAGAAATCTGTGCATTCCTCCTGACCGTTCTGATTCAAGGACTAGCATTTCGAACGACATCAAAGCACGCTTCGTACAACAGAAGCATCCTTTGAGGGGGCAAAATGTTAGCCTACTTTGTGAACTAGGCAACACAAAGCCAAGAAACCAAACATTGAAGGGTATTTTTAAAAATAAGACTTCGGTTCGGATTGGAGGAAAACACTACAATTCAGATTGATAGCTGCAGTTGTTCGGATCGGATAGAATTCTCTGTTCGGATCGGTGATCTCTTACTGGATAGATTGGTAAGGCATATCTAATCGGATCGGAAGGCAACTAAATCTCGAATGGATCGGAAAGCCATCTGCTTGCCACAACAATGGCGCGGAGCGGAATAGGTTAGAGAAGGAGAGACGCCCAAACCAATCCGGTTCGGATCGGGTATCCCGATCCGAACCCCTTACCTGCACGTCTCCGACCCGCACCCATGATCCATGTTAATCTCCTATAAAATCGCCTGGAGAACCGGACCGGCTATGACTAATTCCTACCCCTAACGTCCTTCCCCTTGATGCGTTGTCAACATGATAGTTCATCCGAACCCGAAGAGAGTGCGATGGATGACACGTGGCCCGACCCGGATCAAGTCTCAAGCAAATTCACACCTATAAATACCCCATCTGGAGACAAAGAGAAGGATCTTTTTTCAGCACTTTGAGAATTCAACTACCTCCATCATCCGAACTCCATTACTCCCGGAGAATCCAAATCATCTTTCATTTCTTGTTTTAGTCAATTGAGTGAACAAAAGTGAGTTGTGAGTGAATCTTACATTGTATCTGCAACTGAATTATTGAATATAGTGAAAGTTAAGTGGACGTAGGCATTTCTTCGCCGAACCACTATAAATCCTGTGTGTTCATTTTTATTTTTGTCTCATTTAATCTTGTTTCTAATCAATTTGGGTGTTAGAGCCACTTTTGGGTCTAACATTTTAAAAATTGAAAGTAAAATAAAAAATGGATCTTAACATGGCGATATTTGAATAGTTTGGAATCTGAACTGAAAAAATGAATTCAGATGTCTATATATCTAGATGGTAAAAATAACAAATGAAAAGACAACATACCTTAGGAAAATTGATATGCATATCCAGTAGAATAAAAAGTTCATGTACCACTGCAGTCTATAAGCATGCATGCCCTTCATTCTTCTTTGGAGTCCTCAGGCTTTCAATCATTTTGCAAATAATGTGGTCGTGTTACCAATAAGTAAAACCGTAATAACCATAGTCAGAAAAAATACATCATATAGATATCATCTCCTTAAAATTAATTGCATATATAATACATAAATTATATGAAAATGTGATGTTACTTGACGTTATTATCTACATGATGAGGTCCCTGCAACTCTAATACTTTGTTGCTGAATTCATCCATATAGAATCCTAGTTAATCTGCATCCATATCGTATAAAAAGTTTAATTATTTGCTATTTCCTAAAATAAAACCAAGATCGCATCTTTTTCTCTCCTTATATCTCACACCTATTCTTGTGTGAGCTTACTCAAAAAAAAATATACCAATTCTATACAGCTACCAAGATTCTCAACAACTAGCCCGTCATTGTAAATTGTTGCAAATCAAAAAAAAAATTACATCAAATAAAATGTACAAAAAAAACGATATATTTTCTACCATGAACTGATTTGCTTTAACACTTCGATCTGTAGCATGACCAATCCAAATAGTTTGCATAATTTTACATGATCCTATGAACACTAAAAAAATTTAGCGGATATTGACCTAAGTTTTTCAAATTATCTAAAAATAATCCTTATATACCTGCAAGGATTTTAAAACCTTCTCGTGAATAATCTAGAGATATTCCTTCCGTTTGATTTAGTTGCTAATAATAATATCAATGAAATTCGAATACAAATCATGCTCATTTAGTGAAAACAAATAAAATATATAAGGTCATATGCATATGATAATAACTTGGTTGTGACAGGATTTATAAGTAAAAAAAACTTAATAAGAATTTTTTGTAAGAGAATTAAGTGGATCCAAAATATATTAAGTAAATGATGTTGATAAGTTCGAACTTGCATGCTTGGAAATAAAGTAAATTTAGAGAAGTAGAGTAATTCAAATATATATTAAACATATGCATGGTTAGTGATATTCGAACTTGTGACATTCTCAGGTGTATAACAAATTAAGGAGAACTGAGTATTTACATTTTAAAATTATGAAAATATAAATAATTTTGCGAGAGATTCGGATTGTATACATAAAATAAAAGTGGAAGCGAGAAAAGAAATATAAAAAAGAAGCTTGTCTGTTAGTAAACAAACAAATTCATGAATTTTGAGTTACCTACTGTCTTATTAAGCTTTTTGTTTGAAAAAAATTGAGAAGCTTGAATTTTCATGATATGTTAAGTTGGTTGGATTTTCTTTTTAGAAAAGAAGGAAAATAAATTCATATGTACATAGTATTATATTAGTTATTCAACTTTATACTTTTGACATTTGGTAGTTCTAAGTGAAAGTAAAATTTCACGGGATTTATTAGTTGAAATTTAACATTATTAAATAAAAATTGAAATTCAGAGGATAGCTTGAGTTGGTGAACTTTATATCTTACATATTAAAAACATGACGATGGTGATTGAGTTTATATGATTTTATTGAATAGCATGAAGAAAGAAAAGAGCTCAAAATGAGAACTATTGCACAACCTGTTGATATTCAGAATTTCTGATCATTATGTTTTGATTAATATGTACTTGTGTGTACACACACACACAAATTACTTTAGAGTCAATGAAAAACATAGGCTATGCTTAATTATTTAAAGTAAAAACATCAAATAAGATCATTTTAGTGGTAGAATATGGACTGATTGAAACAATTTTATTAACAATAAAGCTTAGGATGAAATTATAGCGCTCAATCCCCCGTATATACCCCCCTCCCCCACACACACACACACAATCACACATATATGGATAGACATCTATTAGTTAGTACAAAATGATAAAGAATTTTGTCCCAAAAGGTTGGTCAAACAGTAGTAAGTTGGCATAAAATAAACAGAAATATAGATGGAAGGCACTTCTTTATGTCTTATACTCTTGTATCCATTTAAGAAGAAGTGAACGTGCATGAAAGTTCTAATTATGTTAATTACTTTTCTTTTTGCCAAATTGTTGGCCATGCACTACAACATAAAGCAGTTCCACTGTAGGCTAAATACACTAACCGATCACCATTCTTGAGTTCCTTTCTTCTCGGTTGTGTTTCTACTTATGCTATCTCCAGTACCTATTTGCGTAAAAGAAATCAACGGTTAGTGGATGAAATTTTATTTCCTCAAAAGCTAGAAAATTGTCACTGCAAAAGCTTTGAACCTCGTGTTTGGAAAAGGTAAACAAATCACGAATCAGTCAAAAGGGAAAAACAGAAACATTAACTGAATCTAAAATTGATATTTTTCTTCAAAAGCAGTTTGTCGTAAAATGTAATCTGAGTATAAATCACAGTTAATTTTTGCCTTTTGAATCTCAAATCAACACACAATGATACAAAACGATTTAACTTCATTATCACATGGTCATTCAAATCTGCAATAGATTTTGTAAACTAAAAATGCGTCAAGGAGTTGTTTGTTCACTAATTGACTCCCTAAAGTTGCTGACAGTACAGTTTAGTCCGTCCCAACTTTAAATGATCTCGATCAAAAATTGAATTTTCAATATATAATTACTTTATGTTGCAAATTATATCGGTGCACAAAAAAGTTTAATTTAATTTTATAAATATCATTTAAAGTAGATCGTCTACAAAAATATGTAACATTAGGATATATAATTTCTATTAAGTAACAGTTTACCCGTGCTGCAGGAGAAATGGGTCCAGATTTGGTCTGAAAATTAGTTTGCTTGCCTCTTTCATGTAAGCTTTTAGTAACGAAAAAGAACACAAAGAGACACTATTTGGACCTTCGCCTACATATTAAATTATTAAAAGTTACTGATGTATGAGCTATCAAATGTAAATGTCAAATATTAAGTATTGATGGACCAGGCCTCTATGCACCATCTAGTTTTTGATGCACAAATACATAGTTCATTCGGCATAGAGTAAAAGCAATCTATTTACACATTAATGTGATAAGTACTGCAAAACATTGAAGTGGAAACACTAAGTATAAAAGCAGAATTACGATACTAAGGTTAAATAGATTAGTTTTTTTAGATAATACTGACATTTTCATCTTTGAAAAGCATATCCATGTAGTTCGTTCTTAAAGCTTACAATAACCAAGGTTCCGTACATAGTCAGGCAAGTGTTGTTACCTATGCAGGCCTTTGTAGCAAATTTCAGTGAACAAATTGTAAAAGAGCCCTATCAAACACCAGAAAGACATCAAGCAAAATACATTAATTGGATTTCACTTGGCTAATTATTAGTAGATTTGTCCAACTTTAGAAAAATCAATTCCCTTCCTCGGTATCAATTGTCTATCATTTCTTGAGATTACAATCCATCTCCTAATTAATTAGAAGGAGATACAAAATTTATAACATTGAAATGGATCTTAAGCAAATGATTTGTATGACCGAGGTGTTAGGGTTGGAGTGTAGATGATTAAGAGAAATGTAACTCAATTGTCTTTAACTTTTAGGCCAATTCAATTGAATTCTAAAATAGACCTTACTCTATATTATATAATAGGAAGGTCTTTGAATTGTACTATAAATACTTTTATCATTTAGAAAGTGATTGCATAAGTTATTATTTTTTGGGATAAAGTGAAATCATCTACTTGTTTCTCTGATTATCATTCTAATGAAAAGTCTAAATGTAATTATCTTTTTAGATAAAAATAAACATATAATTCCGCTGAATATCCAAAAATTGTGAAAAAATGTCTAAACATTGAAATGGATCTACAGTAGTCTAAAATTATATTAGCAGGATCAAATATGAAATAGTGTCCAAATCCTGTAAGTATGATCTTTGTTTATTTTTAAAATGGATAGCTTTTTAGCCTGACAATGTAGGGAATATATTTTCATGTTTACTAACGGATGTTGGTGCTTACTGAAAGATGAATGTTTCCTTTCGAAATGTTATACTAATAACATTGAAATGGATCTACAGTTGTCTAAAATTATATTAGCAGGATCAAATCTAAAATAGTGTCCAAATCCTATAAGTATAATCTTTGTTTATTTTTAAAATGGATAGTTTTTTAGCCTGACAGTGTAGGGAATATATTTTCAAGTTTACTAATGGATGTTGGTGCTTATTGAAAGATGAATGTTTCCTTTTAAATTGTTATACTAATAACATATATATTTCAATGGTCCTTCAATCCATAACATGCCTGCAACATAGTCATCAATATTATTTTAATGGATGACAAATCAAAAATGGATCTGGTAGAAACTGTATTTATGGAGAGAAATTAGTTACTGCTCTGTGAAGGTAAGCCTATGGCATAGGACTGCATAAATGCAGCGCATCATGAGAGTAGAGTGCCCTAAATAGATGTCTAAGCTTAAATTTCATAAAATTACGAAACTATATAGAAAAACCTCATATAGTTCTCTCGAACATGGACAGACCATTTTTCCTATTTGATACTGCAAACACATGAATAGAAATCATGTACGCTCAATTAATAGCCTTTTAATATGTACAAGTATGTCTTTAAAAAAACACTCTAACATGATAGTGCAAAATATAAGGATGGTGGATTGCATATAGGTGTAAGTAAAAAAATTGAAAAGTTTATAATATCAAACCTGTATGTAGTGCGACAATGGAAGAACAATCAAAGGCAAGCTCCAAATCTAGACATTGAAATCCATACCCAAACACATGTTTTTAAATGTAAAATGACCACAGATATTGGATCGTTCTCTGATTGAGGTATTCAAGCATGTCAAAAAAACTAACTGTATGACAAATAAAATAACTAAACGAAAATAAGTGCTATAATGGCTTATTTTAGACTTACACAGTGAAAATAATTGTCTTTTACACTTGCACTGGAAAAACTACCCATATGGTAACGATGCTTACCAAATATCGGGCCTCCAAGTCTGATTAAATGCATCAAAACAACCCATATCAAAACATGGAAAATGAACAAATTAGACAATTGTAAGAATCTAAACCATGAACCCTGACTTTCTAAACATCAACTTCATATAAAGCTTCATAATCAACTATACTCATACCAATTATACATGATTTTCAAATAACAGCAGGTAAATTCATTTAAAATAAGTAAGAAAGAAGAGAAAAAGTTGATGTAACAAAAAAAAAACATACTACCCTTGGGCCGTGAAAATCAATATGAAACTTCTGCATCCCAT